>OY728148.1:433477463-435978296 GCA_963277665.1 Viscum album | reverse complement strand
TTTTGGGAGAATATTTAGTTTACCTATGGAATTGTTATTTGTGATTCCATGTTTCCCAATACACAACACTAATATTGTCCTGTAGAATTTGTTTATATAATTTAATGAGTATTCATAAAAAATGAAATAATATACATGTATTATAATATTAGGTCTCTATAATGAAGAAATAGTTACCCATACATATTTATAAATAGGATAACATCATTTTAAATTTTTATTTATGAGCATTCAGATCACAACTAAATAGAACAATCCAATATGGCCTATCTCCCCAAGACTGATGTCCGATATAAAATGACCCATTATAAACTCTAATAAATGATGATATATTTTCTAAGGACTACGTATGAGGTTTTGATCAGTATCTTCCATTGGTTGAGTTCCCACACAATAATGTTTTCCACTCAAGTATTCATATGGACCCATATGGTGTTTTATATAGAAAGACATATAAAACATGTATATATAGTAATTATGTTTGTTAGTGGAATCCGTTGAGAAACAAATTGTACAAGATATGATAGATATGTCTCAATACATTAATAACAACATCATATATTCCCAGAGTCGATAGAAGTGTTATTCGAAGAATCATGGGAGAGACTTGATGTTTGAATTCTTAGATGAAGTGTTCCATAAAATTTTACCATAAAAAATAATAAAGAGGTTTGTATATAAGGGAGATCTCATACATAAGTACATTGGCCACATTTATATTAATGAATGCATTAGATTCATGGTCTATTATCTAGGGATTCAATTGTGTATGGTTTATATTCATGATGTGTCCCACTTATCTCTCTTGAGGAAGTACATAACTAATCCATTGAATGTAACAAAACTGGGGATTGTAAAATTGGATCGTAATGTCTCTTATGAGGAGAAAATATTGTAGATCACTGACCATAGAGAAATATTTCTACAATAAAATACAACTCACATCCCCAAACTAAATTGGGAAAAGAATTATTTTGGAGAGGAAACATGGAAACCTAAGGATCAAATGAAAACTAAGAACCCTCATCTATTCGCAAACATAAAGATGAGTTGAGATTTTGTAGGTGAAATTTATTAAGCGTATGAATATAACAACTCAGAATATTATATATAAATTTAACATTTCTAAAAACATGTTTCATCTTCATAGGAATAAAATATAGTATAAAACACATTCACTACATAATAAAACCAATAATATAGTATTTCATTAATATTATAAATTACATTTGGAGAATAAATATAATACATGAAATGAAAAGTAATAAAATACTACATTAAACATGAAAAATATAATAAAACAAATATATGTTATTATAAAACATCATAGTTCCCTAGAATATTCATTGTTGCAACAACACTTTAAAAGTGAATCAAATAAATAATATTATAATCAGTATTTTGAAAATAGTGAATATATATCCATTAGGGGAGTTAAAGTGATTTATTATTGAAGAAAATATTAGGTATTTATATATGTATAAAACCAATATAATAATTGTCATCGTAACATGTCCATTAAGAATAGTAACTGGGCCATTAATAATAGTAACTAGGCCATTAAGAAAAGTGACTTGACTATTTTTAATAGTATATTAGCCATTAAAATAGTGAAATGGAAAATAAAATCATGAAATTAATTGTAAATAATATTTACCATGAATAAATTATGAATATATAAATATTAAAATTTCACAAAATATTTGTTCAACTAGGAAAGATAATTATAGTATATGTTAAATTTTTAATAAAGTATAGTTTTACATATTTTATAAAACCCATGATTTTTTTATTTATAATTAAAATTCATAACTTAGAAATTTATTTTTATATAATAACCACAATTTTTGAAATAATAATATAAATATTATCCAGATATTATTTTTTGAATTTTTTTTGAAAATATTAAATTATTCGTTGCATTGTATAAATTCTTTTTTTACATAAGTTATATGATTTAATTGAATAATTTATTATTGTGGTAATTAAATAATAAATTCGATAATAGTTTTAATAAAACAAAAAATATTTAATAAGATAAAAAAAATTATTTAAAGTTGATAAATTCAAATTCTAAACCTATAATATAATTCAAAATTAAAAAAAAATATAAAGTATATCATTAAAAAAGATAAAAAAATTCATCATTATTTTTTATAAATTAATTAATTTGGATGTGGAAGGATTTCAAACTAATAAAATGAATTAATTTTAATTAAATATAATTTATAATGTCATATAATACCAAAATTACAATTTTTAATTGTGAAATAACAATTTATTCAATATATTAACCCAAAAATACCCCTCCTCACATGAATACATTTCCCCACCAAATTAACATGGAAAACCACTACCCATCCACCTCTTAAATTCCATTATCATTCCAATTACATCTTTATTTTTCTTCTTATAACCCTTTTTATTTATTGTTTCATAAAACTCCATGCCTTGAGGGAATTACAACCTTAACAATGTACTATCTTTAAATACAGGGTAACCTTTCTCTTTTTTCATTTCACTTTCTTGGTTCTATTATTCTACTATCTTACTCCTAAAAAAACCATTCAATATTATTTATAATGTATATCAATAGGATATTAATGATATTATACTTCTAGAAAATGTTTATTTACAACATATAAATTTCATATATCCCCTCTTTTTGGGCACATCCCATTAATAAATGGTTTTATCTGCCTATAAAGACATTGTAAATTCATTAATTATCACCCCCAACATTAATGGTTATTTTTTATAATATATAATATTTAAACATGTAATTTTTTTTATTTTTTATTTATGTGGTATTTATTTTACTAATTAATTAACTACAATAAATCAAAACTATGATATCAAATTATAAATAAGAAAATTCAAATAAACATGTCTGTGAGAGATTTTATTTTAAAAAAATAGTAATAAACAAATTCCAATTATTATAATTGGTCATTAATGAAACATATATATATACACACACACACATATATATATTTATGTTTTAATAAGGAAAATTTAATTATACCAAAAACATAATTGTGATGAAAAAAAATGTGACAAAAGGTCAATGAACACTAGAACACAACTATTATTTTGGTTTTTCATCTATTATTCATTATATTAACTAAGATTCATTGAAAAATTATACTAAATAAATTTTAACACTATTTAATCTTGGTTATTTTGGGTATATTTATCTTTTTACTTCATGAAAATATACCCTTAGCTCCCTTCATAAAATTTTTAATGTCATTTTTTTCTCAAAATATTCTATAGATTATTCATAGGTATTTTCTTATTATCTTAGATAATAATGATATATCCTTAAATAAGTTTTCCCATTCATGATAAAAATAATTTTTTCCTTCCTCTTTTGTTAACATACATGTATATGTTTTGACATATTCTTTATAAAATCACTATATAACCCATTATTTTCTATTGGGTTCATATCTTTTTTATTATTGAAGTGCATATTCTTTACTATGTATAATGAATGATTATGGGAAAATTATATTGTTAAATATAGGCCCATATTGATATGTCCTTCAAATTAATTGACATTGTGACATATCTCTTGACATTATGATTACTCAAGAACATAATACTCCTTTTTCTCATATATTATGAGGTGAAATTTCTTTCACATATGTTATGCATAAACATGTGGCTAGATTTTTTCACAATCCTATGATGTTTATACTTTTGGTTATCCCACAGTCCATGCTTCTTATAAATTATTCACATATTCTTATTATAATGATATTATACTTATAATACATTTTTTCATTATTATAATCACCCATTATCTAAATTTAATTCATGTATCATGTTATTTCCTATTATCCCTCCCTTTACATGGATTTTAGATCATGGTTTCCATGAAATCTATCCTTATTTGATTACATGTACTATGGCGAATACAAAATAATTATGTGGAATTTGAATAAGTATTTAAATATTTTGTAAAATTTCATAAATACTATTATTGTATAAAACAGATTTTTTCAACATACTAAACCTTTCAATTCAAGAATGTACTATTATTATGGAATTTATCTTAAACACAATGTTATACTTTTTTATATAAGAGGTGGGTTATTATATCATTCCATACCATTATGGTCACATGGTGGGACTTAAATATGGTAAGAAGATAATAGAGATGGAAAAAAATATAATTAATCCTCCTATGAAAGAAGTAGTGGTGAAGGATAAAATAAATTCATTTTATTTAAGGATCATATACCCATTTTAGATAGCGAATGTTTGATATCAATATTCTTCAGGTCAACGAAAGGATGGATGAAAATGATAAATAAAAATGTTGGGATAATTTTCAATGAAATAGTAATATAATACAGTATTTATTAATTATCGGAAGTAAAATGGTACAATAAAGAAGGAAAATATATTCCACTAATTCATTGAACAAATATTGGAAAGACTATACATATAGAAAAATTGTTTATTGGTTATGGGATATTGGTTGACACTAAAAGAACTATGTGAACATGGAGCTTCCAGAAGAAATATTAAGTGATATTCATAGATTATTAGGATATTTTGGATTCTTTAAAAGAATTTTGGAAGAATTTTCAAAAATTTACAGTCCCCTCACCCACCATTTAATAAAATATGAGGAATATAATTTAAATATTTGTTACAAGGAATCATTAATGGATATTAAAATAAGGCAGATCCATATCCCCATTATTAGACATCCTAATTGAGAGGATCCCTTTGAGATGATGTGAGATGTGAGAAACGTTATGGTGGGGATGCTCTTTGATAGAGAGTTGGTAGTACCTCCCAACAAATATATTATGATAGTAGGAAATAGATTGATGCATAGTTATAAAAATGATGTCTAGGGATTTTATTTTTTAGTGCTATTTTCATTCAAGAAAATTATAATTTATATTGTTCTCTATAATGTGGATATTCACATTAATCATATGGAAATAAATATTCACTAAAAAATTAGGGTACTAATACCCTCTTGATAAAATTTATCCTTCTAATTATGAATTTTAATATTGAAATGATAGAAAACAGGGTTAGAGAATATTCTCACTGATTATCATTCAAAGATGAAATCACCCCTTTTAAGGGGGTGTCTGAAGATCAAAATCATATGAGAATTTCGAGACGGAAAACTATTTTGTAGATCGTAGTAAGATAGTGATTTTTGGATATTTCTAACAATTTTTAATCTGAAATGATTCATACATGATTTGATATCCAATAATTAAATAGGATTCTATAATATTTTTGACATTGCTTCTAATATGATACTCTTCTAATCAAGAAATATTTTAATTGTTTGATTAATTTGTGTGTAACAAATAATGAGGTATAATGGTTTGCACTATATGAAACAAAAATACGTTTATCCAACTATTCAAAAATATACATATATCAATATTTCATATTGGGATCACATCCAATATACTAGATTCATTAGGAAAAGAAATGTGAATCTAAAATAATTGATTATGATGGTTAATGTTTTTGTAATTTAGGGTACTGACATTATGGTTCCTTCCAAATATATCGTTAACCATGCATAAATACATGTGTGTTTAGAATATTTCTCAAAGTGGTTTCTAATGGAAACCACATTATCCCGTATTGTCTTTGTGTCCATTATATTTTTGAATCAAATCATCTTTTCCGTGTTTAGAGTGCCTAAGATATTGATCAACGACCATGGGATTCAATTTTAGGAGACTTTTTTTGTTTATTGTTTAAAAAATATGGTCCCCATTAAATAATGATTACCCCATATCTTCTACAAAATATTGGACAAGTAGATATTTAAAACAAATATTTGAGGTAATTTTAGAGAAGTCATTCAATTGTAGTTGGATATTTTATTTTAGAAAAATAAGCAATAAGTTTTCAGGTTTTTGAATATCCCATAAGATATCATTGGGAATTTATCCATTTTGGTTGGTATATGGAATGTAATTCCACCTTTTGGTGGAAATAATTCATAAATTGTAGTTATCTATCATATATGTGAACTAAAACAAATATAAATTTTGGTTAATGTATTATTTATTAATGGATGAACTAGAATAGATCTGGAGGGATGCTTGTGAGAATTCACCTGTCAATAAAGAGAATATGAAAAAATTACTTGAATGAAACATATTTTGGAAAGAGATACACCCAAGATACATTGTAATCTTATTTGAATCACAATCATGTCTATTCTATGTAAACTAAAATAATAATTTTCAATTCCTATCATTCTAATAAAAAAATTCCAATATGGATATATATTGTTTGAAACAAATGGGGATGGACCTTTCAAATTTAATTTACATTGCTAAAATAAGAACATTAATTCTTCCCATGTTGTGTGTATCCTTTATGATTGATTTGATTGAAGGAATTTACCAATTAATGTGAGATTATGAAATTAAATAAAGTACTAATTTTGAGCTGACCCATGTATATTTTTTTATTTTTGTTATATTAGTTTTTAGTGAAGGATGTGTATTATAATGTCATCATAGAGACTCTGACGTAATTTCATATAATATAACATTGATAATATCAACCCTATCACAAATACGGGAAGTGATATTTTGATAATTTAAGTAAATAACATAGTAATATGATAAGATGTTCGAGGAGAAAATTGGTTATGAGTCAATTCCATATTCCATGTTGCAATATATTTTGGGAACCAATCATATAATTTCTCATTGTACTGAATTATTGACTCATCATGATTAAATATAGATCCCATGAAGTTATTAGAACCATAAGCCTTTTATTTGGTTAAGATATGATACCCAATGACACAATTCATATAAAAACCCCATAAAATGTTCTTTAAAATAAAAATTTTCAATTCAGACATTTTAAAAATAGTTCATCACAACAACAAATCCCCATCATAAGTTTTTGTCACGAACCGAATTTGGTCGCCTTCAAAATCGGCACCCGACCCAGTACTTGGCAAGACCCGAAGGGCGTTCCCGATCCCCACGGGCTGGCACAAGTGCCCGGGTATCATAAAATGATGTTTGGGAACGATTTACCCAAGTTTATAAACATTAAACAACAAACAAACTCAATAAAACGAATCTAGATTTTTCAACTAAAACCATCTTTTACAAAATTCAGAACTGAATTACACAATTTTAAACAATGTTTGAAGACCATTAAAAAGGTACAAATCATGAAATAATAGCCCAAGAACCTCCACATGGAAGGAGGCACCGCCCTCATGCCATCTCCATGACACTGCATCACGACGGACCTCTAAACACCTGAACCAAAGGCATAAAACCTATACCCAAACATGTGACATAAAATAAGCAAGTCTACTTACACCCAAAGGTGTAAGTAGGGTGTGAGAGAAAGCCCAGTAGGATACCACCACTAAGCGATTCCCTTTGATAAACATTCAAAGACGGAAAGAATGCAAGTTTTCAAAAACATGTAATTTCTAGTTACAATTTCTAAAAGATGCAACTTAAAAAAAATAGTTTTCAAGTGGTCTAATTTAAAGAATCAACACTTTTAAAATAAATTAAAAAGCCACTGATTTTTCCAGCCAAATATACTATATGCCTATGGTAAGTATAAAATATCTAATGAGCACAACTAATAGGAAATAACCCCTAGGCACTAGCTAGCTGTGGGTCCCAGGTACCTCGTATCTCGGTAAGAGTAACCACAAAAATTATCTGTTCTCGTGCACGAGCCACTAGTAGGGAACATACTCATAACCTAGTGGTCCCCAATCATCATCATCATAGTTTAGTTAGAGTTGTAAGCGTCAATCCTGCTAAGTGAAACTGAGGCCAATCCTCACAGATTCACTAGCATACTAGTACACGTCCACCCACCTAGATACCCGAGTTTTCCCTTTGTGCTCAAACAAGTTCAACAATCCAAGAAATATACTTTTCACATGAAAATATCACTTCCACATCACACATTATCCAAACAGCCCCATGAACATCACACAAGTCACAAATTTAACTTTTCATTCAAATTCATTTTGAAATCAAACTCACACCAAAATAGCCCACAACAATTTTTCATAACTTTCAAAATCCAACACACCATTTAACAATTTTATGTAGTCCCTAAAAATATGATAAACATCACATAACAGAACTATTCACATTTAAAATGGTTCATTTGAATGTATAAACAATCCAAAACAGTTTTCCAATATGGTTTCACCTCTTACATAAATCCTTAAACCACTCAAAACTTTCATAAAACAATTCTAAATACTGTACCAAAGCTTTTCAAATAAAACCCATTTCAAAACCATATTTCAAGGACAAAATCACATCAATACAAATTAAAAACAGAATTTGAAGCTCCAAAAATATTTATTAAAAAACCCCCATGTGTTATACAAACACCTCAAACAACAGTACAAAAGATCCACATGAAACACACATGTTTTCAAGATCACTTTCAAGAAGTACAATAATGTTTTACACCATAAACCCTTAAAAAACCTCTTTAAGACCTAGTGTCACACCAATACCCCACCAAATCATAATTTTCATCCCGAACAAGATTTATTAAACAAAATTTATATGTTATAAAAAAATCCCAAACAATACCCAAAGGGTTGCACATGAAAACACAAAATTTAAAGCTAAAATGAAACTATAAAAACAAATGCTTTACTAAATCCAACATAAACAGTTCACGCACCACAAACAGCATATTAGGAACATGAATAATAAGTAATTCAAGCAAACTAACTCATCTATAAATGTTTACACATGGAATCACCTACCTTTTATGACGAAACCCTCAAAACATGGTGCGAAACATCAACCGCACCACCGCCACACCTCAAGGAATATAAATCCAACCCTAGACCAAAGTATTTGACCAAAATGACACCAAATAAAACCCTAGTTTCGAACCTCAATTTATGGACATGATGAACTTGTTGAAAGGGTGAAAGAAACCCTTAAGAAGGGGAGGAAATCAAGGAAAGAAACACTTACTTGAAACATCCTGAATAAAACGAACCAAAATTGACCAGAATCTGAATTTTAAAACAGATAAAAATTTAATGGATATTCTAACAATAATGATAAGGTCATATAGGAATTGGAATTGGGGAAAAATATTAAGAATAGAAGGAGTTATTAAAGTATCAATTTACCTCTCCAAAATCTGGACGATTTCTGAAATCCAGTGAAGTTTCTACTATTTTCGAGATTCTATCGAGCTCCAAATAGGGGGAAAATGAATGGGAGGGCGATTGGGCTCCTTAGGGTCGAGGGGGAGGTGGAATCACCGAAAAAACCCAAATAGTGAAGGAGATATTAAAGAATTAAAATTTATTGTTAATGAAGAAAATGGGCATTCGGGCAGGCTCAATTCCTTAAATAAATACCCATATCCCCCATGATTATGGATTTATAAAGGCACAAAATTTAAATGTGGTATTAATATATCCGGGGAGGACATTTAGGAGTTGTAATTATTGAAAAATATTAAAAAATGAATAAGTTATAAAAGAAACAAAAATTTGTTTTTAAATCTAGAATTGGGCTCACGGGTTGGCCCAATTCTTGAAAACTCACATATTCTCCATAAAACCTTTGGAAACCCCCAAAACAAAGCATGAATGGAAAATAAATTAAAAATAAATTTAAAATAAGTTATTTATGTGACAATTCTCCCCACCTTGAACACTTTCCGCACCGGAAAGTCACAGCAAGGTTAAAGCAACAACCAAACCCCACTGAGAAACCAATAGGTACTCCCTCGCAAGGTTTCACCCCCAAAGGCCAAAACACCTCCAGTGATCAATTATGGAAGAATTAATATCACAACCATAACATACACTACTTTCCTGAAAGGATCAATAACATTCATACTTTATTCCAAAATAAAACTCATCAAACACTATCTGAACAAGACTCAAGCAATTCACTCAAACGAACAACAACTTTGAACAAGGTTACACTTAGCTTACTTTAACTAAACCATTGGGCACTCTCTAGTCCCAACGTTTAGTCAAGGAAGATGTTGGTAGCTAGATATCTCTGAACGAGACTATCTAAACTAAGCCAAAACCATAGATAAATCTATGTTACTGGTACGGGGGGACACTAATATGCTCCCCATTATAAGAGACAAGCAATATTTTTTTCTGAGACAGAATCAGGACACTAATAGGGGGAGGCCTGAACGGACTCCCTGGTACCTAGGGTAGACTTCCATTCAAAATTTACTAAGGAACATTCATGATAATCATAGTGGTTCTCCCCACCATATGAACCAACCATCTTAATCGACCAGCATGGGCCGACACAAAAAGACCCCAAAATTAAGGAGTTGGGACGGTCACACGGTTAGTCTGCACTGTTTGAGAAACTGTGTGATAACTATGTGGATCCTTATATCTGCATGGTTATTTTTTTTTTTGTTCATGGATAGAACTAACCATGTGAAACCCGTGTTCTCAACTGGTCTAGCAAAATTTCCAACCATTCTCCAAAGACTCAATGGAAACCAAAGGGGGAGGGAATAACATTGTGTGATGACATGGGTTCAAGACCCTCCACCTATTTCCACCGAACGGGAACAACAGAAGAAATATGATGAAACCATAGGTTTAAACACTTTCTATCTTTCACACTGAGGATATGAAATTATACAAGGGTTTAAACAACACTGGTGTTTCCCCTGACTACGCACCAGCTTCTCTCCGGGACCTATGGCTGGAGCTCAAAATATTGAAGCATCTTCGGCCACGTAGTTAGGCTGTTGAAACCCCTATGTGGAACTTCTTCTTTCGGTGCCACAAACAACTACACCTCATACCCTGATGGGTTCAGCAAGACATAACACACTTCATAACCCACTTTACCCAGAAACAGTCATTTCACTGAAACAAGGGATCAGAAGATGCAGACACATTGCACCTTGTTTCTTTGGGTGAGAAACAACATAAGGGAAAGACACGTATAAACACCTTCCTCTAAGATAGAGGATTTGATGTTTTTCCCAAGGGATACATAATCCCAACATAACATAGAACCTTAGAGGATTGTGTGACCTTCACCTTTATGGTCAAAAGAGCACACAACATCACAATGCGTCACCGAACATGACCCTGGCGAATGATAGAAACAATACATGGAACGGGACCATATTCAAAGTCCCTAAACAACAGATAAGTCCAAAAAGTGGACACAATATCCTATCATGACCGAAATCTCAAAATTGGTGGTTTAATAAGAACTCTTTCTTCAAAGAAACTATAAATAACCTCGAGGCCCTCTTAGACACCATCAAGACACTCATCCATACTAACAACGAAAGAACACTCCCACCTTTGATGAATCAGGAAACTTAAGAAACTAAGGTCCCTTTCAACCTTCCACAAGCACTATCCCACTACAAGAGGATCCACAAATCAGCGAAATGAATGGGTGTAGGCTCAATCTAAAAATCCCAAGAAAAAAAATATTCCCTATATTGATCAACTGGAGGGTCTTCAAACGGCGAAACAATCTATGTTTCACTTCAGTTGTGCACTAACCTTTAATGGGGGTGTACCTTATCCAATGATTGAACCCAAGGACCCATCCAAGATGGTCCATTAGTCAAGATATACCACAAATCAGATCTAAACACATGAAGGGAACCATCATAAATGCGTCCCAAAACATTTTTCGAAAGAGACCACTAACTGTCCCTATAACACAACTTACTAACCAAACCCAAACCCAAAACACAGTTCAAACAGGAGGGTTTCTTGGACTCAAAACATCCCACAACATCAACATTTTCCAAAAATACATAATATAAACCATTCCAAACAATTCATCAAGTCTTCATGTTTCTCTTTAAAAAAATTTCTTTGAAAACAAATGGTTCAACGGTTAGCGCATCCACCAATGGTACCCCATGGGCCTTACACATGCATGTTTCAGTGCCACACCGGGCACCCTCCTCATATCCATCTCGACACTCATCGAGTCATGTCATCAACCATCTATCTTCCCATATAACCCCATGCATGTGGTTGCTCACGAAAATACCAAAGGTTAAAACAAAAATTTGTTCCACTTTTCAAAACCAAAACGGTCAACCAACACATCCTTTTTTCTCAAAACCGCTAACCACGAGATCAAAATCCCAACTCACATCTTAAAAAAATTTCAGAAAGTCACAACCATTTAGAAAATAACTCACTTTCAAGATATTCTCATCAATTTCAAAACATCACATCCCATTAAAACACACTCTGGTTGTTTAGAAAACTCTTTTGGAAACACTTTTCAAAATCAACTTCAATATAGTTCCTGCTTTCAAAGAGGTGTAAGCACACCATTTTACATTTCAGAACAATTCTGAAAATTCAGTTCTTCCATTTCATAAACCCAACCATTCCCTCTTTATTTGAAAATCACTTATTAAAACATTATTCTTCTTAAAACCAAGTTACCTTAAAACCAAAGTGCCAAGGTTTCAAAACTAAAGAACACCAGACAATGTGAGAGGATACTAGTTTCAGTGGGTGACTTGGACATATGGTTGGCGGCCATATTCCAATCACTTCACTGTCATAGAGAGTGTTCTAGGGAATATCCCTGGCTCCACATGGCTTGCCAGACCCTGCAAGCTCATTGAGACCATTAACCAACTCTCTTTTGATTTCCCCTAATCATCATCAAACCAAGAAAACCCAAAGACATAGACAAATACCAACTTCCCCTGGCGACTTGAATCCTGAAATGAGGTGTGGTGATCAAGCACACTACCCATAACTAGAATTCCATGTCCCAAAAATCATAAATCTAGACTATCGTGACTATTTCCCAGATATCATGACTCAAATGGAGCGAACACTAGTGCAGAAAACGTTTTTTACGTCACCATTTTTTACGTCGGTTATATAAAACCGACGTCATAATATGTAAAACAAGGTTTTTTACGTCGGTTATTTAATAACCGACGTAAAAACCTATGTTTAGTACACCCTTAACGTCGGTTATTTTTATAACCGACGTTATTAATCGCGCGGCTTCGTTTTTTACGTCGGTTAAACATTAAACGCCGTAAAAAACAGAAGCGGGGGGTGTTTGTTCCGTCGGTTATTCAATAAATGACGTAACAAATCGACATATGTACGAGTTATTACGTCGGTTATTGAATAACCGACATAAAAAATGTGGTTTTTGAAGGCCTTTTTACGTCGGTTATAAAATAACCGACGTAAAAAAAGAATCCGCAGATGTTTTTGACGTCAGTTATGGAATAACCGACGTAAAAAACGCGGATTTTGAGCCCTTTATAACGTCGGTTATAAAAGAACCGACGTAAAAAAAGAATCGGAGGAAGGTTTTTATGTCGGTTATTGAATAACCGACATTATAAATGTTTTTAAAAATATTATAACGTTGGTTATTGAATAACCGACGTGATAACTCATTTAAAAATTTACCCAGACTCGTGGATTGTCATTTGCGAGTTTACATTCGACAGTCGCAACTCGTCTCTCTCGCGCGTAAACCCGAATCGGTTCGTCCATTTCATTGGTTTAGATTCGTTTTGCGATCATCGTTTCTCATATTTAATCTCCTCGGATCAATCATCTAAACTCGCAGCACTTAGGTAATCCTCCCACTCGTTCGTTTTTTTCGCGGATAGTATATATATATGTGTTGTGATTTTTTTGTTGAAACTAGCTAAGATTCTTCGATTGCGAACCCTTTTAACTCGTTTTGGCACCATAATCTTATTTATCATCCCTAGATCTATTAGTTCGACTTGCAATATTGACTAATTTTATGATTTCACTAATTTTTCATCGTTTTCTATAAATCCCCGAGAGGGTTGGGGCGTGTCCATTTGGATGGTAAATTTTCAGTGATTCCAGGGGGGTGGGAGGGCTATCAAGAGGGTTGGGGGTGTCTAGGGGGGTGTCCAAGGGGGTAGGGTGTGGGGGGTGGTGTCCAGGAGGGGTGGGGGGCTGTCCAGAGGGGTCGGGGGGTGTCCAGGGGGGTTTATAAGGGGGTGGGTGGGTGTGGGGGGTTGTCCAAGGGTGTGGGTGGGTGTTGGGGGGTGTCCAGGGGGGTTTCCAAGGGGGTAGGGGGTGGGGGTGGTGTTTAGGAGGGGTGGGGGGCTGTCCAGAGGGTTGGGGGCTGTCCAGAGGGGTCGGGGGGTGTCCGGGGGGGTTTACAAGGGGGGTGGGTGGGTGTGGGGGGCTGTCCAAGGGTGTGGGTGGGTGTTGGGGGGTGTCCAGGGGGTGTCCAAGGGGGTAGGGGGTGGGGGTGGTGTTTAGGAGGGGTGGGGGGGCTGTCCAGAGGGTTGGGGGTGTCCAGGGGGGTGTCCAAGTAGGTCGGGGGTGGGGGGTTGTGGCCAGGAGGGGTGGGGGTGCTTTCTAGAGGGGTCGGGGGCTGTCCAGAGGGGTCGGGGGGTGTCCAGGGTGGTGTCCAAGGGGATGGGTGGGTGTGGGGGGCTGTCCAAGGGGGTGGCGGCCTGTCCAGAGGGGTCGGTGGGGTGTCCAAGGGGTTGGATGGGTGTGGGGGGCTGTCCAAGTGGGTGGCAGCCTCTCCAGAGGGTATTTGGGGTTGTCCGGGTGGGTGGGGGCTGTCCAGAGGGTTGGGGGCTGTCCAGGGGGGTGTCCAAGGGGGTAGGGGGTGGGGGGTGGTGTCCAGGAGGGGCGGGGGGCTGTCCAGTGGGGTCGGGGGGTGTCCAGGGGGGTTTACAAGGGGGTGGGTGGGTTTGGGGGGTTGTCCAAGGGTGTGGGTGGGTGTTGGGGGTGTCCAGGGGGTGTCCAAGGGGGTAGGAGGTGGGGGTGGTGTTTAGGAGGGGTGGGGGGGGCTGTCCAGAGGTTTGGGGGTGTCCAGGGGGTGTCCAAGCAGGTCGGGGGTGGGGGGTTGTGTCCAGGAGGGGTGGGGGTGCTTTCTAGAGGGGTCGGGGGCTGTCCAGAGGGGTCGGGGGGTGTCCAGGGTGGTGTCCAAGGGGATGGGTGGGTGTGGGGGGCTGTCCAAGGGGGTGGCGGCCTGTCCAGAGGGGTCGGTGGGGTGTCCATGGGGGTGTCCAAGGGGGTGGATGGGTGTGGGGGGCTGTCCAAGTGGGTGGCGGCCTCTCCAGAGGGTATTTGGGGTTGTCCGGGTGGGTGGGGGGGCTGTCCAGAGGGTTGGGGGCTGTCCAGGGGGGTGTCCAAGGGGGTAGGGGTGGGGGGGTGGTGTCCAGGAGGGGCGGGGGGCTGTCCAGAGGGGTCGGGGGGTGTCCAGGGGGGTTTACAAGGGGGTGGGTGGGTGTGGGGGGTTGTCCAAGGGTGTGGGTGGGTGTTGGGGGCGTCCAAGGGGGTAGGGGTGGGGGTGGTGTTTAGGAGGGGTGGGGGGCTGTCCAGAGGGTTGGGGGGTGTCCAGGGGGGTGTCCAAGCAGGTCGGGGGTGGGGGGTTGTGTCCAGGAGGGGTGGGGGTGCTTTCTAGAGGGGTCGGGGGCTGTCCAGAGGGGTCGGGGGCAGTCCAGAGGGGTAGGGGGTGTCCAGGGTGGTGTCCAAGGGGATGGGTGGGTGTGGGGGGCTGTCCAAGGGGGTGGCGGCCTGTCCAGAGGGGTCGGTGGGGTGTCCAGGGGGGTGTCCAAGGGGTTGGATGGGTGTGGGGGGCTGTCCAAGTGGGTGTCGGCCTCTCCAGATTGTATTTGGGGTTGTCCGGGTGGGTGGGGGGCTGTCCAGAGGGTTGGGGGCTGTCCAGGGGGGTGTCCAAGGGGGTAGGGGGTGGGGGTGGTGTACAGGAGGGGCGGGGGGCTGTCCAGAGGGGTCGGGGGGTGTCTAGGGGGGTTTACAAGGGGGTGGGTGGGTGTGGGGGGCTGTCCAAGGGCGTGGGTGGGTGTTGGAGGGTGTCCAGGGGGGTGTCCAAGGGGGTAGGGGGTGGGGGTGGTGTTTAGGAGGGGTGGGGGGCTGTCCAGAGGGTTGGGGGGGTGTCCAGGGGGGTTTCCAAGCAGGTCGGGGGTGCGGGGTTGGGTCCAGGAGGGGTGGGGGTTCTTTCTAGAGGGGTCGGGGGCTGTCCAGAGGGGTCGGGGGCTGTCCAGAGGGGTCGGGGGGTGTCCAGGGTGGTGTCCAAGGGGGTAGGGTGTGGGGGGCTGTCCAGAGGGGTGTCGGCCTGTCCAGAGGGGTCGGTGGGGTGTCCAGGGGGGTGTCCAAGGGGTTGGATGGGTGTGGGGGGCTGTACAAGTGGGTGGCGGCCTCTCCAGAGGGTATTTGGGGTTGTCCGGGTGGGTGGGGGGGCTGTCTAGAGGGTTGGGGGCTGTCCAGGGGGGTGTCCAAGGGGGTAGGGGGTGGGGGTGGTGTCCAGGAGGGGCGGGGGGCTGTCCAGAGGGGTCGGGGGGTGTCCAGGGGGGTTTACAAGGGGGTGGGTGGGTGTGGGGGGGCTGTCCAAGGGTGTGGGTGGGTGTTGGGGGGTGTCCAGGGGGGTGTCCAAGGGGGTAGGGGTGGGGTGGTGTTTAGGAGGGGTGGGGGGCTGTCCAGAGGGTTGGGGGGTGTCCAGGGGGGTGTCCAAGCAGGTCGGGGGTGGGGGGTTGTGTCCAGGAGGGGTGGGGGTGCTTTCTAGAGGGGTAGGGGGCTGTCTAGAGGGGTCAGGGGCTGTCCAGAGGGGTCGAGGGGTGTCCAGGGTGGTATCCAAGGGGATGGGTGGGTGTGGGGGGCTGTCCAAGGGGGTGGCGGCCTGTCCAGAGGGGTCGGTGGGGTGTCCAGGGGGGTGTCCAAGGGGGTGGATGGGTGTGGGGGGCTGTCCAAGTGGGTGGCGGCCTCTCCAGAGGGTATTTGGGGTTGTCCGGGTGGGTGGGGGGGCTGTCCAGAGGGTTGGGGTATGTCCAGGGGGGTGTCCAAGGGGGTAGGGGGTGGGGGGTGGTGTCTAGGAGGGGCGGGGGGCTGTCCAGAGGGGTCGGGGGGTGTCTAGGGGGGGTGTTATATCTTACTTTATTTTTTTTAAAAAATAATATTCAAGCATATTTTTTTAAACACATCGATTTGTTTTATATTTCAAAATTGTTTACATTCAAATTATGATTTTTTTCAGATAAACATATATTTGTCTTATCTAAAAAATATATATATTTTTGCTATTTATTATAGGTAATAATGAGTCGAAGTTGGATTACGGCACATCGAATGAGCAATGAATATGATGAAGGTGTTGATGCCTTTTTGGAATTTGCTAAACGAAATGTTCCAAGTAGTGACATTTTTTTCTGTCCATGCCTGAAATGTCTGAATATGAAGAAGTTGAAAAGTAGAGAGATAAAAGATCATCTGATTTGTCATGGTTTCAATCCGAGTTACAACCCTTGGATTTGGCATGGCGAAACTGGACAGAATGTCACTAATGATAATGAATCGCAAGATGGTAACTCCGATGGAATTGAAGAAATGATTCGCGATATTGTAGCAGAAAAAATTGAGATAGAACCGACAGTTGCACGTCTATATGGTGATGCCGAAAAACCATTATATCCTGGTTGTACAGATTTTACGGTTTTGTTGGCGGTGTTAAGATTTATTAACATGAAGGCGAAACATGGATGGAGTGACAGAAGTTTTACAGAGCTGCTACAATTGATGAAAGACATTCTTCCAAAAGATAACGATCTTCCAGATTCACATTATAAGGCCAAAAAAATATTATGCCCGATGGGATTGGGATACAAGAAAATACATGCCTGTCCGAATGACTGCATTATATATAGGAAGGAATATGAATTTATGAAAGAGTGTCCTAAATGTGGGACATCACGGTATAAGGTGAAAGAAAAATCACAAGCTGATGTAGAGATTACAAAGCTCCCTTCAAAGGTATTTTGGTATCTTTCTATAATTCCTCGTTTCAAACGTTTATTTGCTAATTCACATGATGAAAAAAGGTTAAGATGGCATGCTGATGAGCGGGTATGTGATGGAAAAATACGTCATCCAGCTGATTGTCCACAATGGAAGAAAATTGATGCCCAGTACCCTACATTTGGAAATGAAATTAGAAATCTGAGACTAGGCTTGTGCACAGATGGAATGAATCCATACCGAACCCTCAGTAGCACACATAGTTCATGGACTGTTTTATTGGTAATTTACAACCTCTCTCCTGAAGTTTGTATGAAGCGCAAATATGTCATGTTGAGTATCATGATCTCTGGTCCAAAGCAACCCAGCAATGATATTGATGTATACTTGTCACCGCTGATTGATGATTTGAAACTGTTATGGGCTGATGGTATTAGGGTGTATGATTCTTATAAAATGGAATATTTTCAACTGCATGCAGTGCTTCTATTCACTATAAATGACTTCCCAGCATATGGAAATTTTTCTGGATACAGTGTTAAAGGGAATAAAGCATGTCCAATTTGCGAACAACAGACGTCATATTGTCAATTGCATCATGGGAGGAAAACAGTGTACATGGGTCATCGAAAGTTTTTGCCTATGGATCACCCTTATAGAAGACTAAAAAAGGCATTCAATGGCTCACAAGAATTTGATACTGCTCCAAAACCTTTATCCCCAGATTTTTATTTTGAGAGGGTGAAAAACCTTGATGTGACATTGGGAAAGACACATAAATCTGGTAATGATAGACATATTTGGAAGAAAAGGTCAATATTTTTTGAGCTACCATATTGGAGGTATCATGAATTCAAACATAATATTGATGTCATGCACGTGGAGAAGAATATCTGTGATTCTTTGATCGGAACATTGCTATATATTAAAGGAAAGACAAAAGATGGGTTGAATGCAAGGTTAGACCTACTATCAATGGGAATACGTTTGGAGTTAGCTCCCACTCCCAAAGGAAGACGAACATTTCTTCCCCCGGCTTGTCATACATTATCGAAGAGGGAGAAAAGTATCTTCTGTCAGTGTCTTCATGATATCAAAGTGCCTCAAGGTTATTCTTCAAATGTAAAAAATTTTGTCTCATTGAAAGACTTGAAGTTGATAGGTATGAAATCACAGGATTGTCACGTCATGATGCAACAAATTCTACCAGTTGCACTGCGTGGAATATTGCCCATCCGTGTCAGAATGACTATAATGAGGTTGTGTTATTTTTTCAATTCAATTTGTAACAAGGCGATTGATGTGAATGCTTTGAACATTTTGGAAAGGATGCAATTTTTATACTTTGTCATTTGGAAATGTATTTTCCTCCAACTTTTTTTGATATGATGGTGCATTTAATGATTCATCTGGATCGAGAAATAAAGCTTTGTGGACCTGTATATCTTCGTTGGATGGATCCATTTGAAAGGTATATGAAAATATTAAAGGGATATGTTAAAAATCCATATCGACCTGAAGCCTCCATTATTGAAAAGTATATTTCTGAGGAGGTAGCAGAGTTTTGTACGAGCTACTTGGCTACGGCGCAACACATAGGTTTGCCTCCATCTCGCCATGAACGGGTTAATAATGAGGGAAAGGGGATTCGTGGCTTGAAAGTCAAATCACTGTCAGCTGAACAGATGAAGAAGTTAGAATCATACATCCTGAATAACATAGTTGATGTTCAACAGTATATCACATTGCATATTAATGAGTTGAAACAATGTCATCCAAAGAAGAAAGAAATGTGGATTTTGAATGAGCACAACAAAACTTTTTTGCCATGGTTTAAAAAGACCTTGCTTGGTAGATCAGATGTATCAGAGACATTAAAATGGATAGTGGGTGGTCCATCTTTAAATGTGATAACATGGTCCGCTTATGACATTAATGGCTATACATTTCATACGAAAGCTCAGGACAACAGAAGTGCAGTTCAGAATAGTGGTGTATTGGTGTTTGCAGAAGCAATGCATTTTTCGAGTGCTAAGGACAGAAACCCAATTTCGGCATCAAGTGCATATTATGGAGTGATTGAAGACATATGGGAGGCTGATTACTTTAAAATTAAAGTTCCTGTTTTTAACTGTAAATGGTTTATCAGTAACAACAGTGTCAGACACGATGAATTTGGAATGACACTTGTTAATCTGAATAGATTGGAAGACACAGCTGATTCTTTTATAATGGCAACACATGGCAAAAAAAATTTCTATGTAGTTGATCAATCAGATATGCAGTGGGCTGTTGTTTTACAAGGGAAAAAACAATATGTTGGTGAGGATGAATTTGATGAAGATGCTGATTTATGTGAGATCCCTACTTCCATGGAAAGATTAACAGAATATAATGATGAGTATGTTGAAGACATGGTTTGTGCCATAAGGAACGATCACGACGAAGGAATTTGGGAAAACAATCCAACTGTACATTCCTATAATTACATGTAACACATGTTTATTTCTTGTTTACATTTAGTTTTTTCATATAATGTTAGATACTGTAAATTTTTTACTTATTAAAACATGTATCAAACCAAAATAATAAAACAATAAAAACCGTAAAGAGGAGAAGTCCTGGGCGCACCGGCCGGCCGGTGGCGGTTCACCAGGTGGCCGGTCCTCCACACAGCAAAGCTGTCTGGTCCACCGGCCGACCAGGCGGTGGTGATCCAGTGGCCGGCCGGTGGTCCAGACAGAGAGGAAGGCTCTCTGTCTGGTACATCGGCCGGCTGGTGGTGAGCCAGCGGCCGGCCGGTGACACCAGGCAGTGGGCAAGTCTACTGCCTGGGTCCTCCGGCTGGCCGGTGAGCTCACACCGGCTGACCGGTGGACTCAGTGAGTCCACTTTTCGGCTTTCTTGGGCCAACTCCTTGGCAACGATTTCCCTATCAACAAAAACACTTGAAAACAAGTTAGAACATAATAAGAGTGATTGTGATCATTAAAATCCAAGAGAGAGGGGTACAACAGACTGTGTTTACCATGTTTATCATTGTTTAACATGCTTACCATATTACCAATGTTTACTATTATGTAATTTAGAACACTTTTCTATTTTCTGATTAAGTAGTATTACAATATTTGAATTTGTATATTTGTGAACTAATGTTTGTTTTTTTGATTTGAAGGAAAATGACAGATCAATCAGTTGATCAGACACATGATTCTGGAGATGAGAATATTGGTCATACATCTGGGGAGGAACATTCACATGCTCCTATTACGAAAAAGAGTTCAAAGGTTGGTAAGCGTGGGTGCACACGTTTACCAAAATTATCACTTGCCTGTACGAAGGAGGAGATGATAGTCGTGGAGTTTGATGATGATGATCTTCCTAGAGGTCCAAATGCTAAAGATTTTAAGGGTTTTGTAGCAACTCAGGCTAAGAGCAAAGTAAGCATTCTCTATGATGATTGGAGAAGTGTGGATAAGGCGATAATTTCACAGCTATGGGAGACCATTTTGGTATGATCTTTTGCTATTGTTTGACTGTTCTTTAAATGTTTCTAGTATATATAATATTTTTAACCTCTTTTTTATCAGATGACATTTGATATTCCTGACACTGGAGGAGTCAGTTAGAAATGCTTATCGTTGGCTGCTAGGAGATGGAGGGATTTCAAATCAACCCTCTCATCTGATTTCATTTATGGTCATAGGAGTCGTGAGAATCCATGTCGTATATATCCTTTTATAGATGAAGACACATGGAGACAATTTTTTGAAAGTAGAAGAAAAGAATCATTTTTGGTAAGGGCAATGTAAACTTTTATAAGCTTTCTTATATAAATGATCTTATTAATGTTTTGTTAATGTTTACTTATTCTTAATTTACAGCAAACAAGGAAAGCTCATCAAGAGATCCAATCTAAAAATGTATACCCTCATAGTTTATCTCGGGGAGGGTATGCATTATTGGAAGAACAAATGATGGCAGAAAAATTTCAACAACTAAGAGCTGAGTCTTCAAGCTCTGGAGAGGTGGCCCCTCCACCCCCTCCATCTAGACATGAGAAATGGAAAAGAGCTCGGAAGGGAAAAAAAGGACAATATCTTTCGGAAGAATCTAGACTCGTAGTTGAGAGGATTGTAAGATATCTATTTTATTTATTTAAGTTTACTATTTTCGTCATATATTTCCAATCATTATAGAAATGTTCAATTAATTATTACAGGACTCTCTTGAGGAGCAGAGTTCACAGGGGACATTTACACCATCTGGGAGGGAAGATATTTTATCTATGGAATTGGGAAAGCCCGAACATCCTGGCCGTGTAAGAGGATATCCGGCAGGTGTATTGGTAAGAAAAGTGTTGCCACGTTCCTCAACATCTAACGTTGAGGGAGTTTATAAAAAAAATAGAATCCTTGGAGGCTGATGTCCATAATATTAATGCGACAATGGAGGACCAGATTAGAGCATCGGTGCAGTTTATGTTTGCAGACTTGCAAAGACAATTTCAGGGTGCAGATCCCACTCCACCTCTCCCAGTAGCTCCCACTCCCCCACCTCAGCCTGCAGACCCCATTTTTGATCCTCCTCCTCCGCCGCAGCTACCTACTTATTGTGAGTTGTATGTTGATGATCCTCAACATCATATAGTTGCATATGGGATGGTATATTGTATAGGAGATACAGTTCATCATCAACAGTTTGAGGTAGAGAATCAAAGGGTCACTGTACATGATATTATAGATAGATTAGCTCGGATACCATTACCTACAGATGAGGTGACGACAGTTGAACATAGTATCGGCCATTTTTTACTTTGGCCATCCAGACTTCTTCGACTCATTACCATAGAGGTATGGATGTTATATATTTTATTTTATATTTTTATTAATGTTTTATCATTTGAAAACTAATATATTTTTCAATTTATTTTTACAGGAATACTTCAAAGGTAATGAAATACTGTATAGACAACAACAAAGACAGATCGCTATGACATCAGATGCAGATACTAGCAATCTTGACAAATTGTCAAGATATTCAAATTTGTTGGCGGATCATTATGACTTTACAATGGAAGCTCATGTCTGTGGACGTGAACTAAGTGTGGGGATTATGAAAACTGATATCATGGAGTTTGTCACTGGAGATAAGTTGGGCATCAACGTGGTGCAAATTTTTATCATGTAAGTCTTAACACCTTTTCCTTGCATTATATTTATTAAAAATGTATACTTATGTCTGCTTTGTATTAGGTATCTGTATAAAATTTGTGAGAGAAATGAGCTGACAGATGTATATGGATTCGTGGACCCACAATTGATTTCCCCTGAAGCATGTGCATTGGATGAGGAACAAAGAATGATTTATATTGCTGATAGATTTGAAAAGAATGTAATCACACAGTGTTGGATGATGCCTTTTTGTGAGAGGTATGAAACACATCCCTCTCAAAGAGTTAATTATCTTTTAACATAAAAAACCACTAACGTTAAATTTCCTTTTATCATGGATCATTGGATGTTAGGGGTTTTTTCCCTAGGGAGAAAGCACTTTATTGGATATGATCTCTCCATGATGACGTGTGAGAAAGTTTTAAGAATATATTGGAAACGTAAGTTTCAATTTCACAATAGTTTTATATATTATAATGAATTTTAAATTTACCCCATTCTTATTATTTTCTAACAGGGCATGGGTCCACTTTCGAAAAAGCGCAAAGAAAAGGAATTTCAAGATCAAATATGTACATGCGAAGGTAAATATCCATTTATAATTTGTACATTTTGATTTATTACATAAAAATAATATATTGAATTTACACTCATTCAAACAGAAATGTCATGAGCAAGAAGGCATCATCGAATGCGGATATTACATGTTATGATTTATGTATGAAATAATAACAACTGGGACCGTTCTGAGTTTTGACCTGGTAAGATTTCCTCTTTCTCATAATATTTCAATTTGATTTATTCATTATAAACGTTGACTACTATCCTTTTCCTTTGTAGCTTTTTGATGAACCTCAACCCTTTACTGCTGAAGATATCAAACACTTACAAGTGGAGTGGTCAAATTATTTTACAGGTTTGATTGACTTTTAGTTGTTTGTAATGTAAAATGTAATTTTGAATATTGTCAATGTAATTGTGTATTTCATTGTCGTTTAGGTTGGATTTAGTTTTTTTTTGAAGTTGACAGTGTAAGTTTTGAATGTTATATAAGTGAATGTTTAATTTTTCTCTACTTCTTGTTTTGGTCTACTGTTGATGGTTTTTCTGGTCTGGATTTTGGTATGGGGGAGAGGTTCCAAGGGGGTGGGTGGGTGTTTGGGGGGTGTCCAAGGGATATGGGGGGGTGTCCAAGGTGTGTTTGGGGCTGTCCTAGGGGTCGGGGGGGTGTAAATGAGGGTGGGGGTGTCCAAGGGGTGGGGGGTGTCCAAGGGATATGGGAGGGGTGTCCAAGGTGTGTTTGGGGCTGTCCTAGGGGTAGGGGGGTGTAAATGAGGGTGGGGGTGTCCAAGGGGTGGGGGGTGTCCAAGGGATATGGGATGGGTGTCCAAGGTGTGTTTGGGGCTGTCCAAGGGGTCGGTTGGGTGTAAATGAGGGTGGGGGGGGGGCTGTCCAAGGGGTGGGGGGTGTCCAAGTGGTGGGGGGGTGTCCAAGGGATATAGGAGGGGTGTCCAAGGGGTGTTTGGGGCTGTCCAAGGGGATGGGGGGGTTTCCAAGGGGTCGGGGGGGGGGGGGGGGGGTTCCAAGGGGTCGAGGGGTGTCCAGGGGGTGGGGGGGCTGTCCAAGGGGTGGGGGTGTCCAAGGGGTGGGGGGTGTCCAAGGGATATGGGAGGGGTGTCCAAGGGGTGTTTGGGGCTGTCCTAGTGTTCGGGGGGTGTAAATGAGGGTGGGGGGGGGGGGCTGTCGAAGGGGTGGGGGTGTCCAAGGGGTGGGGGGTGTCCAAGGGATATGGGAGTGGTGTCCAAGGTGTCTGGGAGTTCTGTCCAAGGGGCCGGTTGGGTGTAAATGAGGGTGGGGGGGGGCTGTCCAAGGGGTGGGGGGTGTCCAAGGGGTGGGGGGTGTCCAAGGGATATGGGAGGGGTGTCCAAGGGGTGTTTGGGGCTGTCCAAGGGCTCGGGGGGGTGTCCAGGGGTCGGGGGGGTTCCAAGGGGTCTGGGAGGGCTGTCAAGGTGTGGGGGGGTGTCCAATGGGTGTTTGAGGCTGTACTAGGGGTCGTGGGGGAGTAAATGAGGGTGGGGGTGTCCAAGGGTTGTGGTGGGGCTCCAATGTGGTGGGGGAGGGCTGGCCAGGTTGTTAGGTGGGTATAGATGAGGGTGGGGTTCAGTTGGGGCTTGGGGGAGGGCTGGCATGGTTATTTTTGTTGTTTGGTTTCTGGTTGCTTTTTGGTGAGAGCAGTGCAATTATTTAAAAAAAATCTCGCTTTCACGTCGGTTATTTTATAACCGACGTGGTAAATAAATCGGTAGGGGTTTATCACGTCGGTTTTTTCGAGACCCGACGTGCTAAACTGTTCCCGGGCCTTTTATCACGTCGGTTCTTAATATAACCGACTTGCTAAAAGGCCTGGGAATCGATTTACCACATCAGTTATTGGATAACCGACGTGCTAAAACGTTTCCCAGGCCTTTTTTTCACGTCGGTTATTTAAGAAACCGACGTGATAATAGGCCCGGGGAAGGGTTAATCACGTCGGTTATGTCATAACCGACGTGATAAAAGATATCCCAGGTGTTTTATCACGTCGGTTTAGATATAACCGACGTGATAACCCCCCCCCCCCCCCCCGCGCATATTTAGCACGTCGGTTATTATATAACCGACGTGCTAAACCCCCCACCCGCGGTGTATCACGGCGGTTATATAATAATCGCCGTTATAAATCCCCATCCCCCATCATTTTGCACGTCGGTTATTAATGAACCGACGTAATAAACACCGTGATGTTAGGGATGTTACGTCGGGTTTTAAATAACTGACGTAAAAAATGTTATTTATAACGTCGTCCGTATTAACGTCGCCTAAAAACCGACGTAAATAATGAAAAATAACCGACGTAAAAAATGTTTTCTGCACTAGTGGAACCTCCTCTGATACCATTTTGTCACGAACCGAATTTGGTCACCTTCAAAATCGGCACCCGACCCGGTACATGGCAAGACCTGAATGGCGTTCCCGATCCCCACAGGCTGGCACAAGTGCCCGGGTATCATAAAATGATGTTTGGGAACGATTTACCCAAGTTTATAACCATTAAACAACAAACAAACTCAATAAAACGAATCTGGATTTTTCAACTAAAACCATATTTTACAAAATTCAGAACTGAATTACACAATTTTAAACAAGGTTTGAAGACCATTACAAAGGTAAAAATCATGAAATAACAGCCCAAGAACCTCCACATGGAAAGAGGCACCGCCCTCATGCCATCTCCATGACACTGCATCACGATGGACCTCTAAACACACGAACCAAAGGCATAAAACCTATACCCAAACCTGTGACATAATATAAGCAAGTCTATTTACACCCAAAGGTGTAAGTAGGGTGTGAGATAAATCCCAGTAGGATACCACCACTAAGAAATTCCCTATGATAAACATTCAAAGACGAAAAGCTTTCAAGTTTTCAAAAACATGTAATTTCTAGTTACAATTTCTAAAAGATGCAACTTAAAAAAACAGTTTTCAAGTGGGCTAATTTAATGAATCAACACTTTTAAAATAAATTAAAAAGCCACTGATTATTCCAGACAAATATACCGTATGCCGACGGTAAGTATAAAAGATCTAATGAGCACAACTAATAGGAAATAACCCCTAGGCACTAGCTAGCAGTGGGTCCCAGGTACCTCGTATCTCGGTGAGAGTAACCACAAAAATTATCTGTTCTCGTGCATGAGCCACTAGTAGGGAACATACCCATAACCTATTGGCCCCCAATCATCATCATCATAGTTTAGTTAGAGTTGTAAGCGTCAATCCTGCTAAGTGAAACTGAGGCCAAACCTCACAGATTCACTTGCATACTAGTACACGTCCACCCACCTAGATACCCGGGCTTTCCCTTTGTGCTCAAACAAGTTCAACAATCAAAGAATTATACTTTTCAAATGCAAATATCACTTCCACATCACACACTATCCAAACATCCCCATGAACATCACACAAGTCACAAATTTAACTTTTCATTCAAATTCATTTTGAAATCAAACTCACACCAAAATTGCCCACAACAATTTTTCATAACTTTCACAATCCAACACACCCTTTAACAATTTTATGAAGTCCCTAAAAATATGATAAACATCACATAACAGAACTATTCACATTTAAAATGGTTCATTTGAATGTATAAACAATCCAAAACAGTTTTCCAATATGGTTTCACCTCATACATAAATCATTAAACCACTCAACACTTTCATAAAACAATTCTAAATAGTGTACCAAAGCTTTTCAGATAAAACCCATTTCAAAACCATATTTCAAGGACAAAATCACATCAATACAAATTCAAAACAGAATTTGAAGCTCCAAAAATATTTATTAAAAAACCCCAATGTGTTATACAAACACCTCAAACAACAGTACGAAAGATCCACATGAAACACACATGTTTTCAAGATCTCTTTCAAGAAGTACAATAATGTTTTACACCTTAAACCCTTAAAAAACCTCTTTAAGACCTAGTGTCACACCAATACCCCACAAAATCATAATTTTAATCCCGAACAAGATTTATTAAACAAAATTTATATGTTATAAAACAATCCCAAACAATACCCAAAGGGTTGCACATGAAAACACCAAATTTAAAGCTAAAATGAAACTATAAAAACAAATGCTTTACTAAATCCAACATAAACAGTTCATGCACCACACACAGCATATTAGGAACAAGAATAATAAGTAATTCAAGCAAACTGACTCATCTATAAATGTTTACAAATGGAAGCACCTACCTTTTATGACGAAACCCTCAAAACATGGTGTGAAAACATCAACCGCACCACCGCCACACCTCAAGGAATATAAATCCAACCCTAGACCAAAATATTTGACCAAAATGACACCAAATCAAACCCTAGTTTCGAACCTCAATTTCTGGACATGATGAACTTATTGAAAGGGTGAAAGAAACCCTTAGGAAGGGGAGGAAATCAAGGAAGAAACACTTACTTGAAACATCCTGATTAAAACGAACCAAAATCGACCAGAATCTGAATTTTAAAATAAAATTTAATGGATATTCTAACAAGAATTATAAGGTCAGGTAGGAATTTGAATTGGGGAAAAATATTAAGAATACAAGGAGTTATTAAAGGATCAATTTACCTCTCCAAAATCTGGACGATTTCTGAAATCCAGTGAAGTTTCTACTATTTTTTCGATTCTATCGAGCTCCAAATAGGGGGAAAATGAATGGGAGCGCGGCTGGGATCCTTAGGGTCGAGGGGGAGGTGGAATCACCGAGAAAACTAAAATAGTGAAGGAGATATTAAAGAATTAAAATTTATTTCTAATGCAGAAAATGGGCTTTCGGGAAGGCCCAATTCCTTAAATAAATACCCATATCCCCCATGATTATGGATTTATAAAGGCTCCAAATTTAAATATGGTGTTAATATATCCGGGGAGGACATTTAAGAGTTGGCATTACTGAAAAATATTAAAAAATGAAAATTTTATAAAAGAAACAAAAATTTATTTTTAAATCTGGAATTGGGCTCACGGTTTGGCCCAATTCTTGAAAACTCACATATTCTCCATAAAACCTTTGGAAACCCCCAAAACAATGCATGAATTGAAAATAAATTAAAAATAACTTTAAAATAAGTTATTTATGTGACAGTTTTGTACCAAAAATATTCATATAATAATTTTAAATTCCATGTATTAGGGTCTATTTGTGTCAAATCCTAAGTATTTGGATACCCTATAAATTTAAGGATAATTAAGGTTCATATGATAGCTCATGTATAAAACTAAAATTGAAAGGTAAAATAACTTTTAATAGTGAAAATCAGATGTTTCAGCCACACCCCATAGTAATTCCATTGTAGGTGATTAAATAATACACGAAATAATGATATATACCTCACAATAAGGACTGGGGTTGTAAAATTACAAATTTTAGATTTTTTATACAGAATATTTAATTAAGATTGAATCATATCTAGCCATGTTGGAAGACAAAATAAATAAAACCATATAAATGATTCATAATGGGTGTCACAGTTATTTCATATTTTAATAAGAAAGGCTTTTGAGCATTAGAAGATCAAAATTCATGGACTTAGTGAATTTGAGACAACGAGGCCATAATCTCGGGGTCCACTCAACAACATTATAAAGAATGATAAATATATATTTGAATTCCAATGTTCATTATATGGCCATTAAACACTCCCTCATTTCTTATTCTTCATTAAATTAAACTCTATATCTTCTTCATTCTATATTGAACATCTCCAGGTGACCTTGTAAGGACCTTTTCACTTTTTTAATATTATTGAATACACCCGGTTTGTCATTGAACACCCCACAGCTTCTAAAATAAAGATTATCCCATATGTAATACCCTTATATAACATACACTAGAGATGAACCACACATTTGTTATGCATTCCAAAGATAAGTATAAAATTTATAGAGGATGTTAATACCTTACAAAAATTTCAGTTAAGGGACCTAAGAAAGAGAAATAGTCCAATGAACAATACCCCTATTTAGGTCTCATTCATTGATTAAATGAATCATTATACATGCTCCTACATGATTAGGGAGGCACCTGAGGCACATGAGAGTGGGTATACTCCTTCTAAAAGTTTATCCACAAATTGATTGGCTGCTCCAATATCCCATTACAAAGAGACAGATATTTCAACTAACAATATATAGTCTATTATTGATATTTCCACTGAGAATACTGTTATTTTAGTTAATTTGTCACCATATAATCCATATGGCACAAAATAACGCACCCACTAATGATACCCCCACACCCACATGCACTAATTATATTACCACCTCCCCCTCTTCTAATTTTTGATGACATTATGGCTCTAAAAAAACCCACCTAAAAAGACGACAACGTATTCCTTGGATAATGTTCATCTACTACTATGATTAAAACCATAGTGAGGTATATATAAAAAAATAAAGATTTTATGGATCACATTGAGTAATCCAATAACATCCCAACTTCCCCATTTTTTGTTGTTAACGATCATTTTAATTCATAGTTTTACTTTTTCTCATGTTCTTTGGATGGAAATATATTTATTTTATATTTAATCTCACTAAAAACATAATTATACACACCTAATATTTATTATTGGAACTTGATCAGTTTCCCAATGAACTTAGAGTAACATTAGATGTATCATTTTTTATTTAACATTAGTTCAGTTCTATAATTTCTCTGAGATTTTTATGAGAATGTTTCCACCCTCGATAAGGACTTCAAGTAAACTAATTAAAATAAGGATCTAAGAAGTGAAAAACATAGTTTAGGGACTAAATATGTTTCATTCCCATATTTTGAGTCATTATTAGACTAACTTTTAATTATTTAATTTTAAGGAATCAATGTCAGATTGATAAACATTAGGTATTATGTTTAATTCAATTTTGGTGGAAGGATTCATGGAACCCCTATGGATTTTTTCAATTTAACGGATCAAGTATACAAAATAAATTCAAAATGAATATAGGTAATACTCCTAGAATAATATTAAATGATTCAATGGTCCCCATATAACACCTCTAATAGTCCATAAGTTGGAAACTATCACTAATGGTATAAAACATAATCATAAGGGAGACATTACCCTTCTAATTCCCATGAATATATATGAACCCACCAAGAAACTCAATAAAAATACATGAACCAATATTAGTCCATATAATTTCAAAAAATAAAAACCATATTAGAAATATACCACAATAAAACCTATAAAATTGACCAAAAACACCATCCACTCACAATTAGCTTTCAGGAGCTATTAATTCCCAACTCGATCACTTCCTTTATATTGATGGCCATACACAAACACACACACACACACAGATATATATATATATATATATGAGTGAGAATACAAGTATAAAAAATATTTTCCTCACTAAAACCTCTCATGAACATTTTAAATAAGTATATTGAAGCATCAATAAATAAATATAAGAAACCAGCTTAGTATTTCACAACATATTTTTTCTTTCAAATACGAAATTATTTCTCAAATTTTATTATATCTTATAAATTTTTTTTTTGTTTTTAACAATTTTAATGAGTCATAGCACTATATTTTTATAAATTCCTATTGAGAATATTTTTTTCAGGTTATGACTGATCATGAAGATGATACCTAGTCTATGTAATAGTGAACCTTATTTTTTATCCCTTAATGAGTCACGATAAATAGATACATGATGTGAATCTTGATTTCACTTCATAAACCATTCAATTATTTTTAAAAAAATGGTATCCATGTTTTCCCTTAGTTTATTTTAACATATTCATTCTTCCATAATTCTTCTCTAAATCCTGGTAGAATCTCTCTCATCTAGACCACTCCTCCCCTTTTCTCGTGTTTTTATTTTGGCATGATTTCACCCTAGATGTTTTAAGATCATAATAGTAAGAGGTTTTCTTCATATTTAGTTAATATTTTTGACTACTTTGTTGAGTTTTCACTTGACCCAAAGGTTATAGAAGCCTAGTTTGTCTTATAACGAGAAATATTGATAAGTATTTTTTATTTATGGCATCTTATAATATTATAAATGATTTATCTCCTATGGGATTTGTGGATCCATCTCATATTTGGAAGATTCAAGTGTTTGAGTTTTTTTTTCATAAAAAATTTTCATATAAACATTGATTGATTGGACGTGCTTAAATTTGTTTTTAAATTATCAATAGGTATGGTTTTGATTCCTTAGAAACAGATTTGAATAATGAACATGAATTTATGATTAAAATTATTTGTAGTTATCTGTATTCATAGTATTAGTGTTTTTTGTACTATATTGATAAATATATATTATTATTTATTAAGAATCCCATTAAAATTTTTATAATTGTGAAGATGGTGCTTCATAGATATGAGGATCGCTCGTGGGTGCCTAGAGGTTAGGTGGGTAGTATTATAAAATAATGAATATGTATGGTTAGCCTCCATAGAATTATATAAATATATATATATATATGACAACACTAACTAAATAATTTCAAGGTGGTGACACACATGATGGTGATATTGAATCCATTTGATTTAGTTATTAGGATATGTGTACAATCCTGATTATTCTTCCTTAGACATTTGGGGTGTGAGGATCCTAGATAACCCAAGATAGATATAAATTATGATCATTACCATCATGATAAATTATTATAGTTTCATCTTGATTATAGATTCAATTTTTTCTAAATTTTTTCTATATTTATTTTCATTTAAAACAATTATTGAGTGATTGGTTTCCACGATTAGTTTTAAAGAATAAAAAGTTGTTTTCATACCTTTACATTAAAAATGTTTCAATGTGGATAATTTATTTATTGTATATAAAAATGTTGAACTAATGTATCTCTTTATTATATATATCTTTAATAAGAATAATTAGTTTATTTAATAAAGTCTTCTTATCATATACTTTGTGGGGCCCAATTATGATTTTGAACTCATATCCTGCATACACCTAATGGGTGTATATATATGTTGTTATTTCTATTAAAAAGAGAAGGGAACCTATATGGATAAAGGTATTTACAATCCAGTCCTATATGAGTTAGTGTGGTGGAATGGGGGTATGTTGACACTCATGTCACATGGAGATGTGGTACAGTCTTTTATCATATTTTCTTTATCCTGGGAGTTGTACATCAATTGACATTGTGAAATTTCTCTATATAATTATTTTAAATATGGATCTTTTTTATTTTTGTTACTACCTTGATGTTTCCTTTTATTTATACTTTTTAGTGGGTTGTTTTTTATTTTTTTCATTACTAAAAAATATTTCTTTTTAGGTCATTATGGGTGAAATGTTTCCAAATGTTAATTCTAAAATGACAATGATATTATTTCTAACATGTGGAAATTGAGAACACCATTTTCTCCTTGTCATGGTAGGATGAAATGTCAAATTCTGTGATGACATGGGTTTGTTTGTGACACTATACCTAAAAAATCAATTATATTCACATCCTTTCTATGTCTCACTCCTAAAATATCACACACTATTAGGTTCCATATTATTTATGCATAAATATATAAGAAAAGGAATAACACCAACACATTCCCACTAAACATGTCACCCTAAACCCCAATGTCAAATATCCTGATTCTCCCATACCATCCATAATATATTCAACAGATATTTGAAAAAATCATAGCTATAATTACATATTCACAACCACATCATTATCACACCTATGTAATCCTATAGCAAAACAACAATAAAATAAAATCTATATAAATATAAATTATTATTTAAGCCATTACAACGTATACTTAACTAATCATGTAATAATTGGAATCCATTATTTCCTAAATACATGTATAAACTATAACCTTATTCCCACTTATCCATTATAAACATGTATTTCATAATCATGGTCCAATAATGACATGATGAGAAAATATCCAATAAATGATTTCCACCATAGTTCAGATATTTTTGCTTACCAAATTGTGTATGAAAGATAGATCTAGGAAGGATAAGTAGTGATACATTCATATCCACGGAACCCAATATATTGGGAAAACAAATGAAACTTCCTTCCAAATCTAGGTTTCAATCACGTAATCTGACTCGGGAGGTGTATCATAACAAATAACAAAGAATAGTGAATATATGTGTATATATATAACATCTATACTAAAGAAAAATATACTAACTATTCATGGATATCTAACTCTTATCCCATAATACCACTCAACATTCATCACTAATTATATTCTCTCTAAGAACCCTATAATAAATATGGTTTCATATTATATTCCACTAATATTTTCATGAACCTTCTACCACCACCATCCGGGGTACCCCTCATGAGCCAATGGTGATGAAGGGAGTGACCCTCAAAGATCATCTCTAACAAGACATGTGTTGGATACTAGTACTAAATATATAAAAAACATAAATTGAAGGTATTCACCTCATTATATATCTCAAGAAATTATTAATATCCACCAATCAACACCATAAAATTAATAAATAACCAATATAGATATTAAAAATATCATACAGGAGAAAAAGAGATCTAAAAAACAACTATACAGGGAACCAAAACTCCAATAGTGTCTAAATAACCACTATGATATTCTAACCCCCATCTTGAAAATCGACTATCTCTTTTGGACATGAAAAAAAAAGATTATATATATATATATATATTTATGGAAGAGTATAAAAGTATACTTTGTAGAATCTTTATTGGAACCTCTCATGAAAATATGAATGAAGCGTGTTAAATCTCAGTGAATAAACAGAAGAATTAAACTCCTTGGCTATTTCAGGTGGACTATATACCACCCTCACAAATTATTTCTCACCAATTAATTCATATATTATGTTTTATAATATAACATGTATAAATATAAGTGGATACCCGACACTACTTCCTTACAAGTTTCCTTCTCACATGCCCAAGTATAAAAAATCATGTCATCCAATCCCTTCTATATGTATATATCTAATGTTAGTTGAACTATATCCACACATAACCCAAATCAATAAAACATCAATACATATGTTATAAACATTCTGATTACTCATTTCATAACCAGTGTGAGTTAGACTGCAACCCTACTTACCCAAACCCATGTAGGGTCCAATGTTTTTCATTGGAACCAGTCCAAAACTACATATCCATTATAATTGGGTATCATGAACATGAAGGACATCAATCTCATTCTTTCCTCTTTCCATGCATGGATCCTACTATTTACTATAATACAGTGATAACATATCTACATAACAATTGAAAATAATGAACATGAATGACATAAACTTCATTATCCCTCCTTTCATGCATGACCCCTACCATATATCATCACATCACAATATATTTCATATTATAACCATAATCAATTTAACCAATATACGTAAAACTAACATGAGTAATCACATAATGTACAATGTCTAATATGAGTTTGGGTATTAGGTATTCATCAATATATCCAATCATTAACCTGGATGTTTTGGGAAAACACTGAGAACCCAAAAATATGGGGAATCAGTATGAATACTGAACATTGGTGGGATGAATATGAAATTATAAAACATAATGATAGTATAATAGACAAACAATCTAAGGGAAACTATCATACCCTAGAATCAAATAATATATAATGTCCCTTAATTTGACAAATCCACCATATCTAAGACTTGAAATCTTATTCAGAACTAAACATAAAAGAATCAAGGTTTATCATCATTAATTATATAGTAATTTTAAAATGACCATTAAATTTATAGAATCCGTTATAAAATTATTGTAAATCATTTCATAATCACCTATATCCACAGCGCCTTAAATATTTTTTCCTAGTTTTAAATTTCATCCAATTCTCATAGAGCATATACCACAACTATTCTTTAGTTTCCTATTAATTAATCAATATGATAATAAACACACATTACTATTAATTCTTTCTTAATTCGGTTACAATACCAGTATTCTAGGTATTATATGTATCAACCTATACTACACTAAGAAGTGTGCACTTGTAGTGAATTAGTAAATCTACAACAAGGAAAACAATCCGCATGAAATAATAAAATGGGTAATCCTAGTACTTCACCCATTCCAACCATCCCAACAAGAAACCCATCAGAATAAATGGGAAACATGAAATCATGTATTATAGCATGTTCCATCCTACCCTACCATACTATGATTCAAATATAAAATAAAAATTAAGTCTCTACCATATAAACGTATATATAGGTTAGAAAATAATATTTACAGCAGAAAAATTCAATGGACAATCATTGTCATCACATCCAACAAAACAAGCATACATAAAATAAATAGACGATTTAAATAAGACCTCTCAATTTAATTACTAAAATAAAATTTTCTTTATAGTGTTGATGGAATTGATTCATTAAGAGATAGTAATAGAAATAAGAATCCTAATAATCAATAGATAAGTATACCTAAAACAACCATATTCATACTCATGGAAGGAATCTTTAGATTTCATGATTATAGAGAATATTCGTAAAATTATTTTATATTCCTTATTATTAACTTTATCTTACTATATTTACATTGATATCTGTGTTTCGAAAATAATATAGAGGCCAATAAACAATAATAATCAGAGAATTTGATTTTCATACTATTTATAAAATATCACAAACATTCATCAAAAGCATTACATTATTCACGTATTCAACTCTTATAGATTAATTAATTATTTTTAATTATCTTCTTAAAGTTGAATCATTGAAATTTAATAATATAATTTTAAAAATGGAAATTCCACATCAATAGATAAATAAGGATATTTGAATGAATATTTTCCCGTAATATGAATCTTTTTTGAATACTGTGCAAGAAAATAAGAATTAGGAATAAATGACATCAAAACATAAAGGAAACCATATTAGGACCGAACCACAATGAACTATCATATTTTTTTAATAATAATAAGAACCAAAAATAATAAAAAACTAACATTCATAACCTATTTTAATGATTAAAATAAGAATAAATATCAAAGGGGAGAAGAGGAATACATTATATCAATAGAGAAACTAATACCCATGAACTCCAATGTAATTATACACTAAGTGGCCTAAAAATGTAAAAAAGGTGTGTATGGGTTTGAAATCATTTATATAAAATAATAAAAAGTTAAAACATATAGAATTTAGTAACTATATATATAGAAGCTATCACAGTCCTTCACCACTACATGTATACCTCGATAATGAATGTGATGCTGCAAGTCAAAGATATATCTAGAACCCCTTTCCTTAAAAATGGATATCTCTCCCACTTCTCTGTCGTTATTTCATCCATTCATAATATTTTCAACAATCACTATGATGTGTTGGTATCCAACAAGACGTTTCCACCCCATACCCTGAATCTACTCAAATGCACTCCATAGTATAGAGGAATTCTTCCCAGCATTTCTAGATCTCCATGGTTTTGAACATAGTATATATATAATACACTAATAATTTATATAAATCTCACTCAAATTTATTTTTCTGATAAATAAAATTATTTCATCCCCCAAGATGATCATTACAACCTTCCTGGTTTCCCGTGGGGAAATAATGAAATCATAATACCCACAACATAAGATTTTCTCCCTTACCCATATTACATAGGTGCATTATCTAAGTTCCACACCCACCACCACATGGGTTTCCTGATTCCTTATTTTACACCTAAAAAAATATAAAAAACATGCCCCAAAAATAGTAATTTCACTCCCTATATTCACTAAGAGACATTTTGTCTAGCTCACATGTCCATAGATCTAAAATATATAGGACTATGAACTCCTCTATAATTGCCACCACTATATTTTTGGATCCCATAGATTAAAAAATCCTCTATCCACCTCATGAAAAACTATAATCCTCAAATAAAAACACTAAATCCTAGAAAACATAAAGGAATGAATTCATAAAAAATGAAGCCTTACAACAAATCCATCACGAATGATTCTTGACCTAAAGAATCAACACCAAACATGAGAGGAAACGAATGTGGATCAAACAACCCCCAATAAGATACCTCTCAAGGATAATAGTATAATAAAAATACAAACAACATGTCATTATGATAGATCACGTAATCAAAATTTATCTATCATCTCATAAATAAAAAAAACATTATACATACCATGTAAAAAAACCAATCATAAAATAACGCAAGATGTTGAGTACACATCTATGACTCACTTTACAACATAAAATCATTAAAGAATCGTTTTCACCACATGATTAGAGAAAATGTAATATAAATCATGAGAAAAAACCGTCCCATGATGATCTTAAATTTCAATATTCTATTCCCAAAAGTTTGTGTCCTCTTTAACATCAAAATCACCCAAATAAATTACATAGAAATGATCTAGAAGATAATAATGATGTTGTGTTACAAGGACGATTTCATGAATATGGTGAATCAATTAGGTAGTGTCATTGAATAGACAATATCTCCAATATTCTCCAACACCTCAAAAGGCCCAATAGACCCGGGAGAAATATTACTCCCATTAAAAAACATTTTTATCTCATGAAAAGGAGATACATTTGGGAATACATAATTTCAATTATAAAAATTTTGGCATCATGTTATAATTGGAATATGACTTCTCATAATCCTAGGATGCATTCATCCGCTCATGAGTCACCTATACATACTCTATCATTGCCTATACTAAATTTTTTCTATGAATGGATATATCCCCAGAAATGATTAATATATCAGAAATATACAAGGTTTGATATGAAATAAATCAAATATTTTCATACCAATGGTGGCGTGAAATATTATTTCTATAAGAAAGCTCAAAAAAATGTATGTGACTCTCTCATGGACCTCCAAAATCCGGAATTCATTCATGAATCATGTCTTCCAATGTTTAGATAGTCTACTAAATCAGTTCGTTTTCATAAAAATAAACTTCTATTCTAAGGAATGAATAATTCACAAAATATTATTAGTGACCTCCCCATGATCAAGATGTGAAAAGAAAACACGACCATAGATTACCAACTAAAAAACCACAGAAAACCTCACCAACACATGTAAATATTGCCTTGATAAAACATACATCATGTTCAAATCCATAATCTTTTTAAATTAAACTTACTTAATGAAATAATCTAAATTCATCCAAATAGTATCACATTATCTCTGATATCAAGGTAAATTGGTGATTAATTGCATAATATATCCTCCCACTTCAATTAGGAAACAACCATGGACTGAAGAAACCCACCATGAAAAGAATGCTTAGACCTCTCCCAATTGAAGACCAGTCACCGTGATATAAGCTCTGAAATGTATTTATTCATCCCATGCCACAAATCCAAACCTCATGGAATTATAAATATTTTATATTTTAGGATGTAAAAAAATAGAAAATTATGGAACTCATAGGGATCCACCTCACACATCTCCAATGAATAAAGATCATCATATTGAACAACACTCAATACATATCGTCCTCTAACCAACCCCCATGAATATCGCTAAAAAAACTAGATCATTCCATAAAAACACCTAGTAATCTCTCAAAGGATATTTATTCACCAAATTAATTAAATATGGCTTCTCTATAGTACAATAGAGTCACATGCTTCTACAAACTTTTCATATGTCTAGCTATGTAATTTATCACTCCTCAATCACTCTACATCAATCACCTGACTCACACACAACATCTCCACATGAACTATTGCTCCATGTATCAACAAAAACATTCACATAACCTAGTATATATAAATTGTAAATGTTATAATTTTTCATATATTCCATCCATAATTGTTTTCACAAGTTCAAATAACACTAAGAAAAGATATTAAAGAATATATTATGATCTAAGGTGTCCAAAAAGTATTCATCAATGATGTAATGCCTCCAAAACATAAAATATAAAATAATTTTAGAATTATAAATATCATTTTAAAACAATTATATTAATAATTACATAACTTCCATGTCACAAAAGCGATAATTTCTCTCTATTTCATCGGATTGAAACCCAAAACTTTTTGTGAAGTGTCATAATAAACCTCAAGCACAACACCCTCAAATAAAAAAAATGAATAAGTGTACTGAATAGCTTCTAATTTAAATACACAAAAGTATCTTAGCACTGGTTAGTCCATACAAAGGTACTATCCTTCCTTGTAAAGGATTTTAAAGGAGACTCATTTCAAGAGAAGACGAATGCAAGCCTCTAATAATATCATGTTATTAGATGGAAGCATCATTCCTCCATAACGTTCTTGATGGATACCCAAGAAACAATAACATCCATCTTTAATGGAACAATAGATACTACATATTTAAATACAATATATCCCATGAAATAAGATTCAGAGTCCCATAACAAATTGTTAAAAACATCCCATTTATCTTCAAATACCAAATAATCTCCAAAATAGATCATGGATGTTTTTTATACTCCAACATGGACATAGAATACAAAAGGATGTCATTAGTTAACACCATTTTAAATTGATCAAAAAATTCAAGGAATAGAAAATTAATTAGTCCCACGAACACATGGGGTTGTTTATGACACTAAATGGAATCACCATGAACTCATAGTTCCCCTATCAAAATTAATTGAATCCTTTGAATTATCCTCTTCTATTACTCACATTTATTAATATCTTAAAAGAATGATGACCTTTGAGAACTATATATATCCCTAAAGTTGACCTAATAGATCACCAATATAACGACTCATAATTTACATACATTGTTAATACTTAAAAATTGAAGTACACTTATTACAACATATACCAAGACCACGAAAGGACCGTATAGGTATATTCTCTTTTGAAACTGGGAAACATAAACAACTGGTTCATAAAGCATCTACATTGTCTCCCATTTATTTCATCATATCTAGAGTCCATTTTGGCATATCCTACTTAATAACCTTCTTCCTGACCTGGGGAATGAAAAAATACAAAAGGGTGAGCTCAAATGCTCATTAAGGGTAAACAAAAGAAATATCAATCACATCATATTCATAAGAACATAACATTTTTGAAAATCTTAACCTGCAAAAGAGATCATAATTTCATAACATGGGATAAATCATAGTAGCGAAATGTAATCCCAATAATCATAACATAAAATATGAAACTTTTTTACATACACACATAATCATAGAGAATAATTTCTTATAATTCAAGACTCATTTCCAAGACTATCATAGCGGACAAAGTCCATTTCTGAACCGAGTTCACTCCTCGTTTCAGTCCTGTTTCACTGACCCGGATTAACCTGCCATTCCAGAAATGTCTATCTCATGAGATATAAATCTTTACCTAATGAATTGGAGGGAGATATAGGTCCCACCCATCTCATAATGGAACCATTCTTATGTGTGCCACAAAAATCATAAATCATACATCATAGCATAACCCATGTAATAAAAATGGGACTCTTAAACATCGTGACATCATAAAACAATTCATATAAGATAAAAGAATTCATAAAAATAATTCCATCACAACATAATCAAATCAATGTAATAATAGGGATAGAAAAATAACCCTATATTATCTTAGATGGAAAATAATTTTTATAAAACACTTGAACTCCATTCTTGAGGAAAATAACATTTCTACTTCAAAACCATTTCTTCTTTATTAACATGTCATACAATTTTAAACTAAAAAAATTTGATTAAAAATAATCTTGAAAATTTATAAAGGAAGCTTCTTTGAAATAATGTTTTAAAAATCCATTCATTCTGTATAAGTTAAAAAAACATTTTTCTCGTACTTTGGTCAGAAAATTCAAAAGTACCTCGTACGAAAAAAACGTCAAAAGATTCCTTTCATATATTTTACTAAAAACTGACCGAAGGGTAAACTTTTATTTAAATAATTGTAGGAGGATAGAAATAATATAAATATTGAAGAAACATGTATGTGGATGATAAATATTCCCCAGTAAATACCGATGAATAAACAATCTCAGATAAAAATTGAGATTGTGAGATTTTCCCTTACCTTGGTTCTGATTTGCTTCGTAAGTGTATGAACCTCCTGTATAATGATTTAAATAATGTCATTGACTTATTAAAAAATAATTATTATTTTTGTGATATCATATATGGTCATATTCTTAGCTTCTTATTTGTAATATTTCATTGTTACTTGTTATTCGGGTGTTTATTGCTTTTTGTTCTTATGCGTGTTTTGTTGAATAAATTCTTATTCTTCTTTTTAGTTTATAGATACCTCATTTCCATAATGGTATTCGTGTCCTACATATAATATTTATTCACTCAATCCATTTATGTAATCATTATGCAATGAAAATCATGTAGAATGAGTCGCATCACATCGTGGAGGCGGTATTTCATACGTACGCACGAGCAACGATATCATTCCCATGATCGTGGAATTGTATTGGAGTGTATTTATACTATTTCAGAATCAATATATATTTACAATAATCATATATAGTCAATATTTACACCATTATACCCATCCAAGTAAGGTGGTGGTGGAAAATAGACTACACCACGGCGTGGAGACGGTATTTCATACGTACGCACACGCGGTGATTTCGTTTTCCGTAGGATGGATAGATGGTGAAATAGAGTTGTTTCATACATATAATAACATATCTGTATATGAGTGATACTAATGTTATTACTTCATAATGAAACAACTAAAGAAGATGAAGTGGAAGAAGAAAGAAAGTTGAAGGAATCGGTTATGGACATTACCTCTTCTTTGAAGTGCCTCTTTGAGACCTCCTCTTAGGGAACTAAAATTGGACTTTGAAGAAGACCAGGACCTCTAGGATGTTTATAGGGAAGTGGAGACGAGAATTTGTCAGGGGTTGGCTGAGATTTAAGTCTCAAAGTGGTGTGAGGAAGAGAGGGAGGAGGTTCGCTTTTATAAGGGAGGAGAGAGGCACCTTTGGAAAAACTAAAAATATTATTTTATTATAAAGTCATATTCGGTTTTTAATAGCTCAAAATTGATTTATTTCGAAGATAAGGTGGGTATGGGTCTAAATTCTTTCATCAAATAGAATTTAGACAAGTTTATGTTTCTATTTTAACCTTATCATTTAGATTTAACTTTAATTTAGATAATTTTTCTTTTATAGTGTCTTCTTGTTTTCATAAACTATAAGGTTAATAAACATAATATAACAAGCCAAACGAACCCCAAGTTGTTTATTACTAATATATATCCTTATATAAGTCATTATCCCAAACCTTATATTTTTACAAATAAAATAACAATTAATAATATAAAATTTGTTTAAAAACTATTTTATGTCAATTTTGAAACTATTTGGTAATTGATTATTGTGGAAATCATAACAGAAATATTAGTTCGAAAAAAGTTAATCAAATCAATACTAACATGTCATATTAACATTTAAAATAATTAGAATTCATAAAAAGTCTCAAATTACATTTATTTGGGTATTTATTACATCAATTATGTCAATATTTCATTATTATGATAATTACTGCATCATCATTGTGTTATAAATAAATTAAATTATTTAAAGTATAAAAATTACAAATAAAATACCATTATGTATTAAATCTTTTTATCTTTCTAATCAATATTTATAGTCGAATTTATCTTATTTATAACCCTATATTAAAAATGATTTAGTTATTAAACTTTGATTTTAACTATTTTAACCATTCTTTAAATAAATTAATAATAAATATCCTAATCTAATCCAAGTGGGCCTAAATGGTCATATTTTATTCCTAAGGTTGTTTTTGGTAGAATTAAACTTATCAAATAGAATTAGTACTTCTGTAAGGGTAATGATAATATCATTTTTACCCAAAATTTCCCTATTTATTTTTAACTGTGGTAAAAAAAGTAAAAAGTTACTATTCACCAAAAATTATTTTCTTCTCATTGAACAACATTTTAGTCCTTGATATTAACCATGTCTCTAGGAGTTTCCAAATTCCACCCACAAAAGCGGTAAAATTAAGTTTTATGTGAATTTGGAAATTCTCCTAGGAGTGGGTAAAAGACGGTGAAAAGATCAATAAAATTTTTATGTATGTAAAATTATTATAAAATAACCCCCAATGAATTGAATTTAACTTATATAGGTATTATGTATAAATTTTAACCTAAAATAAATTTAAATAAAATAAATAATATTTCAAATAAAAAGTCGGTTAAATAGTAACCCAGTGTTTTCACTATTCATCAAAAATTGAATGTTTTCAGAAAAATACCAATATTTCACCCTAGGCTAATTTTGATATTCCGAATCCAAAATGAAGTCCATTTTGAAAAATAAAATGTACAAAATTTCAAAAAGTTGGTATTGCTATTCATAACAGTTTTAATAATATTTTAATAGCATATCATTGTTTAGTGAAACTCAGTATTGCGTATAATGCAAGCTATCGAGGAAGGACGCAGTTGCATGTAAAGTAAGCTAAGATAGTGTTGTGTGTAGTGAAAGATTCCTTTGATGATTTCTATGACATAAAAACAAAATATTTCTCATAAAATTCTCGGGTGTTACATTCTACCCCCCTTAAAATGAATTTCACCCTCGAAATTCATCACTTTGTAACTAACAGATGTGGATACCTCTCCCTCATAATATCCTCAAGATCGCATGTAGCTTCTTATAATTGATGGTTCCTCCATAAAACTTTCACCAAGAGAGTGGTCTTGTTCCGTAGGACTTTTTCTCTACGAATGAGAATCTCTATCTGTTGTTCTTCATAAGAAAGATCTTGCTCCGGCGGTACAAATTTTGAGCTGTGTACAAGTGAAGGATCAGGTATGTACTTTCTCAGGAGAGATACATGAAACACATCGTGAACTTGGGAGATATTCGGTGGAAGCGCCAATCGGTAAGCAAACTTCCCAACACGATCCAGTATTTCGAAAGGACCAATATACCTAGGGCTCAGCTTTCCCTTTTTTCCAAATCTCATTACTCTCTTCCAAGGAGATTTTCCTAAGAACACTTTGTCACCCACTTCATACTCTAGGTATTTTCTTCGGTTGTCGGCATAACATTTTTTTCGACTTTGAGATGCTCTAATGTGTTTTTGAATAGATCTAACCTTTTCTTCCATCTCATCAACAAGATCAGGTCCTAAGAGCTTTCTTTCCCCAACATCATCCCAACAAGTTGGAGTCCTGCATTTATTTCCATAGAGATATTCCTAAGGAGCCATCTGAATACTGGAGTGAAAGATATTATTATAGGAAAATTACACCAAAGGTAGGTGTTGATCACAACCACCATTGAAATCCATAGAGTAAGCTCTCAACATATCTTCTAGAGTTTGCATTGTCCTCCCAGACTGACCATCTGTCTGAAGATGATAAGCAGTGATGAAACTCAACTCTGTATCTAGAATATGCTGAAGACTTCTCCAGAACATCGAGGTAAATCTCGGATCCCGATCAGATATAATGGAAAGTGGTACTCCATGCAATCTTACCACTTTACATATATCCTGTCAAGCTGATCCAGAGAGAAATATTCTCTAATAGCAATTAATTGTGCATATTTTGTAAGACGATCAACTATGACCCAGATATCATTATTGCCTTTGGATGTTTTATGAAGTCCAGTGACAATGTCCATAGTGATGTTTTCCCATTTCCATTCAGGTATGGGCAATGGTTGTAACATCCCCTTAGACTTCTGCCTCTTAGCTTTAACTTGCTAACAAACCAAGCATCGAGAGACATATTCAGCAACATCTCTTTTCATGCCATCCCACCATAAGTACTCTTTCAGGTCTCTATACATCTTCATGCTTCCGGGATGAATATAGAATGAATAACTATGATCCTCATCCAGTAGCTCCTTCTTTAATTCAGGGATTGGAGGAACACAAACCCGATACCTGAACCTTATTATTCCATCACAATCAAGTTTGAATTCAGGAACATTTTTCACCTTCTTTTGTAACTCTACATCTTCTTTCTGTGCCTCTTTAATCTTCACATGTATAGTAAGTTGAACATTCATTTGAGAAAGATACGATTTTTCCCCTTCCATTATAATTCCAAGATCCATCCTTTGTAAATCCATAAATATTGGATCTTTTGTGACCCTCATCATGGATAAGATAGCATGGTCTTGTCGACATAATTCATTCACCACCTTGTTTGATTTCCCAAGGTGGTAATGAGTTGAGCAGTCGTAATCCTTAATCAGCTCTAGCCATCTTCTTTGGCTCATATTCAGCTCCTTTTGTGTGAAAATATACTTTAAACTTTTATGATCAATATAAATATCACACCTTTCACCATAAGTGTAATGCCTCCAAATATTTAATGCAATGATTACCGTAGCTAACTCCAAATCATGAGTTGGGTAATTTTTCTCATGGATTTTTAATGGTAGTGATGCATAAGCTGTCACCATATCATTTTGCATACGAACAAACCCCAACCCCTTCTTGGATGCATCACTGTAGACCACAAAACTTTTTCCACTAAAAGGAAGTGTGAGTACAGGTGCACTAGATAACCTTATTTTCAACTCCTTGAAATTATCTTCACATTCCTATGTCCAAACAATCTTAACTCCTTTCTGAGTCAACCTGGTGAGTGGATTAGAAAATCTTGAAAAAACTTTCACAAAACGTCGATAATATCCAGCCAAACCAAGAAAACTTCGGATCATAGTTACTATTGTTGTTCTCAATCATCTTTCCATAACCTCTATTTTTGTTGGATCCACAGATATCCCCTCTTTTGAGATTATGTGACCCAAAAATGATACTTTTTGAAGCCAAAATTCACACTTGGTAAATTTGGCATAAAGCTTCTCTTTTCTTATGGTCTTCAATAAAATTCTCAAGTGATCTTCATGTTCTTCTTTTCTCTTTGAATATACAAGAATATCGTCTATAAAGAATACCACAAACTGATCAAGATAGTATCTAAAGACTCTATTCATCAGATCCATGAAGATAGAAGGGGAATTAGTAAGACCAAATGACAACACTATAAATTCATAGTGTCCATACATTGTACGGAATGTTGTCTTTGTTATAACCTCCCGTTTGACACTTAATTGATGATACCCTGAACGAAGATCAATCTTTGAAAAGTATTGAGCTCCGCTTAGTTTGTCAAATAAGTCATCAATGCGTGGGAGAGGATATTTGTTCTTGATAGTGATCTTGTTAAGTTCTCGATAATCAATGCAGAGTCTCATTGATCCATCTTTCTTCTTAATAAACAAAACAGGTGCTCCCCAAGGTGATGCACTAGGGCGTATGAATCCCTTATCAAGATTCTCTTTGAGTTGCTTCTTCAATTCCTGTAACTCAATTGGGGCCATTCTATATGGTGTCTTTTAAAGAGGCAAAGCACCCGGTACGAGTTCTATGGAAAAATTGACTTTACGATTTGGTGGAAGACCCAGAAATTCCTCTAGAATGACATCGTCAAACTCCCGTAAAATGGGAATAATCTTAATTGTGAGTTTCTCACAAACCATTTGAGATAAATAACATTAATTTAGTGGAATCAAGACCAATAAGAAGGAAGAAATTTCCTCTGGAAGGTTATGTTTATCCTTGCATCGATAGATGTGTTGGGTCTGAATCTACGGATTACACACAAGAGGGGGGGGGGGTGAATTGTGTCTTTTCAAAATTATTACAATCTCTTCAATTTAGACAAATTTTGTCCACTATGCTTTAGCACGATTAAATATGAAACGGAAAAAGTAAAAGCATGAACACACGGATGTATAGTGGTTCGGGGAACAGAAGGCCCCTAGTCCACTCCACCAACGCTCAAATCTACGAGCTCGGCGATTTTCACTATCTGGTCCTCGTTTCCACAAACCTGTTCACAACTGAGTACAGGCAGTTGACACCTTTACAAGTTTCAGGAAAACACAGCCTTCCTGGTTCAAACACAAACCCACACAGCTTAGAACGAGAAGCTGATCACTCAAAAAAAAGGGGTTCGATAAAGAAAACACTTCTCCAGTTGTTCTTCACAATTGCAACAGAATGCAACTGACAGTAGATAGATCGTCGTCTTCAGAAAATAAAGATCTGTAATCAAAAAAGTTCTGAGTCGATCCAGTTGCAATAGATATTACAAGAAACTTCACAACTTCAGCAGCAGTAGATTCACAACAGATAGTCAATGTAGAACACGTGAATCTGCTATCAAGATCTTCCTTCGGTAATAAAGGTTTTACACTTCTTCTCGAACACCAGAAAAGAACACCTTCACACAGTCTCTATTTCTTGCTCGTTAAAAGATCAATCTATATATTTCATACACTTTCCTGTGTATATATTTATCCGAAGTTTCCAAGATAGAACATATATATTCAAATCTGAGAAAATCTTCCGCATAAATAGATCCATGAAAATCTCCTTTAGATTCGCGATATTAAATGAAATAACAGAGCCGTTGTAACTCCCCTGAAGAATCGGCATAAAAATCTCCGTTTAAATCAATCATTAATCCGTTGAAAATCATCTTTGATTCAGTCAAAGTCGTACTTAATAATCGGCTCGAAATCCGCTTAATAATCCGCCTGTTTGACCAATGCAAAAGGAAATATCGTCTGTCAAAAATATCCTGACGCCAAACGTAGGGTTGATGACGTGGCTCCAAACGTAGGGTTCACAAACATAAGGTTCACAAACGTAAGGTTCAGAACGTAAGGTTCAGAACGTACATACTTTCTCTTCAGCATTCAAACGTAGGGTTGATCATCCATACTTTTTCTTGCTTCAACTCTCCAAAGAACGTACGGTTGATTATAAAAGTAAGGTTGATGATCCATACTTTTTAGAAACAAACTCAACATTGAAAACTAACGTACGGTTTCTCTTCCATACTTGTCCAACAACAAAAACGTAAGGTTCCTTCCAAACGTAATGTTCTTCTTCCATACTTTTCAACAACGTAAGGTTCATTAACCATACGTTTCAAAATAACGTAAGGTTCCTTAACCATACGTTTCAAAATAACGTAAGGTTCCTTAACCATACGTTTCTTTTAACATAAAAAGTAAACTTTTCATCCATACGTTACATTCATCAACGTAGGGTATGAACAGTGATTCCAGTACGCGCTAAAACTGATCTCGCGCTACAGTGATTCCAGAACGCGCTAAAATTGATCTCGGAATAAATGAAGTATGAAATCTCGTTATATGAAATAAATAAATAAAATAAATTCCTGCAAAATACTCAACGAAATAATTAGTAAATAATTAAGCGTATTTGTGAGAATCAAAATCATCATAAAGAGACAGAGTATTATTTAAAATAATCTCCCCCTTTAAAAAACATTATTTTGAATTGTTTGAAAACAATACATTGCTCAACAATCTCCCCCTTTTTGATGATCACAAAACCCATAAAATAATAGAACTAATTTAATTGCAATCTTTATTGAAAAATTAGTTTTATAAAATTTTAGAATTTTTAAAGGATTAAAACAATATTTAACTATAATAAAATTTCTCCCCCATAAAAATAAATTTGCAGCTAAAAATAGATAAAAGATAAATGTCGTATATATCCAAATTCTCCCATATATCCAAATTTCTTCATAGGAAACAAATGAATTTAAATGTTGTGTTTATCCAAATTCTCCCCCTTTTTGTGATATCAAAAAGAATGAAAAATTACGGATTTGAACACATTCAATATTGCACTGAACTATAAGTGAATGCTATAATTAACTGTGTATGAATAAGTGAATTTGTTATACTGGCTAACACAATCATAAATCAATAAACAACAAAACAAAAAAAAGTTAGAAAAGAATTTTCATTCACAAGCTGTTATATATAAACGATTGTGATATACAGAGGAATCAAGGTTCATAGATAAGACAGGGAAAAAGGTGTCTATCTCCTTTGAATCGCGGTCTTTATCTCTGTAAACTGTTCTCTGAGCCTCTTCATCATCCCATCTCCTAACTTGATGATAAGATCTCTGTTCTCTTGAGTCATATGAATACCTTCAATCAAATTAACTCTAAAAAACTCATGCATTCTTTCTTCTTTTTCAACAAAAAGAGCCAGTTTTTCTGATAACTGATTCAAAAGAATCCTAATCGGTTGCTCTCCAGATGTCAACTGATCCACTAAAAATCTCTGATTATCTAGAAAAACTGACAAAGGGGCACTATTACACTGAAGATCGTGTAATCTGTCACTCATATTGCTCATTGCTGCAGTAATTGCTTGAAATCTCCGAATCAAATCAGGTGAATAGCCTGATCCACTCACAACACTATTTGCAAAAGACTCAAATTTATTCTCCATGTAAATCTTCATCTCAGACAAATCATCTTTCTTTACCATATCTGATTTTAACTGATCAACAGCATGCAGCATATCAGTCTTAAACAAATCTACTTCCTGTCTTGAAACAGTACATTCTTTCAGCTTCTGAAACTTCAACTGCTCTAAGTTCAGAGATTTTCTGAGACTAACATTCTCAGATTCTAACTGAGAGATACGCTTGTACAACTCAACATCTTCTTCTTTTCTCGAATCAGGAGCACCCTGTGCTCGATTCTCATGTCCAGAATTAGGTTGATGAAGCAGGGAAAGTGGTAAGGAATCTGCATCTGACTGTTCTTTGTCCTTGTCCAGACAAGGTTGATCCACTGAACTATCTTTTGAAGCCTGAAACTCTTCCACTGAAAAATCTTCCTGAAGTACCTCTGTATTAGCTTCAGAAGTATGTTCATCACGAACAGTAGTCTCTCTGACTTCTACTGATTGGTCAAGAACAATATTTTCATGTAAATCTTGAGGTCGGGCCACTTCATCACCAGGCACTGCCTCCATAAGTTGTTCTTGTTGAATTACTTTTTCAACAGCCACAGCAGCAGATTGAGGTTCTTTTTGAGTTTCTGTTTGAGCTGCTGGTTCCTCTATCGGTGCAGTCTGCTCCACAACAGCTTCTCTCACAAATGAATAAGAAATTAATGGTTCAGAGGATTTCAAGGCAGGAGAGATAATTTCTTCATCAATTAACCTCTTCCTTCTAGATGGAAGTCCTTCTTGACTTCTCTCTTCCTCAACTTCCTCCATCTCAAAACGAATTCTCCTTGCCACTGTACTAACTCTTGATTCTGCTTGTCCCTCCTTGGACTTAGCCGGTTGAGCCTGAGCACTCTCCGAGTTTTCCTCAGCTCCAACAGGTAAGAGTTTTCCTTTAATTGTGCTCCAGAAGTATCCTACTTTCCTCAAAGTTCCAGCATTAAAAACATTACTGTGGTGACATTTCACCCCAGCATATACCAATCTGATCATTCCTCTTTTAAACAAAAACAAAGAAATAAACCTTCCATAAGGGAAAAAGGTCATTCTTGCTTCACTCAGACAGCAGTAACTCAGATATATTATCATAAACCGAGGAAAATTAAACTTAATATCACACATCAGAAGATACATTATGTACATGTCAGGGTATAGGATTTTATAAATCTCAGCCATTCTTGGTGCTAAACCAGTCTGAACAAATTTTACCAAAATTTTCTGATCGGGCTCCAAATCCTTAATAAACATCTTCTTTATCACTCTGGTTCCAAATAGAAAAGACATAATGTCTTCAGACATATGTACAGAATCTCCAATATTCCGTAAATCGAAATGAAAAACTCCTTCATGAGGGCAGTTAAGAATTTGACTTATCTCTACAGATGATATTGAAAAGTCCTTATCCTCTATTTGAGCCAATAAACTGTCCTCTGTATCTCCAAGGCTAAACTGAACAGTTCTAAAGAAATGTCTCATTTCTGCCTCATATAGAAACTCAGAATTTTCACTATTAAAAGTTTGCTCAAGGCTTTGAAACGACAACGCTTGCTTCAACAGTAAATTAGTTTCAAACAGCCACTCTAAATCTATGACTTTACCTTGCAGTATTTTCTGACTAACTACCTTAGGTTTCTTTGCAGCACTGCTCTCGGCTTCATCTGGATGCTTAGTCTTTGCCATTCCAATAACGATTTCTGAAGGTTCGTAAGTTTAGGGTTTGAAGATTCAGAAAAGGGTTTTCGAGCAGATGTGCGGTTTTCGGTTTTCGAAAGGGTTTCCGAAAAAGGTGAAGCAGTTTAGAAGGTGAAACGGTTCTGACAGCCTTGATTCCCGTGTAATCACTAATCATTACTTTTATTTAAAACAAAATAAAATTACTTATAGCGGGAAACAAGAAATTAAGCAGAATTCGAAAACAGAATAAGATTTAAAAAAAACTATTTAAAATTAAATAAACCTAACTCCCCCTTAATAAATTCAAACCATGCCATGGGAAGTGGTTTAGTAAAAATATCTGCTAATTGATTTTCTGTATTTACAAATTCTAAAAATATATCCTTTTTAAACACATGATCTTTTAAAAAGTGATGTCTTATATCAATGTTCTTAGTTCTAGAATGACTAATAGGATTTTTTGAAATATTAATTGCACTAGTATTATCAAATAAAATAGGTGTATTATTGAAATTTAATCCAAAGTCCATAAGAGTGTTTTTCATCCACAACACCTGTGCACAGCAACTACCTGCAGACACATATTCTGCCTCGGCTGTTGACAGGGCAACTGAGTGTTGTTTCTTACTAGACCATGATACTAAATACTTCCCTAAAAAGTGACATGCTCCTGAAGTACTCTTCCTATCTAATCTATAGCTTCCAAAGTCAGCATCTGAATATGAAATTAAATTAAAATCAGAGGTTTTTGGATAAAGCAGAGACTGATAAATAGTACCTTTTAAATATCTAAAAATTCTTTTAACAGCAGTTAAATGGGATTCTTTGGGATTTGATTGAAATCGAGCACAAAGACATACTGAATACATTATATCTGGTCTACTAGCAGTAAGATATAACAAACTACCAATCATACCTCTATATAACTTGTTGTCCACTGATTTTCCAGTTTCATCCAAATCAAGTTTTATATTAGTACACATAGGAGTTGTAAATGGCTTGCTGTTTTCAAGTCCAAATTTCTTAAGTAAATCAGTAATGTATTTGCATTGATTTAAAACATTTCCAAAATCCTTTTGAAATATTTGAACACCCAAAAAGAAATTTAATTCTCCCATCATACTCATTTCAAATTCTTTTTGCATTAATTCTGAAAATTCACGACAAAGAATTTTATTGGTTGATCCAAAAATTACATCATCAACATAAATTTGAACCAACAAAACATTATTTTTCACAGTTTTCTTAAAGAGTGTTGGATCTGCCAGTCCAACAGTAAAATCATTTTTCAAAAGAAAAGAACTTAGTCTTTCATACCAAGCTCTAGGTGCTTGTTTAAGGCCATAAAAAGCTTTAGTAAGTTTGAAAACAGAATCTGGTTTTTGAGAATTTTCAAAACCAGGAGGTTGCTCAACATAAACTTCCTCCATTAAATAACCATTTAAAAAGGCAGATTTAACATCCATCTAAAATAATTTAAATTTCATATAAGATGCAGAGGCTAAAAGGATTCTAATGGCTTCTAACCTGGCTACAGGTGCAAAGGTCTCATCATAATCTATTCCTTCTTCTTGATTATATCCTTTAGCTACTAATCTTACTTTATTTCTAGTTATTATCCCTTGATCATCCTATTTATTCCTAAAGACCCATTTAGTTCCTATTACTGGATAATCATGTGGTCTTTCAACTAATTCCCAAACCTTATTTCTCTTGAACTGGTTCAATTCATTCTGCATTGCTATTACCCAGCTCTCATCATCTAAGGCTTCTTCTATGGTCTTAGGTTCTTGTTGGGATAGGAAAGCAGAGAATTTAACTATGTTTCCAAGGTTTCTTCTAGTTTGAATACCAGTCTCTAAGTCACCTATCACAGATTCTAAAGGGTGATTCTTTAAAGTTCTAGACTGTCTAGGCATTACATTCAAAGGTTCTTCAGTGTCATGTTCTTCTGAACTGGACTGAATTTCTTTTATATCATTTTCAAAATCATTCTTTAAATTCTCAAGTCTCATGTTTTCATTAGAATCAGGTTCATCTATTTGTTCTATCCTTTTCTCAAAAGGATCAGAATCATCAAATTTCACATGAACTGATTCTTCAACAATCCTTGACTTTTTATTATAGACTCTATAAGCTTTGGAGGTTGCAGAATATCCTAAGAAAATACCTTTATCAGATTTTGGATCAAATTTACCAAGATTATCTTTGGTATTCAAGATGTAAACCTTGCATCCAAAAACTTTAAAGTAATTTACTTTAGGTTTTCTGTTATTCCATAGTTCATAGGGTGTCTTTTTCAAAATAGGTCTTATTAAAATTCTATTCATTATATAACAAGTTGTATTAACAGCTTCTGCCCAGAAATATATAGGTAGGCTATATTCATTTAACATAGTTCTAGCCATTTCTTGAATAGTTCTATTTCTTCTTTCTACAATCCCATTCTGTTGAGGTGTTCTTGGAGGAGAGAAGGTGTGTTTAATACCCATGTTTGAGCAAAAGGAATTAAATTCCTGGTTCTCAAATTCTCCACCATGATCACTTCTCAATGAGATTATATTAAAACCTTTTTCATTTTGAATAGATTTACAAAAACCTTCAAATAAACTAAAAGCTTCACTTTTAAATTTCAAAAAGAAAATCCAAGTAAATCTAGAATAATCATCAACTAATACATAAACATATAATTTACCAGCTAAACTTGCTACTCTTGAAGGTCCAAACAAATCCATATGGATAAGTTCTAGAGGTTTAGTTGTAGCAACTTTATTAACAGATTTGAATGATGATTTGTGTTGCTTGCCAAGCTGACATGCATCACAGAATCTGTCATTTTCAAATTTGAGACTAGGAAAATCAGAAACTAGATGTTTCTTAGATAATTTATGTAAGGCATATATATTGCAATGACCAAGTCTTCTATGCCAGATCCAGGATTCACTTATATTAGCAGTTAAGCAGTTTTCTTGTTGTTTACACAAGGAATACAAATCCAAAGTATAAACATTATCAGTTCTGGGTGCTCTAAACTTAAACAGTTTATCTTTAGAAATAGTACAACTATTGTTAGTAAAATCAACAGTGTATCCATCATCACAGAGTTGAGAGATACTTATCAGATTGTGTTTTAACCCTTGTACATAAAGTACTTTGTTGATTGAGACTGTCTCTGGATCTCCAACTGTTCCAATACCAATAATCTTTCCTTTGGCATTGTCACCAAAGGTGACAAGTCCTCCTTCCTTTCGAGTAAGAGAAGAGAAATTAGCTGAAGTTCCACTCATGTGTCTTGAGCAGCCACTGTCCATATACCATATTTCTTTCTTTATTTGGTAACCTGCTACCTGCAAAGACATTCAAACAAATTGCTTTGGTACCCATATTTTGTTGGGTCCAGAAGTGTTAGCAAGCAGTGATCTGGGTATCCAGATTTGCTTTGTTTTCTTAAAATTGATTGAATCATATAGATCATTGGAAATATAAGCTTTCTTAATTCCACATATTTGAGTTTGTTTTAGAAAACAGTTTTTAGCTATATGACCTTTTGTTACACAGAAGTTACAAATAACCTGTTTAGTGCTAGGAACAAAATAATTTTTGTATAACTTAGGTTTTTCTCCATTACTTCCAATTCCAAACCTTTCCTTTTTAATTACAGTTTTTCCAAGTATCTCATTTAAGGTGTTTTCTCCTTTTGTAAAAACTAATGCAGCCTTTTTATAAGATTCTACTTCATCTTGTAGAGTTTTTATTTTTGATTCAAAATTAATTTTATTTGAGTCAGCAGAGTTGTATTTGTCAATTAATTCCTTATGTTGTTTTAGAAAAGTATTTCTCTCATCTGAAATAGCTTTATGCAAGTTCTTTATAGATTTATATTTTTTAAATAATGAGTCATACCTTTCTTCAAGCATATTGCAGTAAGCTGCAAGTTTTTTATTTGAGAAGATTGTTTCAGAGTTTGATTCATTATTTGAGTTAGAGGAGTAGTATGAGTGTACCTCATCAGTTTCAGCCATGAAACACATATTTTTTTTAAATTGGATTCCTCCTTCTCTGAGCTTGATTCAGAAGAATTACTTGAGTCTTCAGAAACACTCCAAGTAGCTTTCATAGCTTTCTTGTCTTTCTGCTCATAATCATCTGTTTTGAAGAATTTATTCTTCTTTGCATCTTTCAATTTTGGGCAATCCGGTCTGATATGTCCCATCTTTTTGCATTCATAACATCTCACTTCCTTGCTATCCTTCTTGAAGGATTTCTTGAAGTTTTTCTTCTTACTGTAGAACTTTCTGAATTTTCTGGCTAGCTGAGCCAGTTCTTCATCCGAATTTGAAGAATTAGAGATTTCTGATTTAGCACTTACTTCTCTGTTCTTCATCTTTCTATCCTTTTATTGAGAAGTCACTTTCAAATCAGTATTTTCCCTTTTTATGTATACTTTATGCTCATTTACCTCATCTTGCATTTCAGCCTCATACATCATCAATGTACCAATCAGCTCTCTCATAGTTAGATCTTTAACAGAAGTTGATTGTCTGATCGCTGCAGAGATTCCATTCCATCAAGTAGGAAGTACTCTCAGTACCTTTAACGCTTGATCAGCCTGCTTGATTGGTTCTCCTAGAGCTGTTATATTATTGACAATTTCTGTCAATCTTCCATTCATCTGAGTGATGCTCTCTCCTTCAATCATTCTGAAAGTATCGAATTTTAATTTAGAAGTTGCATATCTCATCTGTCTTACATTATCTGTTCCTTTATAAGCAACAGCTATTGTTTTCCACATTTCATATGCAGTCGGGCATTGAGATACTCTGTTAAATTCATCCGGTCCTAGACCACAGATGATTGCATTCATAGCTTTTGAATTCATGTCATACTCAGCCTCTGTAGCAGCACTCCATGTATCGGGATTTTCAGGAATTTCATAGGGAGTCAGAATCTTTGAATAGACTTTGTAACCAAGATTTTTCAGATAAATAATCATACGTGATTTCCAGCAGCCATAATTATCTCCATTAAAGTAAGGTGCTCTGACCATTGAAATTCCCTCTCTCGTATCAGCCATGATACACTATGTATAATCTTTAAATACTTCTAGCTTGATAAGACTTTAAAAATAAGAAGCTCCTCCTCTGATACCAATTGTTGGATCTGAATCTACGGATTACACACAAGAGGGGGGGGGTGAATTGTGTCTTTTCAAAATTATTACAATCTCTTCAATTTAGACAAATTTTGTCCACTATGCTTTAGCACGATTAAATATGCAGCGGAAAAAGTAAAAGCATGAACGCACGGATGTATAGTGGTTCGGGGAAAAGAAGGCCCCTAGTCCACTCCACCAACGCTCAAATCTACGAGCTCGGTGATTTTCACTATCTGGTCCTCGTTTCCACAGACCTGTTCACAACTGAGTACAGGCAGTTGACACCTTTACAAGTTTCAGGAAAACACAGCCTTCCTGGTTCAAACACGAACCCACACAGCTTAGAATGAAAAGCTGATCACTCAAAAATACAAAGGGTTTTGATAAAGAAAACACTTCTCCAGTTGTTCTTCACAATTGCAACAGAATGCAACTGACAGTAGATAGATCGTCGTCTTCAGAAAATAAAGATCTGTAATCAAAACAGTTCTGAGTCGATCCAGTTGCAAAAGATATTACAAAAAACTTCACAACTTCAGCAGTAGTAGATTCACAACAGATAGTCGATGTAGAACACGTGAATCTGCTATCAAGATCTTCCTTCGGTAATAAAGGTTTTACACTTATTCTCGAACACCAGAAAAGAACGCCTTCACACAGTCTCTATTTCTTGCTCGTTAAAAGATCAATCTATATATTTCATACACTTTCCTGTGTATATATTTATCCGAAGTTTCCAAGATAGAACATATATATTCAAATCTGAGAAAATCTTCCGCATAAATAGATCCATGAAAATCTCCTTTAGATTCGCGATATTAAATGAAATAACAGAGCCGTTTTAACTCCCCTGAAGAATCGGCATAAAAATCTCCGTTTAAATCAATCATTAATCCGTTGAAAATCTTCTTTGATTCAGTCAAAGTTGTACTTAAGAATCGGCTCGAAATCCGCTTAATAATCCGCCTGTTTGACCAATGCAAAAGGAAATATCGTCTGTCAAAAATATCCCGACGCCAAACGTAGGGTTGATTACGTGGCTCCAAACGTAGGGTTCACAAACGTAAGGTTCACAAACGTAAGGTTCAGAACGTAAGGTTCAGAACGTACATACTTTCTCTTCAGCATTCAAACGTAGGGTTGATCATCCATACTTTGTCTTGCTTCAACTCTCCAAAGAACATACGGTTGATTATAAAAGTAAGGTTGATGATCCATACTTTTGAGAAACAAACTCAACATTGAAAACTAACGTACGGTTTCTCTTCCATACTTGTCCAACAACAAAAACGTAAGGTTCCTTCCAAACGTAATGTTCTTCTTCCATACTTTTCAACAACGTAAGGTTCATTAACCATACGTTTCAAAATAACGTAAGGTTCCTTAACCATACGTTTCTTTTAACAAAAAAAGTAAACTTTTCATCCATACGTTACGTTCATCAACGTAGGGTATGAACAGTGATTCCAGTACGCGCTAAAACTGATCTCGCGCTACAGTGATTCCAGAACGCGCTAAAATTGATCTCGGAATAAATGAAGTATGAAATCTCGTTATATGAAATAAATAAATAAAAAAAATTCCTGCAAAATACTCAACGAAATAATTAGTAAATAATTAAGCGTATTTGTGAGCATCAAAATCATCATAAAGAGACAGAGTATTATTTAAAATAATCTACCCCTTTAAAAAACATTATTTTGAATTGTTTGAAAACAATACATTGCTCAACAAGATGATCATAGATTGATCTGGAATATGAAATGTGACTTCCCTTCTTTGGAAATTGATATGAGCTCCATATAAAGAAAGCCAATCCAGGACAAGAATCACATCAAATTCCACTATAGGAAGGATCAAAATATTTGCAAGAAGCACTTTACCACAAACTTCAATCGAAGAAGAATTATAAACTTTTGATGCGACTATTGTGCCATTAGGAGTTGTCATAGCTAAATCAACATCTAATTGTTGAGGTAATATGGTGATACCCATAGAAAATTATTCAGAAATAAAATAGTGGGTGGATCCAGAATCAAATAAAACATTTTCTACTTTGGAGTGGATGGTAAGTGTACCTTTCACCACTTTTTTGTCATACTCCACATCACTGATAGAAATTTCTTGTGACATTCCTTTTTCTTTGGCCTTAGGAGTTTATTGGTGTCGATCATCATCATCAACCCTTAGATTTGGGCATTTATTGGCATAATGCCCCATCTCCTTGCACATGAAACATTGAAGTTTTGTAGGTTCATTCTGTGTATCCCTTCCTTTGTTTGCATCATTAGACATCTTCTTCCCATTATTTTGACATTAAATTTTCCGATGACCTTCTTTTCCACACTTATAACATTTTCTTGTCCCCTTAAGACAATTTCCTCCATGTTTCTTTCCACACTTTGAGCATAAGGGAAAAATAATCCTCTTTTTAGTGTGCTCTTTATATTTTCCTTTGAATTCCATTTTCCTCTTCTTATCAAACCCATGTGACTGATGGGTTACACCAATCTCCATCTCAACATTGAGATCACATCGAACAATTTCCTCATAGCTATAGAAGTCCCTTATGTCTAATTCCCTTCGAAGACTTGGTTTTAATCCCCTAAAGAATCAATCGATATTACTCTTAGGTTGGATAATAATTCCAGAAGTGTACCTTTCAAGTCTTGTAAAATTTTCTTCATAGGTACCAACAGATTCATCACCCTTTTTCTTTAGTTCAAGAAACTCCTTCTCCATCTTTGTTCAGAGAATACGAGGGAAGTAATTATTGAAAAATAATTTCTTGAACTCGTCCCATTCTATGGACTCAATTTCATCCCTTTGCCTCGTATTCTTAATAATATTCCACCATTGATCAGCATCACCTTCCAAATGATAAACTGCTAAGATGACATTATGTTGTTCAGAACATTGAAGAACTGAAAATATCTTTTCAATAGTACCAATCCATTGTTCAACCACTAATGGATCAGTAGACCCACTGAATGAGGGTAGAAGCTGCCTCATGAAGGATTCAACAGAATGATGATCCTTCCTTTGCTCGTTTGGAAGTCCTGCGTGATTCATAGCTTGAGAAAGTTGTGTGAGCATGGCTACAGGATTTTTCATTCTAGCTCCAATAACGTTTGGTTTCTCAGGGGTAAAATCATTGCATTGCCCGTCGCATTCTGCATTAACATGGTTCCTTCAGGTTCCATCCATTGACAAAAACCAAGAAGAATAGTGTGAGCACCACTAATTATAGTAGGAAAACCACATAATCAAGAATAAAATTTCACACTTAAGGTATTATCATAGGTTGTTCATGGCCATTTCTAAAACACAAAGATTGTGTTCTATTCTTAGACATATCCATAGGTTTCTTACGAAGGCTTTCACATCCTAGATTCTAATGGTTGACTATACCTTTCCTCTGATACCAACTAGAATGACCCATACATTACATACATTGTTAATACTTCAAAATTGAATTACACTTATTACAACATATAACAAGACCATGAAAGGACCATATAGGTATAGTGTATTTAGAAACTGGGAAACATAAACAACTGGTTCATAAAGCATCTACACTGTCTCCCATTTATTTCATCATATCTAGAGTCCCTTTTGGCATATCCTACTTAATAACCTTCTTCCTGACCTGGGGAAAGAAAACATACAAAAGGGTGGGCTCAAATGCTCAGTAAGGGTAAACAAAAGTAATGTCAATCACATCTTATTCATAAGAAAATAACATTCTGGAAATCTTAAACCGGAAAAGAGATCATAATTTCATAACATGGGATAAATCATAGTGGTGAAATGTAATCCCAATAATCATAACGTAAAATATGAAAAACATTTCATACACACATAATCATAGAGAATCATTTCTTATTAGTCAAGACTCATTTCCAAGACTATCTTAGCGGGCAAAGTCCCTTTCTGAACCGAGTTCACTCCTCGTTTGAGTCCTGTTTCACTGAATCGGATTAACCTTCCATTACAGCCATGTGTATCTCATGAGATATAAATCTTTACCCAATGCATTGGAGGGAGATATAGGTCCCACCCATCTCATAATGAAACCATTCTTATGTTTTCCACAAAAATCATAAATCATACATCATATCATAACCCATGTAATAATAATTGGATTCTTAAACATCGTGACATCATAAAACAATTCATATAAGAAAAATGAATTCATAAAAATAATTCCATCACAACATAATAAAATCAATGTAATAGTAGGGATAGAAATATAACCCTATACTATCTTATATGGAAAATAATTTTGATAAAACACTTGAACTCCATTCTTGAGGAAAATATCCTTTCTACTTCAAAAACATTTCTACTTTCTTAACACGTCATAAAATTTTAAACTAAAAGAATTTGATTATAAATAAACTTCAAAACTTGTAAGGGAATCTTCTTGTAAATAATTTATTAAAAATCCATTCATGCCATATAAGTTAAAAAACATTTTTCTCATAATTTGGTCGGAAAAGTCAAAAGTACCTCATACAAAAAAAAGTCAAAAGATTCCTTTCATATCTTTTCCTAAAAACTGACCGAAGGGTAAAATTGGATTTAAATAATTGTAGGAGGATTGAAATAATATTACATATTGAAGAAACATGTATGTGGATGATAAATATGCCCCAGTAAATATCGATGAATAAACAATCTCGGGTAAAAATTGAGATTCTGAGATTTTCCTTTACCTTAGGTCTGATTTGCTTCGTAAGTGTCTGAACCTCCTGTATAATGATTTAAATAATGTCATTGACTTATTCCAGAATCATACTTATTTTTATGATATCATATATGGTCATATTCTTAGCTTCTTATTAGTAATATTTCATTGTTAATTGTTATTCAGGTGTTTATTGCTTTTTGTTCTTATGCGTGTTTTGTCTAATAAATTCATATTCTTCTTTTTAGGTTATAGATACCTCATTTCCATAATTGTATTAGTGTAATAAATATCATATTTATTCACTCAATTCATTTATGTAATCATTATTTATTGAAAATCATGTAGTACGAGTCGCATCACATCGTGGAGACGGAATTCCGTACGTACGCATGAGCGATGATATAATTTCCATGATCGTGGAATTGTATTGGAGCATATGTATACTATTTCAGAATCAATATAGCTTTACAATAATTATATATAGTTATTATTTACACCATTATACCCCTCCAAGTAAGGTGGTGGTGGAAAATAGATGACACCACGTCGTGGAGACGGTATTCTGTATGTACGCACGCGGGGTGATTTTGTTTCCGTAGGATAGATAGATGGTGAAATAGGGTTGTTTCATACTTATAATAACATATCAGTATATTATTGATACTGATGTTATTACTTCATAATGAAACAACTAATGAAGAAGAAGTGGAAGAAGAAATAAAGTTGAAAGAATCGGTAAAGGACATTACCTCTTCTTTGAAGCGCCTCATTGAGACCTCCTCTTAGGGCACTAAAATTGGTCTTGGAATAAGACCAGGACCTCTAGGATGATTCTAGGAAAGTGGAGAATATAATTTGGCAGGGGTTGGCCGAGCATGAAGGCTCAAAGTGGTGTGAGAAGAGAGGGAGGAGGTTCCCTTTTATAAGGGAGGAGAGGGGCACCTTTGGAAAAACTAAAAATATTATTTTATTATAAAGTCATATTCTGTTTTTAATAGCTCCAAATTGATTTGTTTCAAATATAAGGTGGGGACGGGTCTAAATAATCTCATCCAACAGAATTTAGACAAGTTTAGTTTTCTATTTTAACATTATCATTTAGATTTAACTTTAAGTTAGACAATTTAACTTTGTCCGTGTCTTCTTGTTTTCTTTACACTATACGGTTAATAAACATACTATAACAAGCCAAAAGAACACCAAGTTGTTTATTATTAATATATATAACCTTATCTAAGTCATTTGTCCTAGACTTAGTTTTTTAGAAATAAAATAACAATTAATAATATAATATTTGTTTTAAAAACTATTTTATATCAATTTTGAAACTATTTGGTAATTGATTTTTGTGGAAATTATAAAAGAAATATTAGTTCTCAAAAAGTTATTTAAATCAATACTATCATGTCATATTAACATAGAAAATTATTTTAATTCATAACAAGTCTCAAATTACATTTATTTGGGTATTTATAACATCAATTATTTCAATATTTCATTAATAAGATAATTAATGCATCATCATTGTGTCGTAAATAAAATAAATTATTTAAAGTGTAAAAATTACAAATAAAGTACAATTATGTCGGAAATCGTTTTATCTTTCTAATGAATATTTATAGTCGAATTTATCTTATGTATAACCCTATATTAAAAATTATTTAGTTATTAAACTTTTATTTTAACTATTTTAACCCTTCTTTAAATAAATTAATAATAAATGTCCTAATCTAATCCAAGTGAGCCTAAAAAGTCATATTTTACTTTTAAGGTTGTTTTTGGTCGAATTAAACTTATCCAATATAATTAGTACATGTGTTAGGGTAATAATAATATCATTTTTACCCATAATTACCCTATTTACTTTTAACCGTGGTAAAAAAAGTAAAAAGACACTATTCAACAAAAATTATTTTCATCTAATTGAACCACATTTTAGTCTTTGATATTAACCGTGTCTCTCGAATTTTCGAATTTCCACTCACAGAAGTGGTGAAATTAAGTTTTATGTGAATTTGGAAATTCTTTTAGGAGGTGGGTAAAAGACGGTGAAAAGTTCAATAAACTTTTTATATATCTAAAATTATTATAAAATGACTCAAATGAATTGCATTTAACTTATATAGGTATTATGTATCAATTTTGACCTAAAATAAATTTAAATAAAATAAAAAATTATTTATATAAAAAGTCGGTTTTTAAATAGTGACCCAGTGTTTTCACTATTCATCAAAAATTGAATGTTTTGAGAAAAATACCAAAATTTCACTCTAGGATAATTTCGATATTCCGAATCCAAAAATGAAGTCCATTTTGATAAATAAATTTTACAAAATTTCAAAAAGTGGGTATAATTATTCATAATGGCTAGTTTTAATAATATTTTAATAGCATATCATTGTTTAGTGAAACTCGGTATTGCGTACAACGCAAGCTATCGAGGAAGGCTACGGTTGCATGTAAAGCAAGCCAAGCTAGTGTTGTGTGTAGTGAACGATTTCTTTGATGATTTATATAACATAAAAAAAGATTTCTCATAAAAGTCTCAGGTGTTACCACCAATATATGGAAGGGTAAATTTTTTATTCACTTTCACATGGTATACATATCAAAAACCCCAAGGTGACAAGCTGGGTTAAATAAAATCTCTCTACAAATGACCATCAACTTAAATCTACAATTCTCACAAATCAAAAGGAACCATACAATATGGGTAAATTATTAACATAGAAACTCCTTCTAAAAACATTACCCTAAATTGGATATCATATTAAGGGAATCCCAAACATTCATAAAAAGGAATCCATGTACTCTTATGTAGCCCAAGGAAACACATTTGGTTGATCCTCTGCTAAAATCAACATAAACATGGATATAGAAGATGATATAAATTTTAAATTTTTCTAACCGATATGATTGCATCATTCTTCAAAAAAGATAGCATGATATCTATTGTGTCACATAATATTGCCCACCTCATCAGGAAATCCCAAGTATCCTACACTTAATATAATCATTCCATGGTGTGGGGGATGTCTTATAGTTGTATCCGCATACAATTTTTTTTACAAGAGATATGCTTCCCTATAAAGGGCTCGCAATCTCTACGCATGTCACATAATCTAGATCATCCATTAACTTGTTCAGTCAATTATAAGGAAACTAAAATCCTATTGAACTCAGGTTCAAAATAATTTTCTACGTAAGGTAAAATGAATTTTTGTGTATCTCCCAAATTAAATCAAGAATAAAAATAGGAAAAATATAAGTAGATAATATTGTCTGTGATTATTTATCTCCCAGTGTTAGAATCTCTAATTAATGAATCTAGCCAGTTCGGGCTCCATAACCTATCTAGAAATGATGGTGACTAACTCCTGGGTGTCACTCTACTCCCTCTCATTGAGGAAGTGGGGAATAATTTGGTTATCATCTTCCATCCTCTTCCACCCACTACAGATAAAAAGATAGAGCACCATGTTTTTGATTCTTCAAAGGACACTATTGAAACTAATGCTCCTGAGGTGGTTCATTAGCTCCATGTTGTATTTCAAATAATGATATCTACTAAATATTTTTAATTCCATGAACTCCATAATAAATAACTCTAGGAATGATAAAAAAAGGGGTCTGACAACTTCCAATCCAAGTGAAATGAGAAGAAAAATGTTGGGATTGACTCCCCAATATCTAAAAATACACATAACAAGGAAAATAAATTTTATGCAAAGATATATTCTCTATAGAGATTCCTGATTACTAACCTCATAGGACATTATATCCATATATATAATTTTTTTATGACCACTTCCTTCTCCATGACCTCAGGTTATGTTCAAAATGTGAATGGGGGTGACATGGCACTATATCTAAAGAGAAACACATCCTTGAAATTCCTCACTCAAGACCCTTTATCTATTATATGGTATAAATCATAATTTAAGGGGTAATTGTAATAAACACTAAACTCATCTATACAAGAACTCCCCAATAATAGGGTAATAAGCTCCGGGTGAAATGCATCCGTCTGGGATGATAAATGAAACTTAGAAAAAAATCGGTCGTGGAACTTATTCCATGAAATGAATTACTAAAAACAATACCTATGGAGAAAAACCACAAATTTAAAAAAATCTACACAATATAATTATATATTATGGAATATAGTTCCCCCAACAAGAATAGAAAAAACTTATGGTATTATCAAACTCCCATAGTCAAGACTCGATCTCCAAATATGAAATGGATCACTAAAGCTTCTATATACAATGGATATGAAATATTGAATCATATTACTTTGTGAACCTACATAATCAATCTAAAATAATTGGATATTTTATGAAACATACTATTGGACATCAGCAACCGAAACTAGATAGGAACATTGGTCGATATCTGTACCTATAAAATGAAAAAAAATCGAGACTCCCTATACCCAGAATATGGGATAATTAAGATTCATTAGTTAATGAATGTCACAATCCCCATAATATACTCAATTTAATAATAACCATAAATAATAATGATGTGTGGTCCTCAAATAGGTCTCTACCATGGAATAAGCCTCCCTTATCATAGTGAATTTGGTAGATATAATATCCATATATCATATCCCAAAAGGGAAAAAATCCCGTGTTTTGGGTCGTATCCATTATTTACATAAAATGTTAATTTATACTAATATTATTTCTCTACACACCCAAGAAAGACTCACCAGTTTTTATCTCTAAACTATATACTATACCACAGATAAAATCTTCAGTGTCACTTATACAGAACACTCTTCCCCCACCCCACTATTACCCCTCCTTTTCGGTATTGAATATGAGGTGGACCCCTAAATTTCACCTACAATACATCATGAGTTTGAGACTGTCAATGAGGATACAAAAAGTATTTAATGGGAGGAATTAACCTCAATATACATCCTAGGAAAAAATCTATCTTCCAATCAACTCTATATTATAAATAAATATCTTATTCCAATAAAAGAAATGCCAGCCAAGTGGAAATAAATCAAAATAGACCTTAAACAACACCAAGGTAGGGACCATGGTATCCAAAACCTCTCAAATAACCACTAAAAGAAATTAATACACTAGTCAGTCATCAAACATCTATTTTATACCATAATTACTTGTTATATATATATAATGGTGATTAAACAAGTATACTCATAAATTACCTCTCTAAAGCCTCAAATTAAAACATGAATGACATATACTAAAACCCAGTGAATAAATTGACGAAACAAACTAATTTCGTTAGTTAGATGAACTATATTATGACCTCACCTGGTATATATCACCATGTAACTCACAAAATAAGTATCCTAATATTGAATAGGTATGGTATCTTACCTCTGGTAAATTCCACCAAATTTCTCTCAATTCCATGATGGGTTCAATGTATCACTTTTTAGGAAATAAAATCGTAATCCTTCGCATGTACTAAACACAAAATTTGTACCAATAGATTTTGTTATTTATTATTAGGAACAACTGATATATATTATCAATCATAGATAAGAAGCGTTGAAAAACAAGACAACTCACCTCGTGAATGATTTTGGGAGAAACCATAAGATTCATGATGCTCTGTGGGGACCTTAGTATGTGATGAGGTTAAAGTATCGTAATTTTTTTGAATAAGAGTGATGGAATTTCATGGGTGAAATTCCTATAAGGGTGTATAATGTTAAACCCATATATTTTATTTGTATTACATTAAAATAAATTTTATTTATTTGATAGCTTTATTTAAACACAACCTTAAGTATAAATGCAAAATGATATATTATAACATTTATAACCTATCCAATAATTGATTAGTAAGAAAAGAATTAAAAATATTATGAAATATATAGATAATATTTTAATGATGTAAATACATTCTCCAAAAATTTATTTTTTCTACTTGTTACAATTTTTTTGTAAAAAAATAAAATAATCACTATTAATATTTTAATATAATGAAATTAATTGATAATTTATAAACAGTTATTAATTATCATTTTGTTAAAAATGAAGATAAAATCATTTGAACATGCAAAGAATAATTATTTTCTAAAAATATTATAGGTGTAATGTGTTTTTATATAAATAAATTAAATATTTCACTATTAGTTAATGATTAAATTTTAATATATATATATATATATATATTATATTCAGTAAAATATTTAAATATTAATCTAATCAATTTTTAAATAATTTTCATGCATAAAAATAAATTTGTATGAAATGATTTTCATTACATTTTACCTACATGCTTTAGAATTAATTTATTCCACATGCAGAAATTGATTTTGATAAAATATATTTTCAATTTTGAATCATCATGTCTATAATTTTAATGTGTCAAATTTAATTTTTTATTCATAATGAATAAAAAATAATAATAACTTGTTACCATGGTATGGATTAAAATGGGTTAATGATGGGGATTAAAATAAGAGATAAGGCTAAAAATGACAATTAAACTATCCTAAATACTACTAGTTGAAGTTATTTAAACATTATCTTTTATTAACATAATATTCAATGCTTATTGCTGCCATTTGTACAAAAATGATTTATTACATAAATCGTGATATTAATTCCGTGTGTGTCCCACCACTAAATTATAAAATGGTACCTCTTATACTCCCTTATTCATCTATTTGGAGCCCTACAGGTTATCCAATAAAAACAAAAAAATGTTTATAAAATCATTCCATTTATCCTTGAGCTATGGTAATTTCCCTAAGACCATATTAATAAGTATTAAAGTGTGTGTTAATGAAGGTATCTCAAAGACGAGTTAATTGTATTACTTGAATCTTTCAAATTTAATTTATTCATCATATTATACTAAATATATTCTATCCATACAAAATTAATGAATCATGTATCATAATTAAATATATATTGTTTTGCTATTATTACGGGACAACCATTTCCACCTCCATTCCATCATAGGGGAAATGAAATTTTTGCATGTGAGGACTTATGGACTACCACCTCTATGAAGCGATGTGATTAATTTTCCATAAATGCTTACTTGGATGGTTATAATGATGTATTACATAAAAATATATGATATTTAAGATAAAATTATTTTTCTATAATTGTGACTTATTTTCTATCCTTATTTTTATCTATGAAACTAAAAATGGAAACATCCATAGTGTGTACATATATACTATCATCTCCATGAAGTGATAAAAATGATTTTAACCCCACATTATATAATTTTTTATAAAAATTTATAAATTATATATATATGACACTTAATACATAACTAATATTCTTGATATGATTAAAACATGCTCAATATTAAAGGACCATAACTATTGAACTAAAACATACCTGAAAACCAGATTTGTTAACACTTTAAATAATAATGACAATGAAAGATTATTAATTAAAAGGAGATATCACATTATAAATGGACTAATTATTGTATTATAAGTATTAGTATGGTTTTGTAATAGAATTATAATAAATTTAAATTTATTATTAATGAGTTTAAGAAAACCTAAAAATCATGTAAAACTTTAAGTATGGTTTTATCATCTCATATTTTGTTTCTATGAGACATATTCCATATTAACCACATATTTCATTAATGTTGTGTTTATACTTATCCTTTTATATGTTATATAATTAATATATTTTTATTCATAGTACTTAAAGTTTTATTTTTTTTCATTTATTTCATGGGGGTTATGACTCAAATGTTACCAAACAAGTAAGTGTTTTATTTTACAATATCACTTTTTATTAGTATTTTTTATGCATTAATTTATGATATTGAAATTATTTGATATATATATATATATAATATTAATACTTTCATAATATTATATTTCTTCTGTAAATATGTTTTTTTACATTTAGTTTCTTCTCTATAAGTACTCAAATGACTGAATGAGTTTTTTAAGGAAAACCGAATGTGTTTTTCTATTTTAGTATGGATTTTTTTTCCTGAACATATTCTATTTAATATTAATTAATGAAATTTTTTTCTATTATATATTTATTTATTAAATTCTTTTTTTAGTTTTTATAAAAATTTAAAAGAAAATTTCTTATTATTTTATGAGTGAAGTACTTCTTACCAAAGGTATGACCAAGATCTTAATTTTATCATTTACCACATGAACTAATTCTACCCATACCAAGACTATTATTTTACTTTAATATTACATTATAAATTTACATAGATCATTTGAAATAATAATATTCCGTGATATTGAGAAATTTTTTCTATTTTTAAAATTGTCTTTCAAGCTAAACAAGTTATTTTCCTCAAGAAATGTTCATGTGATCTTTTAAATTTTTTCCTCTTTGAAAACATCCATTAATGTTACTTATGATTCACTATGTATATGATCCAATGATATCTTTTGTATTAATTGTTTAGATGGTTTTTAATAAGGATGATAAAATATTGATGAAACCCATTTTCTTTTCCACGGGGTATGCTATAACAAAATAATAGATGTTTTTAAAATCTTGTTGAATAAAAATAAATGGATTAAGATAATGTAAAAATTGGGTATTTTAGTTCACTTTCATTAATTTGATAATGATTAATATTTTATGAGCATAAAGGGTATATATGAGGTTATATAAATCCCACAAAAGGGTACAAAGGTAGTTATCCCAATCCAAAATGAGGTTCATGGGTGTTTAGCCCATTCCTAACTTGAAACGAATGTATTTATGGGTATCCATGTGATAAGATATCTATGATTACGATTATTCTGAAAATTTTATGTCATTAACTATGAAATTTTCTTAAACTTATGATATGATCCCATGGATCATGGTCCTTTATTCTTCATTGATTCAAGTCTTATGATCTACCAAATAATTTTTCCAAAATTATGATATCGGAATTACTAGGGATGATTTTCAAGTGTTAGGTTTATATCATCATACCTTTGTACTCATGTTATTCTTATATATGATTATTTACTAATGTATCCCTTGTTTAACATTACTAAGTATATGATCTCACCCTATATTATATTTACATTCTATATCTTATGAGGAATGGTTTTAATTAGGATATGGATAAGAAGTGTACTATGTGAGAGGAAATTTTTCAGAGATGATGAATAACATTCTTGAAATGGGATAATTATGTATATAGTCTTCTAAGATACTAAACCATTATGATTATCAGGTTTTTATGTTTATCATATGAATTTCACAATCCTCTAAAATTATTTCATATTCATGTGTGAATTGTTTTGGTCACCTCAAAAACAATCACTTCAGAATATATTTTTTAAAGAATGATCTCCTAGAAAAAACTACCAATCACCATTGCATTCCCATGAGACTACTAAAAAAATTATTTTACTTCTTTAACACATCATAAATGGAAATGGATGGTTTTGTAAAAATATGATCACTTATATTGAAAGTAATATGATTGATAATATTTTCGAAATAATGATTTCATTGGTGAAAATATGGGAATGTTTCTTTTACATTACAATATTGATTCATTGAAAATAATTTTTTTATACAATTTTTACATTTTATTATAATATATTAAAAAATTACTTTTACTATAATGGTTATTTTTATTCATACAATGACTCGATTGAAATGATTTTTTGAATTATAATTTTGTAGATTTACTAGAAACCTACATTAAAATTTTATTTCATATACTCACAGTCATGATAGACTATCAAAATGTGTATATATACTAGACCTTGATTTTTTCTGTGTTGTAACATGTTGATTTCCAAACATATTAAATAATTTAGGTCATTAATTAAAAAAGTTATCTTATTTTATCTTGATAATTACCCATCATTTGACCCTTTCATAGGGAATAGAATCTACTAATATTCATATAGTGAGTTTAATTACAATAATATTATTTTTTCCTACCCTAATTCTTTAGTATAATTACCTGATTTTAATAAATAATAAAAAGGAATTTCTATGATTTCATAAATCTTCTTGGTGTTTAGTGATTAAATTAATAATATGGGGTTTATAACTAAATTTTTAGAATAAAATTTTAGATTATAATTTTAGATAGTACATAATTGGAATTATTTAATTTTTTAAAATAAAATTTAAGAGAATAAAAATGTGATGTATTAGATACCTTGGATTGACAATTGAGTATCTAAATTCCACCTTCTTATACTAAATATTACAATTATATTCAGTGGTATATTGATGGTGGTGATTGATGTACTAGTTTGGTTTGACATACAATGGTGTCATATTTTTTATTTCACAAATTCCATTACAAACTGATAGAAAAGGAATGAAGAATAATTCAAGTAGGGATTTTATCACTGATTTTGAAACCATAATAGGATCCATTAAGGAATAAAATAATCAGATATGGGAGTTGAGTTATTTAATAGGTGAATAAGTGGAATCTTATATTAATTGAAGATATTTAAATTATATTATTTGTAAAATGTAGTTAACCATTCCCTTTTAACCTAATTTATGAATTATCACATCATGATCCACCCACCATAAGACTCATAACCTTCCATGAAAATTTCATCATGAATATTTTTATTTAATCGATAAGTAAATATTTTTATTTCTATAAAGCCTATAGATTTATTTCATATCCTTGATATTGATCATAAGTCCAATAAGATTATTTTTAGTAAATAATGAACTGATTTTTACGTAAGGTGGATCGTAAGTTGAATGTTTAGTGGTGTGGGTCTAAATAATGTGAATGTATCAGGATAGATTTTTTTTAATTAGAATCATATATTTATAATTATTCGAAATCTCATGATAAGATGGTATGTGAGTTGTTGAGATTATATATTATGACTAAATGATTATGACTTTGATTTATTGATTATTTCTCTTTTTAATGGTTGTATATTCTTCAGTTTTTTTACAGTTTCTTTTTTATGTATATTATATGTTAATATATAGTGTAATTTGATAAATAATTATATATATATATATTACTAATTATTTTATTGATACATGATCCACATATTTCTCATTGTCTTGTGTTTTCAATAAAGATTATAATGATGGGTACTGAAAAAGAATTATGTAAATCATGGAGAAGTTTGTCAGAGTTTCAGTCATTTTACACTTTATTGGTTCCTTTCATGATGTGATGAATTAAATTACATCTGAGTAGGAATAATTAATATTAAACTATATTTAAATGCATAACTATCATGAAAACATTCACATGTATAAGTAAATCATGATTATTATAAAATGATTTCATAACATTTAAGTAATAAATTCCTTATTATAATTATGTTGTATAGTAGGAAATGATGTAATTTATTTGAAATAAAATTAAAAAAAAAATTATTCAAGACTTACTCTAGTTTACAACATTGGGATAAGGAAAAAATCTAAATCCATGACATGTCTCACATCAATCAAATCTATCCATGCACAAAGTAGGGCATCCGAGATCAAGGGAAAGACATATAACATGGGCAGGGCCATGGATATTGGAATATGGGCATATCTAGTGTAGTTCATCCCTACATAATAAAAAAAATAGGGAATAAGAGTAGAACTAAACACCCAAATAAACAAAAACCCTATACTATACCCTTCACATTGAGGTGTAACCCTATAAGGATAGTCTAAAAAAGAAATTGCATAAAAATTTCATTTTTAATTCAAGATTGAGTGTGTTTTAAAATTCGGTACAACCAATGTTCCACACCATATGGATGTTATATATGGTTAACCATAGAGGTTGAAGAAGATATTGCATTGTGATGATATATTTTCATGCTGGAAGAAATATATCTTAATAGTATCATTGGAGGATCTTGAAGGAAAATGTTTTGTGAACTGATCATCACAATGTAAAGAGTTTTGAAGAGGTAGAGAGTAAAGTATATTCAATCTAAAATGATTTTCATATGGAATAACATTTTAAATGTAATAATAATAGAGAGTCCAACCATGAAAATAAATTTTAGTAGTCACTTCTTGATCTCTATTATGCTCAAATATTTGAATAGATATATTTGGATTCTATTTTAAAACAAAATAAAGTTACCCAAGGTAAAAATTTCATTATTTTACATCTTTTACATAATTTATACATTAATTGTTACAAATAAATACCCAAACCCCACAAATGGATGTTTTAGTTCCTTTGAGGATCAGCTACATATTTAACTCATTTAAAAATACATGTGAAAATTTCTATAGAATTGATCCACACTAGACTCTAATATAAAATTTTTATATATTTCTACTCATCTTCATAACATGGGAATAGCAACCTATGAAAGGGGTGATCACAAATTCTTTGTAATTTAAGACATATCATTAGACCATGAAGGGTTTTATCATAAACATAAGATAAAATAGGGGTAATATCTTATTAAAAAAACATGGAACTATAATATTTGTCCTTGAGTTATAATATAAGTACATGTAATGGTAACATATAATGTAGAAAAAGGGTATCAAGTCATGACATTACAAACATGATTCATATAGAATTATCATAGGCTTATTGAATGGGAATATAATATGACCCTAAGACATAGCATAAAAGTATCAATGGGAAAAACATATATATATGTAAATTATAGCATAATTATACATGCATTATGTTGTGAATAATAAAAATTTTAATAATTCCTATTGAAAACAAATAATATTTATATTCTTAAAATCCATATATATTAAAAAATAAAACTTCAAAAATGTATTGTAAATCTATAGAGGATACCATCAATAATTCATTCAATCATATGTGTGACACTTGAAATAAATCATTCCCCATATCAAAAACAAACCATTGAAGGAAAATGGTTTTTGTAATATTTAAAAATGGGGTCACAAATTTTAACTTAATTAATATGATTGGTTGATATCACAAGTTAGATAACTCAAAATAATTAATCCATAATTTCCTTTTTAATGTTATTCATAAAACAAAACTCCATATGTGTTTGATATATTAATAAGATAAATGATAGTAAATTCATGAAAATGTGATTTTGTAAAATATTTATTAAAATTTTCTTAATGTTATGAAATTTAAAGCCACATTAAAATAATAATTTTCAATAACATAAAAGGAGGAAAAATTTAATACATAATATTAAAATAAGTATAAATAATGGAGTCTTGAAATGTACCTAGTGGTTTTCAATTTTAAATGTGTATTTGAGGATATAAACACAAAACAAGATGGAAAATTACATTTAAACATTTTCAAAATAATTTTATTTTAAGACACATCACAGAAAGAGTGTTAAATATTTCATCAAATTAATTCAAAAATAAAATATAAGGAAGCTAATTTTAATAAAATCATATAATATTAAAAAACCATATCTTAATAACCAGAGTTCATAATGAATCAATATGACTCATGAAAATATATTGAGTAAAAACCCCATAAAATCTATCCTCAAACACTCACACATCATCTAAACATATTTATAACAAAAATATCTATCATAAATACATTTTTTAGAACATTTTAAAAATCTATAAATTATTATTATCTTCATAAATATCATTTATTACAAATACATTATTTAGTTGTTTTTTATTTCCATCATATAATTTTATATGTTTTGACTACTTGTTTAGTATTCATTTTGTAATTGAGAATTAAATTAGTTTTTATTTTTTCAAATTTAACCATTAGGATAACATTATAGATAATATAATATATTTTATAAAATAACATATAATTTTATAATTTTATAATTTCATATGAAAATTACATATTTTATGATTCTTGATGTAGGATTTCGTGATGTTCTTGTTTTAGTAATTTTAGTAAATAATAAAGCAAGACAATAATAATATGATTAATGATATTATACTATTTCTATAAATAGAAACCAAAAACTATATTCTTATTATTGTAAAATAACACCAATAGTTATGTTTCCATATTATTCTATGATATAAAATCATATCATTGGTTAACTGGGTGGTTAAACCCACCCAAACAAGAGACAACTATAATATATCAGTGAGTATAATTAATTGAGAGATTATTTTTTGAATAATATCATTAATAAAAAAAACAAATGATGTTATTTAAGTATTTTTTTTAATGTTTTTTAAAAAGATATATATAGATATGAAAAAGTAAGGAAAAATTGAAATATGTCACTTTCAGGGAGGTTGTAATACACATGTGACTTTGGTTATATGCTAATTTACCTAGAACATAAATTTGGTGGGAACTAGTTGTAATATAAATAAACTTTAAAATAGTTTAAATATACTATTTTTCACTATATTCCTCCTTTGAACCAACTATGTATTTTGGTTATGAAAAAAATAAAATGTTGTTTATGGGGATGATAGTCGACATATAACACAAGAAACATTTTTATTTCTTGGATGATTGAGAGGATGGTAAAAATGAATATTTCATTGGTATAATATTTTTTATATAATATTATTAATAATTATGTAATCATATTTTTTTATATAGTGGGGTTTTGTGGTAGAAATATAAAATAAATGGGAGAGCTCGATTCATATAATTACCTCCCCCATTGGATGTTCTCTCTTGGACTACACCTTAAGGCTTCTTATCATGGTATTTTAGAAATATAATTTATTATAAAATATAGTTATAGGGTTTAGTAGATAATATGAATATTTTTGGTATATTTAAGGCTTTTAAAATTGTGTATAACTTTGGTGTAAGTGACCTCATTTTAAAAGTATAGGAAAATGTAATTTTTGTAAATACCCAATACATCATAATCATGTTAGGATACTATTATAGGTTCAATGGCTCCAACATTGTTCTATAATTGATTGTATATGTTTTTGGTCAAAAAATACAAGAATAAATTTTCACACATTTTTTAAACATGTTTTCAGTCTTTTACCATTAGATTTTTACTCTTTACCATCTAGGTTTTTACCTTGGTAATTAGTTTTTTTAATGCAATTTATGTTTTACAAAAAATATGATTTAAACCCTCTAAAAAAATTTGTGATGAAATTAAAGTTTTCTTCTATTTAATAAATTTAAATTTTTTAAATATATATATTTTATATTTTCATTTAAAATATATAATATATAGAAAATCTATTCTTGTAGAGAAACAATGTTTTACAATATATTTCAATAAATATTGTATTAAATTAATCACCTACTAAATGGGTGATAATATATCTATAAATAAATTTAAAATTTATATTAGTATCATTTTTAGAATATATTGATTTAATTTGTTATAAATAAATAAGACAATGTTAAACAAACAATTCTTTCAAAATAAAAGAATTGTCATTATTGCATTAACATTAATCCAACTAATCTTATTTTTAATCTTACAAATGATATTAATATAAATAAATATTGTTAAAATTTTGGTCTAATATATAAAATCAATTTTTTATATTTAATTTCTACAAGCGATGGAATTTTATTTTTGATATATGTGAATAAAAATACTATTTAGAGTAAACGATGACATAAGTTTCAAAAACATAAAACATGGGTTTTAGAAATTAATTTAATATTTTTTAACGATTTATTTTACATTATAAACATATATATTTATATTAAAAATTTATCAAAATATTTTAATTCAGTATTATATTATGATAATTTCATAATAGTGAAAATATTACCAAAATCATTATTTTCTCACCATTCATATAAATATCAATCATTTTTTAAAAAAAACAAAAAAAAAGTATCTTATGATAATATTTTTATTATATGTCTAAAATTTATTTTCTTTTTCACTAATTCATATTCTATGAATTAATTTTTAAATTTTAAATTAAAATCATTATAATTTGAGGAGAATTTATTTAATTAAAAAAAATAAAAAATTAAATCTTTATTATTATTAGATACTATTAATTAGATTAGTGTAAATATATTTAGTTTCTCTAAATAAGATGTATAAAACCATTTATAGAATAGAAACCTTTTTTAGAATAAAATGATCTCATTAATTTTGTCAATTAATTACTTAATAAAAATTATTTTACATGGAAATTCCAAATGAAAAAGGGTAAAATATGTTTGATAAATAACATATTGCATTAATAATTATATGTTTATATAATCTAGAATTCTTGTAACATATCCCCTCAAGATCTCTTCGTAACATATAATCAAAAGTTAATGTCTAGTGTAAATAATAGGTGTTGATTTTACTATCATGGATAGTAATGAATTTTCCATGAGTTTAAACATCTCTTTCATAAAATTTAACTCATACTGTAACTGTTGGTGTTTAATTTTGTATTTTTATATGGAAAAGCTGTGAAGTTAATTCCATTCTATGTTAAGATGAATGAGCTTCATAACTAAGACTTCTACTACCAGGTTCCTTTTCTTTTCCTCATAAATCAAATAATATTTTTACATCATTCTATACTCTAAAATTTATCATCCAAATTATAATGTTCAAATTTAATAATGATATTTTAAAGTATCACAATTTCATTTTAGTTCACTATTTCATGTAAAATATAATATCCAGGTAATGTTGTTTTCAAGGAAAATATTGTACAATATTATAGAATTGCATTCCTCCCTTAAATATATTATTTCATTTCAATTTTATTTACTACTCACAAATGAAATAGTTAAGTATGTACACAAGATATACATGAATCCAGATTTTATATCTAAAGAGTTATCAAACATAGTAACGTGGGAAATTCATGGAAACTTGTATATTCATTCATATTATGAATATTATAATATGGGGTAACTTCATAACCAATTAAGCTAAATACTCCTTATGATTGGGGATAATACCTTTATAACGGATCTAATTTTCCTAGAGATTTCATCATTTTCATTTTATTAATATTTTAGAATAATTTTATTTTAGATATGAAATATGATCTGTATTTTTCATTACAATGGATTATATGTTTATATAGAGAATACATTCCTAAAATTGTATCAAATTCATCTAAAATAATACTTAATAAGTCTTGGGGTAGTCTAATTGGAACTTCTATGATTTTATTTCATTGTTATTTTCTCATTTATTTTTTTATTCTCTTGGTTCTATAGCTTTATTGATATTTTTTATGAAAAATGAATCTTGTAGATGAGATAGTACATGGCACATGGTTGTCGCATTGTTAGTAAAAGCTATGTGCTAGTCAATGTGAGATCATGTGCTACATATTATGGCACTATCCAGGTTGTAATACCTACTGCACTAGTGTGTGGATAAAAGTGCACAAAGATTATAGGTCTTATCTAGGGTTCATGTTCCGCACATGAGCATGTGGTTTCCCATAAAAAACATGTGGCCTCTTTTTCTTAAGTAACGAGGTTCCACAGTGTTACCTAATGGTTTTGAATAACCTTCATTCCTGACCATGTGATATGTCCATGTCATTAAAAATATTAAATTTCCACTTTCCCCCCTTCAAATTTAACTCCATTTCCATGCCTTTTCACCAAATTCTAGCTTTATATCCCTAGGTACCTCACCCCTTCATATTATCTCCCTTGGACATTATTCCTTTGGTTTATTTAGTGTGGAATATTAAATGAGTCATTAATTAAATCTCTCCACTTGTCATTTCTTCCTTCTTCTTGAATCTTCATTCTTCCCTCTTTGGGTTTTTCATTCTTCATTATATTTTTTCACCTATTAAGGTTTCAATATTGAGTTTTTAGGTTATATATTGATTTTTTATGACATTTCATTTATAAGGTCCTCTTGAGGTTCATTTTTGGTCTTATAAATCATTCTAGATGCTTCCAAGAATGAGGAAAGTGATTCCATGATTCATCACTATTATGCGATTTTTGAATTCCTTCTTTTCTACTTAAATTAGTTCTATGATGCATGTGTTTGGCATGAATTCTATTTTCAAGGGTATTAGGTGTGATTATGGGATGAAAAATGATTTTCTAAACGAAAATTGGTGGTTTTCATGAATATTTTGAATGAGGAACATGTGTATATGAAAAGAATTTTATGAAAACTAGTTTCCTATTGTAAATTAATGATTTGATTTTGTGAATTCAATTTTAAATGTTTTTTATGAAATTAGTGGATTTTGTGTGTGTTTTCTATTGTGGATTGTGTAAATGTGAAATGGGTGGTGCATGTATAATGTGAAATTTAATTTGAGTACAAAGGGAATCCTATATATCTAGGTGGGAAGACATAGACTAGTACACTATTTGAATCAGCGTGGTTGAAGCTTGGTTACCTCTAACAAAGTCTGTGTTATGACACTAAAAAAATTATAATGATGATTGAATACCACCAATAAATGGGATGTGTTCCACTCTAAGGGCTCATGCACAAGTATTTTATTGGGTTATGGTTATTTTTCCATGTTTCATTGAGGTATGTGGTTCTTATGGTCCCACAAGTACTAGATCCTTTAGGGACTACCCATGGTGCTCTTGTGATGATTGACTTACTGTCATGATATGGTGTACCTTGCATAAATTTTTTATTTTGAAGAATTTTTCTCTTGAAAAAATTTCCTTAAATTATTTTATTAAAAATATTTAAAATTCCTTTCATAAAACATGCATGTTGTTTTTTCTTATAATGTTATAGAATGGATTATATTTTGGGTGTAGTTCTACAGGGAATTGTATCACATAGTACATACACCCTTGGGAGTTTATTGAACAAATTATGTTTGAACTAGGTATTGGAATGAATTTTTTGGTGATATTGGATCAGTTTTATATAGTTCTTACCTTTCATGTGTCAGTAGAGGTGGATTTGAGAAGATATACCTCTTCTTTCATTGAGGTTATTGGGATATGAATGAGTTGGTTCCCATCCCATTTTTGTGTTTTTATTTTATATTTATGTTTGTAACATTTTTAACTTTTTATATATGGGTTCCCTTGGTTATGGTTATTGACCATGTGATGTTGTCTTATTTTTTATCTATTTATGGTTATTTCTATTGAGTGTCACTGTTCTCATATGTAATATTTTATACCCAAGAACTAGTTGTCAGCCTGTGGAGATCAAGAACACCCCTCGGGGAATGTAACAATATGGGTTGGGTGTTAGGTTGGATGGATATCTAGGAGGGTTTGTGAAATAATGGAATAAGAGCATTTTGTTTTTAGTTTTTTGGTTCTTTTTATTGAGGGTATTCTGCTTAGATTGGAGTCATAAAAATTAGGGATTAATGTTCTAGTTGTGAGTGGGGTTTCTAGAAAACAAACCTTGTGACATAACTTCTATCTCCATGGGTTGTTGGGGACTGATTTTAATCATCCTCTTGGTGAGACGTAAAGACCATATACTATTTATGTACACCAAGTGGATGTGAAATTATCAGACATGTGATCATTATTTTTTTGAATTTGGTTATGATATATAAAGATAAATAAAGTTTGAAGTTGAAGAATATTTTTCAGAACATTGTTTTTTTATTTTTCTTGTGTTTGTTAATTGATGTAGCAAGATACCTCCCTGAAGACTTCCTATAAAACCATAGGAAGAAGATGGAAATATTTTTACCTTTCCAGTTCATTATATACTAGTAGAGGTAGTTATTCATGAAATCCATGATTTGGAATAGTGAGTGTTCCCTAGTCCGTCTCATGTCATGGTAGCTGAACCATGTCTAATAAAGTATATGGCATGGGGGTTCCTCAAGAAAAATCATCTAACCTTCTAGGGTAACATGGATACCCAGGAAGTAGAGGATTGGACTAAAAAAATTGAAAGGATGTTTGGGTTCCTTGACACTCATGAGACAACCAAGTTAAATTTTTATTTTTAATTATTGGATTGCCTCGATCACAAGTGCTAGGACACAGTGGTTCAATCCCTAAAGCATGATCATATGGGTTGGAAAGACATCAAGGTCATCTTCATTGAGAATTATTACCTGGAGTCTTTAGACTTCACTAAAACCCAATAATTTTTAGATATACATCAGGGGTATCAGACCCCGATTGACTATTACAACTTTTTTTACAGTAGGTTTGGTTCACACTAGAGGTAGTTTCAAATGAGAAATTTAATGCTCAGTGGTTTGAAATGGGGTTGCGTACATATATCTGATTCTATACCCTCTTGTTTAAGATAAAAATGGATGTTGATGTGGTTTATCATGCATTGATGGTGGATATATATCACATTAGTAAATTTGAGTTATCTTGGGTAGTAACAAAAGTGTTCTAGTGTAGTGGTAGTTTTTCTAAGAAGATGATGAAGTGGGATGGGTAGGAAAAGATTGGAGATGGTAGGGTAGGCCATCATTCCATATCGTTTTTATATTCATCTTCATATGATGGATTGGTTCTATAAAAGTAATGTGGAATGGTTTGGTATATATGGTTCATGTGTTCATTTCCAATTAGTCCATTCCATTGATATAGAACTATAGGGAACTTTTAGTATTTTTTTCAAGGTGGAATGTGCATTCTATGGTGGTGGTGGATCTGTATCCTCCAACAGGATTTCAACATAGTCAGAACCCTCTAGGGAAGTGAAAACATTATTTGGTGGTATTTGGATTAAGATATATTTTCTCAATGTTATATTAGCCTAATTTTCAGCCACATGTCAGTGGTTATCCTCAAGATCAAGCATAGATGAGGCATCATCATGTTGTGGACCAAGAACAAGTGTAATCTGATGTTGGGAATGAAATGGTTCAAGGTGTAATTTTAATTTGAATTTACATTGATTCTGTCTTGTTTCATGTGGTTTCCTCTTTCTCTTACCTCTACCCATCTTGTGGACATGTTAAAATTTCTATTTTATCTTTTTCTCCATGTGATGGATTTTTCGATACTATTGGGTAAGAAAAATGATTAAGGTTCCAGGTGTCTGTCTTGTGCACTTGTTGTGTCAAGGGTCAACCTGGAATGAGATTTTCTAGTTTCTGATTTGTATTTCGTTGATTTCATCTATATTATTGATTTTTTGTTCATTTTATGCTTCACGTCGATTCTTATCCATGATGAGGGGGTTTGTGGAACCTGATGGGAGTGACTATATTTTTTAGGGTGAGTGAGATCCTTGATCTGGACATTTTTTATGTCTACTTACATAATTTTGAATACATGCCTTTTATATCTCATCAATCATGTTGGAGAAAAATGGTTGTAGTTCCAAGAGTGGATTACCTATTATAGTGGATAAGTTCCTATATGTGTTTCTTAGTGACTTCTTAGGTTTTTCAAAAAAGTGGGACATGGATTTCCCCATTTATTTGGTTACATGAACACAATAGATATATATTCCATCATTTCTAATGGCCCTCATATTATTGAGGGAATTAAAGATTCAACAGGATTATTTGGAATCCAAAGGGTTCATTCTCTTGAGATTATCACAATGGGAGGCCCCAATCATATTTGACAAGATGGATGATGGATCTCTTCATTTGTGTATCAATTACTAGAAGCCTAATAAGGTAATTATCAAGAAACAATCCCCCTTACCATACACTGATTACCTTTTGGATCATATCAAGTGGGTGAGGTGGTTCTCCCTGGCCAATTTAAATTTCTAGTATCATAGAGTTAGATACAGTGAGAAAAATATTCCTTGTATGTACATCCGAAGTATGTAATTCCATTTTGTGTATTTCTTCATGCCATTTGGATTGAAAAATACTTTATAAATTTTCATGGCACTCATGAACCAGTTTATTCATATATGATATAATTTGTTCAACATGGTATTCATGGATGGAATCTTATTCTACTCTGAAATGGAATAAGAACATGAGTGGCACCTGAGGATAATGTTGGGAACTCATTGATATCATCATGAATACTCTAAACTATCAAATATATCCTTTTGCATAAGGGAGGGTAATTTTCTTGTTCATTTATCTTGGAACAAGGAGTTTCAAAGGACCATGAAAAGATAATTATAGTGATTTCGTGGAAGAAACCTAGGAATATCTTCAAAATCATGATATTTTCGGATGGTTAGGGTATTATATGACATTCCTTGGAGACTTAATTTATATTGTTTCCCCCATGACAGTAGTTACCCAAAAAGGGGTAAACTATGAGTAGATCCCAGAATGTCATGTGTATTTTGAGGAGCGTAAGCGGTGGTCAACTGTAGCCCCTATTTTGTTCATTCTATAATATTTAAAGTGATACAAGGTCAACAATGATTCCTATTTTATGTGTCTTGGGTGTGTTCTAACACAGTATTAGAACATGGAGGAATATGGGTCTCACAAACTCCGAAAACATGAAAAAAAATTACCCAACCCATGAGTTAGAATTAGCAGTAGTGATGCATGCTCTAAATATGTGGGTTCATTTTCTCTTAAAAGAGAATTTTTTGCTCTAATTAGATCATAATAGTTTGAACAATACTCTCTATGTGAAGGATCTAAATTTGAGATTTCACCATTGGGTCAAGTACCTTATGGGGTCCGATTTTAATATCACTTATAACCCAGGTAAATTTAACGTGGTAGCAGATTATTTGATCAGAAACATTCTATTCCAATATTTTAAAGTGTCCAATAATGAGTGGACCTTGATGGGGATTCTTTCCCATATGAATCTGGATACCAAGGAACATGGTGTCGTTGTGTTCTTGGATAGTGTTCAGCTAACACCTTTCTTCCTACAATAGATTTGAAATGATCAACATAGTTATGAGTTGTTCCATCATTCTTAGAAGTTATTAAAAGGTGTGTAAGATCCTATTGAATGGAATTTTACTTCATGTGGGGTTATTTTTTACAATAGTCATGTGGTAGTATCAGTGTTTCTATAGAAGGTGTTCATGTTATATAGTGACTAGTCTAAGTGGTTTGTTCATTCTAGGACCATCAAGATGTTTTATGATGTGTTTCATCGATTCAGATGGCTGGGTATGAGATGTAATATTTCTTAATTTGTATCTTAGTGTTATACATGTCACCAGGTTATAGTTGAGTCCTAAAGTCCCTCCAATTTACATTATCACTTACCCATTCTTACCTCGATGAGGGATGAGGTCATAGGGGATTTCATTATTGGATTACCATTTACACCCCAGGTAAGGAGTTTTTTTGGGTAATGATTGATCATATAACCAAATCATCCCATTTCATTCCAATTAGAGATTAAACCTTAGTGTATGAATCGGGTCGATTGTATGTTCAGGATATAATGAGGCTTCGTGGACTTCCATCAGTGATTATTTTATACAATAAAACCCACATTAACTGAAAATTATGGGATGTCCTTCATAGAGCAATGGGGTCATAGGTCATATAGAGAAAATAATAAAAACCTAAAATAAAAGGCCAGAAAGAGCAAGAAAAACATATTTTGTAAGAGATGCTCCAGGATTGTGTGTTGAATTTTGAAGGATCATGGGACAACCACATAGGTTTGGTAGGATTTTAATTTAATTATAGTTACTGATCCTTAATTATAATTTCTCTCTTTGAGGAACATTATCAGCAGACATGTAGGTCTCCCTTGTGTTGGGAAGAGGTGGGTGACACCCTGTTTCTGAGACAGAGTACCATAAATAAGACATCTTGGAAGGTCTATTTGATTAGGAAGAGTTTTTTGAAATATAAGAGTCATCATAAATCTTATGTAGATAAGAAGTTCCATGATTTGGATTTATCAGCAGGTGATCAAGTGTTTTTGAAAGTAACACATCGTCTGGGTCTCTGTCATATTGGTAAGAAAGGGATGAAAATGTTGAGCTATATCAGACATTTTAATATTATCAAGAGAATTTTCAAGGTGGTATATCATTTAGCTTTTCCTTCCCTGTTAAAATCAACACATTACATGATATATTTATTTTAGCTGAAGAAGTATAATATGGGACCATATCATGTGCTTAATTGTGAATAATTATATCTGGAATATGATTTTTCTATGTTTGAGTGGCCAGTACGGATTGTGGATTCCCAGTAGAAACTGCTTCAAGGGAATTATATGACATTGGTTTGATCCCATCGGCACCATGGTAATTATGAACATGAGATATGGGAAAGGAAATAATGGTTTTATGTCTAGTACCCATTTTTGTTATCTGATTAGATATTGAGTTCACTTTTCAACAGTGGTAATATGAAAGGGTGGGGAAAATTTTCACTTATGTGATTTTATTTTGGTGTAAATTTTTTCTTTTATTTTTGTCTTGTCATGGTTCATTATATTCCTAGTGTGTTTTTATAAAAACAATGTTATTTTACAACTTGAGATTATGTGGAGCACAATTGGTGTACATTTAATTGAAATTGGGTGTCATCTTAGGAAAGACTATGAGCCCTAGATAGTGGAACTATCTAGGACCCATAGTTTTCAACATGGGCATTGGACTAATCATGTGTCCAGACCAGAGGATCTGTCTTGGGCGCATGTTCTACCATATGATTGTGTGTCTTCCTCTAGAAAACCATGCAGGCTCTTTTCATTAGGTACATTGGTAACAGATAGTTACAATAAGGTTTATAATACAATTAAGCCTATCCATGTGGCATATCCATATCAATAAAAATATGTAATTTCATTTTTCCATATTTAATTTTTCCCCCAATTCCACACTTTATCTCAGTATTTGAGCTTCACCTCCCTAGGTGCTTCACCCCACACTCTTGGCTCCTTTGAACCTTATTCCTTCTGTGGATTTGGTGTGGATTCTTAATAGATTTATCAAGTAAGTCTTTTATCCTCTAATTTATTCATTTTTCATAGCAATTCCTTCTTCACTATTTGGGTTATTCATTATCCAATGGATTAGTAGAACGAATAATAGTTCAATATTTAGTTTTTAGGTTAAATATTGATGTTTTATTTTTAATATTTTCATTGTAGGGTCCTCTTGTGTCGTGGTTGTTGTTTTCCCCGAGATTTTTTATGTTTCGAAGCCTGAATTAAGTGATTCTATGATTTAGGATTCTTATAAAACTTCGGTATGCTTTTATTTCTTCTTAAATGTGTTTTATGATGTATAAGTGTGGTGTGAATTATGTTTTAAAGGGTTTTGGGTGTGAGTATGGGATTAAATCTTATTTTAAAAATAGAAATAGGTTGTTTTCTTTGATATTTGTAGCGGGGAACATGTATATGTGAAATAAGGGTTTCCAAAATTATTTTCCTACCAGAAATGATTATTTTGATTGGAATGTTTCAATGTTGAACGTTTTTTTATGAAATTAGTGCCTGTGTTTTTTTATTGTGGATTATTTGAATCCTTAATATGTGGTTCATGTGACAAGTGAAATTGAATTTAAGAAAAAATGGATTGCTAGGTAATCATGTGGGTGTACGAGGACTAGTATATCAGTCTAATCATCATGGAAAAGGCTTGGGTACCTCAATCAGGATTGACCCTACAATACTAACCAGACTATGATTATGATTAAAGACCACTAGAACATGGGATGCATTCTAATCTAGTGGATCATGCCTGATGAAGATGTAGGATATGGTTTCTATACCTTTGTTCATTGGGTTATGAGGTTCATTAGGTCCCACTAGTGTTATAGATTTTAGGAATAACCTATATTTCTACAGTGATGTTATTCTTACAATCGACATATGGGGGGCCTTTCTTTTTTCTTGAATGCATGATTCTCTTGAAACTTTTTTCCCTTAAAATATTTTATTAAAAATTATTCAAACAAAATTATTAGAATGTGCATGGTGATTTTCCCTTTAATGTTGTGGCATAATATATTATATGGGTGGAATCCAACATGGAATTTTACAACACCCTACATACACCCTTAGGTGTGTGTAGATCTTACTATGTTTTACCCGCATAATGTCATGATGTTTTGTGGCTATGATGGTGGTGTTCCTGTATTGCTGGTGTTTGTGGAGGTGGCTTGAGTGTGATTGTCCTTTTTTCAGTATAGATTTTTTTTGTGGTCTAGTTAGTTTCAGTCCCATTTTGGTATTTTTCTTTTTAGTTTAATGTTTTCAAATGTTTGACTTGTAATAGATGTGTTCCCTTGGTTTATATTATTGATCATGTTATGGGGTATTATTTTTTTGTTTTTTTATGGTTGTTTCTCTTAGGTTAAATCATTCTCAAATGAAATTTTTGATACTCATGTAATAGTTTCTAGCTCCTGGGGATTGGTAACACCAATCGTCACATGCGATAGGCCAAGTCAGGTGTTGGTTTGGATGTATTTCTTGGATAGTTCATGAGATTAATCCTTTTAAACATGATTTATATTCATAAATATTATATATAATAATGAAAAACATAGTGTTTTTATTTATAATTCAACAAAAAATAGTTTATTAAATATTATATGAACAAATAAATTTAAAATATTTACAGTATAAAACACCTAAAACCACATAATATTTTTTATCTGCTTCAATAGTCTTTAAATTTTATTTTCATTTCCTAATGGTATAGGATGTTTTTATTGTCGTTTTTCATTTTAGCCCATTTTATTATTTCACTACTCTACATAGTACCAAATAACATACATCAAGGAGTTTCTAGTGGGTCCTCATAAAGAATAATATCTTTACCTATAAAGGTAAAAAAACTATTCTATTTTTCTAATAAGATTTTTTCTCAATTCCCTTGTTCTACAACAATAAAAAATATTTTCATTCAATTGAGACAATCCCTTGGGTGTGTCTTCCATTATTTTTTAAAAGAAGGGAAGAAACATTCTTATCCTTCCTCATATTCATCACTTGAAATTTAATGAGACTCCATACATAACTTTTATTTTTTTGTATATTTATACATGTTCATGTTATTAATCATAATTATTGAGACATGGTTAAGAATGCTCTTAGAATTTCAAAATCCAAATATTATCTTGTTTGATTAATTATGTGGAAAATATATTCATTGTTATCAAAAATATATTGTTAACATGGTTCCTTTATGATTTTACTATCACTAAAACCAAAAGGAGTTAACATGAATGATGAATAATTAACATCATAATAGTGTGATGATAAATAATCTAATGATAAACTCCACTGATAAATATCTTACTCTTTAAAAAATCATACTAGTCTATTGATCTATTAATCCTAAATCACACACATATTGCTCTAGGACTTATTTAGGTTGGGTTATATCATACACATTATCCTAATTTCTTGACATAATAAATACTTCATAATGTCTAGAAAATAGAATTGTATTAACCAAATCTTATCTCCTAAGAGTGTCTCTCTAGGTGAGCAGTATTAGGCCCACTAATCATCCACCAAATTGAATATTGAGTTGAAAATCATCCCCCCTTTTCAATGGTGATTACACATTTCATAATATGTGTAATAACTAAATAAAATTTCTAGTATAAATAAGAATAATTTTTTTAAAATGTTCTAGTATTTCTATTTTCCACTCCCCCCACCCAAACTTGATGACCATAAAATTCACCTAGGTATATATAGCTTGGAAAAATAGGATCCAACATCACGCCATAAAAATACTATTAGTATAATCTTAATTAATTAGGTATTAAATAAGTTTTATAATGTATATGGTGAATTTTTAATAATAAAATAGGGGAATTAAAACCATCTACATGGTTAGTAATATAATTATTTAACCATGTTTGTTATCAGTGATGTACAAAAACTCCCCTATTTGTATTATCTATTTAATTCCTATTCAATAATGCCCTAAACTATGTATTACTCACTAAAATTAGATCTTACCAATTCATGCTTTATTTTTATTCTTGTTTAACTTTTCCCCAAATCATATATTCATCATTATTGCTAAATAGAGAAATTCGATTATAATGAACTTTCTCATAAACTGAAATTTCAAGACATGAATCGAACCTACTCAAGGTTACAAACACATATTCCATTTACTAGAGAATGAGAACTAGTGTGGAGGGATAAATAAAAAACATGAGTTATTTTCCATTAAAAAATAAATTAATAAAATTAATATTTAATAACTTGTTTCTATAAAAAAAATTCAATATTCATTGCAAGACGTTACTGATAAAAATGATGAAACAAATACTAATAACCAATTAATCAGTAAAAGAACACCAAAATGGAAATAAATTGACATAATTTTAGAATAATTATCTGTCTCTCTAATCATATATACATCCATTGATCTATGGTTTTTAATTATGAAATGAAGTAAGTGCTTATTTTTTATGAATTTTGAAAAACAACATCTACTAGTATAGAAAAATATAAATATATTGGATGAGTGTAAAATGTTTTAGTATTTTTAAAATTAATTTCATATGCACTCATGCATGATAAATGTAAAATATAATATTTCTATATAAAGTTAATAATTTTGAAAAAATAAATTTCACATAAACAATTTAAAAATCAAATTTTCCACAAATATATTCTAAAGATATATAAATTTAAACCATTGTTGAAAATAATATAAATCCTCCAATTTACCATCTATAATATATTTTATAAAATATCATGTTTAAATTTAAAACCCCATATTATGATAACCCATAATCATCAGAAATAACCTTTCAAACATTCATAGAGAATTAATAACAAAACCATTAACAAAACTCATATTTCATAATTGAAAACTCAGTATATGACATAGTTATGCAAACCCATTATTTAAGGAAAATGTTCAGTTCATATAATTATCTATATGATAATGGAAACACTATAGATATCTATAAAACTCAAACAAAATGAGTCCTTGTCCTCTAATACCCTCGTAATGATAGTGCCATCACCCTCCCACACACTACTGTTTAGAATCATCTAAATAAAACTATTTATAGGAGAGTACGTATTAAATAAATATGACCCCAATCAATAATAATTTTATAATAAAAAATTTCACCACCCATACATATTTCTAAATTCAATCAATAAAAATAAAAGTATAAATATATATCTATGTTTTTTTGAAAAACCATTGAAATCTATTTTCCTGAATAATGTTAAAATCTCACACCTTAAAAAATTTTAGGAAACATATTTTAATGAATCATTTTTTGAATCTCTTAAATTAAAATCAAACATATTTCATAAATTCCATAAACATAACCAACAGATTAAAAATTATTTATCAAATCCATTTTTCATAAAATCAATACCTTTCTCAAAACACCCAATTTTTTTAAGGATATGATTGATGAAAAAAATTAATTTTTCTTGAAAGACATGATTTTATCAAAAATAAATGCTCCAAATCCCTGATAATGTTTTCTAATAATTCAAGCATCATTAAGAAATATCTATTTTTAAAATATATCCAATATAAATATTAATATTATCTAAGAGTTAAGAATTTTTTAAAGTCGCCTTCTAAGATGGTCTCTGACATCGAATTCCGTAGAAATAGATCCGGTGATGATGTTTGAAAATTATTGTTTTCTCGCAACCTGACACATAGGGGTCTGATCTATAACTACCCCAAGCCCACTTCCAATATTCTAGGGGTTGGTGACTATAACCAAGAATCCATACCACAAATATGAGAGTCATTAGCCTAGATAGCATGTATGCACGCACACATCTCAAAGACCATATAATACTAAAAAGTTAAGAAAATAATAAAAACTAATACATACATATTTATTCCCAAAATCATACAATGAAAAAGTAAATGAAAATAAAAATGGGCCCAATAAAAGTGCACCCATAAACACAAAAATAATGTTTGGCCTTCTCGGGAGGGGATATCTATGAAATGGAACACTAGTATGAACCTCTATCATTCTAGACTAAAAAATCTCCACCTAACTCTAATCCTATAAAGAATCTATAATAGATCTGTCATATTCATAAGGCATGAAATGTGTGGAAATAGCCCATAAATTGTTGAGTATAATAATACCCAATGCAAAAATCCAAAAATCATAAGCCTAAATTATCAAGATCAGTTAGATCATCATAGGATATTTCATTCATAATACGAGGCATAAAACAAAACATATAGATTTTCTAAAAATAGAATCCAACATTAAAATGATCCAACCACTTCTTTCAAAAGATTATATATGAGGTTTTCAGGTTAGGCTCATCTAGAAGATCTAACTCTTTGACAAACAATAAGACAGGTGACCATTGTCTTAGAGGATATGCTCATCAGGTCAAAGAGAGAATGAACAAAAATGAAATTTATCAGATTTATCTAAAATATACACTCCATCGTAATAATACCCCATCAAAAATATTAGATCATGTTACACGGATAGGGGTTCATTTCCCATGGATCCCTGAGGGAATACCATACCCTACGAAAAACACCCTTCTAGATATTGGATAGAAACATGTGTAAATATTTATCACATCAATTCCAACAACCCTATCTAAGGAATCATGAATGTTATGAGGATCAATATAGGCCTCTTGAAGAGATACATACTTAAATCCACTAATATATATATATATCAATGTCGACTGAGAAAACACACTCTAGAATAAGGGATCTCACCCACACTACAATGATTACAGGGAAACTACAGTGGGGCACCCTTTATGATAAGAACCCAATTCCAAAACTTACGCTCATAGGAAAAAACCAAGGTAACACGCTCAACCAATACATATCCAAGGAATGTTCTAGAATCTCTCTATGAAGATGAACTGAGAAGAAATAGGAATCCAATCTATCCTAAAAATAGTACACAATGTCTCCCATGGGGTACATGGAATGTCTCTCTAGGAATGGAGCTCTATGTGCCTTGTACTCACATATAATTTAACACTACACATTATATAGTGTTTCTAAATAGTAAAAGATATGTATTATTTATAATGGTACTCTTGTTTCCATAATTCCCATTCTCATGCACACTGGGTCATGCCCTTTTACATGGTTGTGTACAAGTACATGGATATTATTGTGTTCTTAGGCCTACACAAGTACATCCCAAGTACAATGATTGTAGATCCATATGGCCACATGGGTGTGTACACCTTAAACACATTTATCCATTCATATATTGTTCACACAAAATGTTTCTTGTGCCACATTTCATGTGATAATTATCTCTATGATAAAACCCTAGCGCCACGTTAAATGGGACTGGTGGACATGTGGTCATAGGACTAAATGTTGTGTAGATTAATTTTTCATAAATCATATGGGGTTTCTTCATGGATATTCCTCAATTCCACCTAATTCTGATGGATCTACCCCCAAACATGCAAAAGAACATGAAAATTAATTTTTTTTATTTTGTTCTCAATTTTCTTCAGGATTCAGTCCATTCCCACAACTCCGGAATCATCCATGATATTCTATCTCCATTGCCACATAGAAAATCCCATGTTGGGGGACTTCAATTTGACCCCAATAGCCTACCATTGTCACACACCATGATTCTATAACCAATCCCAAAATGTTATCCATGGAAATGATCTATTGTACCAAAGATCAAATGCACAATGATTATTTGATGGATATTTCTTGAACCTCTAGGCAAAAGAAATGTTGATGATGATCATGCATATAAATGGGGGATAAAAAAATAAAACATAATATTTTCTAATTATCCCTTTCCTTGTTCATATTTTTAATGATCTCATTTCATTTGAACAATGATAAAAAATAACTCAAATTGAATAAAAATTACCCCCAAAATCCTATTCAAACAAACCAATACCCAAAATACAACTAATATTTAAATCAATCCATTAGTCGATTGATTTGTGCTTATCGTCGAATAATAATACTGGGATAAATCCTAAAAAAACATCTTTCCTCGATTTAGATAAATCAATGATGAAGAATGAAAATTAGTCATTGTCATAAATTAGATCCACATGTTTTGTTGTATTTGGCGATCCTTGCAATACTTTAATCTTCGATCCAATCTCTTTATGTCCATAAATTATTCTCCATTCTCTCCTATGAATTATCCTAGTTATAATTTTAACCCTATGAATTTGTTATAATATTTTATTTCATGATGAATATCTATCATTCTTCATCAATAAAATAAAATAAATAATTTTTTTTATTATTTTTAATAACTAATAATGTGATGACTATTTCATGAACACCAACACTGAAACCAATTTATATCACAACTAGGGTTAAAACCACACTATGAACTCAATGTTTTACTTATATTTATTATAAATAACTCCATTAAATATTTATTCTACTTTTTTATAATGATTGTTCATCTTTAATATTTAATATATATAATATATTTCAAAATTTTAAATCCGCCTCACCGGCCCTTTGAATCTCATTCCTTCTATGAACTTATAACATGAAATATTCCTAGAAATATTAAAAATTATTACATAGTAAAAACTAAGACATTAAATTTTTCATTAATTCTAGTATTTTTTTCATGATAATTATAAACTATGAAAATGGTGGGGATAATAAGCTATCAACTGGGTCTCCCACTCCTATATGTTTTCCTAATGATTTCATGTGTTGTCTTTAAACAAACACCCCATGAAAAGCCCTTGTAATGAATGGTCCTTATTTTAAATTTATCACCACCACCATCTTCTATAAAAGGAACTTTCACACTCACAACCTAGATTACCCAGGCTGATATCATACCATGAGTCATGCACATACCTCCTCTAACACTATATGTGTAGAACACTAAGACACCAAAACTATTATGGTCACATGGAAAAGTGGAAAAAAAACCTCACTAAACCAACATAGATGTGGGAAAATAAAGGGCTTAACCCCCCTCTCCCCCAAGATATTTGACCACCATTGTTAAGACTCCTTAACTATACAAATCTAAAGGCCTCCATCACCAGTCCACTGAAAACTCATAAAAATTACCGGTTTGTCCACATCCTCCCATTGATAGATTTCACCACTTATAACCATCACTAGAACCAAAAAACATGAATTAATAGATTTTACCCACATTCTATGACTTGGATAATAGTGTTATATATTGTTTCTCATACATTTCCTAAAAATGATTCTACTCTAGTGGTGGAGTGATAATAAAAATGATTCTCAAACACTACTAATGACATATGATCCTCCCATATACGGCTTAAAACCAACATGAATACCTGAATCATGTTCAAAAAACATAAAAGGTTCACATTACCTAACCATATGACTAGGGTAAGCCATTATTTTCAATTTCATCTGAGTCCTCAACGATATCGAACATCCTTTCCATAATCTCTAAATGAAGTAATAATCATAGTATATAATGATCGTCATGGGAATTCTTTGAATCCAACCTACCAACTAAACACACAGGTTTCTCAAACCATCCCCAAATATCTATTTTTCATCACCCTCATATTTATTAAATAACAATATTTTACCACAAAAACATGAAAAAATCCCATTTATCTACCACTAAAGCCATGAAATCCTCATATATCCTCCCCTAAACTAGATAGACTGCTAAGGGAAAACAACCTCCTATACACCTCCTTCAACAATGTGACCGGTGTCAATGTTTGTTTCTTTAATAAAGATAATGATATTACATCCTTAAGAGAACCCATATGGAATGTATATAGTAGATATCAAGTCACATAACATCTCTCAATTGACATCCCAATGTTTTACCTCCCATGATATTTAATAAAGTGGGGTGGGAGCTATCAATTGGAGGTAAACCCCACCATCCTCAACTGTCTCAGATGGTCCAAATAGTATTCTGAGTACACGTGTAATTCATCAAAGAAGACTACCTTGAACAAAACCATGTAGGGTTAAGGACCAACTTCACTAGTATCACAATCATGTTGTGGCATAAAATTCACTATTGGTATCACCACTAACTCAAAAAATCTGTCGTGGGTTTGGAAATACAATTACTATATATCCTACTCCAAACCTATAGTCTATGATAACATGTACTGAGGTAAACAATGAGAACCACTTCACCAAACCACTGGTTGAAGAACTCAATGAATATTAGGTGTGGATACTCCACCTCATGTCACTTGGTTCAAGTGACACCAATTCACACCAAAACTCAAGCACACATCCTCCTCTTAAAAAAAATAGGGATTCTTAGGTAAAAACATCGAGACTTATGAATCCCTTACTCTTAAAACTCTTCTGAATACACAACAAGATCTTACAGCTACACATGTTCTTCTGATATACAAGCACAAATATCAGGTTGTCCTTGTTCCAAGTACATGTATTATGAAAACCGTTGATCAATGATCAATTTGGCACATCCTCAAGAAGTACATAAACTAACACCTCCAAAATTTTAGAAACCGAAATCTCACAACCTTTTCTAATTTAAGTTTATTAATATCCAACTCATAAGGAAGCATCTATAAAAACTAGAGAATGGGGTCATCATTCCTTATATGGGGATCACCTTTAATCAAAATAAGTAAAACCCATGCCAATAAATCATATGAAACGATTCTCCCACTGATAAAATTTGTTGGATCGTGGATAGTAAATGAAAAATCCATACTATGGAAATCATTATAGTATCCCACTACCACTATAAAAAAATTCTATGGGAAGATCTTCCCCCATAAATTTATAGGTCACACCATCGAAATAAAATTTTTATCACATATTCTCTCTATAGGATACTTTATAACAAGGGTTGAGAAAAATGGCTCTAAGGATATTACTAGCTCTTGAAGAGGAGATAAAAATAGGAAAAATGTACATATAACAGTATGTTAAAAATAAAACTAGGGTAGTGAATAGACAACTAATACCTCAAACCACACACAAATCCTCTAAAATAACCTCTTTCTTGGAGATCATCCTTTCCATTTCCTTTTTATTTACCAAAACTAGTGATTTATTAATCACCATAGTACATCAAAAAAACTAAATAAAATAATTAGGATAATCTCATCTTCCACACCTCAACACTATCTTCTTTGGGTGGCACTCACTCACCCTCACATGTTTGGATTGCATCTCAAGAATTTTTCTTCCTGAGGAACTTCTGTCCCTTACTTTTATGTCCAATGTAATGATAAACAATACCAACATAGGGCTCAACCAGCTCCTCACCTCTTCTCATAAAATAACATGAATAAAGGATGAAAAATAGTGGATCTTACCGATTTATAACATCATTACAACAATAGTATATGGGACACAAAACATACCTTGAAATGCACATGGAACCTCTAGGTAAGGGACCACCAGTTCATTCTATTATCGAAAATTTCAAACACCAGCTTCCCAAGTTCCTCATCAAATTTTCTATGCCAAAAACCACCATTCTCCAGGTACTACCTTTATCATATAGGTTCATTGAATATCTTTATGACTATATAATAATTGGTTGGAAAATATTTCACATCTTTTTATCTCCCACAACAGTCATGGTAATGTCTCAACCTTGGAGAACTGATATTTCCATAATATCTCCAATGAAATATCTGGTTTCATGAAATTTCTTATATGCATGTTATCAGAAGTTCCTTCAAACCCCACACACTATGAGATCCCTGGATCAGAATCTCATGACGAATGATTGAATGCTAAACATTTTTGTCCAGTACCAACAAATCCATCTATGATTTTGTTTTAAAAGATTCATCCAACTGAACCCTCATAGGTGGTTCTTATCACTTCCCAATGGGTGAAGGATCTAGTAGTGTCCCACCTGATAGAAACCATACCTTATGACTATGCCCCTGCATGGTGACCTCATTTCTCATCAGGTCAAACTATCGACTCTTATGTGGAAAAATCCTTGGATTTAATCACGAATACATGCTAAAATAAGGTAATATTTATCACAGTCATTGAGAATATTTGAAGATGATACTCAAGAAGGTAATGGAAACAATAACCAATTTCTACATGATGCATGTACCAATATTTTTTTACTACCAATACCAACATGTAATGAGACAAAAAATTAGTTTATCTGGGTCCTAGGGAATGGATAGGTCAGTAGTTTCACCAACACTGGACACCATGTCCACAGAACCAAACTTCAAACACTTAACATTGTATCCCTAGTTCCAAAACTATTCAATGTTAATAGAAAAATGAAACTCCAAAATCTTGCCATAAAACATTATTTTGGGTACCCCCTTTGATACCATTTTCCCATGACCAGAACCACTGATATCCAAGCCACAACTACCCCAATCCCACCTCCAATTGGCCAAGAGAAAGCCACTAGAACCATGAAACAATATCACACACATGGGTGGAATTATCCTAATATACCTATATCCACACACATATCTCGAAGCCCATATAATGATGAAATGTAAATAAACATATTAAATTGGATTCCTACATCGATAATTCCACAATAATATTAAAACATATATATAATAAAGAAAACTGTGTGCAAATATAATCTCACCCAAAATAATAAAATAATGTCCAAGCTACTCATGGTGGGTCTGTTGTTAAATGAAACACCGGTATGCACCAAGGTCTATCTAGCACAACTAAGCTCTATCTTCTCCTAGTCATATAATGAATCTATAAAGGATCTATCATCTTCATAAAAAATTAAATGTGTGGGTATATCACTTGAAGGGGAGAGTATAACAATTCCCTTAATGAAATACCAAAATCAATAAGAATAAAGCATCAAGATTAGTAAACTCATCATAGGATATAAAAATTATAATATGACACATAAAATAAAACATCTATATAGAATTATAAAAGAATTTGAGTCTCAATGGTCCTAATCACTACCATCAAATATCCACTATAATGTTTCAAGGTAATTCACTTCTAGGAGATCCCACTCTATGAGCTATAATACCACTGATGGCACTAATCCCATTGGTCACACATTTCAGTTTTAGCCAGGTTGAAAAAAACATGAAACTGATAAGCTTTATCTGAGACTAACACTCCATCTGACTAATACCCCATCATAAACCTCAAATCTCAATACATATCTAGGTGGTCAAAGCATAAGGCTCATTGGGGGCACACTAAACCCTTCTCGATACATCCTCCAAGATAGGGGATCATTGAGAGTGTAAATATAGGACATTTAAATTCAAACAACCACATCTACGAAAACATGAAGGATATGTGGATTAATAAAATACTATAGATCAGATTCATTATCCTAGAGATTGAGATATTTTTCAAAGAGGATTGATAAAAATCTCTCTAGAATAAGGGATCCCACCTACACTGCACTGATCAATAAGAAGTTGTAGTGGGGTCACCCACTATTACAAGAAGATGATGCCACACTAATCCCTCATAGGAGTGTACCAAGGGACCACTATAAACTGATATTGTTATATGTAAGTTCATGTAATCTCATCATGAATCTGAATTGAGAAGAAAGTGGAATCCAACATTTCGTCGAGAGAGTACGTGATGTGTCCCTTGGTGTATTAGGCGTCTCTCACTAAGGCTCACACTACTCGCCTTCTGCACTCACATGGAATATAATTTTCAACATTACATGGAATTTACAGATATTACACAACATGTAAAATTCATCCTAGCACATGGCGTGCCTTTCTTCAAGTACATGTGTACACCGAATCATGCATGTATACTTGGTTGTGTCTGAGTACATAGTTATGCATGTGTACTTTGGCATGATCATGTACTAACCAAGTACACAATGTATTGGGCCATATGGAAACCTGTGTGTCTATATCCAATAAATTCTATGTCAATCGTCTAATAATAACATGGTGTGTGACTCAATCCACATGGCATGTGATACTTACCATTGTTTCAAAAAACTATCACTGTATAAAAAGGGACTACACAACATTAGTTCATTGGACTACATGTCGTGTAGTATGAGTTTTCAAAGAACCCACAAGATTTATTCCCACATCTTCCTTAGAACGTCATGATTCTCATGGATCTACTGCCAATCACACAAAACAATATATCTCTTCATCTATGTGAGCTCGTTCTCTACTATTGGCCGAAATTTATCAATTTCCTCCCCTTAGGAATCAATCACCTTCATACCCCTCAAATGACACACACCAAATATGATCTATGGGTATCCAATAAAGCCACAATCACTGGATATTTTAATATTTAATTATTCCATCACTAATCTAGAAAATGGATCCATGGAAATGAAATGTTTTTCCTATGATCAAATGCACATTGTATGTTTTTTAGATATTCGTCTAATTGTCATCCAAAACTAATGTAAGTGATGATCATGTGTATAATTGAGTGATAAAACCATAGAAAAAAATTGGGAATGAACCACATCCATGATTTTATAATCCCTGATCTGTCATCATTGTAACGATGATAAAAAATAACCCAAATAGAATAAAAATTTCCCCCAAATCTCAGATAAGCAATCCCTTACCAACAATACGGTCGATCCAAGAATCAATCCATTAGTTGATTTATTTTCACTCGTCGTGGGATAATAAAATGGGGATTAATCCCAAAAAAACATCTTAAATAAATTTGGATCAATCAGTTATGAATAAAACATACATATCATTATTATAGATGAAATTCACAAGATTCATTTTCATTTGTGGTCCTTATGGTATTCTTATCAACCATCCACGATATCGATGACTTCCAATGATTCTTAATGATATAATATCATTTATAAAGGTTATAAGGATATAATTATAAACCAGTTATAATGGAATATTCAAAGAGGAAAATCATGGTCACTGCATCAATGAAATAAAATAAATATTTTAGTTTAGTTTAGTTTATTAATTCCACCTATGAGTAATATTTCATGAACAACTGTGCCTGACCAATATTATGTCAGGCATTGGTTAAAAAACATCCTATAAACTAAATTACTGGATCATAAATCTGATATGAGACTCCATTTAAGGCTTATTCTTATTTTATAGAAAAAAAATACACATGGGATATTTAATATATTTTAGAAATTAATTACAAGATCAAAGGGTATAATACTTTTACATCATCTTATAACTTTCCTCTCTAAATATTCTTAGAAATATTTCAAATTCTTGTATTAAAAAACTATGACATTACATTGTTGGTTCCTATCATTAATAATTCCAATCTCATGATCCTTATATTCATGATCTAATCCTTTCATCATGGATTCCAAAATAGAGTGTGAGAATAGAGATTGAAATACATAGATATAGGATCCCTTAAATTCAATCATAGATCAATCCAACCTATAATTGAGAGAGTTCCACTATATAAGAGTAATTATCCCACAAAAAATAGCTTGAATAATTCTTAAATTTGGGAAAACATTTTTTATTATTTTTATAAGATTTAATAGAGGAAAAACATATGTTTTAGAAAAAACCATGAAATATTTTAGAATATATATTTGGAATACAATATTTAGAAACTTTTCAACTATCCCATCTTTTCTCATGGAAACCATTTTCAAAAAATGCATTGTTTAATTAAATGTTTAGTCAAAACTACTAAATATAATATATTCAATATACTGCCAAATTTTATGATATAAATGTGTATCAAGTATAGTTACCTACCCATTCACCTAAATGTAAATTCCATTCAACTATAGTTAACATAAAATACATACTCAAACTATATATTTATTTACTCATACACCACAATGTTCATTTTCAAAACTCTTTCCCCATCCTCTAAATTTGTCCCAGAATATTCATGAAATTAAATAAATTCTTATATATTAAATCAATGTTATCACAATTCTCTTCACCATATGAATCTTTTACCTCATTAATTCATCATGATCTATATTCCACAAACAAATCTAGAAATTATTGTCATATTTTTAGTTTCATGTGAATTTGAGTCGTGAAATCGTGTAATCATTCATTAATGACCTAGGATCAAATTTGGGTGGAGAAGAATTTTATCATTATATAACTACACTATATTATAATATCATTATTCACACTATATAAGTGTATTTTACCAATGTTACTATTTATATAAAATGGAATTTTGGTCCACATATTTTTCCTTTAATCTGTCACTATCATTTAGGCCATCGGACCTCTAGGCCACCATATGAGGGACTCTAGTGTAACAGCCCGAGATTTTATGAAAAATATTATTTTTAATTTCATTAATGTCTTGTGTTGTACGCTACACCAAAAGGAGCTCGCACAACACGTATCCTTGACTTGTCTTGCATTACACGCAATCGCAACCTTCCTCGATAGCGTGTGTAGTACGCAATACCGAGTTTCACTAAACAACGATATGCTATTAAAATATTATCAAAACTAGCCGTTATGAATAGTAATAACCACTTTTTGAAATTTTATAAATTTTATTTTTCAAAATGGACTTCATTTTTGGATTCGGAATACCTAAATTAGCCTAGGGTGAAATTTTGGTATTTTTCTGAAAACTTTCAATTTTTGATGAATAGTGAAACCACTAAGTGGTAGGTTAAAAACTAAATTTTGCATAAAACTTAATTTTACCGCTTCTGTGAATGGAATTTCGAAAATCCGAGAGACACGGTTAATATCAAGGACTAAAATGTGGTTCAATGAGATGAAAACAATTTTTTGGTGAATAGTAACTTTTTACTTTTTTTTACCGCGGTTAAAAGTAAATAGGGTAATTAAGGGTAAAAATGATATTGCTATTACCCTAACACATGTCCTAATTATATTGGACAAGTTTGATTCGACCAAAAACAAACATAGGAATAAAATATGACCATTTAGGCCCACTTGGATTAGATTAGGACATTTATTATTAATTTATTTAAAGAAGGGTTAAAATAGTAAAAATCAAAGTTTAATAAGTAAATCATTTTTAATATGGGGCTTTACATAAGATAAATTCGAATATAAATATTCATTAGAAAGAGAAAAAGATTTCCTACCTAATGGTATTTTATTTGTAATTTTTATACGTTAAATAATTTAATTTATTTATGACACAATGATGATGCAGTAATTATCTTATTAATGAAATATTGACATAATTGATGTTATAAACACCAAAATAAATGTAATTTGAGACTTTTTATGAATTACACAAATTTTCTAGGTTACTATGATATATTAGTGTTGATTTAATCTACTTGGTTCGAACATATAATTCTGTTATGACTTTCACAAAAATCATATATCAAATAGTGTCAAAATTGACACAAAATAGTTTTTAAATCAAATATTATATTATTAATTGTTATTTTATTCCTAAAAATATAAGGTTCGGCCAAATGACTTAGATAAGGATATATATATTGATAATAAACAATTTGGGGTTCGTTTGGCATGTTATAGTAAGTGTATTAACCATATAGTGAAAGAATACAAAAAGACATGGTAAAAGTTAAATTATTTAACTTAGAGTTAAATCTAAGTGATAAGGTTAAAATAATATCCTAAACTTGTCTAAATCCTATTGGTTGATAGGATTTCGACCCATATCCACTTTAGCTTCGAAATAAGACCCCTTGGAACCATTATAAACAGATTTTGACTTTAATATAAAATAATATTTTGAGATATTCCTAAGGTGCCCCTCTTCTCCCTTATAAAAGGGTACCTCATCCCCCTCCTCCTCACACCAAATTGAGCACTCAAGCTCGGCCAACCCCTGCCATTTTCTCCTCTCCACTTCCCTAGAATAATCCTAGAGGTCCTGGTCTTCTTCAAAGACCAATATTAGTTCCCTAAGTGGAGGATTCAAAGAAGCGTTCCAAAGAAGAGGTAATATCCATTACCGATCTTTTCAATTTCTTTCTTCTTCAACGTCTTATTCTTTAGTTGTTTCATGATAAAGTAATAACATCAGTATTACTTACATACTTATATGTTATTATAAATATTAAACAACCCTAATTCTCCTTCTATCCAGCCTACGGAAAAATGAAATCACCGCGCGTGCGTACGTACGGAATACCGTCTCCACGCCGTGGTGTAATCTATTTTCCACCACCACCTTACATGGATGGGTATAATGGTGTAAAGAATAACTATACATAGTTATTACAACATCATATTGATTCTGATATATTGTATAATCCACTCCAATTCAATTCAATAATTATGGAAATGATATCATCGCTCGTGCGTACGTACGGAATACCGTCTCCACGACGCGATGAGATTCATTCTTAATAATTAACCATTCATGAATGATTATAAAGTATATATAATAAGTACTAATGAAATATATGACCTAATAATTATACTGGAATTATTTATATTTATATGTATGTCATCTACTTAATTCCATTCAATTCAACAAGGAAACGAAAACAGCATTCATGCGTACGTACGGACTACCGTCTCCATGAACGGTGTATTTCTTTCTATTTACTGATTTATTATATATGTATATTCTGAATATATATATATAAATCATGTTTTATATTCTGGAATTAAGTAATCATGATCTAAGTAATCATATGAATAATTACAAGTTAAAAACACGAACGACAAATGAGACGATTTTACCCAAAACGCTACATTAACATGAATTTACAAAAGAACGGGTAATATAAAGTCATAAGTGGACCATATATGATATAATAACAATGAATATGATTCTAGAATAAGTCAATAACATTATTTAAATCATTATACAGGAGGTTCGGACACTTACAAAGCAAGTCGGACATAAGGTAAGGGAAATATCACAATCTCATTTTTATCTGAGATTGTTTATTCGTAAGTAATTACTGGGGTGTATTTTATCATCCACATCCATGTTTCATCAATATGTAATATTATTTACATCCACCTACAATTTTTTAAATCCATTTTTACCCTTCGGTGAGTTTTTATTAAAAGAAATGAAAGGAATCTTTTGTCGTTTTTCGTATGAGGTACTTTTTGACTTTTTCGACAAAAGTACAAGAAGAATGTTATTTTTAACTTATACGGCACGAACGGATTTTTACGGTTTTATAAAGCCTTATTTTCATGAATCTTCCTCCAAAAGATTTCATGACCATTTTTAATAAAATCACTTTCTTTTAAAATTGCATGATGTTTTGTGAAAAGAAATTGATTTTTGAAGAAGAAAGGATATTTTCCTCAAGAATTCATTTCAAGTGTTTTATCAAAATTATTTTCCATCTAAGATAATAAAGGGTTCTGTTTCTATCCATATTTTTACATTGATTTGACTATGTTGTGATGGAATTATGTTTATGAATTCCCTTATCTTATATGAATGGTTTTATGATGTCATGTTGTTTAAGAATCCCATTTTTTACATGGGTTATGAAATGATGTATGATTTATGATTTTGTGGCACACATAAGAATGGTATCATTATGAGATGGGTGGGACCTATATCTCCCTCCAATGCATTGGGTAAATATTTTATATCTCATGAGATAGACATGGCTGGAATGGTAGGTTATACCGGTTCAGTGAAACAGGACTGAAACGAGGGTTACTCGATTCAGAAAGGGACTTTGTCCACTAAGATAGTCTTGGCAATGAGTCTTGACTAACAAGAAATGATTATGTATGATTATGTGTGAATGCCACAAAGTTTCATGTTTTAAGTTATGATTATTGTGATTACATTTCGCTACCATGATTTATCCCATGTTATGAAATTATGCTCTCTTTTGCAGGTTAAGATTTCCAAAAGTTATGTTCTTATGAATATGATGTGATTGATTTTTCTTTTGTTTACCCTTACTGAGCATTTGAGATCACCCTTTTATGTTTTATTTTCCCCAGGATATAAAGAAAGGTTTTAGGTAAAAACTAAGGGAAGATCTTTATGGGAGATATTGAAGATCTTTCACCACGATTAGAAGATTACGTTCCGAGTTTCCAAAGACACTAAACTATTACGATCCTTGTGTGTGTGTTTTTGTTATGTACTAAGTATTCCGCAAAAGTAATGTAATGTTCATGTATGTCAGGCTCCGGGTCGCTACAGTTGGTATCAGAGGAAAGGTTTAGTCAACCTTTGGAAACTAGGACACGAAAACGTTAGTGAGATCCCTAGAGATATTTCAAAGGTATGTCTAGGGATGTCTCTAAGGATAAGTATACGTATATGTTATAGTCCTAGAATTGCGCTAACGATCTTAGAATTTAACCTAAGATGTTAGATATTGAGGGTAATCCCCCTTTATTATGTTGTTTTCCCTAGCATGATTTTTTCCTCTCACACTATTCTTTTTGGGTTTTAGAAAATGGCTGGAAACAAGGTGATTCACGATAATGGAGGATATGCTAGACAATGGAATGATATTTTTCATGAGCAACCAAATGAAATGGGATTTGGAAGTCCAAACATCATTATTATGCCGAATCATCAATTTCATAATATGATTAATAAAGTAAAATTTGGTAAGTTTCCTGACTCGGCTAATAAGAGAAAGATGGAGTTTCATGATGATCATAGAGGAAAGAAAATTCAATTTCCCCTATGTAAATCATGTGGGAAGAGGCATCAAGGAGAATGTTTTAAAGGAACTGGAAGATGCTTTGGGTGTGGAAAAGAAGGACACAAAGCCAGTAAGTGCAAAGGAAAAGGTTCAGTTAACACCAGGGATGAGGATAATGGTATTGTTATGACATCAACAATGGTTAAATGTTTTAAATGTGGAATGTACGGGCATTATGAAAACCAATGCCCTAAGGGAAAGTCTCATGAAGAGAATCAGTATGGTCGTATGGGTATTATTTATGTGGATGATGATGAAGAGACTACAAATGATATGTGAGATGAAAGAATTGTTGAAGCTCGGTCAATGGTTTAAGAATATAGTGGAATGATTACATGTTTATCATGTGTAATGTTGTATAAGTAATCTCATGGTACTATGGAATAAAGAGACATCTAAGGATTGTTACACTGTTGTCTTTCCTTAAGTTTTGAAAGTTTATGATTAATGGTACCAGTAACCATGAAAGGTTATTCAGATATTTTTGGAAAGCAGATGATATGCGCATATTGAAGGGATAAGGAGAAAATGAAATGTTAGACATTATTCATGAGCTCATGATTTATATAAGGACAAAGTGATATCATGGTTTGAGTATATAGAATTTTGAGGATTTTGGTATTTGGAAAGTGTTAACTTTTAACTGCATTCATGTTTTCACTAAGGTTCAATGGGCATTCAAGAGAATACATGATTAAGGAATTTGAATTTTTGGAATGTGACCAACAAAACATATCTTATGATATATGGGGATCAACGATAGTATAAAATCTCTGGCAATCGTTTTCACTATGTTATGAGAGTGTACTAAAGTATTATGGATGAGCCTAAATATTGTAATGGATTATGTTGGACATAAGTTAGGATAAAATGTTTTTCGATATTATTGATGGGATGTTATAGTAATGTAGTTTTAGAAAATGGACAACCTGCAGGACGGGCGACAGCCCATCGCTTCGGACAAGGCTGTGGGAATCGAACCCACAACCGAAGTGCGACTGGCCTTTATCGCCTACCACTGGCCTACAAGAAGTCTCTGTTTAGTCGAAACTAGTTTTATTATAGTAAGCAGTATGATATATAAAGAATAAATCCATTTTAGGAACCATATATGATTAATCTCACTATAGATCAACTTATGTATATAAATTTTGCTAACCTTTTGAGACAGATGGAATGACCCGTCATTCTATCACATTATCTGCTAACACTTCACGAATAACAAATTCAACTTCATTTATTCAAGAGATGAAGTGGAAATTGTCAAAGGCACGAACAACAGTGAGATTGTACCAAAATAAAGTAAGTATTTATTCTAATTCAAATTTTCAACTTTAGGGAAATGATCTTGAAAAAACAAAAATGTTGTCCTAGTGATCTTATACCTGATGAATCAGATGGTACCTTATATCATCACAAATCTATGGATTTGTGATTACTGGATTTTCCATAGCCATGTTCTCTACCACTCTCCATCAGAACGTGATGGTTAGATTTCTCTTCCATATCCATATTTTCACCTATGTGGAAACCCAGTGATTAGTTTATTTGGGTAATCGTTACATTTCATACTTTAGTTTTTAAAGAAAAGTTTTGGTATTCCTTTTTACGATGTGGGTTTCTATTAAAGAATCTTTCGAATAGTAAAATATTTATAACCCCGACGAATTTCGAGGGCGAAATTCATTTTAAGGGGGGTAGAATGTAACAGCCTGAGATTTTATGAAAAATATTCTTTTTAATTTCATTAATGTCTTGTGTTGTATGATACACCAAAAGGAGCTCGCACAACACGTATCCTTGACTTGCCTTGCATTACACGCAATCGCAACCTTCCTCGATAGCGTGTGTAGTACGCAATACCGAGTTTCACTAAACAATGATATGCTATTAAAATATTATCAAAACTAGCCGTTATGAATAGTAATAACCACTTTTTGAAATTTTATAAATTTTATTTTTCAAAATGGACTTCATTTTTGGATTCGGAATACCGAAATTAGCCTAGGGTGAAATTTTGGTATTTTTCTGAAAACTTTCAATTTTTGATGAATAGTGAAACCACTAAGTGGTAGGTTAAAAACTAAATTTTGCATAAAACTTAATTTTACCGCTTCTGTGAATGGAATTTAGAAAATCCGAGAGACACGGTTAATATCAAAGACTAAAATGTGGTTCAATGAGATGAAAATAATTTTTTGGTGAATAGTAACTTTTTACTTTTTTTTACCGCGGTTAAAAGTAAATAGGGTAATTAAGGGTAGAATGATATTACTATTACCCTAACACATGTCCTAATTCTATTGGACAAGTTTAATTCGACCAAAAACAAACTTAGGAATAAAATATGACCATTTAGGCCCACTTGGATTAGATTAGGACATTTATTATTAATTTATTTAAAGAAGGGTTAAAATAGTTAAAATCAAAGTTTAATAAGTAAATCATTTTTAATATGGGGCTATACATAAGATAAATTCGACTATAAATATTCATTAGAAAGATAAAAAGCTTTCCTACATAATGGTATTTAATTTGTAATTTTTATACATTAAATAATTTAATTTATTTATGACACAATGATGATGCAGTAATTATATTATTAATGAAATATTGACATAATTGATGTTATAAACACCAAAATAAATGTAATTTGAGACCTTTTATGAATTCCAAAAATTTTCTAGGTTACTATGATATATTAGTGTTGATTTAATCTACTTGGTTCGAACATATAATTCTGTTATGACTTTCACAAAACTCATATATCAAATAGTGTCAAAATTGACACAAAATAGTTTTTAAATCAAATATTATATTATTAATTGTTATTTTATTCCTAAAAATCTTAGGTTCGGCCAAATGACTTAGATAAGGATATATATATTGATAATAAACAATTTGGGGTTCGTTTGGCATGTTATAGTAAGTGTATTAACCATATAGTGAAAGAAAACCAAAAGACATGGTAAAAGTTAAATTATTTAACTTAGAGTTAAATCAAAGTGATAAGGTTAAAATAATATCCTAAACTTGTCTAAATCCTATTGGTTGATAGGATTTCGACCCATATCCACTTTAGCTTCGAAATAAGACCCCTTGGAACCATTATAAACCGATTTTGACTTTAATATAAAATAATATTTTGAGATATTCCTAAGGTGCCCCTCTCCTCCCTTATAAAAGGGTACCTCCTCCTCCTTCTCCTCACACCAAATTGAGCACTCAAGCTCGGCCAACCCCTGCCATTTTCTCCTCTCCACTTCCCTAGAATAATCCTAGAGGTCCTGGTCTTCTTCAAAGACCAATATTAGTTCCCTAAGTGGAGGATTCAAAGAAGCGTTCCAAAGAAGAGGTAATATCCATTACCGATCTTTTCAATTTCTTTCTTCTTCAACTTCTTCTTCTTTAGTTGTTTCATGATAAAGTAATAACATCAGTATTACTTACATACTGATATGTTATTATAAATATGAAACAACCCTAATTCACCTTCTATCCATCCTACGGAAAAATGAAATCACCGTGTGTGCGTACGTACGGAATACCGTCTCCACACCGTGGTGTAATCTATTTTCCACCACCACCTTACATGGATGGGTATAATGGTGTAAAGAATAACTATACATAGTTATTACAACATCATATTGATTCTGATATGTTGTATAATCCACTCCAATTCAATTCAATAATTATGGAAATGATATCATCGCTCGTGCGTACGTACGGAATACCGTCTCCACGACGCGATGAGATTCATTCTTTATAATTAACCATTCATGAATGATTATAAAGTATATATAATAAGTACTAATGAAATATATGACCTAATAATTATACTGGAATTATTTATATTTATATGTATGTCATCTACTTAATTCCATTCAATTCAACAAGGAAACGAAAACAGCGTTCATGCGTACGTACGGACTACCGTCTCCATGAACGGTGTATTTCTTTCTATTTACTGATTTATTATATATGTATATTATGAATATATATATATAAATCATTTTTTATATTCTGGAATTAAGTAATCATGATCTAAGTAATCATATGAATAATTACAAGTTAAAAACACGAACGACAAATGAGACGATTTTACCCAAAACGCTACATTAACATGAATTTACAAAAGAACGGGTAATATAAAGTCATAAGTGGACCATATATGATATAATAACAATGAATATGATTCTGGAATAAGTCAATAACATGATTTAAATCATTATACAGGAGGTTCGGACACTTACGAAGCAAGTCGGACATAAGGTAAGGGAAATATCACAATCTCATTTTTATCCGAGATTGTTTATTCGTAAGTAATTACTGGGGTGTATTTTATCATCCACATCCATGTTTCATCAATATGTAATATTATTTCCATCCACCTACAATTGTTTAAATCCATTTTTACCCTTCGGTGAGTTTTTATTAAAAGAAATTAAAGGAATCTTTTGTCGTTTTTCGTACGAGGTACTTTTTGACTTTTTCGACAAAAGTACAAGAAGAATGTTATTTTTAACTTATACGGCACGATCAGATTTTTACGGTTTTATAAAGCCTTATTTTCATGAAGCTTCCTCCAAAAGATTTCATGACTATTTTTAATAAAATCTCTTTCTTTTAAAATTGCATGATGTTTTGTGAAAAGAAATTGATTTTTGAAGAAGAAAGGATATTTTCCTCAAGAATTCATTTCAAGTGTTTTATCAAAATTATTTTCCATCTAAGATAATAAAGGGTTCTGTTTCTATCCATATTTTTACATTGATTTGACTATGTTGTGATGGAATTATGTTTATGAATTCCTTTATCTTATATGAATGGTTTTATGATGTCATGTTGTTTAAGAATCCCATTTTTTACATGGGTTATGAAATGATGTATGATTTATGATTTTGTGGCACACATAAGAATGGTATCATTATGAGATGGGTGGGACCTATATCTCCCTCCAATGCATTGGGTAAAGATTTTATATCTCATGAGATAGACATGGCTGGAATGGTAGGTTATACCGGTTCAGTGAAACAGGACTGAAACGAGGGTTACTCGATTCAGAAAGGGACTTTTTCCACTAAGATAGTCTTGGCAATGAGTCTTGACTAACAAGAAATGATTATCTATGATTATGTGTGAATGCCACAAAGTTTCATGTTTTAAGTTATGATTATTGTGATTACATTTCACTGCCATGATTTATCCCATGTTATGAAATTATGCTCTCTTTTGCAGGTTAAGATTTCCAAAAGTTATGTTCTTATGAATATGATGTGATTGATTTTTCTTTTGTTTACCCTTACTGAGAATTTGAGCTCACCCTTTTATGTTTTATTTTCCCTAGGATATAAAGAAAGGTTTTAGGTAAAAACTAAGGGAAGATCTTTATGGGAGATATTGAAGATCTTTCACCACGATTAGAAGATTACGTTCTGAGTTTCCAAAGACACTAAACTATTACGATCCTTGTGTGTGTGTTTTTGTTATGTACTAAGTATTCCGCAAAAGTAATGTAATGTTCATGTACGTCAAGCTACGGGTCTCTACATCTAGGCTGTCTAAAGTAATATATTATAATTGTTGAAATTGTGAATTGTCAGTTAATATAACAAGAAAAGATGATCAGTTTTTAGACCAATCACTAGTATCACCAAATATCCATTATCGTTCCCCTCAAATCCTCGATTCTGGGTAGAATATGGTAGGCTACAAATAAGACATTTGAGAATCAGGTTGGGGGATAATTGGGTGATATTGGTTATATTTCATATTTGGTCCTAGTTCCTCAATGAAATCATTCCATATACTCTAAACCATTGGTACCTTTATACCTTTAGGTCATGTATGGGTTCACCCTCAACCCAAGTAAAAACAGGGTTTATCTGAATAATAAAAAATTTATAAAGCCCTTTATTCCAGGGGAATAGTTATCATATATGAGCCTCCCTCTCCAAAATATCTTCTTTCAATATATTTTACTTTTAAGGGAATCAATCATGTATGATTATTTATCTATTAAAAATATTCTATTATTTATTAATAATAAAAACTGGTTTCTTAGAAAAATATGTATTGGTAACCATGCCAACAATTTTTTTATTCATATATCAATGAATCTAGTCAACATTTTCCCAACTAAGAAACAAAAAATATATCATGAATCACATCATAATATAGAAAAAATTTCAAATTATATTCTACATATCTAATATATTCTATAAGATTAATAGGATCTATATAACATGATTTCAACTTCCCCCACTTCTAGAGTGGTTGATGTCCCAACCAAAGAAACAAACACAAGAAAAAATGATCTCCAAAAGAACTCCAATGTTCATTAATGAGGATTCTTCTATGATTTCATCCATCTCTAATACATCATCTTTCTATTCCTTATAAATATAATACATACAGTTACCTATAGTATAATACTGGTCACTAGGAAAATCATCTCCTCAATCTCATCCAAATATATAAGTGATTAACATGGTCTATAACAAAACTCATGAAAGGGTTTTATATGAAATAATTCTTATGAATTTTTTATTAGAAAAATATACTAACTGAATTTTATCTAACCATAATCCCTTAAAATTAAATGCATAATATCACAGAATTTCATCCAAAATGTGTATTCTTAGAAATATTTTTCTTTTTTTCTATGGATTCATTTTCAACTAAATATTAATTAAAATTGCAATTCCATTTTAGAACCATGAATTCAAAAATATGTCCCAATTAAATATGATTGACATGGGAAAACCATTAATCCTAAAACATCATTCATATATATTTTATCCGAATATTAAATTTAAAATTGTTCTCAAATGGGTAATAAATGTTTAGAATTATAATGTGATCCATAAAAGCCAAAATCAAATCATGATTAATTGGTAATCCTTGTAAAATATTTTAAAAATATATATCTAATCATCCCTCTATTTAATTATATTCATATATAATGGTTAAAATTGTTTCATATGTTATTGGTTATCAGCATTTACCTGTTGAAAGACCATATACCAACGAACAAATCCATTTTTCTCCTTTTATGTTAACCAAAAGGAAAATTATACTTCATTTCATGACATATATTGATAGATATATGGGTAATAATATAATGAACTTGAATTTTTTATATGATATTTTCATTCTTAATTTTATTATATTCTATATTTATGTGTAGGATATAGAATAAAACACATGCACTATAAAAAATAAACCAATATTTTTTTACTTCTGCAACACAACAATATTATATACAGAAAAAAAATGTAATACATAACATAGAAAATAATACAATCAGATAATAAATTCAGATAAAAAAATATTAAAATATTCTTAAGTTCTATAACACCATGATATCATATAATTATCATGATTATGTACAAAAATTTTTATAGAAAACCAATCACATGGAATCTAATTGGAATTCTATAATGTATGTAGTGATCATTGAGATAAAACTAACATAATAATGAATGAATGAAATGATCCATGTTTATAGGAAGTATAAACGAAATATGTCCATTTGAATAGCAAACGTTTGAATAATAATATGACAACTTGAATAGTAATCAAGTTATTGGAATAGTAATATGTCTATTTGAATAGTAACAAAACAAATAGAATGGTAAAATTATTTTTAATAATAATTACGGTTAAAAAAATAAGTAATTATTAATTTTATAGTTCTAGAAAATATGATTTAAATTATTAACCAAAAAATAAAGCATAACTATATTTTTAATATACTGCATCTTAACATATTTTGAAAAAACTTAATTCATATATTAGATATTAAAATTTACTATTGTAAAAACTTATTGTTGTAAAATTAATGAAAATTTTAAAGTTATCTCTTTTAAATTTGAAAAGTTTCATTTTTTTATAATTCCCTACAAAACATGAATTCACAAGTGAATACAAAAATACAATTTTTTAAAATACTTATGTTTTATGATTTAATATTGATATATGAATTAATTAATTAATCATTAGACACGAGAGGAGGCGATGCGGGAGAACTCGGCGACAATGGTGGAGGAGCACCCCTAATGGGGGTTTCAGCGTCCCCCCCTTCGCCACATCTCGGTGTGAGGGGGAAGGACCCTTGGTATGTTGATAGGCGTCGCGATTTTACCCCTTTCACCAACCCTGATGCAATCCCGAGATTTCCCTCGATCTTTCTGGAGCCGAAGGTCCCTGGTCTTTGAGATGGCATGCCTTCACTCCCCCTTTCAGCGTCGGAGCTCATGGAGGTGAAGATTCTGCTTAATCTGAATCTGATTACGCGTTTCAGGAGCAGTCGACCCTCGGTGGATGTTTTCGATCAGTTTGTCTTTGTCCATTGGGGTCTTCAAGAATAGGTGGTTATTGGGCTTCTAGGTAGGAAGAAAATCATGGTGCGGTTTTCCTTACAGGATGATCTTTCTTCTGCTCTATCCTTCACTCCAAGGGGATGTGGTGAATTTGGCTTTAGTCTCATGCAGTGGTGCTAGTATTTCTACGTCAACCGTGATTCCTCGACCGTTCTGATCTGGGTAAGTCTTCCGCATCTTCCCCTTCGGTTTCAAAATCCGGCTATTTTGCGTTTACTGGGAAACTTGGTGGGGCATTTCCTCTGTGTTGACTCATGAACTGATGCGGTTTTCCACCCGATAAACCCAAGAATGGGCGTAGGGGTGGATGTTTCGAAACCTCCAGTTGATCATGTGTGGATTGAGGCTGGTGGAAAGATCTGGTATCAGCAACCAGTTGTTTTTTATTAGTGGATTAACTTATTCTCTAATTGTTTTCAGATTGGTAATTTGGATAGTGTCAGTAGAAGGGGAAATGATAAGAGGATGTTTGGGTTGACAGGGAAGGATGCTGATGATCAACAGGTGCAGGCTCTGTTGGACAATGGTAAGAGTTGTAAGGATCGGTTCAGCAGGGGATTGTTAATTCTCTACCAAATCGACACTTAGAAGATCCAGGGAATGGTACTGCTAATCTTGTAGGGAATACTGGGCAGGGAACAGAAGAAGAAGCAATCCAAAGTGCTCTGACCATGGGCGACTCTATTGGCCAGGCTCATGTCTTGCCTGGGTTGGATCAGGAAAATGATGGGAAACTAATGGGGGTGATTCTGAACAACTCAAGGAGACTCCAAAGGATGTTAATGGGGTAATGGAAGCTTTTTCTGGCCAGGGAACACATAAAAATATTGTTCAAGGTGATTTGGTCATCAATGGAGTGGCCGGACAGTAGCATGGTTCACTTGTGGTGGCAGAAGGTAGTGAACATGGTACTGCCAAGGAAAAGGAAACAAAGGTGATGGAAAATCCAAAAGTCGGTCAGGTCATTAGAAGAATTATGAATGACTTGGGTAAGAGCAACAAGGCTGAAGTTGGTTGTGATGTGGAGTCACATGGCTACCCCCTGAAAGAAGAACAGGTAATGATCAATCTAGGGAAATTATAGTGTATGAGGATATTTCAAGGGCTAATAATGATAGGTATACTATTAATACTCACAATCGATTTGCAAATCTGTAGAATCATGTTGATCAAGGTAACGACTCTCCGTGCCTAGCTCCTAAGGAAACAAATTTGTCTTCTTGATGTGAAATGAGCCCGTCACAAACCTCCTTGGAGATTTTGAAGGAACGAGGATGTCTGCATGGTTCCTCCATCTTAAATGGGAAATGGGGGGATGTGTCGAATCCCAATAAAGAAAATGATTCGCCTATAATCTCATACAGTGATATCCTTATGAGTGGGAAGAAGGGAGCCTCTGAGAGGGAAGAGCAGAAAAATAATACAATCAAAAGAAGACCAATGAGAGATTAATCTGATATGCCTAAAACGGTGTCAATGAGATCTACCTCCAAAAAAGGTAGAGGGTCTGCTATTGATTCTTGTGGGAGAGATAATGGTAAACGTCCCTACAAAGAGAAACTATCTGCAGAACAGTTGAAACAAAAGGAACAATATATCCAACTCTTCAAATAGTATGAATCGTTAGAATGAGAATCTGGTGATGCTGATGCGATGTCAGACTATGGTGATGGTGAGGGTTATGGATTTGATGTGATGTAGTTTTTCTTCTGCTTGTCTTTGCCTCTTGATATGCACCTTTACGTTTTATTAATAAATTTTGGGGATCAGGCATGCCTGATCCAAACACTCCTGGTAATTAATCATTAAATGGATGGTTGACCAAAAAGAATTTTTTTTGATAAATCATTAGTTTAAAAATAATGAACTTAATTTCCAAACATAAAAATTAATTTGAAAAATCTATAAAGATAAAGTATATCATAATAAATAATTTTATATTTTTCTTCTTTCCTTTTGTATAGATTGATAAATTTGATTTTTAAAGGGTATAAATTTTTCAAAAACAATGTAATTTCATTTAAATTGGATTAATAATGTCAATTATGACCACTATTGCACGTTTTATGTTGTAAATAATATCTTCTTGATTTTTATTACCAAAAATACCCCTCTTATCAAGTATAAATACCCCCTCTACCTCCCCTTAAAAATTTACTTTCCAAAAAATCACGTTGACCATTATTTTCCCAATTACCTACTCTTATGTCTATTTAAAACTACAAAGACTTTCTTGTGTCATTAAAATCCAAGCCTTTTAGGCATTAATTTCTAACAAAATGACTTAATTCAGAGACAAGGTATCCAGTTTTTTCAATTTGTTTCACTTTTCTTCTTCCAGGGCGGAACTATCTAAATAGAATATAAAAAATATGAGAAATCTATTTAATTAATATATTAATATTATATTAATGACACTATTATAATGGAAAAATGTTATTTACAACATATACATAATATATCCATCTCTCTATCTCTCTCCCTCATCGGTATTTGTTATTAATGGTCTATTTTACCTGGCTATGAGAATGTTGTCAATTATTTATTTTTTCTCCTTTATAACTGATTCAATTACCCATCTATGTTGTATAATGTTTTAATTTTATATATTTTTAATATTTGATTGGTAATTTTACAGTGGAATAAATAAATTTTTTAATAATATTCTATCAAAACAAAACTGGTTAATTCAAATGCAAATTTCAAAAAATATTATCATATTTAACAAAATTATTTCCCAAAAAAATTAAAATGATTATAAATAGTAGTTAATATAAAAAATAAATATTATTAACTTCTATATTTATATTTAAATAAACCTAATTTCATTCCACTGAAGGTGTAAATGTGATAAAATAAAACATGAATTCTGGTAATGGGACTCTTAAATCTAATTACTTGTTCTGGGTTTATCTTATCATACTATATATTTTCACTAAGAATATGCTAATAACCCTTATTAATTTTTCTAGTTTTACTTTGTTGTCTCTATTTTTTTGATATTCAAGTTTCTACTTCATTGAGATGCAGTACTATACATATTTATTACTAGTAAAAAACACATTATTAACAAAATATCTCATTGATTAGTATTGTTATTATTCTTCTCATAATCATGAATTATTATATTTTATTTTTAAATAATACCATTGAATTTAAAATATTATTGTTTACCTTATTATTTTTGGATCATCAATTTTTACCATTTGATATATTCCTTACAAAATTATTAAGAACCCTGTTCTTTTTCTCATGGGATTATTTCATTTTTATTATTGATATATATTCACTCTCTTTGGGGAATGCCTGATTATAGACAAATTAGGATGTGAAAGGTGTTACCATAATTATGTAGAACAATAATGTATATGATAAATTTATATATCACATGATTTTATGTTTGTTATTTATGAAAATCATTTTATCTTCATTTACATTCTATGCAGTAATCTTTGTATACATATGTTATGTGTGAACAAGATTATAACTTTGATAACATTCTATGTGTGGGATATCCTCAGTGTTATGATGCATAATTACTATTAATGTGTAACATTCCATTCAAAATTAAAATTATTTAATTATTCTTATTATGATTATCCTATGCATATGAAATTATGATATTGTTTATGCTCAGCTATGTACTATATTTATTCATGTCTCATGTTCATTTACTATTATCCCTCCCCTTACTAGAGTTTTATCATAATCATTATTTTATGTATATAATCATGTTATTACATGTATAATGAGGATTGTGTATATTAAACATCAATATTTTACATATAGTTCCTTTCAAATAAATTTGATGTATTTGATGTATTTCATTACACAAAACCTTGAGTCTAAATAAACGGTGATATAGTATACCACTATATCATAGCCATTGAAGTATCAGGTGTGAAAAGAATTAAACAAATAAAGAAATATATTTATAAAGATTTTATATAATAAAATTTTATTTATTAATTCATAATAAATAGTTCACAACTATTAGTAAATATGATTTATTATTCAAAAATATGTTTTCTTCAAAAATTATTTTATCTCATTTTGTGCACAGATATTATAATTGATTTCAGGAAATTTTAGAAATTTTATTTTATAAAAAATATATGAATTTTTAAATCATCATATCAAAATTATATTTGGGTAAAATTTTGAGATTTTTCTGAAAAAATAAATTTTTTAGTGACTAATATAAAAGATACTGATTTTATAGAAAATCATCTTTTCCATTCCAGTACATGTAAATTTCAATTTTTTTTATTTCTTTTAATGTTTCCTTGGTATTTTTATTAAAAATATTTATATTAATGAAATTTTAATGTAAATTATGTTTAATCATAGAATAAAACCATTTTGAAAATTATAAATAAATTTGTCTTTAAAACAAATTTTCAGTGAAAATTTTAGGTTTAGTTTAAATATAATTTCTAACAATTATATGGATGAATTTTGTTAAAATATATTTCAAATTTTTAATTATAATATAAATTTTTCATAATTTTCCCACTTTAGTTTTTCATCATATGTATTAGTAAATACTTATTACCATAGTTTATGGTTAAAATGGGTTTATTGGGGGTCAAAGAAATAGATAATATTATGATTGGAAATTAAACATTAATAAATACTATTTTATATAAATATATTGAACTCATATTATCATAACTTAATGAAATCCATTTTTAATAAATTTTCCTGAATAACACAATGTTATATTTTAAACATTTATGAAATTCCATATGTGTCATCTCCCCCACTTATAAAAGGACACCCATCCTCTTTTTCTTTGCAACACTTTGAGCATCCTGTATTGAATTAAACAAATCAAATTATCATATATAATTCTCTATTAATTATAGTTTTTATTATATTTTAAAATATCATTCCAATAGTCCTTAAGAATGGATCTAAAGGAGGTCTACCAAATAATATGTAATCATCCAACCTAACACATTCAACTTATTCATTCATATAACTATTGTATATCTTTTTTATTCATCATAAAATGAAATTTTTAGAATCCAAAAAGTTCTAAAATGTTATTATGATTATTTAAACACTATTATCCAACCTCTTTTCAAGAAAATAGAAAATGAAATTATGACTCGTGTATAATAGTCAACTACTGCCTCCACATAGAAATATAATTTGTTTTCAACATCATGACTCGTGGATCATTTTTGTGATGAATTTAATTTTTATATTTTTTATTTTTTATATTTTCATTATCCTCTTCTGATATAATATTATTTTCATTATTTTTTATTTTCATTAAAGAAAAAAACAGTGTTCATTTATACATATAGACTATCGTCTCCATGAACAGTGTAATTTATTTCTATATCCTCCTTTTGTAAAGGAATATATATATATATATAATTAATTTAAATAATATTTATATCAATATTAAAATTAAATATATTATATTATAATGATCAAATTAAAAGGATTGAATCTAAAGAACCGAAGATTTCATAAAAATTAAATAGTTAACACTCAGAAACCATGATTTCAATAAGGAATTAATAATAAATGGTTTATAAATAGTTTAAGTGAATCAAAATTTACATTATAATTATGTAAATGATTTTTATAGGATTATAAATAATTTTAATCTATTATACATAATGTTGTATTAATTTCAATGAAATTTTATCTTTAGGTAAGGGATTTGTGTTAAAATCTCATTGTTTGTCTCGATTATTTATGATTAGGATTATAATGATGATATTTTATGATTTACCTCTCATGAATATCATGATTATACTTATACTCTATTTATTTTTATATTTTACTAGTTTTAATTTCATATTCCACTTTTCATAATTACATAGAAGATAGAAGGAATATTTTTAAAGAAAGTCAACTATATTTCTCTCTTTAGTCAAAAAATATTTTTTCATCCATGTCCATGTTTTCTGAAAATATTTTGAGTAATGTAATTAGAATTATTCTATTATTTTATTTAAATCATTTTTAATAACATTTTAATTTCAATAATATTTCTAAATTGAATCTTCTTACCCTTTTTTGAAAGTGGTATATGTTACTTTTTACTGAAAATATTAAAAGAATATATATTTTAACCTACACGACATTAACAGAATTTCCCACCATAATGACTTTTTAATTATTTAAATTAGCTTTTACAATTTTTCTTTTATGTTTTACATGAAATATTTTTCACGTAATATTCTATTATTTTTTAGATATTAAGTAAATTATTTAAAAATATGATTTATTTTCCTTAAGAAATAATCTCATGATATTTAAAGGGAATTTTTCTTGTTTAATTACATCCATTGAAGTTACTTATTATATAATGGGCTTATTATTCAGTGATACCATACTTATTATTTATACATATGGGTTGTAACTTTTATTGTTATATATTTATTAAACAATATTATTTTTATTCATTATACTATTTTTTAAATAATGAAATATTTAAGGACCATGTTTTTTCAACAGATTATAATATGAGGATTTGATGATATTATGATGTTTTTATAACATCATGGAACCCATATTTTTGGGTTTTATTAACTTATGGGTGGTCCCAAATTTGTATATCCCACTAATTCATTACATGAGTATGTATTTCTCATGATAAAATAAAGGCTATAATAGGGAGTGAACTTATATTCGTAAATGAATTTGAATATTGTGACATACATTAGTATAAGTCTTAACTAAGGATATTCTGGAATTATTAGTGAAACCAATACACTATGATAGTTTGGTCAGTAATCCATAGCTAAGTAAATGAATTTTTATTCTTATGAGTATGACACAAACAAATGTCTTATGCTTATGATATGTTCTCATGGGTTATTTTTCATTGATTTGTTTATGATTCCTGTTTTATGATCTATAAATATTGATACAATGTCTCGTGTTTATGATTTATTATTTCATCGGTATGGTATTTTAATATCAATATCATGTTCTGATACCCTTATTATCATATCATGAAAAAATAATAATTTGTATCACCATTTTTTACCCTTAAAGATAATCTAAGATCACTCATTCTTACAATTCCCTTCCCCGGGTTGTGAAGGAATATTTTCTGTTTAATATGTTTATAAGGGTGCTAGTTATGAATAATTTAATGGGAGATGATTTAGATCTTTTATGCACTTATTCTTTATAAATATAATTTTCCAAATACACTGAACTAATTTGTTACAAGGGTAGATAATAATTTTTTTATTGAATTTATCAAATAAAATGTATTTTTTTATTTTGAAAAGTTTCATTCACTATAGATTTGATGATAGCATGGTTTGTTTTTTTCACTATGATAAAGAAAATTTATTGAGTAACCTAAGGATAAGCCTAATTATAAGACAATATTATATGTCATGATAAATAAAGGAGTGTAGTTTTAATAGAAAAGGAATAATTTTTTGGATACTAGAAAATGGAGGAAACTATTGCACGAATTCACCTTGGAATTACAAATATAATTTTAACATATTGTATATTAACCCTATCATCACTAGTGCACAGTGAGTATACCTAAGACTGTACACCTAGCTAGAGAATAATGGAGGATTTTCTTCAGAAATCTCACAATTTATTTATGAATCATTATAAAGGATTTAGATAGATTATGACCACGTATAACCACGTTTAAAAAAATGGTATCATTGAATGAAAATTGTTTTTCTAGATTGGGACATCCTATATATGATTTTTAATGATTTTATGGTCATTCAATGTGATTATTTTTCCCTATACTATTCATTTTGATTTTTTATGTTGATGAAAATCTAAGGAATTATTGTAATACAAAATATGATCAAATTTTCAATGATGTTCCTCATGAGAAACTAAATGTTATGGGATATATAATTCAAAATAACATTGTTATGATTATAAATTTCTCTCAACCCATGAATTATGCTGGAATTTCAAATTATAAACGGATTGAATAATTTTACCTTATATCCTTCTTGAAGAAATAGCCATCTTATTTTAGATGATATTCTATTGAACTAGTTTCTAAAAAATACATAATTTCCATTGAGTAGATATCTTTTATCCACCGGTGATCAAAACATAAAAAAATTACTTATTTATTTTTTAGAATTAAAAGATGATCAATTCTGGACTCTTGTCAACAACATGAGTTAATGTGAATAAATTAAATCTATGCAGTGGGATGCTTTTCGGTGGTTATTTATCAATGAATACTTTCCCAGTATTCTTTATATAAAAATAGTTAAGGAACTCCTTGAGAAATTGTGGAGTGATAATGAATTCATTAGTACCTATAAGGAATATTTAATATGAGTTATGTGGTCCAATTTTGGTACTATCATACATCATGAATGAATAATGATTGATTTTTCAATTTCTCAAAAAAATTGTAATGGAATTATCCATAGGGTCCTTTAGTAGATATGAATAAAACATTTTATATGATATCAAGGAGAAAATGGAAATTTGAGTTACCAACCAATATCATGGTTTTGATAGGAAGAGAATGTTGGAAATAAAATGAAATTCAAAAAAATAAAATTATAGAGACAAGAATATGATATTTTCATTATTCTTGATGTGTGAAAGGAAACATATAGAAACTTTTCTTATGGAAAATGATAAATGATTTAAGTGTGTAAAGTATGTTCATTGGGAGACTGACTGTCGAAGTGATGGGAAAGAGGAGTTTTCAAAAGATACAAATAGCGATAAAGAAATATAAAATCCACTACCCACACTCAAGTGTTTTAAAAACAAATAGTATCAGCCTTATACAAATTTTTTTACAAATAGTAGGTTTGATTATGAAGAATTATGTTAGAAAGGTATTAATCTTATAGAAAAATTTAAATCTGGCATGAAATCTATTATCAATGTGGGTTACAAGAAGGATGTTATGAAAGGTACACTTTTGATACACTATATAACAATTAATTTATTATTTAATTCTATATATACCCACTATTTAATATCTAAATAATTATCTATTTATATTACAATAAGAACTAAATGATTACATGTTAAATTGTTGGTGAAAACTCTAAATGGATTGATGATGCCATATTAAGTAAATAATTCTTCTCCAATTGAGGTTTCTAGGAATTTACTTCATGAAAACCAAGTTATACTTTCTCTAGTTGAATTTGGTGTTATTTAGGGAAATAATATTATTTCTTTTTATAATTAACAAATAAATTTATATGTAATTTATGTCACATTTTATAATCTAAACCAACATATAGTCATATATTAAAGTGATGATTAATATGAATTTCCAATGGAAATAACACCCATTTCATGGGACTTAATTTATATTCAAAAGTGGTGTTTATAATATAAGTTTGTAGATAAAATCAACATAAAAGACATGTTTATAGTTGGGGAGTTTGTATATGAATATCTTGAATATTTTCTCGTTTTTCCTCTAAATCGTGAAGGTAATTCTTCAGTAGAACATATTCCTAGTGATACACCTATTTCAAATATTCTATATTACTTGGTTCGAATTGATTTTCATGAATTAACAAAGAAACAATAAATTAATCATGAAAAATTATTCCCTTGGACAAGTAAGTCACTATCGGGTGAACATAATCTTTTTTAAGAAGAAATATATATCAATTTAACTCTTCATTGATTATAAAGAACATAACAATATCTTCACAAACAATAATTATCATTTTCCCCATATTTATAATTTTCCCTATTAATTATGAAGAATTAAATATTTTTCAAAGAGTACCCTTTGATTTGGATATAATAAGCTGAGGAAAAATAATGATGACAAGCCCAATATATATTATTTTATGATATATAGACACTAATATTTTTTAGTGATTCCATTTGGTGTTACTAATTCCACTAATATCTTTAAAATATTGATAAATTTATCCTTTAGAGATTATCATAGTCTATTTTTGGTAGTCAATATAAATGATATTATAACCTATTCAAAGAGTAAGTAATAGTACTAAAATCACATTATTATTATACTGATGCCAATATGGAAGGTGATGCTGTTTAAAAATTACTATGTGTGAATCTTGGCTGTATAAATTATTATTTTTGCGTTATATATTCTAAAGAGATGGTGTATCATTAGATCCATCAAAGATAAAAATTAGTGGATATTGACCTAGGATAACCACAATGACTAAACTCTATTGTTTTCTTCGGTGATATAGATACTATTAGTGATTTATGAGTAATTACACACAAATATCTAATCTACTCACCAATTTTACTCTGAATGGAGTAATATTTCATTGATCGGGTGAACGTGAAGAAGAATTAAAGAGAGAGGAAAAAATATTTTTCATCACACCTATAATCACATTAAATTTTAGTGAAATGGTTTTTATGATCTATAGTGATTCTTTGAATAAGTTATTTGGAATATTCCTTATGAAAAATCATATTGTTATAGCTTGTGTCTCATACCAATTGGAGATTCATAATAAAAATTACCCAACTTTGATTTGGAGTTAATTATTTTAAATTTTCCATTAAAGATAAGGAGGAATAACTTTTATATAGAATTGTGTGAAATATTTATTTATCATAAAATTTTAAAGTATAAATATTCACTCATAAATATTTGAATATTCTCTAAATTAGTTTGTGGGGGTTGACAAAAAAATTTAGCAACTCAATAAATTACCACCATATGAATGAGAACAATGTGGTAGATACTATGATTCAAAAGGATCATGTTAGATTATATATTATGAGTATAAAAAATATAATATATTTATGGATATAAAAGTAATATATCTAGAAAACTTAATGGAGGGGTAGAAATATTATATTTTTCAAATGGGTGTTTAACTATAATTCTAGGGGAATATTAAATAGGTACAGATGAATGATGCATATATAAAAAAAGGGGGGGAAATATTCATGACTTTATCATTGTTTATGAAGGAATGGTAATGTTTAGGAACCATGTAATGTCCCATCCATAACATATTTTAAGGAGAAATTGTATGAAGATTATATTTCATCAATCTTAATACATCTTTGATGTATGAATATGCAAATAGATCTGAATGAGTTTTCTGGTGACATAAAATAAAATGTGATATTGATGTATATTTATCCTAGTAATTTATATATTATCAAGTTATTAATTAGTGAAATAATTCTTAGGGAATGCTACAACCACTACACGGACCAAAATGGAAATGGTAAATAATCATTATGGATTTCATTGTTAGAATCCCCAAAATGTCTAAAGGCCATAATTATATTTTTTTTATTGTTGGTCTCCTTATAAATTCAACACACAATATTTTTATTAGATAATATTTAAAAAATTATCATCTATCTATAATTTACATTAATGAAGTGGTAAGGTTGTATGGGGTACCACGTGTTATTGTATCTGATCTCAATATGAGATTTACCTCGATGTTATGGAATAGTCTTCATCAAGATCTGGGTACAAAGATCTCTTTCATTACATCCTATCTTCCAAAAAATGGGTGCCTTTTTTTATAAGACCATTAAAACCATAGAGGATATGAATAAATCATGTTCAATGGATTTCAAATGTGGTTTATATCAACACCTTCATCTTGTCAGATATGCTTATAATAATAGCTTTGACTCAATCATTTAAATTGATCCTAATGAATCAATATATAAAAGGAAGGTTATAATTATAATAATTCTAGATGAAGTTATAGAATTAAATTAATTCGGACCTTATATAACTTTTAAAATGGAAAAGAAATATAGAATGATTTTATATAACATCAGTGCTACTCAAGGATGGTTGTAATGTTATGGTAGATATTGTTGGAAGAGATATGGAATTTGATGTCGGTGAGAAATTTTAAATATAATTTATCTGGGGAAGAATATATTTGTATGTGGAAATAATGGAATGTTTATTTCTTGGTATATTTTCCACTTTGATAATCTTTATTTTGTAGAATTGTATCTTATAACTTGGTGTTTCCCCCGAAACACTCATAAGTTCATCATCTATTAAATGTATCTACCCTATGGAAGTACATACCTTATCCTTCACATGTACTAAACATAGAGGTTTTAAAACATGTGCATGATATTTACTATGATAATAACATATTATAAATCATTGATCCAAGAGATAAATTTATACATAATAATGTTACTCACCTTGTAAATGTTCTTTAGAGGAATCATAAATATGAAGAAGCTACATGGGAACTTCAGAATGTGAATAAATATAGATATACTCATTTTTTATTGGAGATACAGAATATAAACAGAGGAATCCATAATAATGGGGTAATAATTTATCACCAAAATATTTATCTATTTTTTCTTTTAAATAAACATGATGAATTTGATATGTTTATTGACATGCAACCTTAGGTCTAAATGAACTTGTGGTATAGTATACATTTATAACCTAGCAGATAGATTGGTGGGTTTCAAGGGTACTAAAAAAATAAGTAATTATAATTATAAATTTTTCATATAATTAAAATTTATTGATTAATTCTCAATAAATAATTTATCCATTATTAGTAAAGTCATTTTATGACTCAAAAATTTGTTTTCGTCAAAAAGGGGTTCTATTACATTATGTCTATGGACATTATAAATGATTTAGACCAATTTTACAATTTTTATTTTATAAGAATTATTTCATATCAGATATAATCATATCAAACCTATCTTATCATTAAATATATATATTTTTATGAAAAGATTATTTTTTTAGTAAATATTAAAAAAATACTGATTTTATTGAAAATTATATTTTCTACTCAATAAAAAATAATGGTCTTTTTATTTATTATTTATTTTAAAATATTATTATCTAATTTGTATTAAAATTATTAATTTTATTGTCATTTGAATCCAAGTTTTGTATTATTTTGGTAGAAATACATTTTTACATAAATATACAATTTTCTAGAAAATAATGTTTCAACATGTTTTGTGGGATTATTTTAAAATTAATTTCAACCACTTATATATATTCCATTTTTTCAAATATATTAAATTTTTTATTCATCTTTTCCAAATATTTTAATGATTCCAATTTCATTTTTTGTCATAATGAATAGTAAAAGCTGTAAAAATGTGTCAACATGGTCACAATTAAAACATGTTTATATAGGGGGGTCAAAACTAGATAAAAGTTTATTATTACCAATTAAAAATTCCTAAATCCAATTTTATAGTCATATTTAGTACTAAAATTATCCATTCATATAATACTTATCCATTTGGAAACATTTTTCATTAATAATACATTTATATATTTTTATCATTTAAAAAGAACTATGTTTTTCATCTTACCCATTTATAAAAGGACACTCAACATATCATTTACTTACACCACATTTATCCCACTAGATTAACTAAAACATGTCCAGTTATATTTTAAACTAACATATCCATTAAGTAATGCTCTAATTCTTCTAAAATGATCATTCTAGGTGCAAAAAGAGGTCAATCGAAGAAGAGGTAATCATTTTACACAACCTATTCCAATTTATTTATTATTATATATCCTAAAAATACATGGTACTAATCATAAAATAAATACATTAGTATCATAAATAAAAAATATATATGTTCATGTAACCACCTTTAGAACCCTCTTTTATAAAACATGATAAATGAATGTATCTCCCTTTAATATGTGTGGACTACAGCCTCCACATAGCGACAAAGTTAATTTTCTATCACAATACCTCATGGATGATTATTATGATGTATTCAAAGGATGTTAGTCTATTTATTAAATAATTATGTTACTTTAATTATATAATATTATTTATCTTTTTTAATATTTTCTTTAAAAAATGAAAACAAATTTAAATGTTTAGGTTTAGACTATCGTCTCTATGAATGGTGTAATTTATTTTTCTATATATAAAATTTATGTAAGAATATAAATCTGTATATAATGAATTTATATGAAATTTATATCATTATTAACATTTTGGGTGTTATGGAACAATGATGAATTTACATGGATCGGAACCTCTAAATCAAAACATTCAAGAAAAAAGAAATGATGTACAAATGGAAATCATGATTTTAAAAGTGAAATACAAATAAAAGGAATAGAAATGTTATATTTGGATCATATATGAAATTATAATTTGGTTAATTATTTAATTAGTTAATTATAGTAAATATAAATATCATATATATGGGTTTATATTGGTTTCAAATGAATTTAAGATTTAAGTAATGGATTTTTATTACAATATCATTATTCTGTAAGATTGTTAAAGATTATGTTTCGGATGGTGGAATTTTAAGTTCTACCTATTTAGATTATCATGAATTTTATTTTTATCAATATATTTCTATATATTACAAGTATTATTTTCATTTTTCTCTATTTATGTAATCAAAATACTAAAATATTATTTTCAAGGAAAACTAACTCTATTTTTATCTTCACTTAAAAATATTTTTTTCTTTAATATACTTGTTTTATAAAATGTTTTTCAAAATTGTTTTTACTATTATACTATTATTTTTTAAACTCATTTTTCCATGATTTAATTTGTATAAAAAATCCAATTAATATTCTTTTAATTTTGCAAATTTGATGCATTTTACTTTTTACTAAAAAAATCGAATATTATTTTAATATAAAAATCATAAATAAAATGTCCCATAATAAATACTGGTCAATGATTTGAAGATTAATTTCAAATTATCTGTGTTTATTTTAAGTTAAAATTATTTCCATAATTTTAAGAAAATATTTGATTTTAGATAAGTGATTTCAAAAAGAGAGGGTATTTTACTAATGAAATATTACAGTGATATTTTTAAGGTCATTTTAATATATGATAACATCCATTTTTGTTATTTATGATTTGCTATAGATATTTTGAAATGATACTATAATTATTATTTCTATTTATGAGTTAAAATTATTATAATGTAATGTTTATTTAAACCAATTATTTTATATGGTTTATACTATGATGACATGATGAAATTTTTTTGAAACTTGTTTACTTTACATGGTTATGACATGATGATGTGAATATATAATTCATGTTTTATGATATTGTGGCATAGATATGTATGGTTATCATATATGATGGGTGGGACCAATAATTATATATCTCTTTAATGTAGTGGATAAATATGGATATAAGGTCAGATAACAAGGACATCAATGGGGAGTACACCCAGTTCAATAAGGGACGCTGTCTATATTGATAAACATAGCAGTGAACCTTGACTAAGTATATGATTGAATTGGAAGTAAACCCAGTCCCCCATGATAGTAATAGTAGTTATTTATTCCAAATAAATCTATTTTATATATTTTTTTTAATTCCAAAATCATATAAAATATGATAATAATATATTATCATTGCTCAGGTTTTTTTGATTCATTTATGACTCACATCTTATTATCAACCAAGAATTATGTCATGTCTCAAATTTGTGGTCTATGATTCTATAGGTATCATTTTAAGATGAACAGATCATGTTCCCATTCCCTATTCTCATATAAGTATTAAATAAACATTTATATATCACTTTTTACCCTTCGTTAGCATCTGATCTCACCCTTCCTTATGTTTCACTTCCCAATGATATGATGGAATGATTGAAGTATGACATGTCAAAAAGGGGAGATAGTAATGAATAACATAGTGGGATATGTTGTAGATATTTTATTTACTTGTTCGTCATGTATCATATATATAGCTTCATTAATTTTTTTTCAGATAAAAGTTTAAATAATTTTGGAATTATGTATGTAAAAGTTTTCCTTAGATAAATATTAAAACCTCGTAACATATGACTATAGAATTTATTTATACTTGTGAATAATTTATTTAGCATTGATTTATTGACATATGTTTTGTTCTAAAATATCTTATTTTGGAAATTTGTAGGAACCATTAGAAATAAGTAAAATAACCAATATAATGTAAATCATAGCTATTTTCATCCTAATTATCCTAATACAATGGGATATGGAGTTTAAAACCTCATAGTGGTACTCAACTATTTATCCTAGGTTATGAATATTACCCTTGACCATGTTTAATATCAACCTATAACCTAGTGATTGAAAGTGGACATTGAGTAATTATTACAAAAAAACCCTTCTTTATTTCCTTTACGTTTATATCTAATTACTATTGAATAATTGTTTAAATTCATTGAAAAAAATTCCAGGCTTTATTGTTCTATGAATGGGGAGGTTACTTAGTTTATCAACATTTAAAAAAATAAATTGATCAATGGAAGAAATTTATCATGAAAACAACTATTATAGATAAATTTAAATAAATGTAGTGGGAATAATTAAATAAATTATTTCCTAAAAATTATTTCCATTATAGTCTTCATAAAAAATTGACAGATAACTTCTATAGCTTTAGAAAAAGGAAAATAAATCTATAGTAACTTCTAAGGATAATTTCACAAGGATTTCAAAGTGCACCTCTACTTTTTTTATAAACCATATAGATTCGTTAATGGTATAAAAAATATCTCTAAAAAATCTATCAATATAAGAGTTTTCTACTAAAGAAGATGTGGCTTGGTATGATCTCAATGTTTAAATGGATTTTGGAGAAAATTCACATGGATATTGATATAATAAATAAAGGGTGGTGACTCAAGATATATGACCAATTGATAACGAAGGTAGCAAACCACCCATATAAGAAAGATATTGAGAGTAGTACCATGAGAATATCATCAATGTAATGAATAAGAAAAATTATTTCTGTAAAAAATGGCATCAATCTCATGAATATAAAAGGGACATGAAACATTCAGATAATGTCATAGAGTAATGGAAGGAATTAAATAATGATCCACCCATTGTTCAATGCCTCACCTATAAGAAACATTTTAAAATAAAATAAAATGTTCCAAACTAAGTATATTTTATTTAAATAATCATCAATAACTACTTAAGTTATGGGATAAAAGGAAATATTAAACCATCATTGTTACTAATGTGGAGCAAGAAAATAAGGTGGTGAAATTTATACATACAATTCACTCAAGACAAGTGACAAATTAATTTTATTTTGGTTAAAATAATTACTTAATATCTAATATGTTTTATAAAACTATTGAATCACCTCTATGATACCTTAATGTTTAGATATATATGAAAATTACTAGTGGCTAAATTGTTTCAACCTAAATGTAATACTTCCCCAATTTAAATATATATGAATATTTTTCGAGGTAATCTCATAATTATTATATTTTTAGAATTTTACACTATAATGGGAATATATTAACTCACATTATATAGGGATTACATCAAATATTATAAAAATATAATCTCTTTCAATCTTAAGAATAACCCCTTGATGTTATTTAAATGTATAGAAGATTATGAATCTTTTTTAGAAAATTTTTCAATGACCTGGGTATTGAAACCCAATGATGATTAATATCTTAATAATTTTTTAAGATAATGATAATTAAAAACCCTGAATACATTCCCATTTAAACTGTTATATGTATGTATTTCCAAAATAATTATTTTTCCTTTACTAGAATTTTGAGGAAGAGTTATCAATAGAAAACATACACAGTTCAAAGCCTATATCGAAGATCCCATATAGGATGGACCCAATAGAACCAGTGGATATAAATAATTAATTGTAAAATAAGTTGGAGAAAAAATCCACACACATTTTTTTAATTTCCATAGGGTTCACCGGTGCTCTTTTTTATGAATAATGATCAGTCAATGAGACTTTTCAATGATTATTTATTGACCAATATATTCACTATAATGAACAAGGGAACTGTGAAAAGGATTAATGAATTGTTTAACCATATTTAAAGATATTAAAACTAATCAAAATTTGATAATAAATATAGATATTTAAATTGATGGAAGGATAATTGAGAAGGTGAATAGGTAATATATTCAATAGACAGATTTATTTACAATATATGGATAATATGAGTTAATAGTGATTCCATTTATAATTACAAACCCCCTGTAATGTTCAAAGACTGGATGATTGAATAATTTATAGAATACATTGGTAAAATTTTCGTGGTATTTCTTTAATATATCATCAAATAGTCTAGGAAAAAAGAATTACTTAAGGATTATATAAGGATTGTCTTAAAAAATATAAGAAAGAATGATTTTTATGTTAAAAGCAACATGTTTGACCTTGGATATAGAAAAAAACATTTTTGAGTAATGTGATCACAATAGAAAAAATTTCATAGATCCTTCAATGATAAAGGCCATGGATGAATACCCCAGACCAATAATTTTCCCAAATATATATATATATACTTTTCATGGATTATCTAGTCATTACTATTTCACTGTGATACATTTCTCTTGATTGTCTTCCCCATTAATTATGTTTTCACATAAGTGATTAATTTTTATCTAGATATAATAATGAGAAGAGATATTTAAGTAACTCCAGAATATCCTAATCATTGAACCTATACTCACACAAATCTCAAGATGATAAATTTGTGTGATATGCGTATACATGCTTCAAACAAGGGAGTAGACTTCATACTCATTATTAATGATAAATTTATAGCCTATGCATCATAAAAATTGAACATCCATGACTATAACTACATGCCTTATAATCTATAGTGAGCGACTATCATTTTTTAATAAATATTTTGAGTCACTATATCTATGGATAAAAGTGTGGAATATTTATTGATAACAAGAGTTTATAGTATAAAATCGTATAGAATGATTTGTGAATGCATCAAAAAATATGGTTATAGTTATTCAAGGACTATGATTTCAAAATTTACTACATTATTGGAAAATTTTACAATGTGGCTAATGATCTTTGTATATGTAAACCTAATAACATGTTCATGATCATAATTGATAAAGTCCATCTTTTTATGGATATTCAAAAGTTGGATATGGAGTTTATAAAGGATTTGAAGACATCCCATCATGCCCACCTAATTTTTTGACCCTCTATACAACAGAAAATCCAAGAGGAAAATTTGATTACTTAGTACTTTATAAGAATATGATATCAAAATGTAGGGGTAGCCACATGAATTAAAAATTTAAAAACGAATTTATTTTATTTGGAATTTTTTTGTTTTTTATCATCTCGAATGATAAATAATGACTTGATGGATGATCTGGAATTCACATCTTTCTATATCTATCATAGCAGTACCAAGATGTAAAAATATATTAAATAACATTTTACGAAAGAAATGATGAAGATATAAATTTCTTAGTACACCTCAAACAACATGGTATGAAAAAAAAATTAACTAAAAGTATTAGAAGTACCAGGGAATGATGAAACCATTTCCAATGCCAATATTTACATTTTAAAACAAATAATAATTTTTTATGATGTAATTTTGTTTTATGAATGAATCAATTCATCCAGAAATGGTTTAATTGGAAAAAATAGTTTTAATATGACAAATAATTCATTTAAAATAATAAAATTAATTTACAAACATAAATATTAATTCCTATTTTCTAGGAATATAAAATATATAATAACATAAAATTTTTAATATTTTCTTCTAAATTTTTGTATAAACTGAAAAAATCACATCAAGAAAGGTTTAAAAGTCAAAACCCATATTATTTTATTCAAATATGTTTCATAATTTTAAATATGACCACTATTAAATTTTTACATAGAAAATCATGTTTTATTTAATATTTTTAACTAAAATGCATTTCCCCTCAACTATAAATACCACCACTCCCTCCCTTTGTAAAATCACTTCATAGAGACATCAATTTTACCAATCTATACCAAATTCCATCAATTTATTTCTCTTTATAATTCTATTTACATTTTGTTTTCATAAATTCCAATCATGCAATGCAATAAGGTACTAGAAAAAGGGTGACTTTATAAATGTGGTAACCCCTCTCTTTTTTCTAATGTTTCTGTTTTATTATCCAATTATTCAATTCCACTATATATATCTAAAAAATTATAAAAAGTTATTTATTCAATATATTAACATGGTATCAATGATACTAATATATATATAATTTTTTTATCATATATACATAATATATCTCACTCTCTCACTTGTTGACTAGTCCCATTAATGATTGGTTTTATCTTCCTATGATTATGCTTTCAATTATGTGATTATCATTTCATTAATGTCTAGTTATCATACCTTATTTATAATTTATAAAAAATAGATTTTAATTATTTTTACCTATTATAGGTAATTTTACTAATTCATAAAGAAATGTGTTAAAACTATCAAATCCAAACAAAATAAATCATCTAAATGAAATACATTCTAAAACTATCCAATAAATAAAAAATTACTTCCAAATAAATTATAATGATTATAATTTTTTATAAATAACATAAATAAAAACATCAATGTTTGAATTCATGTTTAATTAAGATAAGTTGGTTATAAAAGAGGTAAAAACATAATGAAACAAAAAAATACATTAGGTAAGGACACTCTTGAACTGAAATACTTCTTTTGGGCGTATCATCTCTTCCTCTATATTTCCACTATGATTCTTCTAAAATTGCTTCAAAATGTTTTATACTTTCATTTACATTTTTATTCAAGTGATATGAATTTTTTCACTTCACTATGATACTTTCTTATCCTCTTTCTTGATTACTGATAATGTATTTATTTTTGAAATATCCCAGGGGGCATTTTATTGTTCTTGTCCTCTCCATAAACGTGATATTCTTTTCATAATTGACATATTTAGATATCCAAATTGATTTTTTATAATTTTTGGGGATACATATGTTTATTTATTAACTTGTTCCTTATGAAATCATGATTATATTTATTCTTTTATAATTGGTTTAATTAGTTTTTATGACTTATATATGCTCCCATTCTATGTGGAATTTTTGAGTATGATAATTTTTTGATAATAAGGCAGGGAGTAGAATTATACAACACTGAAATGAATAGGGAAATATTATATATCTCATTAGATTATATATTGTATCCTAAAAATAATTCTATATGAGTTAATATTCAATACTATAATCTTGGTACAGTTATTCCATTCATCGACATGAGGACTACTTTGTAAACATTTATGTGTAGTTCATTCTACCGTGTTATGTTATTTCTATATTATTCATGTTACACTTCCACATATCAATAAAATTATTTCTTTGTGGTTGTGGAGGGTTTTATAGCCTTATGATTTAATGATGATGTTTAATTTCACCATGTAACATATTAATTCAGGTCTCGTGTTTCTTACATATTATTTTTCCCCTTAAAAGGATTTCTCATTTTTCATTATTGGATGTATGTATTTAGGTGATTACATGTATTAATTGGATTATGAAATCATATTGTCGTGCCATTCCATGGTATTTAAATATTTTTTTAGTTAAATATATAATCATGTTGTATGAACCTAATTTTTTCAAGAAAATAAACTTATCGATTCCATAATGTATTATAGTTATGTTATTTATCTTAAAAATGATATAATATTAATTTTCAAAAGATATGGGTCATTATAAACTCCCAAATAGTACTGTACGAAGTTTTTTTAATATATTCCTTTAAAACTAAGTAAATAATTACTTAATTCTTAAGATAATGTATCTAGTAAATTATTTTTGACACCCCTAATCCATGCCTTGGGGGGTTCTCCGTCATAATAAAATATTTATATTTTGTGTTAGTATGACCATTCATCCAAGGTCTCACCACTATAATAGTTGTTAAATATTTTCTTCTATTTGTAATAGAATATTTATTTATTATTTTACCTTTTAATAATACAAAAAATGATTTAAGTATAAGTGATATCGTGATGTTTCCCTCATTATACTCCCCTAAAAGAGAATCCACTGACAAGTTCATCAACTACCATTAGTTTTATTATTCCATAACACCTTGAATATAGGTCTTAGGAATTATAAAATATACACAAAAATACCTCATTCAAGGTATAAGAGAATTCAAAATCAAACCTTTGAAGATATTTCACTCACCTTCATCGGTTTTCAGTGCCACTTATTATGTCTGCTTCACCAATCTATTGGTGTGGGTTATGGGTTCAATCGATAAAATTTTAGTGATGTCCATTTTTATAGAACCATTGTTGTGACAGCCATTTCCCATCATTTGAGATTTTTAGTACTATTTTGTTGTTTTATATGGTTCGTGATTTTTGGTGGTATATAATGATCATTGAGGTCTATTGTCCCAATACTTTTCTCCCACTTCCCATTATTGGTGGTGTCTTATAGTTATGGGTACCATGAATATCATCTATTGTTTATCAATTTGGTACCTCTAGAAGATTATCTTCTGAAATTTTATATTTATTTCATCAATTAAATACTTTTTGAGAAGGATTAAGATAATAAATTATCTCTATAAACTAGAATTCATGGATAGCAAGGTTTTCCTTGGGCTATCTGATTTTGTTTTAATGGAAAGAAAATTATCTATAGTTTAGGATTCATATGTTAGTGGGATTATCCTAATTTTAACCATTATATTTATAGATGTTGATGTATATTTATCCTTTGGTTTCATTTTATCATTATATTCCATTAGTGGTCTGATTTATACCTTCCCTTGATGATGGATTTAACTTTTCCCTAGTTGTGTTGTTCCATCGCTACTTCACAAGCTATGGTAGAATACCTTATGTTCATCTCTTCATTTCTTTAATATTTATTTCTCATATATAATTATACATGGTTCATACGAGTAGAACCTAGGTGAAACCCATTGTTGGGTTCCACTTCCATCTTAATTTTTATTTCCACCATGGGGTGGGTTCCTCATTCACAACTATGACATCATGTGGTGACTAGAATATTTTTTATAATAAGTTTTCACTCATTTTAATGTGACTTTATAGAAATTTAAAAAAAAAATTGAAAGGAATGTCTCATAAAAAATTTAATTTATTTAAATCATTAAATCATAAATATATTAAATAAATTATAATTCATGCATAGGATATTGTTCCTCATGTATCAAAAATTTCAATATTGATACACTACCACATTATCGCTTTTCATAATCACATGTCCCAACCCAAATTCTGATGGTTACAGTACACCATAATATATCAGTATATTTAGATAAAAATAATACTCAATTAGAGGTAATTATTAATTATAGTTCATCAAAATCTTATGTACTTGTCATCTTATTGAATCTTCAAAAAAAAATTGGACAAGATCTTCTTCATTATAATCAACTACAAGAAATTCCAGATAATAAATCAGTAATATTTAACCAAACCAAGACATATTTTAATAAAGAAATTATTTTTTGATCACCCCAAATATATCATAACACAAAAAATATTAATATAAATAGAAATTATTTCTTTAGAGCCTATATAACCCCCAAGAACTTCAATTTCTAGATCTGAAAATGAATTTAACAAACATAGTATAAAACCAATGTTCATATAATGTTGATAAATCAATTTTAAAATATATTCCATGGTTTTATTTTTAACTCAAATAAATCAATATATAAATCATAAAAACTTTAATAGATGAATTTTTATTTTTGTTCAAAATATTATAAATCAAATCAATTAATTTTATGGATAATTACATACCCCAAAAGTAATTACTAAAGGATCATAGTGTATATACTAGATATGGAAAACTATGATCCTAATTTATTCATCATATACCCTTGGTTTTTCATATATCAATCTTAACTATGTCATGAAAAATAATTTTTTCCATAAACTAGTAAAATAACTCATTGATGATAGGTACATGGTATTTAATATGTATTACCAAATAATACAATTTTTAAAAATAAATACACAGTTGAAAATAGTCAGTTTCATTCTTGGAAAATAAAATATATGTCCCCCAAGCTAAAACACTCAGGTTAATAAATCCCTCCACTACTAGATAATCTTATTAGACATTTAGAACTTGAAATTATCACTCCTATAATACATAAATCATAATACTCTTGTGCATGATCTATATTGAAAATATATACTAAATTATTCTATGATTAATTAGAATCTCTAATATTGGATTATTATTAAAAAAATGCCCAAACCCTATTTAGATTCCATAGTCATGTATAATTATGACATGAATTTTGATTAATAAGATAATATCACCTTACAAGAATCACTCTTACCCACTAATAGAACACATATTTTCTCCTTTCATTTGAATAAAACAAACCAATATATTCTCCCTAGCTATATTTATGATAGACATCACTCTCTTTCATATTTATCTTCTAGAATAATTCATTCCCACATCTTTTCATGGACGAAATGTTCCCATACATAGGGCCCCCATCAAATTGAATTATATAATTTTTAGATTTTTAGAAAAAATAGAATTTGTATTAAAATCAAATAAATTGTAATTTGGTCAAATCATAAAATGATTTGCCACATAAAATACATGACCATTTAGATTTTTATTCATATTAAGTTCATTATAAAATGATCCAACTCCACTAAATGATACACATACTCTAAAAAATAAATTTTCAATATTTAATTATAATAACGCTCATAATTTATTAATTTCGAATGAATCGTTCAAAAACTACACATTGAACAACTTTTGAGAACCATCCAATTAAATATATTTATAGAGATTAAACTTTTTCATCATCTCTCATAATTTATATGTTGGCCCATCTAAAATTTGTGTAGAAAAAATTGCCTTTAAATGATTCGAGATATAGATGAATGATAATATTTAGTTAATAATCTCCAACAAACATTAATCTTCCTAAACAATTTTGTCACCTCTGAACATAAGAGGAACTTACCTAAGAATCTTATGACTTAATTCACTTCACATAGTCTATCGTGGTTGACCTCCCTTAGAGAATATTTGATGGAATGAAATAAATGTTCCAATATATTTGGTAGATATCTCATGTTCACTACTCCCTTCTCATAAATATGTTCTCCTCTCAAAGGAAGTTTTATTATTCTAACAATTCATCCATTAAAAAAGTCATTATACAATATCTCATTATAAGATAATAATTAAAATAAAAAATCACTGGATTCTTTGAAATCTCAATTACATCATTATAAATATTTTCAAATTCTAATTCAATAGATATGTGCATCTATTTAATTTTATTTGGTCATTTTTACTCATGTTTATCTTTTATACAAAACATCATTGAAATAATTTCAACCAATTAAATTCCAAAATAATATATGGTGTCTCCTTAAATTTATTTCATTAATTTTAATCATTAAAATTTCTATGAAATATTTAAAAAGAGATAATAATAATTATAAACTAGTTTAGTTTCTAAAACCCTAATTTATAATTTATTTCCATGCATAAAAAATATTTTCTAAACTATAATCTTGTGAAACTTTTATCATGTCTAAAATGATGTGTTATATTTTTTCTATCCTAAAAAATAATGGTTGAATGCCCCTATAAATAAAAAATAAAATATATTTTCAAACCCATTATTCTACTCAAACTCCATAGTAATTTTGAATTCTCTATAAAATGGTTATGAATGTATTTTTATAGGAACATTTAAATTTACAGTCATATTATATTTGTGTCTAAATATAATTATAAACTCAACTATGAAACAATGTCTGTTATAACATTTTTTAATGAACCATCCTGAATAATCCAATTCAAAAATATTGAATTAGGACCCAAATCACTACACATCATCATGTTCCATCTCATATAACCATAGATACGAAACTACTATTGAATGAAAAAACAAAATATCGGTGGTTGATTTCGCATTAACAAAACAACCCATTAAAAAATATATGAAAATAAATTTTACATTAAATATAAGATTTTAAAAATATGTTTTTTCATAAAAATTTCATGATAAAAAATAAATAGGTAAACTATCAGAAAAATACCATTAAAAAGAAAAAAATGGCATAATTTTAACATCATATTCAAGATCCATCCCCATATCTCCATACATGGACCTATGGTACAACCAATTAATAAAAATATATAATTTATTATCATATATCGATGGAAAATATATATATATATATACCAAAATATACATGTAGGGGGTGAGTACCAAACATGGTATGTTTTTTAAAATGATTATCATATAATCTCCCACATGTGTAATCATAATTTTTAAATAAAAATGAAACATAAAACATTTGAAAATATTAGTTTTATCAGTAATCATTAAAAAATATTTATCCAAACATGGAATAAATAATTCCTTTTGCAAACAAGAGTATAATGTAATCCAAACCCCAAAATCTCCCACATCTAAATCAATTTTATAAAACATGCTATGTTTATTCAAAAAATATTTTGTGATAACCAAAAATAAACAAAATTATCCTTTCTAGATTTCATAGAAGATTAATTTCAAAACCCATAAAAAACACATAATCCATAGTTAAAAAACAATCATATGATGAAGACATTAAGAACTATAATTTGACAAACAACCCTCAATTATTAGGATTATAAATATATATATATATATGGGAAATATTGTAGTTATCCCTAAAAATTAGAAAAAAAAGGATCAACTCATAGTATAAGAATATAGAAGTTATAACTATATAATTAGTTAAAGAATACATTCTTAATCCAAAAAACATCACGCATTGATATTTATAAAATCAATAAAATACAAAAAATGTAAATATAACTCCATATTTTTCAAAACCTCAAGAAATTTTGTATCGAATTTTTTGAAGCTATGTAGAAATTAGGGGGTTAAAATTGTAAACATTTATAAAAATGGAATATATTTATGGAGTTACATACTTTTATAATATAGAATATATTTATATTAATTTTTTGTAAATAAATTACATTTTATGGGTAATTAATTTCATTGAAGGATATTAAAAGTAAAATAGAAGATATAGATGTGTAATTAGATGATATTTGATAATGATGTAAAAAACATTCCATATATTAAGAAGTTTCATATTCCTTTTTTCATGTGAGATAATGTTCTTCTGAAATATGATCCAGACCAATGAGAGGGGGTGAATCATTTATTCGTTTTCCAATAATAAAAATAATTCATATCTTCTTTAGTAAATATTATCAACATGTGATACTTGTTAAAGTAATTATGCACTAAAATTAAACTTTTCATACATACCTTTCATATTCAATAACTATAAAAAGAATGAAGAAAATGCTATTTACATGGTTGGATACAAAGGCATACTATTTTCTATGTTGGATAGTCCTACCAACATGCATTGTTTTACTATATTATTTTTAGAATAAAATGGAATAATATGTGAAAAAATCAATAATTCAAATAAAATAAATCCAAGTATATATGGTTATTCCCCTCAACTATGATTTTCATATCCCCTTCCCTATACCTGGTTACAATCCCCATCAAGATAGGACTTTTCAGTAATCGGTGAGTATCTAATGTTACAAGGTTCACTTTCTTTATTCTTCTCTAATATAATTCAAAATGTTATTCACTTCCTGCACAAATAATTTGAATCAAATATTACCTTTTTAAACTCTTTAAAAACTACCAAAATTTAATAATAAACAATTTTGACATCCAAAATTCTCTAGAATATCTATCTAGAAAACATTCACAGCATAATTTAGTTTGATATGCCTTATTTAGTTAAACTTTTTCTAAGGGGGTTTATCTGATTGGCCTGAGTCTAATTATCCCAATGCACTTTCTTCTTTAACTGAGTAGTAACACAAGGATAAGCTCACAATTCATCTGTTTGGTGGAACATAGACTGATTAACATTTCACTAATGGAAGTCTCTATAATGGGATCACTCTGATGGACATGATCTGATGAAACTTCGTCTTTTGAAATTTTCTCTGATGATCGGATTGAACCTCACTCTGATGATAGTCCTCAGTTTCATATTCAAAAACAAACACTGATTAAAAACTAAATACATGTACAAAAAAATTCATATCTCTATCGCATGTGAACAAATCAACTCATGATAATTATAATGGTTCTTATCTCACCTTTTATGGGCTCTACTGAATGATAGACGTGGGAAAAAGAATTACTTTCCCTACTTAATGAAATTCAAAAATACAAGATTTATCATTCATTTATGTCTTCATATTATACTTCTTCAACCATTCTCATTAATCTTATAGATTCTTGAATCTTCTAAAATATACCCAAATATTTATACTTCATAAAGTTTAAAAATGATATTTGGTTTGATTGTTCATTATTATTATTCATTACGATGAAGACATGTGAAAAAACTAATGATGGTACATTATGATGACCTCTTGTATACACTAAATGTATTCTCATAATGATGATTTGTATCAACTAAAAACCACTTAAAAATACTTGTGATAATTCTTCCAAAATATTATGGAATTTCTTATATCATAAACAAGGAATACACTTCTAAAGATTCAGTCCTCCATGAAATTTTTTTGACAACAACATCCAACACCCCTCACAATACTTTTTCTACATTCCATAATTTATTTTTCTTCCTCATACCAATGATCTTGCGTCTGATGGATCAGTATCTAGTTCATTATGATGATCATTTTAAGAACTATTCTGATGAATCGTCCCCTCTTCTTGTGAATCAATCAATGGTTTTGTTCTTTTAATATTGACGTAATCAAAATACAATTCAATCGGATGAAAATGGTTGACTAAATTGTTGATCTTCATCTAGTTGATCGGTCCTTAAATATTTTTATTGAATTATCATTTCCCATAAATCAATAGTTCTTAAAAATATATCCTCTAATAAAAATATAAATCTGATATAAAAATGATATCAACAAGATAAAATGTAGCAGTTTTAAAATCCATTATGATGGATAAGTGTCAGGATTACTCTTATAATCAGCAGAAAACTGCATCTGATGGACCTGTATCGGTAGTGAGTTTATTGATTTATCATTATCAATATTCTATCATTCTGATATTATCGCATTGATTATTCATATACTACTAATCTATATCCTTTTGTATCTGGTGTTCCACACAACAATGAGAATACATTATAATACTTCCCATTGTATTCTCCCCTCTTCTATAAACTCTATCTTATAACATGTCTTATTTAGGATTTATGAGAACTCTTGGATTTGCGAAGCATATTTTGAATTACATTGGGAGGTTTTGTAACTTATCATCCTTTCCATCATCATCTTTCTTTTTAAAAAAATTTCAATACAATTGGGAGAACTGATTCTTCCCTATTATTTCATATAGCTTCCATAAAAAGTTTTATGTATAACATATGATTTCTTCAGATGAAAAAAATTAAAAACAATGTCAGATTTATATCGGATCGATGAATACATTTATTAACTTCTTCATTATGATCAGAATGTTCTTTATCAGACCCAAAGTTAGTATGATTCTCCAAACCGATGTCCGGGGTCAAAAGTTTTGTGTTTCCTTTTGTGTTCTGTATCCAATTCTCTATGTCCAGTGCATCTTCTTATCATTGCAAGTCCCATTCTAATGGGGTATTTCTATAAACCCAAAATCTACTATTTATTAACATCAACCATATATCATATATTGAAAAATTGTACAACCAAAACTCAATTAGGAATAAAAATCTCCCCCTTTGTGTTTTTTTCCAAACCCACATTAAAACAATATAACTTGTAGTTTTATTTTCTATCTTTTTTCTCTCCATTCATTTATTTCTCACGTATTTATTATATCTCCCCTTTACCTTTCTCTCCCCATTATTGACAATTTAATTTAAAGGGTTCGTCATAAAAAACATTTCCCTTAATGAAAAATGATCTCAATTCCATGGGTTAGAACTTTTTATCTCCAAATCATTAAATTATTTCATAGGAGAACATAAGAATTACATGAGTTTCATAACAAAGTTATTTTAACTATACAATTCTATATTTTTGTGGGTGAACCTGATATAGAGAACAATAGTGTATAATCGACATTATTAATGTTTTCCATAACACAACTTTCATGTGATACCTTAACATGATTATTCAATCATTCTCATTTCTAGTGAAAGTATTGATAATTTTTGTAAAGATAAGATTAACATGCACCCAACTCAAAAAAATATCAGAAAGTATAGATGTATAAACACAAATTTCTATAAATTCATCTTCTATAACCTCAATACTTTATTTTTCAAGAAAACTAGAGACTCAAATATCAATTAGATTAATTCAACTCCTTTAATTACCATCAATTTAGTAAAAACTCAAATATTTTTAAATAGGGAGGAACCACACATATTCCCAAAAGGAACATTTGGAATGAGATTAATTTCTTGGTATTGCTTTATTCTTCTTCTTCTTAGACTTTTCATTTCATTTATTTTCTTGATTATGTTCATCTTTTTGGGATCTGATAACATGTTTCTTTTCATATACAGATTGGTCAGATAAGTTTTTAAACTTATTTTATTATTTACAAACATTTTTATAGTAATTTGGAAACAACACCTCTATGCCTTCTTACTGTTATGGCAGGATAATCAAAAAAATTAGTAATAAGCACTTATTTCTCACATCCCTTACCTGATTTCTAATTTTTAAACAATAATCTATTGATATCACTTTATCATCTTTTCTCACATCTTCAAAAACATTTTTCTTCCAATTTTATTGAACTTATTTCATTAATTATTCTAAAATACTCTCCATGCCAACATGTTTTTGGAAACTAAATAAGCACACCTTCTATTTGGACTCACATGTTTATTTTTCTCCACTTTTTTAACATAGTAAACATCAATTATATTTTCTTCATTGTTGAGACATCATCAATATTATCATTAGGAGTTTTTTTATATTTCCACAAATCTTTTAGAATGGGTTGTTCCTATTTGGTAATCATAACTCCCTCTTGATTCATATATGTTTCTTGGTAGAGACATGTTAAACCAGTATGAATGAGATATGTGTTTAAACACTCCAAAACACCAACAGTGACCTCTGAATCTTTTTTTTTAATTGATAATGAACTTTTTCATAACATTATTTTTATTGTTTATATATAAATCATCTACCAATTTTCATAAGATGATTCTTTATTAAATAATTTCTTTATTTTTTGATGAAATATATTGTTTCACAAACCTATTTTTGTAAACCGTTATTTTCACCTTCATTAGAAGTTTCACATTTAATATCAACTTCATTGGTGAAGTTTTCACTCATAGTTCATATCTCACATTATGTTGTAAGAATCATTGATTTTTTTTTCAAAACAACATACTCTTTCTAAGGTAGAATAACTTTCAGAACATCAATCATCTATTCATATTCAACTATGTTAAACTTGTTTTGTGTTTTTTCATTAGCGATTCTATATTCTTTCGTGATGAGGTTATAATTTATAGTTTATAATTCATCATAAATTTTTTAGATTTCTCTCATGATCACAAATAATTGAATTCTAATATCTAATAAAATTGATATTTTTCCCTTCATTATTCATCTGATCATTATTCATAGAATATATATTTATTAAATATTTCAACACTTTTATTCATTATTTGTTTAGTTGATTCTTCTTCTAAATTTATTTTACTAAATTTGTTTTAAAAATCCACACAATTTATATAATTTATTAACCATCATCATTTTCTAAAGAACAAATTTTATCTCTAACATGAGAAATAAATATGAAGTGATTATTATATTCATCATTGGATGAGAAATAATCATTCTTCCTTCAACTCATATATCTTTTATTCTTCTTCTCATGGGGAAATAAATCCTTACGTTTCTTACAATTTTTTCTTATATTTATCATAATTTTCCTTGGACTCATATTCTACAACATTATTCCATTGAAAATAATGTTACAAATTTCCTTTACCTTCAAAATTTTATCATTTGAGGGTTTTAATTTTCCATTTCCCCTTATGATATTTCATGGAAAGGATGGAAACAATTGTATACAAATTGTTTTTCACATCCACTTAATTTAAACAAATTAGTTCTTCGTTAATTTCATTATCTTTTTTCCCATTCAAAAAATATTTCAAGTCCATTTATTTATTACCCTTTTATTTAATTTTCACAGGATTCTCGCTTCTCATTTTATAAGTAACAATAGTACTATGTTGATCGTCCAACTACAATGTTTCAAGATCTCTATCTTACAATGATAATACTTTGGAATAAAAACTATCCGGAAGAATTATTGAGATATTTTAAAAATTGTTGAGTATTCTAAATTCACATTGAGAAATCTTATGAAGATAATGATATCATTTACTCATGTAAAGAAGTCAGCAACAGATTCATACTCAACCATTTTAGATCAAAATACATTAGCCAATATAGTTGTAAATTTTCGTTGTTCACCTACTTATTTCTTTCATTAATGTTTTTCAGATTATCCCAAATACCATTATCAGTTATAATTCCCTTTAATCTATAAAACTCACTTTTGAGTTAGTTATTAGAGTAAATCATTTTTTGATCTTCCATATTTCTCAATATTTTTATTTTTAGCAACTATAATTGGATAATTCTCAATAAATGTAAATATATCTGTAGTAGCTTCCAAAACATCATTCCCAAGAGACATAAGATATTCTATCATTCTATCATTCCATATATGACAGTTCTTACCATTGAAAATTTAAACCCACTTATAGTTCATGATATAAATATTCTGTATTCATATAGTTGGATCATTCAGAGGGATCCAAATTTAATACCAGTTGTTACTTCCAAATATTCTTGAGACCAATAAGAGGGTTGAATCGGTGGTTTACTTTTATTTTAAAATAATGTTTCTTATCATATTTAATAAACATTCTTAACCTCATAATCTTTTTAAAGACATTATCCACTCAAATAAATCTTCTCAACTATTCCTTTCATATAAAACAAATATAAAAAAGAAGGAATCACCTTATATTTATATAGTTCATAACATATACCCACTCCTTGAATTGTTCAATTGTCCTTCCAACATGGGTTCTTTCACTATCTTTTTTCAGAATAAAAATTCATAAGAAGTGAAAAATTCTACAATCCTAGTAGAAAATTTTCTTATATAGTTGTTTACACTCCCAAATATCATTTTCCTATACCCTTCCCTATAGCTGGTTATACACCCTAGAAATACAATCATTTTTAGTAACTAGTGAGTATCCACATTTATTATCTTCACTTTCCTTTTTTTCTAATCTACTTCAAAATTTTCTTCACTTCATCCACAAGTAAGTTGAATCGAACATTACCTATGTACAATCTTTAAGAACATAGAAAATTCTCTATGGAACTATTTGGAATTTAATAATTCTCTAGAAACTCATTTCTAAAAAATTCCTCTATAAAACTAATTTTGATCTACCTCAGTCTAATTGGCCTCATTATGAATCCCCTTCTATTTCTTATTCAATTGAGTAGTAACATAATTGGAAGATCACAATTCCTCTATCTAATAGAAATTAGTTTGATTGAAAATGCTCTGATGGATGTTTATTTGATGGCCTCACTCTAAAGGAGTTTCTTAGATGAAATAGGGTCTATTAGAACTTTCTTCGATGATTAGATTGATCCTCACCCTCATGATATTCCTCAGCTTAAACCTGAAGAAAAAAACACTAATTGGAAACTCAATGCCTATCCTCTAATTTTTAGGGCTCCAGTACATGTGAATATTTTAACTCATCCAAAGTGCAAATGTACTAAGCTCTAATTTTTTAGGCACTCTATAATGGAATAGGTGGGAAAAAGAATTCCTTTTCATGTTCAATGAAATGAACGAATCTCATATTTATCATTGATTTATGTCTTCATTATTGACTTATTCAACTCTTCTCATTACCTCTAGGATCTTATCAAATCATCTCAAATATTAAGACTTCTTCGGGTTTAAAAACATTCTTTAATCAGATTCTCTGATCCGATTGTTCATTCTGATTCTTCATTACAATGATGACATGTTAAAAAATAAATATGGCCCATTACGAATACCTCTTGTAAACACTAAAAGTATTCCCATACAAATACATTGTATCAACTGAAAAAACTCATTAAGACTACCGAGCATTTTTCAAAAACATTGTGGCTTTTAATCTATCATAAACATGGTTTACACTTGTTATAATTATGTAATCCTTGTAAATTTTTCAACAACAGCTTCCAACTCCATTGAAAATACATTATCAACCTTTAACCTTTTATTTTTTTACTCAATCCAATGATCCTATTTCAATGGTTCTATATCTGGTTCATTCTAATGACCATATTAAGCGATGGTCTAACGATTCTATAGCTATTCTTGTGAAACAATATATACTTTGGTTATTTTACTCTTGGAATAATAAATATACAATTCAAACTGATGAAAATATTTCACTATATTTTTTATCTCCATTTGGTTGATTGTTCTCTGAATCGTTTTATTGGATTATCATTTCCCATAATTCAATCATTATTAAACTTCTACCTCTGATTAAACTTTGTATATGATATAAAAATAATATCAAAAAGATAAAATGTATCAACGTACAAATCAATTATGATGGATCAGTGTGAGTATTAGTCTGATGATTTGCTGAAACCCAATTCTGATGGACCCATGTTGAGAGTGACTTAATTGTTTTAGAAAGACAAATATTACAACCTTTTGATATTGTCACACCGATGATTCTCATACATAGGATAAATATTTTTGTATTTTTTGTTCCCCAAACCAATAACGAGCATACAGAATATATCACCTTGTATTCTCCTCTCTTACATGAAATTCATCTTGTATCATAACTTCTTCATGATTTTTAAGAACTCTATGATTAGAGATGCATCATTTTACTTACATTAGTATTTATTTTGACTTCTCATCTTTTCCATTATCTTAATTATTCCCATTCAAACCTCAACATTATTGGTATCACTAGTTATCTATCTTTCTTCCATAAGGATTACATCACATGTTTTCCAAAAAATGTAATGACCCAAAGTCTTATAAAGTGAAATTACCTTCTTATAATTATTTCATATGGTATAAACATGTAGAGAAAACAATTAATGCTTTATAAATGATGAATTGATGAAATAAGAAGTGTTTCTACCAGTTAATGAACCTATAATGATGAAATAGTAACATGACATTTGAAATTGTAATATGACCCTTATGAATAGTAAATTGGCCAATTGAATAGTAACATCACCAATGAATGTATAAATTAAGCTTATCCAACTATAAGTGACAATATGATATTATTATATCATAAAATCGGTAAATAAATATTTTAAAAGTTATTATTTAAGTGTTGGAATTTTTATTGGTCATAAATATTTAATTATATATTTTGATTAATTAAATAATTAAAAAAATATTCTCATAAAATGTATTCATAAATTAATGTTTTGATGTCTTAATATTATATGATAATATTAAGAGATTATGATTAATTTTTTATAGTGTTATAAAAGTAGTTTTAATTTTAAAATTTATATTTTCCACATAAATGATGATTTTAATTTAAATTCAAATTTCTCATATTCAAAAAAAATTATAAAATGGATTTCATTTTTTAATTATACACATCAAAAAAAGTGAGTTTATTTTTGGTATTTTTCTAAAATAATTGTTTTTTGGTGATTAATAAAATATAGTAATTTACGATATATATACAATATATGTTAGATGCACTATTCATTCAGTCATGGCTGATGTAAGAAAAATTTGATTCAAACAAAAATAACCTAATTTCCATATTAATTATCAATAATAAACACTATTTATTTTCTTGAGAAAAATAATATAATTTTGAGTAAAATAATGAGAAAACACACCTCTCCTCCACAATAAAAAACACCCCTCACCACCCATTTACATCACACATCTCAATCCATGATCCATATCCAAACTATGCATATTAAACTTCCCAAGAATGTACCCCATGTAAAGTATCTTTTGGTCCTAATAAATGAACAAAAAACCCCTAAAGAGACTCTAAAGAAGAAATAATCAATAGGTAAAACCCTCTTCCGTTTTCTTTCAATTTCATCGCAAGTTATATTCTTTTCTTTTCCTATCCTCACCTCCCCTCTTCTATATGGTATGAAAAATCTAGTATATTACATATACATTAATTTTATCATGTCTATGGAATAATTATTCCTCTAATCATTTCTCCTCTATCTTTTACAGTATGAATGAAAACATCATCTGTGAGGTTCCCATTAACCACCTTTGTGGATGATGTGCTTTCATCATTCAATTATGTCATCAAGGCTGGTCATGGAACAATTTTTATTGATGAAACATATTATTATATGTATTTTTTATGTTATATAATGTTCTTTAATCATTTTTTACACATGATATTAATTTATAAAACAAACTTAGTTTGTTGTGATCAAAAAATGCTAAGTTAATCTAAACGATTAACATTATTGATTTTCCTAATGAATCATCCACAATTATAGAAACAATTGGTATTTTAATATTATATAATTTTATTAATAACATATATGTCCATTTCTGTACAACAAACCTCATTCTTCATGATTTTCCACACACTTATACAAGTAAATAGATCGTGAAAACCAAAGAAATCAACGCTCCCAAATGAGGAAATTGAACCTGTTAAACCATCAAAAAACCATAAATAAACTTAATAAAGTTTTATTAAATAAAATACATTTATAAATTGTTATTTAATTCTTAATTAATGAATCTAATTATATTATTCATTAAATAAAGATCAATTGCATAATTGTTTCGGACCTAAGGTAATAGATTCTACCCAAAACTCCATTATTTATTTGGGTTACTCCTCTATTTTTACCCAAATGAAATTCAATTTTATTTTATGTAAATATTATAATTTCTATTTATATGTTCCACACTCAAGAATCATCATCCATTATTCTTTATATTTGGGGATATATGTGTTTATAAATGGTTCCCTACTCAATTATTCTTGATGAGCTAGCTTGATTTAAGTGAACTTCATGAATTCATACCCATTTCAATGCATGCTCCATAATAAGTTTTAAGCCACCATTATTTTTCTAAAATAAGTTTTTTTATCATGAAGGACTACCCTAGTTCAATTATGGTTTTATAAAAAAGATCGTTCCTTTTCTATTTTAAATAATCCTGAAAGTTTTCCCTTAAACGGTATTAAAATGTTTCATTTGTAAAGTTTCTTAAAAACTATTTTCATAGTACTTTGAATTCACTTATCATTATATATTATTATATTCCATTATTAATTTCCATGTATGATTTAATTTCTTTGTTTCAGAGAAAATTTTAAAATACACTCATTTATTATTCTTCGGACATGATTATGATACCAAATTCATTCAATGGGTAACCCTTATCTTTATGTTTGATTATTTATGCATGATTTTTTATGTGGAAATAATATTTATAAACATATTATGATGGAACTCCAAAGTATTGGGTATTTTTTAGTCTCATAAGACGTGATGTAAAATAGTCTTGATGGTTATCCTTGACTTGTTCTCCCTTATATGCAACAAGCCTTCACTCTTGCTCCTCTATGTGCAACGAGAATTGACTCATGTTCCTCTATGTGAAACGATCCTTGACTTGGGATAATGTCATTTTTTATTTTATTAACACATTACTATGAATCCTTGATTATATGATCCCATGTTATGATTATATGACAACTATGTTGTTTATTTATTTTTTAAAGATGATTTATTACATAAAATTTCTCTTGATACAAATTAGAAGATCAAGAGCTCCATAGTCATTTTGAAATTTGGTACATTAAATAAAAACATAAAATAGGAATAGAAACATCTTTATTAAAAACTTCTTTGACATGGCCAAAACATTCCTTCGTACTTAACACTACATGGGATAACCTGATGAACTACATAATAAAGGGGTGAGCTATAATGCATAGTAAGGGAATAAACATGAAATAACATGAGGATAATAATACATGTTATACAATACATATCAAAAAGTAATAAAGGAACATGAATAATAAAGCATGATATAGAATGATAATCATAACATGGAAAATGTGGAAATAACTAAAAACACTACATCATAAATATATCAAGGCTAAACCTACCAAGATCCCATTGTAACACACAGAGATTTTATAAAAAATATTCTTTTTAATTTCAGTGTTGTATTGTGTTTTATGCTACACCAAAAGGAGCTTTCACTACAGGCATCCCTGACTTGTCTTACATTACACGCAATTGCGCCCTTCCATGATAGTGTGTGTTGTACGCAATACCGAGTTTCACTAAACAATGATATGTTATATAAACTAGCTGTTATGAATAGTAATACCCACTTTTTGAAATGTTATAAATTTTATCTTTCTAAATTGACTTCATATTTGGATTTAGAATATCGAAATTAGAGTACGGTGAATTTTGGTATTTTTCTGAAAACGTTCAATTTTTTATGAATAGTGAAAACACTAGGTTACTATTTAAAAACCAACTTTTTATTTAAATAATTATTTATTTTATTTAAATTTATTTTAGGTCAAAATGTATACATAATACCTATATAAGTTCAATGTAATTCATTGGAGTCATTTTATAATAATTTTAGATATATAAAAAAATTGAACTTTTCACCGTCTTTTACCCACCTCCTAGGAGAATTTGAAGATTTATATAAAACTTAATTTTACCCCTTCTTTGAGTGGAATATAAAAAATATAAGAGACACAGTTAATATCAACGAGTAAAATGTGGTTCAATAAGATTAAAATAATTTTTGGTGAATAGTAACTTTTTACTATTATTTACCACGATTAAAAGTAAATAGTGTAATTAAGGGTAAAATGATATTATTATTACCCTAACACATTTCTTAATTAAATTGTATTATTTTAACTCAACCAAAACAATCTAAGGAATAAAATATTACCCTTTAGGTCTACTTGGATTAGATTAGGACATTTGTTATTATTTTATTTAAAAAAGGGTTAAAATCATTAAAATCGAAGTTTAATAACTAAAACATTTTTAATATATGGTTATACATAAGATAAATTAGACTATAAATATTAATTAGAGAGAAAAAAATATTTAATACCTAATGGTAGTTTGTTTATAATTTTTAGACGTTAAATAATTTAATTTATTTATGACACAATGCTGATGTAGTAATTACCTAAATAATGAAATATAAAAATAATTGATATTATAAATACCCAAATAAATGTAATTTGATACTTTTTATGAATTAAACTAATTTTATAGGTTAATATGACATGTTAGTATTGATTTAATTATCTTTTTTTAACTAATCATTCTATTAAGAATTTCAAAAAAATCAATTACCAAATAGTGTGAAAATTGACATAAAATAGTATTTAAAACAAATATTATATTATTAATTGTTATTATATTCCTAAAAATCTAAGGTTCGGCCAAATTAGTTATATAAGGTTATATATTTTTATAAATAACCACTTGGGGATCTTTTTCCTTATTATGGTAAGATTATTAACCATATCGTGTAAGAAAACAATAAGACATGGTAAAAGATAAATTATTTAACTTAGAGTTAAATCTAAAGGATAATGTTAAAATAGTAACCTAAACTTCTATTAAAACTATTGGTTGAGAGGATTGCGACCCATCCCCACTTTAGTTTCTAAATAAATCAATTTGGAGCAATTATTAAACGAATATGAATTTATTATAAAATAATATTTTATGTTTTTTCAAAGGTGCCCCTCTCCTCCCTTATAAAAGGGCACCCCTTCCCTCTTCTCTTCACACCATTTTGAGCCTTGAAGCTCGGAAAACCCCTGCCAATTCCTCTTTTTAACCTTTCTAGTTACATCATATCAGTTCTGGTCTTCTCAATATACCAACTCTAGTTCCCTAAGAAGAATTTTAAAAGAGGTGTGTCGAAGAAGAGGTAATCTCTTCTACCGATTATTTCAAGTTTTCTTTCCTCTTCAACTTCCTCTTATTTAGTTTTTTCATTATAAAGTAATAAAAGAAGTATTACTTATATACTGATATGTTATTATATATATTAAAAAACCCTATTTCACCTTCTATTTATCCTATGGAAAACAAAATCACCGTGCATGCATGCGTACAGAATACTGTCTCCACGTCGTGGTGTAATAAGTTTTTCCCCCACCACCTTACTTGGATGTGTATAATGGTGTAAAGAATAACTATATATAATTATTATAACATTATACGGATTCTGTGATATTATATCATCCACCCCAATACAATTCAATAAATATGGGAACGATATCCTCTCTTGTGCGTACGTACGGATTACCGTCTCCACGACGCGATGAGATTCATTTTCCATGTTAACAATTAAAGAATAATTATAAAACATATATAATAAGTAAAAATTAAATATATGACATAATAATTATAATAGATTTATGAATATATATATATATATATGTATGTATGTCATCCACTTAATTCAATTCAATTCAATAAGGAAACGAAAAATAGTGTTCATGCGTACGTACGACCTACTATCTCCACGAACGGTGTATTTCATTCCATTTATCGATGTATTATATATATGTATATTCTGAATATATGTTATATATAAATAATGTTTTATATTCTGGAATTAAGTAATCATGATCTAAGTAATCATATTAATAATTTCAAGTCTAAACACGGATGATAAATGAAACGATTTTACCCAAAATGATGCTTTAAAATGGAATTAACAAATGAATAGATAATATAAAGCCGTAAGTGAATCATATATGTTATCATAAATATTATTATGGTTTTTTTACAAGTTAATAATAAGTTTAAACCCACTATACAGGAGTTTTAGACACATATGGAAGAAATTGGACATAAGGTAAGGGATAAATTTTCCAATCTCATTTTTATCCGAGATTGTTTATTCGTAAGTATTCACTGGGGTTATATTTATCATCCATGTCCCTATTTTATAAATATGGTTTCATGTATGTTTAAAGTATCTTTTTACCCATTTTTGACTTTCACTTTATGGTATGTAAGGAATCTTTCTTTTGATTATCATACGAGGTACTTTTTGACTTTTCCGGGAAAAGTATGAAAAGAATGTTGTTTAACTTATACGACACAAACTGATTTTTACGGTTTCATAATTCCCAATTTTCATAAAACTTTCTTTACAATATTTCATGATTATTTTCAACAAAAGAAATTTTCTTTTAAAAGTACATGGAATTTTGTGAAAATAAAATGATTTTGAAAAGAAAGGATATTTTCTTCAAGAATTGATTTCAACTGTTATATCAAAACCAATTTCCATCTAAGATGACATTATTTCATATGTGTATGTTTCAAGTATAATGTCACTATGATTTACATGGTTTCAATTTTATTATGAAGAAATGATATCCATTTTTTTATATGGATTATGTGATGATGGGGTGATGTTTATGAAACCCATTTTATTCTTTGGGTTATGGTGAATGATTTATGTATATTTTGTGGCAAAAGTATGAATGATTTCATTAGGAGATGCGTGGGACCTATATCTCCCTCCATTGAATTGGGTAATGATTTATATCTCATGAGGTATACATGGCCGGAATGGTATGTTAATCCGGTTCAGTGATATAGGACTGGAACGAGGAGTGAACTTGATTCAGAATGACACTTTTTCCACTAAGACGGTCTTGGTTGCAATGCCTTGGCTACTATGGAAATCATATCATGTGCATAATAGTTTTCCAAAATTACATGTTTTATTCCCATGCTATTTTATCATGATTGATATTCCATTATGATCTATTCTTTATTTACTGCCATGATTTATGTCATCACTCAAGATTTTGATGTTTAAACATTATGTTCATGTTTTTAAGTTCAAATGTATATGGTTTGTTTTATTCTATCCATGCTTACCATTACTGAGCATTTGAGCTCACCCTTTATATGTTTTCTTTTCCCCATGATATAAATAAAGGCTTTAGGTAAGAAAATAGAAGGGTAATATATTTATGGGAGATGTTGAAGATCTTTCACAATGATTAGAAGATTTTGTTCCATGTTTCCAAAGATAATAAACTATTACGATCCTTGAGTGTTGGTTTTTGTTATGTATTAAGTATTCCACTAAAGTAATGTAATGTCTATGTAGGTCAAGATTTGGGTCTCTATAGTTGGTATTAGAGGAAAGGATTATTTAACCTTTGGAAACTAGTATGGAAAAACTTTAGTGAGATCCCTAGAAATATTTCTCTGGTATGTTTAGGGATGTCCGTATGGTTAAATATAAGTATAGGATATAGTCCTATAATTATGGAAACAATCTATGAATTAACCATAATATGTTATATATTGAAGGTAATCCACCATTGTTATGTTGTTTTCCCTAGCATGATTTTTTACTCTCACACTATTCTTTTTGGGTTTTAGAAGTTGGCTGGAACCCGAAGGAACCGTGTTAATCAATGTAATGGACAATGCAATTATTGTCCTCCAAAACAACCAAATGTGATGGGAGTTGGAGTGAAAAATCTTATTTATATACTTACACAAGCTAAGAATCATTCGTTATTTCCAAATGATCAGAGAAGAGAACAATATTCTATTGAGTCCTTCATGAGGCAACATCCACCTTCTTTCAATGGGTCTTCTGGTCCACCTGTTGCTGAACAATGGATCAGTGTCATTGAAAAGATATTTTCCATACTTTTTTGTTCGGAACATGATAAAGTCATTCTAGCTGTTTACCATCTAGAAGGTGAAGCAGACCAGTGGTCGACTCTAATTAAGAATTCAAGTCCCTAAGAAGAAATTTAATCCATGGAATGGGACGAGTTCAAGAACTTGTTTTTCAGTAAGTACATCCCTCGTATTCTTCGAACAAAGATGGAAAAGTATTTCCTTGAGCTTAAACATAAGGATGATGAATCTTTTGGTATATATGAAGTGAATTTTACAAGACTTACAAGGTATGAATCTGGTTTTATCATCCAACCTAAAAGTAAAGTTGATCGCTTATTCAGTGGCTTAAATCCAAGTCTTCAAAGATCATTAGTTATAAGAGACATATGTAGCTATGATGAAATTGTGCATTGTTCTATCAAGGTAGAACTAGAAGTTGTTGTAACATATCCATCTAATGGTTTTGACAAGAAATGAATGATGGAGTTCAAGGAAAAACCTCAGAATAATTGTTAAAAGAAGGTGAATGTTTCTTTATTCTCAATGTGGGGAAAGAAGTTTGGTGGAGATTGTCTTAAATGGACTAGAAAATGTTTTAAGTGTGGAAAAGAAGGTCATAGAGCATCTGAGTGTCGAAGTAATGGAAAAAGGGTTTCTAATGATGTGAATAAAGAAAATATTGTAGAGAATGCACCACCAACACTTCAATACTTCATGTGCAAGGAAATGGGGCATTATTCTAATCAATGCCCAAATCGAATGGTTAATGATGATCAATGTAAGAAACCTCTTAAGGAAAAGGATAAATGGATGTCACATGCGAGCACTATTTGTGATGTTGAGTATGACCATGATGTTGTGTTATGATTAAGTATTTATGTAATGGGATTTCAAAATAGTATCATGGAATCTCATTTATGGTATCATGGAATTTTTGAATATCTATGTATTGGTTTTCAATAATTATATGGTACCGGTAACCATGAAAAGTGATTGAACTATTTTTGTAAAGAAGATGATATGCGCATAATGAAGGGATAAAGAGAAAATTAAATGAGCTCAAGACTGATATAAGGACAAAGTTATATCATGGTTTTAGTATATATAAATTTTGGGATTTTGGTATGTGGAATGAGTTAACTTCTGACAGCATTCATGTTTTATCTAAGGTTCTATGTTAATTCATGTTTCAAAATAATACAATATTAAGGTATTCACATGTTTGGAATATGACCAACAAGATATATCTTATGATATATGGGAGATAAATGATGGTATTCACATGCTTGGTATATGACCTCTCTAGTAATCATTTTCTTCATACTATGAGATTGGACAGATGTATTTTGGATAAGCCTAAAGATTGGAACGGATTATGTTGGACATAAGATACTATTATTTAAAGATAGAACTTTTTTTCGATATTATTTCTGGAATGTTATAATAGTATAGTTTTAGAAAAAGGACAACCCATAGGATGAGCGACAACCCGTCGTGTCGGACAAGGCTGTGGGAATCGAACCCACAACTGACATACGACAGGCCTTTATCGCATACCACTGGCCTATAGAAAGACCCTGGATAGTAGAAACTAGTTTTATTGTATTAATCACTATGATAAATGAAGTATAAATCCATTTTAGCGACCATATATGATTAATCTAAAGATAGATGAACTTATGTATATTTAATAAATTGTGCTAAACTTTTTGCGATAGAAACAAATGGAATGATCTATCATTCTATCACATGATCTGCTAAAACTTCACGAATGACAAAGTCAACTTCAGTTATTTAAGATATGAAGTGGAAGTTGTTCAAGACATGAACAATGGTGAGATTTTACCTAAATCAAGTAAGTATTTATTTTAATTCAACAATTCTTCAGCATTAGGGGAATGATCTTGAAAACTAAAAATGTTTTCCTAGTAACCTCATACCCAATAAATCAGATGGCACCATAGATCATCACAAATTTATGGATTTTTCATATCCATGTTCTCTGCCACTCTCCATCAGAACTTGATGTTTAGATTTCTCTTCCATATCCATATTTTCACCTATGTTCTCCTATGTGGAAACCCAGTGATAAGTTAATTTGGTTATCCATTACATTTTATACTTTAGTTTTTTAAAGTTATGTTTTGGTATTCCTTTTTACGATGTGGGTTTCTATGAAAGAAACTTTCAAGTAGTAAACCATTTATATCCCCGATGAATTTCGAGGGAAAAATTCATTTTTAGGGGGGTAGAATGTAACACCCCGAGATTTTATGAAAAATATTCTTTTTAATTTAATTAATGTCTTGTGTTGTACGCTACACCAAAAGGATCTTTCACTACACGCATCCCTAGCTTGTCTTGCATTACACACAATCACAACCTTCCATGATAGCGTGTGTTGTATGCAATACTGAGTTTCACTAAACAACAATATGTTATATACACTAGCAGTTATGAATAGTAATACCCACTTTTAGAAATGATATAAATTTTATCTTTTGAAATTGACTTCATTTTTGGATTCGAAATATCAAAATTAGACAAGGGTGAATTTTTGGTGTTCTTCTGAAAACATTCAATTTTTGATGACAAGTGAAAACAATGGGTTACTATTTAAAAACCAACTTTTTATTTAAATAATTATTAATTTTATTTAGATTTATTTTTGGTCAAAATTTATACATAATACCTATATAAGTTTAATGTAATTCATTGGAGTCATTTTATAATAATTTAAGATATATAAAAATTTTATTTAACTTTTCACCGTCTTTTACCCACCTCCAAGGAGAATTTGAAAATTTACATAAAACTTAATTTTACCACTTATGTGAGTGGAATTTCGAAAATCTGAGATACACTGTTAATATCAAGGAGTAAAATGTGGTTCAATAGCGTAAAAATAATATTTGGTGAATAGTAATTTTTTACTTGTATTTACCACGGTTAAAAGTAAATAGGGTAATTAAGGGTAAAAATGATATTATTATTACCATAACACATGTCCTAATTTAAATGGATAAGTGTAATTAGACCAAAAACAATATTAGGAATAAATTTTACCCTTTAGTTCCACTTGGATTATATTAGCACATTTATTATTATTTTATTTTAAAAAGAGTTAAAATAGTTAAAATCAAAGTTTAATAACTAAAAAATTTTAATATAGGGTTATACATAAGATAAATTCTACTATAAATATTTAATAGAAAGATAAAAATATTTCCTACCTAATTCAATTTTATTTATAATTTTTAGACGTTATATAATATAAATTATTTATGACAGAATGGTGATGTAGTAAATACCGAAATAATGAAATATAAAAATAATTGATATTATAAATACCCAAATAAATGTAATTTGAGACTTTTTATAAATTACACTAATTTTATAGGTTCATATTACATGTTAGTATTGATTTAATTATCTATTTTATAACTAATCATGCTGTTATGATTTTCAAAAAAATCAATTACCAAATTATGTCAAAATTGACATAAAATAGATTTTAAAACAAATATTATATTATTAATTATTATTATAGTCCAAAAAATATAAGGTTTGGTAAAATGAGTTAGATAAGGTTATATATATTAATAATGAACCACTTGGGGTTCGTTTGGCATGTTATAGTAAGTTTATTAACCATATAGTGTAAGAAAACAAGAAGACGCGGTAAAAGTTAAATTATTTAACTTAGAGTTAAATCTAAAAGATAAGGGTAAAATAGTAACCTAAACTTGTCTATAACCTATTATTTGAGAGTATTTCAACCCATCCTTAATTTATCTTCGAAATAAATCAATTTTTAGCTATTATAAACCGAAAATGACTTTATTATTAAATAATATATTAAGTTTTTTCAAAGGTACCCCTCTCCTCCCTTATAAAAGGGCACCCCTTCCCTCTTATCTTCACACCCTTTTGAGCCTTGATGCTCGGCCAACCCCTGCCAATTCCTCTTCTAAAAATCTCTAGTTACATCATAATGGTTCTGGTATTCTCAAAATACCAACTCTAGTGCCCTAAGAAGAAGTTTAAAAGATGTGTGTCGAAGAAGAGGTAATCTCTTCTACCGATTCTTTCAAGTTTTCTTTCCTCTTCAACTTCCTATTATTTAGTTGTATCATTATAAAGTAATAACATAAGTATTACTTATATACATATATATTATTATAAATATGAAACAACCCTATTTCACCTTCTATCCATCCTATGGAAAACAAAATTGTTGCGCGTACGTACGTACGAAATACCGTCTCCACGTCGTGGTGTAATCAGTTTTTCCACCACCACCTTACTTGGATGGGTATAGTGGTGTAAATAATGACTATATATAATTATTAAAACATCATACTAATACTATGATATTATATCATCCACTCCAATACCATTCAATAAATATGGGAACGATATCATCACTCGTGCGTACGTACGGATTACCGTCTCCATGACGCGATGAGATTCATTTTCCATGTTAACAATTCAAGAATAATTATAAAGTATATATAATAAGTAATCATTAAATATATTAAATAATAATTCTATTGGATTTATTTATATATATATATATGTATTTCATCTACTTAATTCCATTTAATTCAATAAGGAAATGAAAAACAGTGTTCATGCGTACGTACAACCTACCTTCTCCTTGAACGGTGTATTTTGTTCCATTTATCAATCTATTATATATATATATATATATTCTGAATATATATTATATATAAATCATGTTTTATATTTTGTAATTAAGTAATCATGATCTATGTAATCATATTAATAATTACAAGTTAAAACACGGATGATAAATGAAACGATTTTACCAAAAACGCAGATTTAACGTGGAATTGACAAATGAACAGATAATATAAAGTCGTAAGTGAATCATATATGAAATAATAAATATTATTATGTTTCGGTTACAAGTTAATAATATTTTTAAACCGACTATACAGGAGTCTCAGACACATACAAAAGAAATTTTACATAAGGTAAGGGAAAACTTTTCCAATCTCATTTTTAACCGAGATTGTTTATTCGTAAGTATTTACTGGGGTTATATTTATGATCCATGACTATATTTTCTAAAAATGGTTTAATGTATGTTTAAATTATATTTTTACACACTTTTGAATTTTACTACATGGTACATAAGGAATCTTTCTTTTGATTACCATACGAGGTACTTTTTGACTTTTCCGGCAAAAGTACGAGAAGAATGTTTTTTTAACTTATACGACACAAATAGATTTTTATGGTTTCATAATGCCTAATATTCATGAAGCTTCATTTAAAATATTTCATGATTATTTTCAAAAAAATCCCTTTTCTTTTAAAATTACTTGTCATTTTGTGAAAAGATAATCATTTTTAAAAGAAAGGATATTTTCCTCAACAATTCATTTCAAGTGTTTTATCAAAACCAATTTCCATCTAAGATGACATTATTTCATATGTGTATGTTTCAATTATAATGTCTCTATGATTTACATGGTTTCACTTTTCATATGATGAAATGATATACATTTGTGTTATATGGATTATGTGATGATGGGATGATGTTTATGAAACCCATTTTATTCTTTTGTTTATGATTAATGATTTATGTATATTTTGTAGCACAAGTAAGAATGATTTCATTATGAGATGGGTGGAACCTATATCTCCCCCAAATGCATTGGGAAAAGATTTATAACACATGAGATAGTCATGGCAGGAATGGTAAGTTAATCTGGTTTAGTGATATAGGACTGGAACAAGGAGTGAACTCGATCTAGAAAGGAACTTTTTCCACTAAGATGGTCTTGGCAGCAATGCCTTGGATACTATGGCAATCATATCATGTTGTTAATAGTTTTCCACAATTACATGTTTTATTCTCATTCTATTTCATCATTATTGATGTTCCATTATGATATATTCCTTATTTACTGCTATGTTTTATGTCATCACTCAAGATTTTGATGTTTAAACATTATGTTCATGTTTTTATGTTCAAATGTATATGGTTTAATTAATTATATCCATGCTTACCCTTACTGAGAATTTGATCTCACCCTTTATATGTTTTCTTTTTCCCAGGATATAAAGAAAATTTTCAGGTAAGAAAAAAAAATGGAAAGATCTTTAAGGGAGATGTTGAAGATCTTTCACAACGATTAGAAGGTTTTGTTCCAAGTTTCTAAAGACACTAAACTATTATGATCCTTGAGTGTTGGTTTTTGTTATGTATTAATTATTCCGCAAAAGTAATGTAATTTCTATGTACCTTATGATTTGGGTGTCTACACCCATGGTGGAAGAAATCCCATAAAGGAATTAGGTAAATCCATTATCCGAACATAAAGTATCATGATACTAACTATTACCCAATGCATTGGATTTCTATCAGGGAGCAGCCTTCATAATCATTTTTTTATCATGTTTAAGTGTTCCACATAGATCGTATAACATGGATTCATTCAATATCATAATTTATACTACAATCTAATAATGTGGAATACATAAATTTAAGTCTCTAATAAATAATTTTATGTTCATAATGTTTAATACCCTTGAAAGAGGAATGGGCATGGTATTCACTAAAGGATGATTTTTTCCCAGAACATTGTAGTGGAATTTCAGAAACAGAATGACATCATATAGAAATTCATAAAATGGGTTTGTGAGAGAGAAATGGTTTAATAAAAATATAGACATGAAATTTAAGGTAAGAGGGATATTTAATTACATATCCAAACATAGGAAAAGGAAAATTAGTAGACATTACATAAAAGTAATTATTGATAAAAATAAGGGAGGAAGACTCCTTATGGAATTTATGTATAGTAACATGTATACATAAAGGTTCATAAGAGGTATAAATGAGAGTGAAATGGGATCCCATAATTTAAAAGTAAAATGGAAAATATGGGGTATAGCTAAAAATTTATCCCCACAAAAGCAAATGAAAATCAAAACGGCATATCATAAATGATGTGCTTCTTAAAAAACGAGATTGAGAATCCCTTGATAATTTTAGGCATACTAACAGGTGTACATAATTGATTATAGGGGGATTAATGAGATTGAATAGAATATATCATTATTTAAAAATCAAATGGAAGGTAAGGGGATAATTGAACATTGTATTAAAATGTAATTTAAGGATCATAATATAAAATAAGTGATTGAATGGAAATGATAAGAGAGAAATACCTTACTTAGATGTGTGACACCAAAGGCCTGTAAGAAGCTTAATGAAAGCTTGGGGGAACCTTTGGAGGACTCTAATTAGTATATTTATTAGTTTGGATGAGCTTAAAGGCTTTTTTTGTGAATATAAATGGGGTCTTAAGTGATTTTATATTGGAAATGAGGTGGGTTTTATTATTATTTTAGTTTTCGACACTCCATAATAATACTTTCAAAACCACAAACCATCCCAGGGTTTTCCCACAGTTTATAGAAAATGAGAGTGTATTACATTATTTTTTAAGTAAAATGTATTAAGATAAAAAAAATATTTCCCTTTATTATCTAGAGGTGAGTCACACTTTCAAAGAAATGATTTTAATATCATAAAATATTTTATAACTATTAGAGGATTCACTAAGGATTTACAAAATAATTAAAATAAAATTAAAATCACATTATTTTAAATGAAAAAAATATATTTTTCAAATTATTCATTTATAGTATTTATTACCTAACTAGTGGGCTATTATGAAGTCATAAAAACGCCATTTATTTATAAAATATTTAATTTTTACACAAAATATTGACTATCTAAATAAATTATCAAAAATTAACAATTGGATAATTTTGAAGTCCTGATTGAAAAAATGGTATCAATTTAATGAAAATAATTTTCTATGTATAGGAATTTTATCTTTTAGAATAAAAACGGACATTTATAGAAAATGACAGTTTTTTCAATAACAGTTTTTGAACCCTAATAAAAATTGCAATAGAATTCATAAGAATTATACGATCATTTTTATTTAAAATATATCTTAATAATAATATTTTAATAAAATATTATTTATTTCAAAAATCCATTCATTATTCAAAATAGATATCTTAATTGAATTATAATATTAAACTAAAAACTTTTCATCGTTTAAAAATCATTTACTAAGTAACAATAATAGGAATAATATATATTCTTTATTCTAAAAAAAGTAATTTAAACATTCATCTTTATAGTTTCCCAATACATATACCTTTACTACTCCATCATAAACCCTGAGAGTAAGGTTCGCGATGGTGGGGCATTCATGGGGTCGTTCAGTTAATATGGTTTGGTTCGTGATATTTATGAGCTTGAACATCTCATGTAAAAAGTTTTTCTCATGCTTAAGTTGTTCGATCTCAACTTGGGATTGTTCTTGGGAAAATACCTAAAATGATATCTCCGTCAGATTATCTAATAAATGGGATTCATAGGGTACGATCCTCTTGGATGAGTTCATCACTTCTTTTGTTTATTCCAACATGATTTATGAAAACCCAATATATATATTAGTCAAGTGATCACAATTCAAATATAATATTATCAAAGGTAAAAAATACTAAATTTTCATTTAAATCCAATCATATATAACCAAAAAACAAGATTATGTGTTTTTTATATCCATAAAACATTTAATTTATTAAAAAAGTGTGATTTTATTCATAGTAGTTTGGGACAATATAGTCATCCCCCCTTTTAAAATAAAACCAACCAAATTTCCTTATCCCGCACAAAAAAGATGATGTTAACTCTGTTTTGTAACCTCCTATGGTTACCATGTTGCTTTTTCAAACATATGGTTTATCCACAACACTTTTACAAGGGACATTATATTATTTTATAGATCTTTTTCGCTATGATATAAGATCTTCACTGGCTTCTCTTCGGTGGAAAGTTAATTCTCCAATGGTACCACCTATGGATAGAGTATATGTGATGGGTCTGGTACGTAGTTTATAAAGATGGATACATAAAATAAATCATGATCTTGAGACAGGTTTAGTTGGAGATCTAGTCGATAGGCCACTGTTCAGATGCAATCAAGGATTTCAAAATGGCCTATGTACCTTAGACTATGCTTTCCCTTCTTCCCAAATCTCATCACTCTCTTCCATTGATATATGCTGAGGAATACCATGTTTCCAACATCAGACTCTAGGTCTTGTCAAAGATTTTTATCAAAGTTATTTTTTCTAATCTATGCATTTTTTATGTGTCGTTGTATGGTCTTAACCTTCTCCACCAATTCTTCGACCATTTTAGGACCTATAAGTTTTCATTCCCCAACATCATCCCAACATGCTGGTGCTCTACACCACTATTACATCTCGAATCTGGATGCCACTAAACGGTTCCCCATACCCTGTTAGCCACATGGCCTCAAGAACATTTCCCCAAACACCATATACATTCGTCTAGTAGTGAGGTCCTTGGGAATGATATGAGGGAAACTATTCCCTCATTGGCAGAGTGTAACACAGCGGAATCCAATAAAAATATAGTAGAATAAGCAATAAAGAGTATATGATGGAAAGAAAATAGAGGAAGTCTGATAAAAAAATGTCCAAGTCTCAAACCATACAAATGATAATGTAGCATGTTATATGTTCTAAGAAAACAACCAAAAAATGATACACTGCAATCATATAAAAATACTATACAAGTACAGAAATAGAAATAAAACTCAGAAGCATCACAAGCCTCACCTTGGTCCCATTCTCTGCTGCTACTAGGTAGTAATCAAGTGCCTGTATAAGGGCACTTCTCCTTGTCTACACCAGTAATCATATAATCAATTTGGTCCCAAAAGCACGCCCCAAACATGGTTTAAGACTAATCCAAGTAGGCATCCACCAATGATCTGTGCCAGAAAATCGGTGACTATATGTAACAACCGTAAAGGAAAATAGTAACTTGGATGTACTCAAGTAAACTATCCATTTATTTTGTTTATTCTCTTTATCAGTTCAGTTTCATTTAAGTACAAATATCTCAAGATCCAGCCTTAGCCATCCAATCCCACGTATTGAAGTAAACACACAGATGTCTCATGAGAGAATCTACATAAAAAGGTGAATACATAATCCAAACTTGTTCTTTGGGTTGGTAGATGTGTTATAGGTCTTTCTATTCCATTTATCATGTTTTGTTGACAATGGTCTTGAAGTCCAGCCTTGGCCTATTGACCCCCCATACCAAAGTAATCATCAACTCATGACATAACCATTTCAAATTTAATCATATCATCATTTCATCATTTAATAATTTGTTTAGTTTCCAATAGATCTCATCTTAGTTATCCCTCAATGGATCCATGGTTCGCTCGGCATTTATAAAGAATACTCAATGAGCCAGACTACAAAAAATATGGCTCGCTCATGGACATTATGTAATAAACCTCTTGAGTCCATCCATTTCCTTTTAACCAAGACTATGGTTCATGAAAGGTAATCATAATGTAATTAGTCACATGAGCCTGACCATGTATTTTAACTCAGACTATGAATCGCCCGTGGGAAATTACCTCTTTTATCATTTATCATTTTATTTCAAAATCAACACATGTGAATTAATCTATCACATGTCTTTAAACAAAACAACACACGTGGGAAATTATCATAGCAAAAAACACAAAAAAAATATTTATTGGTTTTAATCATAACAACTCATGTAGGAATTTCATAAAACAATATATCATTCAAAATAACCCCAACAGCGAAAACAATAACAAGCCTCCAAAGCGTTATTTCTAAACAGCTAACCACAGGAAACACACCCATGGGGTGTCCCTAAATCAAACAACCAGAAACCACATGCATCAATTTCATATATTCAAATACCTAAACATCATTTTGTTTCAACATGTAACACCCCAAGATTTCATAGTATGTTATCTCATTAGAGTAATTCAATATCTTGCACTACATGCAACACCGAGTTTGAGTGCACCACAACTTACCAAATTAGCCGTTCAAAAGGTGGTTATGAATAGTATTAACTAAATTTTGAATCTTATGTACTCTATATAATTTTAACATCCTTTTTATGTGTTTTATAGAAATAATATAAGATGAAATTCATTTTTTCAAATAAAAGAAGTATTTTTCAAAAAAATGAAATTTTACCACCATTTAAGAGAGAACCATTTTTAAAACCAATTTTTGAAACTATTATATATTCATTTTAATGAAATTAAATAATTTTTTAGAATAATGATATAAAAATCTAGTTTGGATAAATTTTTGGTACTTTTCCGATAACTTTCATATTTTGACGAATAGTGAAAAATACTATGTTTTAATTGAAAACAACTTTTTAAATCAAAATAATGTATAGAAATTAATTATGAATTTTAAAGGTTTTAAAGTATAATTAGATTATATTTTTATCATTTAATACAATGTAGGTTATTATAAGTAATTTCAAATTTAAATTTGACATAAACATATGTTAATCTTTTGATAATTTTTAGTTTTTAAAAAACTCGCTTTTTGGTTTTGACAATGAGAATTAATTTTAAATTAATAAATGAAACTTATATGTATTTAATTTGGTAAAATAGAATTCATTTTGTAATTTGGAATATCAAAATTAGATTATGGTGAGTTTTTGGTATTTTATTGAAAACTTTCAAATTTTGATGAATAGTGAAAAACACTGTATTATTATATAAAACCGACTTATTATTTAAAAAATTATTTATTTTATTTAAATTTATTTTATGTCAAAATAGATATATAATACTTATATAAGTTCAATGTAATTCATTGGAGTAATTTTATAATCAAATTAGGTTTATAAAAGTTTATTGATCTTTTTAACATCTTTTACCCAACATCTAGGTACATTTGCAAATATTCACAAAACATAATTTTACCAATTTTGTGAGTTGAATTCAATAAATATGAGAGATGTGGTTGAAATCAGTAAGTAAAATTTGTTTCAATTAGATGAAAATAATTTATGCTGAATAGTAACTTATCACTTTTATTTATCATGGTTAAAAGTAAATAGGGTAATTAAGGGTAAAAATGACATTATAATTACCCAAACATAGGTCCTAATTCTATTGTAAAAGTGTAATTCGACGAAAAAACCTTAGGAATAAAATATGATTCTCTTTGATCCACTTGGATTAGATTATAACATTTATTATTATTTTATTTAAAGAAAAGTTAAAAGTGTTAAATTAAATGTTTAATAACTAAACCATTTTAAATATATGGTTAAACACTATATAAATTCTACTATAAATATTCGTTAGAAATATAAAATGATTTCATACATAATTTTATTTTATTTATAATTTTTAGATATTAAATAACTTAATTTATTTGTGACACAATGATGATATAGTAATTACCTTATTAATGAAATATTAAAATAATTGATATTATAAATATCCAAATAAATGTAAATTGAGACTTATGATTAATTACAGTAATTTTATTGGTTAATATGACATCTTAAGATTTATTAGATAAATATTTTCGAAGTGATAAGGTTTTTATGACTTTCACAAAAACAAAATACCAAATAGTTTAAAAAATAACATAAATTAATTTTTAAAACAAATACAATATTATTGGTTGATATAATATTCCGTAAAATATAAGGTTCGGAAAAAGGTCTTAAATAATATTATATATTTCATTAAGGAACCAATTTAGTTTTTATTGTATGTTTAGAGTATGTTTATTAACCATATAGTTTAAGAATATTAGAAGACACGGAAAAAGTTAAACTATTTAACTAAGAGTAAAATCTATAAGATATGGTTACAATGGTAACCTAAACTTGACTAAACCCTATTGGTTGAGAGGTTTTCGACCCATACCCACCTTATCCTTGAAATAAATCAATTTGGAGCCATGAGATACTGAAAATAATTTTATTATAAAATAATATTTCAAGCTTTTCCTAAAGTGACCCTCACGTCTCTTATAAAAGGGTATTTCCCCTTCTCTCAAAATCACACCTCCAAAGCCATTTGGCTCAGCCATACCCTACCCAAATATCCTCCCAACTTTCCTCCCTTATACCTATAGGCATTACTATGATCATAATGTCATCCTAATGATCCCTTTAGATCAACTCAAAAGGAAACACTGGAAGAAGAGGTAATAACTTCACCACCCTCTTTCACGTTTTTTTCTTCTTACACTACCTATTTTTTGTTGTTTCCATATAAAAAAATAACTCTAGTACCTTATACATACTGTTATGTGATTATAAATATGGTACATCTATATTTGTTATTATATTCATTCTATAAATTAAAAAGTCATCATACGTGCGTACGTATGGCTTACCGTCTCCACGACATGGTGTAGTTTGTTATTCAAACACTTCATTATTTCGATGGGTATAATAATGAGTATAACTTATATAAATAATAAATATAACATATTAATGATTATTTATATATGATATACTCTCCAATTACATACTATTTCACCATCAATATAATTATATTGTCGCTCGTGTGTACGTACGGATTACCATATCCACAATGCGATGAGATTCATTTCCACGTTCACCAATCAACAATGATTATAAAATATATATTATTAATAATTATGTAATATATGACATAATTATTCTATTGTAAATATATATATATCTATATCTATATACTAACATATATATTATTCACTTACTTCTGTTCAATACTATATGAAAACGTAAACAACGTTTATGCGTACGTACAACCTACCGTCTCCATAAATGGTGCATTCCATTTCATATATATATCTATTATAAATATTTATATTCAGAATATATATGACATACAAATCAATGTTTATATTTTGGAAGTATTTTAAATTATGATCTAAATGATACAATCAAGAATAACATGTTAAAACACGTATGATAAAGAAATCGATTATTACCAGAAATGTTAATTTAACATGGAAATCATTATTAAATGGGTAGTATAAAGTCATAAATTAATAATGAATGATATAATAAATATGAATATGGATCTGGTATATTTTAATAACATACTATGGTCATTATACAGGAGGTTAAATGTACCCTCGGCCAAAGGAAAGTGCAAGGTAAGTGTTAATTCATCAATCTCATTACTATCCAAGATTGTTTATGTGTACGTTTTTACTAGGACATATTTATTATCCATTTCCATGATTCATAGAAGAGTTTTTAAAAGGATTATTTTTTAGGGACTCTAACTAAAAAATAATTTTAAATGATTTAAAGATTTATTCTTCTAATCCTTTCTCATTAATGGGTTTGATTTCAAAATGATTTTAAGGATTTATTTATATAGTCATGAATCTTTTAATATGTTAATTCCTTTAAAATGTTTCAAATTGGTATGGGACACTTTGATTTAAAAATATCTTTTAAATGAATTACTTTATAAATTGTGTGACTTTTAAAATAATCTCAGGGAAAAGGGATATTTCTATCAAAGAGTTTTACTAATCATTTTCAACTATGTCAATATCTTTTAATGGATATTATTCTTGATCATGGTTGATTTATTATGAAAAAAATTATCCATATTGTATTGATGGTTTTGTGATATGGGTAACGTATTGACATTTCGTATGCTAGTTTTAATATGAATGTTTATGTTATGTTTAAACCTTTTCATATGAGGAATGCATTGGACTTAGTAAGTGACGGGTGGGGTTAGTTATAGCTCAACGATGCATCGGTAGGTCTCTTGAGACATACTAGTGTCTTGGCACAAGGCCTTGAAAAAATCTTATTTGTATTCTTGGAATAAGGCCTTGACTATGTGGTTCTGACATCTGGTATTGTGCATTACATCATTATGAAATTGGCTATTGATATTTCATGTGATTATTCAACTGGTATAATATTCATGTGAATAAGTAAATGGAATTATTTGATTTATATTTTCCATATTATGATGAATTTTATGTTTAAAAGGTTGTTGTTTTAGTTTTATACATTTCCTCAAATGTCAAGGCTTATTTGTGAAAGTTTCTGCTATATTGTTATCCTTATTGAGCATCTGATCTCACCCCTTTCTTATGTTTTATTTTCCTAGGATTACAAGAAGTGTATTATGATTGATAATAAGGGTTAAGTTATGAGATTAATGGTGTTCTCAAAGGATAATTCATGTCGTGTTTTATTTTCTAATGTGTAATGTAACGTTCATGTATGTAATATATTTTCCAAGACTATAAAACTGATCGGTCTTTCAGGATTGGATTCCTTGTAATCATACCAATGTATTACAATATTTCACCAACTCTAGGTAACTGGGGTCAGGGCGTTAATGTTGGTGTCAGAGTAAGTTTAGCAATAACCATGAAAATAGATTTAGAAAAACTCCAATTACAGAACATTACCCTAAGATAGACTTTGAAGATTAGTATAGAATAACATCCATGATTTTTGGTATTGTATGTATTTTGTGAGTTCTCTATGAAATACCACCCTGTCTAGAGACAAGCAGGTAGAGGCGGCTCTTGAACAGATGTAGCTAGGGGTAAAACCCGAAAACACCGCTTTGAGCTAGACTCGAACGGGAATTGGTGCATGAAAATGGGCCTTGTTGCACTCTTTTTTATGAAACTCTCAGAGGATATGCTTAGGATAATTAAAATTTTCATTACAATCTATTATTAAAGATTAAAGAGTAAATACTTCCTCAAAAAAACATTTTATGATTATATATTATATGCATAATCTTTTCAATTTATGTTAGGTATTTTCATGTTTGGAATTGTTCATTGCGATTCGTAAACTAACTTAGAGTATGCCATTGTATAGAAATGGTGCCAAGTATAAGGAATCAATACACATAATCAATTGATTAAGAAGGATCATATCGTTTATGGTATTAAGATATCATTTAAAAGGGAAATATTCTCCCATGTATTCTCATCATATGAAGAAATTGTATCATGTGTTAATAAGTTAAGTAAAGACTTCTTTGAGTCCTATGGATTTTAAGGGAATCAAGATAAGAAAAGTATGGAAGAGAGAAAGTTCGATAAAGGGAAGATGGGAAATAAGTATTTTTCTATATGAGATAACTGTGGAAAGAATCTCCTAGTTAAATGATTAAATGGAATGGGAGTTTGTTATAAGTGTAGAGAAAAAGGACACCATCTACGTGATTTCAAGGGTAAGAAAAAGGTTTCAAATGTACAATGCTTCATCTGTAAGGAGTTGGGACACTACGTTAAGAAATGTCCAAATCATTAGAGTATACCCTAAATACATATATTGGATAATAATTATGTTATGATACTACCAAAGAAGAATGGGGATGATTAGATTTCTTTTGTTTTTATTAAAGTATTTTTTTTCATTTGAGTATTGTATTAATGATGTATATGTTATAATAATTATACAGTATAAAAGGATTGTTCTGATTTACTATTTCATTAAGTACTTGAGATTTTGAGGAACCATGAAAAGTGACTCAATATTAGGTTAATTTTTTTGGAAAATATATGGTTGAGAGAAAGATAAACCAAAATATGGTTCTGATACTGAGGTAGTGATTTTGGAATAATATATGATTGATTTGGATAAATTATATTGGATATTCATGACTTCCTTGAAACAGATTAATGATTTGGGTATTCCATCAATGTTGGAGTTTTCAACATTTTTGATAGAAGGATAATATCCAGTATTCTATAAGGAATAAGAGAGAATTAATGAAATCAATATACCTCTAATCATATTTTTCATTTTCAAATGGCCGGTTTAAGGGTTACTGGTCCCCAATTCAGAATTCACCGCACCTGTCATCACACTGCACACCATACATCCAAATTTAAATTTCAAAATAAAAAAACCAAATCACTGTCCACACGCCTCTTCATTGAGCTACGAGCCCATCAACAAATGTCACCATCATTGAAGGTCACCGGAGAGAGCAGCAGAACTCACCTTCGTCAGAGCATCCTCCTCAGATTGAACCACCACCTTCATCGTGTCCCACCGGAGATTCAAACTGCCAGCACCGGTGACCATCATACCATTCCTGCCATTCCACAGAATTAGCCAACCCCCAGCACCAGGCCATTGGAGAAAAAAGGGTCTACGAATCCCGTCTCCAAAACATAGCAAAATGAAACCAGATCCAAACCATGAAATGAACACGATCAACGATATAAAAATAACAGGAACTAGAACCCACAACTTCAGATCTGGGGAAACCAACACCAGATCTCACGATTCACAAAACCAAAGCGTCTCAAAAAAGTCAGAGGCCACCAATAATAAACCAGTAAAAGAGACCCAAATCTAGGAAACCTGTCACCGCTGAAGACTCAACCACAGAAGAAAAAGGAAAAACACCAATACTCTCACCAGATAGCCGAAATCCCACAAACCGCAGAAGCATCAACCTACTTGAGAAATTGCTCTGCTCTGCCGAAGGATCTCGATCCGGTTGTGCAGGAATCAAGTGAAGTTTAGGCTAGTAATGAAGAAACACTATCTGCAGAACCACCAAAACCACTGCAATTGAGAAAACCAACCCATCCAGCCAAGAGCCTAGTGAGATTCCGCATCCACCCACAGTGAAGAAATCGGTGGCGACGAGCAGGAGGAGAGAACCCTAGCTTATCCCCTTACGGGCACATCCATATTAATGAAATCAATATGGTTTTATGGTATTTCATTGTTTTCTAGTGTTTTAAAAGAATGAATGATGATGGTATTCACATGTTATGACATGGAAAAAAGGATCTTCATTGTGTTTAACTTCCTTATAAATTTTGGACTGTGAGTTTGTACAGATGTATTTTAGTTATGTATAAAGGTTGGAATCGATTAAGTTTGACATTGAATACTATTTTTAAGGTTAAATTATTTCTTGAGATTATTTTTGTATTGTCATAAAAATGAGAACCCGGAGGTTGGGTGACAACTCGTCACGTCCAGCAAGGTCGTGAGAATTGAACCCATAACTAAAGGGTGACAAGGGTGGATCACATACCACTAGAATACGTGATGTCCTAACTTTTATAATGTTTTTTTAATTAGTATGACAAATGAGTTATAAATTAATTATTTTTGGAACCCTATACGATTAGGATAAATAGAATATTTTTGAATTATATTATCTTTTGGAATGAATGATGAGTTTGTTGTAGGAATTAGTTGAAGGATGAAACTCCACATGCCAAGTATAGTTTTTTAATATGAATAAATTAATTCATACACATTAGGTAAGGGATCTTAAATCCAAAAATGTGTTATCCTAATACCTTATGTGTTGTTGAACTAACGATATTTTAAACCATTATAGATTGATGGCATTGAGGCCCTCGATTTTACACTTGTTTGTGATTAATGACCTCAATCACTCCCTATAAATATTTACGTTTTTTATGCAATTATGTTTCTCTAATTTAAACTAATGTTCACCTAATCTAGAACATAATTTTGTGGTGAATTTTTCATTTCCCTTTACTTCTTATTAAGACTAATTTTTATTAACCCAATTTCCAATGTGGGTTTTCCACAAAGTTATTTTTCAGTTTTTTTAACCATTTCTTTTAGAATAACCATTTCAAATTGCGAGGACATAATTTATTGTAGGAGGGGAGAATGTAACACCCTAATATTTCATAGTACGTTATCTCATTAATGTAATTCAATAGCTTGCGCTACACACAACACCGAGTATGAGCGCACCACAACTTACCAAATTATTCATTCAAAAAGTGGTTTTGAATAGTATTAACTGAATTTTTAATATTATATACTCTATATAATTTTAACATCCATATTATGTGTTTCTAAGACATAATATAAGAACCAATTCATTTTTTTAGATAAAATATGTATTTTTCAAAAAATGTAATTTTACCACCTTTTAATGGAGAACCCTTTTTAAAACAAATATTTGACACTTTTATATATTATATATAATGAAATTAAATTGTTTTTTAGAAGTAGTACTTAAAAAATATTTTAGATAAATTTTTGGTACTTTTCTGATAACTTTCATATTTTGACAAATAGTGAAAAATACAATGTTTAAGTGAAGACAACTTTTTTAAATGAAATAATTTATAGTGTTAAATTATGCATTTGAAAGGTATTGAATTATAATTAGATTATATTTTTATCACTTAATACAATTTAGTTCATTGTAAGTAATTTCACATTTAAATTCGACATAAACACATGTTAATCTTTTGATAGTTTTTACTTTTTTAAAAACCTGCCTTTTGGTTTTGACAACGGAAATTAATTATAAATTAATAAATGAAACTTCTATATTTTGAATTTGGTAAAATCGACTTCATTTTTTAATTCATAATATCTAAGTTTTATTAGGGTAAATTGTTTTTTTTTTCAAAAAACATTCAATTTTTGATGAATAGTGAAAACACTGCAATATTATTTACAACCGACTTTTTATTTAAATAATTATTTATTTTATTTTAATTTATTTTAAGTAAAAATAGATATATAATACCTATATATGTTAAATGTAATAAATTGGATTCATTATATAATTAAAGTTTAGTTATAAATTTTTTATTGTAGTTTTTAACCTCTTTTACCCACCTTCTAAGTACATTTTCAAATTTGCATAAACCGTAATTCTTCCACTTTTGTGAGTAGATTTTAAAAAATTCAAGTGACACAGTTGAAATCAGCAAGTAAAATTTGGTTCTATTAGAGAAAAATTATTTTTTTTAGTAGTATCTTTTGACATTTATTTACCATGGTTAAAAGTAAATAGGGTAATTGAGGGTAAAAATAATATTATAATTTCCCTAAAACATGTCATAATTATATTGGATAATATTAATTAAACCTAAAAATAATTAGGAATAAAATATGATCCTATTTGGTTCACTTGGATTAGATTATGTAATTTAATATTACTTTATTTAAAGAAGAGTTAAATGTGTTAAATTCAATGTTTAATAACTAACCTATTTTTAATATAATGTTACACAAAATATAAATTCAACTATAAATATTCATTATAGATATAAAAAAATCCTATTTATTTTTATTTTATTTATAATTTTTAGACATTAAAAAACTTAATTTATAAATGACACATTGATGATGCAGTAATTACCTTATTAATGAAATATTAAAATAATTGATATTATAAATATCCAAATAAATTTAAATTGAGACTTCTGATTAATTCCATAGATTTTATAGGTTGATATGACATGTTAGGTTTGATTATATAATTTTTTTTGAAGTGATAAAGTCGTTATGACTTTCACAAAAGGAAAATACCAAATAGTGTCAAAATTAACATAAAACAAATTTTAAAACAAATTCAATATTATTGGTTGATATTATATTTTTAAAAATCTAAGGTTCTGAAAAAGGGCTTAAATAATATTATATATGTCATTAATGAACCAATTGAGGTTATCTTGGAAGTTTATTACTAATTTTATTAACCACATAGTGTAAGACTACAAGAAGACGCGGTAAAAGTTAAACTATTTAACTAATAGTTAAATCTAAAAGATAAGGATAAAATGGTAACATAACTTTTATAAATCCTATTGTTTGAGAGTTTTTAGAACCCTCCCCACCTTATCCAAGAAATAAATCATTTTGTATCCATTATAATCTGATAATTATTTTATTTCTAACATAATAGCTCATTCTTTTTCTAAAATGACTCACACCTCTCTTATAAAAGGGTACTTCCCCTTCTCCCAAAATCACACCACCAAAGACATTTGGCTCAGCCACCCCTTACCAAATCTCCTCCCAACATTCCTCACTTATAACTAGAGGCCATACATTGAACATAAATCCAACCTAAGGAGCCCTTTTGTTCAACTCAAAAGGAAACACCCGAAGAAGAGGTAATAATTTCACCACCCTCTTTCAAGTTATGTTCTTCTTACACTTCCTATTTATTTATTATTCCTATAAAAAATAATATCTCTATTACCTTATACATTCTTTGATTTTATTATAAGTGTGTTACAACCATATTTATTATTCAATACATCTTATAAATGAAAAATTCACCATACATGTGTACGTACGGCTTACCGTCTCCACGTCATGGTGTAGTTTGTTATTCAAACACTTCATTATTTATATGGGTATAATAATAAGTATAACTAATTTAAATAATAAATATAACATGTTAATGATTCTGTATATATGGTATACCATCTAGTTACATATGATTTCACCATCAATATAATGATATTTTCGCTTGTGAGTGCGTACGGATTACCGTCTCCACGATGTGATGAGATTCATTTCCACGTCCACAATTCAATGATGATTATAAAAATATATATTGTCAATATCTATGTAATATTTGAAATAATAATTCTACTGAATATATATATATACTTACATATATCTTATTCACTTACATCTGTTCAATATGATATAAAAACGGAAACAGTGTTTATGTATATGTATGACCTACTGTCTACATAGAATTTTCCTTTCATTTCATATATCTATCTATTATAAATATTTATATTCTAAATATTTCTGATATATAAATCAAGTTTTATATTCTAGAAGTATTATAATCATGATCAAAATGATACCATCAAGAATAACTAGTTAAAACACGTATGATAAAGAAAACAATTATTACCCGAAATGTTAATTTAACATGGAAATCATTATTAAATGGGTAGTATAAAGTCGTGAATGATATAATAAATATTAATTTGGTTCTAGTATAATTTAATAACATTTTATGGTCATTATACATGATGTTAAACATACCCACAACCAAAGGAAAGTGCATGGTAAGGGTTAATTCCTCAATCTCATTATTATCTGAGATTATTTATGTGTAAGTTTTTACTGGGACGTATTTATTATCCATATCTATGTTTCATAAAAGAGTTTTCAGAAGGATTCTTTTAAGGGGATATTTAACTAGAAAATAATTTTTAATGTTTTAAAGATTTATTATTCTAAACGTTTCTCATTAATGGCTATGTTTTCAGAATGATTTTAAGGATTTATTTATATATACATGAATGTTTTAAAATGTTAATTCCTTTAAAATGTTTCAAAGTGGTATGGGACACTTTGAATCAAAAATATCTTTTAAATGACTTCCTTTATAAATTGTGTGGGTTTTAAAATGATTTCATGAAAAAGGGATATTTCTCTCAACGAGTTTTACTGGTCATTTTTAACTATGTCAACATACTTTACTATATATTATTTTTGATCATGGTTGATTTATTATGATAAAAATGTTCCTTATTTTATAGAAGGTTTTGTGATATGTTTCATAGTGGATGTTTTATTTTTATATCATTCATGGTTTATGGATAAAGTATTGACATTTCATATTATAGTTTTAATATGAATGTTTATGTTACGTTTAATCCTTTTAATATGAGGAATGAATTGGATTTTGTAAGTGGTGGGTGGGGCCCGCTATATCTCCTCGATGCATCAGTAGTTCTAATGAGACAAACTAGTGTCTTTGCACAAGGCATTGAAAAAATCTTATTTGTAGTCTATGAACAAGGCCTTGACTATGTGTTTATGAAGTCTAGCATTATGGAATCCATCATTATGAAATTGGCTATTGATATTTCATGTGATTATTCAACTAGTAGAATATTCATGTGAATAAGTAATGGCATTATTTGATTTATATTTTCCATATTATGTTGATGATTAACTTTAAGAGGCTTTTGTTTTATTCTTTTACATTGCCTTGGATGTTTATGCTTATTTGTGAAGGTTTCCACAATATTTTTATCCTTACTGTGTGTCTGAGCTCACCCCTTTCTTTTGTTTTATTTTCCTAGGATTCCAAGAAGTGTATTATGATTGATAAGTAGGGTTACTCTAGTGGATTAATTGAGTTCTCAAAGGATAATTTATGTTGTGTTTTATTTTCTAATGTGTAATGTAACAATAATGTATGTAATATATTTTCCAAAACTGCTAAATTGATCAGTCTTTCGGGACATGATTACTTGTAATCATGTCAATTTATTAAAATAATGCACCGACTTTGGGTAACTCGGGTCGGGGTGTTACATAACAGGTTTCAATTATAGAGAAATAAATACCCCAAAAATGGACTCATACAATTTTGGTACATATAATCGACTTGACATTTAACGAAAGGCACAAGACCACCTGTGTAACACCCCAATAATCCACGTTACGTTTACCTTTGAATAATACAATATCTTGCATTGTACGAAACTTCAAGATTCTAACACACCGTGAATAATCAAACTAGCCGTTATGAATAGTAATACCCACTTTTTTAAATTTTATAAATTTTATCATTCAAAATGGACTTCATTTTTGGATTTGGAATATCTAAATTAGACTAGGGTAAAATTTTTCTATTTTTCTGAAAACTTTCATATTTTGATGAATAGTGAAAATTACTAAATTTTAATTAAAAACAATTTTTTAATCGAAATAATTAATAGTGATAAATTATGAATTTGAGTGGTTTAAAGTAAATTTAGAATATATTTTAACCATTTAATACAATTTGGTCATTGGAAATAATTTCACATTTAAACCAGACATAAACAAGTGTCAATCTTTTAATAGTTATTATTTCTTAAAAACGCGCTTTTTGTTTTGACAACGGAAATTAATTTTAAATTAATTTCTGCCACTTATGTGTTTTTAATTTCAAAAAATGGATTCCAAATTTTGAATCAGGAGGTCCAAATTGTGTAAATAGGTAACTTTTGTTCTTAGACATTTTTAATTATTACTTCGGTAAATATTTTATTTATCGTGGTTAAAGGGTAAATCTGGTAAATATGGGTAAAATATTACATTATAATAATAATAAATTATACTAAAACGTTTCTTAACCCTATTGGTTGATACCTTTCCGACCATGGACATCTTTGGGTCAATTTTGGGACCCCATGGATCCACTTGTAAGTGATAATGACACTTTATATTAGTTAAGTTAAAGTAAATTCAAAAATGACATAAGCATATATCTTTTAGAAAAAAAATTACATATGGTTATATATGTTATCTTTTATACTATAAATATTAATTAAAAATATAAAACAATTTCCTACATCATGGTATTTTTTTATAATTTTTAGAAATCTAATAAACTAAATTTTTATGACACAATAATGAAATAGTGTTTACCTCATTAATAAATGATTTAAATAAATAAGATTATAAAGACTAAAATAATACCCAAAACCTATCCAATTATTATTGGATGATTTCATTTGGATCATGAGTCGTCTTATATTCAACTATAATATGTTTCAAACCATTAGAAACCAAATATCATTATATAATAAAATAATATTTTCAATCATTCCTAAAGAGACCCTCCTCTCTCTTATAAAAGGACACCAATTCTAACAAATTCCTCACACATCTCAATACTTTTGGCTCGTCCAAACTCTACCCAATTTATCTCCTTACATCCCTCTCCTCCTCCTAGAAGCCTTAACTTAGGCATAAAGCACATCAAGAGACTTTTTTGGTTCAAACCAAAGGAAGTTACCAAAATTAAAGGTAACGATTTCTCTTAGCTTCTTTTCTTATATTTTACTTCTCCAACCCCTAAACTCTTCTTATTCTTTTCAATTGTAACAACAAAATTATACTCAATATACTATAATCTTTTTTAGAGAATTATTCAATCTACACTTACACAAACCTCCATCTAATGGGTGAGGAACATAATGTTTCTGTGGATGGCAACCAAACGCCTCATGAAACGATGATTGTTAAATTATCTCCTACCACCTCTCATGGGGGCCATTATGATGGAACTATAACTAAATATGATATTAATGATATTTATTTTATATATAATCTTTTTTAATTCCATTTTATAGCATATCATTATTCATGTCATGTTGTATATATATATATGATAATTTCATTTTAGAAAGTGCGGACTACCGCCCTATCAAAGTGATATGACTCGTTCATACCATACATGGAATGTTTTAAGGATGGTGTTAATGAACCTAAGTAACATATATAAGATATTATATTATATTGGAATAATAATATACCATTTTATCATTTGGTTTTGATTCCTTTTAAAATATAAAATGAAATTGAAGTAGCATTTGTGCGTACGTACGGACTACCGTCCCCACGAAAGCGATGAGATTCATTCCCCATAATATCCATTCAAGAATAATTTCATTTGATGATTAAGAATAATGTTTAAGGACTTGATATCATTCTGGATATGAATAATATACAACATATGGATAACAAACACGGCTTATGTAACAAAACATATAAAAGAAAACGTGTAAGTGAACAACCTAAACGAAGATAATAATAAAATATTATTAACAACGAAATATTAAAAGATAATATATGATATGATATTTTTATGATTATTTTATAAATTAATAATAATGATTTAACTATTATATAGGATTTTAACCTACCCTCAACCATGGAAAAGTACTAGGTAATGGTTTATTTCACAATCTCTTCATTATCCGAGGTTGTTTATACATAATTATCTACTGGGACCTCCTTATCATCCACATCCATGTTTATTAAAAATGTTTTTCAATACATTTTTACTATTTTCTAGAAAATTTGTTAATGTCATTTATACCCTTATGTGTTTTGAAAATAATCTTTCCGTTGTTTTCCAAACAAGGTACTTTTTAACCTTTTCGACAAAATTAAGGTAAGAATGTATTTTTTAACTTATACGACGGGTGAGGGTATATTACGCCGTTATAACATCATAAAATCTTCCCTTACAGTCTTATAAGAATATTTTCAAAATAAATGTTTTCTTTATAATTATGTGACACTTAAATGATTTCAAAATACAAAGAGATTTTTCTCTAAAAAGGGTTTTGATTCCATCTATGTGAACATCTTTTGATAGATTTTAAGTTTATTTGAAGTTGATTTATTATGATACAAAACATCAATATTGTATTGACGGTTTTGAGATATGTTTGACTATGGATGTTGTATTTTTATACCATTCATTGTTTATGGTTAATTTATTCACATTTCGTGTGCTAGTTTTAATACGAATGTTTATGATATGTTTAAACCATTTCATATAAGGAATGTATTAGACTAAGTAAGTGACGGGTGGAGACCACTGTAGCTCCTTGGTGCATCGGTAAGTCTCATGAGACAAATAGATATGGAATTATCTGAGGCCCTTTCCAAATTTTGATATATGGTTTTGGCCGAGTCCTTATTCATTTTTAGACATCTTGGTCGAGGCCTTGACAAAATGTTTCAGAATGTCTGGCATTATACATTTCCTCATTATGAAATAATATTTATGGTTCATGTTGTCATTTTACTAGTATAATACCAATGATTATGTTTTATTATGGAATTATTTACTCAAATCATACTCCTTCCATAAAAGTATTCATTTTTATTATTGGTAAAGGCATGTGGCTTCAATTATTCACCATGCTTAATATTTATGTTATCTTCCGCTGTAATTTTTACCCTTACTGAGCATTTGGCCTCACCCCTTTCTTATGTTTCATTTTCCCAGGATATGAAGAAGTTAGTTATGAGTGACTTCTAGGAACTATTTAGGAGTCTTGGATGTTATCAATGGAATAAATTCATGTTGTATTTCTTTTCGAGTTGTATATTTTATCTTATGTATGAATCTTGTTTCCAATAATACTAAACTGATCGGTATTTTGAGACATGATTTCCTTGTGATCATGCCAATGTTATGTAATAATGCACCGACTCTGGGTAACTGGGGTCGGAGTGTTACAGTTGGTATTAGAGGAAGTTTAGTACAAACCTTGGAAGCTATATTTAGATAAACTCTGATTAGGGAACATAGCCCAAAGATAGTCGTTGAGGATTAGTATATAAGAACTTCCTAGAATTTTGGTATTGTAGAGATTTTGTGAGTATTCCAAGAAACACATCCCTGTCTAGATACGACCAGGTAGAGGCGGCTCTGGCATAGATGTACCTTGGGTTAAAACCTGAAAACACCGCTTTGAGCTAGACTCGAACGGGAACTGGTGCATGATAATGGGTCTTGCTAAACTCTTGGTTACGACACTCTAGGGGGATATGCTTAGGATAATTATCATTTTCATTAAAAATAATTATGAAGGGTTTATGTGTATAAAATTCCTTAAAGAAAACATTTTTATGATTATGGAATATATCCATAAATAGTTCAATTTATGTTAAGTGTTTTACAAGTATAGAATTATGTATTTTGATTCATAAATTGATCTAGTTTATGCCATTGTTTAGAAATGGCATATAGTGGAAGGAATGGAAACTATATTAATGCATGCACTCCATGTAGGGATTTCCCTCCTGCTCAAGATAATTATAGTAGAGCTGGTCATGAAATGGGTGCTGATCAGCTAATCACCAAACAAGGAAAACTCACTCAGGTTATGAATAATAACCTTACCTGTATGGAGCACCCAGATCCACAGCGTGGTTTATCAATGTTAGATCGCTTCATGAGGCAACAACCACCGACATTCAATGGGAATAAAAATCCATTGGTAGTTGAGCAATGGATAAGTTCCCTTGAAAAAATATTTCAGGCTTTGGGTAGTAGTGAAAGGGAAAAAGTTGTCATGGCAGTTTATCGACTCATTGGAGATGTTGATCAATGGTGGTCGTTGATTCAAAACACAAAGGAAGATTATGAAGTATCAAATATGGAATAGAGGGACTTTAAAGAGATTTTATTAGAAAAATAATTTCCTCATGACCATCGACCAGATATGGAAAAGCAATTTCTCAGTCTGAGGCAAAAGGAGGATGAGAATGTTGAAAAGAATGAGGCTAACTTTACAAGGCTAGAAAGGCATGATGCAGATTATATACGTAACCCAATAAGTAATATTGATCATTTATTTGATGGGTTAAAACCATATCTCCATCGAGATTTAGTATTGTAATCCTTCTCGTCATACGAAGATATTGTATCATTTGCTATCAAGACAGAAAATGAATTCTCTAAGTCTTATGACTTTAATGCAAGGAAAGAGAAGAAGAGATATTTTGAACACTCTGGGAAAGTAAATAAGGAAATAGGGAAGAAAATGAAGAATTGAATTTCCACCATGTGATAATTGTGGAAAGAAGCACCCTGGTGCCTGTCTAAAAGGAAAAGGAGTATGCTAAAAATGTGGAAGGAAAGGCCATCTTGATGGTGATTATAAGGGAAAGAAGGACACTACCAATGTTCAATGCTACAACTACAGGGAGATGGGACATTATGAAAATGAATTACTAAGCGTCAGGGGAACTTACCTCAGAAAAGGCCAAGGGATCAAGTCCAAGCTTATGTTATCCCTACTATTGAGGTAGAAGCTCTGAAAGACGTTGTGGCAGTTAATTTTTTTGTTTCCTCAATTTTAGAAAATTCTTTATTTGATTCTGTATCATCACATCGTTTCATATCTTCCTAGTTTTCTAAGAAAATTAGATATTTTTGATTTGATTTAACAAGGGAGTTGTCAGTTAAAACTCATAAGGGAAGTATCATTACAACAATGTTTTGTGAATCTGTTCCCATTAGAGCATATAAATGTTATTTTCCTAATGATATCATCGTCATACCTATGATTTAATATGATATAATCCTCGGTATGGATTGGATTTCGGACAATGATGCGAAGATTTATTGTAAGAAGTAGGTTACGATTTTTTGATGATGATGATAAGGAACACCATATCTTTAGAGCAGAATCACCACCACCTAATTCTTATCTAGATCCACCCCCAGTAGCTCAACTAAATTCAATTATTAGGGAGGAAGAGAATGAAATAAATGTGGATGAGGAAAGGAATGATCAAATAGAGGATGTACCTATTGTGAAAGAATATGTGGATGTCTTTCCGGAAGATTTACCTGGACATCCTCTAGAATGAGAAATTGGGTTTTCCATTAATTTAATTCCTGGTTCATGGACTATATCGAAGACCCCTTATAGAATGGCCACTGTGGAATTAGTTGAACTAAAAAACAACTAGAGGAATTGAGTAATAAGGGATTTATTTGACCTAGTGGTTCTCCATGGGGATCCACTGTTCTTTTTGTTAAAAAGAAAGATGGATCTATGAGATTGTGCATTGACTATAGGGAGATCAATGCTATAACAATAAAGAACAAGTATCCCCTACCTCGCATTGATGATTTATTTGACCAACTGCATAGAGCTCAATACTTTTCAAAGATTTACCTTTGATCTGGATACCATCTGTTGTGTGTGAAGAAGTAAGACATTTCGAAGACAGCATTTCGAACTAGGTGTGGGCATTATGAGGTTACAGTAATTCCTTTTTGGATGACTAATTCACCATTTGTTTTCATAGATCTAATGAACAGAGCTTTCAAGGAATATCTCGATGATTTTATAGTGGTATTTATTGATGATTTCTTGGTATACTCTAAAATCTACAAAGATCATGAAAATCATTTGCGCATTATCCTGAAGACTCTGAGAAGACATGAATTATATGGGATGTTTAGCAAGTGTGAATTCTGGCTTTAGGAGATTTCTTTTCTTGGCCATATTGTCTAATGAATAGATTCTCTGTTGATCCTGCTAAGACAAGAGCAATCCAATAATGGCCAGCACCAACGAGTATAACCGAGGTACGCAGTTTTATTGGTTTAGTAGGTTATTATCGACGTTTCATCCAAAATTTTACGCGATTGGATAACCCATTAACGAAGCCCACAAGAAAATGGGTTAAATTTGTATGGACAAAATAGTGTGAAGAAGGTTTTAAAGAACTGAAGAGAAGATTATTCAATGCTCTGATATTGACTCTACCATCGGGAAACGATGGGTTCGTTATTTATAGTGATGCTTCGAAGAATGGACTTGTTTGTGTCCTTATGCAGAGTGATAGGGTTATTTCTTATGCATCCTGACAACTAAATATTCTTGAGAAAAACTAAACAACTCATGATCTTGAGTTATCAACAGTAATATTTGCTTTGAAGATTGGGAGACACTATCTCTATGGTGAGAAATGTGAGATTTATACTGATCACAAGATTTTAAACTATATTTTCTCACAGAAAGAACTCAACATGAGGAAAAGGCGATGGCTTGAACTACTCAAAGATTATGATTGCATGATACACTACCACCCGAGGATGGGAAATAAAGAGGTAGATGCTTTGAGTAGAAAGGATCATGGAGTTCTGATCTAGATGAGAGTTGAAAGGAACCTCTATACATGGATCTAGTAAATATGGATATGGGAATCACTATGGTAGGTGAAACATCAATAATTTTTCAAATGGTTTCCAAACCATCTTTACTAGAATGAATAAAGAGTTCTGAGACTGGTGATGAAGAGTTTCAAAAAAAGATTAAAGTTGTGAATGATGGGAGATTGAGTGACTTTGTGTATGAAGATGGAATTTTGAAATTTTGGAAGAGGCTTTGTGTTCCCGATATACCTGATCTAAAAAGGGAATTGTTGGATGATGCTCATAGTTCAAATTTCTCTATACACCCTGGTAGCACTAAAATGTAAAGAGATTTGAAGGAAAATTTTTGGTGGGACAACGTGAAGAGGGAGATTACTGATTTTGTGTCAAGATGTATGGTTTGTCAACAAGTAAAAGCTGGAAGGCAATAGCCTGGAGGAGTCATGCAACCTCTTCCCATACCTGAGTGGAAATGGGATAATATCACGATGGTCTTTTTCATGGGACTACCAAAGTCTCTTAGAAGAAATGATGCAATATTGGTCATTGTGGGTTTTCTTACCAAGTCAGCACATTTTCCTGATATAAGAGAAGATTTACCACTTGAACGTCTACCAAGACTATATATTAATGAAGTTTTGAGACATCATGGAGTACCCCTATCGATTTTTTATGATCGTGATCCCTGTTTTACTTCAAGAATCTAGAAGAGTCTACGGAAATCCCTGGATACTGAACTTCGTTTGAGTACTGCCTACAACCCTCAAATAGATGAACAATAAGAACGGACTATTAAAACCTTAGAAGACAAGTTGAGATCATTCTCACTTGACTTTCAGGGTATGTAGGATCAGTATTTACCTCTGGTAGAATATTCCTATAGCAATAGCTTCCATTCAGGTATTCAGATAGAACCTTATGAACTGTAATACAGAAAGAGATGTCACAGACCAACCTGTTGGGATGACGTTGGTAAAAATAAAACTCATAGGCCCATAACTAGTGGAGGAAATGATGGAAAAGTTGAAGGTAATCCAAAACCACATCAAAGCAGCTCAAAGTAGGTAGAAGAGCTATGCTGATAACCGAAGGAAGGATTTGGAATTTCACGTAGGAGATCATGTTTTCTTGAAGGTATCTCCATGGAAGGGAGTTATATGTTTTGGTAAGAAAGGTAAATTGATTCCCAGTTACATCAGAACTTTCGAAATTCTAGAAAGAATTGGAGTTTTAGACTACCGTTTGGCAAAGCCGACAAGTCTCTCCAAAGTTCACGATGTATTCCATGTATCACTGTTGAGAAAATACATGCCTGAACCAACACATGTACTTACCTATGAGGAATTAGAACAAGAACCCGATCTATCTTGTTGAGAATAGCCCTTCAGGATTCTTGATACCAGATAATAATTGCTGAGAAACTGGATGACTCGTCTGGTAAAAGTTTTATGGAGAAACCATAAGATGGAAGAGGCAACGTGGGAACCCGAGAAACTTATGATGAAGAACCACCCGGGTATTTTTATGCAATAATATTCTATATATTGTGTGGACTAAATTATTTGAAAGAGGGGAGAATTTAACTCCCCAAGCTTCCACGGTACGTTTCCCTTTGAATAATAAAATAGCTTGCATTGTACGCAACTTCGAGATTCTAACACATCATGACCAATCAAACTAGCCGTTATGAAAAGTAATACCCACTTTTTGAAATTTTATAAATTTTATCATTCAAAATGGACTTTAATTTTGGATTCAGAATATTGAAATTATCCTAGGGTGAATTTTTGGTATTTTTTTGAAAACTTTCATATTTTGATGAATAGTGAAAATTACTAAATTTTAATTAAAAACAATTTTTTTAATGGAAACAATTAATACCAATAAATTATGAATTTGAGTGGTTTTAAAGTATATTTAGAAAATATTTTTACAATTTAATACAATATTGGTCATTGGTAATAATTTTACATTTAAACCAGACATAAACAAGTGTCAATCTTCGGAGAGTTATTATTTCTTAAAAACACACTTTTTGTTTTAACAGCGGGAATTAATTTTAAATTAATTTCTGCCACTTCTGTGTTTTGAATTAAGAAAAATGGATTCCATATTTATAATCAAGAGGTCCAACTTGTGTAAATAGGTAACTTTTATTTTTAGTCATTTTGAATAATTACTTTGGTAAATATTTTATTTACCGTGGTTAAAGGGTAAATCCGGTAAATAAGGCTAACAAATAATATTATAATAATAATAAATTACCCTAAAACGTGTCCTAACCCTATTGTTTGATACATTTCCGACCATAGGAATCTTTGGGTCTATTATGGGACCCCATGGAGCCACTTTTAAATGATAATGACACTTTATATTAATTACGTTAACGTAAATAAAGAAATGACATAAGCATATATCTCATAGAAAGAAAAATTTTACATAGGGTTATATATGTTATATTTTAGACTATAAATATTAATTAGAAATCTAAATATATTTCCTACATCATGGTATTTTTTATAATTTTTATACATCTAATAAACTAAATTATTTATGGCACAATAATGATGTAGTGTTTACCTCATTAATATTGAATTTAAATAAATAAGATTTTAAATACATAAATAATACAGAAAACCTGTCCAATTATTATTGAATGATTTTCATTCAATCATGAGTCCTCTTTTCTTAAACTTTAATAAGTTTTGGACCTTTATAAAAAGAATATCATTATATATTAAAATAATATTTTCAATCTTTCCTAAAGAGCCCCTTCTCCCCCTTATAAAAGAACACAACTTCTAACCAATTCTTCACACCTATCAAGACTTTTTACACATCCAAACTCTTCCCAATTAAGCTCCCTACATCCCTATCCTTCTCCTAGAAGCCTTACATTATGCAGAAATAACTTAAGGAGTTTTTTTTTGGTTCAAACCAAATGGAGTTACCCAAATTAAAGGTAACGATTTCTCTTTGCTTCTTTTCTTTTATTTTACTTCTCCAACCCCAAAAATCTTCTTATTATTTTATTTTGTAACAACACCAGTATAATAAATATACTAGGATACTGTTATGAGATGTATTCTAACTACACTTACTCACACATCCATCAAATGGATAAAGAACATAATGTTTCTGTGGATGACAACCAAACACCTCACGAAACGATGATTGTTCAATTATCTCCTACCACCTCTCATGGTGGCCATTATGATGGAACTATAATTAAATATTATATTAAATATATATATTTTATATATACGCTTCTATAATTCTATTTTATAGCATACCATTATTCGTTTCATGTTGTATATATATATATATGATAATTTCATTTGAGAAAGTGTGGACTACCGCCCTCTCAAAGTGATATGACTCGTTCATACCATACATGGAACATATAAAGGATGGTGTTAATGAACATAAGTAACATATATAATATATTATATTATACTATAATAATAATATACCTATGTATCATTTTTTTGATTCCTTTTAAAATGAAAAATGAAATTGAAGTAGCATTCGTGAGTACGTACGGACTACTGTCTCCACGAACGCGATGAGATTCATTCCCCATCGTTTCAGTTAAAGAATAATTTCATTTGATGATTAAAAATAATGTTTATGGACTTGATATCATTCTGGATATGTATAATATACAACCTATGGATAACAAACATGGATTATTTAACAAAATATATAAAAGAAAACAAGTAAGTGAACACCCGAAATGACGATAATACTAAAATATTATTAACAAAGCAATATTAAATGATCATGTATGATATAATATTTTTATGATTCTTGTATAAATAAATAACAATTATTTAACTATTATACAAGAGTTTAACCTACCCTCGACCAAGGAAAAGTACAAGGTAAGGGTTTATTTCACAATCTCTTCATTATCTGAGGTTTTTTATATGTAATTATCTGCTGGGACATCTTTATCATCCACATCCATGTTTCATAAAAATTTATTTCAAATCATTTTTACTATTTACTATACAATGGGGTAAATTCATTTATACCCTTATTTTTTTTTGAAAGGAATATTTCCTTTATTTTCCTAACAAGGTACTTTTTAACCTTTTCGACAAAATTAAGGTAAGAATGTCTTTTTTAACTTATACGGTAGCTGCGGCTATATTATGCCATTTTAACATCATCAAAGCTTACCTTACAAGCATATAAGAATATTTTCAAAATAAATGTTTTCATTATAATTATGTGACTCTTAATTTATTTCAAAATAGAAATAGACATTTCTCTAAAAAAGGTTTTGATTCCACCTATGTCGACATCCTTTGATGAATTTTAAGTTTATTTGAAGTTGATTTATTATGATACAAAACTTCCATATTGTATTAAAGGTTTTGTGATATTTTTGACTATGGATGTGTTATTTTTATACCATTCATTGTTTATGTTTAAAGTATTGAGATTCCGTATGCTAGTTTTAATACGAATTTTTATGATATGTTTAAACCATTTCATATGAGGAATGTATTGGACTTAGTAAGTGATGGGTGGAGCCCGTTATAGCTCCTCGATGCATTGGTAGGTATCATGAGACAACTAGACATGGAATTGGTCGAGGTCCTTTCCTAATTTTGGTATATGGTTTTGGCCGAGGCCTTAATCATTTCTAGATGTCTTGGTCGAGGCCTTGACAAAATGTATCAGAATGTCCGACATTATACATTTCCTCATTATGAAAATATTATTTATGGTTCATGTGGTCATTAGACAAGTAGAATACCAATGATTATGTTTTATTATGACATTATTTATGCATCTCATACTCCTTCCATAAAAGTATTTAGGATTATTATTGGTAAAGGCATGTGGTTTCAATTATTCACAATGATTAATATTTATGCTATCATCCGCTATAATTCTTACCCTTACTGAGCATTTGATCTCACCCCTTTCTTATGATTCATTTTCCCAGGATGTGAAGAAGTTAGTTACGAGTGACTTCCATGAATTATTTAGGAGGCATGGATGTTTCCAATGGAATAAATTCATGTTTTATTTATTTTCAAGTTATAAAGTTGAACTTATATATGAATCTTGATTCCAATAATACTAAACTGATCGGTCTTTCGAGATATGATTTCCTTGGGATCATGCCAATGTTATGAAATAATGCACCAACTCTGGGTAACTGGGGTTGGGGTGTTACAACCTACCTTGATGTTGTATAACTGATATAATCTAACGTCGTCCCTTGAATTGGCCTAGAACGACTTAGATCTAATAATAGAGTTAAATCATTCAACCTTAAATTACTCTATCAAGAGAAAAATCACCAATAACAGCTCCAAAATAGGAAATACCTTACTAATTGGGTTATAACATGACCAACGACACTTGAATTTGGTCCCAGACGAAGAATCAGGGGAAGGACATGATCTTGCAACTCCTTGTTCTTTACCCAACATCTTTTCTCTCCAAAAATAAAAGAAAACAAGGCTACTTCCCATTTTAAGCTGAAAATTAGGACTACATGGTGTGTGAGTTCATATACATGGCATGTATATCAATTTACTATTCATAAATTCACTAACATACTTTTTTCATCCTGAACTGACCTTGTCGACATGACTACAAGGAGTGTACTAGGAAGTACACAGTGTGTAGTGGTTCTTTTCTCTCCCTGGACAAAAAAACACACACTATGTATCCCTATCATACATGGCCAAACTACACGACGTGTACATATAATTACATGGCGTGTACTACTAAGACTTAAAAAAATAGTTTTTTTTCTCAAAAAATACTCAAAGGAATTGAAAAACAAGAAAAAATTTACCTCATAAGAAGAACTATGTTCTTAAAAAAATCCATTCTTAAATAAATTTGTCCCCAAATTTACCTTCTAAGGGTGGTGAATGAAAAACAGATAATAACTCTAGCCACTATGGTCGTACTTCGGACTCCCTCTCCTAAGTCTCGTCCTGAACCCGATCATGTTTCCATAGCACCCACACCAAAGGAATAGAGAAGCCATTAAGAACCTTCATGCTACGATCCTCAATATGAATAAGATGCTCCTAAAAAGATACATCTTCTTGTAATTCAACCTCCTCATGCTGAAAATAATGAGATAGTTCTGGGTGATAGTGGCACAACTGAGATACATGGAAGGCATCATGCATAGCCATGGACCTCTAATGTAAATGCAATCAATAGGAAACTATCCCAAATATATCAAATATTTTAAATAGCTCAACATATCACTAGGAAAGATTACCTAGTCTCTTATCCTCTTGTGTCCAAACCATGGTGCAACACGTAAGAAAACATGATCTCCGACCACAAACTCTATAGGTCATATACGGTGATCTGTATAAGATTTTTAATGAGACTGTGCAATAGTCATCTGCTTATGAATCAACTGAACTTTCTCAGTGGTCTCGTGGATAAGACAAGGTCTCAGCATAGATGCCTCTCCTACATCAAGCCAACATAGGGGTGATCGATATGGCCTACAATACAAATCCTTAAATGGTTCCATATGAATAGTATCCTCGAAGCTATTATTATAATAGAACACAACTAGGGGTATGTGTCTCTCTCAATAACCCCTAAAATCTAGTATGCATGCCTATAGCATGTCCTCCAACACCTGAATTCTGTGCTCTTATTGGTCATATGTCTGAGGGTGGTAAGTTGTGCTCAGAAACATCTATGTACATAGTGCCCTCTATATCCCTTTCTAGAAACGAGAATTAAACCAAGCATCCTTACCATAAATAATAGAGTGTGGAACCTCATTCAGGCATAAAATCTCTCAGATGTACAACCTTCCCTGCTTATCAACACTGAAGGTCTCCTAGATGAGTAAAAAATTCGAATCTTTCGTGAGTCAGTCAACAACAACCCATACTGTATCACTTCATTGAGGCTATCTCAATAAACCCAGCATGAAATCTATCATGACATGATCTCATTTCCACTTAGGAGTAGCTAGTTGATGTAAATGTCTAGTGGGTCCCTGATGTTCATCTTTCCCCTGCTAATAGGTGGAACACCTCGTAACAAAACCAGCTCCCTCTCATTTCATTCCCGGTCACCAGTACTGGTGGTGCAAGTCATGGTACATATTGTTGACTTTGGGATACACTTCCCAAGATAAATTATGAAACTCCCACGTAAGCTCCTCGCGTATATCCCCTGTAACCCACACATGTCTGTGGACATGTAGAAATTCATCCTCACCTATCATCCATCTAGGAGAAGGGTCCTCACCTACCACACTCTCTCATAAAACTAGTCCTTCGCAATTTGATAGATGAATCATCCTCACTTTTCCTAGTAAAGTATAGGTAACATCCAAAGATGAAAGATAATTATTTCCATGACTGTTATGAACCTCTAAATTCATCTTAGAGAACATAGCCATAAGATACCACTCACTGCTAGCCTCCTAAACTGCATGTATCTGAGTTCTCTGACTCAAGGCATCGACCACCACATTTCCTTTCCCAGGCATTAGGAAAACTCAAAGTTGAAGGATTGTAGGTACTCAACCCACCACCGCTTTCTCCAGTTCAAGTAACAATGTGTAAAGATATACTTGCATCTTTTTGGGTCAGTGTACCCCAAAAAATCACTCCAAAAATATAGTGTCTCTCACAGTGCAAGGCAAGAACAACTAATGCTAACTCGGGATCTTGTGTTGGGTAGTTCTGATCATGTGGCCTCAACTGCTAAGACCCATATTCAAGGACTCGATCTACCTATATAATCTCTTTTCCCAGTCCAATACCTGATGCATTGTAGTACATAGTGTAATTTGAGCCCAGTTTATGAAATATCTATATCTGTGTAGAAGACAATAGTCCCTTCGGCTCCAGAAAGTATAAATCAAAATAATATAACCATTAAAACATCAAACCATTTTTAGTCAAGCCCGTCATTGGTGCTACTAATCATGAGAAGTCTTGTATAAAATACTTGTAGTAACTAGTTATCCCAATGAAACTGCGTACCTCAAAAAAATTCTTGGGGTGATCTTAGGTAACTACTACTCTCGTCTTCTATAGGTCCACTCATACTCAAGTCTCTAAGATGATGTGACCTAAGAAGTGAATCTGATCCATCTAGAAGTGGAATTATCCAAGATTATCACATAACGGATGCTCTATTAGTGTATTCAAAATGATCTCTAGGTGTTTGGAATGGTCGTGTAGATTGAGAGAATACACCAAGATATCATCCATGAAAACAACAACAAATGAAACTAAGTAAGGATGGAACACTCAGTTCACCAGTAGCATGAAAACTACTGGCACATTCATGAGACCAAATGGCATAACCATGTACTCATAGAGACTGTACCTGCTACGAAGGGCTGTATGAGGTATGTATATCGGTCGAACACGTATTTGGTGATATCCTGACCATAAGTCCATCTTCGAGAACACTCGATATCCTCAAATCTGGTCAAACAATTCATCAATCTTTGGTAAGGTATAGTGATTTTTATCCTTCAAATTGTTCCGTTTTCCATATTCCATGCAATGTCAGAGAGTACCATCTTCCTTCTCTGCGAAAATGACTGGAGAACCCCAAGGCGATGTACTAGGTCGGATAAAACCCTTAGCATCCAAATCTTCTAAATACATTTTGATCTATTGCAACTCTGTTGTATACATCATGTAAGGAAAGATGGATATTAGTGTAGCTCTTGTAACTATATGAATAGTGAATTCCACCTCTCTAAAAAGAGGTAAGCCTAAGAAGTCATCTGGGAAAATGTCCCTGAAATGATCAACCACTACAGGAAAATATTCTAGACATGTTCCCTGGTCATCCAGATATAAACGTGCAATATGTGCTACAATCCCACACATCCCACGATGATCAGGTCCAGCTTGGCTTTTCTGGACATCACATTCTCCCTTTTATAGAAAAGGAATGCCCTCTAGTGACGTAAAACTCACCCTACGGTGATAACAGTCAATGAAGGCCTGGTAGGATACCATCCAATCTATTCCAATGATGTCATCAAACCCTGTCATCTCTAAGATGTAGACATCCCAAATGATGTGACATCCACCAATCTAAAGGGGGAACTCCATGCACAGATGCACATATTCAATTCTAATCCCTAACGAAGTGTCGGGTGTCATAACATTCTCAGAAGTTTAAAAACAAAGCACAAGGGTCTAAACAATGGGAATATATATAAAAAAATGATAATATCAACTATAAAAAAGATAAGAAACTAAAATGGAGGCCACTATAATAGTACCTCTAATAGTAGAGTGTCCAAGATCCTGCTCCTGACAGGTCTATTGCACTGGAAAAGATTAGCCTATATTGTGGCCCTTTGATGCTACCTAACTACCCTATGATGATCCTCCATGTTGTCTATATATCCCTTGGGTCTGGATACCATGGCCACAACCCCCACCTCTACCTGAATGGCCTAATGTGTTCTAGTTTTCTGACTGGTGAGAAGTTTTCATACCTGCTCCTGAACATGGAGTCTGTCCAGACCCTCTATCACAAATCGCTGGTGGAAAAGTCATGTTGAATCTCTGAAATAGGCCCATCTTTCCACATGCTTGGCACTAAACTAGGTCCATTGAGAACTGTGTTCAGGTATGCCAAACTATTCCACACTGATATCACCTCACCTGGCTACTAGAAGATACATCCCGACTGCTCTTATTCCTGCAAAAAAAACCATATGACATTTTCTGATCCAGGATGAGATAGTACCTGATCATGGTGTCAAACATACTTGGTTCGCAACACTAGCTTCCCGTAGATTGTTCTCGGTGATTAGTGCCTGGTTCAAAATGGAATGTAAATAAGGCAACCTAAAATTTTCCACCTGATCTCGAATGTCATACCGAATACCATCCACAAAGATCCTAGATCTCAATGCCTCGTCACCCATTAGAACATGTGCTAATTCATGAAGCTCTATAAAGCAGGCAGAATAGTCCATCACTGACATAGTACCTTTCTCTATATTCATGATCTCTTAGGCTCAATCAACCCTAAGGGTATTAAGAAATAAGTTATCATAGAATACAATCTGGAAGTCTCCCCATAAAATTTATTTCTACATGATAACATCCCACCACCTCTTGGTGGAATCTCGTAGCATATAATTCATTATCTTGACCCTCCTCTTAAGAGGAATATAACGATGCTCAAAGATAGTCAGCACTGATTCCAACCATGATTCTGCATTCTATAGTCCTCAATCCCTTGAATATTTAGGTGGATGTTGCTACTAGAATATATAGGTCAACTCTTCCATAGACGTGGCAACATGCGGTGTTCCCTGTAAGGTCTACATGAACCACACTAAACCTTCTTGGAACTATGAGTATTCACCTGCGTCTGGTATAACGGTTGGTGCCACATCTTGAATAATTGGATGATCCATTGGGTTCCCATGGCCCACTATTTTTGGAGTATGCTCATCGCTACTCTCCTGGAATACAGCTCGTGGTCTTCGTGGAAGCTTGACTCTACAAATTCTCGCACAAGTGCCTCAGTACCGACCTAATTAAAAAGAAAAATGTTACTCAGAAGTGTAAGAACGGAATAGATTAACGAAAACACTCATGTTTTTCAAAATAGGAGTACACGTTGTGTATTACACCTTACACAGTGTTTCCTCTTAGGCCTTTACATGGGTGTTTAATTCAATCCAACATGGCCTTGTAACACCACATGTACACGACATGTTCCCCATGAGACACGACATGTGCTTGAGTTTCCTTCCTACCCAGGTACTTCCACATGGCTTGAACTATAAGGTTCTTCTGGTGTAAGACTACACAATGTGTCCACCCTCGACACAGCGTGTGTTGAGTCAATAAGGTTTTCCTTATGACATTTCCATTCCTTCTTGTTTTAAAAATCACAAACACCTTATCTTTAAGGAAAATTGATTTTATAAAGAAAATTTCTTTTATAAGGAAGATTGCTTTTATAAGGGAAATTTCTTTTATAAGGAAAATTGCTTTTATAAAGAAAAATTGTTTTTATAAGGAAAATTGCTTTTATAAGGAAAATCGCTTTTATAAGGAAAATTATCCTTATCATATTTTCATTATCTTTATCCATATACTTCTTAACTATAAGAATCTGTTTCATTTATATATTCTTGGAATCGTTTAAAACATTGATATGAATCATTATGTTTTAGGCTCCGAATTCTGGATATGAACTCTGATAAAGTTCTACTCCAAATTTTGGATATGAACTCTGATAAAGTACTACTCCGAATTCTGGATACAGACTCTCATGAAGTTTGACATCGAAATATAATGACAAATCCTGATTACGTATTCTCATTACAAATTCTGATGATGAATTCTCATTCCGAAATCGCATTCCGAATTCACCTATTAAAAATAATCTGATCATCTTTTCCTTATACACTCCGAATTTATTTAGACTCTGAATATTATTTTTGGTTAGACTCTGAATTTTCATTTTGCTTACACTATTATAATTTTTCTACTCTGACATTTTGTTTACACTCCAAACCTTCACTCCGAACTTTTGAGTTAGACATAAAACGATTTCATACATTCTGTTACACTTGTTTTGTTATAAAACGATGGCGTCTATTCTGTTATAAACTAACCATTGGTAAAGTGACACATGCACAAGTTCCTCCGATTTTTAAGGAAGATATGACCGTTGGAAAGGAGGTCGGATGAGCCTATAAATAGGAGCTCATTTGAAAGAGCTCAACACACAATGAATTTGCATCGATCTAGAGACCACACGCTGCTAAGGTGATTTCTAGAGAGAGAAATCATTTAATGCCTTGTGCGTACTGAACCGGTCGTTCAGTTTTTGCTTCATGCGACTCCGAATGTTGGTGATTACATTCGAGGACTTCTGAGGATAGGAAGACAGAGGTGCCGACTACCTTGAAGTTCGAGGGCTTCCTTGCTGAGGAAGACATAGGTTCCAACTACCTTGAAGTTGAGGGCTTGCGGGGATTGAAAGACAAAGATTACGATCATTGTATTGAGGGCTTACCCTGGTGTGGGTAAGACAGACTTGTTTGAAAGTATAAATCAAGGGACCTTTATCCAAGGTTGTTGGATACCCTTCTCTTTGGGTTAAAAGACTTATATATTGTTACTTATAGTTTTACTACTTGTTTGTTTCCGTTTCATATTGTATCGTATGGAACGTATAACTTTCTTATACTTCCTTACTTGTACTCTGTTCAATTTAGATTCTATACGCACTAAGGTAGAATCTCATATTGTAATCTTCAGTTAAGTTTCAATTTCCGGATCAATATTTCTGGAACCTACTTTCGGAATCTCTTTCTAGTTTTAAGCAAGTACATAGGACTTGAAGTTTATAACTTCATTCCTTATTCCAAGTTTTCAATTGGTGTTAGTGGTGTTGTGAATTTTCTTAGTTTAACTTTGTTAAACTTAGATCATTCCTTTGTTTATGGAAATTTTTGAAGTATAAAATTCAACCCCCCTCTTGTATATTGAGCATCTACATCATTATTTAGATCCTACAATTGGTATCAGTGAAGGTCTCTGAAATACTTTTACTCACATATAAGTTTTTCTTTCTCACTTTGTCATTCCAAACTTTGTCATTCCGAATGTTGTCATTCCGAACTTTGTGATTACAAACTTTTTCTATTACCAAGTTTGTGTGCCGAAGGTTATTTTAAGTATGGCAGGAATTAATGTTGGTTCCATTGATAATCTAAATCCTACAAGACCACCAATATTTGATGGTAATGACTATGAGTATTGTAGAGATCGAATGAAGACTTTTGTTATCAATATTGGAGTGTACAACTTTGTTATGATTACTGGTGATTATAAAATTTCTGATAAGGAAGGTAGAAAATCCACTAACCAGGAAAATCAAGAGTATCAACTCAATTATAAGGTACACAATACCTTACTTTGTTCAATGACTAGAAATACATATAGCCAAATTTTTTCTTGTGAAGCAGCTAATTTTATCTGGAAGAAGTCAGAGGTTACACACTTTGGAACTTCTAAAGTGATTGATACTAGGAGAGCTATACTTAGAGCTGAATACCATCGCATCAATTTTCCTTATGGTGAACCAATTTGTAAAGTTCAATAGAGATTTATGACTATAGTCAATAGCTTACAGTCTATGGGAGAGAAAAGGTGAGATGATGAAGCCCTTTTAGATAAGATAATTGATATTATGCCCAATGAGTGGGAATCAAAAATAACTTCTATAGATGAGAACAGGAAGGTCACTCAAAATTCTATTGATGAGTTATTCAGAACTCTTCTCCAACATGAAACGATAATGAAGAGAGATGCTGACAACATCAAAAATAAGAATGGTAATGGTACTGTTGCTTTTACAACAACATCAAATCATATGAAATATAAGACTCCTGAAAGAGAAATCAGATCCAAGTCTAAGAAGATAGTTATCTAATCAGATTCTACTGAAAGTGAAATCTCAGAAAATGAGTTAGCAAATCTTGCTCGAATGATGAACAAGATAGCTGGCCAAAGAAATTTCCAATCCAACTATAAGAAAAAGGAAAGGAAAGATAGAAAATATTGAGAAGTCATGTGTTATGAATGCAAGAGAGTTGGACATATTAGATCGGATTCCCCTTTTCTCAAAAAGAAAGAAAGGAAAGAAAGGTATTCAGACAAGAACAGAAAGAAGTATTATAAAGCCAAAGCTAAAAAGGTTCTGAAAGCTAGTGATACCTAGAGTGCCAGTGGTGGTAACTCTTCAGATGATTCTTCTGATTATGAATCTTCAGGATAGAATAATCTTGGTCTTATAGCCATAATACCTATTGAAAATCATTGCTTTATGGATAAGGTACAAAATGCTGAATCATTGACCAATGTTTCTTTAAATTCTAATGATGGTAAGTATTATAACTCCTCTGATGAAGAATCCTCTTCTGATGAAGAAAATACTTCACCTACCTATGAAAAAGTCTCTAGGTTTGCTGAACTTCTTGAGATTGAGAACTCTAAACTCAATAAGAAACTTGATAAGGAAAACTCTATGAATTCTATTCTTACGAAAAAATATCAGATCTTTCTAAAGATCATCATAAGAAAAATGCTGATTTTGAAAGTATTTCAAAAAATCTTGAGGAAGTAAGTTCTGAGAAGAACAAACTTTCTAAAGAATTAGAAAAAGTAATTTCTAAGAAAATTGTTTTCGAGCCTAGCTCTAGTTCTAAATCTAATGATTTTGAAGATAAAAACATGGTTATAAAACTCATGTCCGAAATATTTTCCTTAAAGATGTGTTTATCAAACTTTACCCATGGTAAAGAAAATTTTGATAAAATGTATTCCCAAATACGACCTTTAATAAATAAATCTGGATTTGGTTATACCCATGCAAAACGAATTTTTAGTAACAATTATTTTGTTCCTCAAAGTTCCCCATTTTGTACTAAGTGTCAATGTGGTGGTCACTGGGAAAAGAATTGTTCCTTAAACAAAACCCAATCTCTAGTATTTCATAAAGCTTATTTCTCTAAGAAGATGTGGGTTCTAAAATTTTGTTGTTTGGAAATCTTGGATCCAAACAAGTTTGGATTCCGAAAGTTTAATTATTTTCTTGATTTCAGGAAAATAAAGAGTGTACCAACAACAACACATGGTACATGGATAGTGGATGTTCCCGGCACATGACTGGTAACAAAATCTATTCAAAACAAAAGGAGATATTATTCTTCAGTTTATCGTAACGCAAGATCAACTTGCTGATATTTTCACAAAATCTTTACCCTCCGATAGATTTGAATATATTAAACAAAAGTTAGGAATGATAACCGTTAGGTAACCATTCTTCATTAACTTTTTGTTGAGAAATTATCCTTACAGTAATAAACTCCTTTTAATAGGGGGAGTACATTTGATTTTTAGAGTAACTAAATTTTTCGAAGTTAGTTTTTCAAACATTTCAGAACTAAATTTCCGGAATGGGAATTTCTGGAACTGAAAATTTCCAGAATGGATATGTTCATATAGAATACTTCTGGAATGGAAATTTTTGTATTGAAAACTTCCAGAATGGATAATTTTGTACTGGTATTTCCATAACAAGATTTTCATACTGAGTCCTTCATAATGAGCTTTTCGTATTGAAAATCTTGTTATGATATTCTCATACTGAAATCCTTATAATGATTTTTTGTTATTATTATTATTATTTTCGTACTGAGTTTTCCGTACTAAGTTTTTTTTTCATAGTGAGTTTTGCGAACTATGTCTTTTCGTAGTAAATATTTTTTGTAGTTAATTTTTCTTCAAGAAGAATGTTACCCATTACGAATAATACTCTTAAGCCAATCTAAAATGTATGATTTCCTTACACATGTTTTCATAATCATATTTTAATAGCTGGTATTTTCTTATATTTTGTTGTTTTCAGACTATAATTTTCTTAAATCCTTGTTTTAATAAAAACCTCAAAAGATCAGATATAAGTTTTCTTGAGAATTGTTTTTCAACCATCAGATCAGATCAAAGCTTTTTCAATCGTTAGATGGATTTGGAAGACCAACGGTCAATTTCTTTGCCTATTTAAAGGGGACCCCAATGGTCGTCCCACATCGGTTTTTCAAGCTCCAGCATCCAGAAGCTCTGCCTCTCTGTTTTAAGGTTGTTCTGATCTTCAGCAATCTCCGTTCTGAACTTCTCAGAAGTCTTCAGATCCGAATGTCTGTGGAAACAGCTTCTCAAGACATGTCTTCCTCAAATCCGATTTCCAAGTGGTTAGTATATAGAGAAAGGTTGGTTCATCCTGATTTTTTCAATAAATATGATTCTCTTATATCCAAGAACATAAATCTTAACGGATGGGAAGATGTTGTTGTGTCTAAGCCTGGGAATCAAGATGAAGTATTTTCAGAATTTCTTTTTGAGTTCTATGAGACAGTTTACTTCTTTAAGGAAAATGATAGGGAGAAATTTTCGTTTATGTCTTATGGAAAGAATTAGAAGTTTTCTTATGTCAAGGAAGCTAGCATGGTAGGGCTGACCTATGAAGGAGAAGCCTAGTTCATCTCGTGTGTTTTTCCGAACTCAAAAGGAAGTCTTAACAAGGAAAAGGCTTTGGAGACTCTCGGACTGTCAGATGACAAGGCTCCGAAGATTTCTAGTATGTCTACGAATTTTCATATTCTAGAATTATGGGTACAAGGATTTATCTTACCGAGAAAGGGTGACAAAGACAGTTTGATGAAAAAAGAGATCTATATTCTAGATTTTCTGATAAATCTAAGGAAGTTTATTCTGATGAAACACATTCTTATTACCATTGAGAATGTTAAGAAAGGGAATCTTAGAGCTCAGATCATAATGTATCCAGCAATCTTCTCGAAGTTAATAGTTCGGTGCCTTGAGTCTTTCAAGGAGGCTTTCAAGTCTAAGCCAAGAGTTTGAAAAATTATGTTGGTGAGTGATGGTACCTTCAAAAGGATGGATGTTGCCTTCGACAAAAAGACTAGCCAGTTCGTTGATTTACCAGCTCAAGAAGAAGTAGTTCCAAAAGTTTCTGAACCTGAATCTTCTAAGCCAGTGAAGAAGAGAAAGTTGAAAGAAGTTGAAGTTGAAACATGAAATCCAATATCTAAGGAAGTTCATTCCGGAACTCCAAAACCGAAGAAAAAGAAAGCTTACCCTGATGAGGTAGTTTCTAAGTGGAGGGAAATCATGGAGAAGAGACTGCAAGGGGAGCCTCAGTTTGGCTTGGACCCTGTGGAGGCTAAGGCCTTGAAGGAAAAAACAGCGGATGAGCTAGAAAAACAAGTGAAAGAAAAGAAGCTTAAAAAGATGATGTCTGAAGCTGAGGTGGTTCAGAATTTATTAAAGTTTAATTAGATGGCCTCTGGAAACATTCCAGTTCTGAGATAATTTTCTATGGAATCTCTACCTGAAACTCCAGGAATAAACTATATCACTCCGGAAGAGGTAGTAGCTAAGCATGTTGAGGAAGAAGCAGTTTTTGAAGGTAGTGGTGAGACCGAAAATCTATTGAAGCAAGTAGACGATTATAAGGGGACACCTTCAGAACATTTGTCGCTCTAAACTTCAGAAGCTGAGGCCTATATGTTAGTCACTCCAGGGAAGGATGAGGAGAAAGGAGAACAAGAAGTAGCTTATCATGTAGAGGAAGAACAACTTCTACATGATATTGCTCAAATAGAGAATGTAGAGGATGGTGCTCAAAATGTTTTTGATGATGAAGACAGTATTTTTCAAGTGTCTGATAGTGAACAGAAAACCCCAGAACATGAATCCATTCCGAAAAAGAACAAGGGAAAGAAACTTGTTGTCGATACCCCGAGCTCAGTGGTTGTAAAGGGAAGGGAAGTTGGTGATTCTTCTAAAAAGAAGGATGAGAAATTTGAAGAAGAAAATTCTACAAGAAAAGTCTCGGATTCAAAATGATCTTCGTTGGGGCATGACTTTGTTGTTTAGTCATTAAAGAAGTTGGTGGGTACTATTCTGACTTTCTCAAGTATTGATTCAAGATGCCAGATGCTCCAACATACTTTGAATCAGAAAACAGACTTTGTATCCATGGTTATGGACAAATGTGTTAAGATAGAGGCTCAGTTCAAAACTTTTTTTGTCAGCTATGAAGCCCAGAAAAGGTCTTGCAAGATAATGACTAGTTGGTCGAGGAAAACTGTAGAAGATATGATTCTCTTTGATGAATTACAAGATAATGTTAAGGATGCTTTTGAGATAGAAGACAGGAAGATAAATGAACTTACTTCTTCCTCTGAAGAAAAGTTGACAGCTGAGAAGAATTCCCAGATACAAGAATACAGAGATCTGTATGGGAAGCTTAATTCTGTTGCTCAAAATTGGAGGAATGAAAGGGATTATCGGATTGATATTGAAGAGAAGTTGTTAACACAAGAACAAGTTTTAAAAGCTCAAGAAGAAAAGCTTCAAGCCCAGGAATAAAAGATTGAAGCTCAATGTGCAAGAATAGTTGTGTTAGAGAATCAAGCCGAGGAAGATCATAAAGACTTGAAGAAGATAAATAATATTCTCAAGGGTCTCATGGCGAAGTAAAAAGATCCAAAATAGACAAATCTGATCTTTTGTTGTATCTTAACTTCTTTGTTTTTGAACTTTTAAACTTAATGAAAATTTTTCTTGCTCGTCTCTTTTGTTGTTGTTACTAATTTTTTTAGGTACTTTGTTATATTTTCCATTCCCTAAAATTCTTTTTGAAAATCACAAAGGGGGATAAGGAAAAAAAACCCTAATAAAGAAAGGAAAAAAGAACCCTAACAAAGGGGAAAAAGAAAAATAAAAATAATAAAGGGGGAGTTTTTCATTAAATAAGACATTCTTATTCTTAATGGAATACCATTCCGGAAATCTAGAATACGATCTTGAGAGTTTCAAATCCTAAGGGGGAGTTAGTCGTATTCATCAAAATCCATAAGAAAAGGGAGATAAGCTTTAATGTTTTCATTTTTTCCTACATTCTACTCAGTCTTTCTTTTTCGAAAGGATGTTTTTGCTTTCCAAAAAGGGGGAGTTTGTTGAGTCAATAAGGTTTTCCTTATGACTTTTCCATTCCTTCTTGTTTTGCAAATCACAAACACCTTATCTTTAAGGAAAATTTCTTTTATATGGAAAATTTCTTTTATAAGGAAAATTGCTTTTATAAGGAAAATTTCTTTTATAAGGAAAATCTATTTTATAAGAAAAATCTCTTTCATAAGGAAAATTACCCTTATCATATTTTCATTATCTATATCCATATATTTATTATGTATAAGAATCAGTTTCATTTCTATATTCTCATAATCGTTTAAAACATTGATATGAAGCATTCAGTTTTAGGCTCTGAATTCTGGATACGAACTCTGATAAAGTTCTACTCCAAATTCTGGATATGAACTTTGATAAAGTTCTACTCCTAATTCTGGATACGAACTCTCATGAAGTTCGACATTTAAATCTAATGACGAATCCTGATTACGAATTCTCATTACGAATTCTGATGACGAATTTTCATTCTGAATTCGCATTCTGAATTCACCTATTAAACAGAATATGATCATCTTTGCTTTATACACTCCGAATTTATTTAGACTCCGAATATTATTTTTGGTTAGACTTCGAATTTTCATTTTTCTTAAACTTTTATAATTTTTCTACTCTTTTACATTTTGTTTACACTACGAACCTTCACTCCGAACATTTGAGTTAGACTTAAAACGATGTCGTACATTCTGTTACACTTGTTTTGTTATAAAACGATGGCGTCTATTCTGTTATAAACTAACCGTTGGTAAAGTGACATGTGTATAGGTCCCTCTGATTTTTAAGGAAGATATGACGGTTGGAAAGGAGGTTGACCGAGCCTATAAATAGGAGGTCATTTGAAAGAGCTCAACACACAATGAAGTTGGATCGATCTAGATACCACACGCTGCTAAAGTGATTTATAGAGAGATAAAGCTTTTCATGCCTTTTGCGTACTGAACCACTCGTTCAGTTTTTGCTTCGTGCGACTCTGAATGTTGCTGATTACATTTGAGGACTTCCGAGGATAGGAAGACAGAGGTGTCGACTACATTGAAGTTCGAGGGCTTCCTTGCTGAGGAAGACAGAGGTTCCAACTACCTTGAAGTTAAGGGCTTGAGGGGATAGCAAGACTGAGATTCTAATCTTCATATCGAGGGCTTCCCCTGGTGTGCGTAAGATAAACATGCATGAAAGTATAAATCAAGGGACCTTTATCCAAGGTTGTTGGATACCCTTCTCTTTGGGTTAAAATACTTATATCGTGTTACTTGTAGTTTTACTACTTGTTTGTTTCCATTGCATATTGTATTGTAAGGAAAGTATAACTTTCTTATACTTCCCTATTTGTACTCTATTCCATTTATATTTTATACGCTTTAAGGTAGAATCTCATATTGTAATCTTTAGTTAAGTTTCAATTTCCAGATCCATATTTCCGGAACCTACTTTCGGAATCTCTTTCCAGTTTTAAGCAAGTACATAGGACTTAAAGTTTATAAATTCATTCCTTACTCCAAGTTTTCAATTGGTGTTAGAGGTGTTGTTAATTTTCTTAGTTTAAATTTTTTAAACTTAGTTATTTCCTTTGATTAAGGAAATTTTAAAGTATACAATTCACCCCCCCCCCTCTTGTATATTGAGCATCTACATCATTATTTCGATCCTAAAGTGTGTACAGATAAGTTTTCATCCACCCATTTCGTTAGTCACAAGGTCGAATTATACACGGCGTGTACTCCCAAATACATAGTGTGTTCTACTAAAAGTTTGACAACCCGTGTTCCCTCTCACACAGTTTGTTTACATAGTTAACTACTACACGACATGTTTTATCTTATACATAGTGTGTTCTGCCAAATTATTCTCATCCCCATTTCTCTTTTCACATGGTAAGTCACACGGTTTAAGCATTACACGACATGTACATAGGGTACACAGTATAATCATTATAAAACATAGAACACACTCTTCCCCAAATTGGAATAACACACGACATGCTAGGCTATACTACACACCATGTATACTAGGTTTTTAAAGATATAAACTTTAGATTACCCAGAAAACCCTTGTTCTATAGAAAAACCCACCATGAAGATGCCAAATTCCAATTTGTGAGGGCTCATACTCACCACAAATCAATATTTTTCACCAAAGAATAACATATCATAATACATTTATAGATAAAAAATTCAGTCATGACACACCAAATTTTGGTCCAAGAGGACCCATACACCTTAGTAACCAAATTCTGGAATCTATTCAATTCAAACCATATCACTTATCAATAAACCTATCACAAAGTATGCATTGATATCACATCATTTATCACAACTGCATGTGGTAACTAATTCATTCTAAATGCCATGTCATAATGCATGGAATGTGATTCTAACAAGTGCCTATATGATGCATGAGATGGAATACCCTCATGTTATCAGGCTGAAACTAATATGGAATCCAAAATTTCATCAATGATAATATAAAAAATCAAGTGTTTCACCCAACGGTGAAATAAAATAAACTGTAATAGCTCAAAATATAATGATCACAAGTAAATTCGAGGCAATTTGGTTTTTCCCTATATGTGGGGTAGCTTCTCCTGAGCACAACTAATTTCCAAATACCCATACTTTCTTATCCTTTTCTATAGGCTCCAAATAGTAAGACAAAGTATAAAGTAAATCCTCTAATACCACATTGTAATGTCCCGGATCTGGATGCCACTAAACGGTGCCCCGAAACAAGTTGGCCACATGGCCTAAAGCACATTTCTCCAAACACCAAAGGCTTATGACTAGCATCAAGGGCCTTGGCTGTGATAGTGGGGAAATTATTCCCTCATTGGAAGAGTATAACACAGTAGAGTACAATAATAATACAGTAGAGAAAGCAGTAAAAAGTATACGACTAAAAAAATACATGAAGTCTAATAGATAAATATCCAAGTTTCAAACCTGAAAAATCATAATTCATCATGTTATATGTTCTAAGAAAAAAAAATCAAAAATTGGATACTCTTAAATCAGGTACAAATACAATACAAGTTCAAAAATAGAAATAAAACACTAAAGCCTTGAAAGCCTCAGCTTGGTCCCATGCTCTCTATCTCCTAAGCAGCAATCATGTAACTATATAAGGGTGATTTCCCTTGTCTACACCTGAAATCATATAATCTATTTGGGCCCAAAATCATGACCCAAATAAGGTGTGAAACTAAACCTAGCAGGAAACCACCAAAGATCCATGTCTAGAAAACAATGAATATATATAACAACCTTAGAGGAAAATAGTAACTTGGAATTATTCAAGTAAATTATCCATTTATTCTATTGACACTCTTTGTCAATTTAGTGTCATTTATGTACAACTATATAGAGATATGACCTTATCTCTCCAATCCCCATTATAGAATTAAACACAAGAGATGTCACAGGAGATCATCTACATAAAAATGTAAAGAGGAAATCCAAACTTGTGCTTTATCTTGGCAGACGCATCATAAGTCATTTAATTTCATTTAATAAGTTTTGTGAACAAATTTCTGGAATTATGGCCTTTTCCTGTCGACCCCCTCCCCCCCAGTACCAAAGTAACTATCAACTCATGACAGAACCATTTCACATTTAAGAATATCGGCATTTCAACATTTAATCGTTTGTTTAGTTTCCAATAGATCCCGTCCTAGGTATCCATCAATGGATTCAAGGTTTTCTTGGGATTTATAAAGAAGGATCAGTGAGCCCGGCCACCAAAACTAGGGCCCACTCATGGCCTTTAATTAATTAACCTCTTGAGTCTATAAATTTCTTTTTAACCAAAGAAATGGTTCACCCAAGGTAAACAATGTGTAATTAGTCACATGAGCTTGACCTTGTCTTTTAACCAAGACTATGTCTCACCCATGTCTAATTACCTATTTTAATAATTTATCATTTCATTTAAAAAGAATCACATGTGAATTAAACTATCACATGGCTTTAAATATAACAACTCACATGGGAAATTCACATGTCAACAGACACATGAAAATTAAACTATTGAATGTTTTTAATTATAACAACTCACGTGGGCATTTCATATGACAATATATCATTCTAATCAACCCCAAAAATCGAAAACATTCACATGCCTCAGAGGCATTCTTCCCAAACAGATAACAATAGGAAAATCACCCATGGGATTCCCTAAATCAAACTATCAGCAACCACATGCTTCAATTTCATATAATCAAATACCTAAACAATATTAGGTATCAACATGATTCAATTACAAGGTATCAAAATACCCATAAATGGTCTCATATCATTTTGGAACATATAATCCACTCGACATTTAACGAAAGGCACAAGACCACCAATCTTGAAGTCATATAACTGATCTAATCTGAATTCGGGCCTTTAATAAGCCTAGAATGGTGTAGATCTAATAAAAGAGGAAAATAATTGAACCTTAAATAACTATATCAAGAGACATAATCACCATGAACGTCTCTAGAAGATGAAAGCACTTACCGATTGACTTCAAACGTGTCCAACATCCCTTGAATTGGGTCTCGGATGATGAAACGGGATAAGGTATTGATCTTGTGGATCCTTATTCATCACCCGGCGTCTCTTCTATCCCGAAGAAGAAAAAACCAAGATACTTCCCATTTAAAATTGGAAATTAGGAGTACACAATGTGTAAGTTCATATTCACTACGTATATATCATTTGATTGTTCATAAATTCTCTGACCTACTTTTCATGTCCCACACAGACCATACAGACATGACTACATGGCATGTGCTAGGAAGTACATGGTGTGTAGTTGTTTTTTCTTCTCTACCTAACCAAAATAATCACACAACATGTATCCCCGTAATATATTTCTGGACTACATGACATGTACATAGGATTAAATGGTGTGTACTACTAAAACATATCACCTCTCCAGTTTTCCTTGTTCTCTCAAAAAGAACTCAATGGAAAAAAACCCCATAGCCTATAAGAAGAATCAGGTTATTATAACCATCATTTATAGAGTGCATTATAGGGGTCCATTTAGATGATCTATTGGAACCTTTTTTGGTAAGAGAACTCAACCAAAGGCATATATTGGTCCCATTCACCATTGAAGTTGATTGATAAATCTCTCAATATGTACTCAAGTGTTTGTATAGACCACTAATATTGGACATCATTTTGAGGGTAGTTATCCATTGTGAGGTTCAACCTAGTGTTTAGAGAATGCTGGATACTTTTCCAAAAAATCGATCAGAAAAAATCAATAATGGTACTAAGTGGATCATCACCACTTCTCTGATATATTTCTTTGTCATTTGGTATAGTGATAAATCCTCTAAAATAATAATGATTTTCATATTCCTTATTAGATGATAAAAAGCAAGCCAGAAAGAATTATTTCCCTCGGATGTCTTTGGATTTTCGATGAAAATATCCATCATGATGTTTTCCAATTTTCGTGTTGGTATGGGTAATGGTTGCATCATCTCCTGAGACATCTACCATTAAGTATCTACATGATGACCTACCAAAAACATTGATATATATTTTGTGATATCCTTTTTCATGTTACCCAACCAATAGTTCTCTCAGATAACTCAATATATCTTTGACATTCCTGGGTGAATGGAGAAAGTTGAACAATGTTCAACTTCCAAAATTTCATTCTTTAACTCAGTATTTGATGAAACACGTGGACTTGACCCAAATCTCACAACTCCTTATTCATTAAAATTTAACTTCAAGGAATTATATTTTCAAATAGTTTCTATATTCTTCTAAATTCCAACATCACATTTTTTATCATCCTTTACCCTTTCCAAAATAAACGGTTGAGAAATCATTTGTGAAGGGATTGATGATATTCCATTCATTATGATTCCAATGTAAATCTTATTCAAATATAAGAAGACCTGATCCTTCTCAATTCCCATCAATGATAGATTTCCTTGGTCATTTCTACATAGTGAATTCTATACCATGTTCTCTTTACTGAGATGATAGTGGATTGAGCCATCATAATTCAGGAAGATCTCTAACCATATTTATTGGTACATATATAGCTCAAACTGTTTGAATATATATTTGAAATTTTTGTGATCTGTATATATTTCACACTTCTCCCCAAAAATATAATTCCTCCATAGTTTCAAAACAAAGATCATAGATTCCATCTTCAGATCATGTGTAGTATATTTTTTCCCAATAATTTTCAACTGCCTTTAGGCGTAAGCAATGACTTTGTCCTTCTGAATCAACATGAATCCATATACTTTCTGTGAAGAATCACTGAAAATTACAAAATCCTCCCCACTTGTGGGTAGTGTGAGCACATGGGAAGTGATAAGCCTCATTTTCAACTCCATTAACATTTGTTAACATTCATAATTTTAAGGAAAGTTTAATCCCTTCTGAATTTTCTTGGTTAAATGGTTTAAAATTTGTTATAAATTTCTCAAAAACCAGAGATATTGTCTAGGTAACCTAAGGTAACTACGAATATCTACAAATATGTTGGTGTCAGTCATCAGTCAATTGTTACTATCTTAAAATAATCCACATATATCCCATTTCTTGTGATTATATACCCCATAAATGAGACATTGTTCAACCAAATTTCGCACTTGTTGTACCTTTCATAGAGATTCCCCTTTCTCAAGGACTTTATCATAGTTATAAGATGCTCCTCCTTTCGTTTTGGGTATATTTGAATATTTTCAACAAATAATACCAAAAAAAAATTGAGATATTCTCTAAATAATCTATTCATAAATTACATAAATAGTGTTTTAGAATTAGTGAGTCCTAATGGCATCACTATGAACCCATAATGCCCATACCATGTACGAAAAGAAGTCTTGGGGATACCCTCCTTCTTCAACCTTTCTAATGTCCCGACTATATATCCACCATGGTGAATTATTGTGATATACATATTTGATTGAACAAGTCATCAATTTATGGAAAAGGATACTAGTTATTTATGTTGAATTAGTTGAGCTCACGATAATCAATGAAAAGCTTCATTGACCAATCATTTTTATTAATGAAGAGGACTGGTTCACCCCATGGTGACGCATTTGGGAATATAACCCCTTTATCCAAATTCTCTTATAGATATTTATTTAGATCCTCAACTTCCACAACAACCCTCCTATTTGTATTCATGGATATTGGATACACTCTAAGTATCATATCCATTAAAAATTCAACCTCTCTTATTGGATGAAGACCTGGAAACACATAAGTAAATTCCTTCACAACAGGCATGTCTTTGACGATGATTTGTTCCTTTGAATCAATAATTTTAGCTAGATATGGTTTCTCATAGGGAAATAATATCCATGACTGAGATGATGGTGATAAAAAAATTCTTCCCCATTCACCATGAAATTTTATAGAATCAGGGGTAAATCTTCCATTTGAAGAGTGATTTCCCTCTAAAGGAAATTAATGTTGTCTCCATATAGGGAAATTCAATGCTTGCTATAAATTGCATCAAATTCCTCCAAGGGAAGTATGACAAGGTTCTCCGGGACTTTCAATCCAAAAATTGTGATAAGGGAGGTGTTATATACATGAGATACAATAATTTTTCCATTTTTCATTTTCACGGCCATCTCTACTTCCATGCTATGTGGTGGGGTTTGAATAGATCTACTGAACTTTCCTAATATAAAGGAATGCATATAACTGTGAATAATAACCTTACCTTTCACTTTTTTATTTTGGTTCTACTTTACCTAAAATAGACTTAGGGATGAGTATCTTAAATAAATAAACACATAATGAGAAATCCAATTACATTAAAGGGATAACATGAATTTATGTTCTTAACTTATGATTTTATAGGCTTCAGTCTATGTTATCCATGATCTACTTCATAACACATATTCTTATGGGAAGTTTTTTGTTCCCGTAATAATGGTTTTTAATGAACATATGATTTTACCAAATCATGTCTCCCAGGAGTGTCAAACTAGGTGTGCATTAAGGACCATTGTTGTGTACCAAGTTACCTCAACCCAAACTAGAAATTCCTTTTCGGAGTTGTTACTCCTAGGTATATTTGTGCCAAAACCATGCCCACATGTAGTATCGAGATATGGATGTATTTTTTTTGATAATCCATTTTATCTATACTAACCAAAATTTAGTGATGTTTGCATACACATAGTCTTATCCTTATGGGTTTTCACTAGGGTTTTCTAATCCTAATTGATAAAGTAACTAAACATATCCTCTGATGCCAACTATAACAACTGTGATGATTATTTCACTTTAAAGAATGATTTATTACATAAAATTACATTTAATATAGGTCATAATATTGATAGTTCTCGTGTCATTGGTAAATTATCAATTATATATAACAACTTAAAACATTTAAAGAAACATCTTTATTGAAAACTTCTTTGATATGACCAAAACATCCCTTCATACTTAACACTACATGGGACAACATTGGGAAATACATAAGAAAGGGGTGAGGTATAAAGCCTATTAAGGGAATAAAACAATCATAACATTAGTTTAATAATACATTTTAGATAATTAATATCATCAAGGATTAAAGGAATATTAATAATAAGGCATGATATAGAATGATAATCATATCATGGAAAATGTGGCAACAACTTAAAACACAGCATCATAAATAGATCACACCTAAATCATCTAAGAACTCATGGTAGAAAATGTACCATAAAAGAGTTCGGGAAATACCCTATCCCAAGATTATATATCATGGTACTACCCATTACTCAATGCAATGGATCGTTATCACGGTTCACCCTTCATAATCATTTTATTCTCTTGTTTAAGTGTTACACATAGATTGTATAACATGGATTCATTAAAAATAATAATTTATTCCATGATATACGATTGTGGAATACATACATGTAATTCCCCAATAAATATGAATATGTTCATAAAATTGAATAACCTTGATATATTAATGGTTATGGTATTCCCTACATGATGATTTTGGCATTAAAAATCATGGTGCAATTTCGACACCATAACGACGTCACATAGAAATTCATAAATTGGGTTGATTAGAGGGAAATGGGTCTCTCATCATTTATACATGATTTTTTTTTTAATATGGATATTTAAGAACATATACCAACATATGAAAAGAGAAATTATAATACATAACATAAAATGAATTCTTGATAAAAAGGAGGGTGGAGGATTCCTTATAGAATTTTGGCATAGTAACAGGTGTGCATAAGGGTTCATAAGCAGGATAAATGAGAGTGAAATGGGATCCCATAATTTAAAATATAATTTAATTTAATGGTATATAGTATAATGTATCCCAACATAATAAAATGGAAATAAAAAATGAAATATCATGAATGATGTGCCTGTTTAAAAGAAGAGAGATTGAATCCCTTACAAAATCTCAGCATACTAATGGGTGTACATAAAGGATTATAGGGGGGTTAGTGAGAGTTAAATTAATATATAATCAGTTATACATACAATTTATATTAAGGGGATCATGTAACATCATATGAAAATGTAATTTAAGAAGAATAATATAAAATAAGTTTTTGATTGGATATGAGAAGAGAGAAATCCCTTACTTGGATTTGTGACTCCAAAGGCCTAGGAAAAGCTTATTAGGAGCTTGGGGAACCATGGTAGGACTCTAGGGAGTATAGGGAAGAGTCTGTATGATATTCAAGGAGTTTTAGTGATGGTAAATGGGATCATGTGTGACATAATATAGGAAATGATGGGGTTTCTTTATTATTATTATTTTTACACTACATAATAAAATATTCAAAATAACAGACCATCCAATGGTTTCGGGAAAACAGGAGTGGATTATATTATTTTATAGGGCCAAGGGATTAACATAATAAGATATTCCCCCTTATTATATGGAGGTGAGTCACACTTCTAGGAAAATGATTTTAAATTATTAAAATATTTTATAAGCCTTGGAGGATTCACTAAGACTTTATAAAATAAATAAAATTAATAAAATAAAAGAAAATTCACATTATTTTAAATGAGAAACATATATTTCTTAAATTATACCTTTTATAGTATTTATTAAATTACTATTGAGATATTAAGATGTCATAAAACACACATCATATTTATACAGTATTTAATCATTACCCAAAAATTTGACTATCTTAGAAAATTATGAAAAATTATCCATTGGATAATTTAGATGTACTAATTCCAAAAATAATATCCATTATATTAATATAATTTTATAACTATTTGTATTTTCTATTTTAAAATAAAAAAATTATTAAAAATTATGGGTTTTGTCAATAATAGTTTTCGAGCCATAACAAAAATTGCATTTGACTTCATAAAATTTATATGATCATTTATATTTAAGAAATAATTTTATAAAAATATATTATTAAAAAATTTATTTATTTCAAAAATCCATTCATTCATTAGGTATGACATGGACCTTTATTTATGCCCCATATAGTGTTTCATAGTAGATATGGATATTAGGAGTTTTTTGATATGTCATTCAGTTTGAAAAATATGCATGATGTTTTCATATATTTAATGAATATGATTTTCTACCAGTATATGGATTCATTTTTGGTAGTCATCATAGATGAAATATTATTGTATTATCGTACTCAACACAACCATATAAAACATCTTGATATCATACTTAATACACTGATAGGGAACTAGTTGTTTGTTAAGAACAATGAATTCCATATTTATATTGACAAGTTTAACATACTGGGGAACATTATCTAAAAGAAAGGATTATCTATTAACCCATAGAATGTTAGAGTTGTAGTTACCTAGGAAGATCCCAAGATCCTCTTTGGCATATGGATTTTTTTGGTTATGGATGGATATTATTGGAATTTCATTCAGGAAATTTCATTTCTCGAAGAGCCTATTACAGGATTGAGAATGAAAGGTGTCATGATTACTTGATCTAAATCATGTGAGAAACAAATATCAGATATGAAAGGATGATTGAATTTAGAACTGATCAAAATTATTCCAGAGTCTAAAATAATCTAAAAACATTATCATGATGTTTTAGGTATCAGTAATGGAGTAGTTATGATACATATAACTCAATGTGTGGTGTATGGGTCCCCGTAGTTGATCCATCATGGGAATTATTACTTGACGCACAATCTGGAGATGTATTCAATGGTATATAACTTGCAGTGTTGGAGGCATTCTCAGTTGGGAGGGTGGTATTTGAAGTATATGGATAGTAAAAGATTACAATACATCTTTAAAATTCATGAATTTTTTCTGATGAAGTGAGTATGGGTTTAATATCAATAGTTATTTGACTCACATCATGGTTATTCACCTTATAAAGGAATTTTCATCACTAACTATCTAAGTTGAATGACTTGACAATGGTTGTTTAGGAGCACAGTTTTGAGTGGAAGTCAATAAACATGTTTTATGAGATGCGTCAGGAGGTTTGAGAGTAACATGATCATCCTATTTTAGTATCTTTAGTAGTGAACTCTTTACTTCTAAATGGGGTGAAGATAAGTTGTTTATCTAATCCCAACGGATTGGTCATATAAGAGAGAGTTTCTATAGGGGACCCACCACCTGGATGGGCCATTGATAGTATTGAGGTCTTGTGAATTCATGGATGTATCAAGGAACCTTTAGAAATTCATTAGGAATTTATATGGGAATCTCATGCCTCTACTTGGGAAGCACACCCTAGAATCACCAAGATGTACCATTATAAGTTTCTCCAGTATTGGTGGTCGATTATGAAGAGGAATATTACAAGATTTGACACATGGAGTTCTGCCTACCAGTAGGTGAAGAAGGAGAACCTTGGACTACTAGAGCATTACAACCTCTTACCCTTCTAGAATGGAAGTTTCATTACATCACTATAGATTTTCTGTTGGGTTTTTTGAGATCCCCTCAAATAATTGATGTGGTATGGGTGATTGTAAATAGGTTAATGAACTTATATCACTTTATACCAATTAAATAGTTATTTTAAATAGATGATATTTTGTAGTTTTACATTTGTTAGATCATAATCCCTCATGGTTTACCCTCATTCTATCTTATCCGATAGGTATGATCAGATCACATCATAGTTCTAACGTTGATTTTGGAAGAAACTCGGTAGAAAGCTGCTTCTCGGAAAATCCTTTCAGCCATAGACCGATGGGAAATCCAAGCATATGATTCAGATAATAAAGGATATGATACTAGTATGTATCTTTGGTTTTGGGGGTTCTTGGGAAAAACACATACCAATTTCCATGTTTTATTAAAAGAATATCCTTTCAGATACTATATAGATGGATCCCTATAATTCAATACCTGGAAGGACATGTCATTCAAACTTATGTGAGTTAAATAATGTAGAGGTAGTGATATTAGAACCTTGTCTCACCCTAGAGGCTTTAGAGTAGGTACATATTATCTAGAAGTGTGTGGTTATATATCAACATAGGAATAAATATTATGATGATGGTGGTCTAAATCCTCTATAGTTTGAGGTGGTGCCTCAGGTATTTTTTTGACTAGACTGTGTCATAGATGGGTTTGGAGATAAGAAAATTCATCACCGTGTTACATAAATCCTTTCAAGATCTTAGAGATGGTTGGGACAAAAGATAAATAGATAGCTATTACATAGAGGTATCAAGCCATGCATGATGTCTTCCATGTATATAAGCTTCATCATTACATTTCAGATTCATATCATGTTTCTGATCTTTTGGATATTGAATTGGGGGTTGATTCTTCCATTAAGGAGCATCATGTCAAGATCGTTGCTTGAATCACGAAGTCCCTCTGAGTTCAGTAAATTCCCCTAGTGTAGGTGTTATGCTAGCATGAAGTTATATTGGAAGATACGTGGGAGATAGATTCCAACATACATTCTTAGTAGTTGGACTTATTCTCATATTATTCTTTACAACCCTCATAAGGAAAACACAGGGATATGTTACTCCAAGGAGAGGAGATTGTAAGATCTCAGATTTTCAAATAATTTATAAACAATTTAAATATCATTAAATGGTTTTACAAAAATTAAAGTTCTCATGTATCTATGAAGTGGTTTAAAAGTGTTTGGGTGTCATTCAGGGCACAAATCTATGGATTTTGGAAAGGTGGAATAAGCTGCTTGGTTAGCACATTGTTATTTCTAACCGTGCTACTCAACTATATGGGTCTTGAGGGGTGATTCATGGTTTGTTTAAAACATTTAAGAGGGGAACATAGCTATTTTTGGGTGCTTCCAAAAAAATATAGATGAGTTTCATGTGAAGTTCATGGTTTTCCAAAACTATGCTCATAGTCACACAGATAGTTCCACTTAACCGATGGTGTCACGCAGTTTAGGTACATGGTGTGGAAAACAATGTGCCCAAATTTTTTACATCTTGAATATTTTTGAAATTAGCATTTCCCCTTAACACATTTCATGTTTATTTCATCCTTTTTATTTCTCATACATGCATTAACACCTTTTATCTACTTGATATCGCCCTTGTACATTAACCTAGGCTTTAGTCTATATCCTTTAATTTGACTCCAAATCCCTTATTGTTCATTACATTGGAAAAAATAGGATTTTTTTCATTCCCATTCCTTTATTTATTCTTCTACCTTTTAAAAAGGAATTATATTTATGAGAAATCTAATATTCCCTATTTTTATGTAATTTTTTTATTTTACAGATTTCTTCTCTTTTAGACCAAATTAAAGGATAATAATGGACGAGGAATGTAATTCTAATATACGGTAGTTGGTCCAGTAGTTTTTTCCTTACTCTAATTTCTTTATATCCTAAGTCATCATACCAAAGTTCTTAATTTTCACATGATTTCTTAAAACAATAAATTTCCATTAACTAAAGTATTAATCATGTTTGAATTGCCCTATATACCTATACTTATTGTCAAAGGTTATCCACCTCGAAAAATTCCACCCCCGTAGTTGTTATTGTTAAATAAATTTCTTTTCTTGAGTATTAATGTTACCAAATTACCTTATTTGTGTTGTAGGATTCCACCCAATTGAATTTATTATAATAATTAATTTGAAACTTAGGGGTATGACCACTTCATGTGACTTACAAATGGGCAATGGTCATGCTCGTGATTTAATAAACTATTTTTGAGTTTAAAATCGCCTATTGGAATGTATTAAAGTATGATTGTCCCTTAATATTTGTTAAATACATAGGAATGGAATCCGATATACTTGTGATACTCAGGTATGGTTCCCCATATACTTTTGATACTCGGGAATGGTGTCCAATATACATGTGATACTCGAAAATGGCATCTCATATACTTGTGATACACGATCATGGAATCCAATATAGATGTGATATTAGGGCATGGAGTCCCATATCCATGTGATAATAAGGCATGTAGTCTCATATACATGTAATTTATATGTGTGGAATCCAATATTCATGTTTTAATCATGCATGATATTTCATAAACATGTGGTACTCAGGCACTACATTATATTAATTTCTGAAACTTGTGTATGCTGACCCATATGATTCATCATAGTAGATCAGGACATCACATGCCAATCTATGAGACTCTTATAGCAATCCATAGATTCCTGATTAATGCCTCAGGTCCTAGAAAGCATTAGAATCTATATATATATATTTTATATTTCACTATATATATAGACCACATATATACATACATATCTAAATATATGTATATATATATATAAATATTCATATGTTCATAGATATCCTATATTAGGCTAAATAATGATGTGCCATACTGTTTTTATTTGACAACTTGAGTTAAATATTTTAATTTTTTTTCTGCCTACACAGTTATATATGCACACTACTCATTTTATATGCATCAGATTGATTATACTAAATGTTGTTGGTGGTGGCCTACTATGTGTATCTCATTCCATGATTGTCCTACCAATTGGTACCTAAACATATCTTATATATGATGGTTGGGACAAATTTAAATTTCCAACTCTAGATTTTGGATATCCAATACTAGTATGGAGTATAGGAGTATAATATCAAGCTGGTTCTTTTGATTCTATTGGAGATAGTTTTTGGTTGTTTTTTTCATTTTTTATAGAATGTTATTTATTAATTTAACTTTGTATCCCATGTACTTTCCCTTTTTATTACATTATGAATGATCGTTATTTTTTATATGATATTCATCTTGTTACTTTATTTATATTATATCTAGATGTTTTTTTCTTCCACAGATTATTCTTAATTGTTTCTAATGTCTGTTAGTATTGTATACCGTTTTTTTACTATGATCATAAGGGTATAGTATCCCCACCATATCAACACAGATCAACAATTCTAGTTGATATCCTATAGTGTACAAGGATGTGTTTGTGTTCATCTAATCCATTGGTCTATCTGTTGTTCAAGTGATCTAGGTTAGGATTTTATAATTTTTATAACCCAAGGGTAACTCTTGACTCCAATTAACAACACATTAATATTAAAAAAACACATTCAACTACTTATCTTATTCACAGAAATTATATTTCAGTTACTCAATTATTATCCTACAGGAGAGAAAACAATACATGAATCGATTAAAAGAATTACTAAACCTATATAAAAATCATAACATAACTGGTTTACTCCATAATCCAATCGATCTATAAGTTGTCTATATAGTAACCTATTTTATACCAGTAGCATTATTTTAGCCACCTTATTATCAAGTTTGATGAGGACTCACCATGAGTTTTTTAAATGAAATTAACCACACACATGATGAACTCATAGATTTATACACACACACACAGACACACTAAAAAAACTAAATTCATAGCTTTTCCTTTAAATATATCCCCTGAATATATTCTCCCCTTCAATGGAAAAAAAAATATTTCTCAAAATTTATGTTATTATATCCCCCATTGAAACAATATTCCCATGAATTAGAGTGAATGTGATGATACTTATTCATTGGTATTGAGAAGCAGGAGGTCAAAATACCATTATTAACATCAGTTTTTAATATTTTTCATTAAGTAAAGGTTTGGTGAATAAATCCACAACTTACTCTATCATAATTACAAACTGTCACTTAAAGATTCCTTTATTTACCTTTTCATTAATAAAGTGTTACTTATTATTAATGTGTTTTAATTTATATTATTGAATTGAGATACATTTAGTGGTTTATTACACTATTATTATCATATAATACTAGCAAAGTAACTACACCTATTCAATGTGTTTTAACAACTAGTTCCTCATCGAATGAAATTGCATCATTTCTTATGTTACAATGATATATTTCCCTTCTAATATACTCATAATAATTAAATTATTCTTATTAATGTGAAAAGAAATAAAATTTTTATTATGAAGAATTATTTACCTAATGTTCATTCTTAGTCGTCTACATTTCAAACTCAATTAGGATTAGAAATTAAAAAAAATAGTATTTCCTCTATTGTGGTATATCAAAAAAATCAATAATACCATGAGTATTCCTTAAGATTATATGTTATGTAATGATGTAGGATTTCATTGTTTTATTTTGAAATTGATCACATAATGAAACATTATAAATGATATCTAGTTTATAAGTAAACAAATAGAGTAATCATCCCATAATTTTTCTAAACTCCATTTGGGTAGATTCTTTAACTTCATCATTAACATAATGTTTTGTTCCCATGGATAAAAGGATTAGAAATTATCTTTAAATAATTATTTCCAAATTCCTTTTATATTTTATTATTATAATTTTAATGAGGTAGAGATAAGTAAGATAGTTTTATTATTTAAATCTAATAATCATGAAATTAATCATCACTCAATGTATAAACATATTAAATAATATCTTTATCAATGTAGAAATATCCTTAAGAACTTATTTATACTTTATAGTAAAAATTATATCATCTACATAAACAATACTTATGATGATTTATTTGATAACTTATTAATATAATGATATTATCCACTATTGGTTTTATGAATCCCAAAACATTACATATGAACCCAATTTCTAGAACAAAGATCATAAATATTACTTAGAACTATAAAATGTGTTTCACACTTATCCATAATTATTTATAAGTAAATATGTGTTTGTTTGGTCAAAATAAATTTCTTTTTAAATCCTTAAATTGAGAAATATGAACATTATATTCATATGAAATATCTTAAATCACCATTCAGTGGTGATAGTATGATATAATTTTATGGATTCAAATCATTCTAAGTTATGTCCTCCAATCCATAACCACTAAACTATGTTAGACTAGAGGTGAACACATGACCTCATTCATTCCTCCTCATACACTAGATGCTACTAACTAGTAGCGAGGTTCTAATATGGATGATGGGGAGGTAATACCCTCATATTAGAGTGTAATAACAATAGATATAATAAAAATAATAGTCATCTATATAAATAAATAAACATACATCATGGAAAAGTCTTATAAATAATCAAAACCAACACTATATATAAATCAATTTTATACATGTCAAGTATGCATACATCCAAATAGCGGTCATATACAAAAATATCACAAAAATAATGAAAAGAAAAAATGGATAAGTCCACTAAAAAGCTAGTCCTAAGTCTAAGACTTTTCACATATCCCATTATTCACATGAAAAATATCAATCAAGAATCAATCATTGGGATTTTTTAGTGTCATATGTTCTAACCATGAAGTGTTCTTGGATACCAAGTGGTGTCCCAGTTATGGTAAGATTCAAACTGAATAGACCAACATCAATGGTTTCTAAAATAATTTCTTGACTGAGTATATAGTTCATGATTATGTGCATAAAAAATAATGGATGAAAATATAAATAAACAATCATTGATAAACAGGTTCCATGGTGACCCCCAGGATAACCCATACCTATTTTGGCCAATGCCGGAGGTCTCTATCCATAGTATCCCATAGATACACAATCAAAAAACATATTCCAAGTATAGGGGGATTCCCATGTTTTGAAATCCGCGATTCATTATTTTAAATTCAAATGGGTTATCCATATGGAATGCAGAACTAGTAATCAATCTAAATACAAGGAAATTGTATAAGGCATGACGAACTATTGTTCAATTAGAATCCATGTAACTCATTTACATTATTAAAAAAAATTGATATAATTCTAAGAAACTAATATAATTAATTCCAAACAATTATCATATCTAAGTACAATGAAATTTTATATGGAATTCCAAACCATTACTTTAATCCCATTAGATCAAATAAATAATTTATTCATTTATTTAATCTAATTAATATCTGCCTCAAATAGTAAATAGGTATGATAGATCTTAGAAAACATCTTAGGAATAAAATTTCACACACGTGGTAATATTTTTTAATCAAAGTCACCCCTCTGGTTTCCCCCTTAAACTAACAATATAATTTTCATGGTCCTGTACACCTAATTGTTCCTAAAGACCAATTCTAAACCCACCAATAAAGTATTCATGTCTAGTAGAGAGGTTCAGTTTTTGGAATTAATTCCATACCAAAATCATATATAATTTTGGGTAAAGTTTGAAATAAATTGGTCTGACCACACATTATCTACAAACAAAATTCAATACTTTTAATGGATAGCTTCTAAACCACCTACAATAAAACCAATGAAGTCCACTTACTAAAAATTGGCCTCTAATTCGATATGAATATGTAAAAATAAAAAATATAAAGGAATGCCCTAAAAATTTTACACAATATATGAAAATTTCATGTGACATCTTAACAATTATAGGAACTTATTAAAATAAGTTATAAAAGAGTATAATCACCTTAACATTCCTATCCCAAAATACAATAGTCGATTCCATAGTGAACTAAGTGAAAAATCCACTTAAAATTGGAGAGATCCAAAGGGGGGAGGGATATCACAAGTAATGGACAATGGGAAACTCATAACCTAATTATAATAACCCTTTTTTATTTATTAATTAATAAACCAAAAAAAAAATTCTGGCATGGTTCATGGTATAACCACTCAGTTTGTTCTATGAATATGTCAAAGTAGGGGGACCTCCTATATTCCTAAGATTATAATTTCATTATTTATAGGGATAATTTCATCAATGGATGAAGTCTACAATTTTTCAACTAGACACCTCTCTAATCGACTTAAAACTACCCATATTCCATTTTTAACACCCGCAACATTAATAACTATTAAAAATTAAGAGGCCCGAAAAGAAAAAAATGGGATCAAAACATAAAACAATTATGGGGTTTTATAAAATCCCCACCATAGAGGAGGTAATCCGTGATCTTATCATTCTAACGTCACTTGTACACATTGGTAAAAATACCATACCACTATGTCCACATATTATACTCTTGCTCCTATGTCTCCCCCTTGATATGTATGTGCTTTCACAATAAAGGCACTAGAGGATCTTTCTTTCTAGGAATATAATTTTTACTATGATCAATTGTGTGAACTAGAAGATCCTAAAAGGAAATGGTATACTCAATTTGATTATAATTAGTACTATGTATGTGAGATTGATTGGGATAATCCTGGAAAATCTATGACACATGGAACACATTGAGCATTGTATTGAAACACTTTGGAAGAGAAAATTAGTGTACCATTGAAAAAATCCTATCTTCTATCTCTAATGGCCCCACATACATGGTTGAAAGATTTCCCTATCACTAAACATGATGATTTTCCATCCTCAGTGATAATCATAGGAACATCGGGTCACTATCTTGAAAATCAATAGGTTTGTGTCACTGTTCTTTATATTTCCTATGCCTACTCTAAGAAATCACAACTATTATCTAGAAAAACTAAATATAATATGATTCCACCTGAAGAAGACTAAGTCTAGTCAATGATGACTAAACATCCTCCAACCATTATAGAGGATAATTTAACATTCTACTATAAATATCCACATAGGGTTCCATCTATAATGTTTACTCACAACTATTATTGTAGGTGAACACTACAATACCAAACTGGTTTACCGTGTAACCACCCATGGTTTGGACCCATATTATCATCATGTACTATAATATCTTAATAGTCTACTCAAAGATCCCATCATTCTATATACGACAGTTAGTTCTTATATTAACATGTATATCAAGAACCTTCAACAACTCCGGCTTCAGACTACTCAAGCATCTTTCATGAACTATCATTGTCACTGATCCCTAGTGCATGAACAGAATTTTACCTCCTACTATTTATGTTTCTACTGAAACATTACTTAAACATTCACTAATTTCAAAATCTCACTAACCCATTCATCACATAGCTGTTTATTTCATCTAATTTTACCATGATTCCCCACTTCTAGAGGCATTCAAAAATTCCAAAATTTAGAAACATCACAACCCATTCGTTGATTTCACTAGTCTATAACACTCCATTTATCACTTAATTAGTTGTATTAGAACCAAATACCTCTCTACCTAGTCTAATTATAACACAAGACCTTATCTCATTATTTATTTCATCATGTAATCTTAGAGCACCATTGTCTCGTAAACCCCATCAACCTACTCTCCTACTTCCGGATATTCACTCTCAGTTTTACTACAGGACCATTTTATTGTATCTATGGGTTCTCAAATACCGATTATACTAAATCAACCTAATTTCCACCAAAAAACATACATCCTCAAGTACAACCAATTCCCTACACCTTGCTCAGTTTTTAACACCCAAGTAACATGAAACCCACAACCACCACTGATTAGACTCATCAACATGTCACTTCATACATTTCATAGAATTTTCAAAATGAGAACTACATTCTATATCTATCCATAGTTCAATTCGCACCATATTAATTCCTTTTTACAAATATACAAGCATGATCATGCTTGATATCTACCATTATCCAAATACTATATTTATTGAGCCCTTATCATGTAACATGAATATGTCCCAATCTTGATCCCAACTCTAGACTATATTAATCTAATGATTCCCTACATAATTATTTTCAAATTTTATTAAAAAAATTACACCATACACATAGTACTAAAATATTTAACTCAAGGTCCATTAATTTATTTACACTAACATGACCCTAACATTCTATAATCTATAGTTCCTATTTAAAACTACTCACAACATATAATCCTATCTGTGATTAGCTTGTTTGAATGAGGTAACAAATTTTTCTTAGAGTCGTCATACTAGTAAGATCTACCCCTCTGTATCTAATGAGATCTAATTGTTATCAAATTGGAACTCACTTTCAATAAATTTTAATAACTCAAATTACATATTATTTGACAATCTCTACATCATAAAACTTATAAAACACTGTAGTAATTTCAATTAATAAAATATAATGACCTCATATCACACATTGGTCTTGCCCCAATTCCTCCACTTCATGGTATAATCTTCACCCTGAATTACATCAGATTAGCTCACACACTAATCAACATATGTCATTGTATCAAGGGTCCACATCCTCTTCTTATTCCTCATTAAAAAATGTGTTTCATTCCTTACCACTATCACCTGACATCTGATCATTGATTGAACCCATAAAAAATCTGTGACTTCACTTTACATAGTCATGGAAGACTAAGGATCCTAGATCCCACAAGAACATACCGACACCTCATAACATCATAACTATGATGGGTATCTTGGGACTGAACACATATATCCGAAAATAGTCCATCCATGCCACAAGGGAGAATAAAATGAATTCACAAAGAATTATAATACATTTTTATAAACTCACATTAGGATTTACATAACTTAACAAACATAATCTTCTAATCTCATAGATTTCTCAAAACCCACTCATTGACATGCCTCACATTCCATCCCAAGACAACCATATAAAATCCAATATAATCATAACTATGGGAGGCTAGGATTTGATCACATCAATCCACCTATAATGTATGTCAAAACAAAATCCCACTCACTCAACACATTCTAGAGATGTTTCCCATTTGATCCCACATTTTAGCACTCAATGGTTCAGGTTAACAACCAAGGTTACTTAGTGAGAATATATCCCATTGTTACTCATATACCATCTGACTGGAATATCTTGTGTGTTATATCATAAATACTAGGATCATGTTCCTAATAACCAAGTTGTATATTATTAATTAATGTTGATATCATCTTTCCAATAATCCTAGGTATCTCACTCATGTCAAGGCCACTCACAGGATCACCATCCACCCTGGGTATCTCTTCAAAACCAATTGTGTCAACCTAGTATATTCCCATTCTAGATCTTATAATCCAGGATTACCCACTCAATAGGGCCCAGTATCTAGCTGATACTTCCATTCGCAACCCTAACACTGCCCATAAAATCAAGGTTAGACAAATACGTACACAACACAGATAGAGTTCATAATCCTATCAAATGTATTTTTATCATCTATATACATCAATCTAAACACAAAGTATCTAACATGATTCTTTTATCTATGGAATACCTAATTTTTGTTAGCCCCACTCTTAGATAATCCTCACATACCACATCCATCACTAATAATTGTAGGATTTTCCTACTACTTATTCACAACACTAATCTCATCAATATCATATTCCACATTTAAATACATTTCCAATATAAAACCATAGTACCCCCTCCCATAGACACACATAAAGGGTTATCATACACATATATATATATATCAATCACCACATACTATAGTCGGCTACCCAATCCAAGATTATCCTCAACTCGTATCCCTACACACACACAAAAGAAAAAAAGTGTAAAACAACAAGTCTCTATGATATTATTAAGCCATAAAACAAAAAGGAATCACATATAGACTCATGTATAGTTCCCATTGCCCACCCTCATGTATATAAATAACCCACAAGGGTAACAAATAGTCATAGGATATCACAACACTAAATGTAACATCACAAATCATCATCGTAATAGGTATTACATTCCACTATCTTATACACCACACATCATAAAGGTATCACAATCTACAATATCTCTACAGAACCATTTACCCATTCTCAAAATAATGTTATACAAAAAATAGTACCCAAATCAGAACACATTCCTATATAATAAATTCATAGTGTCATATTTAATAGGGATATATAATAGGAACAACTCCTCTAGTATTCATTAGATCTCATATTATAGAACTCTTAGAACTCTAGAACTATCACTAGCCCTATGTACCATAAAAACATCAATTTAATATAAATATAGGTTCCAACTCACTCACATGGGTACTATTTCATCATAATTTTTCATTTTAAATTAATCGTGATTCTCATAAATGAGGCCAAGCTAAATGAAATGTCAATTACAATACATAAGGGAAAATTATTTATAATTTATAATATTAATTTTTGTTAATTGATTTCATGTAATATTTAATAAAATTAATAATGTAATATTATTATTATAATTTAATAATCTGTTAAGTAAAATTAAACAATAAATATTTTAGGGAAATACAATATAAATTGTTTTTGACACTTTAAATAACTAACCCTTGTCATAATCTTCGTAACTAATCGTAAGAAATCATGTAAATTACATTTGAATCCTATGTTCCTCATATGACACATGTATAAACTATATTTACATTCTATCCAAGATATTGAATCCCACAAACCCTAAATTTCGAGATCATGTGCACCACTCAGGTTGAAATAGGATAACACTAAAATAAAAAAATGAACAAAAATCTCATACCTAGTAACTTAGACATTCCCTTATACGTAGGATAGATACTCAAAAGCACATGTTTGGTACTAAGTCCCAACATTTCTCTATCTCATTTCTACATCACCCAAATAATCAAAAAAATGTTTCTAATACCACATTGTGATTTCTCATAGTCTATGACCAAAAATTAGTGGAACAGGGATGGCCACATGACCTTAGCTACACATCCCCATATAACAAGGATTGTAAACTGGAGATGAGTGTTTACGGTGGTAGTTGGGATATTATACCATCATATGATACTATAATGACATAATAAATAATAAAAATCATATTAATCCTGAAAAAATAATAAACTAACATCATAGAAAGCTCCAAATAATATTTCCAACCCATACGATTTCAAAATAAGTTATATACATGTCCATTAGTCAGACCTCCTACGGTTGGTCGTATACCCCAATATCTCGGTAAGAAGAAAATAAATATCTAGAAAATCTACACTCTAAAACTAGTCCTGAGTCCCACCATAGTCCAATTTCTCATGATCCTAATCCGATCTCGAAATCAAGCATTAGTCGTGGGGAGGTTTCCCTTATACTGACCGAAAACCATATTCTCTTCTTGTGTACCATGAGGTGGCCTGAGAAATATATGAGTACGACATAGTAATCAACTGCCAACAACATATAGAATTGTGTTTTATAGGAATATATATTACATGATAAATTGTGTTATAAAATGAAATATGAAATAAATGAATAAATCCTCCATAGATTCATGAGTTCCATAGTGACTCCCATGATCAACTATACCTTCTTGGTCCAAGGACATATGTATTTTTCAATAGTAGCCCATAAAAACACAGTCAGTAATCAAAATCTGAATCCTAGGGGGTTACCAAAGGAATTCCAAACCAAGTTTCATCAATAATAATTTTGTGGGTTTCCCATGGAATTCAAAACCATTGGTCAATCTAAAACTAATGAACTCGTCCAAGGCATTGCATACCAATAGTCAATGGGAATCTAAAGAACCCATCTAAGGTATTTAAATCCATTATTTAATATTAATCCAAGGAAATCATCCAAGGTATTCCAAACCAGTAGTCACTTTGAATTGAAGGAACAAATCCAAGGAATTCTAAACCTATAGTCAATATAATCTTAAATAACTTATCCAAAGCATTATAAAGTTTTAGTTAGAACTCAATTACGTTAGAAAATTATTTATCAATTAAATTAAATTAATTTCACCATGTATTTTATAAAATAATAGTAAATTTGATCCTAGAATATATATAATGAATCCCTAGTCATACACCTGGTGATCCTATCAAATCCATGGAATCCCTTAGGTTTCCCACCAAAATTACACATTTAAATTACTATTCATCACACTCATCATGGTTTCCAAAATCCCAATTTAAACTCACTCGTAGACTTTTCATGGACCATTGAGTGGTTCAATTTCATGAATTAACGACACTCCACAATCACCTATAATTTTGTGTTAGGAACATGATTTACTGGTGATATAGTGAATCATATGAAAAATAAAAAAATTATAGGGTTTTAAGGTATAAATTCCTAACAACCTAACTAATTCTTAGAGATGTCCACTCGATGAAAACTATTCTCTTATCAAATTTCAATCAAAAAAAATTATATAAGAATAATACCGTAGAATTATTCCATAATATATGAAAATAAGGTGATACCACATCAAAATGAAATAAAATAATAAAAATAATAAGTGGAAGGATGAACTCGACCCTAGTTTCCTATCACAACAAACGATGACAGATTCTATAGATAAATAAGGGAAACCCTTATTGAGAATAGAGAGATTTAAAGGGGGTGTCGCAAAAACTATCCATGTGGAAACCCCTCTTCTAAATATAATACACATAATAATTAATTATATAATTTATCAAAAAAATAATTATAATTCCTTGAATAGTTTACACCATGAATAATCCTGGGTAGGGGGGCCTCCCCTCTACTTATAATTTTTACATCATGATACCTATGTGGCATGCTAGGAATAACTGTTGTTTATATCTTATAAGTTGTATACCTTCTAGATCTTTTTGAAATTTATCATAGGACATTTAAAACACCCAAAACACTATTAACCATGAAAAATAAAAAAGATTTAGTAATAATCAAAAGGGTTTTCATTTTAGAAAATGTATGGGTTTTTACTTGACTTGTGAGAAAACGTCTTGGAAAAGTGTAATATTTTTACTTGAGAGAAAACCTAAAAAACTAAACTCACTTTGTTCTTTTATACTTCATCTATTTCATTGTGTTTTTATTATAATTACCAATATGTTTAAATAATATTTTTATCTCGAAACTATGAAAAAATACCCATGTTTTATCTTTCTAAATATTTATTAATTATTAATTCATCACCTTAATTAGACAATTATTATAAAAATTTTAATGTACACCCTTTAATAAAAAAAATAAGAAATAAAATAGGTGTAAAATGTTTTCCACAAATATACACTTGTCTAAACCTTTGAATTTTGATCCTTAATAATATTTTGACCGTCCACTATCACTCTTAATCTTATAGAAATGATATCATATTGCTTCATGCTACTTGAATCATATGAATTTTATTCTTCAAGATACTATTTAAAGAAACTTTAATGTTATTTTATTTTTTTACATAACTGATTTAATACCTTATTTTTTATCTTCTACTAATATAATTTATTTTCAAAATCATAAAAAAAAGTTCCACAAACCTTAAAATTAAAGGAATTTACAATCCTTAGCTAATATTTTTTATATTAGTGATATCCAATTTCATTTTTAAATATCCTAAAAACATATTGTTATATTTATATTACTCAAATGTTATAATTCTGTGTCCTTTCACATTAATTTACTAAGATATTAAAATACCGTTAATTAATTCAATCTTGGGGTATTCATGTAATATATCTCATTAAAGTAAATTTAAGCATATGAAAATATATATATATTTTTTGAGTAACCTCCACAAAAATTTAATTTTTCTTTTTAGTAACAACATTTTGTTTTAGGGGTTTATGACATATTTTACTCATATTAAATTACATTATTCTCCATGTAATATTAAAAATATTTATTCATTCACATTGATTTTTTTTCTATTTAAAAAATTTTAATAGATATGAAAATTCTTTTTTATACTATTTTTGAAACTCCTAATACTTTTTTGATCATCAATCATTCGTGGCATGAAAAAATATACCTGATATGAGTGAAATCATTTCCACTTTTTATATTGAGAGATTTATCATTAATAGATATAATAGAAGCATATTTTACTACACATAATATGCATGTTCTTAAACTTCCCCTATTCATATATGGAAAGGTAGAAACATGCCTACTTTGAAAATATGTATCCTCGACTATATCATATTATGCCACCCACAACATCTATTGTAGCACTCACTACACAATGAAAACAATCATCCCAACTAGCATCAATCAATCACCTCAAAACCAACCCATAATACATGTCATACTAACCAATCCTTCCAAACCAAACCATATAAATGACCACAAAATAATTCCCATATAACCCCACAATCATATCCAAAAAAATAATGAAATCTACATTACACAACAATAGATATCATAACCTTGCACGTTCCATTGATTGTTATGAAAAAAATTATTTGATGTCAATTCCCCTATGTTAAAAAAATAGTTTCATTACAATACTTAACTTATTAAAAAATTATGTCTGGTGATTCCATTAGAAAATCATAGAATCAATACACAATGCATTTCAATGATAATGGTTGTCAGTAACAGAAGAAAACCGACATAAATTTCATGAGAAATATTAATATATCATGTAATCACGTGTTATACACCCCATTTAAATCCACTTTAAATAGGTAAGGTTGATTATATTTATTATGAAATCTATAATATTAATCTAGAGAAAGTAAAATAATGAAAACCCATAATATACACATAAAATATGAGATACATTCAATACCCTACATTAATGAAATCATTCTAATTCATTATGTGAAGAAAACTCAATGATGATATTATCATAAGATAAATTATCACACCAATGGAATGCTCAAAAACTTATAGCTTAAAATTCCTCATAAATACTCACTAAAAATTAGCATAACCTAATTACACTATATCTGTCCCCAAGGATTTCCATGGGTATAATTAGATGGAAACAATGATAGGGAAGGAAATAAATCATCTTTGAGAAGTAATTCACGATTAATATATTTTAGCAATAAAAAATTTAAAAATTTGACACGAGATACCCCAATAACAAACCTCTAGTCACTGATGGTTTGAGAAAAATTAAATTGACCTCAGGTAAATCAATTTATCTATTGTATTTATATCAATCTCGAAAAACACTAGGTTATTAGATAATAGGATATCACTACGCTATAAGATCATAGAAAATATCAAGTCAGGAATCAAGACGAAATCAACACTTTGTGACTCCCTCAATTAAAAATACTTACAAAATGCATTCTATGATTCCCCACACCAAGTATTAGTCATTCAATTTCTGATAAACCATCCAAATCTAGCTCAATTTAAGGTGTGTCATGTTGTTACCCATTTTATAGAGTGTGATGTCACCTAAAATAGAGGTACCAAATCCCCCCTCCCCAAATCCTTGTTTTCTGAAACCCTCTACACAATTGACACTCGTATGTCATAACACTAGAATATTTCCTAAAAAAACTCCTTCCATGAACTTAAACCCTCACTCCAAGACTCCCTAAATCCAAGAAAACACCAATACTCCCAAAAATTTCGTAATATGTAGCGCACCACACACTTCAATTTCTAACCATAAGAAATTATTTCAAATCATCAAAGGTTTAATTCACACTATGTCATGTTTTCAACATTGTGATACAATCCATTTTAGATACAAGCATCCACCACATCCACCTACACTAAATCGTGTCCCAAATGACAATGTCAGGACCCTCTATTATTTTCAAAATTCCAAATGAGATCTTAACTTAAAGTCCTCCTCTCCTCTATAGGATTCTCCCAACAACTCCAATGAACACAAAAGGAAAAGTAACATTCTAGAAAGTCATGAACTGTTGTATAAAATCCAAATTCCATTTCATATATAACATCTAATTCATTGAAATATTAACAAATGTAAGATTAACTTATTATATTACTATATACGTCAACATAAATTATCCATATTTAATATCTATTACATAGAATACATTCTCAAACATAAAATATGATAAAATCATAACATAAATTAACATTAAAAAACAAGAACATAATTATAAATAAAATAAAATTCACTCAAATTAAATTTATTTATATAATAAAATCTATTTTTGAGTATCAAAACATAGAATTTTCTAGAATGTGTTGGATCAACGTAAATTTTTAATAATCTCCCCATTTTAAATGATGAAAAATACAATAGTATTTTAAGAAATAAATTTTATTTAATATGAAAACATAAAACTTTTATATGAAAAATTTAGTGCCAATTATATCATTCTCCCATTTTGGGGTATCAAAAAGAAAGTTGAGATAAATAATTAACATAATAGATATTACACATTGTAAGAAATAAATTGATTGAAAGGTAAATAGAAATGAATAAGAATTAATCATTTACTTGGATTAATGTGTAAATAATAGTAATAATGTAATATATAATATATAATTAATAAATTAGTATGTAGAGAAACATAAATCACCTTTATTGGTGATCTAGTTTCTTAGGATTATATGGTTTTGGGTCTACATTCATAGAATTATTTTCCACATCAATTGGCATTCTAAATTAGGTTAAGGGTTGAAGTGATGATGATGAGGAAATATATTTCTATCCTAAAACTCAAATACCCTAATATTTATCTATGGTACCTCTTATTGGTTTCAAAATTTATACATTTATTAAATTTTCCTCTTGTATTTTCATTAGTGTATACTTATCCTCTTCAAAACCGAATTTTGATGCTTTAGATAAGGTTGGTGTGGAACTCGATATAGGTTTAGGTTCAAAAAATTCATAAAATGAGTGTTATCAAATGTTTTTTTAGGATTTTTATCAATAATCCCATCCCATCCCTAGTATAATATTGGATAATCAATGTCCATTTAATGGTATGATTCATGGGGACCGAAAATGTTCTATAATTTATATCCAGAAGTAATAAACTTGTTGGATTGAACTATACCTCGAATTTTCTTTCCTATGACCTCTTAGAATTCTTTACCAAAAATATTCAACCTCAATATTGTTTTATATTTTCTAATTTTAAATATTACATAATTAACTTATAATAAAAAATATCAGTATATTTTTTTCATCACCTCCATTTTTTCACCTAACTTATTCAGTATAAAATTGACTAATTTTTATACCAACTCATCAAATGAATCTTATCATATTGAATAATTTTATATAAAATGAACATAAAATATTTATTTTAGTTTATTTGTAAATAATACATTATTATTAAAATAAATTTTAATATATTCAAGTGTGTTTCTTAGAATTCCTAATATCATCTTAGACACTAGAGATGTATCAGTATCATTTCAATTATAGGATATTTATAAATAATAGTTTTTTAAACTTTGGAATAATTTTTCAAAACTAAGAAGGTTTTGATTATAGATTATAATATTCAAACTATAATTTATATTTATAAGTTTATAAAACATAATTGTTCATAATAACAAATTTCTATCCATAAACATAAAATTAAATATTGGAATTTATAGGTCTTTCAAATTGCCTTCATATCATTCTAGTAACCAAAATTTCTATAAGTTTGTTCTATAATGATTGAAAGTTATTGAAAATGTTATCTTAAAATACCTACGATAAAAATCAATGTATCCAAATCCTTATAATTCTGATAAATTTTCTAACTAAATTAATACAAAAACTTCATGATGTCTTCCATAAATCCCAGAAAATATATATAATTATTATAATTAAGTTTTGTTTTTCTTACTTATTTGAATTTAATAATAAAATATTTTATAAATTCATGGAATTTTTATAATTTAATTGTATCACACTATAATTTAATAATTATTTCATTTACCATATCTAAGTAAAATATAGAATTAAGACAAACCACCTGATGTTCAATGGATTTATACTTTTAGGGAACTGGTTAATACTTTCACCAAATAAGTGATTTTATTCTTCCTCAATAGTTGGTTATGATATATCCTCATCAAATAAAACATTTTATTTTTTGAAAAATTGTATTTCTTTCTATACATTTTAGATTTTAGCCTCTAAATCAACTATATTATTATTCTCATATTAATCATTTCCATTTTTAATATCTTGTTCGATATTTTTAGTAAACTCTTCCATAGTTCAAATATAAACATCAATATTCAAAAAAATCTTGTTCATTCATATTTACGACCTTCTATATAATATAATTCTATTCATTGTATCGTTGGCTACAAATTCCATTCGGTTAGCTTCAAATTCATAATTCCTATCCTTATTGGATTTTAATATAAATTTTTCATTATCGGGTGTACCTCCTACATTCAAAGTAGTGATTTAATGTTTATCATTAATTATATTAGATTGTTATATTTCATATTTAGAAAAAAAACTCCCCAATAGCAGTAAGTAAATAAACATCAATATATTGATACTCAACCAATATAACTTCAATGGGATGCTCCCCCATAATGTCAAATAGAATATCTTGTTCAACTATTATATATTGATGATCATTATCCACCTATTCAACAAATTAATTAATACCATCAAATTCTTTTAATAATGCCTTAAAAATATATCTAAGGTAATTTAGAACTCTAGAAATAATAGTCTTATGATGATAAAATTTAATATCCTCTAAGTCATTTTAATCTATTTCTTTATTCTCAACAAAATGCAAGAGACCTTATATATGAAAAAAAGATTGAATTCCTCATCCCTTTGATGAAATAAAACTTATAATTTTGTATATAAAATTGTTGATCCACCTTCATATTAGTAAATAATATGTATATGAAATCAAGTATTAATATATAACCATTAAAAATTATACATCCCTTTGTGTTATTCAAGTTCAAATAAATCTATTAAGAACCTTCTACTAAAGTTCCATATTTTCCTTCTACATTTTTTGAACTAATTTTACTCCAAATAAATAAAACACAGTATCCATATTAATAATATCTTCATCACTAATCAAATACTTAATAAAAATTAATTTTCGTTCATGAGGATAGTGAAAAATTATATTCCACTCAGAATATTTAAAATCAAATTGTTTTCTAATAACATTATATTTAATCAAATCATTATTTCCTCAAAATATAAACATTTAATTAAGAAAAAACTATAAATTTTTTCTCAAACACAACATCTAAATGTATCACATTAAACAAAAACTACCAATCTTGAAAACATAAAACTTTTTTATAAGTATATTTGTATGATTTAACTTGGACAAATTAACAGCCTTCGTGGGTAAGATTTTATTGTATGTAATATATGTTCTAGATTTATTCATGTTTTCATAAGAATAACCATATGATATATTATTTTTTCCTATGATCAAAATATTATTTTTATGTTCATGGTTTTATGGTTTCCAATTGAAATCAGAATTAAGAAGATTCGGTATAACATAGTTTTTTGAGGTGAATGATCAAATTTCTAAAGAATAGACTAAAATAATAATATTGATAAACCTTTATTGATGATATGTTGATATGTAAGAAATAAAAATTTTAAAAAGAAGACTAAAACAAAAAATAAATTATGAAATGATAAATTAATATTAAGTAAAATGAATTTAATTTTATATATAATAAGATTAGTATTACATATCCTATCATTGATATTATGAATAAATGAATTTATATTTTGTATAAATACATATTCATTTTAATATTTTTTATTACGATACTTAACATTAAAAAGATCATATATAATAATAAAGGTTAAATTTGTAAGATTAAATAATTATGTTAATAAATAAAATAGACCAAACAAAACAAAAAAAACCTCACTTAAATTCAAAAAAAATCCCAATTCGTTCATAATAAAGTCAAAATGATCTGAAGCAAGGGCCTTAATGAATATATCTACCAGCTGGTATTTACTATCAATAAAATCTAGAGATATATCATATTTTTTAATATGATATCTTAAAAATTATTCCTTATATCAATGTGTTTAGTTCAAGAATGGTTAATAATATTTTTTTGCAATTATTTATAGAACTACTGTTATCATATGTATTATTTCACCATAATTTAATCTAAAATTTTGCAAATTTCTTACATACACTACACGTAGGCATAATAACATCCTAATGTAACACATTCATTGTCAATAGTAGATTATTTCTTACAATACAACGAAACTGAATATTTTCTTAACAAATAAATGGTTCATAAGGTTATCTTTTAATATATTAAAAGTAACTAATGTAAATATTGGAATATAAGGATAAATAAAATCCAAAAGTTTTAGGAAACAATAGTGAACGAAAAATAGAACCATTAGAATACTTTAAAATAATTTTGGTTTCTTTTAGATGATATTTTTTTGGATTAGCTTGATATTTAGCATATATATACAATACAAGAATGCTTTTTGGTCTACTAGTAGTATGATATAATAAGTTCCTGATTATTTCATAATATATATTGTTATCCAAAAGTTTTCCAGCTTCCTTTATATTATTTTTTTAAGAACATATAAGATTTCATATAGTTTACTAATTTTAAGTAAAAAAATTCTCAAAAAATGGTGTATATACATGGATTGATTCAAAACATTCCCAAAGTATTTTTGAAATATTTTAAAACCAATAAGAAATTTTAAATTATACAGAAAAACTTCCCTTTCAATATGAAAGAGTTACTCTTAATTTGCATGAATGAAAGTAATTTATTTAACATATTCTAATGATGTTTAGGATATAATATCCTTCATATATTTTATTAATCTCTGACTTAAAATACATATGTTAAAAAAATTATCCACACACAAGAATAAATATTACTCATTTAATATCATATACTTTTCTAAATATTGATATATAAGGTTCCATGTGGGAAAATTCCACTACTACAGGAGGGTTGAATTAGTGGTTTCTAAAACACAAACTACTAATAAATTATTATCAACATCAATTGGATAATAGTATCGAAAAATATAATATAACAAAGAGAGATAAAACACACATGAAATACCAGTTTTCAAAAGGTTCACACACTCTGTTTATCTAGTAAAAAGTACTTGTTTTTCAATGGTTGTGACCCCAATATCTATGATATTATCTTATTAACAAAAATAATGATAAATAATATACTATTTTTTCCCTTAACTACCAGTATAATATTGATTTGTATGTGTTTTATAAATTGATCATTGAATTGTATTCCTTCTCTTCTGACTCCAAAAATTTTATCGAGTGTACACCCTCATTTGTTCCTCAATAATTACCATATCCTCATTATAATTGAAAAGACCTTGTTAATATTGAAACTAAATCAATCTTATTTCATAATAATATTCATGAATTATATTTAATATAGTTATATTCACGATATAAATATTATGTAATTATTTAACCATAATGGAAATAATATTATTAGTACTAAATTTATTTACATATATTATATGGTTTTAATAAAAAGTTTAATTTAAAACATTTAAATTTTAACTTGAAAAAATAAAGTTTATTTTTAAAATTAGTAATCCAAAATTCTCTAAGAGGTAATTTTTATTACATCTTCTGAAAAGGTTGTTTTTATTTTGAATGAATAAAAAAGTAAATATTTTTAATAATATTTCCTTTTTTATCATGTATTTACAATGGAATATTCTATATCAAATTGGAAATAAAATATCATTACTTAATTTTAACAAAAAATAATCCATTCAGTGTAATTTGTTTCAACAGAACACTTTATTTTGTTATAAAAACATTTTTGTACTTAAAATTGAATTTTTCTTCAATCCCATTTTTAATTACATTTTACATGTTTGTATTTAAATTAATTTCATCCAATTATAAAAATTTAAATTAGTAAAATTGAATCCATATTTTTAATCATCATGTTTATATTTTTGAATGAGTTCACTTTCATTTTTTCAATAATAATAGTAACATTGGTAAAATATTGTCAGTTACCATGGTAAGAATTAAAAAAGGTTAAAGGGGTTTTACACTGAAATGATATAGGTTAAAATTACCTAAAATTTTTTCTAAATCTAATTGGATGGGATATATCGACCCAATATTATATTTATTCAAAAATTGTTCATTTGGGGTCTATTTTTATTGAGTAAATCATTATTATATTTTAGTATTTTGAAACATTCCAATTGTATTTTTTTCCAATGTTTATAAATGGACACCCACTACACCCTCTTATAAACCCTAAATAGAATCTTATCACTTCCAATACCTATGGAAATACATTTTTAACATCCATAACCGTATCATATATTTCCTAGTTTGATCATAATATCATCTTAGGATGGCTTTAGGCATAAAAAAATGATGACATCCTATGAAGAGGTATAGTTCATAACTAAATGTTTTATTTTTATTAATTAATTACCGCCTACGAACCTCTCCTAACCATTATGATATAATAACATCATTTTCCTCCATATCTTAAAATCATAATTTTTTATCACATAACCCTTAATTCATCTCCTTCTCCTTTAAATGGGAAATGTAATCATCACATATGTCTACATGCAGAGCATCACATCGGGAGATGATGTATCTAATTATTAATCATTGACTCATTTATATGGTCATAATGATGGATATAAATGAAATAGTACTATATATATGATATAAATTCAATTTTTAATGATAAATAAATTTTATAATTTTTTCATTACTACAACATTCCACCCCGCCCGATTGGTATGAGTTGAGGCGGAGTTGCTACTTGGTCATATGAGACATCCCCAATGGGAAAAAGGCTAGAAATAAATGTCAAGTGATTTAATACAATTGGAGATGATTTTTAATTTTTTAATTAAAACATACAAACCAAAAATGCTATAAAAATACCCTAACTTATTCGTGGTAACAATGTAAAAAAACTCAAACTAAAACCATTAATTTCAAAACCAACCTACAACAGAGTACCTCAATAGAAGAAAACTGAAAAAAAATCAAGGAAACCAAACCAAACAACCAAGATTCCACATCCATGATCCAACTCCATAATATATAAAAATTATCACAATGCACCACTAAATAAGTGCAACACATTACCTTTTTCAAATTCTTGATGAACAACATCTACAAAATTACCATGGTTCCAAAGATGGGGTGACTAAGGAAACTCATAATGGTTTCCCCAAATCACTTCCATACACTGGTCACTAGGATGGAACATGTTATCACATTTAGTTAAATCAATTTTAATGAAAAAATTGAAAATAATTTATATCAAAACCAATCAGTTTAACACCAAAACAATTTTCTATACTAAAACAGCATCTAAGGAAAATAAACCAAATAATACTTTAAACTATTTCACATTCCTTTTTTCATACACATTCCATGACTCAAAAAAACACCCACACATACATGTTCTAACGACAGATCAATACTCATGTTAGGTTTCTCTTCCATCAACTATGTTTTATCATAGTCTTCAATCTTCTTGTTCCCCAATGAAACATAAACCTTATCTAGGGTCACATATATTTATACCCCAATGGTATATGCCCCTTATTCAGGGTCACATTATAAGAATGAACTCACACAACCCATGTATTCCACAACCATTTCAAATAAACCATTCAATTACATCTTAGTACAATCGTTCTTTTATTGAAAAAATTTCAAAAAATTTCCATTAATCCATAAAAAAAATTAAAATAAGAATTTAGAAATCATGAAAAACAGGCTCTTTTCACAACTAATTTCCACAAATCCAGAAATTCGTAAAATACTCCAACCATCACTAACCATGGTTTCTACCATGATTTTCATAGTAATATCACATCCAAATTCAATCTATTTAACCAATATTAAACTAATACATCATTTTATAATAAGAGGAGTCCAGATTAAATCTACCCACTTCATGAATTATGGAGATAATAAAAATTGTCACAAAAATGACTCAGAAATCAGATTAAATATTGAAAAACCATACCTTATATCTCTTTCCCTGACATCAACAAGGACAAATCATACCAAGATTAGCATCATCCACCTTATATTTTTCCATAGCGGAAAAAATATATTAAACTAAGAGAGGGAAAAGTAGATCTAAGAAAAACTATGAAAACTACTACAAAATGAAACATACCTAGGGAATCGGGCTTCAAGACGCTATGAAACGCCTCTATATCACATTAAATTTGATGGGGAAAGGTTCCATATACATTGGAAGAAAAATTATTAAGTTTGGGATTAAATTTATGAAGAAATAGGGGTTAAAATTTAACCACGACCTAGATCCACTTTTAAGGATCTACTTTTTAAACCATGAATGGTTAGTTGTATGGTTAGGAAAATTGTGTGGCAACCATGTGGTAGCCTATAACTCAAGGATCACCTTGCATGGTTGGACTGCATGATTAGAAAGATCATGCACCAACCATAAAAAAGCATGTTGTCTCGCATTGCATGGTTTCTCCTGAGATTCGACATTATTTTGCCAAATTGTGCACCTAATTACTTCCCTTATCATTATCCCATGTATCACTATGAATGGTTTCCTTTAGGGGTTTCATGGTTTCCACTAAGCATTATTCAACTATAAACCTTTTGAAAATCCACAAAAACATTTTAAAACTCTTCTAAACACTCCAATATATCACCCAAACACCTTACAAACATAAAAATCATAAAGAAATTTTTAATTACATGAAACTGGGGGTTCTAAATTCTCCCCGTCATTGTAATTTCCATTACCATAATGTATAAATCCAGCTCTACCATAAAATATTTCCCCCCATTTATTGATCATATCCTTCTCTCGTTCCCAAGTCTTTTCTTGAATCCAACTGTGTTTCTAGAAAACATGCACTATAATGATTCTTTTCCTAACAAAGACATTTTCTTTACTATCCAAAATCTTTACCAGAAAATATACCAATGAAGAATATGGATTTATTTCAACTTGATCCCATCAAATTACTCGGTAAAGATCAAGCTGATACTTTTTTAACTCAGATACATGAAACACATTATACAACTTACTTAACCATGGTGGAAAAACCAACTGATATTCCCCCTCACCAACCCATTCAAGTATCTTAATAGGACCTATGTATTGAGTATATAACTGGTACTACATTCCAAAACAATGATTTCCAAGCCTTGTAGAGATCCATAAAACACATGATCACTCACCTTGAATGATAATGGTAATCAATGATAATCCACATGTGGTTTCTGATGACTCTGAGTTGTCTCAATATTTTTCATGATCAAATTAATCTTATTTGTTGTCTCTTGGACTTGTCTTGGTCCAACTGGTGAAGTGTCACCTATTTTCACCCAACAAAGCGGATAATGATACAAATTCCCATACAATGCTTCATAGGATCAATATGATTCGAGGCTTGATAACATTTGTTATAGAGAACTCCATTAATGGAATTTCCTCAACCCATGCACAACTGAAATCCATTACACAACCCTACAACATATATTCCCACATTTTTATCATCCATTCAGATTTTCCATCCATTTGACGATGACACACCATACTCATAGTCAACTGATTCCCAAGGTATTTCTATAAGGATTTCTAGAAATAATAAGTAAAACTATGGTCTCTATCTAATACTATCGATACTGGTTCTCCCTGTGTCTTTACCAGTTGTTTGGATATAAATTTTTCACATGTCATGAACTGTATAATATTCTTGAATAGAGAGTAAATTGGAAGGATTTTTGAGATGATCCACTATCACCCATATGATATCATGTTTCTAAACTATTCTTGGGATACCTAATATCAAATCCATGATTATATACTCTTATTTACAAATAAGAATATCTAAATTCTACAACATACCTATTGGTCATTAATTATCTACCTTAACATATAGAAAAGTTAAGCATCTTAAAAAAAATCAACCACCATAATTTTCATATTGATCCCCCAAAATTGGGTTTTCAACAACTTTTTCATCTTCTGTATTCCAAGATTAACAACCCATGTCGAATGGTTGTATGGTTGATTAAGTTGTTCCAACCAACTAATAAGTATGACCATCTAATTTCTGAATAACAACATTGAACTCTCATATAGCCTTCAACCCTCAGTGGTCTCCCTACCATTGTGTTTTGACCACATCATAACACATTCTAAAACATCTTCATATGATTCTTTAATTGTTTAAACCAAATCACAAAAAAATGAAACTAGAATAAAAACCACAAATTCACCTCAGACTTCACATTCCAAATTCATGTTAGATATGACTGAAATCAACATCCATAGGTCTAAATCCTCTTTCACCAACCGGGGATACAAATTTATTCTTAATTCATATGCCATTATATTTCTTTTAACCATTATACAAACAAATTCATAGACAAACATTTGTATATAATCCATTCATATTCATCTCCTAAAATTCAAATTCCTTTGTTAGAAAATATGTTTCAAACTCTTCGTATCCATAAACACTTTATATTTATCCCCAAACAAGTATTGATGCCATTAATTTAATTTAGGTACTATGGAAGCTAACTCTAAATAATCTTCTTGGTACTTATTCTCATGAAAATATAACTTACTTAATCCATAAACTACCACGTGATTTCTCAACATGAGAACCGATCCCATTCTATATCCCAAAGCATCACCATACATCACATACCCTTTTCCTTATTATGGAAAATCATGATTCGTGCGAATATAATGAGAGCATTCAACTCAATAAAAACTACTTACATTACTTATTCGATTGTAATGGAACATTATTTCTTATCAAATATTTCATAGGTGAGGCCAGTTGTGAAAAATCATGAACAAAGAATTAGTAATAACCATATAGACCATAGAAAATGGGTATCTTGAAGACATTGTTTGTTTGTTTCAAAGATATTACAACCTCTATCTTTTCTAGACCATTTAAAACACCTTTTTTATAGATTACATATCTAAGGAAATGTATTGATTGTATTCAAAAATCACACTTTGATAGTTTCTCATAAGAATGATGATCCCACAAGATTCCAAACACTATCACGAAGTGTTTCTCATGTTGATATCTTGTCCTTGAACACACCAATATGTTATCTACAAAAACCACCACAAAATAATCTAGATATCTCCAAAATATCTTAATCATACACTCCATAAAAATGTCTGGTGCATTCATAATACTGAATGGAATTACCCAATATTAATTATGACTATATATACTCCTAAAATATATCTTTGGAATATAGTACATATAAACCTACAATTGGTGATATCCTAGACACAATTAAATCTTACAGAAAAAATGAGATCCCTTCAATTTATAGAAAAAATCATAAAATCATAGATGTGGATAGTAATTCTTCATAATAACACAGTTAATCTTATAATAATTAACAAAATGTTAAATATTTTCATCTGTATTTTTTTGAAAAACAAGATAGGTTTTTCCCACAGAGTTGTACTTGGCTGAATGATAACTTTGATTTCTAGCTCTTGCAACTCAAATTTAGTTCTCTTAATCCTATTGGTTCCATCCAGTAAGACAGAAGGTAAATAGTACTATTCCCCATAAGGATATCAATTGTAAACTTCAATTCTATTTGGGGTGGCAACCCTGATAAACTCTTAGAAAAATTGTATAAAAATTGATCAAAAAATAATTGAAAAGGATATTATCAATCTCTTCCTTATATTCCAAGGTCAATTATGACAACTGTTATGAGTTCAATCCATCTGTTTGTTCCATTAATCATGTGGAGAATACCTTTACATTATTATCTCCTCTAAATAGATGCTCGATTCCATCCTCAATCATAAAACTATGCCTTCATGTATAATAGTCGATCTAAGACTTGAATGTAGTCAAAAATCAATACCCATGATTTTATCATAGACATACATCTCAAGAAGTATGAAAGCTCATATCATCTTAGCTCCATCAATAGTTATATAACATTTTCTTTATATAAGGGATTTATATTCTTTTTGAAAAATTTGAGTTTACAATTTTAATAGTGAAAGTATTATCTCAACATTTAAACTCATCAAATCATTAGGTTGAGAAGAAAAAAAATAATGGGAATCACGTGTATCAAACAAATCATGTATAAGGGTAGAATTTAAAAGAATCATACCTCTCACCATCTAATGTCGAGAATGACCATTGATAATAAAATTTTTATCTTCATATAATTGATGGGTCATGACACTTTTTTATTTGTTGACTTCTTGGGATTTCCCTTATTGAGTAGTCATAGTATTTATAGAATCTACATGGTTATATATGTTCTATTGATGATTATTTTCTTCTTCCCTCATCCCATCGAAGCATACAACATCTATGACACATGATAACCATCTCAAAAACCTAACCTCAAGGCACTACGAAAATAGCACTGAAGATTCCTTGTCTGAATGAAATTGTGGAATGCCCAATGTGGTGACATATATTCTCTCTTCATGTGGTAAAATGAATTTATTTGGATACATCTAACTTTAAACTTGGGTCTTAGAGAAAGATTTATTTATCCAGTCATAGGATTCTGAGTCATTCCCGTACCATGAAAATAGGTGTCCCTCTTCCGCTTGTTCCCAACAATAGAGTTCTCACAGTTTCTTATAGGAATCAACAATTTCCAAACACCCATAGCTCCTGATATTTCTCTTTGTACCACATTTACACTACTAACTATCGTTTTATAATTAATTATAAAAAGAATAAAAATCTTCGAGTGAATCTACTTTGTCAACCTTGACTAAAAAATATGTGCCTTTTAGGAGGCATTAGGAGAAACAGAGGGTGAAAAGTGGACTAAATTCATCAATTTAACCGTATAATCTATCATTTTGAGGCTCTAATATTTCAGGCTGAATAATTTAGTCATTATTGAAATCCTGAATTTATGAGGATAGAATTTTTTGTTGAACATTTTTTCAAAATACTCTCATGCATGTCCCACGTCTAATTTATCCTAACCTGCTAAATCCAACCATTTTCATGAAGTATCCTCCAACATATATGTCACCACCTTGACTATTACTTCTACTATTGTTCCAAGGAAATCAAATATTTGATTCATCATGTTCATCCACATAAATTCATTATCTATTTATGAATCTCATTAAATGATTTATAGATTCTACTTCTAGAACTGGATAGAATGATCCACTCTCATTGGTTCATCACTCATGTTCCCTATATCCACATCCTAAAAATATTGAACTATACTCTAAAATACATGTTGGGTCACTTTCTGATCATGGGAAACCATGTTCTTACCACCTTCCCTTAAATGGGTTTCTACGAGGCCTATCGGGTTCCATTTTCTATACAGACAACAAATACAATAATTATCTGTCTCTAGAAACTAAGGGCTTAAAAATTTGAAAATTTACTATAACACACATATCACAACATTGCATTCCAAATTTCAATATTTTCCACGTTCAACCATTTTTAATGATTTATGGATGGTTTTAAAAATCATACCACTTTAAAAATAACCATTTCATGCCTTTTCAAAATATCACAATTAAAAACAAATTTATCAATTTTCAATAATCAAAACATTTGTTCAAATCATATAACACTACTCACAATGAAGTATGTAATCCTAGTGGGAATTCATTTCTATAATTCATGTCATGATCATATCATTGGCTAAACTCATGTTAATGATATTCTAATAACTATATGAATCTCCAAAACACTTATATACCCACTCATTGGTAACTTGAAATTCAATATAAAAAAGGTTAGTTGGGGCTTTTTTATACTATACATTTCAAGCCTCAACACTCCTACTCCTTTACACCAACCTAAAAAAATGAATATACCAAAATTAATTTCATTTCCAAGACTGAGAATAGATTTCTGAGTTAAAGACTGACCAAGACTAATAACACTTGTTAGTCAAGGAATGGAAAAGCTGATAACAATTATAACATCATACCCCTCCTCATTGTCTTGAAATAAGGAGGAGTTTCTACTTGTCCTTAAGGAACATCCACAAGGTGCCAAAGGTTGGAAATAAATGCCAAGGACTTCAATACAATTGGGGTATTATTTTCCCTTTTAGAAAGAAAACATCCCAACCAAACATTCCATAACACAACACCACTACATGATGCATGATAATAATGTAAAGTAACTCAATGTAATACAATTGATATCAAAAACAACCTATAACAGAGTACCATAGTGGAATAAAACTAACAAAACTCAATGATAGAAAAAAACTCCAAAACTCTCAACATGATCTATACTCCAAATCCAAAATACATCACATGTACCATGATGAACCACAAAATAATTTTTACTCTTTACCTTTTCCTATGTCTATATTAACAATATCTGCAAAACTTCCAATGTTCCAAAGCATGGGTGAGTAATGAAACTGAAATATTTTTCACCAAATGAATTCCCTACACATTCCACTGGGATAGAACATGTTATCACATATATATAAAACAATTTATATAAAATAATTGAAAACAATTTACATCCAATCTGATAAGTTAAAAACCAAAATAGTTTTACACACTAAATCAATTTTCTATGAAAAGCGCCAAATAATATTTTAAACCATTTCAGATTCCTTTTTGGAAAATGCATTCCATGACTCACGAACACACCCACACTTACATATTTCATTAATACATCAATACTCATGAGTAGTTTCTTGGTTATCCACTAATTCATCAAAATATTTCCATCTACTTGTGCCCTAATATCATATTCCCCTTATCCAGGGTCACATTCCTTTATTACCCAATGGTACTCACCCCTTATTCAAGGTAACGTACAAATCATGAACTCACATAAACCATATATTCAAAAACCATTTCAAATCAACCATTAAAATAAAATTTTTCTTTTATTTAAATCATTTGAAATAAACCATGATTCATAAATCAATAGAATCCATATTTGAAAATCTACATTTTAAAATTAAGAAAACCTAGCAATTTTCACCACTAAATTCTAAGAATCCCCAAAATAAAAAAATATTGAAACCATCACGAAAAAGGGTTTCTACTATGATTTTTACAAAAATTTCACAACCAAATTTATGTTATGAATTTATTTTCTAATAATATTATTTGAGAGTGAATCCACCTAGCTTGGGAATTATGGGGATAAAGTTGAATTTTTGGAAAATCCCAAAAAAACAGGTTGAATCTCCCAAAAACCCACCACAGATCTCTTCCCCAAACTTCATATTGAAAAATCTAAAAATGATTGCCATAAATCCCCTTATATTTATCTATAATGTTTTATATCTATGTAATCGTGTGAGTGAGGAATGTATATCTAAGAAAAACTATACAATACTACCATAAAAGAAGAATTCTAGAGTTATGGATGAAATAGAGGGAAAATGAGAGGTTAAAAGTTAATATCAAACAAAATTAGCTTTTTTATGATCTAGTTTTTACAAGTTTCATGTTTAGTCACACAATTTTGCAAACAGTGTGATAACCATTTGCTAGCCTCCACTTCAAATAGTTTCTCACATAGTTGCCCGCATGGTTAGAAAAATCATGTTCCAACCTTAAAAAATTCATATGTCCCACTTTGAACAGTTTATCCTAGTTTTATTTTTGTTTTGGAATAAATATGTTCCTAACTATGCACATTCCCATTATCCCTTGTCTCATTTTGTAATGTTTCATTTATGTGATTCGTGGTTTCCCTTAACTATTCTCTAATTGTTCAGAATTAGATAAGCCCCAAAACATTTCACAATTCTTCCAAAACCTCCCAAACTCAAAAAAAACACATTAAATGATTAAAAAAATAAAGGTTTACTCACTTGAAACCTAGGGGTTCTAAATTTACTATCCAATGAAAAATAAAAACATTACTCGTACATATGTGCAGACTATCACCTCGCTGACTGATTTTTTATTCATCATCACCACCTTACCAATTTGATATAAATAACTATTTGATTAACGAAAAATAAAATAATTATGAAATAATTATAATTATAGAAAATTAAAATAATACATACCTTATTTCCAATACACTCATTGACAAATGGAAATGTTACTCAATCATATGTATAGACTGCCATCTCCATGATTGTAACATAATTTATTTATTGTTACCACCATACATGGTTCATTATAAAAGTATAATAAACGTATAAAACATATATTTATAACATGATTAATATTTTTTAAATGATAAAATTTTTATTAATTTAACCATAATCAACCTACCATATCCATTTCTGACTTATAAGATGAATGATCTCGAAACTTATGACACAACCTTAATCAATTAATTAATCAATAATATCATATATATACATAAAATATAAGGAACAAAAAACCTAAAAATGGTTATTAAGAAAGTAAATAATTAAAATAATTTAATTATTTGGTAAGAAAAATAATTTATGTAGAAAGTCATACTCGATGTAAGGGAATTCTAGTCTCAATTCCATTTCATTAAGACTTAAGATATTTTCCACACATATTTTCATTGTGTTGTGTGTAAATTTTATTATGGATTTCTTTTTATTAGTATCTAAAAATAATAATTATTAAAAATCTATTCAATTTTATTTCATTCAATGATTCATTTGTTCAAACTTTATCTAGTCGTAAAGGATATTAAATCTTAAATTCTAGTTTTAAAAGGTTTTAATGATTTATTTCTAATATTTTTCCTCCATTTAAATTTTTATGTATGTGTAAATATATTTAAAATTTAAAAAGTTTATTTTACCGATCATTTTACTTTTATAGAGTAGTGATGTAATAAAATCTTATTAAGTATTTCATATGGAATATTTGACTTTATTTACAGATTACAAAAGAAATATTTATTTAATGATTATAAAGTATATGACTTCTTCCATGACCAAAACTGTTATTTGATATATGGATCTTTTTACAAGATTACATGTTTTCCTTGATGAAAAACACTTCCTCCCGTTTCTAGGTATATATCAATATTCAAATAAATTAATAATTTTTTAAAGAGTATATTTTTAAGACATCTATGATAGAAATATAATAATTTATATGATTCATTTATGTTATGGTTCTTTAAAAAAATTATGATGATGGGTGAGCTTTATATAACTCTCCAATGAATTGGGTAATGATTATGTTCTATGGAAATTTATTTTGGAATTAACCAAGTAAGTTATTCCATTTGTAAGGGTTATTATAATGGTTCTTATAGGGGTTATATAAAGATGATGCCCCAATACACCTACATTATGTTTCTATGCTTTCTAATGATTTTTCATAGAAATATTTCTATTTTATAAGGTAAGTTAATGATCATTTATTTAATGAAATGATTGTTCCCTTTACGATTAGAAATGTATGTTTTTATGGAAATATTTCTCATGAATTCTCATATTTTATAGGAAACCCTCATGGTAATTTTTTCTTATTTAAATTTTCTTATAAAGTGTTTTATTAAATTCTTTGGCTCGTATGGTGGATTTAATGTGTATGAAAACTATTATTTCATCTCAAATTATAATTAATAAAACTCTCTTAAATAATATCATGGTTATAAAATGGTATAATAGGTTTCTTACATCCTTTATATATTTCACATGTTGAGATTTTTATGTTAATCTAATCTATTAAACAAAATCAAATGGTTTTATGAATTTACAGGTGAATTGATTTTTTCATTTATAAAATCATGAATATTTCTTATAAAAGTATTGTGTGTTTCATTTTAAAAGAATTATATTCTTAAAAACATAGATATTAAGTGGATGTTTCCATTTTTTAATGTGTGGGAATCTTATATATGATTTTTGAACTAATTATCAAAAACTCTAAAAGAAAAAAGATATTCTGGAATGCAAAAAATTATATTCTATATTTAAAACTAAATATATGTAATGTTTTATGGTTGTCACTTTATAGTTGGTATCATAAGTAACTGTTTATATAACTTTATAGGCTTTGATAATATACCCTTGAGAGATTCTTATTTATGGTTTTATTTAAATGGTATATAATTTAAAGAATATAATGTTTCTTTATCTAATCATAGCCTTTTTAGAATGGTTATCTACCGCAAAAATAGGTAAGGTGATGTTGGAATGTACCAATATGAAAAAATCATTATAAATCATCAATCTAAAATTGTTTGAATTGGAGTAACCAATTATTTTTTGTGAAATAATAGTTGAATAATGATATAAATGGTGGTGATATCCATGTGACAGGTCAACCACATTCATCACAGAGTAACATATCCATTGTAGATCATTTCATGAAAAAGTTCCCCTATCATTTAGTAGATCATATAAAACAATGATAACTAGAGTATTGGATAAGACATGTTGAGATAATTGAAGATATGTATTATTTAGATCAGAAAAATATAACTCTTGCTACTTACCATATTGAATGTGATACTGATAAAAATTGATCAATGTTTAATAATATTAGAGAAAGAGACAATATTGATTCTCTAGATGAGGTGAATTTAAGAATATTTTCCATGAGAAGTATTCAGCTAATGAGATTTGAATTATAATAGAAAATAAATTATTGAAATTGGGGTAGAAGGATGAAGATTAAATAGTCCCATATGAAGTCTAATTAACCTAATTTTCAAGGTGTAGACAAAATTATATTCATGATCATCATTGTAAAATTAACATTCTTTACACATGATTTATGACTAGATATCAAATATAAGTTTATTTTCAATCATTTCAAAGATATAATATGATTTCTGGATGTGATAAGAAGGTATTAAAGGAGTTTATTTATTATCGTGCATTCCAGGATAATAAGAAGAAAAATAGGTCTAAATAGAAGTTAATGGGGAGGAATCCTTCAAGGAAATACAAAGGTAAGAAAATCAACTTTCAATTCTATGATAAGTGTGGTAAAAAAAATATTAGTGAATTTATTTTTATTATAGGGAAGTGTTTTCTATGTGGAAATATTGGACATGTGGCTTGTGACTATAAATAAAAGGACCAAAGTAATGATTAGACTAATAATGAAAATTCATCATTAAGATTTTTTAATTATAATGAGATGGGTCATTATATATGAAATTGACCAAATATAGGAATTAATCATAGAAGTTGGAAGGATCTAAAGTAGAAATGTGTAGCTAAATCGTTTTGATCTACTTTAGAAGATGTTAGACCATCCAATTATTTAGTGTCTGATAAATTACTTTTTTATTCAAATTAAATCAATTTTAATTTTGATTCAAGGTCTACATAATCATTCATTTCTGAAAAATTTGTTGATAAATTTGAAATGTAACCTTATGAAAAGAATATAAATCATTTGGTAAACAATATGGGTTAGTATTAATGCATCTAAATTATAATAATATTCATGTTTTCATCATTTAAATGGATTTAAGAAAAAATCATGTTGTATTTCTCTATGTATAGTTCATTTTTATTTTGGGAATGGATTGGTGTTAAATTTATCAATATAAGATATATTTTAGTGCTAATAAATTAATTTTTAATTATTAAATACCTTTAAAAAATATATCAATATGTTATGAAATTGATTAAAGGTGGCATTGAATTATACCTTTCCCATATTATTGAAAGGAAAGAAACTGTTAAAATTTTTGATGTTCCAATAGTGAATGAATATATAGATGTATTTATTGATTATTTACCTAATTTTATTCTTGATATAGATTTTTTATTAACTATTAATTTAGTTTCAAAGGTTAATACAATTTTAAAACATCCTAACCAAATGGGTTAGGTAGAACTTCTAAAATTGTAAATGCAGTTAAAAGAGTTTCTTGATAATAGTTGTGTTCTTCCTATCTCATCATTGTGTGGTACACTAATTTTTTTTAAAAGGATTATACCATGAGGATCTTGATTTATTATATTATATTTAGTTTTATTAGTGTTAATAATAAATATTTTTTACATCATATTTATTACACGTTTGACCAACTTCAAAAATTTGAGTATTTTTCAATTGTTGATCTTGGATCTGGGTATCATTAGATGAATTTGAAGTAGGATGACATTCCAAATATGTTTTTTTGTTCAATGTATGGGAATTTTTAATTTTTTTCTATTTGGGTTAGAAAATGACCCAATTATATTTATGGACCATATGAATAGAGTTTTCTATGAGTTTTTTTATTAATTTGTGGTTGGGTTGATGGATAATATTATAGTATATGAAAAATAATTATGATAATAATTAAAGACACCTTTAAATTTACAATATTAAAAGAAAACAATGTTTTTTGGAAATTTTAGTAAATGTGAATTTTGGATATGACATATTTCTTTCTGTGGATAGATTCTGAATAAAGATGGAATAATTATCTATCTAGATAAAACTATAGTGGTTGAATAATGATCATGGCCTATACATGTCCTAGAGATTCATATTATTCTTGGATTAGTTGGTTTCTATTGGTTGTTTATTGAAAGTATTGATCTTTAATCTACCCCACAAACTAAGTTAAAATAAAAATTAATTAAATTCATATGAATGAAAGTATGTGATGAATGTTTCTAAGAACTAAAAATAAGATTGAAAAATGCTATGTTTTGGGCATTATCCTATATGAATAGTGAATTTTTTAAATACATTAATGCTTAATTAGATAGACATATTTATGTTCACATAAAAAATATTAGGTAGATGCTTAATCTTAATTTCAATCAAAACCTAATTATATAAATTAGCATACACATGATATGAAAATAAAAAAAATTCTTCATAAAAATTTTGGAAACATAATTTATATGGATTAAAGAATGAAATATATACATATCATTAAAGTTTAAGTATATATTCACTCTGAAGGAGTTGAAAATGAGGTATAGAATATGGATGGAACTGATTTCATAATATGACTACATGATTTATTCCTATATATGAAACGACAACATAATAGTTTATGCATTAAGTTGAATAGATATAATTTCATTAACAGTGCTATGTCTAGAATATGATACATTAGTATATAATTTAAGGAATATTGATCTAGATATTATGCATAAAATAACCTAATATACCATTTTTAGGTTTTAGTGTTGTCATAATTATTTGATAGAATTAATCACCTTAGAGGGAGGATAGGGTTTTATTGAAAAGGGTTGAATTGGTCAAGAAAGTTAAGTATCCAAAATTTAAAATTGCAAATTATGGAGTTTTAAAATTAGAAAAAAAAGATAATTTGTGCCATGTGATCCACATTTTAAGAAAGAATTATTAAGTGAATCTCATAGTTCTACATTTTTTATTCATCCTAGAAGAACTAAGATATTCAATGACCTTCAACAGTATTATTGGTGAAAATGAATGAAAAAAGAAGTTGTTAATATTACTATTAAATGTTAGAATTTTCATCATGTTAAAGAGTTATGATAACTATTAATGGGAATTATTCATCCTTTTCTATAACCACAATGGAAAAGGATGAATATATCCATGGAATTTGTGAATATATTACCAAATAAGTCTATAGGTAATATTGAAATTTGGGTAATTGTTGATAGATTGATAAAATCTACACATTTTCTTCTTATTCAAAATAATATGACATTGGATAATATTTATAATAATAATATTAATTAGATCATTATATTTCATGGGAAATTTATTTATATTGTATTATAACACAATATTAGGTTTACAGATTATTTCTATAATTGAAATAAATATTCAGTAGGTACTAAATTAAATTTTAGTTAAACTTTTCATCATCAATCTAATGAATAGTTAGAGAGAATGATTCATACATTTTAATACATTCTTAGATATTCTTCAAAGGATTTCCAGATAAATTAGGATCATCATATATCATAATTTTAATTATCCTATAATAATTGTTTTCATTCTAGAATGTATATGGAACTAATTGATGAATTATAAGGAAATCAGTATCAAACTCTAGATTATTGGTAGAATGTTAAGGAAAGAATGTTTTTCAGATAATATTTGGTAGATGAAATAGTTGATAAGGTTAAAATAGATTGACAACATATGTGGATTTCTCAGAGTAGGTGGAAGTATTAGGCAAACCATATGGAAGATAATTTATTTGAGGTAAGTGTTTATGTTTTTTTTTTAATTTTCTCTATGGAAAAGTGTTATGTGTTTTTGTAAAATTGGGTAGTTTATTTTATGGTTCATTATACCATATGATATTCATGATATGGTTGGATCAGTTACATATTGGGGTTCCTTCCCTTGGATTTTAACTCTCGTACATGTTGTTTTTCAAATGAAATTTTTAAGGAACTATGGGTCGGATGCATCTCATGTTTTGTTCACTAAAGTAATAGATTTAGAAGTTATAATGACCCTTCTTTTTCATACATAAACAATACATTATTTTAAATAAAAAAACATAATATCATTACAAGACCAAGAACCAAAGGTTTAGCATCTTCATAAAATTAGGACCATATATAACATTTATATAATAAAACATAAATCTAATTTAATTCTTTATTCTCTATCATCTTACTGGTCCTCATGTACTCTTTAATATACGTAAACACTTGGGGATATACATTAGTTAAATGGGTGATGTAAAATCCAAGTAAAAGGATAGAAAAATACCTGAATCAATATAACATGGGTAAGAATAATAATCATCATCATAAAATAAGAAAAATATCATCATCATATTCATGTGAGGAATATTTAGATAAAGTCATGGAATATGTAAACACATAAAATGAAACATCAAGTCTTAGTGGTCAAATACCACACACAGTTATGAACAATGCAAGAATCATTTTCTTGAATAATATATGTCCATAATCATCAAATCATTATTGTTAAAACAACATATTATAATTTCAATTCATATTACCCATTATCTCATGAGGTAAATAACATTTCCCAATGAATTGGAGAGCTATATAATTCCTAATTCATCAGTCACATCATAACATTTACTTAATCATGAATTCCATATAGAACGTATAACAATTATTTCCATAAAATACGCATGGAATGGAAATTGGTTTCATGTGAATTTCATAAAGCATACATCCGTGAATAAATATTGGGGTTCTAAAAATTAATAAGTAAAAACATGATTGGTATAAGAATCATCTATCTTGAGTGAAAAAAATACAACCCCTAGGGATGTAAAAGATCTATTTTTTTAAAAGAGGAGTTATATTGGAAAAATATTTGAATTTATCGTAAAATCATATTGGAAACACGTATATCCCAAAAAAATATAACAACAATGAAATAATATTTGAGTAATATTAAAGAACATCCACACTCAAATTTTTCATGAAATAGGAATAACCCAAAGAAAAGAAAATTATGTTTGAGAATCCCCTTGCCTTTTGTCAGAATGATTTATTAGCATTAATATCCTGGATAATAAAATTATATTCATTTATAAACAAAAATGTAACCTCTTTTACATTTATTTTAGTCATCAAAATTATATTAATATTTTTTATGGCCACTATAATGAGTTATAGAGTTCAATTTCATCCTTAGGGGGTGTTCAGTTTCTTGGTTTTCTTGATTAGTTCACTTATATATAAGTATGGAAGATCATGTAAAATGAGAATAGTTAACAAAAATTGAAATTATATGTTATTAATGAAATTAAATAAGTTTAAATGGACTTAAATATATTATTTTTCAGATATGAGGATGATTCATTAGATATAACATTAATGATAATCCTTTAGATTATTTTTGGCAGGTTTCTTATCATTACAAACTAATTTTTTGTTATTGTTTAGTATTATTTATTTATGTAATATCTAGACGATAAAATGTTTATAAAATAAATTTTAAAATCTATTTCAACCATTATAAAAGTTTTATGTATAATTTCTATGTCAGTAAAGAAAAATGAAAACTTATCAACCTTATAGGTAATAATTCAACACCTCACGTATGATGTTTTCATTTTTAGAATAAAAGGGTGAGGAGAATATGCTTAAGGATATATTATTCAACTAATATACTGAAATTACAATATATTTAAGATAATATATTTATAATGTCACTTTCATCAAGTGTGGTGAGTACATAATAAGAAAAGAAAAGAAACTAAAAATAAATTAAAATAAAATGAAAGTGTATTTTACCACTTGAATTATTCTCCTTGAGAACCTCCATAGTGAAATTTGGTTTGGTATTTTTTTATAAAAAATTATAAATGATGTGAGGTAGAGGCTTGGGAAGAGGATTTAGTATAATTTGTACAAGATTCAAAGATTTGGATGTGTGTGAAGAAGAGTTGGTGAGGGGTGGTATTCATAGGGGAAGAGAGGGGTGTTTTTTTAATTTTATTCATTAGTTTACTATTTTGGATCAAGACTATGAGTAGTTTGAAACATTTTATGAAATATGTTAAATATTGAAGGAGAGTCAGATATTATTGGATTACATAAGTTATAAATCATCTATGACTCAATAATTCACATATTTATTAAATACATTAAATTATTATGTTTCACTATCCAAAAAAAATTCAACTACTTTAGAAAAATACCAAAAAATAACCCTACCCATTTTTCAATGTCTAGAATTCAAAAATGAACTCCATTTTATGAAAAAAATAAAAAATGAAATATTATTTTTTAATTAAAATCATCATTTATTAAAAAAACTGTTTTAGAATTATTACTGATTTTATGACACTTTTAAATTTAGTTAATGTATTATAAAATTATATTGTAATCCTATGAAAAAAAATATTAATTTATCAATCTATTTTAGGAATGTCAATTTTTATTAAAATCAGTATATTAATTGTAAAATTTTAAATAATGATTTATGTTTTATAAAACTACCAACACATAATTTATCATTTTTAAAACTTATGTTTACTTATACCATGATATAATTACATCATATTTACAATTATCATATGGATAAATCTTATTTATAATTTCATATATGAGGTTACTATTCTACTAGATGAATTATTATTCCTAATGTTCAAATTAGTATTCTGAAGGTCAAGTTACTATTTCATAGGTGTAAGTTCCTTAATTTCTAAAAATATCAATTATTAAATTCTTAATTAATGGAAATAATGTTTTTATTAGTCCTTATATGCAATTTATGTGTTTTTACCATATAACATAATTACAATATGGGGAAATCTATTGATAATATTCCATGTTGTTACATTCTTCCCCCCTTTTAAAATTTCACCCTCAAAATATTGTTTTACATACTAATATGAGAACATATGAGGTTACATATCCAAAATTCATTCCTACGATTCCCATTTTACCTCTTTATACATATGGTTCCTCCATAGTACTTTGACCAGTGGAGTAGTCTTGTTCAGTATAACATTATCTCTACTATCCAATATCTTCACCGACTGCTCCTTGTAATGGGGTTCATTTTCAAACTGTACCACCTCTGAATTATGTACATGTTATGGATATGGTATGTACATTCCTAAGACAGATATGAGGAATAAATAATGTACTTGAGACATGGTTGATGGAAGTGCTAGTAGATAGGCCATAGCATTGATGCGATCAAGAATCAAAAAGGTACTGATGTACCTGGGACATTGATTTCCTTTTTCCCAAATCTCATGATCCTCTTCCACAGATATATGCAGAGGAATAATGTGTTTCCAACCTTAAACTTCTATTCTCATTGATGATTGTATTCATATATATTTTGTTTTGTTTGGTATTCCTTGATGTGTTGTTGAATTTTTTTCACCTTCTTTACCATTTCTTTTACCATATCAGGTCCTAAGAGCTTAATTTCACCATCTTCATCCATGCATGTTGGTGTTCTGAATCTTTTCCCCTAAATTGATTCATTTTTATCCATTTGGATGCTTGAGTGGAAATGTTTGTTGTAATAAAACTCAACAAGATATATATATATATATATATATATATAAATGTATATGTCGGTCTCGTACTCCATTAAAGTCCATAGAACTTGTTCTCAACATGTATTCTTGTTTCTAAATAGTTTTCCCTAATTGGCCATCAGTTTGTGGATGATAATTTATACTATTCTTCAACTCAGTGTTCATATCATGATTGGGACATTTCCTAAACATAGAGATGAATCTTGGATCTCTATCAGATACAATTGATAGTGGTACTCCATGAATCCTTAGAACATCTCTAATGTATATACATGTATGTTTATCCAAATATATGTATTATCCAATTGTGATAAATTGGGATGTATTTGTGAGACCATCCACAACCACTCATATAGTATTATTTACACTATATTTCGTCAAAATTCTAGTGACATAGTCTATGGTGATGTTTTATCATTTTCATTTTTGTATGGGTAATGGTTTCATAATCCATTTAGATTGTTTCCTTCCAGCCTTCACTTTATGACACCCAGGTACTTTTATGTATATTCAGCAATCACTTTCATGGTATTGTCCTACCAATAGTGCTCTTATATATCTCAATGCATCTTTGTGCTTCCTGTATGAATAGATAAAGTTGAGATATGTACAGAATTTATGAGACATTTATTTATCTCTAGATTGAATAGTACGCATAGTCATTACCCCAATCTTAGGACTTGTTCCTCTCAATTTGGATCTTTATTAATTTCTATTTTTTGATAGCTTCCACCTTCTTCTGAATTTTCACATTATTTATTTGAAAATAGTTTACTATCACCATGAGGGATGGTTGATAAATAAGTTAAGAAATAATTAATTATGTTCCTTACTAAATGATTCCCATGTCCATCCTTTTTATATTTAAGAATATTAGATCTCTTCCAATTTTCATCATTGAAAATATTGCATGATCCTTTCTATATATAGAATATGCCACGTTATTTTCTTTAATATGATGGTAATGAATTGCGTATTTGTTATCCTTTATGATCTATATCCATCTTCATTGATGCATATTAATCTCCTTATATGTTAATATATATTTCTCTCTCTTATGATCATTATATATCTCACACTTCTCCTTATAAAGATATTGGTTCCATATTTTCAATTTAAATATTATAGCTTCCAATACTAGATCATTAGTGGGATAGTTTTTCACAAAAAAAAAATCAACTTCCTTGAGTAATAGGATATCACTATTTTAGTTTTCATTAGTAAACAGCCTAATCCATTCATTGAATCAACATTGTATACCTTAAAGAGTTCCCCACTTGTGGGTAGTGTAAGTACTGGTGTAGTGATAAGCCTCTTTTCCAGCTCTTTGAAGCATTCTCCGCATTCAATGGTCAAGAAAAACATTACTCCCTTATTCGTCAACATGGTTAGAGGGTTTGACAATAATGATAAATTCTCCTCAAATAATCTATAATATCCAGCTAGACCAAGGAAACTGTAGATCTTAGTTATTGATATTGGAAAAGGACACTCTTTGATTTCCTTTTTCTTGAAATGGTCTGTATATATTCCTATTCTATGGATTTAAATCCCCAACATTGGTTCTTATTCCTTCCAGAACTCAAATATACTATAATTTAATATAATATATCCCTTCACAAGGTCCTTTGTAGAGTATTAAAACACTCCTCATGTTCCACCTTCTTATTAGAGTTTATTACAATACCATTGATAATGACTACCATTTTTTGTTATAAGTCCTCGGGATTATATATGTTATGTCAATTGATATTTTTGGATAATTAGTGTGTCCAAAAGTAATCACTATAAACTCTTAGTGTCTATAAATTGTTTGAAATGTAATCATATGATTATGTTCCTTCATTGCCTTTAATTAGTGATATACCAATTGAATATATTACTTATATAAATACTTGACCTTAGGTAGTTGATCTAACAAGTAATCAATCCTTGGAAGTGGATAATTTTTCTTTGTCGTGATTTTATTGAGATTAAGAAAATAACTGTATAGGCACATTGATCCATCATTATTCTTGAAAAATAGTACTAGCATACCCCATGGTGAAAGACTGAACTATATAAAACCATTTTTTATATTCTCTTGTTACTGCATATTTAGTTATTCCAACACAATTGTGTCCTTTCTATAAGGTTTATTTTATATTGGAAAATATCCAAGAATAAGTTCAATTTATAACTAGTCCTCTTGGTCTGGAAAAAGAATGGGTAATTCTTCGAGGAACACATCAATGTAGTTACTCACAATGGCTATGTCTTAGATCATTATTCTCTCCTTTGACTCAATAATTTGAGATGTATATTCTTTCTCATAAGGAAATAATATCCACATTTTATATGATGATTCTAATTAAGATACATCCCCCTCGTTACACTTGTATGGAGTTGGGGGATATCACAGGATGTGAAGAGTGTTCTTCCATTCCCATCAGTTGATGTTGGCTCTGTATAAATATGGCCCTCAAAAGCCCAATCTAGAATCATAGTCCACCAATAAAAGTAAGACATTATTTTATGGGAGATTCAGGGAACAAATAATAATTAGGGAGGAGTTATAGATATTGGATAAAATAATTTTCCCATTTATTGTTATCATAGATAAATAAACCTCTATATTATGAGGTGGTGTTTTAATTGTTCTACTAAACTTGTAAGATATGTAGGAATGAATTGAAAAGGAATAAAAAATTACATTATCTATTCTTGAATGAATAACCATTATTCTTTTCACCACATCATTTTCGAGCTACACCTTAGTAGTTGTGATGGAATAAGATTTCCCTTTCTCTTATATATTTGGTGGATGCTTCCACTGATTATCCTTAAGGACTCGAGGTTTAGGTAATTTTATTGGATACTTCCATTTCTCCCTAAAATTGAAGCATTGAACCATATGTGGTGCTCTCATTTACTCCACCGCATTTACCACATTACTCATTTCTCTTCAATATTCATGATCTTGGTGGTATTATATCACATATTTGAAGTATTTACCCATCCCTTAGAGAAAATTCCCATGATGCTTCTTCCCATATTTTTTTCATGTGGGTGGTTGATTTTTCTTTCCAGCTTTTTCGTTAGATCCTCTTATTTGAATCTCAATATTTCATTTCTTATCTCTATAACCACGGAACATTCTCCAAATTACATATCCAATTTGAGATCACATCAAATAACTCATTCCTAACTATCAATGTCTATAATATCTATATCCTTTCAAAGGAGTGGTTTTAATCCACTAAATAGACTATATATTTTTATATTATTTTCAATAAAAAAACTCAAGGTGTATATTAAAATATTTTGGAAATTTTTTTCATAATATGTGACAGATTCACCATAATTTTTCTTAATCTATTTGAATTATCTCTACATATTTTTATGAAGAGTTCAATTTAAATACTTTTTAAGAAATATTTTATTAAATTCTCCCCACTTTATCCCTTCAATTTCATTCATTTTATTTTATTCTTAAACAATTTCCACCATTAGTTGACCTATATATCTAAATGATATATTTATAGACTCACCTTTTCCATAGCTTAATAGTAAATAATTGAAAATATCTTCTCCATTGAGTTCACCCACTATTTTGTGACAAGTTGATCAAAAGATCCAATAAATTCCAGTTTCTGTTTCCCCATAAAATAAACGACAACCAATTTATACCTCTTAGGTGAATAATAAATTTCCACATTAATCATGTTATTATTCATAGCTTGAGATAGATGGGTAAGTATCTCCATGAAATTTTTAAATCCACCTCTCAAGGCATAGGGGATGTCATTCAAGCATTCACTTAATTTTCCATCATATGGGTTGTTGTCCTAGTTTTTTACTAGTTCCCACCATTTTTGAAAAAATAAAATGTTTGAAAAAAACATAAGAAAATAAGTAATTAATAAAAAATATATTTTATTATGAAATTATCTCTAAAGGAATATCTTATGGGATCTCTATGTTTTGAATTTTTATAAAACAAATATTCTTAGGTGCTTAAATTTACTTAGTCTCATAATAATGGTTTTCACTAATGTTATATAATCCTAATTCCCAAAATAACTATGTTTTTATCAAATACAAACTATAATTACCCTATATTTTCTTATATAATGATTAAATCATTTCAACGATAAAAAACATAAAAGTGTTTGAAGACAAAGATCCAAATGATTACTGTCATGGGAAAGTTTGGACCATACATATAATTTAAATAATAATAAATAAACATTATTAAATCATTTATCAAGATTCATAGTGTTCCTCATGCACTATTTAATATAATTAAACACCTTAGGATATACATCAAAGAAAGGGGTGAGATGAAATCCTAGTAAGAGGATAGAGAAATACATGAATCAATATTATATGTGTAATCATAACAATAATCATAAAAGAATAAGCATAATATCAAAATTATAATGATGAGATGATGAAATATATAAATTCAAGTAATTTGGAAATTCCTAAAAATGAAACATCATGTTCTAGTGATCAAATACAACACATAATTGTAAACAATGATGGCATCATGGTCACATATGACATGTGTGCCAGATCATAACATCATCATTGAAAACAAATCTAGAACCATGTTCTTAAATACTTCACATTATTTAATGAGATACATCATGTTAACCAATTCCTTAGAGTGATATATAATTCTAGGTTCACGCATCGCATCATTCCATTTACATCATCATGCATTCCATATAAAACAATTAACAATATTTTCCATAAAATAACCCATGGAAAGGAAATGGGTTTCATGATAATATTAAAAGGAATAATTTCATGAATACACATAATTCTTTACAAAATAAAATAAATTCATAACATACATGGTATAGTAATCATCAATCTTGAGTGAAGAACAAACAACCCCGAGAGAAGTAAAAGTTATTTTTTTAATGAATAGTTATTTGGGAAAAAAAATATGTTAATTTGTTATCAAATCATATTGAAAATATGTATATCCAAAAAATAAAAGGTAAGAATAATGAAATTTTATTTGAGTAATATTAGATAACATTCACACTGAAATCTAGAATGAAAGAGGAGTAACTCAAAGAAAGGAAATTGGGTTTGATAATTCTTTTACCAAATGTCTGAATTCTGGGTTTGAGAATTGCTTTACCTATTGTCTGAATTCTTTCTTAAAATTAATATTCTGGAATATAAAATTATATTTATTAATTACTAAAAAACCCATTTTTCGTGTATTTTATTCATTATAATTTTATTTAGTTCATTTATGGCCATTTTAAAGAGTTATGGTGTTCAATTTTATCATTTAGGAGTGTTTTATTTTTGTTTTCATGGTCTGTTCACTTTTATATATACGTATATAAGATCATGTAAAATTAAAATGGTTATCCATAATTTAAATTATATTTTATTAATGAAATTAAATAAGTTTAAATGGTATTATATATTTTTTCAGATGTAAGGATGATTCATTAGATAAAATGTTAACGATAATCGTTTAGATTAATTTGGCAGTTTTTTTATCATCATAAACTTATTTTGTTTTATTATTTAGTATTATGTATATATGTTAGTTCCATAACATAAAAAGGATATAAAACAAATTTTACAAATTTTTTCAACCAACATAATGGTTTTATGACCATCCTTGAAGTCAATAAAGGAAAATTAAAACTTGTGGTTCTCGAAGGTGATCAATCAATGCCTCACGGATGATGTTTTCATTTTTAGAATAAAAGGGAGACAATTATGGGATTGATGGTAGATTATTACATTAACATAATGAAAATATATTATATATAATATACTGTATTTATCATTCCACTTAGACTAGGGGAGGTTATGATTGAATACTAATGGAAAAGAAATTAAAAGAGGATTTTACCTCTTGAATTCTTCCTCTTGAGAAGCTCCTTAGGGAAATTGGTTTTAGTCTTTTATTGATACCAATGGCTTCTATATATGCATGAGAGGAAAATGAATATTATTAGTTAGAATTAGGAAAATCTTAAAATATTTGGAGGGGTGAGGATAAGAGGTGGTGAGGGGTGACACATATAGGGGAGGAGAGGGGCGTTTTTTGATTATTTTATTCATTAATTTATTATTTTGGATCAAAACTATAAATATTTTTGTTCTTATGACTAAAAATATTAAATAATGAAAAGGAGTTCAAGATTATGGTCTTACATAATCCATACATAATCTATAACTCTGCAATTTATGTATTTTTTAAATACTATAAATTATTGTATTAAATGATTCAACAGAAATTCAACTATTTTAAAAAAAAATACCAAAAAATAACACTAAAAATATTTAAAATATAGAATTAAAAAATTAACTCTATTTTATGAGAATAATTTTCTAAATATGAGAAATTTTATTTTTAATTAAAATCATCATTTATTCAAAAAATTACCAATTTAAAATTTTAAATGATTTTAGGAAACTATGGAAAATTAGGTAAGGTCTCATAAAATTATCTTATAATTATAGTAATAATAAATAATAATAGTTTATGAATTTATTTTATGAAAAAAAATCTCTTTTAAATCATTATATTAACTATAAAATTGTAAAAAAGAATTTTTTATTCATAAAAATACCAACACTTAATTTTTTGTTCATAAAACATTTATTTACTTATATTGTGATATAATTATATAATTTCTTCATTTATTAGATTGATAAATTTTATTTATACTTTCATAGGTGAGGTCACTATTCTATTGGCAGGATTATTATTCATAATGGTCACATTACCATTCCATAGGTAAAGTCGTTATTACATTGGTATAGGTTCCTTAATTTCAATGAATACCACTAATTTCATTATTAATTCATAAAAATAATGTTTTTGTTGTGATTTATAAACTATTTATGTGTTTTATACCATAGAACATAATTACAATAAGGGGAAAAATTCAATTGACAATAGTTTATGTTTTTAGAGAAGAGAATATTTCATATAACGAAAAACATGTTCATGTTATTGATCATAGAGAGAAGGTGTTATGAAATAATTTGATTCTTTGTATAAAGGATTAATGAAATAACCATATGGTTTATGAAGCAACATGAGAATCAGAAAATGTTATGAGGGAAAAATATGTTCACTTATTCAAGTAATGGAAAAAATTGCGAAGATGCAATTTCCAAGAGGGGGAAGAATGTAACATCCAAGTTAATGTTGATAATAGATAAATTTTATTCATTATTGATATTTAGGAATTATATTTTTTATATTTATATTAACATTAATAATAATATTAGGTAATTTTTCAATCCAAAAGAAAATAGTTTTATTCATACTAAATTCGTTTACTTGTATTATATAGAATTATTTAACAACTGAATTTATAAATTTATAAATTTTAATTTTAAAAAATAAAATTAGTTTTTGAAATATAAAATTCTAAATTATCTTAGGGATAATTTTGGGGGATTTTCTAAATAAGTTGTTTTTGGGTGAATAGTAGAAAATACCAATAGTTTAGAAAATATTTCTTTTATTTCCATTATTTACAATGTCTCATTATATTATGGATTTGTTTTAAAGTTTCATTAGTCTCATGTAATTAAAAATAATCCAATAATATATATTAGGAATAACATTATACATGATTTGTTTATACAAACATTTTTAAACTTAAAAGGCATTTTTCTAGAAAATCATTTTTAATCACATTTTATAAGATTGTTTTTAAATTAATTCCTAACACATATAAAAAATGAAATTGATAAAATATAATTAATATTTGGAATCATAATTTTGAAATATTATAATGATTTTACTTTTTTTTGTCACTATGAATGGTAAAATTACTAATAAAAGTCAGTTCCCATAGTAAGAGGTAAACTGCATTAAAAGGAATAAAACTAAAAATATAAAGGTTAAATGAAATAATAACTCTTATATATCTTATTTTATAGTCACATATTTTCCATATATTACTTATTATTTGAAAATGGTTCATTTTTTGATCCATTTGTTTGAGTAATAAATTAATATATTTTAATTTTTTAAGAATTCCAATTTTGTCTACTCCCTCACTTATAAAAGGGCACACGATCTTCTCTCTTCTCTGCACTTCAATAACCTATTATATCAACTAATACCAATATAAATCCATTTCTAATATTCCTACATATGTATTTTAATTTTTGGTTTGTTCAGAATGGAATTTTATGAAGGATTTAGCTATAAACCTAAATTGGTTTTTTGAAGATGAGGTGTAGTTCTTAACCTACTGCTTTTTTTTATTTTCTCTTTTACCTCATTAAAAAATTTCTTATCCATAGTGATATAATAACATTTGTGTCTTCCAAATAAGAATGTTTTATTATGTTTTTCTTATAAACCTTTATTCATCTCTTTCCCAATCATATGTGGAACAAAACCATCATTCTTCCTTATGTGTTGGCCACCACCTTACGAGATGATGTATTTCATTTTTCATCAATAACTCATAGAGATATTTATAATGATCAACAAAAATGAAATAATATTATAAATATTAGATAAATTATATTCTATATTTTTATGTAAATATTCTACTTCATTCTTTACAATCCTATGAAATATAATAACATCACTCATGCGTACATATAGACTACCTCTTCATGGACCAGTGTATTATGTTTTTCATCACTACCTCAAATGGCTAATATATATAGGTGTATTTTAAGGAATAATATTATATTAATTATTTAATCATCATTATGGATTTTTTGAATAATTATTCCCTTCCTTCCCTCATATTTGTTCAAAACTATAAACATTACTCATGTGTGCAAATAAACTACAATCTCAACGATTGTAATGTAATTCATTTTTCATAAACACCTTACATGATGGGTTATAATTGAATAAATAACTTATATAAATGATAATTATAACATGATTATAGTTCTATAAATTATATAATCATGATGAATTTGATCATAGTCATCCTACCAAACCAATTTCTAACTTATAAGTTGAATGTTCTAAAAAAATCCCATGTGAAATTAAACAATTATGTAATCAGGTATAGCCTCGATATAAGTGAAATAAAAGGAATAATAATTCTTAAAATGTTTTTTAATAAATTCAGTAATTAAAATGAGTTTATAAGGTCAATTTTTATGGTTGTTTCATGGTTTTTATAACATTGTGTCCTAATTATACAATGGGTGGTGTGTTGGATAGTGAAGACCACATGGTTGGAGCACAAATTATCCAACCATGTGACCTATTTTAATTATAAAAATGTATGAATTTAAATAATTTCCCATGAAAAAACATAACACCTAAGCCCCTCCTTTTCCCTTTTGCTTGACCATCCCTCTCCCTAGAGAATTCACCTTCATTACCTGTCTTTTTTTGGTTATTTGTCCTCTAGTTATCCATAGAATCGGTTTTCAGTCATTTTTATATAATTATATAGATCAGTTTCTCATTTCATTCCCTTATATTCTTATTTTAATTTTTTTGAAGTGGATTAACAAAACTTATTCTCTGTTTTATGGGTTTTATTATACATTTATATTTTTTTCCAATATAGATTAAATTAACTGATAAAAATCATTTAGTTTACATATGAAAGTATGTGGTATATTTCTTAAAGTTATTCCCCCAAATTATCCCAATTTTAGTTATGTGTGTGATGTGTGGTCACACTAACAGATCACACACTTGACCAAAAATTATAAATAAATTTTTTGGAGATTAAACTAATATAATTAAACACATTCATGGGTCATGAATAGTACATTAATGAACGTACTAGAACATTATCCACCCATGATGTGTGTGTGTGCCTTTGGAAGTGAATATGGAAACTAAATTGGAGACCAAGATTTTACTTAGGAATCAGATGTGACCTTGTCTGTATGATCGAGGATTCGTAGAACATGATCAAGGATCACCTGTGCATATTTATTTTGAGATACTATATGTAATATAATTGAATAGATATGTGTATTATCTACCAATATATTTGAAATATAATTAATTTTTTAGAATTAATATGTGAACCCCACCCCCTAGATTCAGATTTTTATAACTGGTTTAGAATGCGTTCAAGAAATCCCCCATGGATTTATATTATGTTTATTGGATTGAAATTCCTTTTTAATATCCGAATTGGATTTTGAATATGATTAATGGTTTGTAATGCCTTAGGAAAGTCATCCTAGGATTAGGATTCTGATTACTAGTTTGGAATGCCTTGGAAAAATACCCCTTAGATTCAGATGATAACTCTTAGTTTTTATTCCTTTAAGGAAACCCCCCTTATGTTTAGATTAATGAATCTTGGTTTGAAATGCCTTATAGATTCCCCATTGGATTCAAACTGGTGACTCTTGGATTGTAATTCATTATGGAATTACACAATTAGATTCAAATTATGATTACTAATTTGTAATTCCTTGGATATTCTCATTGGATTCATTTACAAATCTATGGTATAATGTGGAATGATATATCTAACTTAAGAAAAAGAAATTATGTTACATCATGTGTTCCCCCATGGAACATGAGTGTTGATAGTGGTTTTATCTATTTATATTGTAAATTTTTTTACTATACACATCAATATACACTATATATTCAAAATTTTAATACTTTTAAAAGTTATTGTGGGTGTCCTATTGATATATAAAAACACCATGATCATGTTTTTGTTTGGTTCCCAATCATGCATTTTGTTTACTAGATAAGATAAAGTAAAATTCTCCGTGACTAATGTTAAATGTTTATAGCTATGATAGAGCATGAGATTTTGGATTTCAGATAGGACTCGAGACCATTTTGGGTGAATTTTCCTTATATTTTGGATCATTTTAGTATATTGTTGTATATGACCAACTTTGGTAATGTATGGTTGCATTAGATGTATATTGTTCATTTTAATATAGCATGGTTTGTGATTTTCTGTCACTTTACATGAAATATGTTTAATTTTTATTATGAAGTTATATGATTGTTATTATTTTTTATGTTACTATACTCTAATATGAGGTTATATTATCCTCACCATACCACATCAGACCATCGTCACTTGTTAGAAACCTCAGGTGTATGGGGATACATGCCTGAGTTCATATAACACCATCCGCCCATACATAGTTGACTGACCTTAGGCTAGTAGGACATTACAAAGTGGTATCATAGATTCTTGATTTATCTGAAAACTAGGTATGGTAGCCAGTAGATGGATAATTTTCATAGATTGGTATATAAATTGTTCCATGGAGTAATTAATCTACATATGAATAAGTTCAAATATTGTAGGTAAGGGATTGATGTTCATGAATTTCACTTTTATAGTTGATCTACTTCACCATGTGTGATGCACAAGATTTTTCAATTCATGATTTAAGGAATTTTATCTATTGGTAAAAATAACAATAGATAATGTGTTAATTAATCATAATAGGAATGAAGTATTCACGCGTCATTCATATGATTTCATGTGATTGGTTAGCTATTTCATAGAATGTGTTGGTTACTTAAAGTGTCTCAAGATATTTATATGGTTTTTCCTATATAAATTTATAGTTACATATTACTAAATTGATATTTTAAATGATTAAATAATATTACATAATCCTCTATCTTGATTATTATGTTGAATCAGCTAAAAATTTTCTTGTTAAACCTATAACATGATTTCCTCTGTAACATTTAATTGAACTTTCATTTAACTAAGCCTCAGTTGTGAATGTTTTGGGTAAATTAAAACTGGAACGTGTTATGGTATGGATCCAACGTGTATGAGGTGGGACTTATGTGTAAATTTTATTGACCCTATGAATGATTATATGGGGCTAGTGAGAAAGCCTAAGTTGAAATAATCCTAAAATATGATATTTAGGGAATATCGGGATGTTATTCATATTGTTAATATCCTTAAACTATAACATCAAGAATTTTTTTTGTAAGATGTTCTAAGGAATTTGTATGGAATTATAGAAACATCCCTCTATAATGGCCTCTGGTATAGTTCTAGGATCAGGGAGATAGACAATAGCTAGAGATATTTGGGCCATATATTCTTATATATCCTTTTTTTAGAGAAGGATAATCGGCTATTATAGATCTTTTTATGAGTTTTATATTACATAGAGACAGAGAGAGGATATCTGATTTATTCCCATAATTTATGAGTTATCTAGAGAAATTTAGTTACTAAACCCACCATTATCGGGTAAACATAGTATTCCACATGAAACTCATTTATGGATTGAGTTTATTTAAAATATTTTTCACCACCTAGATATTCCTTAGGAGAGGAAGTTAAAATTGGAGTTTTATATGATTCAAGGGTTAGTAAAGGGATGGTGGGAAATTTTAATCCATGAATATCAATATGTTGGATTGTCCCTAAAGGACTTTGAGAAAATTTTCATTGATAGTTTCTTTCTACAAACCTTAAGAAGAGATAAGTATTGATAATTCATTCACCTTACACAGGGGTATGTATAATTCATATAATATGTGAATAACTTTACATATTTAAATAACTTTTACCCTAAGATAGTGGGGGATGAGGTAGCTAGAGTGAGACACATCAAGGATGGTCTGAGATATGATAATTGAGTCTAAGTGAAAGACTTTCACCAAACTTCCTTCTCTAAGATTATGAACCATTCCCCTATTACCAAGATGAAATAGGTTGAGGGTAGTGGTTCTAGACATGTGGAAGCTACTAGTAGGACCAATAGTGGTTATTCAGGTGGTATAAATAATTATTCTGATGGTTTAGGCTGTAGTATTTGCAGAAAAAATCACTTAGGGTGGCTATTCATCATTTTCTATTCAATATGATTGCACAACGTAGTTCTACTAATGTTATAGGTTTAGCCAATATATTTATTAGTGTGTCTAACAACTATTAAAGTATTGGGATTTTAGAATGATGGGTTATATATATAGTTTCCTTATGAGTAATAATTATTTCAATGTAATAGTAGATCTAGGTAGGTGGACAGATCTAATGTTGGATTACATATGTCACAATAATTGCAAATTTAGAGTTCAATGGGTTATTCAGGTCGAGGAAATGAACATGGTGATTAGGGTTAGAAGTAGAAGCACAAGATAGGTAGTTTATCTCAAGTGACTCAAGTTTTTGGTTTGATCTGGTTACATGTTATATATCTTATTCGTTGAGAATGTTCTGAGTATAGGGGAAGTTCTGGTGTTGGCATGGCCAACACAATTTTTTTTATCATAACCCATGATTAATCCATAATATACGTAATGAATAACATCATGGAAACTGGATTGAATTAAAGTTTTAGGAAATTGTTTTTCTTTGAACCCAAAAGGTGGATCCTCATATATAATATATAATTAATTTATTGAGATATTTACAATTATAATAATCAAATCGTTCTTAATTAATCAATAATTTGGTAGACTATTCGTATCAAACCATCATTGTTTAGTGGAATCAATGTTATATTCCCTCAAGCAATGATCCAAACATGCTTCATGAACCTCCCGTCATTATTTTAGGATTTTATGGGTGCTAGATTAGATGAATCTAATGATTTTGAACATTTTCATTGATTTCAATTTAATCCTTCAAGGGAAGGATAATTAATTCTAGTGGTGGAGTAGAATTGATCAATTTTATTCAAATGATTATAGGAATACGGTTTTCTAGGTATTGAGAGAATCATCTCCGTAATTTATTGTGTATATGATTGAAATTTTTCTATTTCTTACACAAAATTTCATAATTGGGTTAATAAAGTGATAGGTTTATAAAGTAAATAATTGTTTAAGGTCCCTTCTTATTTTCTTAATTATTAGTGAACCCTCTATCCAAATAGTAATATTACTATTACAATTTATTTGGAATCCAATAAAATCATGGATAAAATAAATATGATTTTATAGTGTAAATAATGAATACGTATTCAAAAAATATTTAATTTGAAATATCTCATTTGACCTTAAAACATGATCTACCTAACCTCCTAAATATTTTTCGATCCTTGAATAATGAATAATTAATTAATTTGTTAATTAACACTACATTATTGACCATAAAATATATAAATATTACATTAATTTAATTTGTGAATAAATAATTATTAAATATTCATGAATCTAAATAATGACAATTCTTCTATATTTTGGATAAAATATAGTAATTTGATATATTATGTTCATGTAATTAAATAAACAATTATGTGGTGAATAAATATTTATGAACTATTCCACTCACACATATATTCTCTCAAATAAATAGATATTTAATATTTGGGATCAAACTAACATGAATAATTTTTAAACCACATAAGGAAATAATATTTTTCCAACATGTTAAATTCAAATAGAATTCAATTGAGATTTTGAATACACTTATTGTGCGAGCCTCAAAGAACCTTTCAGAGTGTAATCATACTACACTCTCTAAATTCCAAGGTCAATGTATAGAAACACGTCAAATATCAAATAAATAAATAATTTATTGTTTAAATTACAAGTCAACTCATACAAAGATGAATTGGGTATTATAATCCCTTTATCTACATATCTGTAATCAAGTAGGTTCCATGAAAGAGTCATCTACCAATGTTCTTGACGTATCATTCTTTTATTTTCTAGAATCAAACATGTCAAAAACACCACCATTTAGCTGGAATTAATCATAATTATCATGTCATATCAATGGATTTGTGATATCTACTTCTTATTGAAGTTCATAATGGATAAATACCTTCTCACATTTGTTTCAATAATACAACACCACTCATGATGCACCCAATGTATCGTAACGTATGAAGAGACTATATTGTCACAATATTCATCAATACATCAAAGTAAATAACTAATGAAATTAATTAATAATAATCTAAGAGTTTGAGGATCATTACACATGTCTATATATATGAATATACAATACAATATATAAATTTTTAATTTTTATAGGTGGTTTATATTCTCATAATCAATTGCACTGAAGATTACCAAGGATGTACACCATGGGAAAGTTTCTGAATGTCCTATGAGTATCCTCCCCTAATATATAGTATCAATTTTACTATGTCAAATGATATCTTCTGACTATAGATCTTATATTTAATAATACTAATGTGTAACTTCTAGTTTCCCAGCATAGCGAGGAATTTATATAACCATTATATGTGACAGGTGATCTTGGGACATTATCACATACTATATCAGGAAAAAGAATAATAATGATGTGATAAGAACTTTTATTAATATTCATATATATTGAAACAATGAATTATAAATTACTTAGAAGTCAGTTCTAGGGAACCAACTCCATCAGACTCCCACTTTCACTAGTGAAAACTGCAAACAACCCTTAGTCTGCTAGCTCTTAGATTGTGTTTATCATTCCACATAGATATGTCATTAGTTAAAGGGTAAAATATTATTTTTCCCATGGAAACTCTTCTCAAAATTAATTTACCCCTTTGAGAAAAAATCATCAATAGGTGATATTTTTGGATCCTATTCTTCATCTATTTATGTTACCTTATATCTTTTTCGTGATCCACCAGTGTATTATTATAAAATTAAAAAATATTTTCTTCTTGGTACCATATTAATCTCACAGAAAAAGTTTGGAATATAAATTACTTATTTGGTTGCATTAGGAGACACTATATACTCAAAATCTCTTGATAAATTAGTGATAACTGGATTCTTTGAACTCTTCTAGATTGCAGATGCTCCAATGAAACTGAATAAATATCCCAACTATGAATTCAAAACATTTAGGTTTATTTGGAAACTAAAATCTATATATCCGCTAATGACTAGTTCTACATCTCCTCCATGTACCCTTAATATATCCTTAGTAAGTCTTAGATACATTAGGATAGACTTAACATCAAACTAATGTTGTTCTCCTATATTATATTGATATATACGTACCATGATTAAAGAATGGGTGATATCAATACAAGTACATAACATTGGATATATAATATATCCTATCACAAATGCATATGGGATCCAAATCATTTTCTAACTCTCTCCTATTATGCCTAATGGAAGATTCTGTTAGAAAGATGTATACCATATGAATCTGAAAAAAAATCACCTCTTTGATATTTCCATACTAAATATCCTTAGTATTTCTTTGATTTATATAATTTTACATAGTTTCATCATACTTTGGGATTTATCAAGAATAATATTGATTACAAGGATATATGTTGCTTCACCACTATTCTTCAGGTATAAGCACTAATTTAAGCATTCCTTAACTAAATATAAAATTGGAATTTAATTTTTTATAAGTAATATTTCATCATCATATACTAATAATAATTTTATCATACTCTAGATAAAACACATGTAACATGTGGATCACATTTATTCTTTATTAAACCAAAATCTCTTATGATATCATTAAATCAAATATTTCATAACTTTGATGCATGATATAACCCATAAATGGATCTATAAAGAATTATAATCCAATTTTAATTTCCTAGAGTCACACCAAATTTAGGTTGTGTCATATATATATATATATATCTTTCTAAATCTATTTTATAAGGATATATGTTTATCATTTCTATCTACCAATTATCATAGTCATGGACTGCTACTATGGAAAGTATAATTATGATGGACTTAAACATGGAGACTAAGGAAAAGGCTTCATAATAATGTATTCCTTGACACATTTTAAACACTTTAGACACTATCTGTTTTTATATGTTCTTACTTTACATTCCATATCTATTTTTCTCTTGAATAACCATTTTTAACCAATGGTATTTTCATCAACTAGTGGATTGATTAGAATCTATACATGGTTCTAATGCATGTAATTGATCAAAAAATTATGTCTTTTTATCATATTTTAAATTATGATCCCTCTACTACCTTTTGTAGGAAAGAGAATAATTATTCTCAACCAATAGTGAGTGGCCATATTTGGTGACAAGAAAACCATATCTTTCTTATTCTATAACCTCTCTAGTGGTCTTATAGAGTACTAATTCTTTTGGGTTGACATCTTTAATGCATAAATATAGATTCTTTTCTCACACCAACTCTTATATACGATAAACATAAATATCATCAAAATAAATCTTTATTTTAATATCCATCTTGAGTATGTGATTCATCTCAATAACTATGTATTTTCATAAGATAATCACGTTATTATCTAAGAGGTCATAGAAATTGTATCCCTTTGTTTCCTTAGGATACCCTATAAATATTCTCTTTTCACCTTGGGGTGATAGTTTGTTTCCAAAGTTGGAATTTATAAATATATCACCACCCAATGTATTAGTACGTGACAACAAAAACTTTTTTCCTTACATTAACTCATATGGTATCCCATCATCCACCTTAGTTGGTACTTAGTTTAAATTTAGTTTCTATCATTTAATGTATATCCCCAAAATAATAATGGAATACATTCATGGATCATCAGTGACCTTACCATGTCATGAATGGTACGGTTCCCCCTTTCACTAAACGCATCCCACTATCGATGAATTCTTGTTTAAGATACTCACTACCTTGATTAGATTGAATATTAGTTGTCTTCTTAACATAATGATTACCTAATTAATTCTAGAACACTTTAAATTTCTCAGGGGATTTAGAATTATACCTTATTAATTATAAATATCTATGTCTACAAAAGTCGATAGTAAAAGTAATAAAGTAAGAATACGAACCTCTATCATCTACGTGAAAAAGGAAATCACACATCAATGTGTTACAATCCTAGTGGATCTATAGCTCTTTCATATTTTCCACCAATTAGTGCCTTCATAATTATTGATTATAAACAAATTTTAATTCATTCAATTGGTTTTAAATCAAATGTGTCTAAGTGACCATATTTATAGAGTATAGAAAAGTGCTTCTCATTTACATAACAAAATAGTGATACAACAACTAGGTGTGAAATGATTTCTTTAAAATTGATTCATTATCAATTTATAATACATCGTTTTTAAAAAAAATGTTATGAAAATAAAATTATTTAAATGAGAGATACCATAATATATGATGTATTTATAAAAAGAAACAATTTTATTTTTTAAACATGGAAGTTAAACCATTTGTCTTGAATGGCTATAGTAGCCGACCACAAACTATTATCTACCCATAAATCGACCTCTCCTCTAAAAATATTTCAAACTCTACTTGGTTTCTGTATTCTAATGTAGTTGTGAGAACTATAAGCTATACCTAATACCCAAAGTGTAGATAGAGTAATATTTCACACGATAGTGACTACACCTGATGCTTTCCCTAACTTTTATAGCTTTTTATAGTTCTTATTCTAGTGGTATATCTTACAGCATGAAAAACATATTTCATCATTTTCCTTTTCTTATCTTTGTGTCTTCCTTTTGTTGGATGTACAGTTTTATTTATAATTGAACCAATGAAGATTTTTGGGACCCTTTTCCTATTTTTTTATTTTTTTATTCCACATGCGGACCATGGTTTTTCACACCCCATGTCGTTATCAACTTAGTGAATAAAAGTAAGGAGTTATAAACATTTATTCTCACTATTAACTAAATTATAATTAATAATTAAACAAGGGAAACTCTTGGGTGGTGAAGATAAAATGATATCTTTGAGAATTACATCAGGGGTCATAAATTATGTTATGGATAAGTTCTAGATATAGTCAATCATATTGACTATTTGAGGCTCAGCTAGCACCGACTCTTCAAGATTTCATATGAATAGTGCATTGAAGATCTCATAGCTCTCTTGTCTCAGCTTCTTTGATAAAGACCAAGAAGGTGAGACATAATTTTTTACCCTCCTATATATATATATTAAATTAAAATACCAATATAAATATATTAAATCATGAAACTATATATATATATGTGTGTGTGTGTGGAAATATAATTTTTTTTAAAAGAGGCAAATTTAATCCTTACTTGCCTCTTTAGGTGACACATCTATAAGTGGGTTTACCAACATGTATAGTTTTTCTTCAGGTTGTAGTATAATTATTAGGAACCTATATCATTCTTGTAAATTTGAGATTATCATCAAATTATCCATCCTTAATATAGATAATTAACATATATTCAAAATCTTTTGGGCTTCTATTTCTATAATAAATAAGATAAATATTTTGTTACATTTTTTGGATTAAATATTAGAAAATAAATTTTATTTAATTTATTAATCTCAACTGTTTTGTCAAAAACTAATATCCTTTTCCATTATTTTTAAAATATCCTTTCACATGGATACACAAGGTTCAAGGATTCATATTCCCCTACTCATTAACTAGATAGAGTTATGACAAGATAATTGAGGGTATTTTTGTGGGAGTAACTTTCTAACTACATTGAATCGTAGATTTTTAATTTGTTAAGTGGACTCTCTAATCCTGAAATTCAAGATTATGATTACCTTAAATATTTTCCTACTATTTTCACTATATCTCATAGAGGATATCAATCCTTAATGAAAGACAACGTAAGTGAACCCAAAACTCAAGATAGAGATTCCCTAATAATTTAAAGTACCCAAACAAATATTGTTCATTCACATTGAACTATGGTTTGATTCATACTAAAATAGAGGAAGGTTATACCATATTAATAGTTTATTTGAGTTATTGTTTATCTTTATGTGTAAAATTCTCATTTTATCTTACTTCATGCATCTTAATATTGAGAGGATATTACTTAACTTATTATCCATTTCTAGATAAAATTAAAATATATTATAATATTTATTTTAAATCCATATTTCATGATTTATAATTAATTGCATTAATGATTTAAACATACATAAATAATTAACCTTGTAATTGATAGAAAAAAATAAATAAAGTTAAATAACCCTGAGAATATCTAATGATTGATTAATTTTGAAGATAATGTACCAACATTTGACACAATGGAATTAACCCTTAGAATAAAGAATGGTTTGAGTTGCAACACTATAGTTGTGATCCTATATTCCTCTTGGATTTATTTCTCCTTGTCTCTAAACATAAAACACCACCACACTATTTGAAGAACCATTTATTATATAATTTCACTCAAACTCATGTTAGGGGAACAAAATGAATGTTAATGGGGTATTTCATTAAATGAAATATGGGAATGAAGGACCATACAAAGTGGGAAGAAGGAAATGAATCTTGGGTCATTATTTCATTCAATAATTTGTTAAAAACCCAAGAAATAATAAATTAAGTAAACCGACCACTTACATAGGTTGGTCAAATATCATGGTCATATACATATCATGAAACTAGTATTCCAATTTTAAATAGTTTTCATTCACTTCAATTTGTTATTTATTATTAAGATCAATAAAATTGAATTAATTCAATTTATTTATTTATTCTTTTTATCTTAATGACCATCTAACGTCTCTTAGAGATACTCATCATAAATTAAATATGTAAAATAAATGGATTGACTAGTAATTATTAGTAATTAAATGATATTAGTTGAGTATTTATAAATTATACAAAAATTTATTACAAAGTCCACAAATCAGATGTTAATAAGGTAATATGGTTTTTAATGATTTAATTAATTATTATTTCTGTAAAATAATTATAATCATTAATTTATTACTAAACATCATGCACTAAAGACCTACAAATTGTATTCTTAGATTCTGATGCATCCAAAATAAATGCCTAGGTACATTTCATGTACATTTTTCAGTTTACATGGTTTGTACTAATGAGATAAATGTCATGTGTTATTAATTAGTTATTTCTTTATAATTGGCCCATTGACTTGGCATGTTATTCAGACATGGGAAATAATTATTCCAATGTAATTCACACCATCTACATATTATTTATCTAATTAATGATATAGGTTATCATTATCACATTTCTATTTTACATGTATTTAACAACAAGGTTAATGTGAATTTTTCCATTATGTCTTATAGACTACATAGAGTATATGCTTGCTAAATGCCATACAGTCTAATAGATAGTGTTACATGATATCCCATTAAAAATGTGGTGTTCATTAAATTAATTGTGTGTTATTATTTCTTGATTCATTATGTATGTCACAACATGACCAGGTCTAGTGAACATTGGTACAGAGTGTATGCTTTCAGTCACACATCGTGTAGCTATATCAACTCACCTGAATCCATGGAATCTCTTGATGGTATCTCTGATCAATATTCATCGAATATTTAACTAATTTGGATAATATGAAGGTAGAATAGAGAGAATTAAAATTTTCAAAAACATGTTAATTAAACATTAAAATTTAAAGAACATATAGATTAGAATAAAAAACTAATATAAATTGTTTATAATCAATCAATGAATAAAAAATAATTATAAATAATCATGTAAAACCTCTAATAAAACTTGTAGGTTCTGTGATCATAAATAGAAATGGTGAAACCAAGGTTAAAATAGATTTTCTCTCACAATCAACAATAAATTTTTTATGCACAAGATAAATAATATCATGAACAAGAGATTAATTCAATGTTTAGTTGTGAAATTAATCCAAAAATCAAAATAGGAGGATCATCACATATAATTTATAAGTAATTATAAATAAATTTAGATTGATCTTGGTCGCATAATTATTTATTAGTTTTTGAATTGGAAGACCACTCTTGTCATATATTCCTTACTTTAAAAGAATCAATGGTAGATTCCCTTTAATGGTGATCAACATGTGTTTTTTAAACCTCATATCATCTCTATAAAATTATTTGTGTGCTATAGATGAAGAATCTACCACTTGAAATGATCAATAATGATCACAACTAAATCCTTCAAGCGAAGAACAATTCATTCTAGTGGAGGAGGAAAATTGATCTACCTTATAGAGAGTGTTCTAATAAGATATATCTCTATTTCTTGAGAGAGTCCACTATAGAATTCATTAAGCACAATGTTAAAATGTGTCTAGCACTTTCATAAAAATTCATAAATGGGATTACATAATTCTAGGGTTAAAAAATTTATAATTTTTCAAGATCCCAAAAATTTTGTTAATTTTTTATGATACCCATGTATTAATAATAATATTATTATTATTTAGAAGGAATAACTCAAACTCCAGAATAAAATAAATATTATTTTATTTATTAAATAATTTAATATATATTCCAATAATATTTATTATCGTTATTCTTTCCACACCATAAAACATGGTTTGGAAATAATCCTTATTATTTATTACTCCTTAAATAGTGACTATTTTATTTAATTAATTATATACCACTACATTATTTACTAATAAATACATAAATACTATATTTACATAATTGAGGAATAAATATCTATTAAATATAAAAGTAACTAAATAAATAATAAATTATAAACTAGTGAATAAACTAGAGTAAATAAATATTTTTTCTTTGGGTAATTAAATAAATAATTTCTTGGTCTATAAGAATTTATTAAATTCTCAGCTCACATATATATTCTCTTGAATAACTGGTTATTGAATATAAATAATAATACCAATATGAAAGTTTCTTACACCAAATAAGGGAATAATATTTATCCAACATTTAAATTTTTATATGGAATTTATCTAGAGTTCTGAATGCACTAGTGCCTTAACATCTAGGAACTTTTCTCATAGGCATTAGGCTACACAACCTATAGCCAAGGTTATCATCTAGAAATACACCAAGCCTCCCATAGGGAATAAAATTTAATATCACAATTAGATGTAATCTACTACAAACATACACTGTATAATATATTCAATTTATCATAATATATTGAATTAACAAGGCTGTATTTTATTGTCATCAACCTATGGGCTCGAAGTCACATTATTTAATTTTCTATAAATAATATTTCTGATAGCATAGAAAAGACAATGGACTCTATCAAGCAATTCAATTCCCATCAAAGGACCTTAGATATCTAATTACATTTAAATAACATAAGGGATAAATAATTTCTCACATTATTCATTAACATAACATCACTCGTGATGAACCTAATATATATTACCATGCCACGAGAATATATCATCATGGTTTTGATCAATACATCAATGTACATGACTCGGGACAAGAATTATAGCAATTTTAATGTTTATGGATCATTACACACATTCATAGATAGTAATATCTAATGACACATATAAATGTGGATTTCTTGTTAGTGGGCCATGATCACATAATCTCCCAAAAATGAATATTACCAAGGGCGTACACCATTAGAAATTTTCTAAAAGTTCTATGATTCTCTGCCCCTAGTATCAAGTATCATTTATGTCTTATCCAATGATATCATCATAATATAGATATTATGTTTGATAATATTTTTTGGAACTTCTAGTTTCTCATCATAGTGGGAAAATACTATGACCTTTCAGTGTGATACGTACTCTTAGGAAATTACCGCATACCATTTCCTATAGAAGAATAATCATGATTTGATAACAATCTTTTTAATATTCAAATACATATATAGAAGTAATCATAAATTACATAAAATTTGGTTCCATTGAACCAAATTTAAGACTTAAAGGCCAATTTGCATAATGTTATATGTTCTATGGTAAAATATTAGTATCTTCTGCTTTGTATTTTTCTTTGTTCGGCACATAGAATTCATATTATTTTATATTATTACAAATTTTAGTTTCCTTGGGGATTACTATATTGTTTCTATGGGGTCATGCCTATTAAAACTATGTTATGAGTGTGATTGGAGGGAATTTGTTGCTTTATAGAATGTGATCTACAGATTTTTGGTCTCTGTCTTCTATGGATCCCTTCATTTTAGAGAAAACTATCCGCAATTTGATTCTTATAAAGGACTGGTTTATCCCATACTGATCCCATATCAATTATTAACATTGATGTGTCTATTTAAATTCCCCAACTGTGGTAGTTATGGTCAAACTAGAGAGTGGGAAATTTGTTTGGGTTATATAGAACCAGATAATCTATAGATAGGTAGACTTATAACCCAAGGTTCTTGTATTATATTAAATTTTGGGTGCAATAAAAATTAATTTTTCCTCTAGTTTTCAATTAGTTCAAGGATGACTTTTCAAGTTATTTATCATGATGTCCACCAGATAGGGTCGTGTATTTTATTATTGAGATCATTTTAGGTATAGAGACTAAAGTTATTAAACTTAATAGGATGTCTCTCATATATATATAATAATATAAGTCTCAATTAGAGGATATGTAGGTAATGGTTTTCATTCAGATAAGCAATTATAATTGGAATTCTCTTATAATTTTTTAGAAAAAATGTGGATAGTTCACTAAGGTTTTGAATGGATTATCAAGAGATGAACCAGTTCATAGTTAAAAGTGGTATACACTTCCTAATATTGGAGACATATTTGATCATCATATAGGTACCAAAAATTATTTAATATTAACTTGAGGTCAGGTTATCAGTAGTTAATGGTAATACTTTTAAATATACATCATACGTATTTTAAGAGAAGGTATGGTTTGTATGAGTAGTTGGGGATATAATCTATTATGAGAAATGGGTCACCAGTGTTTGTAGATTTGATGACTAGGGTTTTCTACCCATATCTATATTCCTTGGTGGTTGTATTCTATTATGACATTCTAATGTACTTCAAATCAATGTTAGAGAACATGTGACATATGGAGGTCATTTTGTGTACACTTTGAGAACAATGACTATATTCTTATCTCTTTATGTGAATCTTTTCAATTGATGAGGTACACTTCATGGGGAATATTATATCTAAATCAAGAAATTATGTATATCCCATGAATATTAGAATAGATTTTTATAGAGAATGGACCAAGACAGTCTTTTGAATGTGATATTTTTTATCTTAGTCAGTGATTACAAATATTTTATCAAAGATTCTTCTATTTAGTCTTGAAAATGGTTGGCCTTGATAAAAATTGGGTTATGTTCATATTTTCTAACACTTATAAGAAAAAGTTTTCATATTTTAAATGAAAATTGATCATAGAAAAGATCTTTACCTTACTTGAGCTAGATAATGATTACACCAAATATTGTGTTGCATCATGGGTCAGGCTATGAGTAGTATTATTTTAAATAAATAGTGTGACTTCATAATGTTAAAATAAGAAAAGGTCATATGAGTGAGATTAACCTAAATGTGACCTATAAAAAGAATCCATAGGGTATTCCCTAAGACTCTAGAGGAAATACTATTTGAGGGAGAGATTTGTGTTCTACATAATCCATTAAATCCCAATCTACATCTTCTAATGAAGGAATATAAACCTTCAACAATGTAGGTGGGTTTAGTCTCTAAATTCCATTGATTTAAAGCTATATTATAGCCTTGGAAATGGAATTGTGGTTGTATATGATTTGTGTTATATGATGTAGAATGAAGTGGTCCAGAAGTCAAATAGTGAGTGGTTTCTTATGTCTATATTTGTTAAGAAGTGTTACGCAATTTAGGAGTACCTGTTTCAATTGAACCTTATATCTAGGTCTTATTTTCCTTTACTTATCAATATAATAAATAGGATAATAGAATTATATCTAAAGTTTTTATCTCTATGGGCTGGGATATGTGGTGTGGAGAATCCACCAGACTGGACCCTTGATGATGATGATATTCTTCATGCACACAATCATGTATTGGTTTACATGTGCATGTTTGAATAGATGACATAAAAGTCACAAAACTATAAATTGGTGGAACACCTAGGTATGGTCAAGAAGTATCATGAAATTCACCAATAGAACTTGTCTCTAGGAATAAATAAGGATATCAAAGGATTTCTTACATGGTGATCCACCTTCCACTAGGTGATGGGTAAACACTATAAACTCATTGTAGTTTTATTGTAATTAACATTACTGGGTGTAAGTGGGATGATTTTACCATTTAAAGTTTTTATGGGGTTTCATAGGACACCATGAGGTACTTATATTTTGTTCGTAATCATGGATTAGAAAACTTAGGTGTTACACTTTATACTGATCCATGAGTCTTTTTCAGTGGATGAGATGTGTAAGCTATATGTTTATGACATAGTACACGTAAATTGTGTCCCTCATTGAATTTTATTAAAGATACATATATTCTTTAAATCAATGTTTTATAAATGGTTGTAGAAAAAATTTAGTACATAGGTGCATCTGAGCAATGCCTAACATCGGTATATTGGTGGGAGATTTTGGAAAAGTACACAGATTCCAGAGCACAAACTATGAGAATATATCCTGGGCTTTGGCAGTTCCTGGTATAACCAACTAGATTTACTTTATTTGTCCTAAAATGTTATATTAATCTATTAACATGGTACTATATGATGCTTTTTATGATATGTCATTCTATTCGCCTCTATATTTGTTTGAGGATTTTAAGTTGAAAATTATTGGGTCATTTCTTGTGTAAAACACTTCAGAGAATATTTTTTTTATTTGAAAAAATATATTCAACACCTATAGTATTCAATGTTCATATAATGAATCAATAATTTAGACCTTTGAGTTTGAGGTTGGTGATTAGGTTTTTGAACAAGTGTTATAGAGGTGGGTCCATTGTCTTGTTTGGAGGTAGAGAAAGCTAGAACCAGGGTTGGTAGAACCATTTGAGATGTTGGAGAGGATCAGTCAAGTGGAATAATAGTTGGATATTTTATATAATTTCACTATTATTCATAATCTTTTCATGTGTCATTGTTTTGACTATATCATCTGGATTTATCTCACATGATCGACGTTGATGATATTCACCTTGATGTTGACGCATCCTTTGAGGAGTTTCTATTTTGTATAGGGGATCATATTGAGAATTATCTTCATGGAAATTTAGTACCTTTGTTATGTTTGTGGTGTTAGCATGACCATAACCATAATGATACAGGGTAGATAGAGTTGTATATGCATGCCTAATGGATAGAGTTATTCTTCGATAAGTCTATGTGATTTCTATAAAACAAATTTGAAGAAGCATTATATGGTGTGGATATTGTAAAAGGAATGAAATTTTTTAGGTGAATTATTTTTAAAATTTCACTCTAGTCTCCATTATTTTTTTATAAATGTGTGATCGGTGTGTTTATGGGGAGGTAGTAGTTTAGAGAGTGTTTCAGGGGTCAGATGCCTAAAAAAGTATAAATTTGGAGTTACAGGAAGGGTGGAAAGGTTAATACTTTATTATAATAATTTTATACCCCAACTATGTGTGGGATATAACTGATGTGTATTTATATAATTCATACAAACCACTATTATGAGTCATTCAAAACCTATATAAAATTTTAGAGGAACTTCTCATGGTTGGAACATAATTTTTCCAACTATGTGGCCAAATTGTGTGAGGTTTGGTGAATAATATAGAGAGGAACAAACTACTTGTAAATGTTTTAGGAAACCATGAAGACTGTTTAAAGTCTCAATAAAACAATTTTAAAATTTTCTCCTAAGAAAAATAAAAATCCTAAACCCCCTATGCCCCCATCATTTGACCAGCCAAATCCCTTTTCTGCTCTCCTACCTTCTTTTATCTATTTATGGTAATGTCTATTATGGTCTTGAAAATATTTAATTTATGTTAATTTTTAGGGGATTATATCGGTAAAGACATTAATATTTTATCTTTCATTATTGGATGATTTCATTTTATGTTGGTCTCACACCGTCTATTCCCTATTTCATGTGTTTTCTTCTTCTTATTTTAGTCACACCATTGGAGGTTGAATCTATAGTAGATGTATGAGTGGTACACATATATGAGTATGAAGTAGGTGGTCTTGAAGGTATTACCTCAAAGCCTCTATGTTTTATTGATGTTTGGTCACCCTGACATACCACTAACTAGACCTAAAATTTTAGGAAAATGTTATATGGATTAAACTCTTCATATTAAACACACTCATGGGCTGTGAGAGGTCTGTTAGTAAGTATACTATAATAATATCCTTCCTTGAGGTGTGTGTTACCTTGTAATTGAATTGGTAAAATAAATAGGTTACCTTGGGGTGATATGGACTTAATATGTGACCCTATGTATGTGACCATGGATTCACATGATGTAATATATGATCCAATTTCCATATTTAGGTTACAATACTATATATAATTGAATAAAAGTTATAGATGGTTGATTTTCCTATCTAGTTCAATTATAACTAATCGTTTGTAATGGATTTAAAAAACCCACCATTCATTTTAATTACAAAAAACTAATATCTAATTGTTTGGCGAAATCCTTCTTGGATTCAAATTATGATTATTGGTTTGAAATTCCATGGATAAATCCTTGATAAATTTAAAATTATGATTACTATTCTTGGAGTGTCCTGAGAAAATACCCCATGGATTCATATTTATGACACTTTGTTTTGAATTTCATGTGTAATTCATCCATGAATTTGTATTTATGACTCTTAGTTTTGAATGCCATGCGTAATTCCCCCTAGAAATTAGATTATGATTACTTGATTGGAATTCCTTAGATAAGATCCTTGGATTCATTTTTGTCTCTATAAGATATTGTAGTTTGAGACACACAACTTAGGATAAAGTAGTTTTTATAGATCCTTAGTGTCACCATGGTACCATGTGATCCCCTAGAGTGGGTAGTTTCACACAGGAGATTCCATGTGATATTCAAGATGCAAATGGCTATTTTTTACCCAATAGATTTTTCTAAATGAGGTATGATTTATGGGATAGGTAAGAGATACTATTGTTTATAGATAAAGCTTTGGATATTATTGATTCGAGTGTTATAATCTAGATGAGTTATCATATTTGAGGGAATAATGATTGATTGTTTATCTCATACATTTGAGTGCTCTTAGATAAATGAAACATAGGTAGATGATTCGGGTTATGTGATTGGTTCATGGGGTGATACTAGGTATGTGGTAGAGTCATGGTAATGCCTTGGTTTTCCAAAATGAAGGCCCCTTGATGTTGTTGATTCCGGTATCAATGATGGTTTTAGAAGGTTAGGATCAGTGGGATAAACGACCCTATTTATTTGGAAATCATTTCTATATGGTGAAACAATAGAGTGTATGTATTTTCTTTCAATTTTGGATTGATTTTCCGATATGGGTGATCATTCAGTAGATTGTTTCATAGGTGAAATTCCCAATTTTGAAGAGGAGAATCAAGGGTGCTTCTTGATAGATGGTATCTTCATGTGGTGGGGAATGGTTAATTTTATAATAATCTAAGACTCGGTTCGATGAAATTTAATTCATGTTATTGTGATTTGGATTATGGGAACAAGTGGTATAGTAGAAAACACCAATTATGTTTAGACTAGATCAAAGAGATATATACTATTTACATAGAGTACTTGTAAAAAATTATAAATTATTGAGTTTCCATACATGTTCCAAGGACCAATGAGGCACTTTTGCGCTTGATTTTCCATGGAATTAATGAGAATGAAATGTGTTACCTATGTAAAGAAGTATATCCTTGGATTATTAGGGTTTTTTATTTATAGGATGAGTGAGTGTGGACTATAAGTAGAAACATATGTGTAATTTTGGAACCTGTTGGGATTGTTCTCAAGGATAAGTATGAGGAAATTTGAATTGTGGGGATTCACCATATGTTGTTGAAGGGTGTGACCATTGATATGGATGAATTTCAAAAACTATCCTAGATAAGGTTTTTGGGAGAAGAGAATGAGTGTAGATTAATGTTTATATTATATATTTGGTATGATAAGGATAGTCACATTGAGTCATCATGTGTGTTAATGGAAATACAAAGTGTTGTGGATATTTATTCAATGTTGATAGGGTCATGGGTCTAGAAGGACTAGTTGTTGGATGATGGATATAGAACTTTTATACCGATGAAAAAATGGACCTATTTTATATAGTTATTTATCACATTCCATATTCTTTTATTTTTATTTGGTTTTTCTAGATTATTTATTTTGGGACTAGGATTAGATGAAATATGATTTGATTACATGATTAGTCCAATCATAGGTGCATTAGTGCTTCAGTTGAGATCAAGCTAGTTTTTTTCTTAGTTGAGGACACAACCATTGAATTACACCATGTTTACATTTAAGAATTTAGTGTGTGAGTTGGATAATATGAGGATTAAATCAATAATTATGGAATCATGATTGAGTGATGGAACAATCAACCTATGGCTAAAATATATCATTTTCAAGAATTTTTCCCTAATGAGATCCAACTGAATTTTTTTTGAAACTAGGTGTGTGAGATGAAATCTATACTGAGTGAGTTGTTCAATTAATGGGGACTATGTTTCAGTGGGAAATTATGATGTTGGGATCAGGATGGATTGAAATTTTCACAACTAGTAGAGTCTTATGGTGGGTATCACCTTGAGAAATTATATGAATTGAATAATGAAATAATGGTTTCTATTGATAAACGGATGTGGGTAAGCATTATCTTAGTGTTTCAATAGTTGGTATGAGTAGTGGATACATTTTTGGTGATAGTGATCCTCATTTTTTAAGTTGTGAAACAAAATATTATTTTGTTTTTCAGGGTAAAACGTGGTTAATTGAACGTTAATAGATGGTTTGGGTAGTGTAACACCCCTAAATTCTAAAATAAGAACGTTTTATTTGATAGCATGTATAACACATAACAGCAAAATCATACGGGAATATAATACCATATGATTTTATAATATATTTTTATGTTATGTAAATTAAATGTGTGGTATATATTTCAATGCCCATGATACAAAGTTAGAATTTGTCACATGCAACAATGAGTTTCTTCGATTTCTTGCATTACACGCAAGATCGAGTTTTACCGAACAACAATATATTATTAATACATTTTTATTTAATATAATTATATACATCCTATATATTAAATTATTAATCATGAATAGTATTCACTAACATATGAAAATATATGGTTGATGGAAATATAATATGATTCCTTAGCTTTCCAATTAATTATATATGAATATAAAAACCAATTGAATATAAAAGAAATGTTTTTATCCTTATAATGGTGTGTTATCCTAATAAATTAAATTAATTAATATTGGTGAATTATATTAATTAATTATGTATTTTATATAATAAATTAAAAAATTTATTTTCATCCAATATATTTTATAGGCATAAGATAAGAATAAATTCCTTTTTTTCTTAAAATGGCATTTTTCTAAACAGACAATTTTACTACCTTTTAAGGGAGAAAAAATTTCTAATAACATTTTTCAATCATATATAAATTTTATATGTAAAAATAAACTTATTTTTTAAATAGAAACATAAAAATTTGGTTTTTATAAATTTTTGTTATGTTTATAAAATAATTTATTTTTTGATTAATTGTTAAAAATACTGAATTTTAATTCAAAATTTCTTTTTCATCTTATTTATTTACAAGGATAAATTATATTTATTATTAATTTTATATTTTAAATGGATATATTTTATATAAATTAATAAAATTTAGGTAATTGGAATCAATTTCACTTTGAAAGTTAATTTAAAAAGATAGAAAACTTTTCAACATTTTACATTAAAATCCACTTTGTTGTCATATCTGCAGGATTAATTTTAAATTAATTTATTCCGGTTATTTGATTTTAATTTCAAGAAATTGATTAAATATTTTAAATAAGAAAAATTTCTACTGGCTAATAATTTAAAATTAATTTTTTATGAAAAATATTAGTGAAGGTAATTAAAATTAATTATAACTATTAAGATAAAAAAATAGCTTAACAATGAACTAAACCTTAAACTTAAGGGAACAAATGACCTAGAAAATTGTCCAAAATAAATATTATGTAAATATTTATAAAATATCCTATATTTTATCTAATTTTTTCTATTATTTTATCCACCTTACATGGTAAAAACATGGGTGGAATTTTCTTTTCAAAAATTTACAAGAATGTCACCCCTCCTCCACTATAAAAAGGCACTCATCCCTCCCACTTCCTCAAACCTCTAAATAAAATTTTGATAGAACAAACTCTAACCAAATATCTCTTTAGAATCCCTTCATTAATATTATAAGACTCATCCTGAAAAAAAAAATCAAACTGAGTATTCCCTTTTGTGGAAACCAACAGGAGTTACCTAAATAAGAGGTAACATCCTTCGTAAAGCTCTTTTATTTTATTTTAACTATCAACCACCTAAACTATTCTTATTCCACATTTATATAATAAAAAAATGTCCTAAAAATAATTAGATTTTATTATTATATTCATTCTTCCTATAGTTAAACACACATCCATCTAATGGGTAACAAACTTACTATTTATGTGTACGGTGAACTACTGCCTCATGAAATAGTGTCATTCGTTTTTCCTTTACCACTACTCATGGTTGAAAATTATTCTTGAAAATATGTTTACATATTAAATATATGATATTTATAATTTCTTTATGATTCTTTAATTTTTATATAACACATACCCTTATGCTTTCCATTTTGTCAATATACAATAACATCATTTGTGGATGTATAGACTACCGTCTCCTCACTGTAATGTGATTCGTTCACACTATACAAGAAATACAAAAATAATGGTTTTAATAAAAATATTTGAAAATATATGAAAAATATATGATTATATGATTAAAATTTACATATATACCACTTAATTTTCATTCTGTTAAATATGAGCTGGAAATGAACGTAGTGTTCATGCGTACGTATGACGCACTGACTCCATGGACGGTGCATTTAGTTTCTTATCTCTAAATATTATGGATTATTATAAATACATATATAATGAATATATATAATAATTAGATCATGTTTTAAATTATATATATTATTAAATCATAATCTAAAATATTGGATGAACAAATAATAAGTCCAAACTTACTTGAGAAACTATGCAATTAACACCCGAAATAGTGAAAATAATGGCAGTTTACTAACAAAAGAGTAATAAGATATTATAAGATGGTCTTATATGATATCATAAATATTAATATTCTTCTGTAATAAATTATTTACATGTTTAAAACCCTTAAATGTAATCTTAAAGGATGTTCACCCAAAAGGAAATGCAAGGCAATGGATTCTTCTCTTACTCTTCTTTTGGTGAGGTATACGCCATTAACACTAATTACATCAATTATGTGGTGTAACTACTACCCATTTTGATATAAAATGTATTTATTAATTTACATTTATGGTATTTAAATGTTTTATTTGATAATTATTACTTTTGGTTCTTCCAATTCGAAAGTCACCATGTAATACGGGATTTTGTTTCAATTATTATTCTCTGAGACATATGTTATTTATATTAAAAAAATATATTATGTATGGTTTACATACTAGTATTTTAACATATAATATCATGATTAATTCGTTATTCATGATATTGTGAGTTAAATATTGAATTATTTAATCAAAGGTATTTTAATTAAGTGTTGCCAAGTGGAAAAGAATTTCATAACCCAATTTCTTTTCTTTGGTTTTATCACTTCCTCATTATCATTAATATTATAATATTTTGTGTATAATATATTTTTACACCATATTGTTATATTTCTATTTTTTATTTACATTTGACACAACTAATATATATATCTATTGATTCTCACATCCTTATTATCGTCTTTTCAAGGTTTTACTTCATAATCTCATTTTGTTCAGGGTTTTTTATACATGAATTTCCATCAGAGGAAATTATTAGATAATTATTTAATAACCCCACTAATTATATTCTCTTCTTCTTATAAATTAACTTTTCAATAAATAGTACCATTTTTTCACTCTTTCGAATTAAAAATGTTATACATAATTTTTTAAATAAAACACAACTTCATTTATCTCTTTAGTTGGAGAACCTGTTTTCTTCTAAAAACAATGTTTTATTAAAATGATTAAAAATGATTTTAACATTTTGAAATTTATTTATGAAATAAATTTTCATTATTTGTAAAAAAATTATTATTTTTAAATTTATTTGTAAACTAATGGTTTTTAAAAAGGTTTTAAAAAGGATATTTTCTTCAAGAATATCTTCAAAACATATTTTAATAGTATCTCTATTTATCAATGAAAAAAACCCTTCATTTTTATCCACATGCGATACTTTGTAATTATACCATCCTTATTATTTCTATTAGGGTTTTTATTATTGATTTGTACAAGGATATTATTGATATTGAATTCCTTGATTCCTTTGTTATTACCTTTGAAATATTCAATTTCATGTGATCATTGAACATTATTGTTCCCCTAATTATCCAAATCATTTATCATGGATGTATTTTTTGCCTAAAACATATATAATTTTTAAATTATATTTTCACATTGATATTTTTTGATAATCTTGGTAAATATTGATAAATCTATACTCGTTATTTAATATTAATATTTAATCAATCATATTTTCGATTAATTAAATCAATAATTCGATATGAGGAGGGTTTTGGGTGTGAACTGAGGGGTGGGCCTAGAATTTATATAGCCCCATGATTTATTGAAAGGTTCTCATTAGAAAAATTAGTTGTTAAAGTTAAATTGTTTTCTACATGTATTTTTATACCATCTTGTGAAAGGTCTTGACGATATAGGTTTTTATATTCCCCAGACATGACGTCCAAAAATTAATCATTACCTTTATTTGGATTCATTATTTTCTATCCCTGATATTTTCACTATGAAAAAATATGTGGATGTATTTCATTCACAATTTATTAATTTTATGGAATGTTTTTTTCATTTCTTACATTTCCATACTGATTATAACTTATTTAGTTATTTTAAATGGAATGTGTTCTCATTTATTTACCTTTCAATATTGTTTACGCATTTACTTCATAGTTTATTGATTATATAGAATGTGCTCTAGTTATTAACTTCTCATATTGATTATTCTAGTTGATTCATTATTGCTTTTATTTTACTTAACCGTTACTGATAATTTGAACACACCCTTATTTTGTTCTTTTACCTAGGATTCCCTAATGTTTTCTAAGAATGATATACAAGGATACGCTATATGGAATAAAGTTAATATACTCAAAATAAAAAAAATCATGTTTTAATTAGTGTATTCAGTTATAGAAGAAAAATAATTTATGTATCTGGTTTACCAATACTACTAAATCATATAGTCCTTTGGAAAAATATTTACTTTTATATTTTTTTCAATTTAAGAGTAGTAGACAATGGATTAGGGCTTCCTAGGATTGGGTCACTATAGTTATTCTTAGATAAAGTTTATTAGAATCCTTGGGAACTAGATTTTGGAAAACATAGATTATAGAACATAACCCTAAGTATGAATTTTAAGGATAAGTATGAAAGAACATTCTAGAAGATTTTTAAGTTAGAGATTATGTGGTTAATCTTATAAATACATCTTTTCCACGATACTAAAAGTGGATGCGGTTCTAGAATAGATAAACCTAGGGGTAAAAAATCCAAAATGTTGTGTTAGGCATGACTTGATCATATCCTAGTACATTACAATGGTCCTTACTACCCACCTAGTTTGACACTGTCAGGGGATATTCTTAGGATAATTCAAATTTTCATTACAATCCATTATGAAGATTTGAATATATAATGTTAATAAAAGACCAAGAATAACCTCTATTCCAAGGAAAAATCTATGTGTAAATAAATATCTAAAGTATTTATGTGTGGGGGTATTATTGAAAACCTTAGTAAAAAGGCAATCTAATGATTAACCATAATTCAAGGGTGTCCATAATATTTATTTTGGAAATTATATTAATTTAGTTTTTGAAAAGGACAACATGTATGCCAGGGGACAACCCATAATTTCCAGAAAGGTTTTGGTACTTTAACCTAATATCTAAGGATAATAAGGGTTTAATTCCAACCTATGACTTATACAATTCCCTAGTTAATATGTAATTTTTTTAGTGAATCAATTTGATGAATAAATATTAACCATGAACCTATTGTGATAATTTTTAGGTTTTTAGATTAATTTATTAACCATATTGGATTTGGATAATAGGTAGAGACAAATTGAAATAAATTTCACTCTTTTATGGGTCTTATGATTAGTTAAACATGTAATTTATTATTTCAGACATCAAAATTATTGCTTTGATATCCATTTATTGGAGAAATGGAAATAATGTAAATTGATCAAAGCATAAACAAATGATAAAAATAGTTTTTATAAAATATAAATATTTTAAATTAATGTATATACCTTAAATTCTTAGGAATAAAATAAATTCTCAACATTAAGAAAATGATCAAAATAATTATTTCCCTAATACCTTAATTTTTTTGAATCGATGGTGTTTTAAATCATCATGGATTTAAGGCTTTGAGACCTCCATAATTCATTAGATCATTCAATTTTTTTGTGGTTGGTTACTTCATTCACTCCCTATAAACATTTATGATTTTCCGTGATGTAAGTATCTAAACATTCCACTAATGTTCTACAACTTAGAGACCTAGTTATATGTTTGTCTATGTGACCTTTTTACTTCACATTACATCTTTTCTAGAGGATGGTTTATGAACCTTTATCATGATGTGGGATTTAAACATAAGAAATATAAGACAATTTATTACCAATATAAATTTTAAACTATGAGGATGCAATTTAAATAAGGTGGAGATAATGTAATGCCCCAAAATTATAAAATAAGAACTTTTTATTTGATAATGTGTATGACATGAAACACCAAGAATGTAATGCAATATAATATCCTTATACTTTAAAATATATTTATTATTTTAAATAAATTCAATCTATGATACTACTTACAATTCATTTGATACTAAGTTAGTGTGTGTTTCACTCAAAAATGAGTTTCTTCAATGACTTGTGTTATACGCATGTCCGAGTTTTACAGAATAACAATATATTATTAAAACATTATTATTATTTAATATAATGATATATGACCTAGAAATTAAATTATTGGTTAGGAATATTATTAACTAATATATTAAAATATATGGTTTAAATAAAGACAATATTGATTTAAAGGTTACCAATTAATTATAAATTAATATAAAAACCAATTGAATATAATGGAAAGGTTTTTATGATTAAAACGTTTTTCATACTAATTGATTAAATTAATTACTATTAGTGAATCATATTAATGAAATATATATCTTTTATATTCAAAAAAATATTTTTTGACATTAATCCAACAGATTTTATAGAGATATTATAAGAATAAATCCCATTTTATGCATAAAAATGGTATTTTTCAAAAAAGTCAATTTTACCACCATTTAATAGAGGACCTGTTTGAAACATAATTTTTTTAACTAAAATAAATTTTATATGTAAAAATGAGGTTAGTTTTTGAAATTATAACAAAAAAATTATATTTGGGATATTTTTTGGTATTTTTCTAAAATAATTTAGTTTTTGATTAATAGTGAAAAATATAAATTTTTAATTCAAAACTTCTTTTTCATATAAATTATTTATAAGGATAAACTATATTTTCAATAAGTTTAAAAGTTTAATTATATAAATTTTATATCATTTAATCCAATTTAGTTCATTGGAATCAATTTCACTTTGAAATTGAATTTAAAAAGATAGCAATATTTTGAACATTTTACTTTAAAAAGCCACTTCGTCCTCTCATCCATGAGATTAATTTTTAATTATTTCAGGCCACATATGGGATTGGAATTTGAAAAAAATGGATTCCATATTTATAATAAGAATAATTCTAATTTATAATATTTTAATCTTATTTTTTGAACAAAATGATAAGTTAAGGTAATTAAAATTAATTTCAATGGTTAAGAGAAAAATTAGCATAACAAGGGACTAAACCACAATCTTAAGTGAAAATATTACTTAAACATTTTTCCAAAACCATTTGGCTAGCTAGATTTAATCCCTATACACTATTTTTTTTAATCGGTCCCATTATTGAAGCTACTTCGCAAGGGAACGATATTGGTGGAATTCCCTCTTCAAAAATTTACAAGAATGTCACTCCTCCACTATAAAAAGTCATTCACCCCACCCACATACTCACACCTCTCAAGACACATTTTATCTTATAAAGTCAACCCAAATAGTTCCTAAAAATTTCTCACTTCATCCTAGAAGCCTCTCTTTGGCAATAAATCAATCCAATGAAGCCCTTTGGTGAAAACCAAAAGGAGATGCCTGAATAAAAGGTAACATCATTACTCAGGATCTTTTGTTTTATTTTCATTCTACAATATATAAAATCTTCATATTACATGATTATATAATAAAAAATTATCATAAATATACAAATATGTTTTTATTAAATTTTATTTACCAATACTTATACACACTTACATCGAATTGGAAATGAACTTATTGTTTATTAGTACGGTGAACTACCGCCCCACGAAACGATGTCATTCATTTTTCATTTGCCACCTATCATTATTTTAAATAATGAAAAAACTATATATATATTATATATATGATATTTATAATTACAATATTTTATTTAATTTTTATATTACACATACCCTTATTCTTTCCATTTTGTGTAAATAATATAACATCCTTTGTGGATGTGTGGACTACCTCCTTATCAAATCAACGTGATTCATTAATAATATGCATGGAACATATAATGGATGGTTTTAATAAAATGTGCGACATATATGAAATAGATATAATAATTTAATTACAATAAACCTATATATAATTTCCTTTCATTTCTTTTAAATATGACAAGGAAATGAAAGTAGCGTTCAAACCTATGTACAACATACCATCCCCATGAATAATGCATTTCATTTCCTATCTCTCAATATTATGGATTATTCTAAATAAATATACAATGAATATGTATTATAAATAAATCCTGGTATACATTATTTATATGATAAAATCGTGATCTATGTAATAGGAACAACAAATAAAAATCAAAACATACTTGAAAAACTGGGCAACTAACAACCAAGAAAGTTAAAATAATGAAATATTACAAACAAAGGAGTGATAAGATATTATAATAATATCATATATGATATAATAAGTATTAATATTTTTATTAACTAAGTAATTGATGTGTTTAAAACATTAATACATTATTTTAAAATATGTTCACCCCAAAGGAAACGTGTGGTAAGGGATTCATGTCTCACTTTTTTCCCATGGGGCATACGCCATTAACACCACTTACTTATTTTGTGTGGTTTAACTACAGACAATTTTGATATAATATGTCATGAATTCTTTTATATTCAAGGTATTAAAATGTTTTTTTATGATTATCAATTTTGGGTCATCCAATTCAAAATATTCCAAGTAATATAGGACTTCATCTCAATTTACATTATTTGATATATATTTTATTATTGTTCACCTAATTTCTTATATATCATAAACATACTGATATTATGACATATAATTGGATAATTTACTAATTATTCAGGATATTTTTAGTTTCAAATTAAATTATTTCACCAAAGGTTATTTGAATTAATCATTACCAAGTGGAAAATAGTTTCATAACACAATCTCTTTTCATTGAGTTGTATTAATTACTAATTTTCATTAATATTATAAGATTATGTCTATAATAAAATTTTACTATATATTTTTTTATTTTCACTAATTTTATGTTCATTTACATTTTACTCACATAATATGTGTATCTATTTATTCTCACATCAACATTATGGTCTTTTCAAGGGTTTACTACACAATATCATTTTGTTTGGGACTGTTTATACATGACTTTCCATCAAAGAAAATTATTGGATCATTGATAAATAAACCCTTTAATTCTATTGTGCTCTATTTATTAATTAAATTTTTCAAGTAATTATCCCATTTTTCACTCATTTATACACAAATTATGTTATATAATTTTTTTAAGAATACCCAAATTCATTTCTCTTTTTAGTCGGAGAACATGTTTTCTTCTAAAAACAATATTTTATTAAAATATTTTCCTAAACGTTTTAAACCATTTAAAAAATTATTCATCAACAATTTTTTTACCCATTACAAAAAAATTTATTTTTGTAAGTGACATTCAGAGAAATGGTTTTTCAAAGGATTTTTCAAAACAAAAGTCTGTTTTTTAAAGAATGTTATCAAAAGGTCTTTTTGTACTATTTATATTAATCAATGGAAAAACCCATTTATTTTTACACCACTAAGGATACATTGTATTGATAACATCTTTATTCTTAATTTAAACGGTTACAAATACTTTTTCCAATGATTGTATTGAAATTTACTTCCTTGATTTCATTATTGTTTCCTTTGAAATATTCAATTTCCTGTGATCTTTGAACATTGAATTTACTCTAATTATCCATGCAATTTATCATGGATATGTTTATTTCATAGAACATATATCACTTTTACATCTGATGATCATGATAATAGTTATTTGATTATCAAGAGAAATATTTAAAAACATGTATTTGTTTATTCAATATAGTTATTTGATCATGCATATTTCCTATTACTTAAATATATTATTCAATAAGAGGAATGCTTTAGAAAGTCAGCGATGGGTGGGGATCAGACATTATATATCCCCTTAATGCATCAATATGTTCTCATAAGGAAAATTCGGTGTGAAAATTAAACAGGTTTTTACCTGTAGTTTATAACCGTCTTGTGAAAGGTCTCGATGGTATAGGTTTCCATGTGCCTCAGACAAGATTTCTAATAATTAATCATTTCCATCATTTTTATTTAGTATTTTTTATCCATTATATTTTCACTATGACATAATATATGGATGTATTACATTCTTGGTTTTTTGATTTTATGGAAAAAAAATTCAGTTTCTTACCATGCTATATTTATTAGGCCTTATCTAGTTATTTTAAATAGCATTTGTTCTCAATTACTTACCTTTTGATATTTCTTATGCAATTCATATTCAATTTATTGACTACATAGAATGTTTCTTTAGCTATGACTTTTACATATTGATTATTCTCATTGATTCACTATTGTTTCCTTTGTACTTGACCTTTATGGAGTATTTGAGCTCACCCTCATTTTTTTCATTTCCCCGGGATTCCTTGAAGTTTGATTGGATATATATGCAAGCATATACTATATGGAATAAATTTATTATCCTAAAATGAAAAAAAATGTTGTAATTGGTGTATTCATTTGAAAATAAATACCTGTGTATGTATCTAAATTTCCTATACTATTAAACTATTTATACCTTTGGTACATGATTTACTTGTATCTAATGTCAATGTAATGGTAGTAAATATTAGATTTGGGATTTATGGGGTTAGACCGCTATAGTTCGGTTGTCTTTGATGGTTTGAATATTTATGATACTTCATAGATATGAGAATGGTTATAATAGGAATATTACAGTGCCATTTTTTCTCAAGGGTTCTTAATTTTGTAAGGAATTTATATTTTTTATTTGGTGGTAGGATCGTTTCAAGTACCAAGTTTCAAATTGGAATTATAAGTTTAATGAAACCTTAAATATATGTTTTTTGATTTGTTTTTTGGCCCCAAAGTTATCACTGGTACTCAATAAGAAATTTGAAAAGGGTTGGGTTTTCATATTGTTGCAAAAATATACTAACATCCCTTTCATGGAATAACCATAGTGATTATACCATGAACTTATTAGGGTAAAGAGATAGTTCCTATGTCTGGGTGGTTTGTTATGTGAACATTATGTTCATGACATAAAAGGTGTTTGGGGGTGTTTTTTATAGGGTAACATTCATCATTTTCTATACTGGTTGTCTCATTTTTAAGTGAGAGGGGGGTATTAGGAAAAGAAAATTTCATTTGTTCCTACCCTCTCATGCCAATCTATTGACCCCCCCACACACACACACAATAGGGTTGGTTTTTGTGTTTTCATGTGATTATTTCAAGTAAGATCTTCTCTTCCCCTTTAGTTCTTGTTCCTTTTCATTTTTTTCTGATTTGGATCAATTTTGAATAAGTATTTGGTGAAAATTACACTGATGCTTCGTGGAATTGGACACTTTTATTGGGATTTTGTATGTCTTGTATTGAGGGAATCCAAAGATAATGTATTCACATCTGTTCATGCTGTTTTATTGTTTGTGTGTCACTGTATTAATTTTTCAAGGGTTTTATCTAAAATTAAATTAATTTGTCTAATGAATTTTTGTTACATGTTAAGGATTTTTCTTAAAATTGTATCAATAGTGTGGCATATTCCTTTAGTAAGATTTTAGTTGAATTTTTGAGATAATAATAGTTCCCGATGAGATTTTTAAAATTATTCCTATTTTTATTTTTTATGTAATTAATTCATTTCTATCAGATTAATTAATGCGATATCATAGCCAAGGTGTGAGTTTATTTCGGGAGTTAACTACTCCATATAGATTGAAGGTATGAAAAGTAGTTACAACTCGATGAGTGATTATGTGATTTTACCTAATTGAATTAAATTTTGGATTTAATTATTATTTTTTATTTAATTAGAAATAGTTTTAATTAATTAAAATGATTGTTATGACTTGAGATAGGTTCTGATGAAATAGATGTTTTCTTAGAAGGATCTTAGTGAAAATGGATTACTGTGAATTAAAAATGGGATAACTCTAAATTTCTATATGTGGCCCCTTGTGAATGCCCATATGGTATTAAAAATTTTACTCGTATCATGTGATGAATGGTCACACCATTGAGGTTTATCAACCCTTTTTATATTAAATGAACTATTTTTTAAAATTAATTTCTAATGGTCATGATAGATATCCAAGGTCCATGATGGACCCTTGTGCACTGGCTTGACTTCATTGGTCGATGATGGAGAGGTCATGATTATATTTTTGTGAATTGAAAAAATTAGAATCTGATGGGTGTTAATTAAAAAATGAATTTAATGTAATGGACCAAGATTAGGATACCTTGGAGACCTCCAAGAATATGTGGGTGATGAGTTGAGATGGATATCATTAGGATTGTCCATGTTGGGGCCTTTAGAGGAATTTTATCCTTTGGGTAGTTGAGATAAATGTGGATGAGTGTTACTCCCCCATAAAGCCATAATTAACTAGCAGGTTTAACCTTGAAGAGTCTAAGGGATAGGTTGGGTGTGGGTAATGAAATAAGGTGACTTCGGAATGGAATGGAATTGAGGCTATCTTTGTTATGAATTGTAACAACACCAAATGATAAAGGGTTAAATGGCTAAATGATATGACTCATGTCAAGAAGATGCACTGTCCCGACCCATCCCCTAGGGCCCATGCCGTGACTACCCCAAACCCGCCTTCCATAGGTCAGGGGATGGCGACTAGCACCGAAGGCGTATTCCCTAAAACTAGGAAGGTATTTCCTTTATAACCTGTAACACACACAACCAAGTGCACAACAAGATACGAACTCAAGTAAAAATGAGGAGTAAACAGAGTGAGTACAGTAAGTAAAAGGGACCATAATACAAGCCCAACTGGAAAGTACAACAAACTGAAAGTACAAGTAAAATGGAATAGCTCATGCGATCACCTGCCAAGGATCCTACCTAAAGGTTATGTATATCTCTTGAATGGTCGTATCTGCAGTACACCTCATCTAAGGTCCACCTCCGAGCTACCTTCAGTCCTGGTACACTCCTCCTCTGTCAGTGATGTCTGTCATCTTCACCATACACAATGAGTTGCGGGCATAGCCCGTGTAGGGGAGAGTATAATGATACTCAGTAGGGACCTCGAGACCCACAAGGTCTCACAAAATCCACCAAGGTTACACCACACATCATGAAATTAACTAACATCTCTACTTAGGTATATTCCCGTACATATACCTAAGTTATCAAGTAAACACATCTCAATCGTGAGGAAACACAAGGTCCATCTTAAAATCCAAAATATCAATTATTCCACAAGGGAAGGAATATTATTAAGGCAAGTACCACATAGGTACGCCACACAGAATAATACCACCAAGGTATTACCACGAAAGAAAATACCACAAGATACAAACCCATCTCACACCAGGTATAACTAAAGTACAATAGTAGAGATAATTAGATGTAACTACTAATTCAACCTATTCTGTTAAGAGGCTTTGCTGCTGACCCACAAAGTATCGCTCGGTGCTGACCCACATAGGATCATTCAGTGGTGACCCACACAGGATCACTCGGTGTTGACCCACATAGGATCTCTAGGTGCAGACCCACACAGGATCTCCAGGTGGTGACCCACGCAGGATAACTAGGTGCTAACCCACACAGGATCTCTAGATGTTGTCCCACATAGGATCGCTCGGTGTTGACCCACACAGGATGGCTAGGTACTGACCCACACATGATTGCTAGGTGTTGACCCACATAGGATCGCTCGAGTAGTCTTGCATGGAATCCTATAGCAGTTCCATGTGGGACCCTCAATCTCATACCCACAGAGGATCTCTTCCTTAATTCACATCTAGCTACTAGGTTCCCATGCTAAGCTCACTCATCTCTAGGAGGTTCTTCTCCACAAGCCACTAGTGGATACTCCAACTGTCACGAAGTCTTGCGAAGATGTATCCCGAAGGACCGCCCCGTCATAGGGGTAACAATGCAACAGACGGTGCATCAATTGGACACACAGTCTGTATGTTATTAGTCTTTTCGTCCCAAAGGCCCGGTTGGATTCGTGCTCGATCCCACCCGTCCATTCCACAAATTTACCCAAAACTCCAGAGGGGTATACGAAAGGGATCATCTCTCTCCAAGGTTTCCAGCTCCACTGAAGGTTCGTCAAACGGGCGTCTGGTGCCAAAGTTATGGCCAAAAGAGTGTAATGGGTTGAAGTGGGTTTAGGTCCAGCCCGGCCTGCGCTGGACGGCTCGTCCTGGGAAGCTCGGGGGTCGTAGGGATATGAGGGTGGCAAAGCCGCGGGGCCATGTGGTGGAGTCATAGGGCGGTGTGGCCGCGAACGGCGGAGCCGTGGGGTGGCTCGGTGGGGTGTCATCATCGGCGGAGCCGTGGGGTAGAGCGGCAGGGTACCACAGGCGGTGAAGTCGTTGGGCAGTGCAGTGGGGGTGGTGAGGCCACGGGGAGCCGCAGGGCGCCGTGGGTAGCGAGGCCATGGGGCGGCGCAGGGTGTCGCGGGCGGTGAGGCCGCGGGGCACCGCGGGGCACCGTGGGAGGAGAGGCCACATGGCGCTGAGGGTGGTGATTGCATGGGGCACCATGGGCAGTAAGGCCACGGGGTGGCACCATTGTCTTCATCACGACCAGCAGTGGGGTCGACCTCCGTTCTCCTGTTCCACCGGTTCCAAACGTCGGCACCGGTCGTCGTCACCATTGCAAAGAACACACAAAAGAACAATGACGGAGGGGTCGAGCCATGTTTTTTTGGCCCTCACCCTCTGCATTAGAGCAGTAGCAAACAGATCAACAAAATATTGATTCAATAACGTCAAACACTAAAATTCATACTAATCATGGATCAACTCATTTTGGTTGATCCGCATTCTTCATGCTTTCCAATAATGAGGAATTTAATTGAGAAATTTCATGAATTCAATAACAACCCCTACCTTGAATGTTTGTTGATGGAGCCCGCGAGGAAGGAGATGATGTCATGGGGGATAGGCAGATGTCGATGATACCGGTGTTTCCTCGATTATCATTTCATTCGTCGTTGGCATTCTTCATTGGAGAGCTTTCTCGGAATACTTCATATCTCCCCAATTCCACCATAATGAATGGTATCCCACATAATAGAAAAAGTTATCTATTATGTTTGTTGGAATAATTTTAAAATATCTAAATTAATTAATTTATGGGTTGGCTTAATTAATTAAAGGGGAGAGTTGGCAAAATTAAGTGGAGGAGCTCAAGAGGCTTCTCCCCATTAAGAGGGAGTTCAAAGGGGTTCAAGGGGTTTTATGTCTCAGGGGGTCCCCACCACCATAACCAACATGAGAGGTTAGGTATGGGTGGTCCCCACCACCATATCCTATATTGATAGGTTTTAGTACAGTTGGTCCCCACAATTATAACATCCACTTGGAAGGTTTCAACAAAATAAAATAAAAATGTTACACATTTTTATTTTATTTTTATTCTTTCATGAAAAACACAAAAACTATCTTTCACTCTCGACCCACTACGGTCGAGGTGAAGGTCTCCTTAAGCGAATACCAGTGCTGTGAGTTCAACGATTCCCTCAGATTTCGATTCAGAGTACCGGTTCAAAAGTTACAAAAACCTGCCCATACGTTTACTGAACGTACCCAAAAAATGTTCAATAATTCATTCCAGGCAAACCAGGCCTCAGAATCACGCGCTGCTAGTTTTTGCGGACTCATAAAATTACCATTTAATTAAAAAAATTACATTTAAATTCATGGTCATTACATGCACCTTCCTTTTCAGGATCCTAAATAATTAGAACTCCAAAGTTAAGCGTTCTTGTCCTGGAGTAGTGATCAGGATGGGTGACCTTATATGAGGTTACCTAGGGTGTGTGTCGGTGAGGAAAAAGGACACTAGAAAGGACATGTGTTGGCCTATAGAGAATATCAATATTCATATGACCCGTTAAGGCACATGAGTGGGCCCCAGGGTGGGGACCACATGTCTAAAGGTCAACTGCTGAGTGGGGACCAGTTGTCACATTTGGTATCAGAGGTGGTACCCATCCTTAAGTGTGGTGGACTACCTAGGTTGAGATGTAGGGCCCACAATGAGGATGTTGTGCTATAAAGGGGGTGATTGTAACACCCCAGAATGATAAAGGGTTAAATAGAAAAATGATATGACTCATGTCGAAAAGGTGCTCCTTATTTTTCGGAAGCCTAACTGATTAGAACTCCACAATTAAGTGTGTTTGGACTGGAGTAGTGATCAGGATGGGTGACCTTTAGGGAAGTTACCCAGGGTGTGTGTGAGTGAGGAAAAATCACACTACAAATGACATGTGTTGGCCTGTGGGGACTATAAATAGTCAGATGACCCATTCGGGCATGTTGGTGGGCCCCAGGGTGGGGACCACATGTCTGCAGGGCAACTGGTGAGTGGGGCCCAATTGTTACATGAATCATTCTTAAGAGGTAAGTTTGGCCTTGATTATACTTTGATGATGTTGAGGGATGTTATGCCCTTTGAGTGATATGTGTATACTCGAGAGACATGTTTGTGATAAAAGGATATATGTATGGTGTCCTAGATATGATGGAACCTATGGTACAAGATATGGTTCCCCAATGAGATGCTATAACTATAGAGGGTTTATTTGGAAATGGTAGTGATGATTCTGGTATTCACCTTAGAACCTAAATCAATTATGTGATATTTATATGGTCATAGTGATGATTATAGGTCATGTTCATGAGAGGTAAACCAAAATAACATGAGATAGGTTGGTGGGATGGAAAACTGTTTTGAGTTATTTTATATGACATGTCATAATAAGAACATATTCCCCGAAAGATTTATTTACATACATAGAATGCCTTAGGCATTATCCTTGGATCTGGACTTCAATCCTACTATTATAAAACACATGGCAGTTCCATTTGGGTTATAGAGTATTCACCTGAAGACTATAGAGTGTAAATAATATAACCTATGGTTCATCTTTGATCCTTCTATTATGTGAATTTTTCCCGATAGGCCAATCCCTTGATTTGTTAGTTGACCTGATATTATGGATTGTATAAGTACATCACCCTTAGAATCAACTATTGAGTATGATAATATGATTTCCAATGTTCATATAGCAAGGAATATTTTTTTTTCTTATACTACTATTTCCTTGTTTCATCTCCTTGGAATCAACTGTTGAACCTAATACTATGATTTTCTATCTTCATCCCCCAAAGAATCAATCCTAGAGCCTAGTGCTATTACTATATTTCCTAGGGTAATCATATTGGAATATACTTTTTTCCCTAATATTATGATATCATCTTGTTATCACCTTAGGAATCAATCATGGATCCAAATACTATTATTTTATTTCCTTTGTTCATCCCCTTAGGATTTGACTACAGATCTTGCTACTACTATTGGATCACCTAAGGTCATCCCCCAATGGATTCGCTTTATGCTATATACTATAGATATCATAGGATAGCCTCATGGGTTTTGGTGTTTTCTTATAATATTGGTTGTAATGGTCATATTAAGATCTCAAAGACACCTTGGTCCTAGATCAATCAGGTTTGGGTTGATCCTGAGTGTTATGCGGGACCTGATGACCGAAATTGGTAATATATATATGTTTTTGTATAGTATTTTCTTTACAAATGATCATGTCACATGATCATATAATATTAATTACTAGTTATGTATAAGACCAAATTGGTGGCTCCCAACAGAGTTTTACTCACACCCAACTCAGGTTTCAATGGCACTTACGTAGCCGAGTAGACATTACTGGTCGCAGGTTTCTGTTGGGTAGAGACTAGTTATGGGACCACTCACTTGGATACTCGGGATAAATTTGAGATTGATATAAGGTTATTCCCAGGGATATATCATAACATCTTTTACATTTATTATTAATTTTGTAAATGTGGGCATCCCTATGGGTGTCCAAGGAGTCTATATGACTTTATGTTCCTGCATTAATTTATTATTTTTTGATGGATATGTTTATTAATTTCACTTACGCTTGTTCATGCTATCGATAATTCTTGGATACTTTTATGATTATTGTACAGTATGATATGTGGTATAGTTTTCCCAAGTTACTACCTAGTCCTCCACTGCTAGTCGGTATCATTTTTCATATGGGGAGATGAACCTAAGGTCCCAGTAGCTCTCTAACAAGGACACTAGTCAATGGTATGAGGCCAGGTTGTTGTATAATTATTTTATAAAAATGTTATTCCTTCCAAATATATATCATATTAAATCATATTTTTTCATATTTCACTATTTATTGATTTCTTTCACAATTAAAATGGAAATTTATAATTTTTTATTAAATAAATATTCACCTCTTATATAATTTTTACATCTTAATCTCAAAAATGTAAAACAATAAATAAAAATGATATTATAAATGATATTGACTCAATATTTTAACAAAATAACTATAATTTTAAGAATTAAGGTAACACATTAGAAAATTTATACCACTATACTTTATTTTATTTTTTAAAATTAAAACATTATATTCATTACATTAATTATCTATTTCTCTTATTTTTAAATTAATTTTATAAATACAAATCTATATCTGTAATATATTTAACAATTAGATTATTTCATTGAGTGCATCAAAATAATAAATTAAATTGAAAAATATTATTTTATCATTAAATAAAACAACATTTTCTATTATACATTAAACATACCTATTTTTAATATATAATTATTATTTAATACTATTATATAACATCTATATAATTAATCATATAAATCTTACCCCCAATATCTCTCAATAAATACCATAAAAAATATTAACTTGAAACTACTCTCATTTTTCTTAAAACATACCCTTGACATCTAAAATATCTATCTTAAATCTAATAGATTATATTTTTATTAAATTATTTCTCACAAAAATGTTGTTTATGAGAAATCACAAGCTATTGGATTTCTAACATATATTTTTTCAATTTAATTATTATTTTTATCTCTATGGACACTTCCATTATATATTTATTAAAATTTATTTTATACATGAGATTAATTCTATATAAATAATAGGAGAATAAATTTCATTATGATAGAAATTTAATTTAAGAAATTAAAATTCACACTAAAATTTTGTGTCATACAATAGTAATTTTTCATAAATCAATCATCAGCAAAAAAATCATTAATTTCAAATATATTGAAATTTTATAGTCAAATTGTACACATCCTTTTCTTACACCTCTAATTTTTCACACTAGTTCGATAGATTTGTAATGCACACACCTATCTTAGTCAATGTAAACATACAGGACATGCTACCCAATTAGAGCCACACAATCGGGCCTTGGATTCGAGTTGTGGCATTTTTGAAGGACCCTCTTTCAAAACATTAAAGAAACCGACACACTATGTTATAAATCTTGTAGATCAGTTCTTTAAAGTATATTTGAAACTTATAAGCATGATCAAGGCTGTAATTAGGATCTAGTTTCTAGCCTACCATGATCTCTTATTTTAAGTTCCCTCAATTAATTTCAGAGATTCAATGCCACACATCCAAGAACATTCACATTCTAAATTATTCAATGAAATACCTCTATTAGATAATGAAGAACACAACTATAAAATCATGTCCAAGAAATATCACTAAATTTAATTTTATGTCCTAGTATTAAGTCTTGTAACAGAATTCGATCAATTGAATATTGGACTACTTGGAATCCAAAATACCATTTAATTAAATCCAAACAACCCATTTGAAACATCCAATAAGGTTAGTCTTTATTATCTAATTTCCCTTTTCTTCCAGAACATATAGACATCCATTGAATATGATGTAGAGAAAAATCCCTAAAATATATATATATATATATATATCAACTAATAAAAAATCTATTGATTCCAATGGAATTCCAACTGGAGTTGTGAATGTTTGAGAAGGGACCACCAAAGGATGGATTTATTTCAATTGTTATACATTTGAACCGAAATGTAATATTAGGGAAACAAAGTATAAGGGATATCAGTGTTAAGGGATTTATCCTTTAATTTGGATGGTAGTAGATAGAGCTCATTGATTCATATTATGTTGGCTTTATCTCTGACAAAATATTTTCCTCTGTAAAATTGGAAGTGTTATGGTTTGTATGAAAATACTCTTTAGGATAAAATGATGGATCAAAACTCAACACATGTTCTTTTGGAGAGTATATCAGGATGAGTCTTTTTAAATAATTTAGTAATAATAGGATTCTTAGTTGTTCACTGAAAAAAATCATTTTATTCTTGTTAACTGATATTTAGGGGAATCTATATTTTTAGAAAGGATTTGAGAGCATTTGAGTGGTTTGAATTCATTTTCCCATCCAATGGGGAGTTTATTTTATATAAATGGAATAAATCATTTGAATAATTCATAAAATAACATGTAATTAGATTAATAAATTTCTAGGAAATAACTTTCTTTTCTAGATATACTCTTCTCCATCAAATCACTACTAATCAAATAAGTGAACTAGACCACACCATCTAGTGAAATTATGTGTTCTCTAATGAATGGAAATGTCCATTTAAACCCATTTTTCAATGTGTGTTTCCAAAAATAACATTCCCCTTTAAAAAATATAATATATAACAATATAAATTTTTTTAAAAATTAAATACCAAACAATACCTCACCATTTTAAATTATTTAGAAACAATTTTTGAAATTAAAGAATCATGCTCTCTTGGAATAAAATTTCATAAATAAAGGTATCACTCAATTTTAACCATTATATATTATTTTAAAATCAATGTTGAATATATAAATAATTTTAAAATTCCATGAACATGTAACTATTATTATCAACTAGTTTCATCCTACACAATTCAATTTAAAATATTTAGTTCTCTGTCTAATCCTAGACACCATTATGGCCATGTGTCTCTTATCTTTTCATGGATATCTTAGAGCTAGATTCGTAATCTCTTTATAATATCCCTACTTCTACATTCACATATGTTAACCAAAGAATGTTAACATGTTTCAACACTTATTTAATGTCCTTGAATCCTTAAGAGTATTAAACATACCATCATTTTCCACATTTTCCTATGATCTAATATACCATTGGTTTTTACCTCACACATATGATATTGGTTCCCATATTGAACTTATACACCAATAGTTTTGACATATTAAGTTTATGTATAATTAATAGTCAATTTAATTCATGGATTTTAAACCCCTCCTTAAGGATGTTTTGTATACCGACACCCTTTGAATTCCCTTTGCTAGTGGGTTCACCAAATTTTTGATTGATCAAAAAAAGTCCATAGATATGATATTATATTGTATCAACTACCTCAAATAACTACATCTGAGACCAATGTGTCTTAATTTTATATTATAATTATTATTGTATATGACACAACCTATCCTCGGGGCCCATCTCGTGACTACCTCAAACCCGCCTTCCATAGGCCAAGGGCTGGCGACTAGCACCAAAGGTGAATTCTAGTAAAAAGGGAAGGCATTTCCTTTAAACCTGTAACACACACAGTCCGAACACAAGCAGTAGAAACAGTAAGTACTATTATAGAAATTAAATATGTGCTGAAAGTAAGTGGTCCAGTATACAAACCCAACTGAACAACATGTACAAGTACAATTAAAAAGTGAAAACAGCTCTTGGATCATCCACCGAGGAATCCTACCTGAAGGGTAGGTACATAACTCGAACAACTCGTCCCTGATGTACGTCCCGTCTAGCCCAGCTCCGAGCAGCCTCTCGTCCATCACCCTCAGCCTCGATCACTCCTGACAGTCATCTATATAGAACAAAACAAGGTGTGGGTGAAGCCCGTACAGGAGTGAGTATAACAATACTCAGTAGGGGACCCCGAGACCCCTGAAGGTCTCCCAAAATCATCAAATAATAAACCAAATAATAAACATACAATAAAAAATATCAACCAACCCTACTTAGGTATATGCCCATACATATACCTAAGTTACTAGTCATAGTCCCGCTCCAACTCTCATGCCCAAGCACAACCCAATCCACAAAAGAATAAAGTCAATCACATCGATGATAATGATTGAAATACAAGACTCAACTCAAACAGGTATACATCTTTCGTAGAGTAATAAAGATGATCAGATGTAGTCACTGATTCATCTAAGCTGTCGGACCCACACTGGATACAGGACTAGAAAAGCTGTCGGACCCACACAGGATACAGGACCAGCTAATCTATAGGACTCACACAGGATATAGGAACAAAAGTCAGAACTCTCAGACCCATGGAGAATCCCGGTACAGTAGTCGTCGTAGTCAAACCCATGAAGGATCCCGGTACAGTAGTCGTCGGAGTCAGCCCTAGGGTTCCCGCACATAGCACGGTCGATTCAGGGAGGGTCTGCTCCTCGAGCCAAGTGTCGATACATAAACTATCAAAAATTCCTAAGTTGATGTATCTTTTAGTTCCTTCTCATCATAATGAACCCAACGTGACTGACTGCACGTCAATCGGACACCCGGTCTGAGAGTTATTGGCATTTCTGTTCCGGGGGCCCGGTTGGATTTTACATTCGATCCAACCTGGCCATTTTTCAAATTTTACCAAAACTCACTGAGATTATCGAAAAAGTACCTCCTCTTCATGAGGGTCCCATTTCCACAGACATCGCGTCAATCAGACACACGGTCTAGGAGATATTCGCCTTTAAGCGAAGATCGAGCCCGGCCTGTCGGGCCCAGTGGGCTGGCGGGTCGGCCCGATTCGGTCTGGAGGGTCCGACCCGAATGGGGGTCATCCTAGCTCGGTGGGGCACATCCCACCCATGGACCCGACCCGCGCACGCGGGCCGCTCCGGTTCAGCTCGCCCGGCGGCACTGCCTTCTCCTCTGCCCGGTCGGTTCGGTCCAGCGCATGCAACCCGTAGACGCGGTCTGTGGTTCTCCTTCACGCAGCGATGTGGTTCTCTAGCCCGGATGGCACACATCCATCCGGTTTTCCCATCCAAGTGGGTCGCGTTCTCCTCCACGTGGTCGGCGCGCGGCCTTCGCCGCCGCCACTGCCTCTGGTCGTTGGCGCTGCCACCGGGCGACCCTCCTTCTACGGACCACCGGGTTTGCTCTGGTGGTCGGATTTTGGATCTGTCAGCGCCAAGGGTTCTCCCGGTATGCTGCCCTCAGCACTGCACCCTCCAGATTTTGTCAATGCAACTTTGACTCGTCACTCACGAAGAACGCAACAAGGCAGATCTGCGGATTGGTTGGGCCTTGGTTGGGTCGGCTCGCGCCCTCTGTGTTAGCATTCAATCAAGGGTGTTCACAATAAACTGATCACAAGATTAATAAAACCCATTTTAACCCACAATAAAAACCTCCAACAATAATCAGCGATCAAAGGATCAACCTGTTCGTTGGTTGATTCGCGTTCAACATTTTCAATCACAAGAACGGGGAAAAACTCAATCGGAAACAAGCCCCAACATGTAATCGGGGTTCGCTCGATGGAGTCGTGGGAAGGCGGTGTCATTCCATTGACGTCGGGAGGAGATTACAACATCGTTGGAGACATTCTTCAGGGGCCGTGTCTACTCCTTTAACACGGATGAAGGCCATTTGATATTTTCTTCATGTTCTTCGTGGGAAGAATTCTCTCACTCTAATTCTCCAAAGCTTCACCAATGTATTATATTCGAACCAACATAAAATAAAATAACACAACTTATTAAAAGGCTGGCTTAAAGAATTCAAAATGATTCAAATTTATTAAGTTATATCCATTAATTAAAAAGGTGGATTGGATCATTACTTTGGAGGGAGGAGGTGAAGAGGCTCCAAAATAAATAAAGAGAGAGTTTCATCCTCTTTAATTGGGGGTTCAAGGAGTTAAAGGGGAGTTAAGGGGTTTAAAGGAGTTAAAGGGAAGTTAAGGGGTTTCAAGCTAGTAGGAACCTCCTAGTTATATCCTCCCAAGTGAGGTTAGGGTGTGGTGGGACCCACGTCTAACCTCCACTTAGAAACTTTAACCACCTAAAATAAAAATAACCTATCACTTATTTTTATTTTACTTTTGTTATGAAACCTAGAAAACTAAATTCCAAACACACTAAAAAGAAACTGTGGTAAAGGTCCCCTTAAGTGAATATCGGTATTGCGAGTTCAACGGTGTTCTCGGATTTCAATTCCGAGCAATGGTTCAAAAGATATAAAATCCTGCACGTACATTTACCGAAAGTACTGGAACAAAACATCAGAATTTGATTCTGGGCACACCAGGCCTCAGAATCAAATGTCGTCAGAAACCACGGACTCATAAAATTATCATGTATTTATGAAAAAAAATTCCACAGGATTTTTGGGTCCTTACATTCTCTCCACATCAGTTCTTTACGTCCTCGTAAGCTACTACACACACTAGAGAAAAAAATGGGGGTACTGAGCATGCATCTGAGCCTTCTGCTCCCATGTGGTCTCCTAGAGGTTCCCGTGCTGCTAGCGAATGCACACTATAGGAATCGACCATCCACGCAGGACCTGCTCCAGTCGATCATCAATCTCCACTAGAACCTCTGTGAATGTTTCCTCATCATCATTGTCCAGATTCCCATGGTCGATTATGTGGGACGGGACGTGAACGTATCTCCTCAACTGAGATACGTGGAAGACGTTGTGCACCCAGTGTAACTAAGGTGGATGATCCATGTGGTAAGCCACCTCACCTACCCTATTGAGGACCTGAAAAGGTCCGATGAATCACAGAGATAACTTGCCGCCTCAGCCAAATCTCTGTAGACCTCGTCGATGTGAGAACCATAGAATGATGTGGTCTCTATCCTCGAACTCTAGTGGTCACTGTCTCTTATCAGCATAGGACTTCTGCCTGCTTTGTGCAGTCTTCATCCACTCCTTGATGATCTGAACCTTCTCTATCTTTGCCTGCACCATCTCTGGTCCTACAAGTGCTTACTCCCCTGGGTCAGTCCAGCACTGAGGCAATCTACAAGGTTGGCCAAAAAGTGCCTCGTAAGGTGCCATCCCGATGGGGGAGTGGTAGCAGTTGTTATTAGGAAACTCTACCAAGGGTAAGTGATCCTCCCAGCTACGACCAAAGTCAAGGACACAAGCACAAATCATTTCTTCGAGTGTCTAAATCGTCATCTCGGTCTGACCATCCGTCTCAGGATGGAAGGCGGTGCTCAAGTGAATATGCACCCTAAAAGCCTCCTGTAACCCCTTCCACAGCCAAGAAGTGAAATGATCATCTCGATCAGATATGATCGTCGATGGAACACCATGAATATATACGATATATTGTATATAGAGGCGTCCCAAGCTCTCTACTGAGCCTTGCTCTCTAATCAGTAGGAAGTGGTCTGACTTGTTTAGTCGGTCGACAATCACCTAGATAGATTCATGTCCTCTAGTTGTACGTGGAAGCCCTGTCATGAAATCCATGGATATCCAATCCCACATCCACTATGGAACCTCTAAGGGATGAACCATGCCTTCTGGAACCTGGTGCTCCGCCTTCATTTGCTAAAAATTGAGGCATCGAGAGACAAACTCTGCTACTACCTTTATCATATCTGGCCCCCAGTGCTGTCGTCGGAGGTCCTGATACATCTTCACTACTCCTGGATGTACCACTAAAGGAGAAGTGTGTAACTCCCTCAACACTTCCTCCTGTACTGAAACTGGTGCCATGGTACGTCCTCTGAAGAGAATGACGTGCTCCCCACCTTTAAAAAATCCATCAGGTGCCTGCCCTATGGGTATGTGAGCACGTCATGTCTCACAGTCAACGTCCCCACACTGTGCTTCTCTTACTCACTGAAGAATTGGAGGAGTGACTGTGAGAGACTACAGAAAGGATGCTCCATCTCTATCCACAAAAGTTATCTGCAACACGGCTAGCAGCTTCGTCACCTCTCCTAGTAGCTGAATTCATGATCTCTTACTGAGAGAATCTACTACAATGTCCCCCTTACCATGAGTATAGACTCCCTCTATGTCATATTCCTAGAGGAACCAGATCCATCGTTGTTGTCTCAGGTTCAGGTACTTTTTTGAGAATATGTACCTGAGACTCTGGTGGTCAGAGTAGACTGCAAAATGCTCACCCATCAGATAGTGTCGTCACATCTTCAAGGTGAATACCACTGCTGCCAACTTCTGTTCATGGGTAGCATAGTTCTACTCATGCTATCCCAACTGTCGTAAACCATACGCGATCATTTCTCACTTCTGCATCAGGACACACCCGAGTATGGTCCCTGATGCGTTGTAGTAAATTACGTAACCAATGCCCTCCTTTGGTTGCCTCAAGATGGGTGCACTAGTCAACCTCTGCCTCAACTCTTGAAAGCTTTGCTGGCATCTCTTTGACCACATGAAGCATTGCCCCTTCTTCATCAATGCTGAAAGTGGTGCTACAACTGTTGAATAATATAGCACAAATCTCTGATAGTACCTAGCCAGTCCTAGAAAAATCCGTACCTCCATCACACTCATGGGTAGATCCCAATAATGTATTGTCGTGATCTTCACTAGATCCATTGAAACTCCAGCCTCCGAGATGATGTGTCCCAATAAATGAACCTCTTGAATCCCGAACTGGCACTTCAAGATCTTACCATAAAGATTGTGCTCTCGGAGTGTGTCTAGTACTACCCACAAATGGTTGGCATGCTCCTCCTTAGTAATCGAGTAGATCAGTATGTCGTCGATGAAGACATTGACAAGGCTATCGAGGTAAGGCTGGAAGGTCTTGTTCATGAGACTCATGAACACTACTGGAGTGTTGGTTACACTGAAGGGCATAACCATGAAATCGTAGTGGCCATACCGACACCTGAAGTCCATCTTCTGCACATCCTCGTCTCGAACTCAAAGCTGGTTATCGCCTGACCTAAGGTCTATCTTCAAGAACCATCGTGATCCCTTAAGCTGATCAAAGAGGTCATCAATCCTCAGGAGTGGGTACTTGTTCTTCACGGTCACCTAATTTAGGAGACGGTAGTCAACACATAGTCACAAGACCCCATACGCCTTCTTGGCGAACAAAATCGGTGATGCCTAGGGTGAAACACAGGGTCGGATAAATAACTTCCCCTGCATGTCCTCCAGTTGTACCCACAGCTCACGAAGATCGGTGGGAGCCATATGATATGTGGGAGTAGATATCAGTGTCGTCCTGGGGTATAGTTCAATGTAAAATACTACCTCTCTATGAGGTGGTAGTCCTAGAACATCGTCAGGAAAAACATCCGCGTACTGATCCACCACAACAGGAAAACTCGGACTCCACACATCAACTTCTCCGAGGATGAGACTAGCCAACTGATGTGTGATCGGTTTCCCCTCCTCTATGTAAGTCCATACTACACTTCAAAGGATCCCTTCTTGCCAGTGAACGTGAACTTGGTCCCATCCGTGCGAACACACGACACTTTGCTCCTAATACAGTCATTCTAGGCATGAAATGTGGATAACCATTCCATACCCAAGATGACGTCGTAAGGCCTCGACGCCACTACCAGAAGATCCAAGCCGAAGCTCCCGCCTCCTAGATTAATCTCACACTACCGGCACCAGTGGGTAATTGTTGTGTCTGCTTCTGTATGAGTCTCTAGCAGTAAGGATTGAGCCAATGGCTCCGTCGTAATCTCTGAGCTTCGAACGACAGTAGTGGCAATAAAATAATGACTCACAATTGTGTCTATAAGTACTGCAGTAAGGGTGGAGTAGACATAGATAATTCCTAGAATCATCTCAGGTGCGTTGTGGTCGTAGACCTCGACTGCCTAGAGCTGATCTCGACTCTTTTTCCCAGATCCCTATGGTCGGGGTGGAGCTCCTAGTGGTGGTGGTGACAGGGCCTCGAAACATCTTCCACCACCCAATGCTCGGCCAACTCCTCTGCCACGTCCACCTACTCCTGGAAGACCACCATGGGAGAACCTCTGCCTCTTCCTGAGAGGTCCCTCTACTGTCTTCTGCTCATCTGCAAGGCCGGTCGGGTAGTCACGAGCCATGTGGCCCTGCCCACCGTATGCATAGAACTGCCTGCTCCTCGTATAAATGGATTTGTCTCGTGTACCCCGCAAAACCGAACCTGTATCCTGGGTTCTCCCACCTGATGGCCTGGTCCGCTTAGTCCTCTGTGACATCAGTCTACTGTCGACTGAAGAAGACTCTGCTACATGTCGCCCTGTGGTGGGTCTCACTACTGGTGACTGCTCAGTGAGAAAACTCTCCTCTAGAAGGGCTCGCTTCAGCACCCCCTCCTGCATCTGGATGCTGAGGGGAATCATCAAAGCCCTGATCTCATGCCTGAGTCCATGCTCGAAGGTATGCGCCCTCAAGAATGGGTCTCGAAACATATCTAGGGGAAGCGCGAAATGTCGATGAACCTCACTAAGTACTGAGATACTATCATGTTTCCCTGCTGCAGCTGAAGTAACTCCTAAATATGCACCACACGAAGGGTGGATGGAAAAGGCTCTGAGCGAAAGAGACTCTGGAATTCTGTTCAGAGTAATGATGCCTCGTCATGCACCTGGAGCATCAGGCTCCACCATCTGCCTGCCGCCACATGCAGGAGACTCACGACAAGGATCACCATGAGGTCGGATGGTGTCCCTACCAATCTGAAAACTCTCATGACAGCCTCCAGCCAATCCTTAGCTGCCTGTGGGTCTGTCTCTCCCCCGAACTTGGGCAGACTCTAGTGCTGGAACTCATGAAATGCACTCATGCGGCGTGCACTCTCTGCTACTGGAGCTAGTGGTATCGGTGGCCTAGTAAGTAGTGGTATCGCTGATACCTCCATTGTGATGGGGCCCTGCATCGAGGCATCATCGCTCGGTGGGCTACCATCTCATACGTAACTCGGAACCCTTGCTGGATGCCTTCATGGGGCCATCCTGAAAAGAAACAAGGCTTCCATGGTTAAAACGGTATACCTGGTGAGCTAACATAAAGTAATCATGAAGAAAAAAAATTCAAAGGAAAAAAACACGCATTCAGTGTTTTCATGCACTGAGTCGGAGATCAGAAGTCAAAGTTCTAGTGTATTAATACGTCGGCCGCCACACCAACACCAATTTCCCAAAACTGATAACCACACCCAAAATACCTAACACTATTTTCATTAAAAGAATCAAATTCCAAGTTATGTGGTATAACCGACTCCTCTGTTACCAATTTTTCATGAGCCGTCCTCGGGGCCCGTGTCGTGACTCCCCAAGCCCATCTTCCATCGGCCAGGGGCTGACGACTTGCACCAAAGGCAAATTCCCGTAAAAAGGGAAGGCATTGACTTTAAACCTATAACACAATGAGTCTGAACAAAAGTAGTAGAAGCATCATGTATTAATATAAAAAATGAAGATGTGTTGAAAGTAAGTGGGCCAGTATACAATCCCAACTGAACAACATGTACAAGTAAAAGTAAAAAGGGAAAACAACTCCTGGATCATCCACTGGGGAATCCTACCTGAGGGGTAGGTACAGAATGCGAACAAATCATCCCTGAAGTACATTCCGTATAGCCCAGCTCCGAGCAGCCTCTCTGTAGAGACCTGAAGCTTAACGTAAATGGACATTACATTACTTTTGCAGAATACTTAGTACATAACAAAAACACACACACAAGGACCGTAATAGTTTAGTGTCTTTGGAAACACGGAATAAAATCTTCTAATCATGGTGAAAGATCTTTAACATCTACCATAAAGATCTTACCTTTTTTTACCTAAAGTATTTCTTTATATCCTGGGGAAAAGAAAACATAAAAGGGTGAGCTCAAATGCTCAGTAAGGGTAAACAAAAGAAATATCAATCACATCATATTCATAATAACATAACTTTTTGGAAATCTTATCCTGCAAAAGAGATCCTAACATCCTAACATGGGATAAATCATAGTAGTGAAATGTCATCCCAATAATCATAACTTAAAACATGAAACTTTTTTTCATACACACATAATCATAGATAATAATTTCTTATTAGTCAAGACTCATTGCCAAGACTATCTTAGTGGACAAATTCCATTTCTGAACCGATTTCATTCCTCGTTTCAGTCCTGTTTCACTGAACCGGTTTAACCTGTCGTTCCAGCCATGTCTATCTCATCAGATATAAAATCTTTACCCAATGAATTGGAGGGAGATATAGGTCCCACATATCTCATAATGTTACCATTCTTATGTGTGCCACAAAATCATAAATCATATATCATTGCATAACCCATGTAATAAAAATGGGATTCTTAAACAACATGACATCATAAAACAATTCATATAAGATAAAGGAATTAACAACATAATCAAATAAATGTAATAATAGGGATAGAAATAGAACCCTATATTATCTTAGATGGAAAATAATTTTGATAAAATACTTGAACTCCATTCATGAGGAAAATATCTTTTCTACTTCAAAAAAAACTTTTCCTTTCTTAACATGTCATACATTTTTAATCTAAAAGAAGTTGATTAAAAATAAACTTGAAAAATTGTAAAGGAAGCTTATTTTAAATAATGTTTTAAAAATTCATTCATGTCGTATATGTTAAAAAAAACATTTTTCTCGTACTTTTGTCGGAAAAGTCAAAAAGTACCTCATATGAAAAACAACAAAAGATTCCTTTCATATATCTTACTGAAAACTTACCGAACATTAAAATTGGATTTAAACAATTGTAGGTGGATGGAAATAATTTTACATATTAAGGAAAAATGTATGTGGATGATAAAATACACCCCAGTAAATTTCAAAGTATAAACAATCTCGGATAAAAATGAGATTGTGATATTTCCCTTTCCTTAGGTCCAATTTGCTCCGTAAGTGTCTGAACCTCCTGTATAATGATTTAAATAATGTTACTGACTTATTCCAGAATCATAAGTATTTTTATGATATCATATATGGTCATATTCTTAGATTTTTATTAGTAATATTTCATTACTACTTGTTATTCGGGTGTTTATTACTTTTTGTTCTTATGCGTGTTTTGTCGAATAAATTCTTATTCTTCTATTTAGGTTATAGATACATCATTTCCAGAATGGTATTAATATATTATATATCATATTTATTCATTAAATTAATTTATATAATCATTATGCAATGAAGATCATGTAGAACGAGTCACATCACATCGTGGAGACGGTATTCCGTACGTACGCACGAGCGATGATATCGTTCCCATGATTCTGGAATTGTATTGAAGTGTATATATACTATTTTAGAATCAATATCACTTTACAATAATCATATATAGTCATTATTTACACCATTATACCCATCCAAGAAAGTTGTTGGTGGAAAATAGATTACACCACGGCGTGGAGACGGTATTCCGTACGTACGCACGCGCGGTGATTTCATTTTCCGTAGGTTGGATAGATGGTGAAATAGGGTTTTTTCATAATTATAATAACATATCATTGTATGAGTGATATTGATGTGATTACTTCATAATGAAACAACTACTGAAGAAGAAGTGGAAGAAGAAATAAAGATGAAAGAATCGATAACGGGCTTTACCTCTTCTTTGAAGCGCCTCTTTAAGACCTCCTCTTAGGGCACTACAATTGGTCTTTGAAGAAGGCCAGGACCTCTAGGATGATAATAGGGAAGTGAAGAGGAGAAATTAGCAGATTTTGGCCGAGCATGAAGGCTCAATGTGGTGTGAGGAAGAGAGGGAGGAGGTTCCCTTTTATAAGGGAGGAGAGGGGCACCTTTGGAATAACTAAAAATATTATTTTATTATAAAGCCAAATTCGGTTTTAAATAGCTCCAAATTAATTTATTTTGAAGATAAGGTGGTAATGGGTCGAAATCCTCTCATCCAATAGAATTTTGACAAGTTTAGGTTCCTATTTTAACCATATCATTTAGATTTAACATTAAGTTAGATAATTTTACTTTTACCGTGTCTTCTAGTGTTCTTACACTATAAGGATCATAAACTTATTATAACAAGCCAAACGAACCCCAAGTTGTTTATTATTAATATATATAACCTTATCTAAGTTATTTTTCCGAACCTTATATTTTTAGGAATAAAATAACAATTAATAATATAATATTTGTTTTAAAAACTATTTTATGTCAATTTTGACACTATTTAGTAATTGATTTTTGTGAAAATCATAACAGAATGATTAGTTTGAAAAAAAAGTTAATTAAATCAATAATAACATGTCATATTAACCTATAAAATTAGTGTAATTCATAAAAAGTCTCAAATTACATTTATTTGGGTATTTAAAACATCAATTATGTCAATATTTCATTAATAGATTAATTACTACATCATCTTTGTGTCATAAATAAATTAAATTATTTAATGTCTAAAAATTAAAAATAAAATACCATTATGTAGGAAATATTTTTAGCTTTATAATGAATATATATATTCGAATTTATCTTATGTATATCCTTATATTAAAAATGATTTACTTATTAAACATTGATTTTAACTATTTTAACCCTTCTTTAAATAAATTAATAATAAATGTCTTAATCTAATCCATGTGGCCCTAAATGGTCATATTTTATTCCTAAGTTTGTTTTTGGTCGAATTACACTTATCCAATAGAATTAGGGCATGTTTTAGGGTAATAATAATTTCATTTTTACCCTTAATTACCCTATTTACTTTTAACTGTGGTAAAAAAAAGTAAAAAAGTTATTATTCATCAAAAATTATTTTCATCTCATTGAACCACATTTTAGTCCTTGATATTAACCATGTCTCTCGGATTTTCAAAATTCCACTCACAGAATCGGTAAAATTAAGTTTTATAAAAAATTCATTTTTTTAACTACCACATAGTGGTTTCACTATTCATCAAAAAATGAAAGTTTCCAGAAAAATACCAAAAATTAGGCCCAATATATATTTGATATTATAAACTCAAAAATGATGTCTGTTTTACCAAATTAAAAACATATCAGTTGCATTACTTAATTTAAAAATTAATTCTCATCGTCAAAACAAATAGCGTGTTCTTAGGAGATAATAACTATCAAAAGATTGACACTTGTTTATGTCTGGTTTAAATGTGAAATTACATCCAATGACAAACATTGTATTAAATTGTAAAAATATATTCTAAATATACTTTAAAACCACTCAAATTAATAATTTATCACTAATAATTATTTCAATTAAAAAGGTTGTTTTTAGTTAAAATTTAGTAATTTTCACTATTCATCATAAAATGAAAGTTATCCGAAAAGTACCAAAATTTCACCCAAAGCTAATTTTGATATTCCGAATCCAAAAATGAAGTCCATTTTGAAAAATAAAATTTACACAATTTCAAAATGTTGTTATTACTATTCATAACGGCTAGTTTTAATAATATTTTAATAGCATATTGTTGTTTAGTGAAACTCGTTATTGCGTAATACACATGCTATCGAGGAAGGTCGCGATTGTGTGTAATGCAAGGCAAGTCAAGGATGCGTGTTGTGCAAGATCCTTTTGGTGTAGCATACAACACAAGACATTAATGAAATTAAAAAGAATATTTTTCCTAAAATCTCGGGGTGTTACAGTCTACGCCCCTTAAAATGAATTTCACCCTCAAAATTCGTCGGGGTAATAAATGGTTTACTACTAGAAAGTTTCTTTAATAGAAACCCACATCGTAAAAAGGAATACCAAAACCAATATTTAAAAACAAAAGTATGAAACGTAACAGTTACCCAAATAAACTAATCATTGGGTTTCCACATAGGTGAAAATATGGATATGGAAGAGAAATCTAACCGTCATGTTCTGTTGGAGAGTGGTAGAGAACATGGCTATGAAAAATCCAACAATAACAAAGCCATAAATTTGTGATGATCTAGGGTACCATCTGATTCATCGGATATAAGGGCACTAGGATAACATTTTTGGTTTTCAAGATCATTTCCCTAATGTTGAAGAATTTGAATTAGAATAAATACTTACATTATTTTGGTACAATCTCACTATTGTTCGTGCTTTGAACAATTTACACTTCATATCTTAAAGAAATTAAGTTGAATTTGTTATTCATGAATTGTTAATAGATCATGTGATAGAATGATGGGTCATTCCATCTATTTCAAACAAAAGGTTAGCAAAAGTTATCAAATATACATAAGTCCATCTACGGTGAGGTTAATCGTATACGATTCCAAAAATGAACTTATAATTCATATATCATACCGCGTAATAAAATAAAACTATTTTCTACTAACCAGGTACTTCCTGTAGGCCAGTGGTAGCCGATAAAGGCCAGTCGCACTTCGGTTGTGGGTTTGATTCCCACAGCCTTGTCTGACACGATGGGATGTCACCCGTCCTGAAGGTTGTCCTTTTTCTAAAGCTATATTACTATAACATCCCATCAATAATATCAAAAAAAAGTTATATCCTTAAACAATAATAACTTATGTTCAACATAATCCATTCTAATCTTTAGGCTTATCTAAAATACTTTGGTCCAAGCTCATTGTATAAAGAAAATGGTTACTTGAAATGTCACATAACAATCACATGAATTCCATCATTTATCCCCCATATATCATAAGATATATCTTGTTGGTCAAATTACAAACATGTGAACACCTTAATCATGTATTCTATTGAATAATTAATACCCATTGAACCTTAGTGAAAACATGAATGCAGTTAAAAGTTAACACTTTCCACATACCAAATTCCTCAAAATTCTTTATACTCAAACCACGATATCACTTAGTCCTTATATCAATCATGAGCTCATGTATACAATCAAACATCTCATTATATTCTTATCCCTTCATTATGCACATATCATCTGCTTACCAAAAATATCTCAATCACTTTCCATGGTTACTGGTACCATAAAATTATTGAAAACCATAATAGGCCAATACATAAATATTCCAATATTCCACGATACTATATACATCATTATTTTGGAATCCCATTACATAAACACTTAATCATTCAACCACATCGTTGTCATATTCAACATCGCCAATAGTGATCGCATGTGACTTCCCTTTGTCCTTTTACTTAAGTGGTTGCTCATGTCGATCATCATTAACCCTTGGATTAGGGTATTGATTAGCATAATGCCCCATTTCATTGCACTTGAATCATTGAAGTGTTGTTGGTGCGTTCTCTGCATTCTTTTCATTATTCACACCATTAGAAACCCTTTTTCCATTACTTAGACACTCAGCTTCTTGATGACCTTCTTTTCCACACTTAAAACATTTTCTAGTCCCTTTAAGACAATCTCCACCATGCTTCTTTCCACACTTTGAGCATAAGGAAAAATTCATCTTCTTTTCACCATTATTCTAAGATTTCTCCTTGAACTCCATCTTTCGTTTCTTGTCAAAACCATGAGATCGATATGTAACACCAACTTCCATTTCTACCTTGATAGCACAACGCACAATTTCTTCATAGCTACTGAAGTCTCTTATAGCTAATTCCCTTCGAAGATTTGGTTTTAATCCACTAAAGAATCGATCAATTTTACTTTTAGGTTGGGTGATAAATCCAGATGCATACCTTGCAAGCCTTGTAAAATTCGCATCGTATATACCAACAGATTCATCATCCTTTTTCTTTAGTTGAAGAAACTCTTTCTCCATCTTTGTTTGAAGAATACGAGGGAAGTACTTATTGAAAAATATGTTCTTGAACTCATCCCATTCCATGGACTCAATTTCATCTCTTGGCCTCATATTCTGGATAAGATTCCACCATTGATCAGCTTCACCTTCCAAACGATATACTGCTAAGATGACTTTATCATGTTCAGAACATTGAAGAACTGAAAATATCTTTTTAGTGGTACTGATCCATTGTTCAGCAACAAGTGGATCAGAAGACCCACTGAAAGAAGGTGGACGTTGCCTCAAGAAGGACTCAATAGAATATTGTTCCCTTCTCTGCTCATTTGGAAGTCCAGAATGATTCATAGCTTGTGTATGTATAGCAATAAGATTTTGCACTCCATCTCCCATAACATTTGTTTGTTCAGAAGTACAATCATTGCATTTTCCATTACATTGATCAACACGGTTCCTTCGGGTTCCAGCCATCATCTAAAACCCAAAAAGAATTGTGTGAGAGGCAAAAATCATGCTAGGGAAAACAACATAATAAAGGGGTAGTACCTTCAATATCTAACATCTTAGGTTTAATTCTAATATCTTTAGCGTAATTCTAGGACTATAACCTATACATATACTTAACCTTAGGGACATCCCTAGACAAACATTAGAAATATCTCAAGGGATCTCACTAAAGTTCTCGCATCCTAGTTTCCAAAGGTTGAATAAAACTTTCCTCTGATACCAATTTCAGAGACCCGAAGCTTAACATACATGGACATTACATTACTTTTGTGGAATACTTAGTACATGACAAAAACACACACATAAGGACCGTAATATTTTAGTGTCTTTGGAAACTCGGAATAAAATCTTCTAATCATGGTAAAAGATCTTCAACATCTCCCATAAAGTTCTTCCCTTTTTTTACCTAAATTCTTTCTTTATATCCTGGGGAAAAGAAAACATAAAAGGGTGAGCTCAAATGCTCAGTAAGGGTAAACAAAAGAAATATCAATCACATCATATTCATAAGAACATAACATTTTGTAAATCTTATCCTGCAAAAGAGATCCTAATATCATAACATGGGATAAATCATAGTAGTGAAATGTCATCCCAATAATCATAACTTAAATCATGAAAATTTGTGGCATACACACATAATCATAGATAATCATTTCTTATTAGTCAAGACTCATTTCCAAGACTATCTTAGTGGACAGATTCTATTTCTGAACCGAGTTCATTCCTCGTTTCAGTCTTGTTTCACTGAACCGGTTTAACCTGCCGTTCCAGCCATGTCTATCTCATGAGATATAAAATCTTTACCCAATGCATTGGAGGGAGATATAGGTCCCACCCATCTCATAATGATACCATTCTTATGTGTGCCACAATATCATAAATCATATATCATTTCATAACCCATGTAATAAAAATGGGATTCTTAAAAAACATGACATCATAAAACAATTCATATAAGATAAATGAATTCCCAACATAATCAAATAAATGTAATAATTGGGATATAAACAGAACCCTATATTATCTTAGATGGAAAATAATTTTTCTAAAACACTTGAACTCCATTCATGAAGAAAATATGATTTCTACTTAAAAAAAACTTTTCCTTTCTTAACATGTCATACAATTTTAATCTAAAAGAAGTTGATTAAAAATAAACTTGAAAACTTGTAAAGGAAGCTTCTTGGAAATAATGTTTTAAAAATCCATTCATGCCGTATAAGTTAAAAAGACCATTCTTCTCGTACTTTTGTCGGAAAGTCTAAAAGTACCTCATACGAAAAACAACAAAAGATTCCTTTCATATCTCTTACTGAAAACTCACCGAAGGGAAAAATTGGATTTAAACAATTATAGGTGGATGGAAATAATATTACATATTAAGGAAACATGTATGTGGATGATAAAATACACCCCAGTAAATTTCAAAGTATAAACAATCTCGGATAAAAATGAGATTGTGATATTTCTCTTACCCTAGGTCCAATTTGCTTCGTAAGTGTCCGAACCTCCTGTATAATTATTTAAAGAATGATATTGACTTATTCCAGAATCATACTTATTTTTATGATATCATATATGGTCATATTCTTAGCTTCTTATTAGTAATATTTCATTACTACTTGTTATTCAGGTGTTTATTACTTTTTGTTCTTATGCATGTTTTGTCGAATAAATTCTTATTATTCTTTTGAGGTTATAGATACATCATTTACATAATGGTATTAATGTACTATATATCATATTTATTCATTCAATTCATTTATATAATCATTATGCAATGAAGATCATGTAGAACGAGGCACATCACATCGTGGAGACGGTATTCCGTACGTACGCACGAGCGGTGATATCGTTCCCATGATTTCGGAATTGTATTGAAGTGTATATATACTATTTAAGAATCAATATCACTTTACAATAATCATATATAGTCATTATTTACACCAGAATACCCATCCAAGTAAGGTGGTGGTGGAAAATAAATTACACCATGGCGTGGAGACGGTATTCCGTACGTACGCACGCGCGGTGATTTCATTTTCCGTATGATGGATAGATTGTGAAATAGGGTTGTTTCATAATTATAATAACATATCAGTGTATGAGTGATACTGATGTTATTACTTCATAATGAAACAACTACTGAAGAATAAGTGGAAGAATAAATAAAGATGAAATAATCGGTAACGGGTTTTACCTCTTCTTTGAAGCGCCTCTTTGAGACCTCCTCTTAGGGCACTAAAATTGGTCTTTGAAGAATTCCAGAACCTCTAGGATGATTCTAGAGAAGTTGAGAGGAGAAATTGGCAGAGGTTGGCCGAGATTTAAGGCTCAAAGTGGTGTGAGGAAGAGAGGTAGGAGGTGCCCTTTTATAAGGGAGGAGAGGGGCACCTTTGGAATAACTATTAATATTATTTTATTATAAAGCCAAATTAGGTTTTAAATAGCTCAGAATTGATTTATTTTGAAGCTAAGGTGGGAATGGGTCGAACGCCTCTCATCCAATAGAATTTAGACAAGTTTAGGTTCCTATTTTAACCTTATCATTTAGATTTAACATTAAGTTAAGTAATTTTACTTTTACAGTGTCTTCTTGTGTTCATAAACTATAAGGTTAATAAACTTACTATAACAAGACAAACGAACCCCAAATTGTTTATTATTAATATATATGACCTTATCTAAGTCATTTTCCCGATCCTTAGATTTTTTAGGAATAAAATAACAATTTATAATATAATATTTCTTTTAAAAACTATTTTATGTCAATTTTGACACTATTTAGTAATTGATTTTTGAGAAAATCATAACAGAATGATTAGTTTGAAAAAAAGTTAATTAAATCAATACTAACATGTCATATTAACCTATAAAATTAGTGGAATTCATAAAAAGTCTCAAATTACATTTATTTGTGTATTTATAACATCAATTATGTCAATATTTCATTAATAAGATAATTACTGCATCATCTTTGTGTCATAAATAAATTAAATTATTTAATGTCTAAAATTTACAAATAAAATACCATTATGTAGGAAATCTTTTTATCTTTCTAATTAATATATATAGTCGAATTTATATTATGTATAACCTTATATTAAAAATGATTTACTTATTAAACTTTGATTTTAACTATTTTAACCCTTCTTTAAATAAATTAATAATAAATGTCCTAATCTAATCCAAGTGGCCCTAAATGGTCATAGTTTATTCCTAAGGTTGTTTTTGGTCGAATTACACTTATCCAATAGAATTAGGGCATGTGTTAGGGTAATAATAATATCATTTTTACCTTTAATTACCCTATTTACTTTTAACCGTGGTAAAAAAAAGTAAAAAAGTTAACATTCACCAAAAATTATTTTCATCTCATTGAACTAAATTGTAGTCCTTGATATTAACCGTGTCTCTTGGATTTTCTAAATTCCAGTCACAGAAGCAGTAAAATTAAGTTTTATAAAAAATTCATTTTTTTAACTACCACTTAGTGGTTTCACTATTCATCAAAAAATGAAAGTTTCCAGAAAAATACCAAAAAATTAGGCCTAAGATATATTTGATATTATGAACTCAAAAATGATGTATATTTTACCAAATTCAAAACATATCAGTTTCATTACTTAATTTAAAAATTAATTCCCGTCGTCAAAACAAATAGCGTGTTCTTAAGAGATAATAACTATCAAAAGATTGACACTTGTTTATGTCTGGTTTGAATGTGAAATTACATCCAATGACCAACATTGTATTAAATTGTAAAAATATATTCTAAATATACTTTAAAACCACTCAAATTAATAATTTATCACTAATAATTATTTCGATTAAAAAGGTTGTTTTTAATTAAAATTTAGTAATTTTTACTATTCATCAGAAAATGAAAGTTATCCGAAAAGTACCAAAATTTCACCCTAAGCTAATTTCAATATTCCTAATCCAAAAATGAAGTCCATTTTGAAAAATAAAATTTACAAAATCTCAAAATGTGTTTATTACTATTCATAACAGCTAGTTTTAATAATATTTTAATAGCATATTGTTGCTTAGTGAAACTCGTTATTGCGTACTACACATGCTATCGAGGAAGGTTGTGAATGCGTGTAATACAAGGAAAGTCAAGGATGTGTGTTGTGAAAGCTCCTTTTGGTGTAGCATACAACACAAGACATTAATGAAATTAAAAAGAATATTTTTCCTAAAATCTCGGGGTGTTACACTCCCGTCCGTCACCCTCATCCTCGATCACTACTGTCCATTATCTACACAGAACACAACAAGGTGCGGACGAAGCCCGTGCAGGGGGGAGTATAAAAATACTCATTAGGGGAACCCAAGACCCCCAATGGTCTCCCAGAATCCACAAATAATAATCCAAAGAAGAAAAATACAATCACAAAGTATCAACCAACCCTACTTAGGTATATGCCAGTACATATACCCAAGTTACCAGTCATAGTTCATCTGCAACTCTCAAGCCCAAGCACAACCCAGTACATAAAAGAAGTAAAGTAAATCACCTCGATGATAATGATTGAAACACAATACTTAGCTCACACAGGTATACATATTTCGTAGAGTGATAGATATGATCAGATGTAGTCACTTATTCATCTAAGTTGTCAGAACCACACAGGATACAGGACCGGCTAAGCTATCGGACCCACACAGGATACAGGACCAGCTATTCTGTTAGAACCACATATGATCCAGAAACAAAATTCAGAACTGTTGGACCCACAGAGGATCCTGGTATAGTTGTCATCATAGTCAAACCCACGAAGGATTCTGGTATAGTAGTCATCGCAGCCAGCCCTAGGGTTCCCGCACACAGCACGCTCGATTGTGGGAGGGTCCTCTCCTCGATCCAAGTGTCGATACATCAATTGTCACAGAGTCCTGAATTGATGTATCCCATAGTTCTGTCTTATCATAAGAAACCCAATGCGACAGACAACACGTCAATCGAATGCGTGATCTGAGAGTTATTGGTATTTCTGTTCTAGGGCCCCGGTTGGATTTTATGTTTGATCCAACCCATCCATTTTCCAAATTTTTCTAAAACTCACTTAGATTATCGCAAAAGGACTGCCTCGTCATGAGGGTCCCAATGCCATAGACAGCACGTCAATCGGACGCACGGTGTAAGAGGTATTGGCCTTTAAGCGAAGACCGGGCCCGGCCCGTCAGGCCCAGTGGGCTGGCGGGTCGGGTCAATCCGGTTCAGTGGGTCCGACCCGAAAGGGGGTTGGCCCGGCCTGGTGAGGCGCAGCCCACCTGCGGACCTGGCCTGCACGCATCTTCCGGTCCGGTTCAGCTCGCCCGATGGCGCCATGCAGCGCCCCCTCCTCCCCTGCCCTGCCGGCCGTAGCCGGCCGGTTCGGTCCATCACACGCGGGCTGCAGTTCTCCTTCACACGGTACCTGCAGGTGCCATGGTTCTCTATCCCAGCCGGTATGCGGCCGGCTGGTTCGCCCAGTTGATTGGCCCGTGGATGAGGGCCGCGTTCTCCTCCACGCGGTCGTCGCCGCCTCCAGTCGCTGGCGCCGCCGCCCGGCGACCCGCCTCTTGCGGACCACCGGGTATGATTCGGTGGTCGGATTTTTGGTTATATCTGCTCCGTGGGTTCTCCTGGGATGCCTCCCTCAGAACTGGACCCTCCGTATTTCATCTCTTCCACTTTGACTCATCTTCCACGAAGAATGCAACAAGGGAGATCTGTGGGGGGGGGGGGGGGGTTGGGCCTTGTTCGGGTCGGCCTGCGCCCTCTGCGTTAGCATTCAATCAGGTGGGTTCACAATAAATGGATCACAAGATTAATAAAACCCTTTATAACCTGAAACAAAAACCACTCACATGAACGAGCGATCTTCTGATCAACTTGTTTGTGGGTTGATCTGTTTTCATCGTTTTCAATCACAATAATGGGGAAAACTCAAATGGAAACAAACCCCTACATGTAATCGGTGTTCACTCGGTGGAGTTGCGAGAAGAAGGCATTGTTCTGTTGACATGAAGAGGAGATGACGTAATCATTGGAGACATTCTTCTCGAGCGGCGTCTACTCCTTTAATGTGGATTAAGGTCATTAGAGATTTTTTTCGTGTTCTTCGTGGGAAGAACGCTCTCACTCTAATTCTCCAAAGCTTCACCAAGGTCTTATGTTCAAACCAACATAAAATAAAATAAAATAAAACTTATTAAAATGATGGATTAATGAATTCAAAAAGATTCAAATTCATTAAGTTACATACATTAATTAAAAAGTTGGGTTGGATCATTAGTTTGGAGGGAGGAGGTGAAGAGGCTCCAAAAAAAATAAAGGGATAGTTTCATCCTCCTTAATTGGGGGTTCAAGGAGTTAAAGGGGAGTTAAGGGGTTTCATGGAGTTAAAGGGAAGTTAAGGGGTTTCAAGATAGTGGGCCTCTCTTAGTTATATCCTCTCAAGGGAGGTTAGGGTGTGGTGGGACCCACTTCTAACATCCACTTAGAGACTTTAACCACCTAAAATAAAAATAATCCATCACTTTTTTTTATTTTACTTTTCTTTATGAAACCCTGAAAACTAACATCCAAGAATGATAAAACACAACTACGGTAATGGCCCCCTTAAGCGAATACCAGAGCTGCGAGTTCAACGGCGTTATCGGATTTCAATTCCGAGCCCCGGTTGAAAAGATATAAAATCCCGCACGTACGTTTACTGAACGTACCCGAACAAAACATTAAAAATTGATTATGAGGACACTGGGTCTCGGAATCAGGCGATGTTAGAAACCACAGACTCGTAAAATTTGCATGTATTTAAGAAAAAAAATTCCACAGGATTTCTAGGTATTTATAGTATATCTTAGCCAATGTATCTATACTATTAGAGTTTATATAAACTGAATATATTTTCATATACCACAATGTTATATCAAATAAAATTGATTCAATTCATTATGCTTCCTTTCCAATAGATTTTAAATAAAAAACACATAATCCATTGGGTATTCTTTTATGAAAGTTTTTTTTAAAATCCAAGTGATTTCCCCAACTCTAGGTCTAAAAAACATACTACTCATAAAACAGAGATCTTATATATTATATATCCGTATCACATCATAAAAACCTTCTAATACCATTGTCTTTCTACTATAACCTATACAGAAATCCAAAATACCATTTAGATACCTAAGAACTCTTTTAAATATATCTCATTGAGCATAACTTGGATTACTTGTATACTATAAGGCCTCAGCCTTAAATGTTACATAATCATGAGTTATGTCAAGAATTAACTTTGATGATCTTTTTAGGTTTAAAGATTTAGGGAATTAGGAAATAACTATTACATAAAAAAAATAAATACAAAGTGGAAACTTCCAATTTTATAAATTTCTTCCATAACATAAAACCATTAAAAAATAAACATGTTTTCATTACATGTTTAATCATCATAACTTTTCTTTGATTCAATCCTTGACTCTATTCTCCCTTAAATTATGTAAAAACATTTAAAAGCATAGGATGAGCACAAAAGGCTTAGTAAGGGATATAAAAATAATGAAATCCCATTAGTATATTTAAAACATGATAACACATTCAATGTTCTTGGAGCGGATGAAACAAAACATTTTCACACGAATAAATCTCATTTTTTTTTTGCTCAATGAAAAAAACTAAAACCAATAACAGGAAATTAGAACTCCTTTAGGTGACTTCTAGAATCATATAAATAAAACCCTTTCAAGCATCTTCCAATTGGAATAACCATATGGTTAACATCTAAATTATAGGTCTATAATAGGGATCACCCTTCGTATAAGCTATATCGGGCTCACCTGTGAGATATAATGGGGCTCAACCCTTCATATAAGTTGTGTTGGGATCACTCTTGAGCTATAATGGGGATCTACAATATGTATAAGCTATATCAGGCTCACTCGTGAGAAATAATGGGGCCCAACCCTTCGTATAATCTATACCATACACACACATTTCATATAATTTTCATGTTCTATTTCATGAATAAAACACATACACCATATAACCCATTTTTTAATGATTCTTCTAATCCCATATGAAAAACATTTCTATATAAAAATATCATTTTTATTTAAGAACCCATTTTCAATACCAAGATACCCAAATAAAGTAATAATGGAATTATTATCATTTTAAAATACTTTAAGGCTTTTAGAGGAATCCAAATATCAAATAATGGTCACAACAGCAGAGAAGTCATTATCACCGTATATGTTAAAAAACATTCCCTTTGTAATTTTTTAAAGAAAGTAAAATGATTCATATAAAAGATTACTTTTGAAAACATTTTATGAAATAAAAAATTGACATAAAATTTCAAGTATATTCCGTTTATACCCACATAAATAAATGTGTAATTTAATATCATGATAAAAATGTGCTAATTAAGTATTTAAATCTTCATAGTGTCTCATACCACATCAAACATTTAAATATTAATCTCTATGATTTGAAAAATTAGAATATTATAGATCAAATATGGATATGAAATGTCATAGTGGCTATATATATATATATATATCTTATAAAACAATAATGGTTCCTATTATCAAGAAACGTCTGAATGAAAGGAGATTGAGACGAAGTCCCTTACCTTGAGTCCAACTTGTATCATTCATTATTTAAATTCCTGAATAATATACTTCAATTAATTTATAATTTATTTATACCTTTTTAAAATTTTATTATTAATTTTATATCACTTATTACCATATTATACCAATTAGTTAATTATTTTAGTTCATATCAGAGATTTTGTCGATGTTCGGTATTTTGGTCAAAAATAAACTTATTTTGATGCTAATTATCTATGTGGTCATAAGACTGTTATCTCAAAAATATTTTTCATGATTTAAATATCATATATATCCAGTATATATGTATTTAGAATAATCCAAAATATTTGGAGATAAGATATGAAATGCACCATTCATGGACACAGTAGGTCGTACATACTCATGAGCGCTACATTCATTTCTTTGTCATATTAAAGAAATAAAAATTAAATGTTACATGGGTATAATATAATTATAATATAATATATATGTTATATATGTTACATAAGTTTATTAATTATATCTTTTATATGTTCCATGTATTTCATGAACGAGTCATATCACTTTAAGGGGGTTTTTGTCCACACTACCTCAAATGACATTATGGTATTTACACATTATGGAAAGCATAAAGGTATGTTGTAAATTAAAATTACAAAAAAAAATATACTATAAATAAAACACATATCATATATAAATATAGTTCTATCATAATGGTCACCATGAGAGGTGGTGGCAGAAAATTGAACAATCATTGTTTTGTGAGGTAGTAGTTCGTCATACATAGAAATAGTATGTTCTTTATCCATTAGATGGAGGTCTGTGTATGTTTAGGTAGAACCCGTCTCATAAAAACAACCTAGTATATTTATTATAATGTTTTTGTTATAAAATAATGGAATAAATGTATTTTTGGGGTCATATGAGGATAATAATTAAAAGGAGTTTGAGGGAAGACGTTACCTCTAAATCAGGTAACTTTTTTTGATTTTAGCTAAAAGAATTTCTTGAATTGTCTTCTTCCTAAGGTAAGGATTATATGATTAAGGGATTGAAGTTAGGATCTTATATTATCAAAATTTTTCTGAACCAATGGGCTTGATAGGTGTGAGTAAGCGGGTAGATGTTGTGGCCTTTAATAATAGCGAGGGGCACTTTAGGAAAGTCTTGAAATATTATTTTATTATAAATTTATTTTCGAATTATATTAGATAAAAACTGATACATTTAGAATATAATATGAGTATGGGTCTTAATCCTATAAAATAATAGGTTTTAGACATGTTTAGTTTACAAAATTAACCTTATCTTTTAGCTTTAACCCTTAGTTAAAAACATTAACTCTTACCAAGTCTTCTTGTATTTTCATAATATGTTGTTATTATAGTTACTATAAAATGAAAAAAGAACCAAAAGTGGATAATTGAGGAAATTTTCATTATTAAACAAGTAATTTGGAGAAATAATAGATGTTTATAATTATTATATCATTTAGTTAAATAGTATTTTTATAAAAAAACTCATTTATGTCATTTTTGATAGTATTTTGAAACTAATTTTTGTTAAAGTCGTAACAAATTGATTACATCTGAAAAAGGAATTAACTCATACCTCACATGTCAATTTCATCCAAAAAATTCATTTATGGCATCAAAATGTTCAAATTATCATTATTTTATTATTTATAAAATTGTTTATTTGAATATTTCATTAATAATGTAATTGTTGTATCATCATTGTGTCCTAAAAATATTTATTTATTTAATGTCTAAAAAATTATAAATAAACTAATATGATGTAGGAAAGATTTTTATCTTTATATTTAATATTTATAGTCATATATATCATTTATTTAAACCAAATTATAATTGATTTAGTTAAGAGATACATGTTTATGTTATATTTCCCTTTTTATTAAATTAAATCTTATAAAAGGTCATTATCACACCCAAGTGGCTCTATGGGGTCCTAAGTTAGAACCAAGGATGACCATGGTCAGAAATATATCATAAAATAGGATTATTACATGTGTTAGGATTTTTATTATTATTATAATATTATTTCTTAGCCTTATTTACCAGATTTAAACTTTATCCGTGGTAAATAAAAATAATTACCGAAGTTGTTATCCATAAAAACTAAAAATTAAAGGTACCTATTTACATAATATGGATATTATTATTCAAAATATGAAATAAAATTTTAAAAATTATAAACACATAATTAGTAGAAATTAAATGAAAATTAATTCATGTTGTCCAAACTAGAAAATGGGTTTTAATAAAAAGTAAAACTATCAAATGATTGAAAAGATTTTATGTCCAATTTACAAGTGAAATTACTTCAAATGAACATAATTGGTCTAAATGATAAAAACATAATCCAATTTCACTTTAAAACCAATTAAAATTATAATCTAACTATATTAATAAATTAGTAAAAACGACAATTTTGATATAAAATGCAGTATTTTTCACTATTCATAAAAATATGGATTCTATCATAAAAATACCAAAATTTCAACTGAAGTAAATTTTTATGTTCCTATTCTAAATGAAATTTTATTTTGTCAAATATAACATATAAAATTTAAAAAAAATAAATATTTTTAAAGAGAGTTCTTTATCAAAATCCGTTAAAATGACCTTATAAAAATATTAGAGTATTTTATGCTTAAACATGGATTTATTCCCATTTTAAGCATGTAAAATTAATTAAAAAATGTAAATCCATTTAAAAAATATGTAAAATCATAATATAGTTAATTATTTTCATTATATCCAATTCAATTTCCAGGTGTAAATTACCATTGAAAATAATAGTATTATTGTTTTATTATTATTCGGTATAACTCAGTGTTGTGTGCACCGTAATATTTCGTTGAAAATCGTTGTTGTGTGTCGAGTAGACTATCATACATATTTTACCCTTTAAAATAAAATTAATATTAAATTCAAAAATATTAATAGATATTAAAATTTATTATTCGGTAAATAACTGGGATGTTACATCATTCTCGCCTTTCAGAAATTACGTCCTCGCAATTATAAAATTGGGATCGAATAATTAATTGAAAATTCCACATTGGAAAAAGGTACAATAAAACTATCACTTTAAGATAAATAAAGAGAAGTACAAAGGTCTCCTGAGATATCCTATTTTAGGGTTCCCTCTATGAAAACATAGACATGGATGATAATACTAACTCGAAAAGACTAATAGAGAGTGATAGAGAACATAGTAATTGGAATGTTATCCATCACAAAACCATATTTATGTGATGGGTCAAAAGACCATTAGGAAATGTAAATGAATAATGTCTTTTCTTCAAGATCATTTTGATAAAGTTGGGGAATTAATTTACTTCCTAGAATAAGGACATAAGAAAACGTAATTACTTGATGTAAATCTTTTTTATTGCAATAATTTTATCCTCATAATATTCCTAGAATATTATGTGCATACCTAAGAATAACCTTAAGTATAAAAGATCACACAAACCACAAACGATATAAATATCGTAAAATTAATGTCCAAAAGTTAATTCATACGTCACATTAAAAAAATCCTTACATAAACATAACCCCACAAAACATCTCCCAAAAAAGAACTTAAAAACTTATTATCACATCATATAAAACCTTATATGGTGTGGCTAAAACCTTGAACTTATGGTTATCCTTTGAAAAATACCAGTCTCTCAAGAGGTTCCATCACTTCACCAGATGTCTCCACATAAACTATAGTAGCAGCAAAATATTTTCCCAAACCTTTTTCTCTATCATACTAATTTCTTCCATGTGTAATTAACTTTGGACACTTGTTTTCATAATGTCCTTAATCATTGTATTAAAATAATCTTACTATAGACTGGATATCTATTATCTCATTATTGAACTATTCATGGCCCTTTTCTTTGTAGTCATGAACCATGTGAATAAACATAACACACTAGTAACACTTCCTAGATCCTAACATGCATTCCCCAAAATGTATTTTACCACACTTGAAAAGGTTTTGGGATTACCACTAGAATTCTCAGTTGGTTTCTTCTCCATTTCTTAAAACCTTGACTATTTATTAATCTTATCATCTCATGGAACATAAGTATAGAAAAACTCCTTTTCCACTTTCTCAGCATAATGATCCACTTTTTCATAACTTTTAAATTCTCTTGAGGCAAAATATATTTGTATCCTAGGTTTCAATCCTGAGTTAAATCTATTAATTTTATAGTTAATGTCTCGAATAAAATCTGGAACATACCTATCTAATCTTGTGAATTTATATTCATATTAGGAAATTGAATCATCATATTCTTTATTTCATTCCAAAAAGTGTTTCTCCATCCTAAGCTGAATAACCTTATTGAAATACTTCTCATGTAAAATATCCTTAAATTCTTACCATTATATGGCATCAAGGTCATTTTTCTCTCAATTATTATAATCTAATAACCACTATAGATCAGTTTCACATTGAAAACAATAGATGAAAAGTGTTACCTTTCAAATTTATGAACATCCCATGAATTCAAATATCTTATACAGGGTATTGATCCATCCTTCAGTTACCACTAGGTCTGATAATCCATTGACTGATGGGGGATGTTGCCTCATAAAATGTTCCACTACGTACGTATTCTTCTATGGTTGGTTAGGATGATCTCATGCATAGAAAACACTACCATTAATAGCCTCAGCCAAATACTTCATAACTACAACAAACTATTCAGTTCCAATTCCCACCACCTCATGTTGTTTATTTGAAAGGTTTGTTTTCCTCTTGATTCCTTCCCATTACAGATTTCCTATTTTTTCTGTGGAAAACCATTCTGAATAGACATAGTTTAGATGAAACAAAAATATAATCTTAAAATGATACATCATTTCAACATAACCATAAAGTTAAATAATCTAAATGAATTCAATTTACACCATCATAACCTCTAAAGGTATCTAAACTGACATTTGATACCAACTATAAATCCCCAACCATAAACATTACATAATATTGAGTTATGTCAGGAAATCACATTGAGGAACTTTTTAGTTTTAGATATTTAGATAATTAGTCCATAACTATTACAAAAAAAACATAAAAATACAAATTGTACACTTCCAACAGTATCTATTTCCTCCATAACAAAAATACATTTAAAAATAAACATGGTTTCTTTTCATGTTTAATCATTATAACTTTTCCATGATTCCATCATTGACTCTATTATACCATTAATCATTTGAAAACATTTAAAAACATGGGATGAGCACAAAAAGCTCAGTATGGAAAATAAAAAATAAATAAAAACCAATAGCCTAGTTAAAACCTGACAACCCATTAAATGTTCTCTAATTAGATCAAATAAAAAATTTTCACATGAATAGAACTCATAATTTTTGCACAATGAAAAATACAAAAACCAATAGCAATAAATTAAAACTCTCTTAAGTGACTTAGAGAATCATATACATAAAACCCTTTCAAATATATTCCAATTGAAAAAACCATATGTTTTACATCCAAATTAGAGATCTATATTGGAATCACCCTTTTCATAAGTTATATCTTTCTCACCCGTGAGATATAATGGGGATAAACCCTTAGTACAAGCTATGTCAGGATCAACTATGATCTATAATGGGGCTCAAACCTTCATATAAGCTATATCGGGATTAGCCATGAGCTATAATGGGGCTCAACCCTTTGTATAAGCTATATTGGGCACACCCATTACATATAATTCTCATGTACCATTTGATGAATAAAACATGTGCATTACAAAACCTCTTTGTTGAAAGCTTCTTCTAATCCCATATGAAAAAAATTTGAATAAAAAAATTTTTTCATTTGAGAACAAATTTTCAATATCAAAATACCCAAATAAATGAATTTGGGAATTATTTTAATTTTAAAATTCATTCATTCTTATAAAGGAAGCCAAATATAAAATAACGGTTACGACGGCAGATAAGTCATTTCCACATTATACGTTAAAAATATTCCTTTTGTCGTTTTATAAAGATAGTAAAATGATTCACATAAAAATTTTCCTTTTGAAAACATTGAATTAAATTCAATATTGACATAAACTTTCTGGTATATTCCTTTTATACCCATAATATAAATATGTAATTTAATATCAGGAAGAAAAATATGTGATAATTAATTCCTTAAATGTTCAAGGTGTCCCATGCCACTTTGAAAATTTAAATATTAATCTCGATTATTTAATAAATAAAATTAGTATAGATAAAATATGCATATTAAATGTCATGATGGTTGTATATACACCATAAAAAAAATTATAAAGGTGCATATCATCATGAAATTCCTTAATGAAAGGAGATTGAGACGAAGTCCCTTACCTTGAGTCAACTTGTATCGTTCAATATTTAATTTCTAGAATAATAAATAGAGGTTAATTTATAGATTATTTAAAACCTTTTTAATTATTATAATTAATTTTATATCACCTATTACCATGTGTAGCAATTAGTTAATTATTTTAGTTCATATCGGTCGTTTTGTCGATATTCGGTATTTTAGTCAAAAATGAACTTATTTTGAGGCAAATTATCCATGTGGTCATAAGTCCATTATCTCCATAATATTATTCATGATTTAAATATCATATATATCTAGTGTATATATATATTTAAATAGTCCATATCATTTGGAGATAAGAAATGAAATGCACTGTTCACGAAGACGGTAGGTCGTACGTGTGCTTGAACGCTACTTTCATTAATTTGTTATATTAAAGGAATAAAAAATAAAAGATACATTGTTATATTATAATTAAAGAATAATATATGTGTTATATATATTTCATAAGTTTATTAATTATATCTTTTATATGTTCAATGTATGGCATGAACGAGTCATATCACTTAGAGGGGGTGGTAGTCCACACTTCCTCAAATGAAATTATCGTATTTACACATTATGGGAAAAAATGGTAAGTTGTAAATAATAAAATACAGAAGAATAGATAAAATATAAATATAATATATGTCGTATATTAACATAGTTCTATCATAATGGCTACCATGAGAGGTGGTAGGAGAAAATTGAACCATCGTCGTTTCGTGAGGTAGTAGTTGTCTGTACACAGAAATAGTATGTTCGATATACATTAAATGGATTTTTGTGTATGTTTAGGTAAAAACATTAGCATAAAAATATAATAGTATATTGATGATACTTTTTTTGTAATAAAATAATGGAATGAATATAGTTTTGGTGTTTGGATGAGGAAAATAAATGAAAAGAGCTAGAGAGAAAACATTACCTCTAAATCGGGTAACTCCCTTTGATTTTATCCAAAAGGCTATTTTGAATTGACTTATTCTCAATGGAAGGATTATAGGAGTTATTTATAGATTCATGGAGATTATTTGAGTATAATTTGGATGGTCTGATGGGCTTGAGAGGTGTGAGAAAGTTGGTTGATGTGGTTGCATTTTATAAGAGGGAGGATGGGTACTTTAGGAAACACTTGAAATATTATTTTATTATAAATTGATTTTATAATTATAATAGTTCAAAAATGATAAATTTATAGGATTATATGATTATGGGTCTAAATTCCTTCAATAAATTTGTTTTAGACTAGTTTAGGTCACAAAATTAACCTTTTCTTGTAGCTTTAACCATTAGTTAAAAACATTATCTCTTACCATGTCTTCTTGTATTTTCTTAATATATGGTTACTATAGTTAATATAAAATTCTAGAAGAACCACAAGTGGATCATTAATGTAATTTTTAACATTATATAAGTCATTTTTTCTAATATTATATTTTTAGGAGTATTATATCATTTAATAAAATAGTATTTGTTTTAAAAAGTCATTTATGTCAATTTTGAAACTATTTAGAAATTGATTTTTTTAAAGTCATAAAAAATTTATTCCTTCTAAAAAAAGGAATTAACTCATCCCTAAAATTTATATTTAATCCCAAATATTCATGTATGGAATAAAAATGTTCAAATACATTTATTTTAATATTTATAATATCATTTATTTGAATATTTCATTAATAAGGTAATCGTTCCAACGTGAGCATGCCATAAATATATTTATTTATTTAATGTATAAAAATTATAAATAAAATACCATGATATAGGAAATAAATTTATCTTTATAATTAATATTTATATTATGATATCTCATTTATATAATCCAAACTAAAAAAATAGTTAGGTGATACATGTTTATGTTATATTTCCCTTTTCTTTAAATTAAATATTACAAAAGGTCACTATCACACCCGAGTGGATCTATGGGGTCCTAAATTAGAAACAAGGATTATTATGGTTGGAAATATATCATTTCATAGTATTAGGACATGTTTTGGGTGAGTTTTATATAATATTATTTGTTTACCCTTATTTACCTGATTTACCCTTTAACCAGGGTAAATAAAAATAATTACTGATGTTACTATTCGTACTACCTAAAAATAAAAGGTACCTATTTACCTAATTTGGAAATTATGATTCAAAATATGGAATCAAATTTTCCAAATTCAAAACACATAATTGGTAGAAATTAATTTAAAATTAATTTTTCTTATCAAAACCAAAAAACAGATTTTTAAGAAGTAAAAACTATCAAAAGATTAACATGTGTTTATATTAAATTTAAAAGTAATATTACTTAAAATGACTGTAATTGGATTAAATGATAAAAAATTAATAAAATTAAACTTTAAAACCAATTAAAAGGATTGTATAAATATATAAGTAAATTAGAGGAAAAGGTAGTTTTGAATTAAAATACATTATTTTTTACTATTCATAAAAATATGGATTTTATCATAAAAAACCAAAATTTCAACCGAAGTAAATTTTAATATTCCTATTATAAATAAAAAGTTTATTTGATAAAATAGAACAAATAAAAGTGACCAAAACTATTTTAAAAAGGGTTCCCATCAAAAGGCGGTAAAACAACCTTTTAAAAATATTAGTGTATTTTGTGCTTAAAATTGGATTCATTCTCATTTTATACCTCTAAAATTAATTATATAAATTTGAAAACCTTTAGAAAATATGTAAAATAATAAAATAGTTTATTCTTTCCATTATCTCTAATACAAAGGCTAGGTGTTAACCACCATTTAAAATAATAATAATATTATAGTATTATTTTTTGGTATAACTCAGTATTGTGTGCAACGAAAGATTTCACAGAAACATGATTGTTGTGTGTCAGGTACGCTATCATACATAGTGTACCCTTTAAAATAAAATTAATATTAAATTAAAAATTATTAATAGATATGAAAATTTATTATTCTATAAATATCATAGATGTTATATATGCCTTCTTGGCATTCCAACAACATAAGTAATTCTAGGAATTGTATATGTCATGTAATACATGTGACACTTAATCACCGTTGAATTTTAAAATTAAAAAATATCCTTCCAGGATTTGGGAGGATCCTACTCCCTAATAATAGAGGCTAAATACCAGTGAATATTTTTTTTTCAAACTTCATTTTTTAAGAAAGGTGAGCTCAAGGGCTCTTTATTGAAAATAAAGAAAGGGGGATTATAAGAGTGAAAATTTGGAATTTTACATTTGTCTCTAACAAGGTTTTTCAAGAGATCGGAAGGAAGGGTAGTAGAGCATATGAGTCCTTCTTCAGATTCTTCTTGGTTTGCAAGTCCATCTGCGAGTTTGTTGGCCTTCACAATGGTATGTGTGATGATAGAATTCATTGAGGAAAGCTTATCCGGGTAGTTCACCCACATTGTTGTTAGCTTCCTTAAGAGATAAATAATTCTCGTCCTAGTTTCCTACACAATTGTTCTTGAATCACATTCAAACCATAAATTATGACAACCTCGCTGATAAGCAAGAGCAACAGCTCTGATAAATACAAGCATTTATGTTTCCAAGATAGTTCCATTATCACATTAGACATAAATACATTCAATTATGTCACTATTGTGGTCCCTAAAAATAGCATCGTATCTAGATTCTCTCTGGTTCCCCCTCGAGGCGCCGTCAGGGTTGCATTTATTCCATCCGATGAATGGTGGGAACCAGAATGTTTCAATGGTACCAAGAGGTTTGGGGTAGTTACCCTTGATGTTCAGTCATCTAAGTATGATGAGATTAGTTACTGAGTTGTTGTAGCAGGTAGTGAGGGGAAAATGGTGTTCTGTTTAGATGAGATTATAGAAGATATCACCAGCTTTGGATTGGGGCGAGTGCTGGTGTGGGTTGAAGCATTTCAGCCATTCTAGAGCACATGTAACAACTCTGTGCAAGCCACTTTAAGGACTGCATGCATCTTTTTAGAGAGGAGAAGATCTATAATCGCTTGCATGAGGGATGATAGTGACTTTTCCTAGGGCTGCTGTAGCTCAAAAAGATTGAATTCTTCTGGCTAAAGATATGAGCATGTTTTACCACCCAGAAACATATGGTCAAAATCCTCATTATGTTGATGAAAATGAGAACACCCAGAACATTGGGAAATTCCCACTCTTTGGAGGTTCACCTCAACCAGAACCTTATTTTGTGATTGTCTCAAGAGAAAAGTAAATCTAGAAGGAATGATCCATGTTTTATAAAATCTACTAATCCATTTCTTTTCTCCCAGATTCAGGTGCTTTTATAAAGTCTTGGAACCAATATTATCATTCAGGGATTGGTCCCAAATGAGGATGTCATCCTGTTGAATGAAATCATAGGATGTAACAATATCAGCAACATCGTCAGGGAGTAAATCAACTCTTTCAAGCTAGTCTTTTATTTCTATATTCTGATTAATGTATATATTCAGGGGATTTACCTAGTTAATCAAAGGTTCTCCAAGACAATTTGTGTCCCAAAAATTTAGATATGAATTAGCACTAACAATCCAGTGGGACTATATATAAATTTTATGGAAAATAATTTTTAATCTAGTCCATATGGATGATCCCATATAAAAATATTTTCCTGAAATAAGATTAGGAACAAATCTTGATCTAAGAAAGTGTACTTATACTAGGTTCTTGTTTACTAACTTCCATATGAAATGAGCCTAGAGGGATTGATTAAATAGAGACATTCTTTTCCCTCTACGACCACCAAAATCATGGGGTAAGAAACTTTGCTTCCAAGGGGTGGTAATAATCTTTTGTTCCATCACATTTCCACTCCAAACAATGTTTCTTATCATGGAGTTAATAGATTCGATAATTGTAGCAGGCCATAAGTACACCATGAATGTGTATACCAACATTGAAACCACAACATGCTTGACTAGGCATATACAGCCTCCCATTGATAGAGACTTGCCTCACCAAGCTGTGAGAGTTTTTCTAATTTGGATGACTATATTGGAAAATTATGAGGCTCTGGGTTTTCCCCAAAACATAGGAACGTCGAGGTAGATAAAAGAGATATATCCTTCCATTACACTGAGATCATTCATCGGGGATCTTTTTCTTGCATCTGGAATGTGTTTCCCAAAGTAGATAGAAGACTTAATCTAACTAATTTCTTACCCAGAGACTATTTTATAGTGGGGGAGAGCATTTTTTATGTTGATGATATTCATTCTGTCCCCCTGGGTGAAAATGAAAATATCATCAGTAAAAAAAAGATGCGAGGGGGAGAAAAACCTCTAGGTGTTGTAATGGTTTTCATTTTTCCAGTATCTACCATGTGAAGGAAGAATTTTCTAAGATTGTCTTCTGTGATGGAAAATAAAATATATGAGAGAGGGTAGCCCCACCTAACCCCCCTCATACATAGGAAGTACCCTTCCATGATGTCATTGAAATGAATATAATTGCAGGCAGATTCAAGGAGGACAGTTATCCATCTTATAAATTGAAAACTAAAGCCAAAATTCAGAAGAAAATTATTGATGAAGGTCTAGTCAATAGTATCAAAGGCCTTTATAATGTCTAGTTTGAGAGCAATTTTTCCTCTCCAGGTGGGATTTGGATGGATATTAACACATTCTGAGGTTGTGAGTAAAAATTCTTGGATGTATCTTCCTTTCACAAAACCAAATTGGTTTCCATAAGTGATTTTTTCTACGATTTGAAGAGTCTATCGGTGAGAATATTTGTAATAATTTTATCCATGGAATTGAAAATTACCACTGGCCTAAATTGTGTGATTTCATATTCATTCTCCACTTTCAGAAGTTGGGCTACAAATTGGGCATTGAAACCATGAGCACAGGACCCATTTTTGAAAAAATGCTTGACAATATTTACTACATCATGAAACAATATTTCCCAATAGTATTGAAATTAATAATTTGTGAATACATCCAGACCAAGTGAGTTGTCCTTCTTGATTCCAAAAACAGCTTCTTTGATTTCCATATCAAATGGAAATGAGGTGAGTAGAGAGTTTTATTCTGATGTGACCAGCTTCAGAATGATTCCCTCCTTGAGCATCTCATTCCTTCGGGTACCATTGAACTGGTTCATGTAAAAGGAAATAATGTGACTTGTAGGATATGTACTTTATTCAATGATTTTGTCCCCATCATTGAGAAGGGAAAGTGTTCTGAAAGCTCTTCGGATCCTTTGCATAGTATTAAATAATTTTGGGTTTCTATCCCCATCTGTAAGCCATTTAAATTTAAAAATGTCCTTATTGATGTTGTCATGAATTTTGATCAGCTTTTCTAAATTTGTTGAATCTCAACTTCTTGGTCATGCCTACCAGTAATTTTTGATTGCATGATTGATTATTGTCTTTCAGGAAAAGCACATTCATGAGAATTAATTTCTGCATCAATAGAACTAAAATTTGTTTTGCTCGACACATTGTGTTTGGACTTAAGAATCATGAGGATGGGGATGCAAGATAAGGGGTAATCATTGATGCTCATTCTCCAAGAATCTTGAAATTTTTTGAACATTTAAGGAGATCTTCCCATGCATTATTGATTCTGAATGGAAGAGAATGTCTCTATTCGGTTCCAAAAAAATGAACCAGGATGGGATGGTGATCATAATTTTTCCTAGCCAGTGTGATGCATGAGATGGACATCAATTTTCCCATAGAGGCATCATTAACAAATGCCTTTTCAATTTTTCTATCCCTAATACCAATAAGATACTTCCTGTACCAGGTAAACATGGACCCAATGAGGTTGAATTCTGTATGGTTTGTTTCATAAACACATGTTTCAAATTACCTTGAAGAGATTGAGTTAAACACTGGTCTTAGCATCTCATATACATGAATAATTGCATTAAATTCACAAATGATTGACCAGGGATCTGAAATAGACATAGAGGGATTTTCAATTGTCAGCCATCTGGATCTTCTATCCAGATAGATATTGGAAAAATGAACAAAGGTGCAAAACATTTTCTGTCCCACTATGCCAAAGCTACATGTGATGGCTTAGTTGTCTTCATGAGTAATGCTTGGATTTTTCAACCCTACTATGATCCACCAACCCAATTATGTCAAATTTAGAATTATGTTGAGAATTTATCAGATATTGATAACCCCTATTTATGAGGAGGTTAAAGTTATTCGATGAAATACATTTTGGCTTCGAGATTCCAATGAGATTGGTTTTATACCTACCAGTAAGAACCCTGAAGAAACTATTTGTGTTGGGGTTGGATATTCCCTGACAGTTCTATAAGAGAGTCTTTATTTTTGAAACAACTTGGGGGTAATACCCCCTTTGTTTTTATCCAATAGTCTTTGTGATTTTCGGGAAGCCTCTTCCTCGGAATTTGAAGTAGATTTAAGATCCATTGGGTCACCAGAATTGCAGGAGTTTCTCATGTTCACTTCCTTCATGGGGGTGTGAGATGGAGGTTCCCCATTTTGGCCATCATTTGTGTTGTCTAGGGCCTCAGCTAAGGAGGATTGTTGTTTCATGAAAACACCTTTATTATCTGAGTTATGCTCATGGACTGGAGTAGAAACTTTGGAAATGAGTGATTCATTATAGATATTGGTCCTTGTCTCATCATCTGGTGAACCTGGAAGCAGGAAGGACAATTGGTCAGTAGTGTTATCCATTTTGATAGCCTCAGCAATTCCAAAAAAATTGAGGTCGAGAGAAAATTCTTTATACTGAGAAGAAAGTGTTTTGTGAAAAATCACTTATTCAGGGACAAGAGAGAGAGCATCATCCAATGACCCTCAGTCTTCATTAGATAACCTGGGGTTAATATAATTTTTATCTTCTTCCTCAACAATAGCATCCCACAAAGAGTGTTTGTGTAATCCTTTAGAGACATTGAGATATTTGAAAGAGCTAGATTAATTTTACTTTCTATAGGTCACTGGCTTAAGTTTTGTATCTCTTGATACTTCTCTCCAGAAATTTGTATTGACAGCAGGAATAACTATTTTTTGACCATTTGCCAGTTGGTTATGGAATGCCCCACCATTTTGCAATGGTCACAGAACTGAGGGAGATTCTTAAATTCATATTTGATCTCCATTTGGATATCCTTAGCGATCAAATAGACCTTGGCTGGAGGTGGAAACTCCATGTTGATTTCAATGAGCACTCTAGCATAGAGGCTAGTATACCCATTCAGTGTGATCTAATCAATTTTCAATTGGGTGATAATTACAAAGGGTACATAGTTGATAATTTTGGGATGCTAATATATCCATGGAAGTACAAGGATCCTTTTCTAAACCTACACAAGAGAATGTTTTTGCAGAAAAGGATGGAAGTTTGGGTCCCATCCCGAGAGCCTGAAAAACCTGGCTTGAGATTAAGGTTTCCACTGCACCAGACCGCATCTAGGTGTTATTAAAATTCCAAAATATCATGAAAATAGCATTTCCTGATTTGGACGAGTCTCCATCTGAAATAATTCCAATAGTGAAATTTTTTTTGCTTTAAGTCAGCATATGACCAGTGTTTAGCCCCTTTTTAGTAGGATATTCGACCCAGCACTGAGAATTTGCAACACTCATGCCATTGTTGAAGTGTAACAGGGTCTATATATAAAGTAAGAAAACCATCACTCACCTTCAAGTATCTAGATTAAATATACTTAATCTTATGTATATTTTTACCTAATTCCAGCATTTTGATGTTTCTTTATAAGATATAAGTTTCCAAATTTATTTGATTTATATCAGTTCAAAATATAATCATTTTTTCAATAAAAAACACAGCGGTTTTTATGAAACCTACTATAAACACATTTATAATATTTGATAACTATAAATCCATTTGATAAAATTAATTCATTAAATTTCTCATGAAACTATTTTGGAGCTTCATTAAAACCATATAGGGACTGCACCAATTTAAAATCCTTGTTTTCATTACCAGGTTCTATGAATCCATCTAGTTGTTCCAAATATATTTTTAGTCAATTTTGCTATTTAATAATGTTTTTTAAATAACCATTTTTAGAATTTCAAAAATATATTTATAAGTTAGATAAAAAAATCTAATCCAAGTAATCCTAGCCACAAAATACAATGTATCTAAATAATTGATTCCTTTCTTTTGAGTAATCACATCGGCTACCAATTTCGGTTTATATTTTTCAATTATACCGTTTAATTTTCATTTTCTTCTAAATACACACTTACTTCCTATTAAGATCATTCATATAAAATATAACATTTAATGTTAGGATATTTCAATATATAAACTCAATATCACCTACTCCCTTATATTGTACATTTATTTAAGGTTTTAGGTATAGAAAAGGCACATGATGGGGTTTACAGAACATGTATTTTTTTAATAATTGAGGATTAATAAGATATGTACATAATTGATAAACACCATAAATATAATTTTTGAATCAAATATTATCTTATGGGAGAAATACATAACCAAAAAGTTGGATAATCCCATAATAATTTATAATTAATTTACAAAATTAAAGAAATAACTTATGATGAATTCTTTCTTAATTGATTAATTTGAAAAAATGTCTATTTAATTCTCTCATTATATTGTAAGAATGTAATATATATTCCCTCTAGAAATGATCCACATATGATCCATGAACTTCCAATCATTTTTTTGAACCTTGAGTTTCTAGCGTAGTAGATCCTAACTCTTTCATAATTTTTCTTTGATTGCCTAAAGATTAAAATCAAGAAGGATCATCTTTGTTCACTCTAGAATTTTGGGTGGTAGTGGAGGAGTATAATTCTATATTATTGAGATTTTTCTTCGAGAGTAATCTCCCAAGGTGTTTAGAATAATTCTCTAGATTTTTTTATACACACAAAAAACAAAAGCAAACCCCTTCATTAGAAATAATATAATTTGGATTAAATAGTGATAGGTTTGGAAAATAATACATTCACATGCACCCTTATTATTTCCTTAATACCTATGAAACCCAATGTCTATAATAATTTTGTTATTATTTCTTGAAATGTGCAAAAAAAGTGATTTGATTAAATATTATATATCTAAATAGTACTTAATATATCTTATTTTTCATCAGACCATTAAACTCAGTTTTTAATTCCTCCAAGATACTTATTGATTCTTGAATAATAACTTTTTATTTAATAAATAAATATCACTTCATTATTATAAAATAAATAAATAAATATTATATTCTCTAAATAGAAAATAATTATTTAATAAAATATTTTTTCCACATAATAATCTCTCAAATAACTAGTGGAATAATTTATGTAATTAATAAAACATGATTAATTGTTAAACCAAGTGTGTGAATAATATTCAGTCAACATTTTAAATAATATGTAATATTATTATTTAACTGAGTTTCTAGATTCACTTAGTGTGTGAACCTCTATGCTTCTCTCTCAATTATATTAGGTGAAGTATCCTAATGTCCTAGGTAAATATCTAGAGAAATACAAAATCACCCATATAGAAATAAGTTAATGTTACAATGACATCAAACCTCATACAAACTATTACTATATAATATAATCCAATTTTTTCAGTGTCTCTAATCAATCATGCTGTATAATGGTGTCATCAATCTATGTGCTTGATGTCTCTTTCTTTTATTCTTCCAAAATTAAACATTCCCACATACATCCATGGACATTAATTTATTTAGGCTCTGTCATTTCCACCAAAGGGCATGAGATATCAACATATATTAAAGAACATAAGAGAAAAATCCGTCCTCATGTTGTTTATTAATGAAATATTACTCATGATGCACCCAACATATCATAATTCATTGAGAACATATGAAATCACATTTTTATCCAATACATCAATGTATGTGACTCATAATATTAATATATATGGATAAATACACTTGTTCGTAGAACGAAACATCCAATCAAATAGTAATATGTGGATTTCCTACTTGCGAGCCTCATTCTCATAATCTCTTACACTAAAAATTACCAAGGGTGTACACTATGAGAAGGTGATTCAATGTTCTAAGAGTCTCCATTTTGGATAGTCAATATAATTTATGTCCCTTAAAATATTGAATTCATCTATAGAACATATATTTAAGAATATTTTCATGTTACTTTGAGGTTATCATCATTCCAGGGAACTGATATGACCTTTTACTGTGACATCTAATCTTATTAAATTATCATATAATATGTCACAAAATAGTAATCATGATTTTATAATTAGTTTATTGATATTCAAAACTATGAACACATATAATAATAAGGTGAAAAAGATTTAGTTCTTGGTAACCATCTCCAAAAACTACCACTTTCACTAGATACAACTGTTAACAACCATTAGTCTGCTAGATCTCACAAGATTCTCATTATTTTGTTGGGGTAATTATATAATAAATGGATCCACTATGTTTTATTCAGTGGAAACTTTGTATGTTGCAACTTAAAACTGCATAGATAAATACCTTAGTAGGTGATTCTTCAAAAGTATATGCTTTGTCTTTCAATGTTATCTTGTCTCTTTTAAAAGAGTCATCATCGTAGTATTATCACAATATAAAGTGATAGTAACTTTACAAATAAGTATTATATCAAACTATTGTAAAATTATTTGTATCCAAATGGATTCTTTGGTTGTATAAAAATCCTCAATATACATTAACTCCACTGTAGAATTAGTGGAAATCATCTTATTTAAACTCTTCTGGCTCTCAGATCCTCCATTATAACTGAAAACATATCCTAATTGGGAATTTAGATAATTCTGATCTATTCTAAAACAAGAATCAGAATATCCTATGATGATTAGCTCCTCATCTGCTCCATATACCAAGAACATATCATTAGTTCTTCACATATACGTAAGGATAGCCCTAACAGAAGACCAATATCGTTCACTTGGATTAGATTGATATCTACCTACCACGTTCAATGTACAGGAAACATCAACTATAGTTGTTGATGCTCCTTTCCATCACAGATTCTAACAACTGAAAAAGTGGAATACCTTAAGAACAAAGAGATTCATCCTTTTAAGAACATCAAAAATTTACAAAAGCATGAACAAGGAACTCTTTAAGCATGGGTCGCGCAAGTTTCATTATGGTCGCGCAAGTATACAAGCACGCCACATATGGGTCACGCAAGTCACTTGTGCGCCCTATTATTTTTTTCTCCCAAGGTCCTCAGATGGCCTATAAATACCCCCTGTGGGCCCCCCATTTCTAGGATTAAAAGTCCAAAACTCATATTCAAGCTCTGGTCACCCAAGTCTTCGTCTGAAGTCTTACGAACACTTATAAGGTAATTATTTACCTAGAATGGAAGTTATAAAGAGGAAGAATAAGGCCTATGTATTAGAAATAATTAATACTTTTGCGCGTAAGTCTCCGGTCCTTAAGGGAAATGATGACACTTGTGTGCCGCATTTACCTCTCAATGAAACTTGCATGCCACCTATCTGAAATCCTCTAGGGATGATACTAAGGGATCCAATTCAAAATCGCCCAAGTATCACTTCACAGGTTCTTCATCGCCCAAGTGAACTCATGTCGTGCAAGTATGCTTGCACGACCAAGACTTGTGCACCAGACCAATACTTGCGCTCCTCCTTCCAATTAATATACTTTCCTCAAATCCAACTTTCCTCTTAAATGAATGCCTTCAAACCCCTCTTCAAATCCATTTATGGCATGGTTCCTTTATTTGAATACTTATCTAAAAGAAATTCTGTGGAACATCTCTCAAAACCTTGTGAGTTATATAACTTTATCTCACCAAGCTTAGAGATTTTCTTCTTTCAACCTCATCCTTTAAGATGAGAAAATCTTTAATCTGGGCATCCTCCTTAAGAGTAAGCCCCAAGTTCCCAAATCTGGGCATCCTCCTTAGGAGTTAGCCCCATGTTCCCAACTCTGGGCATCCTCCTTAGTTGTAATCCCCAAGTTCCCTAATCTGGGAAACTTCCTTAGGAGTAAGCCCCATGTTCCATAATCTGGGCATCATCTTTAGGAGTAAGCCCCAAGTTCTTTAATCTGGGAATCCTCCTTAGGAGTAATCCCCAGTCATAATTTGTCTTAACCTGGGCCTCCTTTTCAAGAGTGAGCCTCAGATTACAAATACCCTTAATATGGTCATCCTCGTTAGGAGTAAGCCCCAGCCTTAATTTCTTTTGATTTGGGATTCCTTCCCATGAATAAAACCCAATCATAAGTCCCCTCTAATTTGGGAATCGTTCTTAGGAGTAAGTCCTAATTTAAATATACAAATCTCCATAAAGCACATATACCTTTATGGACCATATTCTCGGGATTCTCCCCTGAAGTAAGTCCTGATCTTCATATATTTGGGCAGTCATACATACATAAGCCCCACATCATTTCTTATGTTTGCATATTTCGTGGAAAAATCATTAGGTTTTACTGATACCTCTTGTTTCTCATACTGATCATGACTCATGTGAGCTTAGAGTGTAAATGTAATTATGAAATCTTTATTTGGGCCATCAATCATGCATAAATCTCATACTTATTCACTCGAACTATGTGAATTCTGATTCCTTTTTTAACAAGGATACATAGGTGGCCCATCTGTGGGTATGATCCCAACTCTAAAATATTCATTTCTTTCTGAATGACATTAAACTTCAAGTGCCCCACTGACTGGATTTAAAACCATTATGGTCATCATAATGACCAAGGTAATTCTATATAATGTATGGAAGGATACCATTGACTAAGTATCACTAATTCACATAGATGATTATCTATTGATGAAGAACCTCAAATACATATAAAAGATTCTCTAAATATCCTACATATCAATCATTGATTTCATGGTCTAAAGGAAAAACTAATATTCATGCTTGGTAAATTAATAAGGATTCATGAACATAACTCAAATCTATAAGAGACTCCCAGATTAGACAATAATTCCCCCCCAAAAGGTGTGATGAATTTGACCTCCCATCCTCTCGACCAATGAAATTTCTTAAGCCTCATCAGTCCACAACTAATGGGAACCTACCTTTGGAAGGTAGGTCCAAATGTATATAGAATCATTGGATTATTCTAGTTCTATAAATAAACCCGTTAGAAACCAATTGGAAATTTTGAACCTTAAAGAAACAAGGTCATCCCCATTTCTAGAAGAAACCAAAATGGTGAACCTGATGTGAATCCTTATCCAAGTTAAATGATGTTTTACTTATTTGTTAGGCCCCTATTAACTTAATGTGAGGGCCAAAAAAGAAATCAATAAAATATGTGATCATCCAAAAGATGTATTGGCCAGACATATCTTTATAATGTCTGTAATATCAAATAGGCACTCTTTTCCAAGATCTCTCTGCATTACAAAAATGGCTTGTTTAATGTTCACACTTGTGAATTCCTTAACCGCTACTCCTACTGGATCCTCGTCCACTCTGAGGACGACATCACCTACTCAGTGTCTTCAACGCTGGGTCTCAAATGCATTGGTTAAGGAATACCGTCAACATGGTACCATTTCGACATTGGAGGCCGCAAGACAATCCCTCCAAGTTAACAACTCACCCCAGTTCTCCGGACAGCGATGACCAGTGGTCAAGAAGCAGGTGGTGCCAACCACCATTTCCAACCGTTTCGGGTTGTTATCCCTGAAATGCAACAACCATTCCCTCCCATATTACAGGGAGGTGAATGAAGATCTCACTCAAGGCCTGAGTTCAAGAAGGCTAGATTCCTTCCTGAGGACTCCCACCAAATATATCCTCCAGACTCGTGTGGTAGTGCACCCTCAAAATGATGAGGGTATCACCTCTAGGAATTCGTCTTTGGTTCTTCATAACCAAGCACATAAGACGAAATGCTAGAGGTAAAATTCAGATAAGAGGGAGTTGGTTCTTACTTCTTCACCCTCCAGAGAAGTCCCTCAGGCTAACATGATGGCATTCAATGAGTGGGCCCACATATCCATCTGTTCTAACCCCGCTGTCTAGCATACTCATCTGGTACCAACCCACCAATCCCGTCAGGAAATTCTAGCTTAGTATTATAGGTATGAATATACCCCTGTTTATAATTCATCAACCAGTCAGTAGGCTCGTCTGACTGCACCCAAAGAAGCTCGCCGATCTAATATGGTTGAAACTGATAAGCAGGGACATACACATGTTTACAATCAACAATTCGGTCAGTAGTCATTTCTATCAGTATTGAAGGAAATTCATCAACCATACTTGATGAATAATACAAAGAAGGAACATACACCTTCCAATGTTCATCAAGTCTTCCAATAGTCTCATTTGGTATAACCCGGAGAACTCAGTCAGAAATCTCCAATGACAAATTTGGAGCAGACTCAACTCTCGGTCCCTATGAATAAGTACTATCAATATTCATTGATAGGAAAAGATGGACAAGAGCAGGAATACACACCTACTCCAAGCACAGAATGGACATATATTCATGTTCTGGAAGCTAAAGTCACCAAGAACATTCTGAAAATGGTGAAAGAATAGAATCAAACCCCTACCCATATTCTGGATGCCTTTCAGAATATTATGACAACTTCAGCAGCATCACGAGGAAAGAAATACAAATATGTCCCTACCAATGGAGTGAATCATCAATATATCACTCTGAAATAGATACACACCTATGTCCCGGTCCAAGAGGGTTGTGGGGCATACTCCCCCATGTCATATAGATAATCAAGTCAGGTACATACACCTGATTTGAATGGACATAATCAGACTAACCAGATCATTTCTCCTAAGAAGGCACATATACCTGCCCATAATAACAACTTTTGTCAACAAGTTGTTCCTAATGTGAGTAAGAATGCTTATAATAAAAAGACTCATCCAGCACAGTCGAGAAATCAAGATCCAATTTTCAATAAGGCCTTGCTCGATGCTGGAGTTCATGAAGCCCTCAGACAATTATTTTTTGCAACTCAAGATTCTACTCTTTGATTTCCCAATAGTGGGAACAAAAATTCTGAAGGTCTTCATCAGACACTTCCTCATGAAGGCTTGCTTCATGACAGTTTGGTCAATCGTGAAGTATTATCTTTATATGAGAGCCATGATAACCCTCTGTGTGGTCAGAAGATCAAGGAGAAAAAGGTTTTATATTTTTATGTAACCCACCATGGTTGTCCACCCCATGATGATTAATTTAGCTGCGAATGTCCTCTCCACATTAGTAATTCACATTTCATGGAAAATTCATCAAAGGACAATTCAGTAACGAGAAGTCCCTCTTATCTTGAGGCACTTGCAGATGTGAAGCCAGTCATGTCTGATGCTATACCACTAACAGTTGAAATAATTTCTCAATCAAAAGGTATCTTGGGGTGTAGGTCATTCTCTGAACCACCCCTGGGTCATTAATCTTCTAGTTTTATAAATGAATTCTCTACCAATCTTGTTGAATATGATGAAACAACTATGAAGCACCATATTTGGCCTAATTAGGTAGAAGAATATTCATTGAATGATAAGGAGGTTGTGCTTAATATGAGAAAACAACTGGCGAAAGGTGAAGTACCAGTCATGTTTTTCCCTTTGGCTGACTCTCAGTATGATATTCCATAAATGTTGACGGAAGTTTGTATTCACGATATTTGTCTCAACATGTGGAAAACTCTTTTTCATTTAAAAGAGAAAATATTATCCTATGATGAATATGAAAATCATATTAAGATAATAGAAGGGTTTTAATGCCAAATTTACTTGGCATCTCTCCCAGTTTCCCGATATCCAATGGTTGAAAAGTAGCATAAAGCCCTTAAGTGTGTATGCTTTGGCGCACTAAAAAGGTTGTGCCAGTTAATTACCAATACCCCATCTAGTATTCATATCAGGGGATGGGGTGTTCATGGAGCACTGCATTTCACTGTACTCTCTAGTCAACAAAGCCTGCCAAAAATGGTCGCATTCAATGTTATTGCCCATAGCTGTCCACAGCCAATTGGTTTTGTGTGTAATCAAAGGCTTTCTCAGGAACATGCCTCAATAATTCTTCCCAAAGTCAAGCATAAAAAGAACAATTTGTCTAATTACGCTTGCATTAGGAAAATTATAATATCGAACATGCTTCTCATTTAGAGCATGCGCATCACTAGGTGATAGAAGTGTCAGAAATCATCCAACGGTCATTTGAGACAGGTGACTTGAGTGGATGTAGGTTGATGCATCCACCCAATTTCTGGACTAAAGTCCACAAAATCTGAAGATATTTTAAGAAAGTAATAGATGTAGAATCTCAAGAACCACCTCATCTTTCCAGACTGTGTACTCTTTTAGCTCAACCCTTAGGATCAACAGATGGGATTCAAGGAGTTGAGCAAGGAAAGAATGAACAACCCCAGTTCAACGGACCGGGGACTTTTTCGAATCCTCAATATCTTCCTCAGTGAAAGTCAGTCTTCTCTCGATTAGGGAAGAATCCACAAGAGGAACACAGAGCCGAATAATTCGGAGATTCCCTCTAAATTGTAGTTCATCAAGAAGTTCCTGAGGGATCAACTCAACCAAGGTCAATGTCTCATAAAGGACATGGAAGAAGGAAATATCGCAGAAATGCCGATAGAAGGGATGAAATACATTATGCATCGATAAATGTCATTAATTACATTGTCAATGATCCCCCAGAACATGAGGTTCACTCATAGTAATCAGATAAGGAAGTTTCTATTCAAGAATATGTACACAAAGAGGAAAATGAAGAAGGTGTGTGTACATGAAATCAAAGGCTTACCCAGAATCTAGGTATTCATTCAAATAACCAACTCCCCCCCTCCGAAAGGTGTCCAACAAGTGGAACAAAAAAAAGTTAGGTTACATTCCACCTTTCCTCTGGAGAAGGCCAATCACTCTCATTAGAGGAAAGGTTTGCAAAGTAGGAAGAAGAAATGGAGGAGTTAACGAGGTTGAATGCATAACTACATCAAGGTAGTCTTCCTCCTAAGCATGCTAGAGTCAGTCAGTCAAGGGAATTTGTTGAAGCTACTAAGATGGATCAAGAATATCCTCCTTTACCGGTACACCCTCATAGGTCTAATCCTCTGGGTCATTTGCAATAACAATCGGTAGTACTACCATCAGTTGTATTACCAGTCACCACACCTTTCCAAATCCCATTTATTGCATCTGGTCAGGCCCAAGCTCAACCAGATGATTCTAAAAATTTAATTACTACTATTGAGTCATTAACAGCTCAGTTGGAATCGATGGATGGAAAACATGCACAAATTCAACTAGAAAAGAGAGCTTATCCTGAATGGGTTGGTGCAATTACTCCCCCATCAAATTTTGCATGTACCAAATTCCCAATTTTGAATGGCCCGGGAGATCCAGAACAAAACTTAACACATTTTGTATCTCGTTGTGATCCTATGATGCAAACTCCTCAACAAAAAGAAGTAGTTAATCTTAGGTGTTTTGTACAGTCATTACAAGGTCCTGCTTTTGTCTGGTATACAAGCTTTCAATCCCGGTAAATTACCGGGTGTGAAGATCTCTGTCAACGATTCCTTCTTCAATTTAGCTCAACATTGCCAAAGACAACAGTTTTTGATCTTACAAATTGTAATAAAAGGGAGAATGAAATATTTTCATATTTCATTACTCGTTGGAAGGGGTTAACATATTCTTTAAGCTTAGCACTCCCCCAAGAAGAGTTTTTTCCAATCTGTGTTGCAAATTTGTGTGATGAATTACACACACCGTTGATACCAGTGAAATACATAGGAGGGTTTCGAGAGCTTACTTCAATAGCTCAGCATATTGATGATTCTCTTACAATGACTAAGTCTAAAACTCATGTAATTTCATCATTTCTAGGAAGTATAATGGGGAAATCATAGATTGCTATAGTTACACTTAAACAAACACATGTGCCTACTTCCACTTCAAAACCTTCATCATATCGAAGGGCTCCGCCTACTGAGTGTATACAACAACGGCCGCCTCATCAAGATGATCAAAGAGATAAAAGGTTGAAATAGTTTGAATATTTAAAGAACAAAGTTTATTCTTTTGGGAATGAACAAGTTCTTGGTTACTTAATCTCAGCTCTGGAAAATAATTTGGTTCAGTTTCCAAGGCCTAAAAGGTCAAACAAGGAAGGAGATGAAGACCTTTCTAACTATTTCCCATTTCATCAAATGTTGGGGCATCTCATTCAAGATTGTTTTGTCTTCAAAGACCTCCATCAAAAGATGGTGGACTCTGGATAGGTAAAATTGAAAGGTTCTTCAGCCCAGGTAGAATGTGTTACTGCTACTGATCCAGAGGAAGAAGGTGAGTGGCATAAAGTCAAAAGAAAAAATTTGCAAAAATATGATGATTGGATGTTCAGGAAAATGATCAACCAAACTCATTCCATTTTACAAACACAATTGAATCAACAAATTATGTCCTCTAATATGAATTCCATAGCAAAACCCCCTTCATCAGAAGGAAAATCTTCAAAGAGGTGGCATAATTAAAAGAAAGAAGAGTATTTAGAAGAAGATGAGCTCGTGTCAAAGCCCAAGTTGTCTTTGACTTTGGCATATTTTATGCCATATACTTCAAAATCATGGCCACCACCCCACAAAATAGTACAACCTAAACTGGATAATCAGGCAGAATCTTCATCCGATGAAGAGCTGATCTTTGGTTCTGTTAACATGATTCACTTAACAGATCTATATGCCAATCACTGTTTCGATCTTGATAAGCCTGAGTTCCCTGTATCAAATAGAGGAGTTAGAGGGAGTTCCAGAGGTTTAGGATACAGGTGAAGATGTGGATATTCCAGATGCCACTACTCCAATCCTACCCCTGCTAGAACTGTTTATGCAGCAGAAACTCATGGCAGAGCCTTTCAGCGGGCTCAACAAAAACAAGAATGTTCTTCCACACATGGAAGATTCAATCCTAGCACAATTATTTTGGGGGATCGGTTGGAGGTTACACCTTCTTCCTCTCAGCAAGTAAATAGACCTAGTCGGTCTAATCTTCCAAATCCAGGAGTATTTCCAACTCCTACGTTGATAAAAGATGCATCTACTTCCAAAGCATTGACTTCTAAGGCACCTGTGAAACCACATGTTCCTGTTGGGAAACACAGACCTTTGGACCAAAAGTATGATATCTTGAAAAATTTTTCCTAATTACCGGCAATGTTATCAATTGTGGATTTCTTGAATCTATCAAAGGATTTTCGGGAGGCACTCATCGAGGCATTGTCAAGTCCTCAGGAATTCAAAACTGAAATTATTGCGGCTAAAGTATACCATATAGAGAATGATCCTACAGAATTCCATTCAATGATATATTTAAAATATGAAGATGAATATGATGATGTTCTTTGACATATTAGACCTTTGTATTTATCTGGAAATTTCAATGATGTAGACATCTGATGAGCTTTCATTGATAATGGTTCAGAAGTCGACCTCATCCCTATTTGTACACTTCGTCGATTAGGCCTCACCGAATCTGATTGATCTCCTTCTACTTTGATGTTTCAAGGATATGATAAAAATGAACAAGAACCTCTGGGAGAGATTACACTCAGAACACAGTTTGGAGACCTTGTATCCAATTCATATTTCATGGTTATTCGTCATGACACAGCCTTCAACATTTTTCTTGGAATACCTTGGCTACATCAACATGTGGCTATCCCTTCATCATACCATCAATGTCTCAAATATTGTTTCAATGGTCAAATTGGGACATTTTATGGTGATAAATCCCCATTCAAAACATGTGAATCTCAATACATTGAGGCGGAATTCTATCACATGGAGGGAAAGGAGATATCCACGACAAAGGAGGTTACCAAAATTAATACTCCATATGGTTTGGAAAAGATTCCAGTAAACCCATTCATACATGTGAGTACGTATTATGTGTTGCCTATCAGTCAAATTGACAGGATAAACCCAAATCCAAACACTCTTATGGAAACTTCAATAATGTCAATTACAGAAATTGAGCCAGACAGCATGGGAGAAATTGCTAATTCACCAAGCAATGATGAAAGCTGAAATGGAGATGTATTCATTTCATCCGCTAAAATCCATCAGTTCTATACATCATCATTAAGGCCAGAAGAACTTATATCAATGTCAGATATGAATGATGATTTTGATTCTCAATCCATCATCTCCTCTTTATTACCCAAGGAAGATCCTTCATCATCAATAGGGTTAGAAATGGTAGCCTCTTCTTCAAGATGTTCAAATTTTAATTTCTCTCCTGATCGTGTAAATTATGCTTCATCATCTACTATGATAGTAGAAACAAAATAAGTAACACATATTGAAGAAGAAGAGGAAGATCTCAGGGATTATCCTACAGCATTTGAAGAAGGTATCTCTACAACTGTGGATGAACTCAGAGAAATAAATCCGAGTACAAAAGAAGATCCATGCCCCACATTAATTAGTGCGGCCATGACTCTTGAAGAGAAAGAAATGTATATTTAATTTTTAAATAAAAATCAAGATGTATTTTCTTGGAATTATAATGAAATTTCGAGGCTTGATCCTGATGTTTCTACCCATCATTGGGGTTTTCCAGAAGAACATCGAGGATTCAAGCAAGCCGCAAGAAGAACACACCCAACTTATGACTCCAAAATTGAAGTTGAGGTGGATAGGCTTATCAAGGATAACTTCATCAGAGAAGTTAAATATCCCAAATGGCTGGATAATATTGTCCTTGTGAAAGCAAATAATGAAAAAATTAGAGTTTTCATTGATTTCGTAGATCTTAGTCGACATTGTCCCAAAGATGATTTTCCAGTTCCGATCACAAAACTATTAATTGATGAAATTGCTGGTTTTGAACCACTTTCCTTCGTGGATGGATATTCTGGGTATAATCAAATCTTAATGTCTCCAGAAGATAAAGAATCCATAGCCTTCAGAGGCCCTCAAGGTGTGTTTTTTTATCAGGTGATGCCCTTTGGCCTGAACAATACAGGTGCAACATATCAACTTGCCATGCACCGTATCTTCAAATGCTTTTTAGGGAAATTTTTTTAATTTTATGTGGATGATTTAGTAGTTAAATACATACAACTTTCTAATAATTTGGATGATTTGGAAATCATATTTCACAAACATCGACAACACAATTTGAAGATGAACCCCTTGAAATGTTCTTTTGTGGTAACCTCAGGAAAACTTATTGGCTTTGTTGTATGCCATCATCGCATTGAAGTTGATCCTAAGAAGAAAAAATCAATCCTTGGTATGTCACCTCTTCAAAATTTAAAGGAATTGATAGGACTTCAAGGACATTGGGCCTATATTCGGCGTTTCATCACCAATATGGTAGGCAAATGTTTACCCTTCACCAAATTGATGAAGAAGGGAGTCACTTAATAGTGTACGGAAGAATGCCAAGAAGAATTTTATATCCTCAAGAAATATCTCTTGAGTCCACCAGTATTAATTCCACCTGTTGAAGGAATACCACTTATCTTCTATGTGATAGCTTTAGAGTGATCATTGGGTGCCTTCCTTGCCCAAAAGAAGGATGCTGAGAATGAAAACAGCCTTTACTATCTCAGTCGTACTATTCTTGAGGCAAAAACTTGATATTCAAGTATTGAAAAGTGTTTCCTGGCGGTAATCTTTGTAGTTCATAAATTGAGACACTACATGAAACATCATGAGGTCGAATTGGTATCTCGCAATAACCCGCTCAAATTTATCCTTAGTCGTCCAATAATTACAGGACGTTTGGCAAGGTGGGCAGTTATACTGCAGCAGTTTGATATCCAGTATGTGTCTCAAAAGGCAATAAAGGGCCAAGCTCTGGCAGATTTCCTTGCTGAACACCCATCAGTAAAAGATACATCTTTAGATATTGAACTTCCTGATGAGGAAGTATTCTCTATTCAAGATAATATTCAAACATGGGAAATGCACTTTGATGGTGCTTTACTGAAGTCCAACAGGGAAGAAATTGGAAGATCCTAAATTCAACAAAGTTGGGTTAGGAATAGTTCTTGTTTCCCCGGAAAAGGCAGTACTACCCTATTCATTTTATTTTTGGGAGGTGGTATAAACAATGAAGAAGAATATCAAGCTCTCATTGCGGGATTAGAGTTGGTGCTTTAGTTACATGTGAATCACATAAAAGTTAAAGGTGATTCAGACTTGGTAATCAAACAATTAAATGGGGACTATGACATCAGAAATGAAGAGTTAATCCCTTTGTATGATTATGTCAGAGAGTTAATGGTAAAATTTCCTTCAGAACTGACATTTTCGTATGTCCTGCGATCACAAAATGCTCAAACTAATGCACTGGCTAATGTAGCCACAACTCTGGTAGATCCAAATTAGGAAAAAACAATCATCAGCATTGCCCAGTGTCATAAAGTTTCACCTTGTGTTCAAATCAGAACATAGGAAATCAATGAAGTAATTCCCATTTCTAAACCATATGGTAATACTATATGATGGATGACACATATCAGGGAATAACTTCAAAATGGAACACTCCCACCTGATAGATCTGGGAAAGAACAAGTCCAGAGACGTGTGGTCAATTTTACTCTTTATGATAGCCCAGATCACCTAGACAAATTATATACAAGCGAGGTTTTGATGGAATTGTCTTTAGATGTATTGATGGTGAAGAGAAAATGGTTGTCATGAAAGAAGTACATGTAGGAGTCTGTGGTTCCCACCAGTCTGGGCATAGACTATCTGATCAAATTCGAAGTCATGGATACTTTTTGCCTTCAATGATACAAGACTCTGTTGATTTCACTAAGAAGTGTCATTCTTGCAAAGTATATGCCAATTTTATTCATCAACCCCCAGAGTTGCTCCATACATCTAAATACTCATGGCCATTTTCCACATGTAGAATGGTTGTAGTAGGACCTTACCCTTCAGCTACATCCAAGTAGTTTAAGTATATTCTTACTACTAATGACGTTTTTTCCAAATGGGAAGAGGCAATACCTCTCAAATAAATTTGTTCTAAAAGCATTGTTAGCTTCATCAAGTCTAGCATCATTACTAGATTTGGTGTCCCTCATACCATATTTACAGACAATGGCACCAACTTCTGTTCATCCAAGGTAATGAAGTTGTATGAAGAATACAACTTCAAATCCAACCATTCATCTCGGTATCATCTAGCGGCCAATGGACAAATATAAGCCTTCAATAAGACTCTTTCAAACATACTGCAAAAGATGGTGGATAAAGATAAGAAATCATGGCCAGATAAATGTTTTCATGCTTTATGGGCTTATCAAACCACCGCCTGCACTACTACACGGTCAACTCCATATTCATTGGTATATGGAACAGAAGCAGTCTTTCCCATTGAAGTTCAATTACCTTCACTTAGAGTAGAAATTTGTGATCAGTCATCTACAGATGAAAAATCTAAAAAGAGATTGGATGAATTGGAACAATTAGATGAAAAAAGATTGTGCACCCTACACCACCTGGAAATCTATCAGAATTGAATAGCATGGGATTTCAACAAAAAAGTTCATCTTTGTTCATTCATTCAGGGAGAATTGGCATTGGTTCTCAAAAATCCAATGATACCAGGGAAGAAGCCTCCAGAACTTGAGCCAAAGTGGGAAGGACCTTACTCAATACATAAGGTCTACTCCAATGGAGCTTATTCATTAATCTCAATGGATGGAGAACTAAGCACGACTCCAACCAATGCAAGATTATTGAAGAAGTAATTTGTGTAAAACAAATACATAATCATCCAACATGATGTTAAACATTGTCTTCCATACTATATAACGCTAAACTATACAGTCCCTCTTTTGTCCTTACTGCATGACATTAAACTGCATAGTCCCCTCCATCGTCCAACATGACATTAAGTGGTGTTGTCCTTGCTATATGACACTAAAATGTGTAGTACTAGACCATAAATATGACCTTAAACAATTTTAGTCCTTACTGAAAGACATTAAACTACACAGTCCCCATAGTCCTCACTGCAAGACTTTAAACTGAATAGTCCCTCCATCGTCCAACATGACATTAAACTGTGTTTTCCTAGCTACATGATGCTAAACTGTGCAGCTCTGGTCCATGCATATGACCTTAAACTATTTTAGTCCTTATTGAAAGACTTTAAATGGCACAGTCCCCATAGTCGTCACTGCAAGACTTTAAACTGCATAGACCCTCCATCGTCCAACATGATGTTAAACTGTGTTGTCCTAGCTACATGACGCTAAACTATGCAGCAATGGTCCATGCATATGACCATAAACAATTTTAGTCCTTACTACAAGAATTTAAACTACACAGTCCCCATAGTCTTCATGACAAGACATTAAACTGAAAATTCCCTCCATTGTCCAACATGACATTAAACTATGTCCAATCCCTTATATGTCCTACATGACGTTAAACTGTGAATCGTTAGGGTTGTTGTTACCTTTTTTTTCTCACACCGAGTATGGCTCATGTGAGCTTAGAGTAAGCTTCAACCATAACACCCTCTCTGGGCCGCTAACCATGTGTAATTCCCAACATCATATTTGGGTTGTCCTCAAGTACAACTATATCACCAATTCATTCTTAATCGAACTACACGGACTTTGATCCTTGTCTTCTAGGTTTGGTACGTAGGAAACCTCTCAAGGTTCAAGCCCAAAACCAATTTCATCACATCGGTTCACCTCCGTCTCATATGATGTTGATCTGTGAAGTAGCCCAAAACCAATTTCTTCATGTTGGTTCACCTTCATCTCACATGACGTTAAACTGTGTACATACCTTTTTTCCCTGCTACATGACACTAAATTGTACAGCACCATCATCCTTCCAATATGATGTTAAACTATATAGTCCTCCATTTTCTGTCGCTTGAGAGGGAATCATCATTGACATTGGTCTCCAACCATGTCTTATTCCAAGGATTACGTGCATACATGGCAATGCCCGAACTTTTAATCTTGGGTCAAACCATCATTGCACTAATGTCCCCTTTCACCCTTCACTTGTACGAACCAAATCTGTACAGAGGGTATTTCCAGAACTACTTATAGCTTTATTCCCATCCTTATGGGATAGGTAGGAATGTTCGAGCATCCCTCAAATCTAGCCCCATGTTTTTGGGCTAACCCAAAATTCCACTTTCAGTCCCTTGGATGAAAAGTCCCCATGTGAAAACATGAATGTGGTATGAAAACCCTATTCTTCATTCATATCAGATTTATAAAACACACAATGTTTATTCCTTATTATGGCCCAAGATCTATAACCCTAAACATAGATCTCCTACACTCTCGTCCCACATGACGTTAAACTGTATTTCAATAACTATGTATGGCTTGATTCCCATCCTTATGGGATACGTAGTGAAGTACAACATTTTAATTCAGGACCTAGCCACAACATGTTTATGGTCAGCATTGGTCTATGTATCTCCTTCATGCATTGGAAAATACCCATTTTCATGTGTCATACTCCTAACCTTAAATACTTCCAGATCTCCATAACCCTTTTCTTGAATTCTAGTCATAAAATTTATAAAACTCGGGAATTCTTTTGCCTGACTATACAGCACGTGACCTTAGGCGGCCTTGCATAAGTAGTCTACATAACAGACCTATCAGCCAAAAGATGCTATTATTTGACTATTCATCCAATGCCCTTAAGTGGCCCTGCATAATTCAACCACCTAACGGGTTTGTCAAATAGTGGTAACTTCATTCTTGCGATGAAAACCTCTTTTTTTCTTATTTGTGTTAACGAAAATATGTAGGGATTCGCAAAAATAGACATCCATAACATATTTTACCCATACTCTTTTTCATGATCTAAAAGTATTTAAGTCTATGGTTTATATTTCCCTTCCCTATGTCTGGGTCAAACCACCGCAAATGTGACATTAATTCACTTCTTTGACAATCTTGATTAGAAATATCCTATCCATATTCAAGTACTCCTCTCTATATAGTAGATTGTATGATTTGGAAAATTTGAATCTCCATAAACATTCACTGGATTTTAGCAATAGAAAAGTAAAATTTCTTAGAGTTATTTTTCCTGGCTATGCAGTGTGTTCCCCTAGGTGGCCTTGCATTAGTAGTCTACATAATGGACCTGTCAGCCAAACATTTCTATTATTTGACTGTGTAGCCAATTCCCTAAAGTGTCTCTGAATAATTCAACCCCCTAACAGGTCTGTCAAATAGTGGTAACTTCACTCTTAGAAAATACTTCCTCTAATGCCTTTTAGCCCTTTTTTCATATCATCCCTCAGATTCAAAATCTCTTAGGTCATAGTTTACATGTTTTCCCCTATACTCGAATGTGGTAATATGTTTTCAAACAAATTATTAAGGAATTGAGTCAATTTTAATCCATTCGGTCGAAGCTATTCAACCTTAAACATTAGCCATTTTATGTCCGACGTGCATGACTTTAAACTGCCCACAAAAGAAAAGGGAACTCTAAACAGAAGTCAAGTCCTAGCTCACTAAACAAACCTTTTGTATGATTTAGGTAATATTGAGCAATAAAAAGATGTAAAGTTTGTCGGGTTATTTTTATAATCCTAGCAAAAATCAAACCATACATACTAGGCCCATTATAATAGGTAAAAATTTAATGTAGGTAGCAAAAGAATGCAGGCACAAATGATTGATGATGAAAGTGTTTTTCATTGATGCCGAATAGTTAGAAGGACACCCACAGACTGGAGTCTCTTCTCTTTTCCAAGAATTATAAGAGGCTTTCAATATAACCCTTCATTTGATTTACAGCATCTCGAGCTTCATCAGCAGCCACTTGAAGTTCATGCACTCAACCAGCTTCCCTCTTTTCAGCTTGATGGAGTGCTTTCTTGGCATCTGTGATGGCTTTCATACCATTTGTTTGAAATCCTTACAGTGAATTGTTAAGCTGGTAAAGTTCCCCAGTAACAACATCTAACTATTGCAGAAGGTGGATCTGATGGAAAACTTTCTCCTTGATTTTATGCTTCAACTCCTTCCACTTGGCAGCATGATCAGCCTTAGATCGGGACACCGAAGCCTCAAATTCGTTAGTATTGGTCAACAGCCTCACTCTGGTAAAGTATTAACGGTACCTTTGCTCCTTCTCCCTCCTTAAAATGACTTGTTTCACCGCGGCATGGATCTATTGATATCCAAAACTGCCAAGTCCCAACATGACGAACATGGATGACAGTCGTGGGATTTTCAAAGATAGCTCTTCAAGAGGAACTTCAGATATGATCTTGCATATGTTCTTCCATGTATTTCTATGTGAAAATTGGAGCACCTTTTGTACCTATGGGTCTGATTCAGCATCACTATCACAGGGGGGAACATAGTCTAGGATTAATGCACTTAGAGAAGTGCCATGTTCTACTCCTTCCCCCCTGACCCTTGTTACTTCACATTATATTCCCGTTGGGGCGGTGGATGAGGCTTCACCTCTAGATCTAGCCACTGAAATTGATGGCCTTGCATAGTCAATTGAAAGTTTTGGTTAGTTTCAAAGAATAAAAAAAGTTGATTAAGCTGTCTTGCAAATTAAGTGCAACCAAAAATGTTATTATCTCTTACCCAATAGTATATCAGCAACATGAGAAGGCTCCTCCCCATATTTCCTAGATTTAACAAGATTTTGTGGACAGGTTTCAGTAAGCTCTGTCAGGTTAAGCTCTACTTGAGCTAGCTTCTCTGTAATAATAGGGTTGTCTCTACCCCCTTCAGGCATTGGCAGGTCAGTAGCTTGCTCAGAAGGAATTGTACATTTCAACCAATCATGGTCAGAGATGTAATAAGAATGTTTTAACAGGAAAAATGATAACACTCACATCCAAAATATTCTAAATCACATAGTAATTTAACATGATCTAAAATTTCTTCAAAAGATGCGCCAAGTTTCATCATTTCATCCAGTGATATCTCATATTCTTGGTTAGTCTCACCAGTGGGAGTATTTGATATGTCTTCTTGGCGACCCTCATTATGTGGCCTCTGACCCGAAACAGGTTCTTCAGAAAAAATTGCGGAGTCAGTTGGAGTGGCCGACAAATGTTCTGGTGCCGGTGTTGAACCTAAAAGTATCACAGAATGGAAGTCAGTTGATGTTTTCATTCAATTTTATATGAAGTATTGTTAAATTACCAGAAGTATGCTCTTCTCTCCTTGCAGTAGCAGCAGGAGTAGAACTGGGAATAGATGATGGCTCTTCTTTAGGAGTAGCCTAGTCAGCATGAATTTTCAACTGTTCACCAGCACCCTCTGTCATCCTCAAAGGAGGGTCAATCCTCTCCCTTAGAGGAGAAATTGAAGAAGCCCCTGAAATCCCAAGAAGTATGAGAAATATTTTTCCTAAGTTAGGATTCATGACTATCTGAAGGACTTACCACTATTGATGAAGTGTTTAGGTGTGGAATTCTTCCTTCGATGTCTTTTCTTCTTTGGATTTTTGGGTGTGTTGAAATCATCACCTTTGAATACAGTAATTGGAGAATGAAAATCCCTATCTAACTCTTCGTCTATGGATTGCCGGCCTGGAGATACCTTGCCCGGCTCATGAGGAGATTCAGTAGCTCTGATGGCAGTGCCACCAGGTCTATAATGTGGTGAAGGAACCTTGGTTGTTCCTTTCTTTACAAGCTGTAGGATGAAGAAATTAATTTCCTTGAGTAACAATGATTTAACTGAAATCAAGTTGCAAAGAAAATAAGGAAAGAGACTTATATCTTCAGGAGCCACGTAATCGTGCCACTCCTCATCTACGGAAGCACCAGTCCCCTTAGTGGTGCCACGATCTATCATTTCCTTCACCCGCTTGGTGATAGGAATGGAATCATCAGTGAAATATATGAGCATCTCCAGCTCTCTGATGTAAGCCCGTACTTTATCAGGGATATCCTCGAAACAGATATCAGTAGAAGCCTAAAGATTCCCTACTCTAGGGATGTGTAGCCCTTCTCATAGGTCCATCTAGGTGGTTTCAGCATCTCAATATAAACTCCACCATTTCTAGATAGCCTCTGGTCATATATATTCATCATTTTCACCAGAAGGATACAAGGATGGACCTACAATCATGGACTTCAACTTCTTCCCAGCTTCGGAAATCACAGATAAAGGATAATAAAATGAAACTTGTTGCTCTATAAAATAATGGAGATTAAATTTCCTCAATGAAGTAACTCACCAGGAGTCGATCGAGTGGGTCTCTTGACTCTGGAAGGAGGATTATATATGGCATGAGGCCGCTTTGATGCATGTCATGCCTCATCATCCCCATCCTGAGAATCCAGTGAGTCAGCCCTGGGTAAGGAACCCAGTGAATCAGCTCCGGGTGAAAAAGAGTCACCTTCCAGACAAAGGGTTTCTTTCCTAATAGTTCCCTTTTTGTCCCCACCCAAGGAACCAGATGATTCAGTACCCCTTCAAGGTATGATGCTACCTAGTTCTCAGCATACCATGTAATAAAGTGACTTGCCGCTCCAGAAACTAGTATATCAAACACTGCCCCGGTCTTCTCCATTTTTGTTATCAACCAAATTTGTCAGGAAACCATTTGATTTTGCCTTGACCTAACATGAATAGGAGGGGATAAGATAATTTGTTGCAGACATTTGAATTGGCGTGCAAATCTATATGGAGCATAGGCCTCACATATAATCTCTCTGTCAATTCTGGTGGCCAATACACCATATCTTCAAGCTAGAATATAAGACCTCAATTCTAGTCTAGTTGTTCCATCATTAACAAACCGCCCAATTTACGGGTTTCCATAAGGAAAGAAATGGAATTCCTTGAACATGCTTAGCCTCACCTTCATATCATATGGGTTGAGGTACAATGGAAAAATTCTAGAATATGACTATACTAATGGCCTAAAATAACATCCAGGAACCTGTACTCTGCTCTGTACAGCATAAGTCCTGAAGTGAGTGTCGATCCATCCCCACAAAACTTGTAATGGTCCCAATATTCTCAAAGCATACTAACCCATAAAGACATGGAGTAAGATCTTGTGAATCTTCTACAAAATTGGGGTGCCCAACCCAACCATTTTCCTCTCATCCAATTTAGTTGCAATAATAAAGGTCCCTGACCTAACTCCTCCCTTTGAATCCCTAACTGGTATAAGATAAATACTGATCCATAAGGCTAAGAAGCCCGACAGATGGGTCTTTACTGGGATTCCTTGATCAACTTCCTATCCCACTTTTCAAACTCTCCCGCTTCCAGGGTTGGCCAAAATGTGCCAAGATAACCCCTCTTCTCTATTCTGGGGAAGCTTGTAGGATGACTATAGGTGTGCCCCTTCTCCTTATTCTTGGTAAGAAACATATCCATACACTCCTCTAGATGAATATCCTTTCTAGAATGAGTTTTGGAGGACTTTGAATTCTTGAGCTTGTGGAAAATTTTCAATAATTCTCGAGCCAAATCCGGAATCTTCTCCGAATCATTCCAAGTTGCCTTGGGGGGATGAATTCATCATACATATCGCCTAAAATTGGAGCCCCTGAGATCTTGTAGAAATCCCCAAAACTGATGCCTACTTCTCCATGAGTCAGATGGAAAGAATTGGTTTCTGGGCTCCAGTGACCGATTAGCTCTGGCACAAAGTCATCATTCCTATAGACATATGTCTGCCCAAGCCAAAAAGCTTCATATATTTTGGCTCCTTTAAAATCCTCGAAAAACTCTACATAGGTTTGTCTCACCCAATATGCCCACATCCAAGTTGGCTTCACACCGCTTCCAGGATGGAAGTCCAAACTCTTCTTCCAGCCTTTGGATTGATCCATCTGAGAATTTACAAAAATGTAGGGATAGAAATGTGGCTGTAGCTCAGGCTTGTGAGGTTTCAGTTCTGGATCACATGGGCTATGATGAATTATAAACACCTTTTCTATTGTTCCATCATTTACAAATGATCCTCCAACTGAGACATTTTCTAAAGAAAAGTTGGTGTAAGTTTGAAACCAAGAATGCGAGAGATAGTTCTTTGGCTCTGGAATGTTGACTCCTTGCAGATGACCATGTCCATACAGAGGCATGTAAATGCTCTATGGGAAATTAAGATGATACTTCTTCAATTACTTGGCCAAATCTGGGAGAGTGTGGTTGTAGATATCCAGTAATCGTGGATAATAATGTTCATCATGTCATCAATCCATTTGCTAGCCCGTTCATTAGCTGATCCAATTCTTCTAGAATCTATTGAATCTTCACAAAGATAGAATAATTAACTTTTAAGTAAGTTGGTTTTTCATAAAATTTGTGATGAAATTGGAAAAAAATGGCTAAGGCATTAAGGCACGCAAGTCTAATCTTGGCGTGCAAGTCTAAGTCAGTCGCGCAAGTATGGGTGCGCAGGTACTGCCGTGCAAGTCAAAATACCTCTGTAGAAGCGCAACACAATTTAGAAGAAGTAATCAACCACGGACAGCAGAACATGCGCGACGAGAGCACACATGCGCGACTAGATCTCGAAGCGTTGGAAGTCGGGTGCTTTGCATGAGAGTGGCACCCATATTTATATGCAAGGTTGTACCCCTGCGTGCCGTAACCTACGCACCTCACACCTGCTCACTGATACCTGTGTGCTCAAAAATAGCGCGCCCAAAATCCTTGGTTTTCACCATTTACCTCAGAGTCACAGCCTTTTTCCTTTTTTGGATCCAAATCTTAGGGGGGACTTTTTTTTATGCTCCTTTCCATAACAGAGTCTAACAAATGAAAAAGGGGAATACATTAAGCAGAAAGAGATTCATCCTTTGAAGAACATCAAAAATTTAGAAAGGCATGAACAAGGAACTCGGTAAGAATGGGTCTCACAAGTTTCATTATGGTTATGCAAGTCATATGTGTGCCCTATTATTTTTTCTCCCAAGGTCCTCAGATGGCCTATAAATACCCCGTGTGGGCCCCCCATTTCAAGAAACAAAAAATCCAAAACTTAGATTCAATCTCTGGTCACCAAGTATCCGTCTGAAGTCTTCCGAACACTTCTAACGTAATTATTTACCTAGAATAGATGTTATACAGTGAGAGAATAATGCCTAAGTATTAGAACTCATTAATACTTGTACACCTAAGTGTCCAACCCTTAAGGGAAATGATGACACTTGCGCGCCACCTTTCCCTCTCAAGGAAACTTGCACACCACCTATCCGAAAGCCTCTAGGTATGATACTAAGGGATTCAATTCAAAATCAAGCCAAGTATCACTTCACAGGTTCTTCATCACCCAAGTGAACTCATGTCATGCAAGTATACTTGCATGACCAAGACTTACGATCCAGACCCATAGTTGTGCGCCTCCTTCCAATTAACTTCCTTTCCTCAAATACACCTTTCCTCTTCAAGGAAAGTATTCAAAACCCTCTTCAAAGACTTTTATGGAATGTTTCCTTTGTTGGATTACTTATCTAAATGGAATTCTATGGAAAATCTCCCAAAACCATGTGAGTTACATAATGTTATTTCACCGAGGTTAGAGATTTCCTTCATTCAACCTCATCCTTTTAGATGAGAAAATCTTTAATTTGGGAATCCTTATTAAGATTAAGCCCCAAGTTCCCAAATATAGGCATCCTCCTTAGGAGTAATCCCCAAGTTCCCAACTCTGGGCATCCTCCTTAGGAGTAAGCCCCATGTTCCCTAATCTGGTCATATTCCTTAGGAGTAAGCCCCGAGTTCTGTAATCCGGGAATCCTCCTTTGGAGTAAGCCCCAGGTTCCTTAATCTAGGAATCCTCCTTAGGAGTAAGCCCCATTCATTATTTATCTTAACCTAGGCCTCCTTTTCTGGAGTAATCCTCAGATTACAAATCCCCTTAATATGGGAATCCTCCTTATGAGTAAGCCCCAGAATTAATTTCCTTTGATTTGGGCTTCCTTATCAGGAAAAAAACACAATCATAAGTCCCCTCTAATTTGGGTATCCTTATTAGGAGTAAAACCTTAGTTAAGTTTCAAAATCTCTTTAAAGAACATATACCATTATAGACCATGTTCCTGAGCTTCACCGCTGAAGTAATCCCCGATCTTCATCTATTTGGGTAGTCATACATACGTAAGCCCCACATCATTTCTTGTGATTTCATCTTTCATGTCACAATCGTCAGGTTTTACTGATACCTCTTGTTTCTCACACCAAGCATGACTCACGTGAGCTTAGAGTGTAATAGTAATTATGAAATCTCTCTTTGGGCCTTTAATATTTCATAAATCTTATACTTATTCTCTCGAACTACATGGGTTATGATTCCTTTTCTAACAAGGATACATAGGTAGCCCATCTGCGGGTACGATCCCAACTCTAAAATAATCCTATCTTTCTGACTGACATTAAACTTCAAGTGCCCCCACTGAGTGGCTTTAAAACCAGTATAGTCATCATAATGACCAAGGAAATTTTATATAAAGTATGGAAGGATACCATATACTAAAAATAAATAATTCATATAGATGGTTATATATTGATGAAGAAACTCAAATACATTTAAAAGATTCTTTATTTCTCCTACATATCAATCATTTATTGCAAGATCTAAAAGAAAAAATCATTTTCATGCTTGGTAAATTAATAAGGAATCACGAACATAACTCAAATCTATAAGAGAGTCCCAGAGTAGACAATAACTCCCCCCAAAAAGGTGTGATGAGTCTGACATCCCATCCTCTCGACCAATGCAAATTCTTAAGCCTCATCAGTCCACAACTAATGGTAATATACCTTTGTAAAGTCAGTCCAAATGGATATAGAATCATTGGATGTTTCTGGTTCTATGAATAAACCCATTAGAAACCAATTGGAAATTTTGAACCTTAAATAGACAAGGTCATCCCCATTTCCATAAGAAACAATAGTACATAACATTTCATACATGATTGATCTTATCACTTAAGAGTATGTGATGTTACTCATTATATCTTTCTCCTATTGCAACCAATGAGTCATATTCATGGAAATATGTATTTCAAGTGACATTGGAACCAATCCCCTCTTGGATAATCCCATACTAAACCTATATTGTATCTTCTAAATGTATGTACCATGACATAGTCCAAGGATCTTCATGGATCTATCATGAATGATCTTAATCCCAATATTGAAGGTTGAGTCACCTATGTTCTTCCTGGAGAATCATTATTGAACTATTATTTAATAAACTGTAAGACTGGTATATCATTTTAAATAAGTAATATGTCCTAAAAATATACTACTTGGATAATAATTTAATTCACACTAAACCACTTATAAACACATGGATCACATTCATTATTAATGAAACCAAATTATTTTATAGGTTCATCAAACCGAAGGTTCCATGATATGGATTGTTTCTTCAATAGAAAAATTAATATCCTTACCAAGAATATATGTTTGGAATCACCTAAAATAATAAACTCTTATAATTGTGTTATATAGACATATTTCTGAAGGTTCCCCTTATAAAAAAATATTGATTTTCATCAGATAAATTTCATAGTCATGGTAATAATTTATAGTAAGTATACATATAATAGATTAAAACATGGAAACTAGAGAAAAGGTTTGGGAATATTCAATTCCATTATAATATTTAGACCCTTTATCTACAAGCCTTTCTTTATTGGTACTTACATTACCTTCCATGTCAATATTTCTCTTAAATACTCGTTTTCACCTAATAGGAATTTCATTAACTAAAAGATCAACAAAAACCCAAACATGATTTTTATATATGGAATCCATTTCATAATTCATGTTTTCTTTCCATATTTCTACTTTTTGGATCACAATGGCCTCTTTCTAGGTGATAGATTTATTATTGTACACTAATAAGGATTCATCATCTTTTTTGACTAGAAAACCATATCTCTTTGGTTCTCTTACCTCCCTAGTGATCCTACACAATGCTTGTGTTTTATGAGTAACTTATTCCATGAAGACATATGGAATATTTTCTTATACTGACTGTTATTTGTCTTGAGAATTAATTTCACTGAAGTTGATATTGCTTTCACTATCCTTCATGAGTATGTTCTCCCACTCAAGAAAGACATCTCATTTAGACATTGTCACTTTATGTCATGAGGGGTTGTATAGGTATTATTCCCTTGTTTCCTTAGTATAATCTATAGTGATACACTTTACTCCTAGAGGTGATAGGTTTTTTCTTAATATGGATTTAAAATTTTCCTTGTAAAACCATACATGTGTGTATGAAATTACAGGTTTGATTATAATAAATGAATCTAAGGGAATTTTTTATCCACATTAGTTGGTACTCAGTTTAAAGTAAATGTTTTAGTTTTTAATGCATTTATCCAATAGGATAATGGAATATATTTATGACTCATCATTAACATTCCATGTATAACAAGGTATAATTACTCCTTTCACTAACACCATTCTACTATGGTGTGTAAGGTGGAGTGAGTTGATAAAGAGTCTTGAACACCCATAGAAATTTGATAAACTCTTATTTAATATATTCACCACCTCAATTAGATTGAGGATTCTTTATATTCGTTCCAAGTTGAGTATTACCCTTTCTCATTAATTCCATAAATTAATAAAAGGACTCATACTTATACCTCATTATGTAGACATGTCCATATCTATTCATGTTATTAGTAAATGTTATGAAGTAACAATACACACCTCTTGATTCTATAGGAAATGGTCCACAAACATTAGTGTATACTAATCCTATAATATTTGTGTCCCTTTTACTTTTTCCATAGAATGGTGGATTTATCATTTTGACATATAAATAAAAATGAAATATTTCTAGTTGTTTTAGTTTAAAAGATTTCAAATAACAATCTTGATGGTGATTTTCTAAATTCTTCTAGTTTACTTGACCAATATGATGATTCCATAGTTGGGTGTTATATTATTAATGTAAACATGATTCAGTATCAATTTACAATACATTTTTCATTAATTAAATACATAAATATTGTTATTTAAATGAGTTTTAATATAACATATGTTATCATTATAAAAGAAAAATATTTTATTTAAAAAAATGAAAACAAACCTATATTTACCTAGACAGGATAAAAATTATGTTTTTTCATAATAGTTGGCATATAATAATGATCTTTAAAGTCCAAGATTATCCCATTTGGAAATGAAAAGTGGTAGTCTCCAATTACTATAGTATCTAGTTTCTCACCATTGGTAGCCTACCAATCCACCTATCGTATTGAAATTTTTCCAAATATACTTGGTTATTTCATTTGGATACAAATGTGAGAAGTACATGTTGTCTATAACACCTAATTTTTAGATATATAAAGATTATTCTCGATAATGAATGAATATTTAGGTTACCTTTGCATCTTGGTGTAGTTCATATTCTAGTGGCCTTACATTCCACATGAAAAACATACTTTTTACCTTTTCCTTCTCTTTAATTTGGATATTCCTCTCCTTTGAAGTATAGAAATCATGAGACTTGGACTTTAATGCGTCTTAGGCCCCTTTACCTTGATATTACTTTTCATCTTAAAAATAGGTACTTTTAGTTTTTCACACCCCATGTCCTTATTAACTTTCACTACTATAAATATTATCTTTACCAACAGTTTAAAATCATTGGTAAAGGCTCGAAAATCGTTGGTATAAACTATACCAATGGTTGTCCAAACTGTTGGGTCTTGAGCCATAGGGATAGACATATCCCAATGGTTCTATGAAAATCATTGGTATAGGTTTGAAAAATTCTTTATATACCAATGGTCTCAGTAAACCGTTGGTAAAAATGTTTACCAATGGTTTTAAACCATAGGTAATAGCAAGAATTCTCTCTATACCAACATTTTACAAAACCATTAGAATAGACGTTTACCAAATGTTTCCCATAAACCATTGGTAAATATGAAGTGAAATTATATATTCCAACATTTTACAAACTGTTGGAATGTACTTATAGCAAAGGTTTATATAAAATCGTTGGTAAAAGTTCTGATTTTACACATATGCCAATGGTTGTAAACCATTGGCATATCCTTTTTTACCTGCAGCATGGCGGCTTGCTGCCTCCCCCTGTGCAGCTGCAGTAATTCCACTAGGCCCTCCCCTGTGCAACTATATCAATTCCACCAGGCCTACCAAAATTCATACACAATAGAATACCTGCATAATACATACTCATACAACAAGTTACAAAATTCACCATTAAGAAGTATACTTGCATAATACATACAGAATTCTGTATGAATTCATACAAATTTCATCCAACAAATAATTCATACATAAATTTGAATACCTCCAATTCTGTATTTAATTTACCATATACACACATATCGAATTAACACAAAATTCATATGGTACTTATAGAAAGTATACACATACAACTATATACCTAGGTGGTTGGGTGGTGTCTAGGGGGTTGGGGGGGCTCTCCAGGGGAGGGGTGTCATGGGGGTGGGGTGTCTAGTGGGTGGGGTGGTGTCCATTTGGGTTGGGGTGGTCTAGGGGGTAGGGGGCTGTCCAAGGGTGGTGGGGTGGGGTGTAGGGGGTGGGTGTGGTTGTCCATAGGGGAGGGGGTGTCCAGGGGGTGGGGGGTGTCCTGGTGGTGTGGTGGTGTCCTCGCTGGGTGGGGTGGTGTCCTAGGGGTGGAGGAAGTTCAGGGGGTGGGGGGTGTCTAGGGGTGTGGGGGCTACCTAGGGTGGTGGGGGGTAGTCCATGGGGGTGTCCAGGGGTGGGGTGGTGTCCTGGGGGATGGGGGTATTTCCAGGGGTGGGGTGTCCAAGGGGTGGGGGTGTGCAGGGGGTGGGGTGGTGTACAGGGGGTGGGGGAAGTCTAGAGGGTTGGGGGTTATCCAAGGGGGGTGGGGTGATGTCCAGGGGTAGGGGTGTCTATCTGAGGGGGTGGGGTGTCCATGGGGTGGGGGTGGGAATTCCAGGTTGTGGGGTGGTGTCTAGGAGGGGTGGGGCCATCCAGGGGGTTGGGGATGTCCAGTTGGTGGGGGTTGTCCATGGTGCTTGAGGGCTGTCTAGGGTGGTGGGGTGGGGGGGGGGTTGTCCCTGGGGTGTTTAGGGGGTTGGGTGGTGTCCAAGGGGGTGGGGATTTAATGGTTAATAAAATGAATTTCATTTATTTTATGATCATTGGTATTTTTAAAATGGTTTTGGAATTGTGTTTATTTCAATAGTATGTGTTTATTTAGGAAAAAATGAATGTTTTTGGTGTGTATGTTAGGCAGGGGGGTTTGGTTATTAAAAAATGGATTACATTTTTATTGAGGGACGAAAATACTATATAATTTTTGAAATGGAACCTTAAAAAAGATTTTTTATAAACCATTGGGAGTTTTAAATTGAAATAAGTCTCGATTATGTGATTTTGAAATGGTTTTATGAAGAATTATTTATGATGTATCTTTATGGGATTTTTTATTTTGTGTCATTCATTTTATAACATTATATTATTGTACTAAATGTTTTGTTTTTTATAATTATTTAAAACGTTACCACTATAAATGAATCAAAAAGTCCATAAGGGGATATATTAAGTAGTCAGTCTTGTGATCCAGCTATTGTCTTCCTAGTCTTTGTCTCTACTAAAACTTCTGTTCAAGTGGAATAACCATGTTCTTATTGGAACATTTATTATGCATGGGAGTTTCTAAAATACCATCCACTATTTTTTATTGGTGATCAAGGATCCCAAGAGGCAACGTAGCGGGTATCTATGACTATTCGGATCTTCGAGTTGTTATAAACCCTATAATCCATAGGGGTGGGGGCTATCCAGAGGGTGGGGGGATATCCATGGGTATTGGGGCTATCCAGAGGGTGGGCAGATCTGTTCAGAGGGGTGGGTGGTCCAGGGGGGTTGGGGTGTCTATAGGTGTGGGAGGGTTGTCCAGGGGGGATGGGTTGTCCAGGGGGTAGGTGGGTTGTCCACATGGGTGGAAGGGCTATCCAGGGGATAGGGGTGTCTAGGGGGGTGGATGGGTGGTCCCCATGGGTAGGGGTGTCCAGGGGGTGGGTGGGCTGTCCACGGGGGTGGGACGTGTTTCCATGGGGGTGGGGGTGTCCAGGGGTAAGGGGTGTCCAATGGGGTGGTTGGGCTATCTACGGTGGTTGTGGGGTTGTCTAGGGAAGTATGAGGTGTCAAGGAGGTGGTAAGGCTATCCACGAGGGTGGGTGGGCTATCCACGATGGTGGGCGGGCTATCTAGGGGTGGGGGTTGTCCATGGGGGTGGCGAGGCTGTCTAGGGGGTAGGGGTTTCTACGGGGGTGGGTGGGGGTTTCCCATGGAGGTGGGGGATATCTAGGAGAGTAAAAGGTGTCTAGGTGTTATGGGGGGGGCTATCCACGGGGTGGGTGGGCAGTCCATGAGGGTGTTGAGGCTGTCCAGGGGGTACGAGGTGTCCAAGGGGGGTATGCGGGCTGTCCGTGGGGGGTGAGCGAGATGTCCATAGGGGGGGCTGTCCAGGGGTGGCAGGGTTGTCCAGGGGGTGGGTGGTTTTGGTGAGGCTGTCCAGGGGGTACGGGGTGTCCATGGGGGAGAGGGATGTCCACAGGGGTGGGTAGGCTATCCAAGGGGGTGGGTGGGGCTATCTATGGGGTGGGTGGGGCTATCTAGGGGGTGGGTGGGGCTCTCTAGTGGGGTAAGGGGTGTCTGGGGGTGGTCGTGGATTCCCAGGGGGTACAGGGTGTCCAGGGTGTGGGTGGGCTATCCATAGGGGTGGGGGGTAGTCCACAGGGGTGGGGGTTACCATAAGGGGAGGGGATGTCCACATGGGTGGGGGGCTTTCCATGGGGGGAGGGTTGTCCAGGGGGTGGGTGGGCTGTCCACGGGGGTGGGGGCTGTCCACTGGGGGAGGGGCTGTCTTGGGGGTGGGAAGGTTGTCCATGGAGGTGGGGGATGTCCATGGGAGGAGGGGCTGTCTAGGGGTGGGCAGCCTGTCCACAGGGGTGGTGGAGTTGTCTAGGGGAGGGGTGAATCAGTCATAGAAAATCATCAAGTCATGTTTTATTATTTATAGATAAGAAAATAAAGATAATGTGACCTAAAAAATCGCACATATATTCAGGCACAACAAATCAATAAGCATCAAAGCTCAGTAATATCATTCTAAAATGTAACGAATCAATTTGTCCCTCATCACTATCACTATGATCACTGTCATCATTAGCCTCACCCACATCTTCATCATCATACTCATTATCATCATGGCCCTCCTCCTCACCCTCATACTCATCCTCAGCCTCCTCATCGCCCTCCTCCTCCACATCACCATCCTCCTCCACCTCGCCCTCCTCCTCTCCCTCCTCCTCTGCCTTGGCCTCCTCCTCTCCCTCCTCAACTTCCTTGGCCTCCTCCCCTCAATCATCTCAAACTCCACTAGAACTTCCACCAAGTACACCATATATAGAACACATAGATGACATATATTCATCACGTGTTGTGTTGGCCTCTGGTTGAAGTGTTGGATGTAAAACTTCCATCAATTTCATAAATGCAGTGTTTTTCCTAGAAGAATGTTCTGCCATCTTTGTGGCCCTTTTTCAGCCTTTTCATTCTATGCCTTAACCTTATGGAACTCAGTGGCACTACAAATCGTACCTAAGGAGGGCCAATACCTTGTTATAACTATACTCTTCCCTGGTCAGTAGCGTACTCTACCAGGGTGCTCATCTCCCAACAAATGATGTAGGTGATCATTTAGCCCAAAATTATCAGGTTCCTGGGCATCAAAGGCCTCTAAAGTAGCCTATTACAAATATAAATAGATTATTAAGTTAAAAAATATAGATTAAAATTTTAAATCAAAAATTTAAAACTTACAATCTGCTGCTAAGTTGGTTCCTTAACCGTACTTCCATATTTCTTCCTTCTACTCGAGAAAAACAGTTTGGATTGAGACACATGTCCTTCTATATTAAATTTATGCCTCTACAATGACATTGAATGTAGGAAACCATAATTTAAAATAAGATACCAATAATTAATTACATAACTAAAATTATATAACAACTTTAGTAATTGAATAAATTATAGAGGTAGCAATAGAAAGTGAAATTCGTAAAGAAAAATTATAAACTGTCATAATTGTTGCCTCTTGTGATATGGCATCGTAGTGCATCCCAATGTGTGGACATATTTTTTAGCATCAATATTTTTTTCTACTTCTAGATGAATCCTAAATAAAATTCAATAATTAGAATTAATGTAAAACTTGAAAATTTTTATTTAAATACATCTAATGTGATTAATACCTTAAATTGGCTAGTCGTCCAATGAGTAATCATCTGTCAGTACTCTTCTAATGGATAATCATCCACGACAAGGAACACCTCCAACTCTATGCCCACTCTAGCATTCCAACCAATGTAAAACTCATGCTTATAAGCTCTCAAAAGCTTGCCTAAATTTTTTAGACGTGCAGGTCGTGCACCCTCACCATTAGTGAAATTAAACTGTAGCTGACACCAAAATATTAATTAATATAAATACAAAAAATAATATATTTCATTAAATACAACAGATTTTTTACCCATATCTCTACCCAAGATTTATCCTAGACTTCATTTGGCTGTTGTCTCCATGAGATTAGACTGAAAGAAAGGATTTTGGAGTATTTGGAAAGCATATCCAAAAAACTCTGACATTGTTGTCCTGATTTCTCAATAATTTGACTATCTTCATTGTAGTCCACCATCAACTGCATGCAGTGGTTCCACACCGCAGACATGCATGTATTCCCCCACCCCTACCTCCTATCAGTAGATGTATCTGTTATGAAAGAAAAACAAATATTTTATCAATACATGTGATAACAAAAATTAAGAATGGTGTAAAACTTTGTTCAGGTTGTATAAGTATACCTATGGTATTCTGATCAAGGGGCGTCGCTGGATCTGCAGAAATTGATGGAACACCTTGTACATATGGATTGGGTCCCAATGTATGCTCTGCATGGGAAAACTCTGGCAGAGTAGAAGTCTAAAAAGATGGAATATAAAATCTTAGGGAGAAGGAAGCAGAAGTAAAAGAAGATGACAGGGATGGCTGGCCGAATTATGGATGGGGAGTGGGAATCATCATCGGATATGACATAGGTAGGTGAGGAGGCTCAGATGTAAAGGGTGGGGAAAACATGGGAGGCCTAAATATCTCATGTGTCCCTAAAAGCTCACTGGGATTAGAATATGGGATGGATGGTATGTCAGTGGGAGGGGCAGGGTCTAATCGGGTACGCCACCCAGATCGTCTAACTCTCGTATCGCCCCCCCCCCCCTCATCCAAACACACTGAGTACTGGGAAAACTACTAGGCTACTCATAAAATAATTATCGCATAATATATGTATCCTGAAAAAATGTTTAAAAAAAATTAATCACATGACATTATATATTATTAAAATAAAAATACTTGAAATAAAATATTCACTGCAGGCACTAGTGGTGGAATTCCTAGCTCAATCATGTGATGATTGGTGTCCATAATCTGTTTTCATCACCTCCCTTCAATTGGTTTCATTTCCTGAATTTGAAAACAAATATTTAAGTAAATAGAAATGGATAACTAATGTGTAACCCAAAAAACAAAATAAATGAGAGGGAATAGGGGATTCAAGGATAATTTAACTATCCATTGTTTTAGGTGAGCTTGAATAGATATATAATGAAGTTAATAAATCATACAAAATTTAATAATGAAATTTAATTTTTAGTAGGCTGGTTATTTACTAAGTGTCATCATTCAATTAAAATCATGGAACATTGATTCTACCGGATTCATAAGGGGTAAATCATTGGTCAAAATTAAGGAAAATTTTAATTTATTTAGTCCTAGTAGATGATTTATGTTTCAATACATTTTTTCTAGAAGAATAAAAACCATCATGTTCCTTACCTGGTAAAATGTTAAAGAGAGGGTGTAGAGTTTCACAAATTTTATACAAATCATAGTAGAAGCATTGAAAATGTTCACCAAGTTAGAAATGTTGGTTTCTTAGGTTTGAATACAGTTCAATTCCATAATATAAAATGAAATTCAAATAAAATTACAACCAATAAAAATTTAAAATTCACATAACAGTTTAGTCAGAAAAAACATATTTTTAGTCAATATTAAATCAATTTTAAAAGTACCAACCTTAACATCCCAAGTCGATGTAAACCAAAATAATTGAGAACATGAATGACTGATTTTATATATTTCCCACCAAAACTTAATGTTCATATTAAACTCTGAAAATAGAGCTATCGGAGTCATCAAAAGTAATAAATGGATCGTTTCCAATGGCAGTAGGGATGGTGTCAATTCCATCATCACCATACCCAAAAATATGTATTTGAATTGCTTCAATAATGACACCAAATTCAGGTCAAAGATGGTCTTTGACATAAAAAACATTTTTCTCCATTGATGACAATATATATGGTACCTCGATAGCAAGAGTGTGGTTCATATCAATTAATTTAAATCCACAATCATCAATAAATGTGTCATGCCTCGTCATCAAATCAAACCACCCACATTTCGTCATCGTGACTCGTCCTTGAGAATAATAATCCAATATTATTATTTTTCCAACGGCTCCATAATAACCTGCATTTTAAAATCACGGTCTACAATCTGATGCACTATCATAACAGTCTATTTTGGCAGTAACCATAACACCATCATGTTGTGTTCTCATTTTCTTTTATCGTTTAGTGATAATAAATATGTACCCATTGATAATAATTTATTTACACTCACAAACCATGGTATTAAGACCAAAAGCCAAAGATCTTATTTCCTTAGAGACAGATTGAATAGGAAAACACAATACCTGAAATATAAATCAATATAAAACATAATTAAATATTGTTTTAATAATTTCAAACAGTAATATTTTTACCTTAAATTTTAAAAATGAAGAAAACTCTTTACTATGAAAAGTCTCCCTCCCACTCAAAGTTAAAGAAAGATGCTTTCTATTTATCATCGCTTTATGTTACCTGTAGATAAAAATAGGAATATATTAACATATATATATATAAGATATACATATTGAATTTACTTACAAGATGTAGTCATCAAATAAATCACAGTTGAACAAAACTGTGTGATATGATATATCCTGCTCTTCAAGGATTAATGTCGTTAATGTATATGATCCAGGAATTCCCCATTTTTGAGGAAGTGATGGAAAACTAGTTTCAATTTTCTTATACAATTTTCATTCATTTCTCATTGGTCTATTTATTATTGTTGTAAGATCAGACGAATACATAGATCAGAATTCCATACATTCTTAATCCAATTAACCATTCACTATAGAACCTTCAGGATGATTCCAGTTACACACATAAGACACTAATGTGTACATATTTATTTCATCTTGACACATCAAAAATAAATAAATATGTTCTCTAAGATTTATTTTAGTTAGAATATGGACAGTCAGATGTAGTATGTATGTGAAAAATGATGGAGGAAATATTTTCTCTAACTCACACAAAATTAATGAGGCATCTGCCAACATTTTTCGCAAGAAAGACGTAGAAAAATTCTTTGCAACAAGATCTCTAAAAAATGGAACAACTAAATAACATCCACCCTTACATTATTGGAAAAAATATGACAAATTGGTTTTAGAAACAACTCATGTAGAAGGATGTGATAATCATGAGTCTTCAAATATTTTATCTTCAACTCTATTTTGTTGACCCGTTTGGATATGTTGCTTGAATAGCCATCAGGAACATTAATAGTCTCTAGTACTTCCAGAAATTGATTTTTTTTCTGTAGGTTTCATCACATAAGAAGCACATGGAACTTTCCATTTATTTTCACTGATACGCACAAGATGCAATTCTGGTCTGATTCCCCAATCAACCATGTTATTCCAAGACTGTAAATCATCTTTTGGATTTCCCATAAAATTTAGAAGAATCTAAAGCAACATTTCACATATATTTTTTTCAATGTGAATTACGTCTAAGAAATGATGTAAAAAATTGTTTGACCAATAAGGCAAATCAAAGAAGATAGTTCTCTTCTCCCAATTGTAATAGGTTTCAGTGGAAACATTATTTCTCTTTTCAGATTTCATTTGACCCTACCCAAATGAAAAAAATCAAATCTTTCAATTCATTAAGCACATCAGTTCTAGACATACACAGAGGTGGATCATCGGTCTCTATGGTATTGTCAAATATTCAATGATAATTTCTATATGGATTGTCCATTGGCTAGAATCGTTGATGTCCCATAAAACTGAATCTACAATGAGGTTTCAGTATTCTGAATTTTGTATTCCTAATACAAATAGGACATGATAGTTTTCCCTTCATGATCTATCCAAACATCATTTCATAAGCAGGAAAATCATTGCTCATCCACATAAGCACATCATACATCTGAAACATGTCTTTCAAACATGCATCGTATGTGCACGCACCCATATCACAAAGAAGTTTCAACTCTTTTATTAAAGGTTTCATGTATACATCTATATCATTTTCAGGATCAGAAGGGCCAGATATGAGTATAATCATGAAAGTGAATGTTTTTTCATACACAACCGTGTGGGAAGATTATAAATATGTATAAAAACCAGACATGTGATGTGTGACGTAAGCATCTGCCGAAACGGATTAAAACTTTCACATGAAAGACCCAAACTCACATTACACACATCAGCTGAAAAATCAGGATATGAAGCATCAAATCTATGCAATGAAAATCTATCTGTAGGGTGAACCAACTCATCAATAGTCTCCTTTTTCTTGATATCATTCCATCACATTTGTATTGATATTTCATCAGATATAAAATGATTCTGGATTCTGGGGATAAATGGAAAGTGCCACATTACATTATTTGTTACACAGGATGGTGTTCCATAAGCTTTTGTCATCCAGGGGGATGTACCACATTTTATACAATCATTTCATTCAGCATTTTCCTTCTAGAATAAACAACAATCATTATGGCAAGCATGGATTTTGTTTCTAGAAAATCCTAGTTCCTCAAAAAACTTCTATGCCATATAGTAGTTTGTGGGAATATCTGCATTATCTTGAAGTAATATATTCAATAAGGAATGAATGAAATCAATATAAGTATTAGAAATCACATACATATCCTTCCCATGAATCAATTTGATTAAAAATTCCTGCTTTTTCATTTTACCCCATTGTTAATATACTAGAGTTGTGGTAACATCCTTCAATTTTTTCACCCTGACAACATCATCATTTTAATTAGATGCATCATGCGTTCTCATATAGAAATCTTCTTGGGTTGGAATCCATTATTTTTCATGACGATGAATAAACGGAAACCGGTCATATAAAAAATTTTCCAATCCAGTCCTCTCATTTGGATCATCTGCAATTTGAGATGTCATTTTCTCCCCATTTTGATACCACACAGAGTAGTTTGCTTGAAAAACATATTTGGTTATGTGGTAGTTGACTTCTTCACGGCTCAACCAAGGTCTTCCAACACAATTGTAATAGGGGCAGTGTATGTGACCACTATCTGAAGAATTGTGAAATGAAAAATATAAAAAGATCTATAAATTGTTTGGAAAATCATTGGAGATCCGATCGGTTCTATACATCCAACTTCTATCCATTCTATAAAAAAATTATAAGTCATTTCGTCAAAATAAATTCAATAAGTTTGTAGTTTCATTGAAAATATATTTATGTAAATGAGAAATGTTCACTTTATATGAAACCATAACTAACACAATACTGTATATGAGAATCATAATATAAAAGAGAACAAAATACTATATTTATAACAAAATATCTTTTAAGAACTATACATGAGTTTCCAGGTGGTGGGGCGGTTTTCCATGGGGTGGGGGTGGCGGGCCTGTCCAGGGTAGTACGAGGTGTCCAAGGGGGTGTTCGGGCTGTCCATATGGGGGTGGTTGGGCTGTCCACGAGGGTGACAGGGCTATCTAGTGGGGCCGGAGGTGTCTAGGGGGGTGGGGAGATTTCCAGGGGTGGGGTTGTCTAGGGGGGGTGGGGGTGTCTGAGGGGTAGTGGGAGGGTGTCCAGGGGTGGGTGGGTTTTCCATGGGGGTGGGGGCTGTCCAGGAGGTATGGGGTGCCAAGGGGGGTGGGTGGGCTATCCACGAGGGTGGCAGGGCTGTCCAGGGGGTCGAGGGAGTCTAGGGGATGGGGGGTTTTCCAGGGGGTGGGGTTTTCTAGGGGGATGGGGGAGTCCGGGGGGTGGTGGGCGGCTGTCTAGGGGTGGGCTGGCTCTCCACGGGGGTGGTGGGGCTGTCTAGGGGGTTGAGGGTGTATATGGGGTAGGGGGACTTTCCAGGGGTGGGTGTCTATCCAGAGGGAACAAGGTGTCTAGGGGGTGAGAGGGCTCTCCAGGGGGGGCGGGGCAGTCCAGGGGGGTACAGGGTGGGTGGGTGGGCTGTCCACGAGGGTGGTGGGGCTGTCCAGGGGGTACGAGGTATCCAGGGGGTGGGCGGGCTGTCCAAGAGGGGTGGGAAGCCTATCCACGGGGGGTGGTCGGGCTGTCCATGGGTGTGGTGGGGCTATCAAGTGGGGTCAGGGTGTCTAGGGGGTGGGGGGATTTCCAGGGGTGGGGTGTCTGGGGGGATGGGGGTGTCTAGGGGGTGGCGGGTGGGTGTCCAGGGGGTGGGTGGGCTGTCCACGAGGGTGGGGGGCTTTCCAAGGGGTACGGGGTGTCCAGGGGGTGGGTGGACTGTCTAGGGGGTTGGGGCATCTAGGTGGGTGGGGGGGCTTTCCAGGGGGTGGGGTTTGTCTAGGGGGTATGAGGTTTCTAGGGGTGGGAGGGTTGTCAAGGGGGTGGTGGGGCTATCCTGGGGGTATGGGGTGGGTGGGTTGGCTGTCTACGGGGGTGGAGGGGCTGTCCAGGGGGTTAGGGGTGTCTAGGGAGGTGGGATGGCTGTCCACAGGGGTGTGGGGGGCCATCCCGGGGGGTACGAGATGTCAAGGGGTGTGGGAAAGCAGTCCACAGGGGTGGTGGGGTTGTCTAGGGGTTTTGAGGGGTACAGGGGTGGGGGGGCTTTCCATGGGGCAGGGTGTCCAAGGGGTGCGAGGTGTCCAGGGGGTGGGCAGGCTATCCCGGGGGTGGGAGGGCTGTCTAGGGGGTACAGGGTGGGTGGGCAGGTTGTCCACGGGGGTGGAGGGACTGTCCAGGGGGTGGTGGGGCTATCCATGGGGGTGGTCAGGCTATCCACAGTGGTGGTAGGGCTATCTAGGGGGTGGGGATTTCCAGGGGTGGGGGGCTATCCAAGGGGGTGGGGGATTTCCATGGGGGTGGGGGTGTCCACCCCTAACCTAGGGTCGTAAAATCCAATATTTATCCAGTTTTAGAATGATTTCAAGCCTATTATAGATGACCGAGAAGACTATTGGTGTAAATCATGAATATCTTACATATAAATTATAATACACCAAATTGAAAACACACCACAAAATATCACACGTGGATTGGATTTTGTGTGCCATGATTTGATGGGACACTACTCAGAAGAGTATGAGCCTTGTTATATCATTAGGTTATATGGAGTTCTACGAATGCTAAATTTGTATGAGATCAATATGGATAGTGTATAAGAACCTGAGTGAGATTTCTTTGCAGAGATCACTTCTTCATTGAAGGGTAAGAGTGAGTGTTGGTAAGGAACTTTGAGAAAAGTCTTAACGTGTCAAAGAAACTATACATTGGTTATATTTGATTCCTATTTTTTATAGAGTATCAGAGTGGAAACCCCCCCCCCCCCCTCCATGGACCGTCAACAACCCACCCCCCCCCACCCAGATACCCCCCCCCCCCCCCCCCGCACCCCACCTGGACACCCCCCCCCCCCACCACCACCACCACACCAGGATAGCCCACCCCCATCCTCCCAGGACCACCAACACCCCCTCCCCCACCTAGACAGCCCACCCCCACCCCCCTTGGACAGCCTACCCCCGTTGACAGCCCACACCCCCTCCCCCACCTAGATATCCCACCCACCACCATCCCTAGATAGCCCACCCCCTCCCTTGATATCCCACACCCCTCCCCTACATCCCCCCTACACCCTTTCTTGACAGCCCACCTGGATAGCCACCCCCCCCATTGGACAGCCCACACCCCCCTCCCCTAAAGCCTCCCTGGATATCCCCCCACCCCCTCCACCCCCACCTAGACACCCCCCCCCCCACACCCACCTGGATAGCCCACCCACCACCTGGGTACCCCCACCCCCCCTTCCTTGGACACCCCTATCCCCCACCTAGACACGCCACCATAACCCCCTTGGACAGCCCACACTCTTCCTTGGTAGCCCATACCCCCTCCCCCACACCCCTATATCCCATACCCCCTGCAGCCCTCTACCCCCTGAATGACCCACCCCCCACCTAAACAGCCCCCCACACCTGGGCAGCCCCCTACCCCTCCTCTATCCCCCTTAGGGTAATTTTATTTAAAATCATTCTATTCATTAATAAAGGAAAACCATCATTCATTAGCCATTTCAATCCGAAAAACCCATTCAATTTATCAAAACATGACAAATTCAATTTATAAGGCTCTATGGGTCACTTATAAATTGTCATTGGGGAAAGGGTAAATCAACTACATTGTTAATTCCAATTTAAAAATTGGTCCAAGCACTTAGAAGGTGTGGTGGTGTCCAGGGGGGTTGTCTAAGGGGGTGGGATGGGGGGGTTCCAAGGGGTGGAGGGTGTCCAAGGGGTGAGGGTGTCTAGGGGTGGTGGAGGTGGGGGGGAGGGGGGTTTTCCAAGGTGGTGGGGGGAGTTGTCCATGGGGGTGAGGGATGTCCAGGTAGGGTGGGGTGGGGGTGTCCAGTGGAGGTGTCCATGGGGGTGGGGGTTGTTCAAACTGTGGGGGTGTCCAAGGGGATGTGGGTGTCCAGTGGGGTGGGGAAGGGTTTTTCCAAAGGGTGGGGGTGTCCAAGGGGGTGGGGGTGTCCAAGGGGGTGGGGGTGTAGGGGGTGGGGGTTGTTCAATGGTGGGTGTCAGGGGGTGGGGGAGGCTATCCAAGGGGAGGGAGGTGTCAAGGGGGGTGGGGGTGGGGGTGTTCACAATTCCAATCCATTGCCCTACCAACGCCAATTCATCCTCAATATCAATACCCTTCCCATTATTCCTTGAACAAAAACTATAAATAAAAAACACAAATCCAATTTTATACTAAACTAATGTCCACAGAAACTACCATATCACCCCACTAAACAAACCCTTTACAATGATTAAATTGTAGACAAAAAATTGAAAACAAATCAAAGGGTTCAATACTCCACAGATAGCAGGAACCCTAATTTAGCCGAAATAAAAATAGAAAATATAAAAAAATAGAGGGAGAACATTAAAACTAAGGTAAAACTTACTAATTTTAAGTGAAGAAATAAAAATTTGTTTGATTGAAGCTGGATCTATGGATGGAAGGAGTTTTGCAGCTGAGAAAATATTGGGAGGAGCTCTGGATTAGGGTCTATACTTGGTTGAGTGGGAGTTGCAGTGCTAGATATTTGGGGGAAAACATTCCCAATAGTTTTTAAAAATCGTTGGGAAAGCCTCTCTTTACCAACTGTTTATTAAAACCATTGGTATATCTTAAGGAAAATAATTATTTCCCCATGGTTTTATCAAATCATTGAGAAATATTATGTGTATTTACACATTTCCAATGGATTGAACAAACCATTGGAAAATGTTTCCTTTTATACATTATATCAACGGTTTGAAGAAACCATTGGTATATATCCATTGGGGAAACATCATATTCCAACCATGTTTGTGAATAATAGTGATATATTTTAAAATAATATTCTGATTATTAATTATCTTATAATTAATAATAAAACTATATTAAGACATGGGTAGTGAGGAAATAATGAGATCTATATGAAAATAATTTGGGAATTTAATTCCATAGGTTTCTAAAAACTCTATGTAGCCACTAATTTTGACTACATAGGGCTCAACTACAATAAAATCACCACGATTTAATGTAAAAAGTGCATTTGAGATCTTCTATCTATCTTGTATAACCATATCCTGATAGAGATCAAAAAGATGAGGCATTATAATATACAAATCCATGTCTTTATGTTGTTTTAGAAACACAGTGTTAATCAATGATAGAATGAATCATTGAAAATTTGTGGCATCATACAAATGATTCTCATAGAGAGACAACTCTTCCTCACTATCCTTTTGGTCAGGAACCTCAAAAATAGGGTTTTCCATTACATATAATTTCATTTTATGTCGTAGGATAACATGTAAGTGGATTTTACATTTTTTTTAAATTAGTTCTACTGATATAGTTATTCTTCTCTAGTATGGATCACAATGGTATATTTTACGCCATGTTTATTCTCATTTCTACAATTTAGAAGAGTGTAATTTTAGTATTAATATGATAAATGTAGATATTAAATATTATATTTATTAATCTTTCATTATTTTATCAAACCCCAATATCCTTCACCATTGGATTCAAAACATCTTGTAACTTGAACATTCTAGTGGAAAATACCCATATTCTATTCCTCGTAATACACAATTGGGCCTGATGAGTTATTTGAATGGTTTATGTAGGCATTAATATTTCAAATTGCATTAACTCAAATATCCTCAAATAGTTGTGCAGACTCCCCAATCCTGAAATCCTTAAATTTTATTTCATAAACCTTTTCCTCTTAATTACACCAAGTCCTACTTGGGTATTAAAAACTTGATGTAAATTATTTTATGTTTACCTAACATGTTAATTTATAATTCCTCTATAATTGGACTAACCCCAACTTGGGATGGTCAAGAACATTCAACTATAGTTTTATTTTAATTAATATAGTAGATGTTTATAGTGAAATAATATATATATGTGTGTGTGTGTGTTTGTTTGTGTGTGTGGGGGTTTTTTATATTTATGTGAAAATATTCAATTTTGTATTTATTAAATGATTTTTACAATTAAGTGGATTTCCTTAATATATTAACCATTTCCTAGATAAATTTTACACATAATACAATTTATTTTATTTCTTTATTTCTTGTTATTTAATTCATTAATTCATGTGATTGTGACAAAACAATCCATAAGGAAATTAAAAATCAAACATTAAAAAAATAAAATAATATATTTCTATGATCATGATCATTTACTAATAGTTATTTTATATATCATATACTAAAATAACCATTGAACTAGGGGGAGACACATTAACCCAATGCTTGGTTTGTGTTATATATTTCCACCTATCAGCTCATGTACCTCATGGATTGGTTTTACCAAATCTCCTAACATGAACCACCACCACTGGATAGGGATATCTATCCATTATATAAGATTATACTCACATGTAAGTGAATTGAACCAAAGGATTGGTTAAGGGGTTTGCATAAAAATAAAATTTGGACATGTAGGCCCTTAGATAAAGAGAAGATGGATGAAATATAACCCATTAATTTAATTTAATATTAAATTAAAATGAAACCAAAAACATAAAAAGGATATCATATTGTCATGGTCATCTACGTACCTTTAATAAATTTTTAATTTAGTATAAAACATTCAATTCCTATCACTCTTATTGAAGATAAATTCTATATGAATAAATTAATTATATTATTTAATATATATATTATTTTATCCTAATTATCATCCAAAATTCTTTGTTATTCTTATCCATAAAAATTTTAAAACAAATTTTGTAAATTTATTTCCAATTGACTATGTACAAAACATTTACCTTGGAGGAAACACGGTGGGTACCCATCCGAACTACCTGTTTCGGTGCGGATGTGCGCCGGGTTTGTGTTCCGACGCTGTCCCGCCAGGACGCGTTCGCGCGTGCGCTTGTCGACCCGAGGGGATGAGCGCGCGCGGCTTGTGGTCCCGTAGTCCCGCTTTCCAAAGGCGGGCGGCATCCGTCCCTTGTTCAGGGGCGTCTGCTCCTTGATCGAAACCGGGATGATGGGATGTCGGCTCCTCCTTCCGTGGACGTCTCCTCGAAACTCGTCGCCTAATCCGGGTCTCCCTCGTAGATTTAAGAATGTTCGTGAATCTCGTTCCCGGTGCCATATCTCTATGGACACCGGTTAATTACGCTGCTTCCGCCCAGACGCTCCAAGGAGTCTAGTCGGGGCAGCAACCTGCGGTGAGGAGACCGGGTGGCTCCGGGTGTTGGGGCGTGTCTTAACACTGCGACCCTGCATGTCTGCTTTCCGTCCCTAATAGGGCTTCTCGAAGGCATGATGGCCTGAGGCATCCCGTGCTGGGTGCGGGGAACTGCGTTACCTGATGTTTTCCTCAGCTTCCCATGTTTAACACGGGGTATGCCGCGAGTTTAACGTCCAGCGGGGACGACATCGGACCGATCAACACAAAAAGTGGATCAGGTGACAGAACCCCTTGCGAGGAACCTCCGACGCTGGGGCCAGCACATGGGCGGCTCCCTGAGTGATGTGGAGTGGAGCGAAGTGGCATGACCCCACCGGGATGTGGCGGCCCGGGTAAGGATCAGGATGGATGATGGAGTGAAGAGCTTGGACCTCGTAGAGGCTTCCTACGTACCGCGCGTTAGCGCGGATCAAATTCAGCATAGTTCGGATATACAGTTTAACGTCATGCTGGACGTTGGCAAGCCGACTCACGAAGAGATCGAGGCCACCGGGTGGAGGATTGAACCGAACCACCTCGCACAGAGGGGGATGGAACGGCCGGGTGGATCACAGTTTCACGTCATGCTGGACGATGGTAAAAGAAAATAGAAAAAAGAGTCGTGGGGAAGCACAATGGAGATACACACGTGCAGTCTCCCACGGGGGCGGATTCATAGGTGAATCAACGCGGATGTGAACCCGGGAGGGGTCCACTGATGGACGAACCGACGTAAATACGACCGGGACGACCAGGTGGTGGGATTGAACCTCGGGGAGGCTTCCTACATACCCTGTTTAGAAGACAGGGATCAAAGTCCACGTAGTTCGTTCTATCAGGACTTACGCACTAAGGCAGCCCGGATGCGGCAAAGCTCAGTTGGAGAGGGACTTGGGGCGAAGGTGAGAGACCTCGATCTCGGTCACGCCCTCTACTGGCTTCGGCAGTGGGGAAGCACAATGGAGATACACACGTGCAGTCTCCCACAAAGGCGGACTCATAGGTGAATCAACGCAAGTGTGAACCCAGGAGGGGTCCACTGATGGACGAACCGACGTAAATACGACCGGGACGACCAGGTGGTGGGCTTGAACCTCGGGGAGGCTTCCTACGTACCCTGTTTAGAAGACAGGGATCAAAGTCCACGTAGTTAGTTCTGTGTGTAACACTCTACCCCCGTGGGAAAAGGCCACTCCAATCCCGACATCCCTGCAGAGACGAGCGGGTGGGGGCCACATCCAAACCGGGAGGACCCTATGCGCGGGGCACGGGATCAGGTGATGCGGACGGTTTAACGTCTTGCCGGACGAAGTACAGTTTAACGTCGTGTGTTGAGGACGAATCGGACGGTTTAACGTCTTGCCGGACGAAGTACAGTTTAACGTCGTGTGTTGAGGACGAAAACGCTTGGCAGTTTAACGTCTTGCAGCGCGGACGTGGCACAGTTTAACGTCATGTTGGACGTTGGAGGCTAGGAAGTTTAGCGTCGTGCAGCTTGGACGTGTGCAGTTTAACGTCGTGCGGGACGTAGATGCGTGGCAGTTTAACGTCTTGTCGCGCGGACGATATGCTAGGCAGTTTAACGTCTTGCAGCTTGGACGTGTGCAGTTTAACGTCGTGCGGGACGTAAATGCGTGGCAGTTTAACGTCTTGTCGCGCGGACGATATGATAGGCAGTTTAACGTCTTGCAGCTTGGACGTGTGCAGTTTACCGTCGTGCGGGACGAATGCTGCCGCCTAATGGGTCCTTTTCACTTCGCGAAAGCCCGGAAGGCCGCACGGGAAGACAACGTACGGTGCGGGCACCTGCGATGAAGATCATCGGGCGCCACACAGACGGGTACCCTCATGGGGTCAAACGGAGCGACCCTGGCGGTTTACGCACAAAAGAGGAGCTTGGCGCGCAAAACCGCGGGTCGGCGCGCAAATGAGGCGGGCTGGCGCGCAAATGGGCCAGCGCTTTGCGCGCGGGAGATAGGGATTGCGCGCACCGGGCTTCGGATAGCGCGCGGAGGCAATGGCTCATTCTTTTTAATGAATGGACACTTGAAAAAAGGGGGGGTGCGCGCAATCGGGCCGGATTGCGCGCACCCCGGGGGCAATTGCGTGCAAGAGGCTTCTTTTGCACGCGAAGGCCTTAGGGTGGAAATTTATTCAAAGGACAGGAGCCAAAGGGATTGCGCGCGAAGGCGAACCCCTGGGCTTTCTTGCGCGAAAGAAAAGAGGTTACCTGAAGATCGGCATTGCGCGCAGAAGGGGTTGGATTGCGCGCACGAGAGACCTTCCGAATTCCGGCGACTTCCAAAACGTCGGGGGTCGCCTTATATTTATAGGCAACCCCGGGCGCGGAATCTTGCTCAGTGGCGCGCAAATTCCATCACGGGCGCGGAATCGGGCCCGAGCGCGCAAGGGAGTCGCGCGGGCAGCGGGCGCGCAAAACTCCGCGCCGGCCCAGCGCTTTGCGCGCATCCCGGGAGGTTTGCGCGCAGCACTGCAACTTTGCGCGCGGGCCTCCGAAATTCCGCGCAAGCCTTCCGGTTCTTCTGAAACGCGCTTCTGACTCCAAATATGACCTCGCTTCCTGCATCCGGAGCTTCGTTTGGAAACAACGGACTTTTCCGGCATCTACAAAAGCCCCCCCTCGGAATCTGATCAGCGAGAGGTCGCAACGATCGGGTTCCGAGGGAGACGCCGGAATGCCGAAGTCCTGGGTGAGGCGGGACTGTGGCGCCCAAAAAAGGGCGTCGGGCGCGAAATTCGCCGGTGCGGTCGCGCAGATCGCTTTCCGCGCAGCGCGGACTCCCAGCCTTGCCTATAAATAGGGGCCCTGGGTCCCCTGCACCGTACACTGGCCTTCCGCGCGATAAGCATTTGAGCTCTCGTGCGCGAAATTGCCCTTTCCGGCGCGGAATGTGCCCGCTCGTCGTGCAAACCTCTCCGGATTTCGGCCTGATTTTGCGCGAACACCTGGGGTTTTACGCGACGGACTTCCCGATTGCGCGCCGTCCAGTAGGATTGCGCGCCAACTCTCAAACTTCTCTACCAGCCTCGTTAGATTCCGCACGCTTCATCCCCTAACCCGCACGACTCCCGGAGCTTCTGAGATGGCCGCGAATCAAGGAAATGAGGGGAATTCCGCCACTCGCAGAGCTGAGATGGCGACGAACGAGGAGGTATACGGAGCCAAGTAGATTGTTTCCAACAATCAATCCCTGTTCGACTTGCTGACGCCGGCCCAGAAGACATATCCGCTGTCGGACAACCTTCCGCTCTGGAACTTCGGCATCCTAGATGAGGTTCCGGTGCCAGGGTTTGAGGTTGATGCGCCACGGACCTGGGTGACTCGGGAGGACAAGCTTCCCCGCTATAACATCACCAACAATGGGCATCCTTCCAGGGAGACCAGGCACTTGGATGTCTATGTCCTGAACCCGAGGACACGAACCATCGCCGGGGGTGAGCCTACTGCGGAGAACTCTCCAGCCCTCTACTCGAGCACATATCGCCAGAGTGTCACCGACGACACCAAGGGCTGGTTGAAGGACTGGGACTTGCGGTCTGGGGGCAATTTCACCAGTGAGTTGGCCTGGGCGTTCTGGGTACGCCACACTTGCGATCACTTCGCGGAGGAGCTGCGGTACATCGGCCTATTTGAGGCGGTGTGGACGTCGCAGTTCCACTTCTACCAGCAGTCCGAGCTCGGGCCGGAGCTGTTCACCCGCTGGTCCCCGGATACCAACACCTTCCATCTTCACCATGGGGAGGTCGGCATCGGTCTCTGGGACATCCACTGCATCGGAGGTATCCCGCTGGAGGGGTACCAGTACGATGAGTTCCTGCCTCCGAAGAACACCTGGGAAGACAGGTCACGGACTCCCATTCTGACATGGCATCTACTTAACCTGGCTACGCAGCGGCTCGGGATCAAGGACTTCCAGAAGGACATAGCCTACAAGGAGTGGTTCGGCCAGTTCTTGGAGCATGACCCGGCGGTCAAGATGCCAGGAAAGGGGAAGCGGTGCCCGACCACGGCTCAGAGGAGCCGGAACGGGTCGTACTGGCGGGTCCTGGAGACGGGCGACTACCGCTCATGGGGGTACCGCGTCATCGAGGCTCGGGACCCAAATGTCCAGTACGCGGCGTTCCTGGTCGCCTTTCTGAGTGGGTGGCTCCTGCCAGTGCAGGACGCGAGAATGGGCGTCCGCCCGGAGACACTGGCGATGGCGGGCGCCATGGCCGCCAATAAAAGATATAACCTCGGGGTCCCAGTGTTGGCTAAGATGTACGCCATCCTGGGATGCATCTCACGAGGGGGGTCGCCACGAAGGATCTGTGGGCCCTTTCAATTCTTCCACGGCTGGGTGGCTGCTCACCTTGGTGGGTACACGTTTCCAAACGCCATCATTCCTCCGGGCAACGGCCTGCGACCCTCCCTGCTGAACATTGCGGGGGTCGCTCCGATGACCCTAAATGAGGAGGGCGTGAGGATTCGGATTGGCAATCATGCCAATTTCAACTTCAGCCCGTTCCCCACTCCCGTCAGCCAGATGATCGACAACGGGCAGGGTCCGCTGGAGCAGCACGAGTACTTCCTGAACATGCGGGGCGGGGTGCTCATGGCTCGGATCGACGGGAAGGTGATCTGCGAGCCCTACGTGCCAACCCGGTTTGCCAGGCAGTTCGGGTGCCTTCAACGGATGCCGAAGAGGGTATTCACTGCTGTCCGGGAGGAGACGAACCCTTGCGTCCTTCGCCAGATGTGGCTGATGTTTGCCGCTTTCGGCTCTGGCGACGTCATCACTCTCCCTCCTACCGGGGTCGACGCAGGCTTGGCAACCGAGTACGCCGAACACTGGGCCATCGCGTACCCCGAGGGGCTTCTACGGAAGCCAGTTCGGTAGCTCGAGGTCACTCGTGCGGAGACCGGGCGTCAAGGAAGGAGGCGAGGCGCCGCCATACGGGGGAGAACGGAGGCGCGCCAAGCAGCGGAGCCGGCGCGGGCAGGGACTTCGGCGGCGGGCGCATCGTAGGCTGCCGCCACGACCTCGGCGCCCAGAGAGGGGGCACATGCGGCGGTCGGGGAGCGGCCCGGGAAGCAGGTAAGGCGTCTGCTCGAACCCTCCCACGATGCAGTCTTCCCGGCGCAGTGGTCGGCCTGGATGACCTTGCGGCAGTCACTGGGGACCGACGCCATCTGGCGAAAGATACTCAGAGAAGGAATCCATCTGCCAGAGGTCGGGCGCCTCCAGATCGCCGACAGGGTGGACTTCAACCGGAAATATGCATATCTGACGGCCATGGACGAGTACGCGCGCCAACGTGGTCAGCGTGCGGAGCCATCCCTTCTGGTGAAGGTGATGCTCGGTCTAGAGCCCGCTCCAGAACAGATGCCGCTGGAGGAAGATGACAGTAACAACTCCGAGGAAGAGGAGGAGACGGGGGAGGATGAAGGCTCCGAGGGAAGGTCCCATCGGGGGAGCCCGCGGGAGAGCGGCGAGGTGGCCGGCTCTGACAATGTTGATGTCACTGAGCTCCTCGAGGTCCGCTTCTATCCCTACTCAACCTGCTTCATCCATTCTCTTATGCAGCTTCTAACCCATTTCCCCGCCTTTCTCAGGAGAGCATGGATGTTGGTCAGGAATCCTCAGCGGGAGTAGGAGAGGCGCCAGCAGGACAAGGCGGGGGCCAAACACTCATCATTGAATTGACAAGCGCAGAAGGGTCCCCTGTTGCAACTGTTCCTGCGGCGGCCGGGACAGCGGAAGATGACGCTCTAAACTCCCGTAAGTCTCCTCACTTTACTACTGGTGCTCGCCATTGACGATCCGTGACTAACCACGGCATGCCCTGCGCAGTGATCTCAACACTGGAGGCTCGTCGGGCTGTCGAACCCGGGCCATCCGCGAGTGGACCGGTGGCAGACATGCCGCCTGCTCCGGAACAGACTTCCCAAACCGAGCCGGCCCCACCAACTGCTGATCAGGGGGATACGGACGCCGGCGGTGCTGCCATCAGAGAGAGGTCGGGGGCTGACGAGGGTGTCAACGCCGCTGGGGCGAGAGAAGAAGGTCGCCCAGATGTTGGGGAACCTATCCCCCGTGAGGACATCCCAGGGGCGGACCCTGCAGCGGACCTGCTGGCTGCCTTCCCTGCCTACTGGTCTGCCGACCCCGAGGAGATGGACGACTCGGATGTGGAGGCGGTCAAGGAGAGCCGGATAACACGCCGCAGGGGGTGGAAGTGCATCCAGCGCTTCCTCAAGCGATACCCATCGGAGTGGCTGGGGCGCATGGGATCCCTTCAAACCTGGCTGCGCTTCCTGTGTGCCGGGGGAGCTGATGCTCAACGCCTCCATCTGACGGTCCGTGATTTCATGGCCGAAAAGATGCGCGAGAGCCGCCGGCGTGCCAACGTCGCACAAAGTCGGGACATTTCGGAGAACACGCGGGCGCTCCTCGTGGCAGAGCAGGATGTCCGGCGTCTCGAAGGGCAGGCGGCAGAGAAGGAGGCCTTCGTCGCAGCGTGTACTGAGCTTGTGGAGCAACTAACGGCCCAGCTGATCGATGCCCAGGTACAGCTGACGGAGGCGGGCCAACAGATGGTCACACTTCAAGTCGAGCGGGAGCGTGCACCGGCCAGAATCGACGAACTGTGTGCTGCGACCACCGACGAGGAGAGGGCACGCAGAGAGCGAGAAGCAGCTCTGGAGGCCGCCAGCCAAAGGGTAGCGGCGTTAGAAAGACTAATTCAGCACGCTAATCCCTAGGGGCTTTGTTTTTGCCACTCCCAGAACATTTGCTTCTGCTACTCAATATTTCGATCCATTTGTATGAACCAATATATTTATCTGCATCTTTTGTCTTAACATGCTCAACCACAATTCATTGTCTCGCGGGAGCGTTAACCAAGCTTCAGGCATCCATAATTGGGCCCGGATCTCTACAGAAAAGAGGGAGGTCATTCCTAGGAAAGGAGACCTCAGACCTAATCAATGTATCATCCCCCAACTTTTTCCGACACACGAGCGGGACAACTCTATGGGCGTTGAGATTTTATCCGAACATAGGGAAATGAGAAAGGGTGAATCGCGTGTCCCGGATTCAGAAATCCACGACGGTCGGCCTTCCAGGAAATGCCCAAGACGGCAAGCGGACAATGGATCAATCGACCATACTACTGCGATAGACGGACCAAAGGTCATCATTCATATTGCAGGAGGCGGATCACATGTCATCATCAATGCCGCTTTGGGGGTTCCTTCAGGCACAAGGGTGGAAATCCAGATCAACAGGGCATGCGAAGCGTGGGGCGAAGTGACGATTTGTTCGGACAGAACCCAACGCTCTCAAAATTGCGCCACCGTGGGGAAAGTGTATTAGGCGGATGCACTAATCTGGCCGTGAATCACCTCAATTCTCAGAAAGAACCTCTTTGACGAGGAAACTGTCGCTTCCCATCGTTGCAATGGGGCATCCCGAGCTGGATCGGGGAAAATATCACGACTGCACCACTCTACCAGAAGCCAGGCCGGACGGCCGGCGACGAGGAGGGGCCGGACTTAGCGATCCCTGAGGCTGGACCCTAGTCGAAATGCCCGGGCGTTCCTACGTACTCCATCAGGCTGGAGATCAAGCCATACGTAGTTCTGAAAGTGCAGTTTAACGTCATGCAGGACGTAGAACCCCGTTTGGGGAGATCTTAGTTTAAGGTCGTAGAGCTGGGACCATAGGGGAAGATCTTAGTTTAAGGTCTTAGAGCTCAGACCATAGGGGCATATCTTAGTTTAAGGTCTTAGAGCTCGGACCATAGGAACCTCAAAGTACGCCACATCGTGGTCCTGTCCCCTGGATATGCAAAGATGCACTGAGGGATAGTGTCAAGAGTGTCGATATTTTTCCTGGTCAGAGTGGAAGATGGAAAGATGTGAATCATGCGGCCATTCACTCAAGGACTGGGGCACCGGCGTAACGATATGGGAGTACTGCCGACCGTGGCGGAAAAGCAGCATCAATATCGCACTGACCGTTGACGGAATGAGGCAGCAAATGAGCATCAACCGCTCAATCGCAGGATTCATATCGATTTGTTGCCCAAAGCCCTTGGGGGTGCCAGCCCGAGTCGGTGGGAGAGCACTGAGGCATTGTGTCTAGACCGCTCACGGGGGCTCCACCCAGGGCGTAGGTGATGAGTCCGAATGAAATGGAGCATGAAGCCTGAAACACGGAAGGAACCTGACCAAGCAGGACCTAACGCTCCTGGAAATAAACCAGAGTACTCTTGACACCGGTGGACCACTGCAAGGGGTCAAGGGACACGCCTTGAGGGTGACCCAAAGGCGGCGGATTCCCAAGAGAAGGGGGAATCTTTAAGAGGTGGGGGCTGGACCCGAAGTTTCAAACATCCGAGCGTTCCTACGTATCCCATAAGGATGGGAATCAAGCCACACGTAGTTCTTGAAGCGCGGCGCAACACAATCGGGCACCAGCGCGGGGAAGGTTGCGGGTCTGACCCTCGCACACAAAAGAAGCGGTATTTGATATTTCTTGTTTGTCCTTAAAGGTGGATGGTTTTTCTTGTGCAGTGACATGCCTGTGATTAAGGAATCTCTGGCGTCGCCACAATAATCAAGCCATGAAAGGCATTGATGAATGACGTGGTTATTAACCAGCGCCCAACGTGAGTGTCCCCTAAGGAGAACATCACGATGCAGTGCCGTTTCTCGTCGGGCGGCCAAGACGATCACAGTTTACGGTCGGGTGGTAGGACCAGAACACGGTTTAAGGTCGTGTGGTTCGGACCATGGAGGAATCCGCTTATTGCGGTACGGCGGACACGGCGGAGGTGGGAACATACCCAGCCCTGCGGTCACGCACGATTCCAGGAGAAGGGTCCTGGGATAGGGGCCTGCGTATGTCCATCAACCGAGGGGCAGAGATGCTAGCCTCCAGCTATGCTGGGCCCAGAACGCAATTGTTCGGGCGACTCCTTCCTCCTTATGGGGACGAGGGTCCAGCTACACATGGCCCTTTGGGAGGACATCAACATACATCCTTGGTGCTCCGATCGTGGGAGCCTCGAAAGAAACCATTACCCTGGTTGGCCTACCTAACATGTAGAGGTGTACTGAAGGTCAGTATGAAGAGAGTGCTGAGATTCCACTACAACGCACAGAGGCGGAGTGTGATGAGGACTGCGCAACCAATGTTCAGAGCCTGAAAGAGCCGACATGGCGATCAAGGATGTCGCTGACCATATTCGCAACACAACACCCGATCGCGTCAGCCTAGGACGGGGCAAGCAAACGAGCATCAACCGCTCAAGCGCAGGATTCATATCGATTTGCGGCCCAGGACCCGCCGGTAAATCAACCCGGAGCGGTAGGAGAGCACTGAGGCATCGTACCAAAACCGCTAACGAGAATCCCTTTGGGTGAAGGCTCAAACAAGAGGAAGCGTGAGGCCCGACAAGCAACACAGGACTTGTCGGGATTGAATCCGACACTACGGGTCATAGAACGAAGTACCCAAAACATGTTAACAGATCACCGGAAAGGGTCGGAGGACTCACCCTGAGAGCAACCAAAAGACGGCAGATCCCCGTGATCAACCAAAAGACGGGGCTGGACCTGAAACACAAGCGTCCAGGCGGTCCTACGTATCCCATAAGGATGGGAATCAAGCCGTACGTAGTTCTTGAGGGGCAGTTTAACGTCATGCAGGACGATGAGGGGTGTGAGGTAGTCCCACACACGGGGGAGGCGTACGGTGCGGCCAGTAGACCAACGTGAATGAGGACATAATCCCCCGCTCACGCCACACGCCTCACACAAAAAGGAGGGGAACTGGGGCCAGAGGCCCAATGCGGGATAGGGATTCCCGAGAAATGGGGCTGGGCCTGAAACATGAATGTCCAGGCGGTCCTACGTATCCCATAAGGATGGGAATCAAGCCGCACGTAGTTCTTGAAGTGCAGTTTAACGTCATGCGGGACGAAGCACAGTTTAACGTCATGCTGGACGAAAGGAAAGGAGATCTTAGTTTAAAGTCGTAGAGCTCGGACCATAAGGACCTCAACGCACGCCACTTCGCGGTCATATCCCCTGGATATGCGAAGATGCACTGAGGGATAGTGTCAAGAGTGTCGAGATTTTTCCTGGTCAGGATGGAAGGTGGAAAGATGTGAATCATGCGGCCATTCACTCAAGGACTGGGGGCACCGGCGTGACGATATGGAAGTACTGCCGACCGTGGCGGAAAAGCAGCATCAATATCGCACTGACCGTTGATGGAATGAGGCAGCAAATGAGCATCAACCGCTCAATCGCAGGATTCATATCGATTTTCTGCCCAAAGCCCTTGGGGGTGCCAGCCCTAGTCGGTGGGAGAGCACTGAGGCATTGTGTCCAGACCGCTCACGGGGGCTCCACCCAGGGCGTAGGTGATGAGTCCGAATGAAATGGAGCATGAAGCCTGAAACGTGAAAGGAACCTGACCAAGCAGAACCTGACGCTCCTGGCAATAAACCAGAGTACTCTTGACACCAGTGGACCACTGCAAGGGGTCGAGGGACACGCCTTGAGGGTGACCCGAAGGCGGCGGATTCCCGAGAGAAGGGGGAATCTTTAAGATGTGGGGGCTGGACCCGAAGTTTCAAACATTTGGGCATTCCTACGTATCCCATAAGGATGGGAATCAAGCCACACGTAGTTCTTGAGAGGCAGTTTAATGTCATGCAGGATGATGAAAGAAAGAAGGGGGGGAGCAGGAGGCATCCCCCAAACGTGGGGGGCGTACAGCGTGACGAGCAAACCGACGTGAATGAGGGCATAGCCCCGCGTCCTCACCATACGCCGCATACCCAGAGGCACTTGGGCCAAAGGCCCGAGATGGGATAGAAATTCAAGAAGGATGGGGCTGGGCCTGAAACATGAGTGTTCAGGCGGTCCTACGTATCCCATAAGGATGGGAATCAAGCCGTACGTAGTTCTTGAGGGGCAGCTTAACGTCATGCAGGACGATGATGCTGAACAGTTTAACGTCTTGTAGCTTGGATGAAGATGCTGAACAGTTTAACGTCTTGTAGCTTGGACGAAGATGCTGAACAGTTTAATGTCTTGTAGCTTGGACGAAGATGCTGAACAGTTTAACGTCTTGTAGCTTGGACGATACGCTAGGCAGTTTAACGTCGTGCAGCTTGGACGTAGATGCTGAACAGTTTAACGTCTTGTAGCTTGGACGTGTGCAGTTTAACGTCGTACGGGACGTATGCTCTTAGGAAAAGTACTGCATGAGAAACCTAGCGTTGGTGGGAGGAGTGACACGCTCACCATCCATAGTCGCTAGGGAGTACGCGCCATTGGGATAGACTTTGTGGACGACAAGAGGTCCCTCCCACTTGGGCTCCAACTTGGGCGGCTTCTTGCCGGGGATCATCGGTGCTCTCAGGGCTAACATCAGGTCACCCTGCAGGAAGGAGCGGAGGCGAACCTTCTTGTTGAAATCTCGAGCCATTCTGCTTTGATGCCTCTCCATGTTGTGCAAAGCGCGAAGTCTATTCTCATCCAGTGCTTCCAACTCGACTAGACGGGCTTTAGCAGCTCTGTCCGGCGCTTGCTGGTCATAGACCGCAGTGCGCAGGGACGGTAACTGAATCTCGATGGGCAGGACGGCCTCAGCTCCATACACCAGGGAATAAGGGGTCATCTGGGTGGAATTGCGAGTCGTCGTCCGATAAGCCCAGAGGGCGTTGGGGAGCTTGTCCGGCCAACTCTTCTTGTTCTGACCAACCATCTTTTGCAGAATGTTAGAGAGGGTTATGTTGAACGCCTCAATCTGTCCATTCGCCTGCGCGTGGTAGCGAGATGTATGGTTCGAGCGAATGTTATACTTGGCGTACAACTTCTTCAACTCGGCTGCTCGGAAATTGGCTCCGTTATCTGTGAGGATAGCGTGAGGCACTCCAAATCGATGAATGATGTTGGAGGTCACGAAGTCAGCGATCGAACAGGATTTAACCTCTCTGAGCGGAATCGCCTCTGCCCATTTGGAGAAGAAGTCCGTAGCGGTCAGAATGAACCGGCACTGGCGAGCCGTCGCCGGCGGGTAAGGTCCCACAACGTCCATCCCCCAGACTGCAAAGGGCCAAGAATACCTGGTGGTATGGAGAGGCTCCGGCGGCCGATGCACAAAGTTCGCATGAACCTGGCACGCATGGCACCTCCTGGCATACTCGATGCAGTCATGGATCATGGAGGGCCAGAAGTATCCCAACCTCCGAATCTGGTGGGACAGCTTCGGCCCAGTCTGATGGGCACCGCATGAACCAGCATGAACCTCTTGCATGACTCGTGGGATCTCAACTCCCTGAAGGCAACGGAGGAGAACACCATCAAATCCGCGTCTATAGAGGATCTGCTCCAGGCCGGGACTGCTCTGGAGGACAAACTGCGATGCGCGGCATCGAACTCGCTCGCGCTCGGCCCGATCTGACCGGAGAATTCCATGTTGGAGGTACTCAACCAAAGGCGCCCTCCAATCAGGGGCTGGCTCGACTGCCATATCTGGGGTACTCGGGGCTCCGGGCATAGGGGCAACCGTGGTGATATTACTTACCGACGGGCCGCGATCTCCTTCCGGGATAACGAGAGAGATGAGCCTGCGGTGCGTCACGCGGACGATCAGGTTATCATGTTCAGGCTCTGCAAGTGACGCAGCAAGGCTGGCCAAAGCATCTGCTCGACCGTTCTGCGACCGGGGAATATGGACAATTTCTGGCCGAGAAGGGAACTGGGCCATCAGAAGGAGGGTGCACTCCAGCAATGGCACAAGTTCCGGCTTCCTGACAACATAGTTGCCATTGATCTGCTTAACAACCAGCTCGGAGTCCCCTTTCACACACAGATGGGGCACGTCGATCTCGAGAGCCAACTCGAGGCCAGTGATGAGGGCATGGTATTTCGCCTCATTGTTGGTACATCCCTCTGACAACAGGAAAGAGTATGGCAGTACGGCTTGCTCCGGGGTAATGAAGACGATACCCAAGCCTACTCTGTTGAGCTTAGGATTATCAAGTCTTCTACCGGTGGGGCTCCGGGAGGCACCGTCAAAGTGCATCTGCCAGCATGGATCGGCGTGATCGACCGAGAGAACGGCCTCATCAGGAAAGCCTAGATCCAGAGGCTGATCCGCGGAGGTTGGGTGAGCAGCCAGAAAATCTGCCAATGCTTGCCCTTTGATGGCCTTCTGAGACACGTACCTGATGTCGAACTGCTGGAGAATCACAGCCCACCGCGCTAGACGGCCAGTCAATATAGGCCGGCTCAGGATATATTTCAACGGGTCTACCCGAGAAACCAACTCTACCTCATGGTGCTGCAAGTAGTGTCGTAATTTCTGTACGGCAAATACGAGCGCCAGGCAGCTCTTCTCGATGGGGGAATACCTAACTTCCGCGTCGAGGAGCATGCGACTGAGGTAATAGAGGCTATTCTCTGTTCCCTTGTTGTTCTTCTGGGCGAGAAGGGCACCAAGGGACCGTTCCAGGGCGGTCACATAGAGGACCAGCGGCTTCCTGGATACAGGCGGCATCAGAACCGGAGGTTGAAGCAAGTACTGCTTGATTTCCTTGAAAGCGGTCTGACACTCTTTATCCCATACATAGGTGGCACCTTTCTTCATGAGCCGAGAAAAGGGCTTACACTTGCCTGCCAGATTCGCGATGAATCGGCGTATATAGGCTAAGTGGCCTTGGAACCCTTGCAGTTCCCGGAGGTTACCTGGGGGAGGCATCTGGCTAATCACCCTGATCTTCTCTGGGTCGATCTCAATACCCCGGTATCTTACCACAAATCCAAGGAACTTTCCGGAGGTGACCCGAAAGGCACACTTCAACGGGTTCATCTTCAGGCAGCGAGACCGGAGGAAGCCGAACACTTTCTCAAGATCTTTGAGATGGTCCTGACGCTGGCGCGATTTGACCACCAAGTCGTCAACATAGCATTCCACCAGTGTGCCGAGGATTGGCTTGAATATGCGGTGCATCTACCATTGATAGGTGGCACCTGCATTTTTCAGGCCGAAGGGCATGACCCGGTAACAAAAGATACCTTGTGGGGCCCTGAAGGCAGTGAACTCCTCATCCTCAGGGGCCATCCGGATTTGGTTGTATCCGGAGTATCCATCCATGAAGGAGAGGGCTTGGAACCCTGCCGTGGCGTCAATCAACAGCTCTGTCACTGGAAGGGGAAAATCATCCTTTGGACAGTGGCGGTTGAGATCGCGGAAGTCGATGCAGACTCTGATCTTCCCGTTCTTCTTCCTGACCGGCACAATGTTGGCCAGCCATTTGGGGTACTAAACTTCCCTCATGAAGTTGGCTTTGATAAGCTTGTCAACTTCGGCCTCAACCATGGCACCGTGGGACGGGTGCATCTTCCTGGGAGGCTGCTTGAACCCGCGATGGTTCGCCGGGAGACCAAGGCGGTGGACGGCTACCTGAGGATCTAGCCCCGACATCTCGTCATAGCCCCAAGCGAACACATCACGGTGCTGCCTGAGAAAGTCCACGTACTGCTGCCGCTCCTCAGAGGGCATGGCGGCACTGACCAATGTGGGTCTTGGATCTGCTTCGGTTCCAAGGTTCACCTGTACTAACTCATCAACCGTGGCGGGGACGCCCTCCTCAAAGGCTGGGGGTGCGTCTTCCACGTACTCTCCACTCGGGGAGGGATCGTCCACGGGAGAGACTGCGTTGGAAACTGCATTGGGGCTACCAGATCCTGCTGGGCCGCTGGTGCTGGCACGGGCGGTCGCGGTCATCTCATCGGGAGACTCACAGGCCGCCGAGACCATGGCTACGTCCAATCGTTGAATCGGGAGGACGTAAGCGTCATCCAAGCTTGCCCAGGGGTCACTTGCAACAGCGACAGGCTCAACCTCACCTGCCAGGATCTGCTTGTCCTTGCTCTTGTAATAGTACGCGTCCAGATAACGGGCTTCACATGAGGCAAAAGGAGAGGCATCTCCCTGAAGAACGCCTACTCGACCATTAAGGGAGTATTTGAGGCATTGGTGGTATGACGAGGGAACCGCCGCATGAAGGTGGAGCCATGGCCTGCCCATCAATGCGTTATACGCAGTGTCCTGAGAGACTACCATGAATTCGGTGTTGGCAACCAAGTCACCGAACTGGGTCTTCAAACGTACCTTGCCGACCGGGGTTTGCTCGGTGCGGTCATACCCCTGGATCCTGAGGTCGGAGGGAATCAAGTCATCCTCAGACAACCCCAATCTCCGGAGCGTCCGAGTTGGAATCAGGTTAATCCTGGACCCCGTGTCGACAAGACAGCGCCGGACTTCAAGGCCATTGAACTGGCCAGTAACATACAGCGGACGAATGTGTCCCTGTATAGGAGGGTCTTCATCCTTACCAAAGAACGAGATAACTGCCTGACATTCGGCGTCCTCAATCGTTTCGGCGTGAAAGGCCTCTGCAGCCGCAACCTCTGTCTCAAACTAGAGGGGGCTTTTCAGGGCTTCAGCGAGTGCCTCGCGCATCTCAGATGACATGCGCAGAGCCTCAAGGATGGAGAGCCTTGCTGGGATGTCGGCCAAGTGCTTCAGGACATCATACTTTTTTGCCAAGCGCGAGCCCCTGGTTGCAGGAGGTTGCTCCGCGATTGGAGGCATGACGGGCCTTGCCGGTTGGGCCGGCGGCCGACTGGTACTTGGCGCATCTCGTTGTTCATTGGTTGAAGCCCGGGAAGTAGTCACCATACTGGGGTCAGGAGGCCGGGATGGACTCATGGCAGGGCGGAGCTGATCGCGACGCGGCTGAGGCGGTTCTGCCTGGTCCCACACCACAAAAAGTGGCGGAGGCGAATCCGTCATCCCTGGATGGGGGGGCTGCGCACGCTGAGCTCGGTTTTGAGCCTGCTGCCTAGTCTCAGTGGCGTGCACGGCCTGGCTGGAGGTACCAACTGCTGTGCCCCGGCGACTCCTGTTGCTGCGGTTCTTCCGACGGTGGCGACGACCGGGGACACTAGGGAGGTCCACCTGGTGTTCCTCAGCGTCGGGAACCGAAAAGGGATTTACCAGCTCGACGGTATTAACCGAAGCGTACCCAACACTTTCATCGGACGAATCATTCACCACTGGGCGGATCCGAGGAGGGATCCCCATCTCCGGGGGCATGAAATCTCCGAGAGTGCGGGATAGTGGCGGAACTGGCGGGGCGCGCTCTTCCTTCTTGCGCCGCCGCCGTTTGCTCTTCTCGGAAGAGGCGGGCTGGGATGACGATGCCGAAGCAGCACCCACAGATTCTGGGGGCTCAGGCTGATTCAAGTGCGCACGGATGATTCCATGGGCGCGAATGATCGTCTTGCGGGCCATCCAGTTGTTATACTTCTGGGATCCGCGGTCAGAGACCAGCTGCCATTCGTCCTCATTGCCACTATCGTCGTCTGATCCCACGAACACACCCGTCACTTGTGCCGGAGCTGGGCCCAACCTGATTACATTGTTGTTAATCTGGTCTTGGAGCCAATCCTTGAACACATAGCACCGCTGGATGGTGTGCCCCAGAGCCCGATGGTAAGGGCAGTAGCGGGGGTTATCCGTGAGATGTGCCTCCTCTGGCCTCCAACACTCAGGCAGTCGTACAATCCTCTGCTCCAGGGCACTTCGGAAATAACCAGGGACCTGATCCTCGTGATATGAGTAAGTCAGGTATCGCGGGCCCCTGGGAGCGTGGTCTTGACGAGGGGCTGGAGGGGCCTGCCGAGGAGGTGGACCCTAATTATCTCGCCTGGGTTGTGGCGGTACATTACGCGGAGGGGCCGGCCGGTTCTGGGGCTGCCGCTGCTGGGCCGAGAACTGAGCCCGTGGAGGCGGATTCCTGTGAGGCTGTGGAGCTGGCCTTGCCGGCAGTAGCTCCAACGGCCTGGGGGCCTCTATCTGGGCAACAGCAGCGGGCTCAGCCCTGCTAACTCTCCTTGCAGGAATCATAGGAGGCAGCGGGTGTGCCTGGCTGGCCTGTTGCAGGGCTTCCTCAAGACGCTGAGCTTTTTCTGAGAATTCCCTGAACCCTCCGGGGTAATTCTGAGTGATCAGGGAAGGTACCAGCTCAGTCTTGACGTTCCCGACGCACATTGTCAGCATCTTCTCCTAAGTCAATGGCATGTCAAGGGAATACGTGAGACCCTTCCATCGGGCGATGAAGTCCGTGACTCGCTCATCAGGCCTCTGCGAGCACTTGAAGAGGTCTGTGATACTCGTCTTCCGGGTCGTGGAGCTGAACTGGTAGAGGAATTGTCTATGAAGGTCCTCCCAGCTAGCTATCGACCCGACGGGGAGCTGGCTGTACCAGACAAATGCCGGCCCTTCTAGTGTCTGAACAAAGCAGCGAAGCTTAGCGGCCTCTTGCTGCGCCGGAGTCCCCAGCATAGGCCCGCACCTCGAGTTGAAATGGGCCAAATGCTGTGGCGGATCTCCAGTCCCATTGAAGGGGGCGAAAGTGGGATTCCCGAATCCCGGAGGTGCCGGCATGTCATCCACCCATGCTGGGTATGGATTTCCGTCCGGTGGGATCGCCACTTGCCGAGTCTCCAAGGCTTCCAAGCGGGCGATGAGTGCCGCCATCGGATCGTCCGGACATGGGTTCCAGTCCTGGCGAGGATCTCTAACCACGAGCGCATTGCATGGCCCTTCAATCGGGTCGTCGACCGGGTCGTCGAACTCGGCAGCTCGTGCGATGGCGGGCGGAGCGGCCCTTGGGGCAGCGGGAGGAATCCGAGCGGGGTCTCTCAGGTAGTCACGCCGCTCGAGAGGGTGTGGTGAAACATACCGCGCCCTCTTGCCATAGGCAATGTCCTCTCTCCTGTCGGCGAACACGGCGTAATCACGGTTGCCCGGGAGAGTCTCATCGAGGAGTGGCTGTTCCTGTCCCTGCTGTCCTGGCCTAGGATCACCGTAGTCAGGCCACCGTTCTGCAGCGCGCTCGGCGAGGAGCTGGTCAACCAGCTTCTTCTGCTCGGCGAGCTGTTGACGTAGCATAGCCTTCTCGGGATCCTCATCTGCCCTTTGTATGGAGGTGGATGGGTCGGCGGGCTTTATAGCCCCGCCGTGCTCTTTACCTTTACAGACGTTTCGGATCAACGTCAGTGCTTCAGTGGGTGCGGGGAGCCCCAGGAGGTTCCTCTGGTGACGAGTAATTCTCACCGATGGATCCAACGACTGCTTGTCTTCGGGGGGAGAGCCCCCGTCGAGAAGTTCCAAGTCGTTCCCCTCTCCCGACAGGTCAGCCATATTGACCGTTTCTGTCCCTGGGGATGTACCCTCAGGGCCACCCAGTGAATCAGGCTGTCGGCGAATCGCACTGAAGCGTAGGGCAGCGTACTGCCCCCATCCACGGATATACACGTGGGGGGTGGCTTCCTCGATAACCTTGTGGAGTACTTGAAAACACTCGACGCATCGTTGTCGGAGGGCCTCGTGGTGCCCAAATGACCCGGGGTGCCGAACCGCGGGGAGCGTGGCCAGGTCAATGTGACGGCACTGCTCACCAATATCCTCCAGGTGCGCTTGACTCCAGGGATATGGCATTTTTAGGCGGTGAAGACGGGAGTGAGTCTCTCGGAGAGTTCGGCGGAAGCATTCAAACTCATCCGGGGTGAGCGATTCGGGTGCATCAAAGTCCGGTCCTACGACTGGCCAAAACTTCTCAGGGAAGTGGCCCTCTGCAAGGACGGTCCAGAAGCTCCACGACTCAAACTCGGGACCCAGGTCTTTTTGGTCCTCTTCAACGGCTGGGAACAGACGGGGAACCGGCAGTGGTGCCGAGGCGGGCCGTCGGGCCGACGGGATGGCCGGTGGTGAATACGGCGAGCAGGCCGATTGGCCTCCATATCCCGGGCCGCCCTCTAAGGGTGGCAGTGCCCCAGCTACCACATCACGATAGGACGGGCCGGCGAGCGTACATCCTGCCGTAGCGTCGGTACTCGCCGAGGGTGCACTAGATCGTGGTTCGACCGTCGGTCCCCAGAAAAAGTCTCCGGCTTCTCCGATCGAGGCAGAGGGTGCTTCCGGAGGGGCCGGTACCAACCGCAAGCTTGATCCTTAGGGGTCTACCAGGCCCTCGCTACTCCGGATGTACCTTCGGAGAGAAGTGAGGATCATATCGATCTCGCTCTCGGGAAGTACGAGGCTGACGTGCCGCATTCCTACTCCTTCCCTTGACTGGCGGGTTTGGGGGGAGGGCTCCGTCGCCGAATCGTACTCCGCCTCTGAATCAGAGAAGCGAACCGGTCGGATCTCTGTCCGGAATTCCGTAACATTCTTCCCTCGGCGTCGACGCCTTGCCCTCCTTCCCCTGGTTGGTTCTTCGGGGCATGGCTGATCTCTGTCCTGGCGTCCTACGGCCGCACTAGTGCTGGGGCCAAGAGGACTGGAAACCAAGGTGCGAGGAGCACCGGGACAGATATCAAAGGGGACGCGGGGAGAGATGCTTCTGGGAAGGCCTCCGGGCCGGGATCGGGAGGTGGGATGACCCATGCCTCTTGGATCGGCCACACGGAGTAGACCCTATTGGTGAATAGCGCTACCGCGAGGTGGTCCGCGGTGGCTATTGCCTGTACCAGCAACCGGGAGAGTCAACCCAACCTACCTTTGGGGCGATCGGGGCCTCGATCCAGGTCGGGCATAGAAGTGCCCCCGCTCAGGATGCGCAGGGGCCTGGTGACTGGAACCAGCAGTGGCTTGAGCCAACGCGGCCGCTGTCGCTAGGGCCCCAAGGTGGGCATCCTCTTCCGCTCGTTCCCGACGTTGGTGTCGGGACAAACGAATCGGGATGAGCGGCGCGGGCAGGTGGAGAGTCCGTTCTTCGACTTGAGAGGCCTGGCGGCGGTGTCGCCGTGGCCTGACAGGAGCCCTTATCGCGGATCTCTGGAGCGAATCTCGGATAGGGTGGTCCCGGACTTCTTCAACCTCATCCGCATAGGGGAAGGAGTTGTCAGAGCACTCCGGGGATAAACTCTCGAAGCGGTTGGACGTCGAGGTAGGCAGCGGCGCCGCCCTGCGCGGCCCTCGGGGGCGGCGTTGGTGGCGAGGTGCAGCTTCCTCGAGGCCTAGGCGAGCCATGTCCCTGGTGGGGATGACTCCCTCTTCCTCATATCTCCGCACCAAGTTGTTGATCACCCTTCTTTGGATGACCTCCGAGGGGGAGAGAGGGCGTGGTTGTCCCACAGTTGCGGCTGCTGGGACGGCTGCGGAACAGGTGGGACCGCGCGGAGTAGCCGCGTCGGTGTTTCCCCTACCCCTACGCCAGTGGGCGGGTGGCGATCAGGCACTGGATTGGGCGACTTTATTCCTGAAAGCAGGGAGAAAAACCCATTAACACTGATAGGAAAAGGAACCGACAACCAACCGTTAGTGCCACGACGCCTCCCGTGGGGGGGACCCAGGCCTTCGACGTCGTGAGACGGAGTGCCCGACTTCCCCTCGCCAGCCCCTGGCGGGTAAAAACTGAATGCTCGGTCGAGCAGAATGCTGGTCTTCCAACACCTCTGAAAGCCATCGGTCTTCATATCGAGGAGAAGAGATTCAATTCGGGTTCACCATTTTTCTGTTTCGGTGCGGATGTGCGCCGGGTTTGTGTTCCGACGCTGTTCCGCCAGGACGCGTTCGCGCGTGCGCTTGTCGACCCGAGGGGATGAGCGCGCGCGGCTTGTGGTCCCGCAGTCCCGCTTTCCAAGGGCGGGCGGCATCCGTCCCTTGTTCAGGGGCGTCTGCTCCTTGATCGAAACCGGGATGATGGGATGTCGGCTCCTCCTTCCGTGGACGTCTCCTCGGAACTCGTCGCCTAATCCGGGTCTCCCTCATAGATTTAAGAATGTTCGTGAATCTCGTTCCCGGCGCCATATCTCTATGGACACCGGTTAATTACGCTGCTTCCGCCCAGACGCTCCAAGGAGTCTAGTCGGGGCAGCAACCTGCGGTGAGGAGACCGGGTGGCTCCGGGTGTTGGGGCGTGTCTTAACACTGCGACCCTGCATGTCTGCTTTCCGTCCCTAATAGGGCTTCTCGAAGGCATGATGGCCTGAGGCATCCCGCGCTGGGTGCGGGGAACTGCGTTACCTGAGGTTTTCCTCTGCTTCCCATGTTTAACACGGGGTATGCCGCGAGTTTAACGTCCAACGGGGACGGCATCGGACCGATCAACACAAAAAGTGGATCAGGTGACAGAACCCCTTGCGAGGAACCTCCGATGCTGGGGCCAGCACATGGGCGGCTCCCTGAGTGATGTGGAGTGGAGCGAAGTGGCATGACCCCACCGGGATGTGGCGGCCCGGGTAAGGATCAGGATGGATGATGGAGTGAAGAGCTTGGACCTCGTAGAGGCTTCCTACGTACCGCGCGTTAGCGCGGATCAAAGTCAGCGTAGTTCGTATATACAGTTTAACGTCATGCTGGACGTTGGCAAGCCGACTCACGAAGAGATCGAGGCCACCGGGTGGAGGATTGAACCGAACCACCTCGCACAGAGGGGGATGGAACGGCCGGGTGGATCACAGTTTCACGTCATGCTGGACGATGGTAAAAGAAAATAGAAAAAAGAGCTGTGGGGAAGCACAATGGAGATACACACGTGCAGTCTCCCACGGGGGCGGATTCATAGGTGAATCAACGCGGATGTGAACCCGGGAGGGGTCCACTGATGGACGAACCGACGTAAATACGACCGGGACGACCAGGTGGTGGGCTTGAACCTCGGGGAGGCTTCCTACGTACCCTGTTTAGAAGACAGGGATCAAAGTCCACGTAGTTCGTTCTGTCAGGACTTACGCACTAAGGCAGCCCGGATGCGGCAAAGCTCAGTTGGAGAGGGACTTGGGGCGAAGGTGAGAGACCTCGATCCCGGTCACGCCCTCTACTGGCTTCGGCAGTGGGGAAGCACAATGGAGATACACACGTGCAGTCTCCCACAAAGGTGGACTCATAGGTGAATCAACGCAAGTGTGAACCCAGGAGGGGTCCACTGATGGACGAACCGACGTAAATACGACCGGGACGACCAGGTGGTGGGCTTGAACCTCGGGGAGGCTTCCTACGTACCCTGTTTAGAAGACAGGGATCAAAGTCCACGTAGTTCGTTCTGTGTGTAACACTCTACCCCCGTGGGCAAAGGCCACTCCAATCCCGACATCCCTGCAGAGACGAGCGGGTGGGGGCCACATCCAAACCGGGAGGACCCTGTGCGCGGGGCACGGGATCAGGTGATGCGGACGGTTTAACGTCTTGCCGGACGAAGTACAGTTTAACGTCGTGTGTTGAGGACGAATCGGACGGTTTAACGTCTTGTCGGACGAAGTACAGTTTAACGTCGTGTGTTGAGGACGAAAACGCTTGGCAGTTTAACGTCTTGCAGCGCGGACGTGGCACAGTTTAACGTCATGTTGGACGTTGGAGGCTAGGCAGTTTTGCATCGTGCAGCTTGGACGTGTGCAGTTTAACGTCGTGTGGGACGTAGATGCATGGTAGTTTAACGTCTTGTCGCGCGGACGATATGCTAGGCAGTTTAACGTCTTGCAGCTTGGACGTGTGCAGTTTAACGTCGGGCGGGACGTAGATGCGTGACAGTTTAACGTCTTGTCGCGCGGACGATATGCTAGGCAGTTTAACGTCTTGGAGCTTGGACGTGTGCAGTTTACCGTCGTGCGGGACGAATGCTGCCGCCTAATGGGTCTGTGTCACTTCGCGCAAGCCCGGAAGGCCGCACGGGAAGACAACGTACGGTGCGGGCACCTGCGATGAAGATCATCGGGCGCCACGCAGACGGGTACCCTCAGGGGGTCAAAGGGAGCGACCCTGGCGGTTTGCGCGCAAAAGAGGAGCTTGGCGCGCAAAACCGCGGGTCGGCGTGCAAATGAGGCGGGCTGGTGCGCAAATGGGCCAGCGCTTTGCGCGCGGGAGATAGGGATTGCGCACACCGGGCTTCGGATAGCGCGCGGGGGCAACGGCTCATTCTTTTTAATGAATGGCCACTTGAAAAAGGGGGGGGGTGCGCGCAATCGGGCCGGATTGCGCGCACCCCGGGGGCAATTGCGCGCAAGAGACTTCTTTTGCGCGCGAAGGCCTTAGGGTGGAAATTTATTCAAATGACAGGAGCCAAAGGGATTGCGCGCGAAGGCGAACCCCTGGGCTTTCTTGCGCTAAAGAAAAGAGGTTACCTGAAGATCGGCATTGCGCGCAGAAGGGGTTGGATTGCGTGCACGAGAGACCTTTCGAATTTCGGCAACCTCTAAAACGTCGGGGTCGCCTTATATTTATAGGCAACCCCGGGCGCGGAATCTGGCTCGGCGGCGCGCAAATTCCATCACGGGCGCGGAATCGGGCCCGGGCGCGCAAGGGAGTCGTGCGGGCAGCGGGCGCGCAAAACTACGCGCCGGCCCAGCGCTTTGCGCGCATCCCGGGAGGTTTGCGCGCAGCACTGCAACTTTGCGCGCGGGCCTCCGAAATTCCGCGCAAGCCTTCCGGTTCTTCTGAAACGCGCTTCTGACTCCAAATATGACCTCGCTTCCTGCATCCGGAGCTTCGTTTGGGAACAACGGACTTTTCCGGCGTCTACACTACCCATTGTTTATTATATTTTCATACTATTTACTCTTGAGGCATCTTGAAAACACAATATATCACATAATTTCCTAGCATGTAAATAGTCAAATAAATGACACATGAAACACAAGTTATTTATATAACATGTTTTGATTCAGTTCTCCTAGAGCAATTATTGTTTTATGACTTATATATGATATGAAATTCCAAACATTATGCAGAAATTAATTAGAAATTTAATATATATATATAACACATAACGTGGTTAGTACATTGTAAAATAATGGACATAAATAACACTTCATGCTAAGGTTTAACAATTATAACAAATTAATTTTTAATTCTACATCAATTGTTAATATACATGTCTTGTACAATCCAGCTAGACATCATGTATAGTTCCCACTATCTATCTATAGAATATGCCTAGGAATCATTGTGTAATAATGGAATAGAAATTAATAGAGTACTTGTTTTTAAAATGTGATACATGTCATTTGGTATCTAAGTTACATGGTCACAAGTCATGTAGGTTGAGTAAGAAAATACACATCTCATATTTATCTAATATGCTACACCTCATGTATGAATACTTCACATCATGTGGTCTAGGTAATTGTGTCCCGGGTGGACTAGGTTAACACACTGTGTATTTAAATGCACACAATGTATAATAAATACACATGTATTGAAATAATTCTTAATTAATTATTAAATTATCTTGGTGTCTTAAACATGGGTACTTGACCTATACCAATGGGCTACATGACCTATCATCTTGTGATATCTAGAAATAATCCTCAAAATATTTTGATGAGTACTTTGAATATTCTCTATTAATAAATTTATGTGATTTTTATCATATTTTCTAGAATTAAGAGGAATAATAGACGATATCTTAATTTAGACTAAAGAAAATTTAAACTGGAATTGAAAACTAATGATCAATGTATAAATCAATCAATAATATTTAAATAATTTTGTGACCACTCTGATACCACATGAAGTTTCCAAGCACAACAAAAGAAATGGATGGGGTATGAAAACTGAAATTATTTATGTAATCATTGATTAATAGTAGATTTACATTGACAATAATCACCATAAAAATTAGAATTGAATTATTGATTAAATTATGAGATAACAATAGATCCAAGACATAAGATCATCACATAAGGATTTATAAATAATGTATAAAATTAATTAATTACCTTATGATGAATCCTTTCTTAAATGATGAATCTAACAATATATCAATATCCTACAATTGTTTTATTATATGAATCATGTGTAGATTACCTCCATTAGTGATCCACATGTTCTCTGTGAACCTCATAATTTCATTGTAGGAATCCATGGGTATGGGCATGGTATATTCTAATGCATGTGACATTCATCTTTGATCACCCTAAGAACTAATTCAAGAAGGATTCTATATAATCACTCGAGAATCAAGAGTGGTTGTTGGGATGTATTGATATCCATTCTTGATATAATTCTTGGTGTGTGAGTTCTATATGGATTTGAGAGAGTTATCTGGATGTTTTTGTGCACAATAAAACAAAAGGAAACCCTATAATTAGAAATAATATAATTAGGTTTAAATATTGGAAGGGTTAGAAAATAATAATTATCCATTATTTATTATTATCTCTTTAATATCAATAGATCCCCATGTATATAACAATATTATTATTATTTCTTAACATGCAAAAAAATAGATAATTAATTAAATATTATTTATTCAAATAATAATTAATGTAATTCTTTTCTCACCATAATATTAAAATTAGTCTTCCATTCATCAAAAATATTTATTATACATTGAATAATGACATCTTATTTAATAGATAAATATCAATAAATTATTCAATAAAAAATAAATAAATATTATATTCTCTAAATTGAAAATAAATATTTGTTAAATATTTAAGTCACATAATATTCTTTAGAATAACTTGTGTTGAAATATCTGTGATCCTGAAAACATGAATAATTATTAACCCCTTTGGGGGATAATATTTACTAAACTTGTTAACCAATAAATAATATTATTATTTAACTAATGTTTTATATACACTTAGTGTGTGACCCTCTAGCCCTTTTTCTTAGTGTCATTAGGTAGAGCAGGCCAAAGTCCAATGAAAGAGTCTAGAAACATGCCAATCCACCCATAGAAAAAGAAAATATTATTGAAATGACATTAAAATTTATACAAAGACATACTATGAAACAAAATCTCTTTATCTTGATATCTCCAATAAATAAAGTTTTATGATGGTTCCATCAACCTAAGTGCTTAATATCTCTTTATTTGATTTTCCTAAAAATAGATATTCTATATAGAACACCATGGCCATTGATTTATATAGGTTGTACAATTTGTATCAAAGGTCCCAAGATATCAACTTCTATTAAATAATAAAATGAAAAAATACCATCTTGCATTATTCATTAATGAAATAATACTCATAATTCACCCAGCATATCATACTTCTCTGTAAACATATTCTATCATAGTTTTCATCAATAAATCAAATATGAAACTCCTAATATTTAACAGTAATAATATTAAAGTCTAAGGATAAGTGGACACTTATTTTGATAGAAATATCTAATGAAATGTATAAATGTGTATTTCCGACTAATAGGTCTCATTTTCATAATCTCCTACACTGGAAATCACCAAGGCAGTATACCATGAAAAGGATACTAAAATTATTTTGAGTCTCCAACCATAATAGCCTATATGATTTATATCCCTCAAATGAAATTATCTTCCTATAGAACATATATTTAAAAATAATTTCATGGAACTTCTGGGTTCCCATCATAGTGGGGAATATTTATCACCTTTTAATGTGAAAACTACTCTTAAGAAATTATCACATACACTTCCATGTAAAAAAACAATAATTATGTGATATATAGTTCATTAATATTCAAAGAAATTAATATAATTAATCATAAAGTATATTGAATTTTTTTTATGGCACTGATACAAACATTTTAATTTTCAGAGCTCCCTGTGTAGAAATACATCCCATGTTTTATTGATTCTATCCTCTGGAATATATATATATATATATATTTATATTGTTTCACATTTTTTATGTGGAATTGAATCTATCCAAGAAGAAGAGTTATCCTTGAGCACATTCACTTCAAATATCATAGTGATAAAGTTCTCTTTTAAATCATTGTTTTCTTATTTATTCTTACAGAGATGACAATCGCATTTTAAGTGTCTCATTTTTCCAAAAAAATAACGAATTCCTTTATTCTTGTTGACTTGTAACTTTTCTTTTAAATGATGGTTTGAATTTTTTTCCACTTTGAGGTTCCATATGGATCCACTCCCTCTACCATGAGGAACTTGAATTTATCATCCTTAGACTCATTTTTATTCTCCTTATTTTTATATTCCTACTCAATTTATAAGTAGTTGAGTAACTCATTGAGTGAAATATATTACTACTTGTGCTTAAGATAATGGTTAATGTTCTTCTATAAAGGAGGTGGCTTATCGATGATTGATGTGACCATGATTAAATCATCCATATTCATCTTTTTTAATTAATTTGGCATAAGATGTGTTGTATTTAATTGAATTATTTTATAATAAATCTATTATCCTCCATTTTTTAGTTAATATATTCTCTAGATATATATTTTTTTATTGTCACATCTTTGGGGATGTACGTTTTCTCAAGGCATCCCATGTTTAATTTTCAATTAAAATATATTTTTTTGTGAAAAATATTTCATCAGTTAAAGTGTTGAGTATGTTTCCTCGACACATAATATTATAATTCTCCCAATGTTTTCTTATTTGGGGGATATTAAGAATCTCATTTTGGATGTGGGGGGATTTGTAGTTGATAGAACATACACCACATCTAGTGTTTCAAATAGCAATTGAACCCTCTTTTTCGATGAGTTAAAATTGTTTCCATTGAATTTCTCCACCATCAACACATTGTTGAGAATCTATATATCAATATTGAATGTATTACACTATTCTGATTGATAATAAGTTATTAGGTAATGGATATAGCCTTTAATTTGGATGGTATTAGATGGATCTCATCAACAAACATTATATTTTCACTCTAGTTAAGAGTATATTCACCCCGACTAAATTTATTCTACAATGGGTTGCTAAAAAATAATAACTTGGTTAAAAATTAGCTTTATACATAACATAAGTACTTTATAGAGAGTATTTGATTAAAAATATTTGAAAACATGAGAGTAATAAAAGTATGTGCACCAAAATAAATTTGATGCTTGTTAAAGTATTTTTTAGAGGAATTTAAATTTATAGGATGGATTTGAGTTATTCAGAATGGTTAGAATACATTTTCTCAGCTAATTTTGTCTTTATTTTATATGTATGTAACCACTCCTTTAGATAAGGCATCATACCCCTTGGAAATGGGATGATAACATTCTTGGGAAGGAATGTATTTTATATATTTATTCTTGTTTATCATATCACACCTGATAGAATAATTGGAGAAAATAAAAACAAGATATGAACAAACATGTCCACTGGTGAACTAATAAGTCCATTTTAATCCCTTTTCTAATTTGGTATTCCTAAAATAATCTTCCCCCTAAAAAATTTATAATAAAGAATTTAAATATTTAAAAAAAATTAAAATTTTAATAGGAAGAAGATTCATGAAGGGTATTGATTTATTATTTTTTATATTTACATTACATAAAAAGTGGTTTTGGGTAAGTATTTAAGGGGGATAGAGGGAGGATGTTATGAAAAATTGTTACCTCTTTGGTAAGGGATTCTCCAAATTCTCTATCTTCTGCATTATTTTTTTACTATAGTAAAACACTCTTTGGAGTCTGTTTTGATTAGATAGAATGATTGAGTGATTTTTTTGGGGAATTGAATGATGATGTATTTTATCATTTTATTATTCATTATATCTATTTTTTGGTTTTATTATACATCTCTTATATTATTAAATATCATGTTGAACATTGGAATTGGAACATGAATTTTTTCTTCTATTTGAGATAATTATTTCATTCACCAATTGATATTGAAAAATTTAGTAAGTGAATCCAATCTATAAAAAAATACATTTTATGGCTACTATGTATTCCTCTACACTTCTTATCTTTGATTAATATCATTATATGCGTCTTATTTATCAGTACAGACAGTTGTGTTAAAAATTTATCATGATAATTTTCATTTTGTTGGATCTTCAAGGAAAAATTTATTCTTTATTTTTATTTAAAATAATGAACTATTGAAATACAGAGGAAAAAAATAAATTCTTTACCATAATAATGATTACTATAATAATAGTTATTTTGGTTTAGTAATTATAGAATGGTTGACTTTTTTAGAATCAATACTATAAAATTTCACCTTAATAGCACTCAATATGGGTATTTCCAGCACTCTGAAAGTAATGGATTTCTATGAACCATTAAATGATGGTGGATTTTGTCAATTCATTATTCATTATTGATAAATTTTACCTTTATCAATGATTTTTCACAATGATAAAATTGGAAAAAAAATATTTTCCAAAAAAATATTTATTTACTCCACTCATGCACCCACCTTTCAGTGTTTGTTCTCATAATTTTCAACACCCCCCTTCCCACCATTATCATGAATAACACCCACCCACCCCATCCCCCACTCACCATTTCCAGTGCTTTCACCACCCCCTGTACTGCCCCACCTCTCTACTCACCCACGCACGCCGGGATTCAAAACCGGTAACTCCATAGGAAAAGTGAATGCCTTTAACACTAATATATCTTATTTTATTATTTATTTTATGCTATATATATTTATTTATATATATTTATATACATATTTTTTATCTATTAAAATATATATTTATATATTTATATAATTATTATTAGAAATATTTATAAAATAAATATGTGTGTGTGTTTGTGTGTGTGTATATATATATGTACAAATATATGTGTGTGTGTGTGTAAATAATGTATATCTATATTTATTTAAATATATTATTATTATTATTATTTTATATATTTTTTATTATATCCCGTGATGTGTAATCTATGTGGTGGCCACTAGTTGTGCCCCTTGCTCCATTGGGAAAATTTCTCACACTTGAATCCAAACGGATAAATCTATTGTTCATATTATGAATAGGATGATTTAAATCCATTTCATGGCTATGGAATGTGTACCAAACCCTTGTTTAGAAGACACACATTTTGTAGATAGCAATTATTGATATACATGTTTTGTGGCATGATATGTGATCTAGTGGTACACAATACTGGCCTCCATAACAAAGAGACCAAAAGTCAAATCCTAGAAGCCCCCTTTGGGGGATTTATGATGTCGGTACTCACAAAGGGATGTGGTGATGCTGGAGTTATATAGGTAGGGGTGTAAACCAATGTAATGGACTCCATAGCACTGTATCTTTTAACTAATCGATGTATTAAGACTAGTATACCGTGGTTCATCCTTTGGAGGGGGTGTGATCTATCTGTGTGGTTCTGAGGGTGTGTGTTGTTTTTGTTACTTCTAACCTCAAGAAACTAAAATATATTGGACAACATATAAAATTTATATTTATTATTAATAATCATAAAAATATATTTATATATTAATACTATACATTTATTTGTATAGGTTTATTTATTAATAACTTTTTTTAAAGAAAATAAAATTGATAAATTTTAGTGTTAAATAAAATAGATATTAAATTATTAGTTCCATATAGTTTATTTATTTAAAAATATATTTTATATTTACAAATATTTAATTAATAATTTATGAAATTAAATTTTTATAAGTAAATATATACAAATTTGTATGTGTGTGTATTAATGTGTAAATAACACTACAATATGAAAAATATGACAATTTCACCACCACAATACCCATATAAATGAACTATTAGAGAATAAATTCAGTCTTCATTGTGAAAATATAAGAAAAATTTCTTAAATGAAACTTGAATTCTATCAAATGTTTAAAATTACAATTTCAAAACTAAAAACATGATTTTAGAGGCCCTCCAGAAATTTTTTACTAAGAATTAATTGGGATCACCACTCCCCACCCCCCACTAATTCAAAATGAAATGGATACCTTCACAAGATTTAATTTGAAAAATTATGGAGCCCAAATAAAAATCTAGATTAAAATTTATTGTTGTTTGATGTTATAGATTTTTTTTAAAATTTTCATATGATATTAATAAATTTATTAATTTTTTCTATCATGAAATTGTTTCTAAGTGTATATTACTCAATACTAATTAGAATAATATTAACTAATATTTATTTCTAAATTACGTTTTAAACAATTTTTAACTGAATATAGTATATATTAATTATAAATTAATATTTAGTAATAAATAAATCATTTTTAAGAAAATATTATATATATATATATCAATAGATATAAATTTTTTATATTAAAATATGATTTTTAATAATAAAATATCTTTTTTATTTTATCAGCATTAAAAAGGGTGGATAAAGCTAGACTTTTATCAGTTATTTTTTAAGCTAATAATGGCACCCTTTATCATCACTTTTAGTTCAAACTATTAAAAGTGTAGTTCTAAATAAGAATGATTCTATAGTAGTGAATGAAGAATCCTATTTAAAAAATGAATCAACCAAATTTCCAATTGTCTTTCAAGTCGCTTTCTCATCTCTCATACACTTGGTCTTTCATTACACTTTATTTCATTATAGTATTATTTTTTCAAAATTTTAATTATTTTATAGAGGTCTTGTTCATGAACAATATAATTTATACTATATATATAATATTTTTTAGACAACTAAATCTCACTCCTGCAAAAGGCACCCCCAACATTTCTTTTGACGTCATGCCCTGTTACTCTCTCCATCACCTTCAGTCACCAAATACATTCTTCACACACCCAATCAAACACCTACCCCGATTCCCATGTGACAAATTTATGCCTGGAAAACCCCATGTTATTTCCTAAAGTAGTTTTTCCTCATATAAACCTCGTTTTGAAGCACACATGACAATTTCCACCACCCCTTCATTCATGTAGACCTATAACTAGGCTCCTCCATAAACATCTCCCACCAAAACCATAAAGCATCCAATTCCCACACATTGATCATTATTAAACACCTTGAGAAGAATCATGGTATTCCAACCATATATTAAACCCCATCATTTATATGTTATAAATGTTACCATAATTTATCCCTATGATTTTGAATATGTGAAACAGAAAATTCTTGCAAATTCATGCCTTTCAAGATTCAATCCCTTGAAGTGTAACATACAAGTTAGAAGGAAGTACCACAAGGGTACATATTTAATTTTAGTTGTATTTTATTTTATGAAATTTATTAAAATCATTTGAATACACTTCTATATTCCCTGTAAATAGAGTCCTCCATAGATATACTTTGCAATTTTATTTCCCAAGACTAGGAGAAAGAATTTTTTCCTTTCCCAAGCAGTGACAGTATATCGATAGTAGACATTCAATCTTTTTCCCATTTCCTAATGGTTTCCTTATCCTATGGGAATACTAGGATTAACATAGGGTCATATCTACCTATGAATATTATCTCTTCGACACTGTATTATCTCATATAGATGTAATAACTACATTTATCGTGACATGAAGATGGAAATGACTATATCTCTTTGAGTATCCCATCATAAGCAAGATTTTAGTGCATATCAGGTGTCTAGAATGCTATTATAATTTTAAATGTTTTAAAATATTTGTAATTTTTTTATTTTAATTTTTTAAAAGGGGAGTAGTTTTGGGAATTTCTCATCTGAATTTTGGTGGGATTGTGATAGTGTTATTAATGTGAACACCTTTTATCATTATTTTAAATAATAAATTATCAGTAGATTAGTAATGTGTGGGTCGTGAAATAAAATGAATAGTGGTGTTTTGGATCCCTAGAGGGTTTAAATGAAAGTGAGTTGATTTTTTAAATGATTTTATAAATTTTTTTATGTTTTTTATTTTAAAATTGTTTTTTAATGATTTTAAGTGTGACTTTAAATGAGTTTTTTTAGAAAAAAATTGTTTGAAATGATATTACAAACCATTAAAATTGATGGATTTATACTCTGGTTCCCTTTTGGAAAAATGCCTCTTTAGAAAATTCCAAAAAATAATATTTTTAGTCATGAATCCATTGTATGACCCTTCTACTTCCCCTTTCCCTCTTTTTTGGATTTTTATTATCATTGGATTATTTTTACACCCTTTTGGGATGTGTTTTATTAATGTCTTGGATGTGTGATAGAAAAATGGTCATTCCATGTGAGGGTGTTAGAGGTGATGTTAGATCAATTTTCTAATGTGTTATAATGCTTTAGATGCTCTTCAACTGGTTTTATACCTAGATCCACTTTTTATTGCTCATGGGATCCCAATTAACTTATTGGGAGTCCTTGATTTATGCCACACTAATTATTTCACACCCTATCTCATAAACCCCTAGTTGTCTAGTTTTCTCAAGCTATTTAAGTGTCATGATGATTCTTGTGTGGGTATCCCATGGTATGTAGTATATTTTCTTATGCTACAAAATATGATGGCAGTCCATCTAGTGATTTTGGAAAAGTCCAGGATTGGTCACACTTTAGAACCCATGATTTGGCCCCTTACATAAATACTTTTGTTGGTGATTTTTATGGGGGCCACTTGTTTTCGTGGTTGTGATCCTTAAAGTGTCATTGGGTTAAATATTCTATTGTTTATCACTATATATTGTTATCACAATTAATTTCAAGATTAAAATGTGATGATATGAGTGATAGAATGGAGAATCCACCCAATAAATGGAGATTTAATGTGTTTCCCATATGGTTTGGGTAAAGAGGAATTGTTGTGACGATCATTTGAGTCACAAATAAACCGTTAATATATTGGTAATTTAAAGGAAGAGATATTAATTGTCTTGGAACAACTATCTAGAAAAGTTTCTATTTGAACCTCTTCAAATTAGATTATTGGAAAAAGTAAAGTTTATGGAAGAACATGACTAGTGTTTAATCCTTTAGATGAATTCGATGTGATTTTTGAAATTGATTTTATATATACAAATAAACACTATATTAATATCAAAAATAGGGAATTCACATTTCAAACCAAGCTATGATTATCCATCCGTTCAAGTATTATTATGATCTTTCATAGAAAAATAATTCTATTATAGGAGTTATAATACATGATCATGCAGTTCGTTTACATAAAATGTTTATAAAAAAATAAAATATTAATCTTATTCTGAGGAAAAATATATGTTACTAAATTTTAAATGGTTGGTAATTGTCTACAAATTATATATTAATCCATGACTAACATTTTTATACCCTTATATATTGTCATTAGTATATGACAGTAAAAAATATGAGGATTAAATCAATTTAATGGGGGAGAATCTAACTCCATAATATATTGGAATATTTTTTCATCTAAATTAAATTTACATCTGATAGCCTGCTTTACATGAAGCACTGAACTAAAATGATCTATGAAATATTATATTTTTATTATTAATTAAATTTAAGAATAAAAAAACCTATAGTAAATTAAAATATTTTAATCAATTAGAAATTCACAAAAAATTCGATTGGTAACCCTTAATGTTTTAAGAGTTAAATTTACAACAATAAAATATCTTAGTTATATATTTACATTTAAAATATAAATTTTATAATTTTATAATTTTAATTTATTAAAATGAACTTCATTCTTGAATTCATCATGTTAAAATTAGATTAGGGTAGATTTTTTAGATTTTTAAAAGTTATTCACATTTAGGTGAATAGTGAAAAAATAACAATTTCTATAATATAATCACTTTTATAACATTAACATAATCCAAGAATAAATTAAAAATTTTCAAATCCTTTTTTAAATTAATGTATATATTTATAAAGTAAAAAAAATTAACATGCTATTTTGAATTTATAAACCTGATGTTTAACATTTTTTGAAACTAAAGTAATATTTTAAAATAAAAACTAAGTAATCCTATCATTTAATATGTTCGGTTTCAATTTTTGGCATAAATTTTTTATTAGTAAAATTAAATTTAATAACCGTGATAATCATGAAAGGGTTATTTTCAAAAAATTATTATATTAATATTTTTAAATTTTTATGTAATGGATTAAAGTGCCCTATTTTATATAAAAATTATGATATAATTTTTTTACATGTATATAAATATATTATCACCCATTTAATTAGAAATTAATGTGATATAATATTTAGATCACTTAATTGTTAAAAAAAATTATACATAAATTTTTTCTATAAATTATTTGTTTTAACATAAAAGATAATTTTATCATTTTTAGACCATGAATTTGACTAAATATAGGCTTAATATAGGTCTATCAGAACCAAATTTTGTAAAATGATTTATCTTATATTTTTCATCAAAACAAAATTTAATTAGTTAAAAACTAGTAACCAAGGTAAAAAACAAAATGATGAAGTGTAAAATCTATTGCTAAATGACATAAATAATGATTAAAAATGTGTGGGGGTTAATGGATGAGGTTTTTTCAACACAATATCACCCCCAAATTTTATTATTGAGAAATTATGAAATCATTGATCTCTGAATAGTTTCATTATATTATTGAAAATTATTGGGTGTTCATAAAAGTGACATTTTCTTTAATTATAAAAGGGGGTAATTTCTACCCTCTCAATGTTACACATACACTTTGAAATTTCCTTGAGCCCCTTCTGAGTATTATTATCCTAGAAGTCCCTTTAATGACATAAATCCCATTCTAACCATAATATAGTCTATTTTTTCAATTTTAAGGAGTCTTTTAAAAGAAATTTCAAAGTCCCAATGTGAGGATCAGTTAATATGTATTCTTTTATTATGAATATTTCTCTTTGAAACTAATAATTTCTATAGTAATAAAATAACATTGATATCATTATAATACTGAAATGATATTATATTAATGGAACAACCCTTATGTATTCATTTCCATCCACTAAGAAAAACTAAAGAACATTTATCATGTATAGATGCAAACTACCACATCCATAAAGTACAGTTATTTATTTTTCATCACAACTGAACATAGTGTTAGAGTAAATAAACTCATTTCAATAAATTTTTTATAGGATTAATAATTTTATCATTTCTCAGATAGAAAAAGTCAAAATTGATTTCAAAAGTATCATCACTCTTGAAGGAGATGGAAATGGTATTTCTATGTGAAAAAAACTGATCACACACCTAGGGGTGGATAGTACTTAAAAAAGACACTCAATTTTGTGGAATGGTTGTGATATCTACCTCTAGTAGTAGTCTATGAATATAAAAAAATTGATAAAAACATGGGTTTCAAAGTCAAATATCCATTTTTAGTGTCTTCAGATAAATTTTTGGTATCTAAAAACATCCTTCTAGGGTGTATACACCATATTCAGAAGAGTAGTTCACATTGAAGGCTTATATTGTACATCTCATAGACCTCAAACAGACTTATGTATCAAAAGATACGGTCATTGGAAGGATGGAAGAAATTTATGTACCCTTTTTCTCAGGTCCATTCACCTAGGGTCTCTAATACTCACTGAACCTACCTCACCCAAGTCTATACTGATCACCCAGACTACCTATCATAAATAACATGTACACAAGACCTCTTCCTTGAGTTTTCTATATCACCCAAGGTCTTTCCATATTATATAAATAGAACCCCTCTCTATATATTTTATGAGGGATACACCTGCGTATATGAATAACTGATGGAAGTGGGATCTCTTGTTGTCCTACCTATTCTGGATCCCTCACCTGGTAGTGCCAACACATGGGAAAACAACCACCTAGGCGATCTTCCTCTAGGAGAGCCTCCACATGGATGAACCACATGTATGATCCTTCACCTGGGTGACCATCCAGAAGGGCCCTTTACTTGGGAGATCCTCCACCTAGGGCCCTTCACTTAGGTGACCATATGCTCAAATCCCTTTATCTGGGTGACCATTGATTAAGATATGACCTAAATCATTATAATATATATATATATATATATTTGACTTCATTCATGAAAATTTTGAGTTTCCTTTAGAAAGGGGAATATCATTTATACTACCTAAGATAATGGTTTTTAATTAGTCAGTTCAATCATCCACACGACTGCTATTCAATAATATGTTATATAAGATGAAAAGTATGAGGGGGTAAATAAATATAATGAATTCCTACATTTATTAATAGACCATGGAATTTACTCATGCATCTCAACACTTGAATAAATGAGAATGCAATTAAATATCATCCTTGATTTCTAATATAATCTACTACCATGTGACAGAAGAAGTGTGTGTGATTACTTCATGCTTGGTCAACACTCCCTGAATTGATTCTCTCTTTCATCATATTCTTTCTAATTTAGAGATACTAGCATGATATAGAGAGAATATGGTTCCCATATTAATGTCAACTGACTCTATGAAATTTGTGGATACACTGTGGAGGTGGGAATATTTTTTTCCACTTTATGATCTCTCTCAAAGTTATTTGAAGAAGATAAATAATGATGTAGTGGATCAATATTGAATGCTATGTCAGATTTATAGTATTTATTCAATTCATTATTTTATGTAGTTTTGTATTATATTTTATGGTGATCATCATAAAAGGGGTTGTATTTCTTTTATTACTGTTAATAATTATCATTATACTCTTACAAAACTATTTAGTGGTATTAAATGGGTCCATGATTATATTTTGTGAAATCGTATGTGAAATGAAGAATAAAACCAAAAAATAAACCTAAATTTTCATTTTCTAGAAATTCTTTTTTTATAGAATACCCTTATGTTGTTGGGATACAAAACGATAACTAAGGTGTGACCTTTTTTCAGATGGGTTCTGTAAAGTTAACCAAGTCATTACCCTTATTAAGATCAATCATTTAAGGCTAACAGGGCATTACAGTTACATGATGGTGTTCACATAATTGTTATCTTTCATTACACTTACATTGATCAATCTACATTAGGGTAACAATTGATTACCCCTATGAATATATACATCTACAACCTACCTTACTTTGATAGGATTTTTTTAAAGGTCACATAAAGTTACCCTTTTGCAATACATCATGTGTAAGGGTTATCTTGGTTTTCCCCATAGTCTACGTAAGAGTTATGTGAGATATACACTTATATAGAGTGGTTTCATAATGTTAATGAGTTATTTTAAAAATATTTTTGCAAAGGTAGATTTTTAATTACCCTTACATGAAGAGTTATTGTCAAGGTAATACCTTTTATACCCATATACAGTATATACTATTTAAGGTTCATGGACATCTACCCTTATACAAAGTGTCTATGTACAGGTAAAGGGAGGATACCCTTATGAAGGAATGGGTTCCTAATGGTAAAGAAAAAATATTTTAATTATTTTAATTATTAAATTATTTTAATGCTTTATAAAATGTTTATAAATAATTATAAAATTTATTTTGGGATATTTAAATTTATAAAATGATTATATATTAATTATTTATAAATTGTTTATAATTAATTAAATGATTATTTATGAAACATTTTATTCCCAAATAGTAATTTTTAATATTTTTAAATACATTTTACCCAAATATATGGCATAATGTATTATATAATATAAATTTGCTTATATAGAAATTGTAAGTAATACTTTATTAAGGGTTATAAGTTACGAATTAAGGCCAAAATATAAAACATTTATATTTACATTATCAATTGATTACAATTAATTATTTTTGAAATCTTAAAAATAAAATGGGGCCTTATTTAGATATTATTTAATCCATATAAAAAGTTCTTTGATGATTGATATGACCATGGTTTAAATAATAATTAGGTATATGATATTTTTAGTAATGAAATTAGGTTATAAATTGTTTATAATGCATATAAAATTATATATTTTAAATAGAAATTTCATAAAATGAATAATATGAACGATTTTATATATGAATAAATATAAAAATTTTATATTCAAAATTATTGAATATCTATAATGTTAAAGGTAAAAATTATAAAAGAGTTTATAATTATCTTTAATTTTGGAATTGTACCTAAATGTTTATCTAATGCTTAAATATATTAATTGTTCATTTATTTTAAATTTATTCATGGTTTCATTCATAGTTATATATTTTTTATATGATGAATGGTGTATGGTTCAGTTTAATTATTAAACTACTTATAAATAGAGATGTACATTACATGCTAGGTATGATAATGAATTTAATCTTTTAACTGCCTTGACCTAGGTTAGTAATTAAAGTTAAAATATTTAATTTATTTATTTAATATAGTGTATGCTAATTAGGTGTTAGAGTTATGATGAATTGAATTATCTCTGGATAAAAGTATCCTAGGGTAGAGGGACTTGAGAACAGACTACCTACTTACCAGGAGGCTTATTCCTTATCTAGGGTGGTGAATGGGGTTGGATATCTATCACATCAGGCATACTCATGTGTATATTTTAAAGATCATATAACTATATGTATTTACATGCATTTTTCATGTTCCTTGTTCATATGATGCATCTAGATATGTATGAATATGTTTCACTTTTATTTTTGGGTAAGTAATAAGAACATTTGATTTGTGTAAAGACTTACACATCAATATGGTTTCACCATATTGGTTTAGTGGAGGGAATAAGATTATAAACTAAATAACTATAATAATACATACATAAAGGAAATAACATGAGATAAGATATTAAGTTAAATTACCCTTCAAATAATATGTGTGAGATTCCTTCTAAAGCATCACTTTTCAAGACCTCAATTTTCTAACCTATTAGTTTCATGCCAAAGAGGGGTTCCCCTAGATTATATTTTAATGGAAAGTAAGTAATGAGTGATCTAGGATCGTCCATGAGTAGTTTCATTCCAAATAATTTTTCCCATGGATTGTCTTTTGATTAGCTCGTTTTTTTCATTTGACTTGGGTTACATTAGCCAGGAAACCCCATGGATTAGGATACCAAAGGAATGGAGTAGGGTTTATTAATATAATGGATTGGAGAAAGAGTTATCTTCTCATATATCGATGGGTCATATATGATATGATAGGAATTATACCAACCTAAATAACTAATATGGGAGTTTCATGCCGAAATAGGGTCATTTTCTTATTGAAATATGAATCTTGTCCTACTTATGGGTATGATGTATTTTAAAGTGTTCATAATTTTAGTCTGAGAAAATTTAATAAAATTACTTATTTAAAGGTTATAAAACATGATACTCATATGATAAAATATTATGTTATAGATAATATAAACATCATCGTTAATATAAACTATATTATTATATCATTTATAAGAATAATATTAATGTGTAATCCACTCGTTAGACTGGTAACTTAAGAAAGGTTCTTAAGTAATATTCATGATTTGATAAAATTTCATAAGTAAAATTCTATGTGTCTGAATATTTCCTTCCCGAGTAATAAAGTGGTGAAAATATTAATCATGTGAATCAAGATGCTTATGGAAACATATGGTTTTATATTTATGGTATAAAAGGTATTAGATGAAAACTGTCTAAAATATTTTAAATATTACACACTCAATATGATTGGGAATGTAAAATGATATTCAGTATTATAAAATATGTTAATGAATCAATGATAATAAAGGCTTCCTTAAATATTTTTGGTTATAGAGTTCAATTCTACAGTTCTAATTGATATATTATAACAATTGTCTGTTTTAAAATAGTCATAAATGTAGGAAATTTTCATAAATTGAAAAATAATTGATGTCTACAACATGATGAATAAGTCTATGTAATGGATTAAAGAAGTTTAGGAATTAATATCTTGAAAACTTTAAGCTTGGATTCAGATATATAACATGTTTTAAGGAAATTAAAATGACATGTTCTGGTTAGATAATTCATACTATTTTCATTTATGGAAATTTACTGACATAACGAATTAATTCGAAAAAAGTTGACATGGTATTATCAAAGTGTTGAGAATGTATTAATTAGGAATATAATGTCCGATTTTTGGTATTATATGGATAGTACAAGTGGGTAAAAGATCAAACTAGAATAATTGTTTTTGAAACTCAATGGAATATCCATGTTAGTTATGGATGTTATAGAAATTAATTCATCTATTTTGATGGATATATGATATCAAAAGTATATTTTATTATTTTTCTTAATATACAGGAGTTCAAAATCAAAGGAATAATTTTTAGATCTTGAAGTTTGTATTCATGAAGAAAAGAGTTTTTACATATTAATGAAAATGATGTTTTCAAGATCTATAAATTCTAAGTAAAATATTTTTATATTTGTCTCATTTCACTTATGTGACAGGAGTATATTTTTTACAACAAACAGTTGTAATGATTTCGTGTATACACATGTTTTATTATTCATCAATTCCTATAACTTGTTTTGAGAAAAATATGTGGATTAAAGGGTTTTATCCAGGATAAAATTGTTTAATCAAATATTTTTTAAAATATGTAGAAATGTGTTACTTCTACCCATCAGTGGTATATTTTAATAAATTATTCTCTTAAAATAAAAATCTTTCAAACACATATTATAACATATGTGATATGGAAGAAATATTTTAGATGTAAAATATTCCAACCAAAAGGAAATTATTTTTATTTTCTAAAACAAATGGTTTTTTCCCTTTTTAATATATCATAAAAAGAATACAATTTCAACTAGGCTATTGAAATTATGTTTGGTCTTAAAGAAGTTCAAAGATAAAAAATAAATAATTAACCAATATAAGTTTAAACAAAATTTTACTTAATATCCTAAGATAGTTAGGATGCATTAGTAAAAAATAATGTAAACAATTAAATTATTTCAAGGAAGAGATTTTTTGGAATAGAGTTACAAAGACGATGATGAAATTGAAAATAGTTTTAAGAATCCAATTGAAGTTGATATTGTAACATTTGATGTTTTGTGTTTAAGAATTATGTATATGTCCAAATAAGTTGAATAGTCTGGAATATGATTCCAAAATCTCACCATTCTTAAAACTAGGTTTCTTTATATATTTTTATCACTAAATATTTAGTGTGAGTGTTTTATCATATGGAAACATAAAGATTTGATATGGATTACATATGATGTAATGTGTTAAAAAAATACAGAAATTATGGAAAACATAATGTTGATCAAGTAGTTTATCATATATGATATGTAAAGCTTATGCATATGTAGAGTATGTTACATACTCGTAAATAGTTTAAGAATATTAAAATTTATTAGATTGAATGTAGACATCTATTTTATCATTATTTAATGTTTTATATTTAAATGCATATATAGATATACATTTCATGAAGTACAATGATAATTTTCCTCTTAAGGTATGAATTTTTTACCACAACTAAAGTTTATCAAGGTGTATATAGTTTATGATAAAATATCACGGTTATAATGAGTATGATTCAAATATATTGATATGTAATATTCTCCTGAGGCATAGAAAAAATAATAAGATTATGTGAAAGCATTGGATAACCTAGTAAGTATACCACATGGAGTGTCATACTATTTTCATTTCTATACTAGGGGTTCATGGATCATATTTTAGTACCCACTACCTATGGTTTGATAGATACATATCCTGAGAAGCTTTATACAATGATACCCTACTAATTCAAGTATATATATTGACTTATATATTATGGGGATGGTTGGGTATGTTGTTAATCATTTCATCGGTTTGAATATAAAAAATATGGTATTTTCATCTCATATGATGAGTATAACATCAGGGCCCCTGAATGAGAATGATTAAGAGTGTGTGTGGTTGCACCTAGATACTATATATCTATCTAGACAAGGGACATGTGATTTGCTTGTCCATAAGGACAAATGAAATATGATGTATTCATCAATGAGATTCATATATACTCTGAGAATTGAGAATAAATGAATTTTCTACATGGGAATGACAAGAATCATGTCCCATGGTCACTCAATATCTTGGAAAAGGCTAAATATGAGAATACATGTTTTCATATGATAAATAATGGTGGGAAATGTATATAGATACATGTTTTTTATGGATATCACTTCAAATCCCTTTCAATCTTGAGTAGCATTGACACATTACTAGTGACTGCAATTTTCTAACATATATAAATCCAAATATTCAAATTTGTTTTCCATGATATAAAGGCATGTTGGGTAACAATTTTTGGTCGGTTTAATGGGATTGATTTTGACTCATATTTATAATCTATAATTATTTTAGAGTTAATCCAAAAGTTTTTTTGATGGTCATTCACAAGTTTTTTCATATGATGTGATATGAGGTGAAGTTAATGATTTCTTTCCAAAAGTATTTTAAATGATATCTCAAAAGAGTTTTTTATATGATTTTATAAGTTACTGTGTATGATATAGTATAAGGTGAAATTACATAGAGTTTATTAGGCTTTAGTGTAAGTGTGTGACTGTTGGATATATGACCTAAACATATATAATATATATATATATATATTATGGGTTTCATGAAAGTAGTGATATATATATAAAAAGGCGAATATCATTTATATTTCCTATGATAATAGTTATCGTTTATTCAGTTCGATCATCCACATAATTATCAATCAATAAGCCATTATAAAATATAAACCAATTAAGTGAGTAAATGACTATGATTCCTTCTTGATTTTATCAAATGTCCATGTAATTTATTCCTTCATTTCAATGCATGAATAATTGATAGAAAAATTAAGAAAAATCCATGATTTCCTTTATAAACTACTCCCTTATGATGACAGAGTTTTGTGTAATTATTTTATACATAGGTGATACTCTATAACTTGTTTCTATTTTTCATATTACTCCTTACATTTAGCAATACTAGCATACCATGAATAGAAGATGGATCCCATACAAACATTGGTTTATTTTTCAAAAAATGTGGTTTTTATACGTAGGTGGGATGATTTGGTTTTCCATTTTTTGGTAACTCTCAAAATCATCTGAAGGAAATCATAATTAATGTAGTGAATATTCGGTGTAAGGTATTATAGATTTAAATTATTTCTTCACATAATTATTTTATGTGTTTACATATTACATTTCATGAAGATCCTTAAACAAGGGTTTAAATCGCATTTGTTTCTTATAATAATAGTTATTATAATCAAAGAAAACCATTTAACCATCTACATAGGGCCCTTCACTTAGGTGAAAATATTCCCAGTGCCCTTCACCTAGGTGACTATACACCTATGGCCCACCACCTGGGTGACTAGACACACAGGGTCCTTCACTATGTACCCTAGGATCCTTTTGTGTTGTGTCTTCACTCGTCCCTCTAATAGGGTGAACTGATGTTAAGAACCTACTTTTTCATAGCCCTACACTAGGGTAAAGTAGAGTGAAACACTTTTTAAAATCCCTCACTAGGTATATAAACCTTAGTTAAGACCATACAGGGGATAAGAATATTTTCTAGCCCTCATTAGGTCTAGGAACTAATTAATCGATCTCTCGTTCATGGGAATAAATGCATACCATATTCACTAAGTCTTAAGAAACTTCCCTTAATAACCAAATATATCTACACCTATCACACTTTCTTGGGTGAAACATATAAGGGAATCCTCCAATGTATAATCCCCTAGATCTCCAATTCTTGACCAAGGTTATATAAAAAGATAGTTACTTAAAGAATTCATTTATATGTAGGCCCCACCCATTCACTTAAATTTGATTCATTCTTCTAGTTTATCATGTATGGGCATCCTCCATGGTTTAACCCATGACTATTACTTTGACCACCCAGGGCTGAGATTCTCCTCTCAGTTTAATTATATTTCCTTGAGTCGGGATTCCTCTTTGTGTCTTTCTTATCATAATTCCTTGTGTTGAGATCTCTATCTATGGATTCCCTTATATTATATTAGTCATGATTCTTTCTTTTTTCATAATCATGCACCATGATTGAAGGTTAGATAATCCTCATGAATTAATCTTAATTAGGAATCCTCTTAGGTGTAAACCCTGACTATGACTTCAAACACTCAGGGTCAGGATTCTCCATTACATTTTATCATATTTTCTTGAGTTGAGACTCCTACTTTTGTTATTCTTTTAATAATTCATTATGTTGAGTTATCTCCACATAGAATCCCTTATATGTATTTAGTCAATATTCTTTATTTTGGCTTCATCATAGACAATGAGTAGAAATTATGTTCTCCTCTCAGATTAATCATAATCAATAATCCTCCAAGGTTTAACCCCCAAATATTCCTTAGAACACCCTAGATCAAGATTCTCCTCTCATTTTAATAATATTGACATCATTCAAGATTCATTCCTATATATTTATTATCTAATTTTCTTGGATCAGGATCCCTCTATATGGTGCCCCTTAAATACTTTTAGTCGAGATTCTCCATTTTTGGATTCATCATGCTCCATGATTCAAGATCAGATTCACCTCATAGATTAATATTAATTAATCCTCATACTAGATGTAATCCCTAATCATTCTTTCCTTCACCTGAGTCACTTACTATGACAAATACATTCATGTGACACATATGTTTAAGCCCAACTCATTTACCTTAAGTCAAGGTTATCCTTTTAGATATAATTATTTATCTTAATTTAAGATATTCTTCTTGTTTTCTTTATTTACCTTTAGTTGATATATTCTTCTTGGTTCCATCATTACATCGAGTTGATATATTCTTCCTGGTTACCAATATAGGCATCCTTATAGGTGTAACTATCAACCATTCCTTAATATACCTTGAATTGATATACTCTTCTAAGTTATTATATATGGGCTTCCTCCTTGGTGTCATCCCCAAAACAAAATTTCACTAAAATCTCTTACTATGTCATGTATCATATGGAATATCATGTTTAAGCCCCAATTTATCTCTTGTTGTCACCCCTTATGGAATAGGAATCTCCCCAGGTTATCCATGGTGTGTAATCACCTTTCAAGTATAATTGTATGTTATAATGTAATTTGACTGATCTTTTGATGTCTCTTATTTCTCATACCACATATGAATCAGGTGGGATTAGATATATACATTTATTATTCCATCTAAATGATGAAAATTTATCCATAGTGGGAGTCCTCCTTAGGTGTAATATGTGGACATATTTTCTCCTTCTCAATGGAAATTATTTCCTCGTGAGACATTCCTTCAAAGGGTCATACACCTAGTGGGGCATCTCTGGGTATCCTCAATGCACAACCCCCACTCACTCCTCTATTATCATACCCCTTGTGACATAGACATCTAGGACTACCGAACTATGTGGTATCTGATTATTTTTCTTGTCGGTATAATTACGATTCCACTTTAAGTTCCAGACCTAATTTACTATTCCCATTATATATTTATCCAAAACTATGGGAGTTTTGATTTTTCATTCTCACAGGACTGGTAGGATGCCTCTTTGAGGTTCAATCCCAACTCCAACATACCAACAACCTCCCTAGAAGAGAGTATACTCTAGAGTATCCAATTTTGGATATAAACCAAATCATTAGTAAGAAAATAATAAAAATATTTAAACCCTATAATACATAGAGTAGTTTACATATTTACATAGTTTCAATCAGATCATTGGCACAAGGGTAACTGGTCTTGCACTGGGATTTGGGAAGAATCCTTGAATATGTGTTAAATCTATAATAGATTCATTTATTCAGAAATAATCCACCTTAAAAGGGTGTGTTGATACTGACCTCCCATCCTCTAGACCAACGTGGTTTCTTAGATGTTAATGGTAATGTCCTAGTGACTTATAGCCTTTGGAAATAAGGTTCACATTGAGTCAAAATGAGTGTGGGTGTGAAATCCTTCTATAACACATGGGAAATTTTAAAAATTTATTTATGGAAAAAATTATTTTTATGACACTATTATGATTATAGAAAGGTAAAATTTGAAATTATATAAAAGATATTAAAAATATTCATAGTAAACGTAACCACAAAAATGGACATGTTAGAGTGCCTTTCCCAATCTGAGATTCATTTTATAAAATTATATATAGGTTTATAAATTTTATGTTAATAGAATAATAAACTAAATACACCCCTATAATTCTAGATATTATGAATTTATTCCACAACACCTTTAACCAAGGTCAAATTACCAAAATATTTATATAGAAATTGATCGAACCACCTTAGATAACAAAAATAAGAAAAAAAATATTATAAATTAATAGTATATGATCTTAAGTGGTCCTGATAAAAAAGATTATAAATTCGTATGGTTCCTAATAATTTATCTAATAAATGTAATTTGATTATTCAGGAAGTAATTACATGTGAAGAGTAAATATAAACTAGGGTAAGGGTTTCTTATATCAATTTTTCATTTATTGAGATATATTTCTTTTTATAATGTAACAAAATAAACATTTATAAATGAAATTACATTTTTTGAATAAATAAATTCCTTATTAAGTAATGTGTTAATAGAAAACACATGATCTACTCTTGTTATTTTGTACCACTATTAAATATAGCCATTCATAATTGAAAGACCCTTAAGCACCATAACCAATGATAATATAGTAATTGTATAGTGACTATTGAGATTAGTACATATTATGGGTGGTGATAATGACTAATTTTTATAGATGAAATAAGTGATGGGATTGACCAATAAGATCATACCCCATGAATACCAAACATCATAGTACCCAAAAAGTATGGTTTCACTAGGATTTGACCTTAACCAAGCCTAATATGAAATCCAAAAAATTAAACAAAAGTGAAATAGTTTATAGTAGAAGTTTAATATTATTGAGATCATGGCCCAAAAATGTTTACTAATACCCCCCCCCAGCTAAGAAAGTCTAAAATCACACACTTTACCCTTATAGATTATGTTGGTTTAGTAAGTGGTTATGTATCTGGACCATAATATTATTAGTTTCTATGTTTTAGTTATAATAAAATAATTATTTTTACCCCTTTTCATTATTACGTAAAATTATGTATGAGTTTATGAGAATTATATTTTGGATATGAAGAAATTCAAATTTTATTTTTGGAAAATATATGGTTTTAACACTATTTGTGATGAATTCAATAATTTTGAAATAAATATATCTTTCATATAATGTTGTCATTAAATAATATTTTTTTATAAATAAATGGAAATATAATTTAATGAAGTCCACGATAATCTTTATAATGGTTAAGAATATGTTATTGTTGTAAATATATGTATTTTCTAGTAAACTATGATTTTTATTCAAAATTAAAAAATTTAATATTTAGAGAATTATTTTGATATAATACATATAATTTTTTAAGTCAAAATATAGAAATTATCCAATGGTGAATTTTTCAAAATTTTCTAGGATATTTAAATATTTTTGTAAAATTTCAATATGATATAAATATAAAATATGTTTTATAATGTCATAATGACCAAAATGTGATTTAATAAGTTCTATAAAACGCATCCATGAAAAAGTATATATATTTCCCCTTTAAATTAATGTTTTTTGAAGTTATTTGAAACTTTTATAAGCTTTAATGAATCTGCCAAAACCTATATTATATTTTCAGGTTTTAAAATCAATTCTTCATGAACATGACTCACTTCCACATTACCAATGTTATTATTTTAATATATTTAGTTCTTGACCATATAAATTAATTTAAAATTCATTTATTTTATATAAAATAGGGGAAAACATGGTATGATTTTTTCTTGATTATTTTATCATATATAGTACAAAACCAATGTCTTGAAATTAATTAATAATTCCCATCATTTTTTATAAATACCAACCAAAAATCACACTCTTATTTACTCAAAACCCATTTAGTATGAATCCCCTCTTCCTATCCATATCTTAATCCCACTAAATATATTCCCAGTAACTTAATAATATCCTCCCAATATTTTATAAGTTCCCTCTCAATGTAAGGGATTCTCTCCACCTCCTCTTTATTCAAGCACTTTCTTTATATTTTACCCTTTTAATTTCAAATATTTTAGGTTGGAACATTTTTCAACACATCCCTTTAATTACCTTATGATTTATAAGTAATGAGATACCACCTTTCAATCTCATTAAAACCTTCCCTAAATCATTTTGTGAACTAGTTATGGTGACAAAATTATCCTGCAATTTTTTTCATATCAAACATTTATGATGGGAATACCCATCCCCATTTCTACTAAAAGTTATTCAGATAGATATAATTATCCTTCACTAATTTGTTTCCTTCATGTATGTCACACCTAATCCTTATTCATGGGATTAAAAGTGATGAAATGTGTTTTTATATTGTATGATCTTTGTGGCGCACTAATGCATGTTCATAAAATGAGTGTGATGGGTGGACCCAGAATTATATATCCCTACAATGCATTGGGTAATATTTTTATCTCACGAGATACTATGTATGGTACATGGGAGGTTATCCTAAGCACAATATGTTATTATTTCATTGTATTTATCCTAGACATGTGCTTATTATATCAGGTTTTATGTTGTTTCCATATTCCAATGGTTCCTCGATGTTATCTTATTATATCTTGGTTTGATGTTCATGTTTATGATTATCACCCCATTTATGTCACCTTCATATTCCTCTAGTCTAGAATTTTTTACTTTCATCATGTTATGTTTTGACCATTACCTTATTGTTCTTTATATCTCAGCTCATTCTTATCTAAATCCCCAGGTTATCCAGTGTGGTTTTTGAAGATTAAAGTAATGTAAGGTCGTGTTATGATATTTTTTAAAACAAATTTGTTATATAAATATTTAATTTTATGGTTTTATGTATCTAATTACCCAAATAAACTTAGACACTCAATATTTTGGGATTTTATTATTTGTATATATATAAAAAATCATAAATTAATGTTTTAAAAATATTTGGTTTGTCATAGTTTGTATCAGAGAAAGGTCAAATTGTTTTTGGGGATTTGGATTAGAAAACCTCAGTGAAAGTCGTAGCTGTAAAAGCCTTAGGTATTATACTAAATGGAATAAAACATCCCCAAATAATAGTAAATTTAAAATTAAGTTGTTTAAAAGAAATAAAATACATATATAGATATAAAAAGTGAATGTTTATCTAGTAAAGTTATACCAATGGGTAATAACCCCAAAGTGTTCATTGGGTATAAAATTGGTTATCACCTAGTTCATGAAAAATATTCCTTGATATACACTGGGTTTTACACTCCCAAGGTATATTATTTTTTAAATTAATAAGATCCTTATAGGCCATCATGAAGGGAAGAAAAATTCACATAATTTTTTTTGTTAACAAATAGACCATGGATAATGTAGATTGAAACCCAAAAATTCATATGATTAGGAATATTTATTATTTTTGAGTTATCCCTTAAATATTAATATTTTCCATTTTATATGATTAATATTTTAAAAAATATCAACCCTATTCTTTCCTTTATTTTAGTCAATGTTATGAAATATGTGGTGTCGATTTAACAAGCAATGTGATGGGTAATGTAATGACTACCCAAAATATATGCGCAACCAAATAGGAGTTGTATTTGGGAACTTCGTGAAAATAAATATAACATTAACTCATTTTTTACTAGAAACTTAAACCATGGAGAAACTCCACATCCCCCAAAGATTGATAATGTTTTAATTGATACCATTATGTGACAAGCGACATTGAATTTCAGTAGATCTTCGTATCCTTTAAATACAGAACAATGGATTAGCTCCATTGAAAATATATTATCTATCAATAATTTCTATAATAAAGAGAGGTTAAATCTATTTTTTAATCATATGTAGGAAAAAGTAGATCAATGGTTGAAGTTGGTAGAAAATATGAAGCCTAAGGAGGAGATCGAAGAGATAGAGTGGAAAGAATACTAGAAAAAATAATTGATTAAAATTTTCCACAAACTCTCCAAATAAAAATAGGGAGACTTATTTAGTATTAAGAAAAGGGACAATGAATCTATTTAGGGGATCAAGAAAATTCACAATACATTCATGATATACCTTCAGCTTTTTCACTAACCCTTAAAGTAATACTTACCACTTCTTTAGTGGGATAAAGATGAATATACAAAGATCTTTAGTGATTTGATACTTTTACATCTATGAAGAAATTTTATGATATGCCCTAAAAGTCAAAATAGAGGTTAGTGAATCTAAATGCTTATGAGATAGGAAGTTAATAATGGATTTTAATTATGTTGGATCAATAGATAAATCACAGGTTGGAAATAAAATACAACATCCCACATGTGAAAATTTTAGAAACAATAATCATTGTAATTCCGTGAAGGGGACAAGTAAATGATTGTGTTTTGGGAAGGAAGGTAAATTTTCTAGTAAATTTTCAATGATAACCAACAAAAACAACCTCTACTTCCTAGAGATAAATGGAAATCATATATTGTCCCCACAATTTAGATGGATACTAAAAACTACATGGTGAAAGGTATTCTAGTTATTTATTCAAAGATAGTGAACATACTATTTGATTTTGGTTCTATGCATTATTCCATATCTTGCATGTTTAGTAAAACTATTAAAACACCACCTCAAGACATGAAAGTTGAGCTATCATTGAAAATGAAAAATGGGTAAATTATTCCATCTTGATCTCCCCTCTCCATATATTTGGTTGAATCTCATAAAAAACCTAACAATCCTATCATTAGGAGAAATCGATAAAATTTTGGGTATGGATTTCCTTTCCTTATATAGATCCAACATAAGTTTCTTAGAGAATGAAATGACCCTCCATATCATGAATTTTCAAATTATTATATACAAGTGCAAGTGGGAGGATGAATCTAATTTGGAATCATCATTTCAAGCATGGTTATTATTTCTTTATGAGTAAGTGTATCTAGCTTAGATGATTTAGATTAAGGAAAAGATCATCCTTGATTACATTCCCATTCTAAGGGAATATGTTGTTGTGTTTCGAAAATAATTTTATGGTCTTCCTTCATGTTGTGAGGATGAGTTATAAATTGAGCTTATAACTAGATCTTTTCTAATATCCAAGCCCTTGTATAGAGTGTTCACTGTTGAACATGAAAAGATGAAGAAGAAAATAAAATAGAATTTAGATAAATAGTTCATATGACCAAGTGCTTAAAATTAATGATGGGTCAATGTGATTATACATATATTATCATGAGATCAATAACATCATGATAAAGAAAAAGTGTCCTCTACCATGTATTGATAGTTTGTCCGATCAGCTATATAGATCCCAATACTTCTCTAGGTTGGATCTTCTGTCAATATATTATCAAGTAAAGGTAAATAAGAAGTATATCTTAAATAATATGTTCTATATAGGATATAGGAACTATTAGTTCATAGTGATTCAATTTGGACTCAATAATTATCCATATTTCTTCATGGAATTAATGAATAGTTCCTTTATTGAATAGCTTAAAACATTTGGTGGTCTTTATAGATGATATTATTATCTATTCCAAAAAAGAGGAGGAACATGAGGATCATTTTAATTTTTACCGATGGCCATACAAAGATAAGAGTTATAAGAAAAGTATAGAACAAGGATGTTTTAGATGTTGAGTCAATAAGGTTTTCCTTATGACTTTTCCATTCCTTCTTGTTTTGAAAATCACAAACACCTTATCTTTAAGGAAAATCTCTTTTGTAAGGAAAAATGCTTTCTTAAGGAAAAATGCTTTCTTAAGGAAAATTGCTTTTATAAGGAAAATTGCTTTCTTAAGGAAAATCGCTTTTATAAGAAAAATTATCCTTATCATATTTTCATTCATATTTTTCTTAAGTATAAGTTTCGGATCCATTTTTTCGGAATCATTAAAACTTAGATATAAAGCATTTTGTTTAGTATTCGGATTTTGGATAAAGAACTATAAGGAAGTTTCATTCCGAATTCCGGATATGAATTCTGACTAAGTTCTATTCCAGATTCAGAATACGAATTCTGAAGAAGAATTCTCATTACGAATTCTAATGAAGAAATCCCATTCCGAATTCTCATTACGAATTCTGAAGAAGAATTTTCATTACGAATTCTGATGACGAATTCTCATTACGAATTCTAATAAAGAAATCCCATTCCGAATTCTCATTACGAATTCTGAAGAAGAATTCTCATTACGAATTCTAATGAAGAAATCCTATTCCGAATTCTTATTACGAATACCAATGAAGAATTCCCATTACGAATTATAATGAAGAAATCTCATTCCGAATTCCCATTACGAATTCTAATGACGAATTCTCATTACGAATTCTGATGATGAATTCTCATTACGAATTCTGATGATAAATTCTCAATATGATTTCTGATGACGAATTCCTATTCCGAATTCTCATTCTGTATTCACCTATTAAACAGAATCTGATTATCATTGTTTTATACACTCTGAATTTATTCACTCCGATCTTTCACTCTGAAATTTCTATTCCGAACCTTTATGTTAGAGTTTAAAACGATGTCGTACTTTCTGTTACACTTGTTTTGTTATAAAACGATGTCGTCCATTTTGTTATAAACTAACCGTTGTCTAAGTGACACGTGTACAGGTCCCTCCGAACTTTAAGGAAAATATAACCGTTGGAGAAGGAGTCGACCTTACCTATAAATTGGAGCTCATTTGAAAGAGCTCGGTGCTGTTGGAAAAACGACTAAGTTTTGTGCCTACATGCTGTTGAAGTGATTTCTAGAGAGAGAGTCTCTTATCAACTCTCAAAGCTTCGTGCGACTCCGAATGTTGGTGATTACATTCGAGGGCTTCCGGGGATAGGAAGACAGAGGTGCCGACTACCTTAAAGATTGAGGGCTTTCTTGCTGAGAAAGACAGAGGTGCCGACTACCTTAAAGATCGAGGGCTTTCTTGCTGAGAAAGACAGAGGTTGCCAACTACCATGAAGTTGAGGGCTTGCGGGGATAGCAAGACAGAGACTCCGATCTTCGTATCGAGGGCTTACCCTGGTGTGGGTAAGACAGACTTGCTTGAAAGTATAAATCAAGGGACCTTTATCCAAGGTTGTTGGATACCCTTCACTTTGGGTTAAAAGACTATTATCTTGTTACTAGTAGTTTTACTACTAGTTTCTTTTCCGCTGCAATTTGTATCTTAAGGAAAGTATAACTTTCTTATACTTCCTTACTTACTTTGATTAGTTTAGATTCTATACGCTTTAAGGTAGAATCTCATATTGTAAATTTTGTTTAGTTTCAATTTCCGGAACCATATTTCCGGAACCTACTTTTGGAATCACTTTGTTGGTTTAGTTCGGTGTTAGAGGTGTTGTGAATTTACTTAGTTTAACTTTGTTAAACTTAGCCCTTTCCTTTTCTTAAGGAAACTTTAGTTATTCATAACTAACTTTAAAGGTTCCAAAGGAATTTTTAAAGTATACAATTCACCCCCCCTCTTGTATATTGAGCATCTCATATTATATTTCGATCCTACAATTGGAATCAGAGGTTGGAAACCTCTTACTCTATACCATTCTTACATTTGGTATCAGTGCCAAGGTTACTGAAATACTTGTACTCACATACAAGTTTTTCTTTCTCACTTTTCTATTCCGAACTTTGTCATTCCGATTTTTCCATTCCGGATTTTCTCATTCCGAACTTTGTGATTACGAATCTTTGCTACTAAAAAGTTTGTGTGCAAAGTTATCTTTGGTATGGCAGGAATTAATGTTGGATCTATTGACAATCTGAATCCTACAAGGCCACCTATCTTTGATGGTAATGATTATGAGTACTGGAGAGATCGTATGAAGAATTTTGTTATCAATACTGGAGTAGACAACTTTGTGATGCTTACTGGTGATTATAAAATTCCTGACAAGGAAGTCAGAACTTTTACTAACCAGGAAAAGCAATAATATCAACTCAACTATAAGGTACGCAACACTTTATTATGTTCAATGACTAGAAATATATATAGCCAAATTTCTTCTTGTGAAGCAGCTAATTGTATATGGAAGAAGTTAGAGGTTACACACTTTGGGACTTCCAAGGTGATTGAGACTAGAAGAGCTATGCTTAGAGCTGAATATCATGGCTTCAATTTTCCTTATGGAGAACCTATCTGTAAAGTTCAACAAAGATTTATGACTATTGTCAACAGTCTACAATATATGGGAGAGAAAGGATTAGATGATGAAGCTCTTGTGGACAAGATAATTGACATTATGCCCAATGAGTGGGAATCCAAGAGAATAGCTATAGATGAGAACAGGAAGGTCACTCAAATTACTCTTGATGAATTATTTGGAACTCTTCTACAAAATGAAACTAGAATGAAGAGGGATGCTGACAACATCAAGAAGAAGAATGGAAGTGGTACTGTTGCTTTTACTACAACTTCAAATCAGATGAAATCTAAGACTCCTGAGAGAGTAACCAGATCCAAGTCTAAGAAAGTTATTTTCCAATCTGAATCTAGTGAGAGTGAAGTTTCAGAAAATGAATTAGCCAATCTTGCTCGAAGGATGAACAAGATAGCTGGACAGAGAAACTTTCAATCCAAGTATAAGAAGAAGGACAGGAAAGATAAGAAAGATGGAGAAGTTACTTGTTATGAATGTAAAAGAGCTGGACATATTAGAACGGATTGCCCTATGCTCAAAAAGAAAGAAAGAAAGGAAAGGCATTCAGACAGGAATAGGAAGAAGTATTACAAAGCTAAAGCTAAGAAAGTTCTGAAAGCTAATGACACCTGGAGTGCCAGTGGTGGTGACTCTTCAGATGAATCTTCTGAATATGAATCTTCAGGACAGAAGAATCTTGGTCTTATAGCCAGATTACCTATTGATAATCATTGTCTTATGGCTAAGGTACGAAATGCTGAATCCTTGACAAATGTTTCTTTAAATCCTAATGATAGTAAGTATTATAACTCTTCTGATGAAGAATCATCTTCTGATGAGGAAAATACTTTACCTACTTTTGAAGAAGTCTCTAGATTTGCTGAACTTCTTGAGATTGAGAATTCCAAACTCAACAAGAAACTTGATAAGGAAAATTCTAGGAATTCTATTCTTACTAAAGAAATATCAGATCTTTCTAAAGATCTTGATAAGAAAAATGCTGATTTTGAAAGTATTTCAAAAAATCTTAAGGAAGTAAGTTCTGAGAAGAATAAAATTTCTAAAGAGTTAGAAAAAGTAATTTCTAAGAAAAATGTTTTCGAGCCTAACTCTAGTTCTAAAACTAATGATTTTGAGGATAAAAACTTGGTTGTAAAACTCAAGTCCGAAATTTTTTCCTTAAAGAAGTGTTTATCAAACTTTACCAATGGTAAGGAAAATTTTGATAAGATGTATTCTCAAATACGACCTTTAAGAAATAAATCCGGATTTGGTTATACCCATGCAAAACCAGTTTTCAGTAACAATTATTTTGTTCCTCAAAGTGCCCCATTTTGCACTAAATGTCAATGTGGTGGTCACTGGGCAAAAAATTGTTCCTTAAACAAAACCCAATCCTTAGGTTATCATAAAGCTTACTTTTCTAAAAAAATGTGGATACCTAAAATTTTATTGTCTGGAAATATCGGATCCAAACAAGTTTGGATTCCGAAAGTCTAACTTTGTTCTTAATTTCAGGAAAATAAAGAAAGTTCCAGCAACAATATTTGGTACATGGATAGTGGATGTTCCCGGCACATGACTGGTAACAAAAGCTTTTTTGAAAAGATTATCAAAACGAAAAGAGGAAAGGTAACTTTCGGAGACAATGCTAAGGGAAAGATTGTTGGTATCGGTAATATAGTTCTTTTGGGTAAAACTTTGATTTCAAAAGTTCTTTTTGTTAAAGGTCTTAAGCACAACCTCATTAGCATAAGTCAGTTATGTGATGAAGGTTACCTTGTGAACTTTAGGAATGATAAGTGCTTAGTTCACAATTCCAAGGAAGAATTTATTCTCTCAGCCAACAGGCAAGAGAATGTTTACACCTTAAACTTAGAAGACCTAAGAAGCCAAGATTTACCTTGCCTAAGTGCAATGGAAGATCATTCTTGGTTATGGAATAGAAGGTTAGGACATTGTAATCTTAGGAACCTATCTAAACTCTCTAAGAAGAAACTAGTTAAGGATCTACCGGAGCTTAGATTTGATTCTTCTAAAGTTTGTGATCCTTGTCAATATGGCAAGCAACATAAATCTAGTTTTAAGTCAATCGGTCAAGTCTCAACAACTGATGCATTACAGTTGGTGCATATGGATCTTTTCGGCCCAACACAAACTGGAAGCATTGGAGGGAAATACTATGTGTTTTTTCTAGTTGATGATTACACTAGATTTACTTGGGTCTATTTTCTAGCAAGAAAATCTGAAGCTTTTTCATATTTCAAAATTTTTAGAGCTCAAGTTAAAAATGAGAAAAACCTTCCATTGAAAACTATTCATAGTGATCATGGAGGAGAATTTCAAAATTCTGATTTTGAAACTTTTTGTAGTAAGAAAGGTATTACTCACAATTTTTCAGCACCTAGAACTCCTCAACAGAATGGTGTAGTTGAAAGAAGAAATAGAATTCTTCAAGAGATAACTAGAACCATGTTGAGTGAATATTCTATTGCTAGACATTTCTGGGCTGAAGCTGTAAGTACTGCTTGTTATACTATAAATCGAGTTTTGATTAGACCTTTTCTTAATAAAACTCCTTATGAGTTATGGAATGGTAGAAAACCAAGACTTTCCTACTTCAAGGTTTTTGGTTGCAAAGTATTCATTTTGAATACTAAAGATAACTTACATAAATTCGCACCAAAGTCTGATGAAGGAATTTTCTTAGGTTATTCCACAACCTCTAAGGCATATAGAGTTTTTAATAAAAACACTTGTACTGTCGAAGAAAAAGTACATGTGAAATTTGATGAGTCAGATCCTTTTGTTTTTAAAACCGCTCAACCTACATCTTCGGATGTGTTTGCAAAAACTGATTATCAACCTTTGATAGAAGAACCTTCTGATAAGGAAATTGTTCTAGAAGATACTTCTGAAACATTTACCCCAGAAGACTTTCTACCCTATGTTGATGAACAAGTTTTACAAAACCCAAATCAGGTGTTTCTTGAGAATCATCCCAGTGATAGTATCATTGGTGATGTAAATCAACCTGTAAGGACTAGAAGTTCCTTAAGAAATGAAATAGAACATCTAGCATTTCTTTCCCAATTAGAACCTAAAAGCACTGATGAAGCTTTAGGTGATGATGATTGGATCAAAGCAATGCAAGATGAACTAAATGAATTCGAAAGGAATAAAGTCTGGACCTTGGTTGAAAGACCTAAGGAAACTTCTGTTATTGGAGTAAAATGGGTTTTCAGAAATAAATGTGAAGAAAATAGAGTCATTGTTAGAAATAAAGCTAGACTTGTTGTTAAAGGCTATAATCAGCAAGAAGTAATAGACTATGAAGAAACCTATGCTCCAGTAGCTAGACTTGAATCTATCCGTATTCTACTTGCCTTTGCAGCATTCTTTAATTTCAAACTATTTCAAATGGATGTGAAATGTGCTTTTCTTAACGGTTATGTTCAAGAGGAAGTTTTTATTGAACAACCTCCTGGCTTTGAAGATACAAAACATCCAGATCATGTTTTTAGACTTACCAAAGCTTTGTATGGCCTTAAACAAGCCCCACGAGCATGGTATGATAGACTTACTGGATTTTTGCTTCAAAATAACTATGTTAAGGGAAATGCAGATCCAACCCTTTTTATAAAGAAAGACAAGAAAAATGTTTTAATTGTTCAAATTTATGTTGATGACATTATATTTGGTTCAACTTAGCATTCTTTGACTGACTCTTTTGCTAGTCTAATGAAATCTGAGTTTGAAATGAGTATGATGGGTGAGTTAACATTTTTCCTTGGTTTTCAAATTTCTCAAAAACCAGAAGGGACCTACATATCTCAACATAAGTATATTAAATATCTTCTTAAAAAGTATGGTTATGACAACACTAAGAGTATAAGTACTCCCATTGGTACCTCAAACTCTTTAGATCTTGATGAAGCTGGAAAACCAGTAGATCAAACATCTTTTAGAGGTATGATTGGAAGTCTACTTTACTTAACAGCTAGTCGACCAGACTTAATGTTTTCAGTATGCTTATGTGCAAGATATCAATCCAATCCTAAGGAATCTCACTTAAAGGCAGTTAAAAGAATTTTTCACTACCTTAAGGGAACCATGGATCTAGGATTATTTTATACTTCTGGAAATGATTTTGTTCTAAAAAGCTTTTCTGATGCTGACTTTGGTGGATGTAGAATGGATAGGAAAAGTACATCCGGAACTTGTCATTTCTTAGGAGATTCATTAGTTTCTTGGTCATGCAAGAAGCAACATTCTGTTGCACTATCCACTGCTGAAGCTGAATATGTAGCAGCTGGAAGTTGTTGTGCACAAGTGTTGTGGATGCAACACACACTCACATACTATGGCTTGAGTTTTACTAAAACTCAAATTTTGTTGGATAACACAAGTGCCATTGCCCTAAGCAAAAACTCTGCACATCACTCCCGTGCAAAACACATAGATATTAGGCATCACTTTCTTAGGGATCACACACTTAAAGGAGATATTATTCTTCAGTTTATCAGAACGCAAGATCAACATGCTGATATATTCACAAAATCTTTGCCTTCTGATAGATTTGAATATATTAAACAGAAGTTAGGAATGATAACTGTATGGTAATCTTTCTTAATTAACTTTCTGTTGAAAAAATCTCCTTACAGTAATAAACTCCTTTTCATAGGGGGAGTACATTTGATTGTTTGTTTAACAAAGTTTTTCAAAATTTGTTTTCAAACTTTTCGGAACGAAAATTTCCGGAATGGAACTTCCGGAACTACCGTTTTCCAGAATGGATATTTTCGAACAGAATACTTCTGGAATGAAAGTATTCGTATTGAAAATTTCCGGAATGGACAACTTTCGTACTGGGACTTTCATAACCAGTTTTTCGTACCAAGTTTTGTTTTTCGTGTTGACTTTTCATATTTACCTTTTCATATTTACTTTTTCGTATTAACTTTTTCGTATTAAGATTTTCGTATTTAGTTTTTCGTATTTAGTTTTTCGTATTGAGTTTTTCGTAGTCGTCTTTATATTACCCATTACGAATAACTTTCCTAAGCTAATCCGAAAAGGTATGATTTCCTTACTGAAGTTTTCGTAATCATATTTTACTTGCTGGCATTTTCTTATATTATGTTTTCGGATTATAGTTTTCTTAAATTTTAGTTTTAATAAAACCTCAAAAAGATCGGATTCAAGATCTCAACCGTCAGATCTGATCGCAGCTCATTCTAAACCGTTAGATCAACCGAGGAAGTTGAATCGTCATCCCATTGCCTATATAAAGGGGACCCTGTTTTCGAGTCCCACATCGATTTCAAGCTTTTGCGTGCTGAAGCTCTGACTCTCTGATTTAAGGCCATTCCGAACTCCAGTCTTCTCTGTTCCGAACTTCTCAGAGACTTCAGATCCGAATGTCTGCAGAGTTAGCTTCTCAAGAAATGTCTTCAACCAAGCCTATTTCTTAGTGGTTAGTCTACAGAGAGAGGTTAGTTCATCCGAATTTCTTCAGCAATTATGATTCTATTATTTCAAAGAATATCAAGCTGAATGGCTGGGAAGATGTTGCGGTATCAAAAACCGGCAACCAAGATGAAGTCTAATCTGACTTGCTTGTTGAGTTTTATGAGTCAGTTGTTTTCTTCAACGAAGATAATAGAGAAAAATTTTCTTTCAAATAGTATGGCAAGACTTATAAACTCTCTCACACCAAGGTTGCAAGCTTGGTAGGGCTATCCTATGAAGGAGAAGCCGAGTTTATTTCCCACGTATTGCCAGACTCTTTGGGTAGTTTCAACAAGGAGAATGCCTTAGAAATTCTCGGATTGGATGATGACAAGGCTCCGAAAATTTCAAGCCTATCTACAAACTTCTGGATTCTGGAGTTATGGGTGCAAGGGCTTATTATACCGAGAAAAGGAGATAAGGATAGCCTGAAGAAAAGTGAGATATATATCTTAGATTTTCTGATAAATCTAAGGAAGTTCAACTTGATGAAGCATATTCTTCTTAATATTGAGAATTTGAAGAAGGGGAATCTGAGAGCTCAGATTGTGATGCACCCAGCAATATTATCAAAGCTCATAGTTCGGTGCCTTGAGTCCTTCAAGGTAGCTTGAAGTTCTAAGCCGAAAGTTTGTAAGATCATGTTGCTCAGTGATGCCACTCTTAAAAGGATGAATATAGCTTTTGACAAGAAGTCTGGGAAGTTCATTGATCTACCTCCTCAAGTAGAAGTGACTCCGAAATCTGCTGATCCGGAATCATCTAAGCCGGTAAGGAAGAGGAAGCTGAAAGAAGTGGTAGTCGAAGCTGAGGAACCCAAGTCTAAGGAAGTCCTTTCCACACCTCCTAAGTCTAAGAAGAAGAAAACCTATACTGATGAGGTAGCAGCTAAATGGAGAGCTGGCAAAGAGAAGAGGAAGGAAGGAGATCCGCAGTTCGGATTAGATCCTGCGGAGGATAAGGCTCTGAAAGAGAAGGCTGCTGATGAGCTCGAGAAACAAGCAAAGGAGAAGAAACTGAAGAAGAAAATGTCAGAAGCCGAGGCTGTGCAAGCATTGTTAAATTTCAACGAAATGGTTTCAGCAACCATTCCCGTTCCGAGAACTTTTTCTCTGGAATCTTTACCTGAGACTCCAGGAAGAAATCTTGATGATCCAGAAGAGAATGTTGCTAAGAATATTGAGGAAGAAGAGCAAGTGGAACAGGTTGAAGAAGCTGCTGAAGGAAGTGGTGAGACAGGAGATGTGCTCAAACAAGTAGATGAATACAAAGGAACTCCTTCGGAACACTTGTCGCTCTGAACATCTGAAGCTCAATCTTCAAAGCTTGTTACTCCGACTATGGAAGAAGAGAAAGGTGAAGAAGAAGTTTCTTGTCTGAGAGAAGAAGAACATATTTCACTTGATGCTTCTCAGAAAGAAAATGTAGAAGTTGCTGATGAGGAAGATTATATTGTTCAAGTCTCTGATAGCGAGAAGAAATCCCCGGAACAGGTTTCTATTCCGGCTAAAGATAAGGGGAAACAAATTCTTGCTGATACCCCGAGTTCAGAAAAGAAGATGAGGAAGGAAGCTGGTAGTTCTTCTAAGAGGAAGTTGGAGCTTGTTGAGGAAGAAAATTCTCCTAGCATAATTTCAGATTCGGAGTCATCCTCGTTGGGGCATGATTTTGTTGTTCAGTCTTTGAAGAAGTTGGTGGGAACCATTCCAACCTTCTCTAGTATAGACTCCAGATTCCAGATGCTCCAACATGCGCTGAATCAGAAAACAGACTCCGTATCGATGGTAATGGATAAGTGCGTTGAGATTGAAGCTCAGTTCAAAACATTCTTCGTTGGTTACGAAGCACATAAAAGATCTTGTAAGAGGATGACAAGCTGGTCGAAGAAGAATGTGGAAGACATGAGGTTGCTTGATGAGTTTCAGGATAATGTTAAGGATGCATTTGAAACCGAGGACAAGAAGATTAAAGAGCTGACTGCATCGTTTGAAGAGAAATTGACAGAGGAAAAGAACAGTCGGATTCAGGAAGTAAGAGATCTTAATGGAAAGCTCAACTCCGTTAATCAAAGTTGGAAATTTGAAAGGGATCGTCGGATCGATTTTCTAGAAAGAATGAAAGCTCAGGAAGAGAAGATGAAAGCCCAGGAAGAAAAGTTGAAGGCTCAGGAAGAAATCATTGAAGCTCAGTCAGCAAGAATAGTCGTCTTAGAGAAGCAAGCAGAGGAAGATCACAAAGACTTAAAGAAGATCAAGACGATTCTTAAGGGGCTAATGTCGAAGGAGAAAGATCCGAAATGACCAATCCGATCTTTTTGTTGTAATCTGTTTTTTTGTTACTGACATTTCAAATCTAATAAGAATTGTGCTTGTTGTTTCTATTGCTGTCATTACTAATATTTCAGGTACTTTGCTATTTTTTCCATTCCCTCCAATTTTTTTTGAAAATCACAAAGGGGGAGAAGGAAAAGATCCTTAAGAAAAAGAGGAACTCTAATAGGAGTTTATCAAAGGGGGAGAAAGAAAAATACCCAAGGAAAAAGAACTCTAATAAGAGTTTGTTTAAGGGGGAGTTTTTCTTAAAGAAGACCTTCTTATGAAACATCACTCCGGAAATATGAATACGATCCTTAGAGTTTCAAAGCCTAAGGGGGAGTTAGTCGTATTCATTTATATCCTTAAAACAAGGGAGATAAGCATTAATTTGTTTCTTTCATCTTAGAATTTTTTGTTTTTCGTAAGGATGTTTGTGCTTTCCAAAAAGGGGGAGATTGTTGAGTCAATAAGGTTTTCCTTATGACTTTTCCATTCCTTCTTGTTTTGAAAATCACAAACACCTTATCTTTAAGGAAAATCACTTTTGTAAGGAAAAATGCTTTCTTAAGGAAAAATGCTTTCTTAAGGAAAATTGCTTTTATAAGGAAAATTGCTTTCTTAAGGAAAATCGCTTTTATAAGAAAAATTATCCTTATCATATTTTCATTCATATTTTTCTTAAGTATAAGTTTCGGATCCATTTTTTCGGAATCATTAAAACTTAGATATAAAGCATTCTGTTTAGTATTCGGATTTTGGATAAAGAACTATAAGGAAGTTTCATTCCGAATCCCGAATATGAATTCTGACTAAGTTCTATTCCAGATTCAGAATATGAATTCTGAAGAATAATTCTCATTAAGAATTCTAATGAAGAAATCCCATTCCGAATTCTCATTACGAATTCTGAAGAAGAATTTTCATTACGAATTCTGATGACGAATTCTCATTACGAATTCTAATGAAGAAATCCCATTCCGAATTCTCATTACGAATTCTGAAGAAGAATTCTCATTACGAATTCTAATGAAGAAATCCTATTCCGAATTCTTATTACGAATACCAATGAAGAATTCCCGTTACGAATTCTAATGAAGAAATCTCATTCCGAATTCCCATTACGAATTCTAATGACGAATTCTCATTACGAATTCTGATGATGAATTCTCATTACGAATTCTGATGATAAATTCTCAATACGATTTCTGATGACGAATTCCTATTCCGAATTCTCATTCCGAATTCACCTATTAAACAGAATCTGATTATCATTGTTTTATACACTCTGAATTTATTCACTCCGAACTTTCACTCCGAAATTTCTATTCCGAACCTTTATGTTAGAGTTTAAAACGATGTCGTACTTTCTGTTACACTTGTTTTGTTATAAAACGATGTCGTCCATTTTGTTATAAACTAACTGTTGTCTAAGTGACACGTGTACAGGTCCCTCCGAACTTTAAGGAAAATATGACCGTTGGAGAAGGAGTCGACCTTACGTATAAATAGGAGCTCATTTGAAAGAGCTCGGTGCTGTTGGAAAAACGACTAAGTTTTGTGCCTACATGCTGTTGAAGTGATTTCTAGAGAGAGAGTCTCTTATCAACTCTCAAAGCTTCGTGCGACTCTGAATGTTGGTGATTACATTCGAGGGCTTCTGGGGATAGGAAGACAGAGGTGCCGACTACCTTAAAGATCGAGGGCTTTCTTGCTGAGAAAGACAGAGGTGCCGACTACCTTAAAGATCGAGGGCTTTCTTGCTGAGAAAGACAGAGGTTGCCAACTACCTTGAAGTTGAGGGCTTGCGGGGATAGCAAGACAGAGACTCCGATCTTCGTATCGAGGGCTTACCCTGGTGTGGGTAAGACAGACTTGCTTGAAAGTATAAATCAAGGGACCTTTATCCAAGGTTGTTGGATACCCTTCACTTTGGGTTAAAAGACTATTATCTTGTTACTAGTAGTTTTACTACTTGTTTCTGTTCCGCTGCAATTTGTATCTTAAGGAAAGTATAACTTTCTTATACTTCCTTACTTACTTTGATTTGTTTAGATTCTATACGCTTTAAGGTAGAATCTCATATTGTAACTTTTGTTTAGTTTCAATTTCCGGAACCATATTTCTGGAACCTACTTTTGGAATCACTTTGTTGGTTTAGTTCGGTGTTAGAGGTGTTGTGAATTTACTTAGTTTAACATTGTTAAACTTAGCCCTTTCCTTTTCTTAAGGAAACTTTAGTTATTCATAACTAACTTTAAAGGTTCCAAAGGAATTTTTAAAGTATACAATTCACCCCCCTCTTGTATATTGAGCATCTCATATTATATTTCGATCCTACATTAGATGGATCAAGTAAGATAATTGGGTCATGTTATCACCAAAAAAGGGGTATATGTGGATTATTTAGAGATAAAGGAAATTAAAGTATGGCCCAGACAAACATCTGTGGTGGAGATCCAATTTTTCCTGGGATTAGCTAAGTTCTATCAACAATTTTTAGATGCTTCTCATGAATTTAAACTCACTAACTAATATAACTCATAATGGAGTGATGTTTTTATGGACTGAGGAATATAAGGAGTACTTAAAATAGTTAATGAATAGGTTAATCATTGCACTGTAGTGGAAGAGGAACTATAGCAGGAACTGTAGTGGCAGCGGTCCGGTAGCAGGTACAGTAGAAGCCCAGGTACTATAGAAGTACTATTCACCAATGGGCCCTTTGGGCCAAAAAAATGGGCTTTCAAACCTACTATTTAAGCTACTCTTCCTTGGGTCTTCGGGAAATGTAATGGGTCTCCCTCTACCCAATCAAAAGAGGTCTTTTCTTTAATAATAAAATCAGTCTTTGGACCCAACATTTTAGAAACAACTTCGCATGTTCTCACATTACCCACTATTATGGAAGGATTTTCATATATAGTGATGTATCTAGAAAATTCTTGTGTTTTTTACTCATGAAACATGAAAATGTGATCACCTATACTTCATGTTAAATAATGATCCATGATAATAACTACCTAATAGATGATCTATAATTGGCTATATTAATCTTATCATTAAATATTTGGAAACATTTTCTCTATAAGGAGAAGTGAGACATATACATAGATCATAAATGTTTCATGTATATATTCACACAAAACGATATCAATGTGAGACAATAGAGGAGGCTACATCTAATAATGTATAATTATTACTCGATCCATTACCATCCTGTACAGGTGAAAAATGAGTAAGATTCTCTTTGTAAAAAGGATCCTAAAACCTTTTCTATGACAAGGATGGAAATAGATACAATATTCACGGAAAAACAAATAAATAACATGGTAATAATAAAAGGATATCCATCATACCTTTAAAAAATAACATCTCAACCATCCATTCATGAGAGGATCAAGGACGGATAAAAAGATGATGAGGGTTTATTGAGAAAGATAACAATTATTTCAGAGTACAGTGTTGTTAAAGATGGATTTATATCGTTTGTAACCCAGATATGTGTCCCATAAATACTAAAACTTATGAGGGAATATTTTTATGATACACATAGCACATACTTCTCTGTTCATCTAGGAAGCACTAATATGTAAAGATATTTGAATAAAAATTCTAGTATGATAACATGAAGAGGAAATTTAAAGAATTTATATCACGATGATTCATATTCCAATAGGTTAAGGATGAATGATAGAATTAGAAGCTTATAATGAAAGAATTTATCATAAAAGTATTGAAGTGGTAAAACATAACCATGGATTTCCTCATAGTACTCACTAATAAATCTAGAGTTGTAGCATTGTCTGGTTTGTAATCAATCACCTTAAACACTGAACGTATTTCATTACTATCAAGTAAAATTTCTCTCTCAACCAACTCATTATGATATAAATAAGGGAAGCTATAATAATACATGGATAACCACTCTCTTTTATATCTGATCAATATTTAAGGTTTATCTTGAGGTTATAGATAACCCTTCAGCAAGAATTGGGTATAGATCAGAGTTTCAAAAATTCTTATCACCTTCAAAGGGATGGTCAATATGAAAGAACCATTAAAGCTCTTGAGAATATGATGAAATCATGTTCAATATATTTCCAAGGATGTCGGGATTAGTACCTTCCCCTAGTGTAGTTATCATGAAACAATAGTTTCCATTCTTGAATTCCAATGGAACCTTTATGATTCCCTATATAGGAAGATGTTTGGGACTCCCACATGATGGGATGAATTTGGAGAGAGGAAACTTTTGAGACATATTCATATAAATGAGATGATAGATAAGGTTCAAAACAACCTCCATCATAGGATATCAATAAAAAATTGATAAAAATTTTATGTAGACAATCATCAATGATACCTGGAGTTTGTGGTTAGAGATAAGTTGTTCCTCTTATATCTCTATGGAAGACATTCATGAGGTTTTGGAAGAAATGAAAGCTTATTCCAAGATACATATGCCCATTTGAGATACATGATCACATCTAGGCTATGTCTTATTGACTAGAACTCCCACCTAACCTTTCCCAAGTACATGATGTGTTCTATGTATCCCTCTTGAGGAAGTATATATCGGAACCCTCACATATATTGAACCCATAGGGGGTACCCTTGTAGAATTATAATTCATATGAGGAGAAATTGATGTTGATCATAGATTATAGAGACAAATTTTATGAAACAATATAAGTCACTTGGTCAAAGTGTTGTGGAGGAACCAAAATTTTGATGAAGCAATATGGGATATTGAATAGATAATGAAACAGAAGTAACCTCATCTATTTTAGTGTATAAAATGAAGTTTTGAGGGAACATTTACTGATGGTTAGAAGAATTTAATGGTCTAAAATTTTATAAATTAAATTCTATTTTTTAATGAATTAATTCATTATTAAGTAATTTTGTTATATAAAACACATGCACAACCTTGGTTATTTCATATCATTATAAAATATAGTTGATTGGATTTAAAATGTTTTTTAAATCCTTCACTATTTATAATAAATTATTTACCTAATGACCATTGAGATTAGTATATATTATGGTTTATGATAAATTAAAATTAAATCATATATAATAAGATATGGGTTCTACTTGTATGATCATTCCCTATAAAGTCCAATTATTAGAGATTCTGAGGGAAATGGAATCACTAGGATTTTCCCTTGACTAAGACCAAGCTAAAAATTAAAAATTGAACCATGGACAAAACCATTTACAAAATGATTATCAATATCACAAACCAACCCATGTTTTTTGAACCACCCTATGAAATTTCCACCATCACACACCTTCCCCATAGGGAATATGCAAGTGTATTATGGGGTTATGTATCAAGACACTAGTTGTATGAATTTGTATGTTTTATTTATAATAAAATAATGATTACATTTATCACTTTTCAATATTAATATATCTATACAATTATATATGAGTTGATGGAAATTTTATTTTGGATATGAAGAAACATAAATTGTATTTTTGGAAAACATATGGTTTTAACACACTTTTTGATAAATTATAGAATTTTTAAATAAATATTACTTTCATATAATATTATTATTATATAATATTAATTTATATGAAAAGGATAATATAATTAAATGATGTCCAATGTAATATTTATAAGGTTTTGGAATTATTTATTTTCTGAAAAATATGTATTTTATAGTAGATAAATATTTTTATTTAAAAGTATAAATTTTCAAATTTATAGAATTAATTTTTTAAAATAAATATTTTGAAATCAGCATGTTAAAATTATCCAATGGTGAATGTGACTCACTTCTACATCATCAATGGTATTATTTTAATATATTCATATCTAGGCCATATAAAATATTTAAAACCACTCTTATTTGGAAGAGACCAAGGGAAAAACATAGGATGGTATGTATTTTTGATTATTTTATCATATATAGTCCAAAACCTAAGATAAAAATTAAAAAATAATTCCACTCACTTTTTCAATAAATACTAACCCAACCACCCACTCTTCTTCACTCAAAACCAATTAAATATTAATTTTCTCTTCCAATCCATCTTTAAATCCCTTTTGACTTGTTTCTATGCTCTTAATAATTCCTTCTAATATTTTATAAGCTTCCTCTCAAGGTAAGGGATTCTCCTCTACTTTAATTTATTCAAGCACTTTCTTTGTATTGTTTTATTTTGATTTCTAATTATTCATGTTTTGTCACGTTTTTACACATCCATTTACTATCCACATTATGTACAATTAAATGGAGACTTCCTTTAACTATCATTAAAACCTTCCATAAATATCTACATACACCTGTTATATTGTGGAAATTATCCTATTATTTTTTTGTATCAAACATTTATAATGAAAATAACCATCAAAATTTCCACTCAAAGTCATTAACCGAGATTTACCAATGCATTATTTATTTTTTAATTCCATTTATATTACAACACTAATTAATAATGTGATTTAAAGTGATAAAATTTTTTATTATGTTGTATCACATATGTGGAACAATAATGCCTTTTCATGAAATGAATGGGATGGGTGGGAATGGAATTATATTGACCTCTAGTGCATTTGGTAATGTTTTTATGTCATTATATACCATTTACACTATATATAAGGTTGTCCTTAGAATTATATGTTATGATTTCAGAATGTTTAGAATTCACTTTGGATTAGGATGTCATATTTTATATTAATACCACATTCCTAGGTTCTATTTATGTTATCATTTTATATCAGGCTTTTGGGTTCATGTTTTGGATTCTCACTCCATTTATATTACCTTGATATTTATATTGATTAAATTATATTAATTTAATCATTTTATCCATTGATTATTCCCTTATTAGATTTATATCTCTCACATTTCTTATCTACATCCCCAGGATATCTAGTGCAGCTTTAGAAGATCAATAGAATTTATGGTAGTTTTATGGTATTTTTAAATAATATTATTGTATCCTTATTTAAATTTGGGATATTATGTATCTAATTACTCAAAAAAAACTAGTCCTTTAAATCTTTTTTTCATGATTCTATAATTATTCATGGTATTTAATTTTCTATTTCTAATCAAACCCTTCAAGGGTTTTTTATTCAAAAATTTAAAATATCATAAGGACTTCTCAATCTCATATATAATTCATTGAATCATATTTCTTATTATGGACCATTTCATATTTGATATAGTGTTATTGGTGACTAGTGAATTTATTTTTCTATATCCATAAAATGCATGTGGTTTGAAAATCCATGACATGTTATTTCATTAAATGGATTTTTTTCAAAAGATGCTAAAATAGTAATGGTATTAGCTAACTAAAATCTATTCGTTGAGTTATAATGTATCATCATGAAATTATTTATTATAATTTTGGGTGTTTTCACCCTAATATTTTATATCATTATATTTTCTCTTTGACTCTTTGGAGAATGGATTTTTACTTTAAATATGTTACCAAAATTAATTCTTTCATAAAAAATGTATCCTTTTTAAGAGTAATTCTCACCCTCTTCAACGATGGTTTCAACTCCTTGTACATATTTTAATTTCCCACATAAGTCATATTTTATATTTGTAACCACAATTACGTTTTCTCACTTGTGGCCTTTATATTTCCCTTTCTTGCTTTTCAAATGGATTTCTTAATATCTATTTTTATGATGTGATTTTTCAAAAAAAAATATTTTATAAAATTAAAATTGCTTTCCTTCCATGATCACATGTTTTATCTTCTAGTACACATTTACTCTAAAAACATTTTTATAATTTTCAAGGATCATTTGTTTAATATTTATTTATAATTAAATGATTTCAAAAAAAATCAATTAACCTTTTATATGATGCATTTTTTTAAAAAAAATCTAAAAACATTTATAGTTTCTCTCATTGAATGAGAATTATTGTTTACAAATATTAAATTTGATGTTTTAAAACGTTTTTAAAAATGATTTTAACAATGGATTATTTTGAAATTAAGAGGATATATTCTTATATTTTCAAAAAGTAAAAGTTTTATTTTTAAATTAATTAGTTGTTTTTATATTTTTTTAAAGGCTTCTGTTTTAAGAAAGTATTATTCAATTTTTTTATATATTCTTAATGAAAGTTTATAAAATAGTCATTCTATTTTAAAATATGTTTTTTGAAAATCTTATTTTGGTTTTAAATGACTATTTTAAACATTTTTATCCTTATCAATTATTTCATTCTAAATAAACCATTTTTAAATACTTTTTATCCATTTTAAAAAAGTGGTATCCCTTCTTATTTTAAAAGTGATTTATTAAAAGATATTAAAAAGTTATCTTTTAAAACATCCTTAATACTTCTTATTTTACATTGGGGATAATTTAAATAATCCTTATGACTTATTTATGTAGATTTCTTATGGATTTCCTAAGGAATGTATTTTCATTAAACGTTTCTCATATCAATGGGTTAATTAGGTGATGTTTCAAGTATGAATGTGTTCATGTTATAATAGAATATATATGTATATATGATTATTATATGATGGATGTGGTCTTATATCTCTCTATAATTAATTGTTATAGGATTTATATCTCATTATATGATTATGGTGATCGATTATTTGAGGTCACTCCCCTATAGAAATCTAGAAGTGATGACTACTCCACTATGTTTATGGGAATCAAGAACTAATTTCAGATCCACTATGTTAATGGGAACCAGGAAGTGATTTATGTTTCACTATGTTTATAGTAATTAATATTTCATTCATGATCCACTATGTTTACGGGAATCAGGTACTTATGACTGCTCTATTAGGGGAATATTGTAATAATGACTGACCACCATGTTATGGGAAACGTATAGTGATTCATGCTTCACTATTTTATGATTTCTACATCTAGGTTTGAGTCGCAATTGTTGATTTTGATTCATTTCTATGACATACCGAAACATTATGCCTATGATTATACTCTCTTGATAATGTATCTTATATCATGTTTCCTCACTCTCATTACATGGTATATTTTTTCTATTTTGATATTACATCTCCTGTTATCATATCTTGTGGAGAAATGTATTGTTTCATATTATTTTTAATAAGATATTTATCCCTTATCATTTTTTCTCAAATGCTTATAATCTATCCCTTGATTACATATTGATGATTTTTCCCTTACTTAATAATAAATCTCACCCATTTCTTATATTTACATTCCCCTGGTTATAAATATTAGTATAACCTATTATAATTATAGAAGTAATTATAGTATGGTTCTATTATAGAGAAATGTTCAAATGTTTTGTAAAATAAGTTTCTTATGTAATTAGTTCTCAAATACATTAAACCTTCAACTTTTAGGAGTGTGAGATGATTTATGACATGGAGTGAATATATTATGGTAATGTTTTAAAACAATTATATTCTCATATCAATTTTTATCAATGTTAGTTCCTACCGAATGTTTTTTAGAAACGAAACTAGTAGTGTGCGACTGGGGAACTTCACCCCCCCCCCCCCCACAATGTGTATTCAACATTCCTATTAAGTAGCTTACTCCCTTATGAATGCATTGATTAAGGCACATCAATTTTTTTCATAGGTTTTAATTCCTACCATAGTGGTTATTGTTGTGTTATATTTCATTATCCCTTGATTGGATTTGATTTAAAAATGAATTTCTAATATGGTTTCATAAAAATATGGTTTTATTACATTAAATTTTATTGAGAATATTTTTGGAAAATCTTTATGAATTAAAAGATATGATGGTAAATTTAATATTTATTTCAAGAAGGATATTTCCAAAGTTATTTTTGAGTGTATTTTTAATGGGTGATTTATAAAAGTAATCTTTGTTCTAGGGAAATTTCTTTCAAGTGATTGTTTTAATTTAACATAGATAAATAATGAATGTTTTTAAAAAAATCAAATGTGTGAATAATTTCTTTTATTAAGAGGATTATGGAAATATATTTTCATATCTATTCAAAACTATCTTGAAAGTGCATCTCCAATTAATTATATGGCATGTGAAAAGGTAGGTGGTAGCCTACTGAGCATGTTTAAGATCATTCATACGTTATATTCCAATTTTTAGTGTCTTTTTGTCTCTTTATTTCCCATGGGGTGTGCATGGAATGATGATTAGTCAATGTGACTTAAGGGGTTACACATAGGATATTATTTTATCCTCTATTATTTAATTTCCTCACTATAGTGGATAAATCATCCATCCATGTTCCTTTTCCTATCTTTAATTGGTGGTGAATTATATTTCTAAATACTTGGATATAAATCTCAAGGGTTATTTATATGGTTAGAGTTAGATGTATCTTAGGTATATCTTTGTTTTTTTAATTGTTTAAATTGTTTATACTACTTATTTTCTACTTATTTATCTTGGAATAGACATCTGACTAATGTGTGGGTCTTGAGGGATTTTCAGGTGAAATTCCCCTACTTATTTAATTTTTTATGGGAAAAATCCTTCCCAGGATTCTTTTGTAGATTCCCAAGCACTAGTTTATAGGCTTTGAGTATCGGGAACATCATTTAGGATAGTGGTGGGAAACTTTGAGATCTAGTTTAGGTTTTAAAACATGATAGTTAGTTAAAAATGGTATCAAATCCTAGGTTATTCAATTATATATTTGTTTTTTATGAATCCATTTTCTTATTTATGGTGTATCAGGATATGAAAGAGAGTATTATGGTTTTTGAAGAATCACAAGGTTATTTGTGAGTGGATTCCTGATCACCATCTATCGCAATGATTTTTGAGTTACTATGGGTTGTGGGGTTTTTAATTTTTAGCTTTAAATTTCTTTTTGATTTTCATTGATAATTTATTAACCCTAATTGGAATGGTGACTGGCCTTGGGGTTTATGTTATATTTGGAATGAAAAAAAATTAAGATTGTTGGGCTGCATTTTGTTTCCACATCATGATAAGTCAGGTAGTGGCCAAATTCTCAATGTGGAAATGTTTTAGGAAAATTTTAATGATGCTCCAATAGAACACCAAACCATGTGTCCATGTTGAGCATAGTTATGAATTCCAATTTGTTTTTTTATTTTGACCTTTGATTCTTAGTTAATTTTTATTATTTCTTGATATATGGAAATGAATTAATTGGGTCATATGATTTTTGGATGATGCAATTTGGATTTGTGATTTTCCTCATTTTTACATGATTGAGGTGAAAATGTTTTTTTCTAGAGGATGATTTTTTTGTGAAAATTGATTTTATATTGAAATGGTTATTAATGATTATTTATAAAATAAAAATATATATGAATTGGTTTTGAAATATTTTATTTCATGATGAAATATGGAAAGTATTTGGAATTTTATAGGGTAATAATGATATGAAATGGTAAGTGGGTTTGAAATATTTTAAAATAGAATTTTCATAAACTATTTTAGAAAATGATAGTTCAGTATATGATTTTTTTCTGGTTTTCCAAATATGAATGGAATGTTATAAGGGTTAGTGGTGTTTTCAAAAGGTCATCACCTATATAAAATGATTTTTTGAAAATATTTTCTTGAGAAATTGGTCATTATATTTGTAATTAAATTTAAATCTACTTTTTTTGTTTTCAGAAATAATTTTGGGAATTTTCATAAAAATTGATTTCAATTATTTACTTTTTGTGAAATGGATTTCAAATCTTTTAATGGAAGTTGTGGGTTTTTAATAAAATAAAGGTTTTGATTTGTGTAAATGATTTTACATTTTTTTATTGATTAATTGATTTTGGTTTTCCCCCTTGATTATGGTAGGACTACTCAGTTTGTTGTGTTGTAAATTAACTAGTTGAGTTTATATTTAGTGTTATTTAAATTTTGTCTCCCAAAAATTATTGAAAAATTATGGAAGGTATATTTCAAGGAATGAACCATAGGGTGATTCCATTCTTCTCATAGTTGTGGTTTCTTGAGTCTTCCATATTCTCGAATCATACTTGAAAATACTAGAATAAATTTGTTCTTTTATGAGCTATTTAGGGTCTCTAGGGTAAGTGTTTTGGGTGTGATCTACATTGGATTGATCCATTTTTATGTGGTTATTTTAGTTTCTTTGTGTTTATTGAGAGATTTATATGACCTTATTATCTGTTTGTTCTTAAGTGGTTGTGTTTTGGCACTTTTGAGATTTTTATTTTTCTTGTGGTTTCTTGTGATTTTTTGGTTTTGTGGTAACTCATATGTTCCCCTTGTGAGTTTTGTTTTTGGGATATGTTTCGGGTCTTGGTTATAATTATTTAGCATGGAAACCTTGTGTGGTATATTGGATGTCTATAATGGATGTGGTATGCTTTATTATCTAGTAAAATCCATCATAGATTTTGTTCGATAAAAAATTGGTTGAATTCCAGGAGTGGGGTTTTAGGTTACCCTCCATTCAAGTTTCTTAACCCAGGGTTAGATCCATGTTGTTGTATTTTGATGGATGTTTCTGGTTTACAGTTCCTCTTTTCTTGGTTTCTGGGTGATGATGTTTTAGTTGGTCCATATTGGATTCCTTTCGAGTATACCTTTTTGAGATAGTGCTTTCCTTATAGAATTTTGATTTAATTTCTTAAATCTGTGGTATAATTTTTCAAGTAATTTTTGTTTCTTTGGTAATTTTGTGGATTTGTGATATGATTGGTGTTGTGTCTCTTAGATAGTTTGTGTTCCTTTTACCCACCATTTTAGGTTATGTATATATTTTGGGGATACCTTTACCCAACTTAGTATTCCCTAGACCATGTGTCTCTAAGAAGTGAATTAGGCATCACCTCTAGGATTTGAGTGATTCTTAAGGATGTATCACATTGTTGTTTGATTTGTTTTTTGATCTTTCAAGAATCTCATCACTCTCATCTCTTTCTTGAGGTGTTGTAATTTTAATACTTTTTTTTCTTCCATAAAAAACTAATGGAATTTTGTGGGTAGAAAGCATTAAGGTGGGGATATTATATTACCATATTATTTAAAGGTTCATGAATATTAACTATGGTGTTACAATATCAATACCATAAAAAATTAAATAACATTTTCTTCCCATAAAAATCCAAAATTAAATAATTAAATAATAAAAACCCTAAACTAAATAAGTAAATCATAATAACATTAACAAAGGGTGTTACAATATCCCCACCATAATGCTTTCTATCACAAAAATTATATTGCTAAAGTATGGAAGACAACAGAGAATTACAATTTAACACCTTAAGGAAGAGGTGAGAGGGACAATATGCAAGTAAGAATGAAAAATAAAGGAACCAAATCGATATATACTCAAGAAACAACAAACATCTATAAGAGGTACTCAATTCACTCCCTAGATAAATGATGTCTATGTAATTCCAAGATTAGTTGAGGTCTACCCACCATTTAAACTTCTATAAAAATAGTATGTAAATGGAACACATGTTTTCTAATAGTCACAACACCATGAATAAAACACTTCCACTAAAAACTCAAAGAAAATAGAACTCCTTGATAAATCATACCAACCATCTAAGAAACTAGATCAAAATTCCTTATGGAAAGCACCAACCCAAAAAAGTGATTCTCCAATAGATTCTAAAATGGCACAACCAAAACACTATCTCCCAACAATTAAGGAAGAAGACACTCCAAACTAAAAACCTCAAAAAAACAAAACAACAAAACTCTAAACCTAGGTCAATAATATTGAAATGATGGTAACCTGAAACATCACTTATGGAATTCCAATCACATTGGATCCAATAGAATCCATTCAGGCTCCTTCTAGAGTACAAACCATACCACATCCATTCAAGACCCCCAATATCCCACCCAAGTATCATATGCTCAAAAAACATAACCAAGGCCCCAAAACATATCCTATAAGATAAACATCCAATGAAAATATAATACTTACTAAAAACCCCAAAATCACAAGAGGACACAAGATAAACCAATATCTCATAATCCCCAAAACACATCCACTCAAGGTCAACCAAATAAGAATGAACTTGAAAGATCTAACCTAACCCAAATCTATTTAAACAACCAAAATTTAATGGATCAACCCAACAGATATCACATAAGAGTCACATACCTTAGAGACCCCAAGCACCTCATAAATGATCACAATGATTCAAAGATTTTCAATTTGTGTTCAAGAATAAGGAATACTCAAAAAAATTAAGACCCAATTCTTTCCACACAATTATGAATTTAGGTAGTGATAACAAATAGAGAAACCACATTGATGAAATATAAGGATCTTCCCTAAGCCTAACTCATCAAAATGGAGCTTCCATACTTTATCAAGTCTTTCTAGGAGAAACAATTAAAATAACACAAAACAAAAACTCAACTAGTTCATGTCCAATACATCAACATGAATATTTCAATCCTAATAAAAGGATAAAACCAAAATAAATAAATTGATCAAAACATAGAAAATCATTTATACATCAATAAATACCCTTTCCTTAAAATATTCAACATCTATTAAAGGATTCAAAATTAATTTCCCCAAAAACAAAAACCAAAAATAAATTTTTAAGAAAATGGCCACTTCATTATTTCAAACAAACCAAAAACACTTAACATTTCATTAAAAATTTAAATTCTAGTAACACAATAAAATATTTTCAAAAATCCATTTTTTATAGGTACATGCTCTTTTAAAAAAACCAAAATGACTTAAATAATTCTAATCCTATTTGGAAAATTGACCTAAATTCACATAACAAACTACCATTTCCCAATAATTTTTCTTAATCTCCTTTTTTTAAAATGTTTCAAAACCACTTACCATTTCAAATCATCAATTCCCTTTAAAATATTAAACACTTTTTGGATTTCATTATGAAATCAATTATTTCAAAAATATTTCATAAAAATCAATTTTTATTTAAAACCAAACCCCAAAACCCATTTTAGACCAAAATAATTTTCCATAAAATCTTCCACTTTTACATAGATTCATTTTTTACACCAAGATAACATAAAAAGTGGAACAGAAAAAATCAAAACCACGTATTCAATATAACAAAAGTCATACTTGATTCATTTCCTATTACTATGAAATAACTAAATTCACCCATGAATTAAGGGGTCAAAATAAATAATCCAAGAGGACATTGTAATCATGCTCGACTTGGCCACATGGTCCAATATTCCAATAGAAAATCATAAAAAAAAATCAAACAGTGTTTTCAAATCGATCTTTTGGTCACTTCCCTATTTATCAATCCACATAATATAACCTCACACTTATAATACTCCTTGTGTTGTCATACTAAATATAATAAAGAATCCCCATGTAAACTCACCATGCCAATGAGAATCAAAAAATTATTGATGAAAATCAAAACCAAATTCCAAACTCAAAATTAAAATCTGAACAACCCATGGTAACTCAAGAATCATAATTATGGGTGGTGATCAGGAACCCATTTACAACCATCCTCATAATCCTGAAAACTATCATACTCACTTTTTTTCTGACACACCAATAATAACATAAGGAAATAATAAGAATATAGGCTCTCATTGAAGAATATAGGCTCTGATTCCATTTTTAATAAAATTTTCTTGGGTGAAAACTAAACTAGCACCAAAATAGACCACCACTAGCCCATAGGGTGTTCATGATACCCACAAGTTGGGAAATACATCATGGTAATCTAGGAAACACATATAATAATGATTTCTCTTATAAAAAAATTAATTATATAAGTAATATAACTTCAATAAAAAATTTGATATGACCCATCTATAATTTGGACATCTATGGAATGAAATATAAGAAATAATAAAGTGGTATAAATAATTTTAACATTTTAAAATAGGTAAATCATATATCTATCCTCTAACTCTCTCTATAGAAGTAGCCCTTATGATTAATCGCCTAGTTTTTACATATATAATGCCTCACTGATTGAAATAATGGAAAACTAATAGGGATTGGAAGTTTATCCAGTATGGTAAGGAAACTAAATAGAACATAATAAACTATTAACCTCTGTGTGACCCCTCATGTAATACTAAATAATCCCATTGCATTACACATCCCATGGGAAATACTAAGATGAAATTAAACCTAAACTTGTAATATAATATAGGCATGATCATAAACATGACTAGTAGGTCACCACCCATATTTCCACAAGCCATATAATTAATTAAAGATCCACTCTCAATATATTGTTAAATATATTAAAAAATATAATTCCATAATAATATACATAAAATAAACTATTCACATGTCTAATTTTTTTTAAAAAAATCCTCTCAATATTTTTTCTAATTAAAAAATATCACTTGAAATTGAACTCCACCAGACAAATCCTCCTTTGTCAAAACACTCATTCAAAATAAAATTCAAAATCCCTTTATAAACTTCATTTTAAATATTTTTCACATTTCTTTGAAATATTTAAATTAAAAACAGTTATACCAAAATATCATTTAAATGATTTAAAGGAAAAATACCAGTCATTTAAGAAACTAAATTATAAATTCATCTTGAAATCACTCCTAATCAAAGGAGAATAAAATATGACACAAGAGACACTACTAAGGTGGATGGTAAAACTGAAGAAATTAAATGAAGGTTCCTCAAGAAATGAAATCATATGGGAGTAAAACTAAGAAATAATTTTAGTCCTCTATATAAATCATAAACCAAAGGATACATGTCATGGGCCACATCCCATTATCTAAAATGATACGATCATAGACATTTCCAAAATCATTGGAGAAACATTTTTCATATATTTCATCCAAAAATATATATTAGATACCTTGGATTACCCACACAAGCCTTACTAGGGATCTCCCTTAGATACCCTCGTCTTACACATGTGTGTGTGTGTGTACATGTGTATATTCGCATAAAATGTATTCCTTTCTAGAAGGGGAATCCACTAAATTTCAAGAGTTACAAAGACTTATCTAAATAGATGCTTCCATGCCTATAAATTATAATTCTCATTTGATGGAAGATAAAATAATTCAATATGAACTCACTTCTATAAAATTCTATGGACTTTAATTCCACTTATTTTGATATCCCTTTAAAATTATTCAAAAAGAATTAAAATATTTTTTTTGGTTCTAAGAACAAAACTAATTCAAACACACTGTTGATTATATGGATTATATAATTGATACTCTTCACTTAGTACAAATTTAGAGTACTGAGGCACTATTTAATCCTAAAAATGTTTCATTAGTAACAAATTGTACAATTAATTTGGTAGGGGAGAATCCACTCTTAAGGTGAGTGACAATGTAACGCACCATGATGAGATCCTTCTACGATCAAATAAAAATTCTTAAAATCACTACTAAAATATAATCAGAACCTACTAAGAACCCTCATGTTTAGTTACCTCCTAACTAATATAATCGTCATCACAACACAACAAATACTAGCCCCAAATTATTTTTTTAATGAAATACCTCAACTAGAGAAATTATAACTCCATTGATCTTGTTTCATCGAGTTGTTGTGAAAATTTTTCTCTCGATAAAACTCATAAACTCATGTAATGAAGAAAAAAATATAAATAACATGAATGATTTATGTGTTTTGGTTAGATGACCTATGTCTATAGGGATGGAATCATTATTTCTTATTTTAAAATTCAGATATAATTTATAGATTTTCATTTCCATGATAAATATACAATTTATACTATTAGTGGTGATAACCAAATAGAAAAATGCTGGAATATATTCTTTGGTGGTCACTAACTCCTTTAATTATTTTTCAGGCGGTACTAACCCCCTATTCTTGTATTCTCTGGGTGGAACCAACATTGGTTAGTGGAATTTTATTATCAATATTCAAAAATATACAAATTGATGGTAAATATCTTGATCTTATGATTCTAAAATTGTTTTTTCCAATACCTTCTTGATGGTTGTAATAATTTTTAGTATTAGAGGTATTGAACAAGTATAAATAGTGTTAACACTTATTCCTATAACAACCTTCATCTACATATTTACTGGGTTCTCTATTTTTATGATCTTCAAAAGTAAGATACACTTCTTATTGATCATATCTCTAATGAAATGGATTTGTACATCATTACTTTTTTTAACTATGATTATCCTCATTATTTGAAATGTAAATAGTACTTTGATTATCATAAAATAATTTTACTCACTCTTCGATGAGAAATAGGTATCTTATTAGTCCATGTATATAGATAGATTCCTTTAAAGATCTTATAAATTCCATGTAATCTACCTTTTTAGTAGAAAAATCCACCATTGGTTGTAATTGTGTGAAAAAAATCCCTCATGTTGTCCTCTTGGGATGTTTTGGGTGTGTTTGTGTTTGTTGAAAAAGCTAGTTGACCGCAAATGAGTATCTTTGGTGTTTTCTGAAGATAGATTTTTAAGGTGGCATATTTTCCCAGTGTTTTCCAAATTTTAGGGGCTCCAAATCGAGATTTTGGTGATGGAAAATGAAGTATTTCTTCAAAGGATTGAATGGTATGGGGAATGTTGAAGAAAATCACCAAAGGGTGATAACTGCGTACCATAATTCATGGGTCGCATACCATGTTCTGGGGACAGTATGCGGAGTGGAGGAAATGGTATGATGGTGAGGTTCATGAAACCAAAAAGGTTCGTGGGTGAGCGGCGGTGTGGTATACGGATTGAATGAATTCGTTGAAGGAAATCGACTCCGTTGGAGAAATGACGGTACACAGAACACATTGGAAAATGGTTCGTGGATGGCTTACTGTTCACGGTGGCTGAAGAATCAGTAAGTAGTAGAGGCTGGATTAAAATTTTGGTAAATCTTCATTCAGCATATTATTTAGGTATCTTTTCTAATTTATGAAATTTTTATCCCACAAATTACTGTAGAGATTGACTATCATTAGAAACACATTTTTTCTCTGGGAATTCGGTGTTGTCCGAAGGAAGTTCACAAAGGGTGGTCTATTGAGGCTAAAAGTGGTTCACACATAAGGTGTTTGTAGGGATTCTTAACTCGCAAAGGATGTCTCGTACGTAGAGGAGGAATTCCAGTATGCATAAGGAATTATCTGGGTATGTGGAGGAGGAATATCTGGTACGCGAAGGGAATAATTCTGCAAGCAGTATGTGGAGGGGGAGCTCTGGTACACAGAATCAAAGGTAGTCTATGAAGAAATAATAGTTCACGGACATAGGGTAATTCACAGAGGAGGTTTGTAGAATCGGTACGCAGTAGTGGTACGTGATCGCGAAGGTGAAGGCAGTCTGTGGATGAAGGGAGGTTCAGAATGGTGATGGCAGTATGCGTAGGAGTTTAACGCATACCAAAACCACTACATAGTATGTGGTGGAACAAGCTAGTTTTCAATTGGCTCAAAGAATCTTTAAAAATATTCAATTTAGTTTTTGAAATTATTTTCCGGTACCTAGAAGTACCCGAGAAGGTGGTTTTCATCTTCCAGTGGAAAAGGAACTTCAACAGAGCATCTGCCTATAGTTAAAGATGCAATAATTTATGAAAATTAAGGTACATATGTGTCTATAATCTATGTTTGACCTAAAAGTCTATAAAATTTGAGTGGATTACTTTCCAAAAGCAGTGAGAAAAGGAAGAGGAAGACGATGACCCTTCCCACTATTAGTGAGCCAAAGAAAGAGTCATAGGGAGTGACCCATGGGAATGCGGTGTGTAGAACCTAAACCTTGTAAAGGTTGTGAGTCTGGGAATAGAATATCTATCCCAATCATTGTACTCATTTTTTGTTGTGAGCCTTAGTGAATTTGTTACATCAGCACATTTTCTTTGTATGCTCCTTGGAAGTATCCTAGTGGGGGTGAACCAAGTAAAAATATATGTGTCATGTGTATGATTTCATATGAGGTTGTAAATTTCCATGGGAGAAAGAGAGAATTGAGTTTTGTCTAACAGTGAAACAAGATCCAAAAGGGAGAAAGTTTGAATCTACCATGCCCTGATTCACCATCCCTCTCAGGGTATTCGACCTAGTGGACCTAACATTAATGTAGATATTTTTCATATTGGTCCTCCTACCATAGTGAGAACATAAATAGTTATTTATTTTCATTTGTTCAGGTATCCTGTATAATCAAAATCAATATATCTGATAAGAAATGTCCTAAAATTTTCATCTCTCCCTCACTGACCCAAATGATAATTTCTTCATTTTCTCCTTAAAACTATTTTTTCTACTATATTTCTTGGCCTTCTTCACCAAAAGAGTTTGAATCCCCATCCATAGTGATGTGTAACTCATCAGATTCATGCTCACACAGTGTAAACCCATATGGTACTATCGGACCAATAACATTATCAATAGTGAAAATCCAAAGTGGGGATTCATCATGATTGGTGTTTAGTGATTCCTCCATATTGGATTGAATAGAGCTAAACTCCATTGATGCTGATGGAATAAGAATCAACATGATCGTGATTGGTGATTCAGTGTTTCTAGATCATATGCTAGCGCATGTGACTGCAAATATCTAGTCTCTAATGGAGTTTTCCTTCTTTGTTACCACTAGTATATATATTGTAGTGTTCTTGATAGTGAATGACTCTTCACTATTCGACACACCTTATTCTTAATGATCACTCCAATCACACTACTTTGCCTCATCAATGACGACATCACGTGTTATGCACACATGATTGATGTCAAGATCTTACATGTGGTATGCCTTGGATCTGAACTCATACCTGAATAAGATCATATGCGTACTCTGGTCATATAGCTTCCTCAAGTGGTCCTTCATGAGCTTGACATGAACATTGCATCCAAAGGTGGTAGAAATTGCACCATTGGTCATTATAAAAATCAGGCCTTGAACAGCATCATCTCATCAAGGATTTGTGTCGACACTCAAGTAAGGATGAAAATGGTTATAGATACGGCCCCACCCAAAACATATGGGGAGACCCTTTAACTTCAACATGCTACAATACATTGCTACAAAAATCTATTTTCGGTCTTAAATGACCTCATTCTTATATGGATAATAGGCTTTCATGACTTTTTTTTTATTCTATTCATTTCCCAATATTCACCAAATTCCACTAAAGAAACCTTATCACCATGGTTGGTGTGGAGGAACTTCAACTTGCGTCCTGTCTCCACATCCTCCATGGAAAAAAAGAATCTGATTTCCTTAGAACGTTTTCTTTCCTCACAAGTATATTGAGCCACATATAGTAGCTCAATTCATCTATGAGCAACAAAAAGTATTGGTTCCCTCTTACCGTCATTGGAAATATTGACCTGTAGTGGTCCCCATGGAAAAGGTCAAGGTCTTCCTCTGTATGATGCTTCACTTACTCGAGTAAACTCACTCTCCATCGCTTCCCTATGAGGTAGATATCATAGAATTGTTCCACTTGATCAGTCCGTGGAATCCCAATCAGCATATCACATTGAGTAAGAATGCAAAGAGCCTAAAAATTCAAGTAGTTGTACCTCACATTAATACATCATGCCTCCTATGATTCCCATGGAGACAAGAATTTCAATTGTGTAATTTGATCTATTAACTTGTACAAATGATCAGGGAAGAGCTGTACCCTAACCAGTTAACACCATTACTGGCCACGGATCATCAAGATCCCTCCATAGATTATTAACTAACAACCATTTTTATCAAGTTGAATGATTTTAATGATGTTTCTGGTGAAACTAGATATGAAATAAACCCCTGGGAGCACATGACTATTGTCTTTGATGTAGGAAAACATGATTTTTCCGCACACATTTATGTTGAAAATGGATTTATTTAAAAACATGATTGTGCGGGAGATCCCAAATTTGAGGTCCAAGAAGGGAAAAAAAGAACCATTAATGTAGTTTGTGGCACCAGTGTCGAGGTACCATATTTTTTCATCACACACCTCCTCCAAGTCCTTTTATGAAAATCCCATCACCTCAACTAGCCACAGAGGGATGCATCATGGTGGTGGAAAATTGGGAGTGGTGGATTTCGTTTGTGGGGAATGTGGCTCCATAGCGAACTCCCTTTATATTAGAAGCATAGACTCATCATCATCACCTTGGGATAGAAAATCCTTGGGCCTTTTAGGTCTGTTGTGGTAATACTTATCTGGATACCCCATTCTTTCATAGTTGTGGCATTTTTCCATTGAGACGTCATGGTTGCCACTGTATCCTGATTCATCATCTATATTTCCATTGTTTCCACTATTATATTTTTATCATGGTGGTAGGAAATCTCAATTTATAAACATAGAGTAATTGAAGGATTCTTCCTCTAACTACAGATCCTTCATCCACGAAACCCACTTCTTGGTGAGGATAAGTTTACCTCCATCCTTGGTGGTGGGAACTAGCTCAAAATGGTCCTCTTATGACTTTATTCTCTATGTTACCTCCTCCATAAATAGAATCAATATATTGAGTAGTGTCTCAATTAAAAGTGTAATTTGGAAGAATCTAGAGGGGATGACATATAGATACTTCTCAATGACCTTGTGTTCAGGCTCTGGATCATTGAGGATTTTGAGTTGGTAGACCAACCTAGTGATATGCATAGCAAAAACATCCATTGATTAGCTTCTATGGAATGAAATGGATTCAAAATCATTGTATAGCTTCTAAAAATTTTCCGTACAAACTTGGTCAATACTAACACACATGGTATTGATAGTGTCTCACACTTCTTTGTTGATTCCCTTTATAGTAAGTACAAAGATAATATCTTCTGGTACAGTGCATAGGATGGACTCTAACACCATTCAATCTTCCTAGAGTTAATCACTTCCAGTGTCGTTGGTGTCCTAGAGTCCACGCACTTGGAGAATAAATTTCATCATTATATCCCAGTCATAATAATTTTTCTTCATGATGATTGGACACATAATTGATCCCCTAATTTCCTTTACCACCCAATATATAACCATACGTTCCCTACTACTATAAAAAAATTCTCTATGATATTTTGATAATGAATGGGAGAGCTGAGGTGATAGGGGATAAAAGTCTAAAATCATGGATCAAGTTATCCACCCACTGATAGAAAATTTTGGAAATTCTTGACTCGTCAACACCCACAAAAAAAGATGATTTTATGTAAGGATAAAGGAAAATATATAACTAAATATATGTTTTCTTAACCAAAATTTTGTTTCTTTTCTTGTGGGGTTTTCATTACTTTATATACACAAAATATAAATGTATTTGCAATTAAAACCCACATGGGATTCGTAAAGGTGTCCAACCAAGTTTTTACATAAAATAAAAAATATATGAAGTAAAATAATGAGTGGTGGAGGAAAAACTAGTGAAATTAATCACCTCATAAAATTATTCACCAACAAACAACAGTATGAGGGTTCATAAGGAGTCGACTAACCATGTAGTTGTATGGGTTGTTTTCCAGATAGTATAATTGAGTGAACCATACAATAATATGTGTAAATTTCATATTCATGGACAAGGGGTTCATACATGGAGGTAGGTCATCCGTAATTGGATATAAATCCTGTGTTTTTTCTCCAAGTGTGTAATTTGGATATGATACTAGTTTTAGCATATAAAAGAAAAATATTATAGTGGGGAAGGTGCTTGAAAAAATATTACAATCCTTTTTATTTTGTTTTTAGTATGGAATCATTTATTGTTCCAACTCACACACTCAATATAGAAAAAAACATATAAACCACATGAAATATTTATTTGGTTCAGTGAGATGACTAATGTACATAGGGAAGTAGTGAAGTAGAAATCCCTTGATTTTTAAAGATTTCATAAAGATGTTTATAAAAATTTAAGAAGGGAGCACTAGAGGTTGAATTTGTTGTAACTATTAATCACATGGAAGAATCTAATGTACCTAAAATAAATAATCATGAAAATAATAATATTGAAAATATGAATAACTTTCTTATTTATTATATTTAAAAAAATTAAAAATATGGCATTTGGTTGTGTATTTAAAGGGGAGTTTTGCATGCTTACAGGTCTAGTTATACTCTCTCATAGAGGAGAAACTCATGTTTCTCATTATTTATTATTTTTCTTTTCACTACTATGAAATACTTTCTATAGTCAGTATTAATTTAATAAAAATTTTGGGTAGATTTATTTTTATGGATAATTGATTGGGGATGACTATAGAGACCCATGATTATCATACATGGAAATTACATATTGTTATATGAATATTCATTATATTACACAAACACATGCCTAAGGACCATAACAGTTTAGTGACTTTGGAATCATGGAACCCAATCTTTGAATTTGGAGAAATATCTTCCACATTTCCCATAATGATCTTCCAATTTAGTACACCTCATAAATACGTGAATCCTTTTTTCGTAACCTATGTAAAGTAAACATCAGAAAGGGTGAGCTGAAATGATCAGTAAGGGAAAAAATATGAGATATCAATCTATTTTCATATTAAATCACAAGATAGTCCTAAGGGTATCTGATCATGAACATAATTTATGAATTTCATAACCAACCTCTCATAGATCATAAACACAAGTCATTGAATAAAAAATTATCATTTCCAAAAACATGGCCAATAAGGGAGGTAAATCATCATAAATTAATCATGAACCCTAATCTCATTTAATAAAATTGTGGAGCCATTATAAATAAAAAAACCATTTAATATAACAATGTCAAATAACATGACTAAAAACATAATGGATTAATAATTATCACATGTTTCACATTGTAGGTCAAGATACACCTATTTACTATAGTTGTTTTGGACACACCTATTTCCTATGGTGTATTAGGACACGCCTGTTTCCTATAGTGAATTAGGGTGCACCTATTTCTCATAGTGGATTTGGTTACACCTATTTCCCATAATAGATTAACCTCATCAACCTATTTCCCATTTTTATCTCTTAAGATATAATTCTTTACCTAAGGTATTAGAGGGAGATATAGGTCACGCCCAACATTGGTTATGACATAATCACCATACTTCATTATAATGTAATCACCATCATTATTTACAACATAACCACTGTCATATAATGAAAATAAAACATATGTGTACCACAATATCATAAAACATTTATCATATCATAACTTATGAAATGAAATGTTTTTCATGAAAAATTCATCATATCATAACCTATATAAAAGAGGCAGGTTACATAATCATTTTATCATTTCATCGTAACATAACTTGTAAAAAAAGCGGGTATCCTAATAATTCTATCATGGTATAACCCCCATAATAGAAATGGGTTTCATAAACATATTTTCATAGTAAACCATTCAAAGAAAAAAAATAATGGTATCCTTTTTTTATATCCCCGTTAATTAATAGGTATCATAAATAGATATAATCTTAGATGGAGAATAATTTTGAAATATCTATTAATGCATTTCTTAATAAAAAAACTTTCCAAATTGAGAAACACTTTTTAAAATAAATAAATTAAAAATACATTTTTTTAAATAAAATTGGAAACTTATAAAAGAATATTCTAATAAAAAATGTTAATGATGATGGGAAATTTTTTATAGGTTTTACATTGTAAAAAATAAATATTCATTTTTCGTTTTCAATAAAATCCAAATTGGAGCTGTTTTCAAAATGACATGAAGATTTCTTTCAAAACATTTATTTTAAAAAAAGTCAAAAATTGGTAAAAATATATTTTATAAATCATAGGATAATAAGAAACCATTTTTTATAATGTTTCTTTATATAACATGGTTTTTAATGAAAAATTATTTCCGATCGAAGAGATAAATAAATTCATAATTTTGTAAAATAATTTTCTCAATTATCGTAAGTACCAAAGAGTGGGAAAATGGTACTATTACTTGAAAATATCATTAATAATAATATTAGAATGAAATTAATGAGTTTTTTAAGAGATACACCATAATATTTTATCCTTAGAAACATAGTAATAAATAATACTAATAAAAATGAGATTGTAACATGAAATCTATACCACTATGGTAACTTTGAATCATAAGAACCAAGAAGGAATAACATAAAATGGAATATAAAATATCATAAGGTTAAATAAATTCATCATATTAAATGTCAAAATGGATTCATATACGCCTAATGAAATAATATAGGTGCATAATGTAATGTACATCTCAAACAAGGAAAATTTAGACAAAAATCCTTTAACACATTAAGGACATTGAAATCATAATACATATGATACAAAGATCCTTAAATGGATAAGTAAATACCAAAAAAAATCAGGAAATGAATCATAAAAAATAATTGGTAGTATATACAACACATAAAAAAATAATATGGTGAATATGTCATTTTTTATCCTATAAAATAAAAGTGATATGGAAATATCTTACCTTAAGTCTTGACTTTCATTGTTAACATTTAAACCTCATATTCTTTGGGTATCCTCTTTTTGTTTTTCTGAAAACTTCTTCATGGGTTGGATTTATTTAAAAACTAATAATTCTATGATGATTTTAGGGAATTTGGAAATTGATTTGGGTAGGTTTTCTTAAACCAAAAGGGATTTAATGTGTGGAGAATAGAGGATAGGGGGTGGCCTAACAAAAGTTGTGAAGAGGACACACATGGGGTTTTTGAAAAGAACTGAGTGCTCCCACGTTTTTCATATTCCATAGTGGTCCAAAATAAATCAAATTTTATCCTTATACATGATCTGATCAAAATATTTCTAGAAATTAGATTTTAGAAAATTGTATAGGTAATTTTAACCCTTATCGTTTTATTTTAACCCCCAGGTAAACCCATTTTTACTTTAATTGTGATAATTACTTTTTAATATATTCATTATTCATTTTGGTAAAAAAAATAAGTTAAACATAATAGATAATATAATTTATGCTGATTCCAAATATGGAATCCATTTTTTTAAATATCATTCCACAATGTGGAAAATTTTAATTTGTAATTAATATCATAGATGCATCAATAAAGAGGGTTTTTAAAGGGAAAATGTTCAAATATTTACAATGTTTTTATATCAAAATTCTATAGGAAATTGATTCCAATGACCTACATTAGATTAATGGATGTCTAATTGAACTAATTTAACTTTAAATTCAAATTAAATTATAATTTTTATTTATAAATAAATTAAACAAAAAGGAATAATTCAATTAATATTATATTTTTTCAATATTCATCAAAAAAGACAATGTATCAGAAAAATCCAAAACATTTACCCAAATATAATATTTATATTCCAATTTCAAAAATAAATTTTATTTTTTCTTATAAATTTTATAAAATTATTAAAAATTAATTTCAATATATGTGTGCCAAAGGCGAAAATAAATTTTTAAGTGTAAAAATGGATTTTTTTTTCATATCTCTTCTGTATAAAAAACATAAGTTGAATTTTAAGCAGTTTTTTGAATATATAATATATAAATTTCATTAAAATAAACTATAAAAAATGATTCATTTAATTTATTATGGTAAAACATGTTTGTGTGTATAAAAATAGTTTTTTAGAATATGATTACCTATATTTTCAAAAGGTTATTATTTTAATTTCTAATTATTTGGTTACTAAATAATTCATTATATTTTCATGTGTAAACAATGTATTTTCATAATTTATTTAGAACTATTTATACCTACCATTTCAATGTATAGGTGATAACTGTCATATTAAATAATAATATTTTAATATTAGGATATATTTCATTTAAAATTAGTGTTGCTTGTAATAAAACCTAAAATAAATATTTTGTGTAATATAAGATATCAAAAAGATTAAATTTAGTCAAAAATAGTAGTTTCACAAAATCTTGGGGTGTTACATTCTACCCCCACCCCCAAATTTATTTGTCCCTCAAAATTAATCACTTTGGTTCCATCAACAGAGGATGTTTCTACATCATTAGACCCTCAGGTTCCCATGTAGCTTCTTTAAGCTAGTGTTTTAACTACAAAACTTTTACTATGTGAGTGTTATTATTTCATAGATTTTCCTCAATTTGATCTTGAATCACTGTCATTCATTACTCATGATAAATCTCATGCTCCAGCAATATAAACTCTAAGTTCATTACATGTGACGTATTTGGTATATAATTCCTTAGGTGAGATACCTGAAACACATATTGAACATGATAGAGGTTTGGTGGAATCACCAATAAATCTATAATCATCTAAATATGATCAATAATTTCAAAGGGACCGATATACCCAGGCCTTATTTTTTTCCTTTCTTTTTCCCTGATGAATTTATGGAAACAATGTCTCAATAACTTCAAATCTTACATCACGTCAACAATTATTAGTGTATCATTTTTTTCAAAAAAAAATTTACCTATTTGTTGATAAATGTATATAACTTCCTCTTACATATCATCCAAATTTTCAAGTCTCACTAGAATTATTTCTATAACTTTGTTCCAATAGATTTGATTTCTACATTAATTTCCCTAATGAGATTTATGGGGTGCCCTTTTAATGCTCGAGTGGAATCTATTATCATAGAAAAACATAACTACAGGAAGATATAAATCCCAACCACATTTGAAACCCATAGAAAAAGATCATAGAATATTGTCTATAGATTGAATTATTGTGACCATATGTCTGAGGATGATACATAGTTCTAAAACTCAAATTTTTATCAAGATATTTATAAATACATTTCCAAAATTAAAAGGTAAACATAATATAATGATAATATACAATTGAATATGGAACTCCATGTAACCTTACTACTTCTTTAATATATATTCTGGAAAGTGGATCCAATGATAAAACTTCTCTGATATCGATGAAGTGTCTCTATTTTTTATGGTGATCGGCTACAATGCATAATTACTTAAATATCCAAAATATAGTAAAGATTAATTTTTACGATAAAATTTAATTATATTTCCACAAAGTGTATAGGAATTTTTCATTAAATAACTTTTTCATTGAAACATATACAAAAACAAAGGGTTTTAATACAATAATTGTGTCTTAAAATATCCTTAATCTTGTTAATCTCTCATAAAATGAAACCTCAAAAGGGGTGTTAGTGAATTTAAACTTATTAGTAACCATAAACTCATAAACTAATAGTGGTATCAATAACTCATAAGTTAATCTTACATGGAGATATATACACTTACAAAAGATAATTCACCCTTTATTCCTTATAAAAGATATTATGTTATAAAAAATATTTCTTGTTGGAATCCTAGGTTGATCATTGTATTGATAGAATATAAAATGTGATTTTTTATTCTAGAATTCAAATAAAGTGAGACAATCACATAAAATTTCACTAAAGGATAAGAAATAAGATTTTCATAGGGCTCATTCATAAAAAATAAAACATGAATTTTCCAAACAATGAGGGGAGGATAAGTTTTCCCTAATTATCATGATTAACTACATCAATTTTTATTTTATATGCTTTCCATTTTTCTTTTTTCTTTAGAGTATGTTTTGTCTTATCATCCATATTAGCCCTTGGATTGGGGAATTGATTCGCATGATTCCTAACGTCCCCACACTTGAAACACTAGAGTGTGGGTGGTGTATTAGTTGGAAACCTATTATCCTCCATTTAATTAAATGATATATTCTTCAGTTTTTACATTCATGAACATTATCACCTTCCTTTCTAATTTAAATCATCTCCCAGTTCCATTTATGTAATTCACTTGATTCTTCTTCCAAAAAATCTGGCTTACATATGCCTGTAATTTCATTCCACCATTTAATTTTTCCTAAGACTCGATCTTATATTTCATATCAAAACCAGAGTAATATTGGTAATATCTAATTTTAATTTCTACCTTAAGTGCATATCAAAACACTACTTCATATCTACTAAAGTATCTTATAGAAAATGCCTTCTGAAGATTTTGTTTTAAACCTCTAAATAATCAATCAATTACCCTTTCAAGGATGATTATTAGACTATAAGTGTACCTTGAAAGTCGTGTAAAATTAGAATTATATGTACCAGTATATTCATTGTCCTTTTTCTTATCATCATGTAATTTCTTCTCTTTCATTCTTAATATAATTCGAGGGAAGTAGAGGCTAAAAAATACACCCTTAAACTCTTCCCATTTGATATATATTAAATTTAATATTATTCCCTAATTTTCTTAATAAGAGTCCACTAATGGTTTATTTCACCTTACGAACAATAAATATCCAAAATAACATTTTCATGATTTCAACACTAAAGGATAAAAAATATATTTTCAGTGTTACTAATCCATTTCTCTACAAATATTGGATTATTGAAACCACTAAATGAAGGTTTATGTTGCCTCATGAAGGACTAAAAAAAATTTTCCTCATTTTTTCATTTGGAAGTTCATCGTGATTCATAGGTTGAGAAAAATAATTAATCATATAAACAAGATTTTTCATTCCATCACGTATATCATTTGGATACTCAAGAGGAAAATCATTTAATTTTATTTTACATTTAGTATTAATATGGCTCCTTCATGTCCCAATAATTTAATAAAATAATAAAGTAGAGTGTGATAAATAATAATCATGTAAGAGAACAACATAATTAGAAAAAAAACACTTACAAGATGTCTAAATCATGACACCTTCGTTATAATCTAGGAAACATAAGGTTTATTCTAGGTAATTCATAGTCACTATCTATTTAAATCCATCATGATGGTTCATAAGGGGTTTGGAAATTTTCAAATAATATCCCACGTGAGGTTCAAACTAGGTGTGCATTTAGGCATGTTGTCATGTTCTAGTTTCCAATCGAGTTTACCTCAATATTGTGTTTTCGGGGTTTTTGAACCTAGGTACATTTTTTTGAGATCCCAATTCACTTGTAGTGTCTAGACAGAGATGCAATTGAATTTAAATCACTTTCCCTATCCTTTAACAAAATTCTAGGACATATTTCTAAAAACTAACTCATATGTTGAATTAACATTAGACAAGTTCTTATGGATCTCACTAAGGATTTCTGATCCTAGTTCCCAAAGGTTAACTAAATATTTCATTTTATACCAACTATAGGGACCTAGGATTCTCATACATGGATATTAAATATTTCCATATGAATATTTATTGCATTACACAAAAATGGGATTGAGGACTATAATAGTTTAATGCCTTTGGAAACTTGGAACACAATCTCATAATCTGTTGAAGTATCTTCGATGTTTCCCACAAATATATTCCCATTTAGTACTATATGTATACATGCTCTATAAAATACCATTCATCATAACATGGGAAAGGAAACATAAGAAATGGTGAGCTCTGATGCTCAGTAAGTGTAAACATAAGAGATACCAATCTATGATCATATGAAAGAATAGGATAATAATAAGGATATGTGATCATGAAAATAATTCAATAAGTTCACATGCAAAATATCGTAGATCATAAACAAGAGCAATGACATAAATCTGTATAATTTCTAGAAACAAGACCCATAAGGGAGATAAATTGTCATAAATTAATCATGAACTATAAACTCATGTCATAAAAGTATAGAACCATCATAAATATAGAGAAAAAAATTATGTGTTGATGTTAATAACCAATACTATCAAAATATTGGATCAAGAATTATCACATGTTTCCCATTATGAATCAGGACACACTTGTTTCCAATAGTGGATCAGGACACACATGTTTCCATTAGTGGATCAATACACATATTTTTTCATAATGGATCTAGACCGTCAAATTGTTTCCCATTTTTATCTCAAGAGATATAAATCTTTAACCAATGAATTGGTGCGATATATAGGTCCCAACTGTAATTTCTAATAACATAACCACCATCCTTGGTTGTAACGTAACTACCATCCTTTGTTATAATGTAACCACCATCACATAATGAAAATCAAACATATGTGTTTCATAAAATCATAAAAAATTAATCATATCATAAACCATGAAATGAAATGGGTTTCATAAACATTTAATCATAATATAAGATATAAAAAAATTACAAGTTTCATAATAATTTCATCATAGCCTAAAACATGAAAAATAAGTGGTTTTTATAAGAATTATATCATTTTATAACCTATGGAAGGTAAATAGGTTTCATTAACATATTGTTATAGTGAAAAATTCATATCAAAAATAAGAATTATATCCTTGTTTCATATCTCTATTAAGGAATGTGTAACATCAATGGATGTCATCATGGATGGAAAATAATTTTGAAATTTCATTTAAAGTATTTCTCAAGGATAATAACATTCTCCTTTGAAAAAAACTTTTTAAAAAAATAAAAAAATTAGAAATAATTTTATTTAAAAATAACCGTGAAAAGTTATAAAGTAGTATTCATTGAAAATAATGGTCATAAATTCTAGAAGTTATGTTTATGTTGTACATGTTAAAAGAAAATATTCCTTTCATATTTTTTTTAAAATCCAAACACACATTTTTTGGGAAATGGGGTGAAGATTTATTTGAAAACATTTTTTTTAAATAAAACATGGGTGAAAAATTATTTTAAGAAAAATAGGATAATAAGAAAAAGTTTTTTAATTTTTTTTATAAAACATGTTTTTTGACGAAAATGAATTTCTGATTAAAGAAAAATAATATTGTTGTATTTTTCATAAAAGTAATTTCTCAACTATCTTATGTATGAAGAAGAATAAAAATAGTACTATTACATGAAAATATAATAAATAACCATAATAGAAGAAAATTAGTGAGTTTTATGAGATATGAATCATAATATTTTGTAATAAAAATGTAATCATAAACAATCTCGATAAACAATGAGATTATTACATGAAATATCTTCCACTTTAGTAACATTGAATCATAAGCCCCATAAAGGCATAATATAAAATGGAACTTAAAATATCATGATGATAAATATGTAAATGATATTATATTTCAAAGGTGATGTGTATACACCTCATGAAATAATACGGGTGCATAACATAATTTATGTCTCAAAGAATGAAAATTGAGACAAACTCACTTACCACAACATTGAAACTGTAAACCCCATAAATGAAAAATCCTCAAATGGATATGTAAATACTAAAGAAATTTATAAAAGGAATCATAAAACAAATTCCTGGTAATTTTATAAACCACATAAAATAAGCACATAGTGAATATTTAATTTTAATCACTAAAAATGATCGTGAGGAAGAAATCCCTTACCTTAAGTCTTAACATTTATCATTCATGTTCAAACCTACTATTATTCAGATATCCTCCTCAAGTTTGCAACAAAATAATTCTTAGGTTGTATTTATTCCAAAAATAATGAATCTAGGATGACGGGATGGAATTTAAGAATCTATTTTTGTTTTTATGGGCAAAACAAATTTTCTTTAAGTAATGAAGATGAGAGGGGAGGTGTGGCTATATATAAATGGGGGAGAGGACACTCAATGTATTTTTTAAAATAACGATTTTTCCCACATTTTTAATTTGTCACAAGGGTCTAAAGTGCCTAAAATAAAATCCATATACATGATAAGGTTTTAATATGTCCATAAAATATATTTTATACATGTTTTTGGTACTTTTAACCATAATAATTTTAGTTTAACCGGCCGGTAAACTCATTTTTACCTTAACCATGATAATTAATTTTTATTACTTTCACTATTAATTTTAGTCAAAAATTATGTTGACATTATTTGATAACATAAAATATTTTTATATGAAATATGGGTTTCATTTTTTCAAATACCATTCATATAATTTCAAAACATTAATTTAAAACTAGTCTCATAGACGAGATGAGAAACATGGTTTTAAAGAGAAAAAGTTCAAATATTTATAATGATTTTATATCAAATTTAAATATAAAATTGATTCCAATAATCTAAATTGGATTAATGGATTTATAATTGACTTATTTAACTTTAAAATAAAATTTATATATAATTTAAATTTATGAATAAATTAAATGAAAAGGTAGTTTCCAGTTAAAATTTTGTATTTTTTACTACTCATCGTGAAATGAAACTTTTTAGAAAAATACCAAAAAGTTAATCTGAGATAATTTTGGTGTTATTAATTAAAAAAGATTAATTAATTTTTCAATAGTTGGTAAAAATTAATTTTTATATAAGTACACTAAAGGGGACAATACAGTTTTAAATATATAAAATTGGATTTATTCTTATCTATTATCTGGAAAAAACATGATATGATTGTTAAACATTTGATTGAGTATATAATATATTAATTTAATTAAAATAATCCACAAAAATTGATTAGTTTAGTTTATTATGGTAAAACTCATTTATGTGCATAAAAATTGTTTTTCAGAAAATGATTCACTATATTTTCAAAAGGTTTTTATTTTCATTTATAATTAATTGGTCACCAAAGAATTCATTATATATAAATGTGTAATCCATATATTTTATTATATATTTAATCCCATTAATACCCTCTACTCCAAATACTCTGTGATAACTATCAAATTAAATTATAATATTTTAATAGTATGACATGTTTTATTTAAGCTTTGTGTTTCATGTAATGAAAGCTAAAATATATCTTGCATAAAATGTAAAATACCAAAATGTTTAATTTTTTTTGGAAAAAAAGAATTTCGCAAAATCTATGGTTTTTGAAATAAAAATTATCCTTTTATTGTTTGTTCTATTTTTTCCTTGTATTGTTTTATTGTCACTTAACATTAAACTAAAATCTTGAATAGATGCAATCATTTTTTTATTAAGAAAAATATTTCAATCACAAGTTGATATTAACATGTATAACTAGAGAATTCATGTTATAATAGTGAATGTACCCAATATATTTGATAATTTCTCTATTTCCCGTAATAATTATTATCATTTATTATTATAAGTGGATATATCTTATAACCAATTGATATATTTGTATCTAATCCTTTGGAATCAAACTATCCATAAATTTGTATCATCAAAAATCTATATTTTTTATGATTAATTTGATATAATGGACTATAAAATTATATAAAAACTAAATCATTATTTTATCATAACAACTATTATTCTAATTATGGTTTTCATGGTTTTATAATCATTAAATAATTATAATTTTTAAGAACAGTGAATAATATTTTAAATCTGAATCAATTAGATTTCTCTTTCCTTATTAAACTCATTTATTAACTCTCATTCACTCTATGTGTAACTCCACCATATTTAATGTCATATTTATTTTATTTAAGAAAATTTTTAAATATACTTTTAATACACTCATCCATTCCCTGGGGATGATATCCCTTTATCTCTATAAAAGCTAGTGTGGGTAGTTAAAAACTATGTTTGTCCTGACAGATGATGGGTGTAACCAAAAATTTGGTGAATTTTTGAAATATCAAACTCAGGTCACCAACATAACAAGTGATTATAATCACTAATATTAAAATTTGACACTTTTTCAAGAAAAGATGTGTTTTTTCTTCATTTTTTTTATAAAATAATTCCAAAATAGTAATGAAATTATTTTTTGTTCTTAAAATCATGGAATTATACTTTTTTTTTATTTCCTATATATTTTTATGACTATTAAAATTACAAATCCTTCTTATTACCATTATCCTTTATTAGGAAACACCCTTGATAACATTATATTAAAACCATTGTGCCTAAATTGTCACATCATATTAGAATAGATTGGGTTTTTTTAGAATATTCATGGAAGGATTTCAGGGTTAGAATCATCAATATGAGGTTTTATACTTTTATGTATATTATAAACATATTCATGGATGTTTTTATATGACCATGAATTAAAGTCCCTTAAAAAATTAAAATCTAAAATTAATATAGGTTAAATAGTAGAAATCTAATATTCACTAACCCAAAATTTACTTTTTATTCAACAGGATCTTGAATCTCATTGGTGGAAAAGTGGTTAATACCAAAGGTTTAATCACTTATAAAGATATTAAATTCATGTGGCAGAGACCCATTTAATTGGTAAATAATAATACTTAAACTATGATTCCATTTTATATCAATAATATCAGCCAAAAAAATACATTTTTTCATGTGTCGCTAAATTCCATGTTTTAGACAGTATTAACCAAGATCAAGATCACATCATGGTTTATAAAAATTAATGGAGGGTATTTAATATAAAAATAAAAGAGTAAATTTACTTGTAAGTAAAAGAAATGGAATAATAACAAATTCTCATAATGAGAATTTAATAAACTTTGAAGAAATATGCTTAGGATTGATGAGTATTTAATAGAGGGGATATTGAGGAATGTGATAGATGGTTTTAGTATAAAGTGGTGGAATCCACTGATTATGACTCTTTTTATGAGGGTACTGGCTTGTATAAAATTTGAAAACTCTGTTAAATGGTATAAAAAAATACCTAGATGATTGAAAATAATAAAACATAATTTTAAAAATTTCATAAAATAAAGATTGTGTGTATGTTTAGTTATTTTCAATAAGAGTATCTGTTACATGATCATCTTATAAATTTTTTCCCAAATACACTTCAAAAGTAAAATGTGACTCAAGCTAAGCATATGAGGTGGATTACTAAACTAGTAATTCTTTTTGTTTTTATTTTATAGTAAATTAGATCATCTTATTTTTTTATTATATATCCATTACATATACTACCAATTTGTAAGGTTTTGGATCATAGAACATTTAAAAGGTTTTTAGAATAAATCATGGATTACTTATTTCTAAAAATAAACATTTTTTTAATTTTTTTATTTGGATAATAAGTGATTTAGGGTGATGATATGGGGGAAATTTTTCAATTTTATATTCCTCTTATTTAATTTTCTCTCAAACTAGAATTCTGGCTAATATTCCTTGTTTTAGTAGTTAATATTCAGCATCATGGATAAATTTGATGGATAATTATGATTAAGATAATTTCATAGAAGAAGTGGATGAGGTTTTAAAGAATTAACTACCCATTAAAGATCCCATAGAACTCATCCATGTGGTCTAAGTGAAGGATGGTATAGAATTGTAATATCAATTTAAAAATTCCACTCAAAGAGATGACAATTCACATCTTCAATTTACAATCTAGATTTAATGAATAGTGTATTCACTCAAGTTTTATGTGAGAAGGAGGAGGCCCATTATATATTTTTTCCACCTCCAACTGACCATGAAAATTTATCTAGATAGGGGGTTCATAAGATCTAAATTGGATAAGTTAACCTCCAAGAGAATATTGTGATTATCTATAGAAAAAATATAATGTGGTTTTCCTTATCATAAAATTTATATTTATCATAAGAATTTGGATAAACCACTATGAATACTATGATATAGATAGTAAATATGAAGCACTGTTTGGGGGGTTTTCCAAATATTTTTTCCCTTTTCTTTATCATTTATTTTAGTTTTCTTCCTATTTTTTTAAAAAAATTAAGACATATTTTTATTTTTTTCTACTATAATATGGTAGATAGTAGCTCCATTTATTTTTAATGATCTCTAGGAAATAAAAAAAATTAATATCAAATCCTTTCAAGATTTTAAATATTAAAAAAATTAGTTTATAAACTTATATCCTTCCTTTTATTTAGTCATATTAATTTATACTAGGAATGTGTTAGATATTCTTTTAGATGTACTATGAATAAACAAACAATAACATTTATGTTAAGAGAAATTTGTTTCACTGTATATTAAAATCATTTCATTCAGCTGGTTGTAAATTATTTGTGATACACTTGAATATACTTTTTGACTTTAATGTGATGTGCTCATTATTTATTCCTATGTTTTTTAAAAATATTCTGGGAATTGAAAATAAAAAATATATTTTCACATTCAAACCTATAAACACCTGCTACTATTTTTAAATTCCTATAATCCTTTTTGTATGATTTTTTATAGAATTTATAAATTATTTTATGAAATAAATAATCAAATGCATCTTTCCTTGGAATTAAAGAATGGGTATATTTAATGGTTTTAATTATAGGTTATATGGGTCTTTTGGGATGAATTATGAACATTTTTGTATACTACTTTTTATAAATACTCATCAAAATTGTCTCATTTTTTAGAATTTCTTAAAATAATTGTTTAATTTTTATTTAAAGAAAGTATGATTTATTTTTTCCTGAAAACTTGAATTAATTTAATTTTTTGGGGGGTAGATTTCATGCATTATTTTCTCTATATAGTCCACTTATATAAATAGTTTTTTTTACTCTCTTAAGACAATTTTTATGATGAAATATAAGGAAAATATCCATTTATGAAAAACAATTCAGAGGTTTCTTATGGACTTATCATAATGAGAACTTATTTTTTGGTTCGATAATGAGTTAATTCAAATAATTTATAGAACCAAGTTCATAAAAAATTGGTAAATTAATATATCCTTGATGACCTATACTCTGTATTTCTAGTCATTATGTATTATGAATACTCTATAGAAAAGGATGAGTGTCCTAAATTCATTGGAAAAAATAATAGGCATCCAAAAATATTAATTTAATATCAATTTATATCAATAAATATATAAATATAATAATTAATGAGTGGTGTATATTCTATGTTGACATTAGGATATTAAATTTCTATACCACTTTTCTTATTTATGAATCTGTAGGACTTTATAAAAAAAGATGGGTTTCAGAGGTGACTAGCCTTACTTTTTGATGGATGCCCATGGGTAGTGGAAATCAAATTAATTATAAGATTATGAGGTAAAAATGCTTAATATTAAAAGAATAAAAAAACATTCATCATTTAAAATAGTGTATTTTATGAAGGCAATGTGTGTGATTGATCTTGGATAAAGGGGGGACTTGAAGGATGTTCTTGAGAACTTGAATGAAATATTGCTAAAATTTATACCTTTAATATCTATTTGGATTCATTATTTGAAACTAGAACATAGAGTATACTTTATGTTTTTTTATTTCATGATGATATAATCCTGAATTTTTTAATTTATAAGTATTAGTCCATTTTTCATTTCTCCATGTATCCAATTTACAATAATTTTTAACATCAAACTACTAATTTATTTCAACTTTTTGGGATTAATTGAGTACTAATATGACTAACTAACCCTTAGTTTCATATCACTATGTAATAATAAATATGAACTCATGTCTAATCAAATATTCATTAATCAAAATAATATCCCCCAAAGGACAATCATTTTCATTGTATATTCAAACTAATAAAAGAACAATGAAAAACTAATATTAATTATTTTAGGCTTTAACATGGTACCATATTCACATACCCTCCATGTTTCTTCTAGTTAACTGCCTATCATAATCCCATTTACCTTTCCTATATTATGAATCATAATGTATGGATATATATCAAGAGGCATGTGCAGGGTGTGTGTAAAAATGTTAGTAGGACACCAACACAGGATCCGTAATGTTATACTTTATATATATGAGTACATGTATAGTATGTTAGAAATAAAAATTAATATACATAACCCAAGTTTCACCATTAAAAGATTAACAAGTCAATCTAAAAATCTACACTATCTGATTTCGCTAACATAGGTGAGTTAGAATGGTCATTCCAAATTTATATTATATTGGTTATGGAGACACCGCCACTCTCATGGTTATCCCATGATAAAAAAAACTATATCTCTAGTAGTTTATTTATAATATACATATCTAACCTTAGGTAAATATAATCCATATTAATCATAATAATCTCATAATTATCCTTAACAAAATCCTTGGAATATTGTGTATGTGTTATCATATTCATCCCTTCAAAAGTATCCTATGAATAATAGGATGATATTATAACATATGAACCCCAATAATGGCCTCTGAATAGTGGTTTAGTGTATTTATATCCAACAACATTTTTTCTCATAATAGTGGTCACTATATAATCATATTAATCCCCATTAGTTCAGTACATTTATTATAAAAATAACATAGGTCATGGTAAATAAAATAAAAAAATTGGCCTCACATGGCGCATCACACATGAACATTAACTACTGGTCACATATCACGCATAACATTCTCCTAAATTCTATGTATATATATGTAAAATTCTGTAAGGATCCTTAATAATCAATTATTATATCTTAGATGATCACTTTAAAACTTAGGAAACTAATCATCTTCCTCTTATCCTAGCTTCGCATGTTGAATCAATAATTGAATGGTCAGTTAAACATTCAACCCTTGCAAGTCATTATATGGTCACATAGAATTATTCTAGTTCTCTTAATATTCATTCTAGTTAAGCTTAAATATCACCTCTTTGATGATTATATATCCCTTAAATCTCATCCTTCACAATCCCATTTACTAACCACTGAGGAAAATCATTTAGTGAGAATTCAAACCACTAGTATATCCTTGATTGATCAATTATCATAACCATAAAAGTTTTCTTTAGGACTCCTATAAGTAATACTATACTACACTCATAAATTATATATTGTTTAAACACAAGGACCTTACACCATATTTATTCCCCTTACTAATATCAACGCAAAAGTCAGATTTATCACAAAACCATTATCCAACTCATCTACTCTCAGTAAACACTCAACCAAAATCATAAGTTAACATATTAATACCCTAATAATTTATTTCATACCAAAATACACATTCCAAAACCCTTTACAATTTCTATTATATGGAATATACATCGATATATTCTTTGAGTAACTCCAAAACCATGATAGGATGTACAAAATATCCACCATTGTAACATCCCCACCTGGATCACTCTATGAATAGTAACTGGGCTAGTTATCTATGTGACCTTATGAATGACTCCCTATATTCCAAAGCCTTATAAATTGCATAGATGTCCTGTGAAGTTATTGTGAAGAGACTATTCCCTTATTAACAGACTTCAAAATATAGATTAAATAAAATAAATCTAATGCAACAACAGAAGGTAAAATCTACATCCATAAAAAGTGTTGAAAAATTATCCAAACATCACATGGAATAATAAATTAATTTTACATGAATACCAAACTAGATCCCATGTAAAAATATCATACAAAAAAATATTAAAAGAATAAAAATAAAATAGAGTCTAACATCGCATCACAACTAGTCTTCAGTCTTGTCTGGTCTCATCATCCAACTCCAAACTAGGAATCCAAATCTACAAGCATGAATAGTGGGCCAATATTGAAACATATAACTATGAAAAAGAACTATTTATGATTAGTTACACATGTTCTATGGTATCTTGATCAAGTAGTGAGTGTCACTCGATGGGCTAGCAGCAACGTTGTCCCTAAATAAAACCATTATGTTCAAGTGCATATAGTAGTTCTCAACTAAACAAGTAAAAATATATATTTTAAAACATTTAACATTAAGTACATTAAAAAAACATCAAACACAAGATCTCGTGATGAAACTTGGGAATGGTTCGTAGCTTCCTAAACTATTTTCAAGGAGTCACTAAGAATATCATGATGAACAATCCAAACCATCAATCTTCAGAGGTAATATACCCATCCCCAATAAAAAAATAGAACTTGGGGGTAATATACCTATCCTCGAGGCCCAAACATCTACCCAAGGACCTAGAATCCACCTAGGGGCTGGATTCACCCCAGGATTAACCATTAATAGATAATCCATGAAACCACCTAATAGTCAAATTACCTTCAGTTTAACCATCAATCACTAATCCATTCGTCCACCCAGGACCAGATTCACCCAGAGTTTAACCATCAATCATAAATCTATATCCCATTGAGGTTCATCTTTATCCTAGATCTATTGATTACAACCACATCCTCCTAGGGTAAATATTCACCCAAGCCTTAACCATTATGAAAAATACATATCATTATCTACATATCATAAAATAAATAAATACAACTCCCAATTGATCATTTAACGTTTTTTATTCTAAAAAAAATCATTTCCCATTTCCCGAAACCATTCCACAATCATTTTCAATTTGAATGACAATTGCCAATTCCAATCCCATTTCCAAAATATAGTTTCCAAATGATATCTCAGTATACAATTTCTAAATACCAAATTTATAAATATACCCAACAAATTTCATTAACAGTATTTCACATATCCATTTAATAAAAAAACAATTAACCATTTCTACATTTCAATTTCAAAAACCCACCTTGATTAACTATTTTATAATTATTATTTCTAGGTACCACTTTTAAAATACCATTTCAAATAAAAAATCATTTTATTAGTCAATTCCAAGGTTCAGACATATTATCGAGGTGTTCCACTTGGAAAATCCTTTCAATAAGGCTTAGGGCATGATAATCAATGTAAACTAAGGACTATTAAAATTTTAAAAAAATTAATTGATTCTATTGGTCATTAATCAAAAAACTGGTAAGATCTCCATAAAATAGATTTGGAAGGTTATAAAGACTATGGGTGAAAATAGGGACCTATGGACATTAAGGATGATTTCCATACTATTTCCATCTTCCAAAAAGTTATATCTAAGCTCTCCAAGCATTGCCCATTCCAACTGGGTACCTTAATCATACCATGACATCAAAAACAATTAATTATAATCAATTATATTTCAATATACACTTATCTAAAAAAATAATAAGGGAAAAAGGACCTACCAAAACCTATTAACTATCAGAACCATGACCAAACGCTCACAAAACGACCACAAAAAACAATCAATCATATTTCGATCTAAATACCTTACAAAAAATTCAAATAAAATAACTAGTAAATAATTATTCTAAAGAAAAAACATTTTCAAATTTGATGGTTCAACATACCTCTACTGAAATTATATGTGATAGAGGCAATATTTAATCTATGTATGTCCCCTAAATAAAAAAATAGAGTCCCCTTGGAAATTTTCCATTACACCATGACTCGATGGAATGAGCACCGAAATTCGTAAATGGAGAACTCTAAATTTAAAATATGAAGGATAAGAGGAAAATGGGTTTCATAGGTGAATATGTGTCACAATATGCCGAAAAATGGAGATAAAACCACCTAAAATCAAAGTGTGTTGATGTGGGGAAGATCATCTCAGTTGGTTGGGGGTGCATGAATAGTGGGGAAAGAAACATCATGGCTGTAGTTTAAATAATTTGTGCGTCAATACTATAAAAAATTCATTTTATTGAGTCTCTCCATTTAACTCCATGGTATTCTAGACTATGAACCAACTGTATGATAATATCTACCCAAGAACAACTCTCTCTCATGGTTTTTTCACATGGTTTACCAAACTTTGTGTCAAATATGCAGATTAGAACTATCTTGTTCTGCAATATTTCTCATAGATCTTCTACAACTATGCGCAAACTATGCACCAATCCTCTATCACAAACCAAGGTGAAACTTTTCCCATTTAATTCACATATCTTCATCAAAACCACGTAAAAATCATTCCAAACAACCATACCCTATAGAAATTGATCTGAAAACTCCTCACACTCAGAGTGTTTCAAGGTTTATACTAAAATGTTTTCACTAAACCATTAACCCTATCCAAAAACCTCAAAAACTCATGATACTTAACCCAAATATTCACATAAACATTTTAGCACCTGAGGAACCTCTGGAGCCTCAATCAACATCCATAAACATCACTTTAAGACATCCAATTTATCAAAATACCATTCTAAGCCCCTGTTATAAATTTTTCTAGTCTACCAAATAAAAATTAAAAAATTCCTCTGAATTCCAAATTTTTGTACAATCACAAGGAATTAAAAACTCCTCACCATAACAATTCTAAACCTTGATATGTATTAGTGATTATTCAAAAACATTATACACTCTACATATGTAACAAATTTAATTCAAATAACCACATTTCATTTCTGAATTTCTGAAACATGTCAAAGGATCAGCCTTGAATTCAAGAATATTTGACTACCAAAACTAGAGCTAATTCTCACTTAAAATAACTAAAACATTGGGTTTGAGATTACACAAGCCAATCTATCTTGAAACACCAATGGTACCATCATACAATTAATTACTCATTCAAGGGTACTCCCCACAATAGGACTCTATTAAAGGAGGCTAATTTGGAGTTATGTTAACTCTTAACAATGAAATTTATTATTGAAACACCAACCTATGTATTCTAACTATGCAACTAGAATTAATATCTACTCTCCACACCTAAAAATAACTAACAACACAGGTTATAAACTATTACCCATCCTCATTATTGAATTACAACTTGGGTAGATTCACAACCATCATTCATGTATAAGATAAGAATGAATCAAATTTTCCTAAAAATGAAATGTTTGATTCCTAAAACACATTAATAATATTCTATAAGACATGTTAGATGTGATTTGAAACTTACCACATCAAACTCCATTTTTAAAACAAGTCAAATCATCCTTGACTGACTCCTCTTGAAAATTCATGGCTCCCAACAACTAGCATGTTACCATGTTATGAAATCGCAGTTCTTTTAGACCATAAGACATCCTGTGATCACTGAAACCTTATCATAGGGTTATATACACAAATATTAGTGAGTTTATTTGATTAGATCCTTAATTAACTCAATTATTCATCCTAACTATTACAAAAACTAATACACCTTCGAACCAAGCACCCTCATATCACCTTAAAACAATTTTAATCTTGAATTCAGTTCTCAGTATCGATACACCATCACATTCAATATCTAATTTGTAATTATGTGAGGAATCCAGGTATGCATATCATTTGTTCCTCACTAGAATCTCAATGCTTCCATGATCATTATATGGTTTGTTTTACCCACCTGAGACCCCTCCAGCACAAGGTTCACATGCCCATAACTGACATGCCACTCCCAACTATATCAGTTTCATTATAATCTCTCTATTATTATATCCCTCAATAGTCATATCCCACATTCTCTATATCCCAAAAATTAAATATTATAAATGGTTATGTCACTCTTAACAGAGCAATAAAATAAAACGTCATCAATTACCCATTTTCGGTTTCCTAGAATAGAATCCATGATATTTTTTAATATCTATTCCAAAATGAGGACATCGCCCACTAATGGATGATGGTTCTCTCCACACAATATGTCTTACCTTACTTATCCTTGATTGAAACCTATAAGTTTTAACCTAAATAATTGTTTTCAGATCAAATGATACACATATAATCCATCTATCAACCCCTAACACCTCCATCTAGGTCAAACTTGATTGTTTATTCCATTCATTATGATCCATATACAATTTCACCTTTTACTATAGTGAAATAAAAATTACCGTTAAATGGTCCCAATCCACCCGGATTACATGTGTCTCATTAACTCCAGGTCACCTAGCTTTAAGAGGGACTTCTCAAATGAGACTCTCCGCAGTCCCATGACTCTCTACCAAGCTTTCATGGACTGAAATTCATCACAGCACTACTATAACCACATATCACAATGTTCAGAATAACATAAATGTTTTTTTTAAACCATTAACGTCCATTATACTGATCCAAAACAAAACATGACCTATAAAAAATATTTCCCATCACCTCAGTATCACTGAAAAAAAGATATTTATCACTCCAAAGAAACCCAATCACATAGACCAAATGGGATCACGCATCTTCAACATGTTCCTCCCACCTCAACCTTATAAAATCCTTGGAGGTGAAGTCTCCCTTGTAACCATTCACCAAACCCAACTCAAAATTCCATGATTTATGGATTTATATAACTAGTCTCAAGAACCTACTAAAACACATGACCATGCCTCTTGGCCCATTATTATCATAAACTTAATGAATCCTTAATGGTTGTATAAAATAATTTGGACATTTATCATGATTATTATTAAACCACCTGACCACCAGTCAGCTCAAGTAACATTCCCTGATCTTAAGTTTCATATAATTCTTTATAAACACTACACTCATCCACCCAGGGTTAAATCCAATCATCATATTGTAAAATTCATAATAAAACAACAGTTCTAGGAATCTAAATGATAATTCTATTCAAAATTAGCCTTTAAACCAAGATGTTATCACCAATTTCATGTCCCATAGAAATAAATCCAAGAAATAATCATTCCTTACAAGTAATCCATACCACATTCTATGCATTTATTCCATGAACCAAATAAAATACTTACACCTAACACATTTATATCATCCAATATACAAGACTAACCCCACTCATAGCTACCCTAAAATAAAAAAACTCGTGACTTAACACCCTTCTGAGTTACATTCAAAAAAACAATAGGCCCTTACCTAGTCCTCACACCAAGACTTCTACAATCCCTTGATCATGGGTGGAACTCCTATTCGCATTCCAAAATGTATAGTATCAAGCTCATATAATCTAACTACTTACTCTAGATCCCAAAAAACCCATATACACACTCATAACCATTATAACTAAAATCTAAGACACCCATTCTAGGGTACCACACATACAAAGTATCAAACTCAACAACCAAAATATCATAATCAAACTGTACGCACTTCAATAATCATATCACTGTCTAGTATAACCCAACCAATTAAGGTATCATAGCTCGAGCTCTCTCTACGGACCAACTACCCATACAAAGGGTCAGGTTACATACATAAAAGATATTTATCTCCAAGAACCCTAAAAGTCCCATAATTTATTATTTATCTTTTATTAAAGCTATTATTTAAACCCAATGATTCGCATTTGAATCTTTTCAATACACAAAATTTTAAATTACCACGATTTATTGGATTTTAGCTTCATGGTTTGGCTAAGTATAAATCCCTTCCCAAGATATAAGAGAAAACACCTTATAAGATTCTTAGTGGAAATTTATTTAACCAATCCCACAAATTTAATAATTCATTTATATCTATACATTAACTAAACGTAATCTGAGGAGTTGTTCAAGTAGAATTCCACCACTTTTTTACATATGTAACACCATATAAATGGTTGTTGACACCTTAAATAACCAACCCCTATCAATTTATTTAAAACTATAAAAATACATAAATTACCAGTAGATATAACCCACGTATAGTAAATAAAACACCATCAAATGTGAATCCCAAGCATCCATCAATCATAAGAAACATGCAAATAACATATAAATCATATGTTTATAGCATTATACATGAATGAAAGAATACTATTTTTATATCATTCAAGAGTAAAAATATCATAAGTCAATAACATCACATCCACATGAACCACTCAAAGTATAAATTAATCAATTATAAAAGCACAAATGATGAAAAAAATTATTATCCCAGGAAACTAGGGTTTCCCCCATATGTGGGGATATAGCTCCCAGCCATGATATCATTAAAAAACTTCAAAAACATCCAATTCTCGTGTCTACCATACAAAAATAGTAATACAAAAGAAAACACACCACTTATTCTACTTTCTAATGTCCCAACATGGCTCACTATGTGAGAAATAATCAGTTCAGTTCAAAAAATGACCTTGGGAACACCTCCCCATATGTCAAAGGTTTCCAACTAGAGGAAATGACCTATGAATTTATCTTGTGGAAACTATCCATACATTAATAGAGTGAAAATCATAAAGTAAATGAAATAAATATGATACAACATTATAGGTAAAAATAATAACTAGGTAAAATGTCATTAAATAAACCAAACATCAAATGAAATAATAAATGAATGTGTCATACATACCCAAGTGTATCCCCCATGGGTGGATAATAGATAATAAGAAATAAAACTATAAAAATAAAACTATTCATGACATCCTATCCTAACTGGTCATGAGTCTGGTCTTGTCCCATCGCTTAACTCAAACATAACAATTTAAATCAATATGTATCAACAATAGACCTTACCTAAAACCTATACTTTCAATTAGAATGGTTTCTCCTCTAGTACTCAAGTTCCATGGTGTCCCAAATAGGGTGTGAGTATAACTCATTAGTCCAAAAAGAATGGAGTCTGTAAATATAAACATTTTTTCAAGTACAGGTAGTATTTCTCAACTAAAAAAGTAAAAATACCTATTTTAATACATTTAATTTTAAATGCATTAAAAACATAAACCACAGGATCCCTTAATGACACTTGAGAATGGTAAATACCTATTTTGGCCATTTTCTGGGTGTATTTGAGCACAACGCGATTACCTTAGCAAATTATCTAATATTGGGGTTAGTATACCCATCTCCAGATAAACAACTGAACCCTAAGGGTAATATACACATCCCTGGGGCACCAGTATCCACCAAGGGGCCGGATTCACCCTAGGTTTAACAATTAATCGAAAATCCAAGAATCCACCTAAGGGATGAAATTACCTTGGGATTAACCATAAATCATCAATCTTATCCACCTAGGGTCTATGTTCATCCAAGATCCATCAAGAACAATTGTATCTAACTAAGGTTTAGATTCACCATAATATCAACCATGAGGAAAAAATACATATCATTATCACCATACCATAATATAAATAAATACAAGGAATAATAGATCATTTAGCCTTTTTATTCCAAAAAATTTTCCAATTCCCAATTCCCAAACCTTTTCTAGAAACCATTTCAATTTCAAGGACAAATAAAAATTCTAATCTCAAATATAATATACCATTTTCAAATGGCATCTCAAAAATTCCATTTAAAAATAAAAAATTTCTAAATATACCCAACATATGTTATTAACACCATTTATTATTTCCATTTAAAGAAACCAAACCAATTATCCATTTCCATATTTGAATTTCAATTACCCACCTCAATTTACCATTCCAAAATATATGTTTTATCATTATAAATTATAGAACACAATTTCCATGAAAACATCATTTTATTATCTAATTATAATGGTAAAAGATATTACCATGGTGTTCTACTAGGAACCACCTTATCATAATACTCAAGGCATGGGAAGGGTTTTCTACTAAGGTCTATTCCATTTTAAAACACATAATTAATTACTATGGTCGTCACTTAGAAATTTGATGATACTGCTATCACATGCACTTAAAAAAAAGAATTACTAAGTGAACATAGGTACCACCTACCTTTAAAAAGATTTCAATATTTTTCCGTAGGTTGTAAATTTCTTCCAAGTCTCTCCAAGCCCCAACCATTCCAACTAGGAACATAAGTCGCACTATAAAAACTCAAAACAAATTATAATCAATTATAATTAATTAAACACATACATCCAAAAGGTATAAGTGATTAAGTACCTATAAATAGATATGACTACATTGAAACCATGACCAAATGCTTTCTAAACACCCATGACGTGCCCCTGAAAACGCTCTGGGACAAATCCCTTATAGGAAATTCCAAGATAATCACTAACAAAACATGATTATAAGTAAAAAACTTTATAAAATAAATGGTGAAACATACCTCCACTAAAATGATGTGAAACAGATAGCATATTTCATCGTGAGACATCCCCTATTTCAGAAAAATCGGATCACCATGGTACTTGGAAAATTCAACCATGCCTATATAGAATCAAAACTCAAATACCTAAAAAAAACTCCAAATTTTGGGAGGGTGATGGAGAATAGTAATTTTGGTTTAACAAGATGAATACTCACTTTAAAATATTAAAGAACAGATCCAGAAAAACCAAAAATCTAGAAGGGTGAGGTTATTTCGGTCACCTAGGGGGTGTGGGCATGAGGGTAAAGAAAAAAAAGGGTATGGACTTTAAAATCAGAGTGAAAACCTATAAAAATCCATTATTAATGATTTCATAGTTTTTCTACATGGTTTTACAAATTGTGTAGCAAAAGTGTACTATTATATTCTCAAGAACACCCCTATGGCATTTTCTAGGTACACCATTTAACAAGTAGTGCACAAACCAGGTGGATTCATATTATATTGGTCTAAAACACTTCACATGGTTTTTATACCACCATAAAACACCATTCTCAAAGCCTCAGTCCTAAACTAAGTCACATAATTTCCCATTGAATTTATGTGTTTTCCTTAAAACTAGGTACTAACCATGTTAGACCACAATTATCCACATAAATTGAACTGAAAACCTCCTCACACTCATGGTGTTGCACCATTTCACTTAAACCATGCACACTAAACCATGCACCCTATGAAAAGCATTCCAAGCTCTAGAAACATAACTCAAAACACCTAAGACATTATTGATCACCTAATCCACCTCTGTTTCCTGAAATCATGTTCGAAAACATCACTTTAAGACGTCCAAAAGCTTGTAATTCCATTATGAACCTCGACTCAAAATATAGATAATCCACTAAATGAAAATTAAAAAGGTCATTTGAATTAAAAACAGATGTGTGGCCACATGGAATTAAATCCATGAATACAATAAGCACCACCTATTTTATTATGCATAAATTAACCCTCTAGGACCCATCTAGTTCTCATATACCATATTACCCATTACCATACATCAAATAAAATAAAAAACACATAAAAACTAAAGAAAAAGTTAAAGACAACCCACTATTATCTAACATGATCTAACTCATCACAAAAAATGGACTAATTTTTCATCAATAAACTAATATCAAAAAAGCCTACAAAAAATTTTTAAATTAGGGATTTATAGTGGGCCACCACTCAATAGTGAAGAATAAAAGTGATTGAAGGATGAATGGGTTATTCATACTTATAGAATTCAAAAAACATGATATTAATTATTATGATAATGAATAAGAGGATCAAACCTCTATTATTCGTGAAGTAAAAAATAGAGGAGGATTTTGAATTTGTTTTACATAGAGGTAAGAGTGAGGGATATTAATTATTTTTTCAACCAATAGTTACCAATATACCCCTCTAAAAATGTTGGATCAAGAATTCCACTAAATCCCTTATAGAGCCCCACTAGCCTTTTGTGGTCCAGTAAACCTTTAATGACTCGTAATAAAGTTTTTTTGAAATCAAGAACCTTATAGGACCCATAGCTCACCCACTATACTCTTGGTGAGCAACCACAAGTGTTATAATATAACTCTATCATATTTCATCAACAATGGAAACCATACAATTAATACTTCTTCTAATTTAATTCAATTGATAAATTCACTCTTCTATAGAAATGTGAATAATCACACATGAAAATGTATAAATTGAATTAATATTATTCATCAAATTTATAGGGTCATTACAAACTCTGTTCTATAGGGATTTCCATCCCCAATAATTATCATTAAGAATCCTTAGTAAAAACAATTAACCATTAGGATCTCATTTTTTTCGTCATAGTCCAATTTATCATCCTATATATGCTTGTACTATCTTTATAATTGTACCAAAGAAACTATCTTCCCTATAATAATATTCTCAATTTGATCTATAATACACACCCTTTTTTCATAAATATAAATAACTCATATGTATTTTTAGGTTGTTTTTATTGATAATAGTAGATAAAATTACTCTTAAAATACTCTAGAAATCATGGATGATTAATCTCAGGTATTTTTTAGAATTTTGGATTAAGATGAAGAATTGTTATTCTAAAGGACTTAAATCATTCTATATTTAATGGAATATCAAACTATTATTAATTAATACAATTATAATTGGCATAGGTTGTATGATTACACTATAAAAGTAAGGGACTATAACATTATGGGTGTATAAGATTAAATGTTTAATTTGTAGTGGATTATGGGAAGGGCGTCACACCACAATATCATTGGTTTCATTGAGATATGGAATATCACTTTGTAAAAAAATGGAATAAATGTAATTTTAATAGTTTACTAAAGATAGGTCATTACACCATGAACTTGTAATTTTTTTATGACATGGTAATTGAATATTTTATAAAAATATTCACCTTTATGTAATTTATGAAGTCCCAAACATTGGATATTATTACTCTTTTGATGGAAGATTGAATTTTTTTCCTGATGGATTTTGTCATGTCATGATGTGATCTATCCCAGAAAATTTATAGAATTGAAATTTCTTATCAAATGAGTTAAAGTTAAAGATTTAAATGAGGTGATATTTACTCATATTTGAATTCATAAGTAAAGGAATTTTGCGGTATAATTCATAAATAAATAAATACTTTTGAAAAGTTTAATATAGAGAGTCTCTTATAAATCTAGAAATATATATTATCTTGTGGTGAAAAAGATGATGGATTTGAGAGAAAAGAAGGAATATAAAGAATTTATTGTTGGAAAAATATATAGTTTTCTAGGAAATAATTTTTGTAAAAAAAATAGTTTATAAAGATGATTAAGATAGATAATATTGATATGTTAACCTAGGTGTAATTTTTTATTCATGGTTTTTGGACATTAAGGTGTTCATGTGGAGGAGAAGTTAGTTTCATTTTGTGTGAGATGAGTAGTTAATTATTAATCTCTATGATGGATGTAAAACTAGAAGGTTAGGTGTATGATCCCAAACTTTCCTATAGTTGTCTCAGGCTTTTTTTCAGGTATTATTTTGTCTTAATTTGAGTAATTTTAAATTGGGTTTTACTTTGGGATGTGATTCGGTGAAAATTGATAAAAATGTAAGAAGAAGGGTTTGTTAATGGTTGGCGCATAGTTAGAGAAAATAGTGTGACCCAACCTATACAACCATTTGAACTAAAGTAGAATGGATTTGAATAGATGGCACATTTTTTAGGTTCGTGGTTATGGAAAACTATGCACCCCTCCCAGCAAACCATGCGCAAAAATTAATTATGCCCAACAATTAGTTTTAAAATTTATTGAACCAAAATTGTAATCCCGAATCAACCCCCACTAAACCCTAGGTCCTATTTCATGTTTTTGGATCTCTCCAAACAAATTACCAGCCCTCCTAACCACCATTATTCATGATTTAAATCATGTATTATAGATCCTCTCCCTCTATATAAGTGTATTATTTCCCGTTGGTTTCCCATTCATTCTCCCTTATTCTCACATCCTTAAAAGGAGTTTTTCTTCTTATTTTGGATTAGATCTAGATCTAATATTTTGGATCTAGATCTAGGATTTTATATCCAGATCTAGTTCTAAGAGATATTGATTCTTTAATCATTAATTATGTTTTTAGATCTAGATATAGATCTACATTAATATGCTGCTCAATTTTGAAGATTTACATTGGTGGATCTCTTATCAAAAAATTGAGGTAGTTGGTATATAATTCAAATCCCATATTCATCATATTTATTTAGAATATTCTTGTTATGTAAGTTCAAGAGTTTTTTATCAATTTAAATTCCTAAATTTATTTATTTAATGTGGTAGATTAATTAATAGAGGTAATTGTAAAATTATGAGATATAGAGATTGCTGAGTAAGATAATTAATTGGGGAATTAATTAAGTGATATTTTTATTTGAGAAATAGATAATTAATTGTTTGATTAATTATGAGGGAATTTAGATGGTCAAATTTAGTAATTAATATTGGAATTAATTAGGGAAATTGATATTGTGTTTTGAATAATTGACTATTGGAATTAATTATGGTATTTTAAGATTGAGAAACTAGGATAATTAATTCATGAATTCATTTTTTGATATTGATATTGGGAATTTAATGATTAGTTAAGGAATTAATTATAGGTAATTGAGATGGTAGATTTGGTTAATTAATTAGGGAATTAATTAATGGATTTTATGTGACAAACTAATTGTTGAATTAGTGATGAAGATTGAAAGAATTAATTAATAATTTTTAGAATATTAATATAGTGTTGATTTAATTAATTAATATGTTGATTAATTAACTATTGAGTTAATTAATGAAATTGTGATGATTAATTAATAAATAAATAAATTAATGATAAGATGAATGGTAACAATAGAATTCATATGATAATTGAGATCTAGAATGGTAGTAATGGAATAATGAGATTGAGTTGATATGGAATTATAAAAGTGGAACTCTATAATATGGCATCCCTTGGGGATAGTTCAGACTTCAGAGTTGGTCGGAGCGAGTAATGTGGTTCGGGGGTCCCAAAACCTAAGGGATTTTATGTGGTTGAATAAATAATATTTTGATAATGTGAAAACTATTTATTTATGAATTGTGGTTATTCATTTATTCAAATAAATACACTATTATTTGATTGGATATTGTTTTAGACACTGTTGGTGGTGGCCTTGTGAGTTGTACTCACACCCTACTTGAGCTACCTTATCGGTACCTGAATACACTTCATTGTTGTAGGAATGATTAAGGAAAGATGCCTTATGTTAGATGGCCAATCTGGGGAAGGAGCATGGATGAGGGAACCAGACGTTGTTCGGGACCCACTTGGGAGTTGTTAGTATCTTTTTTGAGTTTTATTTTTACACTGGACACATATTAACATTGTATATCTACTACTTCTTTTTTGATATTATATATTCTACTTTGATTGACTGAAGGTATTGGTATTTTTTATGGTTATATGTTATACTATTATTTATTATTTATTTCAATTGGTTTATTACTCTAATAAAATAGGTTATAATCTCCCCATGATCGACTTATCAGACCCTCACTTCTAGTTAGTAGCCACTGAAATACAGGGATAAATGCTTGAGGTCATGTGGTGAACCCTCTCAGGGCATCGTTGCATGGCACTAGGGCCAGGATGTTACAAAGTTGTATCAGAGGAATTGTTTTTCTTTTATCTTTATATTTATGGAACTGTATACAGGAGCCTAGGAAGAGTTAGGCCTTATTAATTATCCAATTCATGAGAGTTTTAGATCCACGTATTGGGGAAAACTCATGTACCCAGTGTGGGATTACTATTATTGATTTCTGTTGTTACAGTTAAATATTATTTCACCTTGGGTGATGCATTTTTTGTATGGTGTGATTAATTTTTTTGGGATTATTTGAGATTTGACTCATGCACTAGTATGGTATGAGAGTATTGTATGAATTCATCATTCTAGGAAATTGAAGACATTTTTTGACATGGATAATTTTATTAACTCGTCCGAAAATGGGTTTGGGGTAAGTTGTTGAACTTGAATAGTTTTTTCATTTCTTGTGAAATTCAAGTAAAAAATGGTGCCTAATGTGAATTGATAATTGAAAAATGATGCAAAATATGAACAAAAGGGTGTATAATGTGGAAACATGAAAAATGATATGTGTTTACACTTGTTAACCAGGACCTAGGTGTAGGATGGTTATAGGTAGTATTAACACCTCAGTTCTGACTGCGTTGAAAGGTTTGGGGAAAATATATGTTATGGATTGTTTTGATTTTATGCTTAAGTAAATGTGTTAAAGTTGAGAAAAGTTTTATAATGTGTGTGTCTCACTTATATATTTACACCTCCATGATAATGCTTATTTAGAGGATGGAAAGAGGACTTGGATGGAGATTATTTATTAGTAGTGGGACCTGAGGTCCTGATAATTCCAGGAGAGTAAGTAGATGAGTAGTTTATAGATAAATTCACTTTCTTCATAAAATTCATAGAAATTGACCCATGATGGGTTGTAAAGACCACGTATGACTTGATGAGGGAGTTTCATATACGGCACCCTTCATCTTTTCTAAGAGACAATAGACCTGAGGGAGCTGAGTTTTGGATTGAGTCTATCCATACTATATATGACCACACAGATACTCATACTGAGTAGAGAGTCAAATTGGATGATTATATGCTACAAGAATCAACTATGTATTGATGGGAAATTCATAATATAATTGGATAGGTTGACGGTATGTTATGGAAGGACTTCTTAGAGAGGTCCTTGGAGCACTTCTATCCATAGATGATGAGGTATGAGAGAGTAACTAAGTTTATGACATTGAATCAAGGGAGTATGTCCATGATGGACTATTTTGGATACTTTATATATTTTCATTACTTTTATACATCATTGGTTGTGGATGAGGATATTGTGTAAAAGTTTTTTTGGAAGGACTTAAGTGCGGAATTAAGTCCCAGATATACATATTTAGGCTAAAGAAGTTTATAGAAGTGGTAAATCAATCCCTCATAATAGAGGGGAACCTAAAGGAGGGATCCAATTCATGATATATGGTTGTTGTAGGATAATTAGGAGTTAAATATTTTGAGAGTAACAATCATCGTTATACGAAATTTATCCAGAGTAGTGGCACATGGAGTGGACAAGGGGGAATTGTTAGTTATATGGGACCTTTCTCTAATAATTTTTCACTTGTGCGGTAGGTTGGGCCACTAACGTAGAAATTGTCTCCCACCCCCAAGGGAGTGTCGACCTTGTGGAAATATAACACATCTGTAGAGGTTCTGTAGGATCCCATATTAGACAGGTAATGATGGGGAATATAGATAGAATCATAGTGCAGGAAGGGGATCTTATACACCATATCATGCAGGCAGTTGGAGTTCTACTGGACATGGAGGTAGAGGCAGTGGATGTGGTATATCTAAGAAAGAGTTCTATATCAGTATGGTGGTTTATCACAAGGGATTCAGACTACATCATATAGAATAGGTGACGGAAAATTTCATTTATTTATTCCTACATTGGTGGATGGCGAGGTTGTACCATAAATAGTGAGATGTACTATTCATGTAGATTCTATATTAGATATTGATTTAATTAATAAGAGTTCCTCTCATTACATTATATTTGTTGAACATGTTAACATTTTGATCCTGGAGGTGGAGTTTGTGAGTGGAACAATTATGATAGACACAGCTCTGGGAGTACAGTCTAGAGACATCTCATTGTTCAAGGGAAGTTCTCTCAAAGTTGGAGAGTATCATCTTCTGTGGGATCTCTACATATTAGCCATATTCGGATTCAACCTAATTATGGGCATGGACTAGTTAGTCACATATCAAGTCTATATTTATTTTTACTAGAGGCACATTATTTTTATATCTCCTGAGGGTGAAAGTTATATTCACCATGGAAAGTGGAATATCTAGGCAGTCTGAGGAGGGCCAACTACTCAGCAACAAGGAAAGTTCACAACCCAGGTTGATAGTATGTTATAGAATAATGGAGTTGTAAAGTATGATATTTTTCACCTATAGTGGACATATTTAAAAGATGTTTTTTATGAATAATTCTGAAGTATACGACATGAGAGAGATGTGTAATTCACTATTGAGATAATGTCAAGCAATGATTTAGTTTCAGTTAAACTATACAGAATGGTATCGACATATCTTCAAGAGATCAATACTCGACTGGAGGAGTTTTTGGATAAGGGATTTATCTCTCTGAGTACATCTCTTTCATTATCAATTGTGTTTTTTAAGAAGTATGGTGGGAGTCTATTCTTATGTGTTGATTACAAAAAGTTGAACTGGATTAAAATGAAAAATAGATAACCTATTCTGATAATCGATGATCTTTTTGACCAGTTGAGAGGAGCATATATCTTTTCTAAGATTTACATGAGATCAGGGTTTCATCAGTTGAGAGTACGGACTTCTGATATACAATGGATTATATTTAGTTTCTCGTATGGCCTATATGTGTTCATAGTAATTTAATTTTGGTTTGTGAGCACACCATGAGTGTTTATGGACTTGTTGAATAGAATCTTCTATTTTTTCCAGGATCAATTTGTGGTAGTGTTTGTGTGTGATATCTTGTTGTACTCCAAGATTCATGACAATCATTCCTAACACCATGACACCATCAAAATTACACTAAGATAGCATCCACTCTATACCAAGAAATCTAAATGTTAGTTTTGTATTGATCATGTACACTTCTTTCATCACATCAACTCATAGGAAAGAGTGTTTTAGACCTGGAAAGAGTATAGGAAATTGTATCTTGGTTACATACTAAGAATGTTTTCGATATACATTTCCCTCTTAGGTTTGAAGGATATTATCCAAGATTTTCCTAAGACTATTCTAGATTGGAAATTCCTATTACAGGCTTGACAAAAAATGGGATAAATTTTGAATGGTTGGAATCTTATGATAAAACCTTCTAGGAGTTGAAGACTCATTTTACATCAACACAAATTTTGATCCTACATAATTCATGTGAGGAGTATACAGTATATTGTGACGCTTCTAGAGTTGGACACAAAGTAGTGTTTATGAAAGGAGATCAAATTGTGCTATATGGGTCTTAGTAGTTGAGGCCTCATGAATTAAACTACCCTACACATGAACTTGATTTGGAAGTTATTGTTTATGCTTTGAAGTTCTTTCTGAATTATATGTTTTGTGAGAAGTTTACTATGTATATTAATCCGAAGTGTTTAAAGTATATCTTCTACCATATATATTTGAACCTCCTAAACACAAGATGGGTTGAACACATGTAGTCATTTTATTTAAAACTAGCATATACACCTAGGAAATGAAATATTTTGGTTCATTCATTAAGCTGTAAAACTTTGACATGGGTGGTTCATTAGTCTAAAGGTGAGTTGAATATGATGACATTGTTGGTCGAGATGCATGTGGTGGTTCAGGAGAGTCAAGTTCAAATGACTCTATTATTAGTTTTAGTGGATTATACTCTTTTGATCTAGATTAGATACAAGAAGTATGAGTATTAGGAATTATTAACCTTGAGTAAAATCCTTGAAGGTGATAATTCACCTTCAGATAGAAGCGTAGATGAGGATGAGATCATCTATATCAATAATTGGGTTATTGTGGCTATGAGCATGCGGGGAGAGATCATGTGTGAGTATTAATCCTCTAAGTGGGTGGTACATCCAGGTGTGACCAAAATGTAATGTGACCTATGTTGATAGTTTTGGTGGTTGGGGATGAAAAAAGAGATAGCAAGGATCATGACATGATGTTACACCTATCGGTGGGTAAAGGCAGATCATCGATGACCTGGTGATTTTCTATAGTCATTTTCCATTATGGAATAGAAGTGGGATGACATGAATATGGAATTTATAGTGGGTATCCCAAGGACACCCTAGAAGAATGATGCTAATTGGGTTGTTTTAGACCATTTGAAAAAGGTATATCATTTTTTTTCTATACATGAGACTTTCTCAGTGGAGTAGCTGTGATTTTTGTATGTGCAGGAGATAGTAAATATACATGGGGTGCCATGGACTAAAGTTTTCGATCATGATTCATGGTTTACATCATGATTCTAGAAAGTCTTACCAAAGGATATTGGTATGGAGGTTTTGTTAAGTATGACCTCCCACCCACATACATATGGGCAGTTGAAGTGTAAAATATTGGTTCTTGAGGGTATGTTGTGAGCATGTGTTTTAGATTTTTGTGGATCTTGGGATAGGCACCTATATTTGGAAGAGTTTTTTTATAATAACATATATTATGAAACTATACAGATAGAACCATACAAGCATCTATATGGTAGGTCATGTATACCACCGCTATACTGGATGGAGGCAGGTGAGTTGGAATTGTTTGGATCGAGTATCATGTATGAGACATTAGAGCAGGTGTAGCTAATTTGGAAGAGTATGGCTATAGGATAGAGTAAACAGAATTTGTATATTGATAGACATTAGTGACCCCTAGAGTTTATAGTGGATGATCGTGAATTCGTTAGAGTGTCACCTAAGTTGGGTCACTACATGATATAGAGGTAGGTCAAGCTGGCACCCAGGTTCATAAGACCGTTTGAGGTTCTAGAGAGAATCGGACCGGTGGCATACCGATTGGCTCTTCCACAGAAATATAGTGTTATGCATGACATTTTACATATATAACAATATAGATTGTATCACCCTTACCCTTATCATGTGATCTAGTTCTATGATGTTGAGCTAGAGATAGATACATCATTTGAGGAGTATCCAATGTATGAGTTGGATCACATTGAGAAAGTTTTGCGGGGAAATATCATGCCAATAGTTCGCATATTATGGAAACATGGACGTGTGTTGGAGGAGACTTCCAAAAGGGAATCAGATATGATGTCTAAATGTCCTAATATAGTCAATGTTTAATCTAATAGATTCTTCGGAGTGCTTCTCAAGAAGGAGATATTATAATGTGAAATGATTATAAGATACTGAGCTGTAATAAGGTGGGTAGATGTCTCATACTTGTTTTAGGTACTATTTTATCTTAACTTGATAACATTTAATTTTTGGTTTTACCTTTGGATGAGTTTGGGTGATAATTTCGAAAAATGGAAGAAGAATGGGTTGTGCACAATTGGCGCATGTTTAAAGAAAATGTTCACTTGATCACAGCAATCCATGTGAACCGAGGTAGAGGGGGTTCATATAGATGGTGCATATTTTGGAAAATTATGCACCCTAAAATTAGTAACCATGCACCCTTATAAATGGGGTTCATGGTTAATGTATACGGTTAGTGGAATTATGCTCCCCTTCCCAGAAAACCATGCATGGAGAGTAATTAATCCTAAAAATTAGTTGTAAAATGTCTCAAATCCTAATTTAAATACCAAATCGACACCCACATGACCCTAGGTCCTCATTCACAATTCTGGTGCTCTCTAGGTGAATTCCAAGCCTTCTCTACCTATTTTCATTATGATATGAAGCCCATATCGTAGATTTTCACCCTTACCTATATGTTGATTCTATCCCATTAGTTTCCCATTCATTCCCACTTCTTCTCTCATCCTTGAAAGGAGCTTCTATTTCTGTTTTAGATTATATCTAGATATAATATTGTGGATCTAGATCTCAAATTGTATATCTAGATACAGATCTAAGATATCTTGACCTTTTAATCTTGATTTATGGTTTTATAATTGGATCTTGATCTATGTTGTTGTGTTTTTCAATTTTGGGTGTTTCTATTGGGTGATCTTTCATCAATGAATTGAGGTAGGTGTTTTATAATTTAAAACCCATATTTGTGATCTTCATTTCATATATGAAAGTTGTATAATTTCAATAGTTTTTTTAAATTTAAATTCTTAAATTGATTTAATTAATTTTCTAGATTAATTAATAGAGGTAATTGTGAAATTATGAGATTTAGGGATTGTTGGGTTAGATAATTTGTTGGAGAATTGATTATGAGATATTGGGATTTAAAGAAATTCATAATTAATTGTGGGATTATTTATAAGGGAATTGAGATGGTTGATTTGCGTAATTAATTGTGGAATTAATTAGGGACATAGAGATTGTCTTTTGAATAATTAATTTTAGAACTTAAGTATGGGTTTTGGGATTGGTAAATCTTGATAATTAATTAATTAATTATATGATTTTGACATTGAGAAGTTAATCATTGATTTATTAATTAAATATGGGTTATCTAGAATGGATATTTGGTTAATTAATTGGGTAATTAATTATAGGATTTCACATAAGGAAATTATTGTTAAATTAGTGAGGGATATTGGGAATATTAATTAATTGTTGAGTTAATTAATAAGATTTAGAAGATTTATTTAGTGTTGAGTTGATTAATGAAATTGAGGGGATTAATTAACTAATGAGTTAATTAATAATATTTATATGATTAATTAATTTTTGAATTAATTAAAGAGATGATGAATGGTAATAATGACGTTCATATGATAATTGATATCTATAATGGTAACAATAGAATTATGATATTGAGTTGATATAGAATTGTAATAGTTGAATTCTAAAAAATGAAATCCCTTTGGAATAGTTCAGACTCTGGCATTGTCCAAAGCAGGCAATGAGATTCTAGTGTCTCTAAAATCAAGGGAATTTATGTGGTTAAATAAAGAATAATTTGATAATGTGATAAGTTTTTATTTGTGCATTTTGTTTATTTCTTTATAAAACTATGTACACTAATATTTTACTAGATATTATTTTAGACATCGTTGGTGGTGGCCTACAAAGTTGTACCCACACCCTACCTAGGATGCCTGATTGGTACTCAAATAGACTTCATTTTGGTGTGATAGGATAAAGTAAAAGGCCTTGTGTTAGATGGTTGATTTGGGGATGGAGCATGGATGAGGGAACAAGACATGGTTTGGGACCAACTAGGGAGTCGTTAGGGTCTTTGATTGAGTTTAATTTTGACACTGGACACATATTACCATGACATATCTACTTCTTAGTTTCGACATTGTATTTTCTAATTTTATTGTCTTCATAAATTTGTATTTTTGTGGTTATATATTATTCTATTGTTGATTATTTATTTCTGAAGGTGTATTACTCTAATAAAAGAGGGTACAATCTCCCCATGATCAAATTATTAGACCCTCACTGCTAGTCGGTAGCCTTTGGTGTATGAGGAGGTGGGGTTGAGGTCACATTGTGAACCAGCTCAGGGAACAGGTGTGTGGCACTCAGTCCAAGAGGTTACATTAGGTAATCTTCCCTAAAATTTTAAAGAATAAGAAACCAACATATAGTGTATTTTGGTACACTTGTGCGTCATCGATTGTATGCTCCTTGGAAATATCCTCATGTGATTTTGGAGTTGGTGTTTTAGAAACATATTTTTATACTTTGATTATAAATATATTCAAAGATTTAAATACTAATAAAACATATTATTATATATATTAGGTGCTTGGGGGTACAATTACATTTAAATGCACCCACACACATGCCAGAAAGAAGTTCATAGCCCCCCCCCCCATGGGACATCCTACCCATAAACCTTATTTATTCAGTACATGGCAGTTCCTTATAATGATATTAAAAATGAAGTTCCATGATTATATTCGTAAATATCGCTTTAAGTTGGATAAAATTCTATGAAGGGGCACATAGTATGTATAATGTTAGGTGTGAGTACTCAAAAGCAGATGAGACTTCATCTCATGAAGTTCTCACTTGGTAATCTCTAAGATGAGAAATTATGAGAACAAACATGCTAGTATGAGTTTTTCATGTTTAGGTGTCATATAATATTTCTATCTGTGAGCATATACAATGGTATTTAGAACTTAAGATTATAATTTATTCATTTCATGTCTCGTTCACATAGATTTAATAACCAAAACTATGAATATATATGCTTTTATGAAGTAGGGTACATTGGCTGCATCACGAATGACATGTTATCAATAGATAAGTTAGGGAAGGATTTTTCCCTTACATCTATATGGAATTTGATATCACTGACCTTTGATTTGAATAGAACTATCACCTAAAATTTCATTTTCATTATGTAAATACGTGTTTATTTAATATAGTCAAATAAATACATACCAAGTATATAGGTTGATGACATAGATGTGTAACCTACTTAAATGAATATTGATACAAAGTGATTATATTACACGATGAGTGTTCATTTTTTTGTTATCGACATTGCAACTTTAAGTTCATTGTCTTGGGTAACTTGAAACATTGTTAGATAGTAATATTGTACATTATACAAGACCTCCTAATGAAAACAAGAAATAATCATAACGGTCCACATACCATGTATTTCAATTGAACTCGATTATAATATATTTGAATTTAATTAATGGAATGAATGATATTCTAATGACCGGAGAATAATTTAATTCATGTTTTATAGATATTAAGTATTTATTTATGAATAAATATTTAATTAAAAGTTTATTCAGGTACTAAATAAATAATGAGAAATATGAGGGGACCAAGATCATTTCCAATGATAAATATTAATTTGCAAGCAGGTAAAATAATATTTATTATTTATCTAGTTATCACATGCGATAAAATAATATTAATATAAATATTATTAGGGAATGGGTTCAGGAATTGTTTATTATATTATTTAAGGGTCGATAAGTAATTATATAATATTTTAAACTAAACCTTTCTCTATAAATAGATGGTTATGTATATTGTGTAGGGTTAATCAAAAAAATTATATTTGAGAATTTTTGTGCACAATGGGATTGTCTCTCCATTTCTATTACTCTCTTCCTCTCAAGAATAAGAATCCTTAGAGAGATTCATTTAAGACCTAAGGAACTAGCAGCGATCAAGATGAACAACAAAAGATGGGAGAACTATTATTCTAGAACCCTGTTTTTTATTGTTATTTATCATAGATCAAAGGATCACTTGTGGATCACAACTAGTGGGATTCTACACTTGTATCCTATCAGTGCAATGATGGTAATTTGAAAAGGGTTTTTTGGATGATCAAAAACACCTTTGAGGAATGATCCTAAGGTAAGGTATCATTTCTTTTGTTCATATTTAACTTAAATATAAATTTAACATGCAAATATCCCCTACCAGGTTCCGAGTTCACTTATGTCAATATTTTGTTGAAAACCTTCATTTAATATGGTGTTTATATGTTGTAAAATTTTTAAATGATCCATTTAATATGAAAAAAAATTTATGGTTCTTTCACCCACCAAGGTGCATCTACTATGCTCAGAACCTTTAAGTGGTATCTAAGTGGTCAGGTTTTAAATTTATAATTTTTCATTTTATTTTTGATCTATTAAGTGAAAAAGTGGATAAATATTAATTTTTGGAATATTCATTATTTAATCTATTTTTAATTAACATGATTTTTACATATTAACTATCCTCGTTAAAGGTTTATTTTTATTAAAGGACTATGAACGGATGAATAATTGTCAGATATTCTATCGAGAGGTGATAAGGATTTTAGAAAATAAGACCATGTTACACAACATGTATCTAGAGTACACACTGGGTAGCAAGGTTCACTACACTTTTCCATGTCATGGGATACATGATGTGCTAAGATGTAACTACACCTGGAGAATTTATTACGCACCATGTGTAGACTGAGCTAACCTGGAAAAGGATTTTCAAATTACACACCGTCTAACTGGTATTCATGTCATGTAGTCTACATAGTTTAGCAGGAAAAATTATATATACCATGATTTCAAATACATGGTTAAATCACCTAAAATAATGACAACTTTTAGAATTAATGAAATATACAACATGTAGCTAGTGTACATGGTGTGTGGTTTATTATTTCTCACATCTGAAATACATTTTGGGTACTTTGATGGATCATGAAGGCACGCAGCTAGTAGAACACATGACATGTAAATAGAGTACACATCATGTGGTCCTACATTCAAAAAGTATGCCAAGCCCTGGGTTATGAAGACACATTTAAAGAGTGATATAAATCATATAACTATCTAGTAAATTTCATGTAGTCCATCTGAGGTAAACATTAAATAATTGTACATTTATCTCAGGTACACAACATTCGAGGAACACAACATGTAGCTCATAAGTATATGTTATGTATTATATAAATAAATGACATAATGAAATTATATTAAATTTCTAATTTCATCATTTAAACCTTATTATATTGATTTAAACCAAATATGTTTGAAAATTTAAAAAAGGTTTTAAAATTTCATTAAATGCTTAATTAGATTAATGTACTATGTAATTATTGGTCGTGTAGTTTGTTTTCCCTGAATTTATTAATGATGGGTGTTGGACTCCTCGTGTATTAATCATGTTTTAATGATCACAAATATTGTTACTATTAATTAATCTCATTATTCTGTCCAAATCTTATGCATGATAACAAATATTACTTATCTTATCAAACCTCTGTATTTATGTTTCAAGTTCTCTTACCTTATAATGGTTAAGCTTAATTCACATTCTGCATATTACTATTTAAAATTGAATATAGTTATTTGTATAAGTATCAAGACATCATGAAGTTTGACACAGTAAGACAGACTCTGAGCAAGACACAGACACTGTGAAGTCTAAGTCGCAGACACCGTGTAGGACACACCGTGACCCAGACACCGTGAAGGACACACCGTGACCCATACACAGTGAAGGACACACCGTGACCCAGACACTGTGAAGGACACATAGTGACCCAGACACCGTGAATGACATTCCATGAGTCAGACACCGTGAGCTAGGCATCGTGACATGGACACACCGTGAAGCACATACCGTGAAAGAGACACCAGTTCAAAGAGACATCGTTTGCACAACTATTGTGACACTGTTTCTTATAATTTTTTTCAATATTATTTAAATATTGCTAACCATCATATTTGATGTTTTTAATGAAATTAATGTTATTTAATTATAGTTGTTGCATGTCAAGAAACCGTAACTCGTACCTATGGAAAGGAAATAATTCCTATTTCCGGAGCTCGTAAAATATAAAGAAGATTGAGCTGCAGTAGAGGATACTCTCGGACTTGAAACGTCTCGACACACATGATACAATACATGTGAGCTCTGTACTGAATAGAAGAACAATCTTGATCACAACTGTGAAGAACACATTTCATGATCCTCAAAGAAGTTCCATACATGCAATCCTACATTAATTAAGAACACATGAAGTACTCTAGATTCAAGAGAAAATCTTCTCTCCTAGAGGAACAAAAGATGAACCACGACACTCTGTTTTTTCAAAGAAAAAACAGAGAAGGACTCATAAGCATTTCTGCTGAATCCAATGAGTCCAGAGCTACACTGCCAATCACTAGATATTTCTAAACTTCCATATATTATCTCTAAGTGATTTAATATTTACTTTAGAGTAGTGTGTGTATCCTGTTTATTTTACACACACACTGTCTCATGTGCTGAACTGGAGGATATCACAATCCTCATACAAAAAACTCTTTACTCTTGTTTACCCACAACAACTGTGGAAGAGGTCCTTGTGTGGCCTGGTATTTAATTTTGTTTCCCACAAATATCAGTGGTAGAGGTCCCTGCGTGGCCTGGATAGTCTTGTACTGTTGTCAACCCCGAACCATGCTGTGGATCAATTATATATATAAATTTTAGAGGACTAAGTCTTAGCTTGAGACTGAACCTCTTGGATATATCTTCTATGCATTTTTAGTTTAAGTTAAAAATATATAGTATCTAATTTATATTTCTTTGCTTATTACTTTGAAATACAAATATGTTTTAAAGTTACTTTGATAGTTAATCTAGAAAGTGTTTGTATCTATGGTAAATCAATAGGTTAGTTTCAAAAGATTATTTAATATTCTAATTAGATTAACTGAGAACTAATCAATATTTTGAGAATCTAATTGAACCTTTTACAGTTTTACAAATTCACTACAGTTTAACTTGTTTTATAAATTGGTGTATTTTAATAGAAAATATTTCAACAAAAATTTTGATTGGAACTCAATTCACCCCCCTCTTGAGTATCCACTCCGACCAACATTTGGTATCAGAGGTTGTCTTTGTACAAGTTTCAAAACATTCTGTTTTTCAACTGTGGTTTTAGTTTTATCATTAAAGATCTTAAATTTCTGTTAGTTCTAAATTTTATCTCTTTAAATATATTTTCTAAAATCTAGTTATGTATAATAGACTAGAAGGTGCTGCTACTAACCAGACACCTTTCTTTAATGGTAGAAACTATGCCTAGTGGAAAATTAAGATGAAAATTCATTTGGAAAGTATGGGTTTTGATATCAGGACTGCTATAGAGTCTCAATATGAAATTCTAGAAACTGAAATAACAACTTGGGATGAACCTAAAAAAACTTCTTACAATAATAATTATAAATCAATGAATTCTTTGTACTATGCTTTAAGAGATGAAGAGTTTAACAGAATATCGGCTTGCAAAACTGCCTATGAAATTTGGGATACTTTGGGAGTTTCTCAAGAAGGAACAGCCAATGTTAAAGAAATGAGATTAAATACTTCTACTATTAAATATGATAATTTTAAAATTAAGACTCATGAACCTATTTCTGATATGTATCTCAGGTTTAATGATATTGTAAACACTATGAGTTCCCTTGGTAAGGTTGTTCTAGCAAAGGAACAAATCATGAGAATCTTGAGATGTCTACCAGACCGATGGAGAGGCACTTCTGTTTCAATCAGAGAATCATGTGACATTGGAGCTCTGCCTCTCAAAGAACTTATTGGTAAGCTTATGATGTATGAGGAAGAAATCAAAGTGAATAATTAGGAATATGATGAACCCAAGAGAAAATTCGTGGCATTTAAGCCTACTTCTTCAAAGAGCAAGGACAAAGACAAAGTTCAAATACAAACTGAAGGTTCTACAAGTGACAATTTAGACTCTGCAGTAATGCTGAAATGGCACAGATAGCCAGGAGGTTTAAGAAATTCTATAGGAAGAAGAAATTCTTAATTAAAACAAACTAGAAAGGTAAATATGACAACAAAGGTGACTAGAAAAAGGATCGAAAAAAGCCATATAAAAGTGATGAAAAAGTCTGATCTGATTGAAAAATTAAAGGACATGTAAAGGCTGATTTTCCAAAATTGAAGTTCAAAAAGAAATATGACAACAAGGAAAATAAGTACAAGAAATCCATGAAAGCTATATGGAGTACTTCAGAAGACAGCACAAGTGAATTAGAAGATACTGATTTCGAAAATAATTGTGCTAACATGTCTTTCATGACCAACACATCTGAGGTAACCTTAGATACTCCTATTTTAAATTCCTATTATTCTGGAGTTGATGCTGAATCTGATTCTGATTCTGAAGACATGATTAATGCTGAATTATCTAAATACTATAACATGCTGGAGGAAACATGCAATGAACTTAAGGACAAATATAAGTCATTAATAAACAACATTCTCTCACTGTAAATGTTAAATCTTCCCTTGATATAGAAAAAGAAAATAATTATCAACTATTAAAGGAAAATATAGAATTGAAAATATCTAATGAGATACTTAGAAAGGACTTAGAAAATTTCACAAATAGAAAGGTTAATCTAACTCAAATTCTGGGAAAGAAAGTGTCACCAAAATACACTACTGGAATAGGCTACCATCCTGGAAAAAGACAGTTCACTAAAACTAGATTTATTCCTAAATCTGGACAAAACTCTGCTAGTTCTAGTTCTAGAGATTCATATGCTTCAACTAGTTAATCACATAATTATATATCAAATAGAGTTTATTTTTTAAAATATGTTGAATCTATTGATTATATGAGACCCATAAGACAAATTTGGGTACTTAATGCTTTGCTTTCTAACCTTTCTGGACCCAAGAGAATCTGGGTTCCAAAATCATTCTCTATTTAAAACTATTTTGTAGGAAACCTATTTAAAGAGTTCCCATAAGAAGACATGGTATTTGGACAGCGGATGTTCAAGACATATTTCTGGGGATTATTCATGCTTCAAGAGATTAATAAATGTTGATGGAGGCTATGTCACCTTTGGTGATAATTCTAAAGAAAAAATCATCATCATAGGCCAAATTGGTAACAATAACTCAATTTTAATTTCTAAAGTTTAATTTGTTGATGGATTGATATATATCTTGTTAAGTATATCTCAATTATGTGATGATGGATTTAATGTTAAATTTGAAAATGATTCTTGTAATTTTTTTAATTCTAAGAATGTTTTAATATTTTCTGTTTTAAGAAATGAAAATGTTTATGCTGTTGATTTAAATTCTATAGCTAAGAAAAATGTTACTTGTTTAAATGATTTTCATAAAGAGTCTTGGATTTGCATAAGAGATTAGGACACTGAAACATCCATTCACTTATAAAATTGACTAGTAAGAACTTAGTTACAGACTTACCCAAACTTGAGTTTCCAAATGAAAATTTTTTTAATCCTTGTCAAAAGGGAAAACAACACAAAATATCTTTCAAATCAAAGAAAGAAGTTTCAACTTCTCAACCTCTCGAGTTGGTTCACATGGACTTGTTTGGACCATCAAGATTTTCTAGCTTAAATGGGAAGAACTATGTCTATGTCTTAATAGATTAAATTTCTAGATATACTTGGGTATATTTATTAGCTCACAAAAGTGAATCTTGTTCATATTTTTTTAAATACTCCATGTCTGTAGAAAACCTCAGAGGACTTAAGATTAAAACCTTTAGAAGGGATCATGGTCGTGAGTTTGCAAATCAAGATTTTGAATCTTACTACTCACAAAATTGTTATATTCATAACTTTTATGCTCCTAGGACACCTCAGCATAATGGTGTAGTAGAAAAAATGAATAGAACCCTGCAAGAAATTGCAATAACCATGTTAAATGAGTATGACATGCCTATTTACTTTTGGGCTGAAGCTGTAAATACAGCTTTTTATATTATCAAAAGAGTCTTAATTAGAACTGTTCTCAAAAATACCCCTTATGAGTTGTGGAACAATAGGAAAACTAAAGTTAATTACTTTAGTGTCTTTGGTTGCAAAGTCTTTATTCTCAATACCAAGGATAATCTGGATAAGTTTGCTTCTAAGAGCGATGAAGGAATATTTTTAGGGTATTCTATAACTAGCAAAGCCTATAGAGTTTTAAATACGATAACCAAGTGTGTGAATGAATCTATTCACATAAAATTTGATGAAACTGATCCACATGAACCTAAGTCATCTCTTGAAAATCTTGAAGAAGATTTATCTGTTCTGAAAATTAATGATAAAATCAATGAACCTGCTGTAAATACAACCAGTTCTGAAAATATTTCAGAATCTGCTCCTAATGAACACGAACCTAGAGAAGAACCTGAAATTTATAGTCCTACCTTTACTAGATCAACTAGTATTATAAAGAATCATTCCTTAGATGCTGTTGTAGGAAATCTTGATAGTGGGACACAGACTAGAGCTTCTCTTAGAAATCAGGTTAAACATCAAGCCTTCTTGTCATAGCTTGAACCTAAAAATATTGATGATGGTATTAATGATGAATGTTGGGAAATTTATATACAAGAAGAACTTATTTAGTTTGAAAGAAATAATTATTGTAAACTAGTATAAATATATAAGGACACTTTCACCATAGGCACAAAATGGGTTTCTAGAAATAAAGTAGATGAATCTGGAAACATAGTTAGAAACAAGGCTAGATTAGTTGCACAAGGTTATAGTCAAGAGGAAGGAATTGACTATGAGGAGACTTTTTCTCCAGTAGAAAGACTAGAAGACATTAGAATTCTACTTTCTTATGCTGCACATCTAAATCTCAAACTATATCAAATGGATGTCAAGAGTGCTTTATTAAATGGATATATTGCTGAGGATGTTTTTATTGAACAACCACTTGGATTTACAAACCCTCATTTTCCAAATCATATTTTCAAATTATCAAAATCTTTATATGGTTTAAAGCAAGCTCCAAGAGCTTGGTATGACATATTATGTACTTTTCTAATTTCTAAAGGTTTTACAAAAGGTATAGTTAATCCTACTCTTTTTATAAAACAAATTTCTAAAAATGTTTTAGTTGTAAAAATTTATGTAGATGATATTATATTTGGATCTTCAAAAACTTCTTTATGTACTGATTTTTCTAAAATGATGCAAAAAGAATTTGAGATGAGTTTAATGGGTGAACTTAAATTCTTTTTTGGATTTCAAATCTTTCAAAACAATGATGGAATTATTTTAACTCAAAGTAAATATACTAGAGATATTTTAAAACGTTTTGGATTGGATAGCACAAAAATTAGTGACACTCCCATGAGTACCACCTGTAAGTTGGATCTTGATGAAGATAGAAAATATTTTGATCAAACCACTTATAGAGGAATGATTGGAAGTCTACTCTACTTGACTGCTAGTCATATTGATATTATATTTAGTGTGTGTATGTGTTATCATTTTCAATAAAACCCTAAAGAATCACATTTAAATGTTGTAAAGAGAATTTTCAAATACCTAAAGCATACTCCCAATTTAGGACTATTCTATCCAAAATGACAATCATTTGAACTAGTTACTTATTATGATGCTGATTTTTCTGGATGTAAGTTAGATAGAAAAAACACCTCTAGAACATGTCAACTTTTATGTAAGTCACTAGTATCATGGTGTAGTAAGAAAAAAAAATCTTTTGCATTGTCTACTACAGAAGCTGAATACATGGCTGCTAGAAGTTGTTGTGCACAAATTTTGTGTATGAAACACACATTACTAGACTATCGATATCAATTCAGACATGTTCCAATAAATTGTGACAACACAAGTGCTATTATCATTTCAAAGAATCCTGTTTCACATTCTAGGGAAAAACATATTGATGTATGACATCACTTTTTGAGGGATCATTATCAAAAGGGTGATATCACTTTATAATTAATTGGTACTGAATATCAACTTGCTAATATATTCACTAAACCATTAAATTCTGAGAGATTATATTAAATCATACATGATCTTGGTATGATCAATCATAAATAGACATCTTACAGATCTTACTGTTTACTATTTTTACTATATTTTACTTTACGGTTTCATGTTCACTATTTTTCAGTTACTTTTTCATGCTTACAGTCACACAGTTAACACCTAGTGTTCACGGTCAGTTACTTAACTGTCTCACCGTGACTGAACAGTTCACCAGCTGTCTCACCGTGATGACGGATTTTCATCGCACCGTAATGCCTACTCAGGGTCTCACCGTGAAGACTATTTATACTTTTATTTTAACCTGTATCGCGGTAATTTTTATTTCACCGCTATTTGATTTCCCGCGTTTTTATTTTTGTGATGCTTGACATTCCCAAATGATAAAACATAAATTTTTCACCCGAATCCTCACCTGAACTCTCTCTTGAACCTTCTCAATCTTGAAAACCTTCCCTCCTTCTCCCTGTCTTGAACCTTCAGTGAATTCCAAGGATGAAGCGTCCATCTTCACCCTCATCTGAGAAGCATTGCACGCAGAAATAGAAAAGAGCACCAAATATTGCACCCAAAGGACCTCTAAATCCAAACCTAGTAAGTCATAATGTAGTAAGTAAAAAATAGATTTTCCTTGAGTGTCTTTTATCTAGTAAGTCTTTGGTTCTAAAAGTTTTAAGAGAACAAGGATGGATCGAATGGTTTTCTACAAAAGATATACCTATATACCCGAGGTTGGTATCTCAGTTTTACCAGTATGTCATGTTTTCCTTTGATGCTGGAGAAAGTTTTATGGTGACAAGCTGGATAAATGGACAAAAGTGTTCATTCTCTTCAAGGTTATGGGCTGCATGCCTGATAATTCCTTATGAAGGGATTTTTTATCATTACCAGAGAGACCCTCCTCCAACAACTATCATATTTGATCTGGAAAATGCACTAGAGATCCTGATTGGAAATGGAACCAAGCAAAGGGCCATAGCAGCTAAATTGGATGGGGAGACAAGACTGCTGTTCAAATTTGTTCATAATTTGATTATTCTAAGAAAACGATATTTTTCTAGGATGACGTATCAGGATGTGTTCCGGATTCACCTGTTGAAGAATAGACATAAGAACACTCTTTGAAAATATGTCATTCACCACATATGTGAGCTGATTAAAGTCACTTCAAAATCCACCTCCTTGTTTTACTCAAGGATGATTTCGGCCATGTTAGTTGTCAAGGGAGTAGTTGGACCGAATAAAGAAAAGCTAGAGGATTTTGATTTCGGTTTATCCAAGCCTATCATCAGAAGGATGAAGATTAATTGGAACCCCTGGAAGAAGTAGTGGGTTGAGGATAATGATGAACTTTATAAGAAGTATAATCCTACGGATTATCCAAGAAGGCCAAAGAATATAACTGATCCTGGTTTGGAACCAGATGAAGTGGTTGAGTCCCTAGAAGAGGAAGAAGAAGAAGAAGAGGCTGAAATACCTCAAGAGGAAGTAGCTTCTATTGAGAAAGAAACGGTTGTTGTCTCTGATGTTGTTCCTGCTGAAATAACTTCTAGAGAGGATGTTTATGTTGTTTTTAGAGAAGAATCTCCTGCTTCTAGAGATGATGTTGATCAGGAAATTCATCCTGAGGCTGCAAGAGATTTGATTATCCCTGTTTTAGAGCAGCAAGCCATGGAAGAGTCTAGTGGTGCAGAAGACATCCCTGTCATGGAAGAAGATAATCTAGGAGAAATCCCTATTTGTGTAAATGTTAATCAAGAGTATCTACCTGTAGAAAAGGAAGTAAGTATGGAAGCACTGCCTGAGGAACAATCTGTTCCTGAGTACATACCCTCTGCTGAAGAGAGGATAGAAATTGCCTTTCAGCTGGAAAGGCAAGAATTTGCTGAAGAGATTAGAGCTGATCCAGTGGATCTTAACCCAGTTCCAGAGCCTCAAAAATCTGAAATGGAAGCACATTTTGAGGGGGAGGAACCTCAAAACCTTAAGATTGATGAAGCTGGATCTTCTGAAACCTCTCAACAAACTGTCACATATTCTGTGTACACTTGGTATGAGTTTCCACGTTTTTATGATGTGAGTGAATCACAGCAAGTGACTGCAACTGGAATTCACCTATCTTCTCAATTTCATTTGAAGTCAGTCGCTCATACGGTCCCAGAGCCTCAACCTGAACCTGCTTCTGTCCCATAACATCAAGCAGAATCTCAACCAGAACCTGTACCACTACCGTCACCTACTCCCTTACCTGACCAACAACCTTTTGTAACTTAAGATGATTTGAAAGTCTTTGGAGAGACTATATTAGATGGAGTTGAGAAGATTATATCCTCTCAACCTCATCATGTGACTCAACTAAGTCAAGAAGATGCCTCGATTCTTTTGGAAAAAATCATTCTGCATATTCAACCAAGGATGATCCGTGAAATTCAAGAAGTCAGAGTTGAAAATAAGCTTCTAAGTGCTGATGTTGCAACTTTGAAAAGTATGGTAGCAGACATGCAGAAAGAACTGACTTCGAGATCCAAGATTACTCATGTTTCTTCTCCTGCACCTGTTGTTACTTATCCAGAACCAAATGTTTCCAACATTTCCAGAGAGATTGTTTCTCAAGTTCACCCATATCTGTTGTCGTTTGATGAGAAGATTGGTGTAAGACACACCAAGATGCTGCAACGCATGAGGGAGCTTGTAGAAAATATGAATAAGCTCACAGATGAGTACACTGGCTATCTTCAAAAGGTTTTGAAACATCTCAAAGTTCTCACCATAGTTGTAAAGGCATATCATCCATCTGGTCAGGCTTATGTTCCCTCTTTGGATGATTCTCTACTGAGATCCATAATCATGGAAGAAATTCAAAATGCTCTTAGTGGTTTAGATCTGTCTCCTTTGTCAGAAGTGGTTAAGAACTATGATCGAGCTTTGGACCTGGTCAGAATTCATTCTAAGATTGACAATGATGATCAACAGGAGATATCCAAGAATATAGATTTTAATCTCAACCGGATTTTCTCCAAAAGTGATATGACCAATCACTTTAAGTATCTTGTAGAGAATTTGAAAATACCTCTATTGACTCAAGCTTTTAAATCTCATGTTCAGAAGCATGCAGAGTTTACAAGATTGTTTAACAAATTCATGGAGAATAAGGATGATTTTGAAAAGGCTATGCAATATAGTGGAGAAATCATTACTGATTTCATAAATCTTCTGAATTCGTATCTTCATGTGCAGAGTACTACTATCATTGCTCTAGCTGCTGCACCCCTTAGACCTGGTCTACCTTCCCTAGCCTCAACTGCTATGTCAGTCAGCCAAGCCCTTTCTCAGATCAGACCAGTCAATCTTGATCAACCACAGACTAGATCTTCTACAGCTCCTACTTTGTCTCCCTCCATATTTGAAGTTCTACCTTTACCATCTTTGTCTACTAACTCCATGCCTTCTTCTACATCAGCTCCAGCTCCTACTGATAAAGGCAAAGAGAAATCCAATCTGGGATTCCAACCATTGTATCTTAATTTTTGATGGGATATCTTTTGTTGTTTCCTGTTTGTATTTCTCCTATATGTTTTATTCTGAACCTTCCTAATGAAAAATTTATTGTTTCACTCCATTCTCTCTACTTTTTGATAATACCAAAAGGGGGAGAAACGGTGAGTAGAGTTGTATCTTAGTATTTTATCTCTTTTTATTATATATGTTATTTTATCTAACACTGCTTTTCATTTATATTTTAACTATAAATGATTTGTGATCATCAAAAAGGGGGATATTTTTGGACACCTCATGTATTAATCATGTTTTAATGATCAAAAATCTTATTACTGTTAATTAATCTCATTATTATGTCCAAATCTTATGCATGATCACAAATCTTACTTATCTTATCAATCCTCTGTATTTCTGTTTCAAGTTATCCTACATTTTAATGGTTAAGCTTAATTCCCATTTTGCATATTACTATTTAAGTTTGAATATAGCTATTTGTATAGGTATCAAGACACCATGAAGTTTGACACAGTAAGACAGACTGTGTGCAAGAAACAGACACCGTGAAGTCTAAGTCACAGACACCGTGAAGGACACACCGTGACCCAGACAACGTGAAGGACACACCGTGACCCAGACACCATGAAGGACACACCGTGACCCAGATACCGTGAAGGACACACCGTGACCCAGACACCGTGAATGACACACCATGAGTCAGACACCGTGAGCTAAACACCGTGACGTGGACACACCGTGAATCACATACTGTGAAGGAGACACCTGTTCAAAGAGACACCGTTTTCACAACTACTGCAACACCGTTTCTTATCCTTTTTTTCAATATTATTTAAATATTTCTAACGGTCATATTTGATGTTTTTAATGCAATTAATGTTATTTAATGATAGTTGTTGCATGTCAGGGAATCGTACCTCGTACATATGAAAAAGAAATCATTCCTATTTCCAGATCTCGTGGAATATAAAGAATATTGAGCTGCAGTAGAGGATACTCTCATGCTTGACACGTCTCGACACACATGCTACAATACACGTGAGCTCTATACTGAACCAAAGAACAATCCTGAGAACAACTGTGAAGAACACAATTCACGATCCTCAAATAATTTCCATACATGCAATCCTACATTACTGAAGAACACACAAAGTACTCTAGAGTCAAGAGAACATATTCTCTCCTGGAGGAACAAAATCTGACCCATGATACTCTATTTTTCAAAAGAAAAACTAGAGACGGGCTAAAAAGAATTCTTGTTGAATCCAATGAGTCCAGAGCTGCACTGCCAATCACTAGATCTTTCTAAACTTACATATACTATCTCAATGTGATTTATTATTTAATTTCGAGAAGTGTGTGTATCCTGTTTATTTTACACACACACTGTCTCCTATGCTGAACTAGAGTATATCGCAATCCTCACACCAAAACTCCTTACTCTTGTTCACCCATGACAACTGTGGAAGAGGTCCTTGTGTAGCATGGTCTTTATTTTTGTTTCCCACGAAGAATAGTGGTAGAGGTCCCTGTGTGGCCTGGACAGTCTTGTACTATTGTTAACCCCGATCCAGGGTATGGATCAATTATATATATAAATTTGAGAGGACTAAGTCTCGTCATGAGACTGAACCTCTTGGTTATATCTGCTATGCATTTTTAGATTAAGTTCAAAATATAATGTATCTAATTTATATTTTGTTGCTTATTACTTTGAAATACAAATCTGTTTTAAAGTTACATTGATAGTTAATCTAGAAAGTGTTTGTATCTATTTTAAATCAGTAGGTTAGTTTCAAAAGCTAATTTAATCTCATGATTAGATTAACAGAGAACTATTCAATCTTTTGAGAATCTAATTGAAACTTTTACAGTTTTACAAATTCACTACAGTTTAACTTGTTTTTTAAATTGGGAGATTTTAATTGAAAATATTTCAACAGAAATTTAGATTAGAACTCAATTCGCCCCCCCTCTTGAGTATCCACTCTGACCAACATTTGGAATCATAGGTTGTTTTTATAAAAGTTTTCAAAACATTCTACTTTTCAACTGTGATTTTAGTTTCATCATTAAAGATCTTAAATTTCTGTTGGTTATAAATTTTATCTCTTTAAATTTATTTTCTTAAATCTAGTTATGGATAATAGACTAGAAGTTGCTGCTACTAACTGGCCACCTTTCTTTAATGGTAAAAACTGTGCCTAGTGGAAACTTAAGATGAAAATTGATTTGGAAAGTATGTGTTTTGATATCTGGAATGCTATAGAGTCTCAATATAAAATTCCAGAAACTGAAAGAACAACATGGGATGAACCTAAAAAAACTACTTATAATAATAATTTTAAAGCTATGAATCCCTTGTACTGTGCTTTAGGAGATGAAGAGTTTAAAAAAAATATCTACTTGAAAAACTGCCTATGAAATTTTTGATACTTTGGGAGTTTCTTATGAAGGAACAACCAATGTTAAAGAAATGAGATTAAATAATTATACTATTAGATATGATAATTTTAAAATGAATATTGATGAAATTATTTCTGATATGTATCTCAGGTTTAATGATATTTTCAACACTATTAGTTCACCTGGTAAGGTTGTTCCAGCAAAGGAACAAATCATGAGAATCTTGAGATGTCTACCAGACCTATGGAGAGGCACTTCTGTTTTAATAAGAGAGTCATGTCACATTGGAGCTCTTTCTGTCAAAGAACTTATTGGTAGGCTTATGATGTATGAGGAAGAACTCAAAGTGAATAAGGAGGAAGATGATGAACCCAAGAGAAAATCCGTGGCATTTAAGTCTAATACTTAAAAGAGCAAGGACAAAGACAAAGTTCAAATACAAACTGAAAGTTCTACAAGTGACGATTCAGACTCTAACAGTGATGCTGAAATGGTACAGATAGCCAGGAGGATTAAGAAATTTTATAGGAAGAGGAAATTATTCAGAAAAAAAACTACAGAGGTAAATATGACAACAAAGGTCACTAGAAAAATGACTGGAAAAAGACAAATGAAAGTGATGAAATAGTCTTCTATGAGTGCAGAAGGAACGGACATGTAAAGGTTTATTGTCCAAAATTGAAGTTCAAAACGAAATATGACTACAAAGGACAATAAGTACAAGAAATCCATGAAAGCTACTTGGAGTGCTTCAGAAGATAGCACAAGTGAATCAAAAGCTACTGATTCTGAAAAGAATCGTCCCAACACGTGTTTCAGGACCAACACATCAGAGGTAACCTTAGATACTCCTGTTTTAAATTACAATTATTCTAGAGTTGATGTTGAATCTAATTCTAGTTCTAAAGACATTACTAAAGCTGAATTATCTGAATACTGTAACATGCTGGAGGAAACATGCAATGAACTTAAGGACAAATATAAGTCATTAAAGAAACAGCATGCTCTAACTGTAAATGATAAATCTTCCCTTGATATAGAAAAAGAAAATAATGATCAACTATTAAAGGAAAATAAAGAATTGAAAATGTCTAATGATCAACTTAGAAAGGACTTAGAAAATTTCACAAATGGAAAGGATACTCTAACTCAAATTATAGGAAAGCAAGTGGCACCAAAATACACTACTAGAATAGGCTACCAACCTGGAAAAAGACAGTTCACTAAAAATAGATTTATTCCTAAATCTGGAAAAAATTATGCTAGTTCTAGTTCTACAAATTCATATTCTTCAACTAGTTATTCAAATAATTATAGATCATATAGAGTTTATAATTCCAAATATGTTGAATCTATTGATTATATGAGACCCATAATGTAACGAACTGAATCTGAAGACCCTCCACTGGTGCCCCGTACCCGGTTCACCACATGACCTCAAGCGCATTTCCCCAAACGCCAGAGGCTGCCGACTAACAGTGAGGGCCTTAGTGATTCGTTGGGGAAACTATGCCCTCATTCGGTAAATTATACAGTGAAAAAAACAACCAGGCACAATAGCAGAAACAATCAACAGCATACAACAAGTGAAGTGAATAGCGGAAGCAATGGATACATAATAATTATGCAACATGGTACATATGTCTATGGAAAGCAGTAAACAAACAAACGTGTTGAAGTAAAACTGAAAACAAAGTGAAAAATAAAACAAAGTAAACTCCTCAATATCACAAGCCTCAACTCGGTCCCATGCTCTCCAGCTCCAGTGAATCGAGAACCTGAAGTAGAAGGGGGATTGACCTTATCTATACCTGCAGCAACATAGTCTGCTTGGGCCCAAAAGCATGGCCCAAATAGGGAGTGAGATACAATCTCAGTAGGCACTCACCCAAAGATTTGTGCCTAATAGTCAATGAATACATGGAAGTAATAAAACGAGAAGAAATAAATAGGAAAGCACAAGCAGCTACAAACCACAGTTCTAACAAACAGAGGACACAAGTTAACAGATAGAAACAAATGAGAAAAGGTAACCCTCCGGTTAGCTCTCAAAGCCTAACACCTATGGTTCAACCTATAAGTACTAGCAACCCTCTAGGAGGCACACACATTCTCACCCCTTCTGGTTCAGCTATGAAAGTTAAATAATAGACTCTCTGAGGAAGCACTCGTCGTCAATTCCCCCTATAGTCTCGTATCGTCCTAAAGGCTCTCTGGGGAAGCACTCAATGTCTCATTCCTCATGTGGCCCGTGTTGAGGAACTACAGACTCTCTGAGGAAGCACTCATCGTCAATTCCCCATGTTGTCTCGAATCGTATTTAAAGACACTCTGGAGAAGCCCTTACGTCAATTCTCCCTTTGGTCTACTACCCTAGTTTCTCACAGTCCTGGGTGAAAATAAACATGCATAGCGTGCATGTGTCGTCCAAGTAAACCTAAATAACTACTTGTCTACCATTCTAAGGCTCAACAGTAATAAAGTAGCAGTTCCACTATCCTAGGGCTAGGCATGGAAACTGGAAAAACTCCAAACAGGCAGAAAAAACATGGAAAATCATCCTGAGCACAATGTAAATTACTCTACTTACAAGCATAAACCTCTACTACAGCAATCAAGCAATGCAGGAAAAAAGCAGGGGAAAATAGGAAACCCATAATTCCCCACCCAAGGGAATTTTTATAATTTGCACAAAATATTCACTGACTTTCAACAAAAAGGAAAAAACCACCTACCTAGATCCTAGGAGATCGATATACATGTACCACGATGATTGATTCCCCTTAGAATTTCGTAGATCTGAGAAAGAACACAAAACGCTCAACCCACAATAACTTGGAAACGAAGAGGAAACAGAAAACAATGCTCAATAAAAAGGAAGATATTACCACTGTTATTCCAATGCAATCGACCGTGCTCTAATCAGAGGACGTATGAGGAGATGGGAGCTCATCAAAGATTTGGCCATATGGGTCACTCTCAGATGAACGGGACCTAGATGGAGGTATTTCTGTGTGCCAGGCGTGAACCCGGTCTATTTAGTGAAAAAAAATAAAAATACATGGCATGTATTTTTAAATTACACAGCATCTAGTGGGTTTTTCTGTACTCTGCCAAAATCGGCCTCCACGTCACATATACACACCGTGTGTGTGGCCCAGGCATGGCCAGCACACGGCATAGAGCCGAAGAAGAGTACACGGTGTGTACTCATAAAGTACACGGTGTGTACTTTGAAAATTTCCTGAAAGTTCATTTTTATTAAAAACCCCAGAAAAAGGAAAACATACCGGAAAAGAAGATCTGGGTTCTTACAAACTTCCACCCCCCCCCCCCCCTTAATGAAATTTTTACCCGAATTTCCCTAATGTGGCGTAGAAGAAGAATCCCTGAACAGCTCTGGCCAATGCAATTGTACATCGGTCTCCTTTTCCCAGATCTCGTCATGTAATCACCAGTGCTGCCATAACACCCGTACCATAGGAACAGACCACCCGCGGAGAACCTTCGTACTATGATCAAAAATCCGGATAGGATGCTCCTCGAATAACGCATCCACTTCAATTTCAACCTCCACAGGCTGAAAGTCATGAGACGGGTCTGAAAAGTAACGTTGGAGATGAGACATGTGGAAGACATCGTGAATGGCCCGGTACCTCTGAGGTAGCTACAACCGATAGGCGACCGACCCCACTCTCTCCAAAACCTCAAACGGCCTGACGTACCATGATAAAAGCTTACCCTGTATCTGAATCCTCTCGTGTCCCAACCTCTGTGTGACACGTAGGAAAACCTGATCCCCGACCTTGAACTCCAGAGGTCGTCTCCACTGATCAGCATAAGACTTCTGTCGAGACTGTGCTGTAGCCATCCTCTTCCAGATCAGCTCTATCTGCTCTAAGGTCTCCTGAACGAGACGAGGTCCCAGCAAGGCTGCGTCTCCTGCCTCCAGCCAGTATAAGGGTGATCGGCATGGCCTGTCGTACAAAGCCTTGTATGGTGCCATCTGAATGGTTGCTTGGAGACTGTTTTTGTAGGCGAACTCCACTAGAGGAATATGCTTCTCCCAAGAACCACGCAAGTCCAAAATGCAGGCTCAGAGCATATCCTCAAGCACCTGGATCGTGCACTCGGACTGGCCATCAGTCTGGGGATGGTATGTTGTACTTAAAAGTACTTGCGTACCCAAGGCCTTCTGAAGTCCCTGCCAGAACAGAGAAGTAAAGAACGCATCCCTGTCTGAAACAATGGATTGTTTAACTCCATGCAGACGAACGATCTCTCAGATGTAAAGTCATCCCAGATCATCAACACTGAAGGTCTCCTTGATCAACAAGAATTGAGCAACCTTCGTGAGCCTATGGACGACAACCCAAACAGCATCGTTCCATCGAGGCTTCCTCGTCAATCTGGTCATGAAGTCCATTGAAACATCGTTCTACTTCCACTCCGGAATGGGTAACTACTGTAAAAGGAATGTTGCTCGCTGATGCTCTGATTTCACCTGCTGACAAGTAGAACATCTCATGAAAAAACCAGCATCATCCTTCTTCATACCTGGCCACCAGTACTGGCAATGAAGATCACGATACATCTTGGTGACTCCAAGATGAACTGCCCAAAAAGAGGAATGAAAGTCACACATCATCTCCTCGCGTATGTCTGTCAACACCCATAAGCGTCCCTGGAAACGCAAGATCTCATCCACTCCCACTGTCTATCTAGGAAGAGGGTCCTCTCCTGACACTCTCCCGCAGGAATAAGCCTTATGAGTCTGATAGCTGCCTCATCCATACTTGATCAAGAAGTGTAGAGGTAACAGCTACAGAAGAAAGGAAGGTCTGTCCCTGTCTGTCGTGCACCTCTAGATGCATCTCAGAAAACAGAGCCATAAGCTTCCACTCACTACTGGCCTCCTAAACTGCCTGAATCTGAGTTCTTCTTCTCAACGCATTTGCCACTGCGTTGCCCTTTCCTGGTGTATAGGCGAGCTCTAAATCAAAAGACTGAAGATACTCGACCCACCTGCGCTGCCTCAAATTCAGATCACACTGAGTGAATATTTACTTGAGACTCTTGTGGTTGGTGAAGACCACAAAGTGCTCTCCCAGCAGATAGTGTCTCCAACAGCGTAAGGCATGAATAACAGCTACCAACTCCAGATCATGTGTAAGGTAGTTCCTCTCATGTGGCCTCAACTGTCGAGATCCGTACGCAACGACTCCATCTCCCTGCATAAGCATAGCTCCTAGCCCGATACCTGAAGCATCACAGTAAATAGTGTAGCTCTTTCTAGGCTCTGGAAAGACTAGTATCGTCACTGACATTAACCACCCTTTCAGCTCCTGAAAGGCTGACTCGCAAGAATCTGACCATAAGATCTTCGACCCCATCTTGGTCAGACCTATCTAAGGTGCTGCTAGGAGAGAAAAGTCCTGAATGAAGCATCTGTAGTATCCATCCAGCCCTAGGAAGCTCTGTACCTCAAAAACGTTCTCCGGATACTACCTGGAAACTACAGCTCTCACTTTCTCTAGGTCCACAAATACTCTTGCCTCTGAGATGACGTGACCCAAGAAGTGAATCTGACCCATCCAGAAGTGGCACTTAGAGAGTTTAGAATAAATTTGATGCTCTCTTAGTGTACTTAGAACGATCTAAAGATGTGTGGAACGGTCATGTCGAGTGTGAGAGTACACCAAGATATCATCTACGAAGACCATGACGAAAGAGTCCATGTAAGTATGGAACACTCGGTTCATCAGTTCCATGAAAATTGTCGGTGTGTTCGTGAGATCGAACGGCATAACTGTATACTCGTATAGACCATACCTACTCCTGAAGGTTGTCAGAGGTATATCTGATGGTCTAACGTGCAACTGATGATAACCAGACCTCAAGTCGATCTTCGAGAACACTCGGGCTCCTCAAAGCTGATCGAAGATGTCATCAATCCTTGACAAAGGATATCGGTTCTTGACCGTTAACTAGTTTAGCTTCCGATAGTCCACGCAAAGACAAAGGGTACCATCTGCCTTCTTCACAAACAGGATAGGCGAACCCCAGGGTGAAGTACTGGGTCGGATGAAACCCTTTGCTTGTAACTCTTCCAACTGCTTTTTGAGATCCTGAAACTCCGGTGTATCCATCCCATAGGGAGGAATGGACACTGGTGCCTCTCACAGCACGAGCTCTATAAAAAATTCCACCTCACGCTCTGGAGGCAAACCTGAGAAGTCCTCTGGAAAGACATCCCTGAAGCAATCCACCACTGGAGGAATGTCCAACTGCGGAGTCCCCTGATCATCCAGATAAAGACTAGTAATATGGGTTGTCACCCTTCTTAGACCATGATGCTTGAGTCCTACTCGACTCGCCTGAACATCCCATTCACCTCTATAAAGAAAAGATTCACCCTCTGGTGAAACGAAACTCACTCTGAGGTGATAGTAGTCAATGAATTTCTGGAAGGGAATCAACCAGTCCATCCCGAGGATGACATCACAGATTGTTATCTCTAGGACATAGAGATCCCATAACAAATGATACCATGAAACCTCGAGAGGGCACTCTCTACAGTGGCGCACACTATATTTCCTCATCCTCAAAGGTGTGTCTAGTGTTAACAAGTCGGTAGAAGAAAATACCCAGAGCCCAACGCTCTCCACGACAGAAACAGAGATAAAACTATGCATAGAACCAGTATCGAAAAGGGATGAAGATAAAACTGAGCCTACTAAAACCGTACCTCAAACTGTAGAAGGGTCGAGATCATGTTCCTGATAGATCTACTCCACGACGAAATACTGGCCTACACCGTGGCCCTGCACCCCTGGCTGACCACTCTGAGCTAATCCACTCTGCTTGTGCTGAGGGATTGGTGGTTGAACGCCATGGCCTCAACCTCCACCTTGGCCCGAACGACCGAAAGAACTCCAGTTCCCCGACTGGTGAGAAACTGGTGGTGGTGATCCTGAATGAGGAGTCCTGGAAGAACCCCGGTCACCCGCTGCTAGTGAGAAAACTTGGAAGAAAGGCTGAAGGTGACCCATCCTGCCACAATATCGGCACTCCATAGGGTCCCTCTGGCACTGTGGCCTCGTGTTCCCTGACCAGCCACACTGGTAGCATGTCACCTGGCTGCCTGACGATGCATCACGCTTCCTCGAATCACCGCGCGTAGACTCTCTATGGCACTTGTTGCTGTCATCAGGAGAAAAAATAGGTCTATAAGAAGAATCGCCCTAGCTCGCAGCTCTAGAGTCTCTTAGATTGCAATCTGTGATCAGTGTCTGGTTGACGATGGAAGTGGTGGAAGTCAGCTGGAAGATGTTCACTTGCGAGCAGATCTCCCTCCTGAGGCCATCCCCAAACATCCTTGCTAAGAACACCCCACTCCCATCCCGGAGGGGTGTGAAATGCTACAGCTCAGTGAAGCAAGAGGAATACTCCATGATAGAAAGAGTACCCTTCTCTAAGCTCATGAACTCCTGGGTTTGGTCAGCCCTCAGGGTCTTTGGGTAGAAGCAGTCATAGAACACGCGCTGGGACTCCTCTCAAGCCATATCCTACTGATGACCCACCTATGAGATCACATCCCACCACCTCTTGGCGGAGTCTCGGATCATGTAGGTGGAGAGCTTGACCCGCCTATCTGGAGACGTCTCCAGATGGTCGAAGATAGTCAGCATGGCTTCCATCCATGAATCTGCAGCCTGAGTTCCTCCTTCCCCCGAGAAAGTGGGAGGATGCTGCTGCTGAAAAACTCGTGTCAAGTCTGCCATAGTCATGCCAGGAGACGGCACTCCCTAGAAGGCCTACATCATCCTCATGAAACCTTCCCTGAACTATGCATCATCACCTGCAACTGGTATAACATTCAGTGCCGAGGCTGACTCGACTGGAGGATCGGTAGGAGGTCCCTGTTAATCCCAATCTAGTGTCTGATCACTTCCTGACAACAGACGTATGACCAGAGGGTGTCATGGAGTCATAGATCTGAAAGATCAAAGTACACCTTAGATCAGAAAAACAAGGATAGAGAACACAAGATTACAAAACAGAAACAGGGGAACGGAAACAAAAAAGTTTACAAAACACCACTACACAGCATGTATAAAAACTACACGGTGTGTCTTCTTAAACAAATGACATGGGCATGTACTCCTTCCCTACAAGTCGTTTACACTTCAAACTACATTGTGTGTTGTACCCACACACGGCGTGTACTTGAAAATTGTTCCCCTACTCGAGTCTCCTTACACGGCTAACCCACACGGTCCGACTTAACCCAAGACTACACGGCATGTTCTTAACACACACGACATGTACTATACAAGGATTCAGCATCCCGTGTTGTTAAACACACGACCATCTACACGGATGAACCTTAAAAGGTGTGTTCCGAACAAACACGGAGTGTATTGGTCGAGGTGACATCGTCCCGTGTTGTTCGTGACACGGCCTGGTACTTGGTAAGACACTACGGCGTGTTCCTCACAAACACGTCATGTGGAAAAGAAGGTAACATCGTCCCGTGTTTATCAGACACGGCCGGGTACCTGGGAGGGACTACACGGCGTGTTCCGTCACAACATGGTGTGTGTCACTCGATCTTCCCCGACCCGTGTTGTTAGTGACACGGCCGGGTACACTGCTCATTACTACATGGGGTATACCTCCCATACATGGCATGTTTCTAAAGTTACTTTCACGACACTATGTTCTGCTCACACGGTCAGTAACACAACCTGAAAACTACACAGAGTGTATCCAAAAAGTACATGCCGTGTGTTCTGGGTTTTTCTGGGGCAGTATCTCAGAAACTGCACAGAACCCCAGAAACACTAAAAATAAGGCAAATAGGAGCCAAATTCTGATTATTGAGGTCCCACTCCCCGCAAATCAAAGCTTGGAATCTCCTACAGTCACATACAAGGGAAAAACAAAAAAATCTCTAACATAACAGCAGAGATTCTATCAATAATCTATCACAACAACATGTATAATCTATACGAAGTCTATCAAAACAGCATGAAATCGCTAATGCGCCCTAGATGGAATGGAAATAATGCATGGCATGTGATTTATAGAAGTTCATATATGATGCATGAGATGGAATAACCTCATCTCATCAGGTTGCGACAGAAAAAGAACCGAAATATCAAAACAATAACCACACAAGTCATGTGAATCACTCTAGGTGAAAACATATCAACCATAAAATCTCAAAACCATCAAACTACAATTAACGAGGTAGTATGGCTATTTCCTACACACTGGTTAGCTACTCCTGATCATAGCTTAACACCAAGTACCTAATTCTTCCTATCCCTAGATAAAGTCTCCAAACAGTAAAGCAATAGAAAAGAACTCCTCTGATACCACTTTGTAACGACCTGAATCAGGAGACCCTCCACTAGTGCCCCGTACCCGGTTCGCCACATTACCTCAAGCGTGTTTCCCCAAACGCCAGAGGCTTCCGACTTGCAGCGAGGGCCTTAGTGAGTTGGTGGGAAAACTATGCCCTCATTCGGTAAAATATACAGCGAAAAAAACAACCTGACACAATATTGGGATGCTGCTAGAGTTGGACACAAAGTAGTGATTATGAAAGGAGATCAAATTGTGCTATATGGGTCTTAGTAGTTGAGGCCTCATGAATTAAACTACCCTACATATGAACTTGATTTGGAAGTTATTGTTTATGCTTTGAAGTGATTTCTGAATTATATGTTGTGTGAGAATTTTACTATGTATATTAATCAGAAGTGTTTAAAGTATATCTTCTACCATATATATTTGAACCTCCTAAACACGATATGGGTTGAGCATATGTAGTCATTTTATTTAAAACTAGAATATACACCTAGGAAATGAAATAGTTTGGTTCATTCTTTGAGCTAGAAAACTCTGAAATAGGCAGTTCATTAGTCTAAAGGTGAGTTAAAGATGATGACATTGTTTGTCGAGATGCATGTGGTGGTTCAGGAGAGTCAAGTTCAAATGACTCTATTATTAGTTTTAGTGGATTCTACTCTTTTGATCTAGATTAAATACATGAAGTATGAGTATTAGGAATTATTAACCTTGAGGAAAATCCTTAAAGGTGATAATTCACCTTTAGATAGGAGCGTAGATGAGGATGAGATCATCTATATCAATAATTGGGTTATTGTGGCTATGAGCATGCGGGGAGAGATCATGTGTGAGTTTTAATCCTCTAAGTGGGTGGTACATCCAGGTGTGACAAAAATGTAATGTGACCTATGTTGACAGTTTTGGTGGTTGGGGATGAAAAAAGAGATAGCAAGGATCATGACATGATGTTACACCTATCGGTGGGTAAAGGAAGATCATCGATGACCTGGTGATTTTCTATAGTCATTGTCCATTATGGAATAGAAGTGGGATGACATGAATATGGAATTTATAGTGGGTATCCCAAGGACACCCTAGAAGAGTGATGGTAATTGGGTTGTTTTAGACCATTTGAAAAAGGTATATCATTTTTTTTGTATACATGAGACTTTCTCAGTAGAGTAGCTGTGATTTTTGTATGTGCGGGAGATAGTTTATATACATGGGGTGCCATGGACTAAAGTTTTAGATCATGATTCATGGTTTACATCATGATTCTAGAAAGTCTTACCAAGGGATATTGGTATGGAGGTTTTGTTAAGTATGACCTCCCACCCACATACATATGGGTAGTTGAAGTGTAAAATATAGGTTCTTGAGGGTATGTTGTGAGCATGTGTTTTAGATTTTTGTGGATCTTGGGATAAGAACCTATATTTGGCAGAGTTTTTTTATAATAACATATATTAGGAAACTATACAGATAGAACCATACAAGTATCTATATGGTAGGTCATGTATACCACCGCTATGCTGGATGGAGGCAGGTGAGTTGGAATTGTTTGGACCGAGTATCATGTAGGAGACATTAGAGCAGGTGTAGCTAATTTGGAAGAGTATGGCTATAGGATAGAGTAAACAGAATTTGTATATTGATAGACATCAGTGACCCATAGATTTTATAGTGGATGATCGTGAATTCCTTAGAGTGTCACCTAAGTTGGGTCACTACATGATATAGAGGTAGGTCAAGCTGGCACCCAGGTTCATAAGACCGTTTGAGGTTCCAGAGAGAATCGGACCGGTGGCGTACCGATTGGCTCTTCCACAGAAATATAGTGTTATGCATGACATTTTACATATATAACAATATAGATTGTATCACCCTTACCCTTATCATGTGATCTAGTTCGATGATGTTGAGCTAGAGATAGATACATCCTTCGAGGAGTATCCAATGTATGAGTTGGATCACATTGAGAAACTTTTTCCGGGAAATATCATGCCAATAGTTCGCATATTATGGAAACATGGACGTGTGTTGGAGGAGACTTCCAAAAGGGAATCAGATATGATGTCTAAATGTCCTAATACAGTCAATCTTTAATCTAATAGATTCTTCAGAGTGCTTCTCAAGAAGGAGCTATTATAATGTGAAATGATTATAAGATACTGAGTTGTAATAAGGTGGGGAGATGTCTCATACTTGTTTTAGGTACTCTTTTATCTTAACTTGATAACATTTAATTTTTGGTTTTACCTTTGGATGAGTTTGGGTGATAATTTAGAAAAATGGAATAAGAATGGGTTGTGCACAATTGGCGCATGTTTAATGAAAATGTTTACTCGATCATAGCAATCCGTGTGAACCCAGGTAGACGGGGTTCATATGGCTGGGGCAGATTTTGGAAAATTATGCACCCTAAAATTAGTAACCATGAACCCTTATAAATGGGGTGCATGGTTAATGTACACGGTTAGAGGAATTATGCTCCCCTACCCAGAAAACCATTCATGGAGAGTAATTAATCCTAAAGATTAGTTTTAAAATGTCTCACATCCTAATTTTAATCCCAAATCGACACCCACATGACCCTAGGTCCTCATTCACAATTCTGGTGCTCTCTAGGTGAATTCCAAGCCTTCTCTACCTCTTTTCTTTATGATTTCAAGACCATATCGTAGATTTTCACCCCTACCTATATGTGGATTATATCCCATTAGTTTCCCATTCATTCCCACTTCTTCTCTCATCCTTGAAAGGAGTTTCTATTTCTATTTTAGATTATATCTAGATATAATATTGTGGATCTAGATCTCAAATTGTATATCTAGATACAGATCTAAGATATCTTGACCTTTTAATCTTGATTTATGGTTTTATAATTGGATCCTGATCTATGTTGTTGTGTTGTTCAATTTTGGGTGTTTCCATTGGGTGATCTTTCATCAATGAATTGAGGTAGGTGTTTTATAATTTAAAACCCATATTCGTGATCTTCATTTCATATATGAAAGTTGTATTATTTCAATAGTTTTTTTAAATTTAAATTCTTAAATTGATTTAATTAATTTTATGGATTAATTAATAGAGGTGATTGTGAAATTATGAGATTTAGGGATTGTTGAGTTAAATAATTTGTTGGAGAATTGATTATGAGGTATTGGGATTTAAAGAAATTCATAATTAATTGTGGGATTATTTATAAGGGAATTGATATGGTTGAATTGCGCAATTAATTATGGAATTAATTAGGGAAATGGAGATTGTGTTTTGAATAATTAATTTTAGGAATTAAGTATGGGGTTTTGGGATTGGAAAATCTTGATAATTAATTAATTAATTATATGATTTTGACATTGAGAAGTTAATCATTGATTTATTAATTAAATATGGGTTATCTAGAATCTATAGTTTGGTTAATTAATTGGGTAATTAATTATAGGATTTCATATAAGGAACTTATTGTTAAATTAGTGAGGGATATTGAAAATATTAATTAATTATTGAGTTAATTAATAAGATTTAGAAGATTTATTTAGTGTTGCGGGGATTAATGAAATTGAGGGGATTAATTAACTAATGAGTTAATTAATAATATTTATATGATTAATTAATTTTTGAATTAATTAAAGAGATGATGAATGGTAATAATGACGTTCATATGATAATTGATATCTATAATGGTAACAATAGAATTATGATATTAAGTTGATATAGAATTGTAATAGTTCAATTCTAAAAAATGAAATCCCTTTGGAATAGTTCAGACTCTGGCATTGTCCAAAGCAGGCAATGAGATTCTAGTGTCTCGAAACTCAAGGGAATTTATGTGGTTAAATAAAGAATAATTTGACAATGTGATAAGTTTTTATTTGTGCATTTTGGTTATTTCTTTATAAAACTATATACACTAATATTTTACTAGATGTTATTTTAGACATCGTTGGTGGTGGCCTACAAAGTTGTACTCACACCCTACCTAGGACTCCTGATTGGTACTCAAATAGACTTCATTTTGGCAGGATAGGATAAAGTAAAAGTCCATGTGTTAGATGGTTGATTTGGGGATGGAGCATGGATGAGGGAACCAGACATGGTTTGGGACCAACTGGGGAGTCGTTAGGGTCTTTGTTTGAGTTGAATTTTGACACTGGACACATATTACCATGACATATCTACTTTTTAGTTTCGACATTGTATTTTCTAATATTATTGACTTCATTAATTTGTATTTTTTGTGGTTATATATTATTCTATTGTTGATTATTTATTTCTGAAGGTGTATTAATCTAATAAAAGAGGGTACAGTCTCCCCATGATCAAATTATTAGACCCTCACTACTAGTCGGTAGCCTTTGGTGTATGAGGAGGTGGGGTTGAGGTCACGTAGTGAACCAGCTCAGGGAACAGGTGTGTGGAACACGGTCCAAGATGTTACATTAGGTAATCTTCCCTAAAATTTTAAAGAATAAGAAACCAACATATAGTGTATTTTGGTACACTTGTACATCATCGATTGTATGCTCCTTGGAAATATCCTCATGCGATGTTGGAGTTGGTGTTTTAGAACCATCTTTTTATACTTTGATTATATATATATTCAAAGATTTTAAATACTAATAAAACATATTATTATATATATTAGGTGCTTGGGGGTACAATTACATTTAAATGCGCCCACACACATGCCAGAAAGGAAGGTCATGCCCCCCCCCCATGGGACATCCTACCCATAAACCTTATTTATTCAGTACATGGTAGTTCCTTATAATGATATTAAAAATGAAGTTCCATGATTATATTCGTAAATATCACTTTCAGTTGGATAAAATTCTATGATGGGGCACATAGTATGTATAATGTTAGGTGTGAGTACTCATAAGCAGATGAGACTTCATCTCATGAAGTTCTCACTTGGTAATCTCTAAGATGAGAAATTATGAGAACAAACATGCTAGTATGAGTTTTTCATGTTTAGGGGTCATATAATATTTCTATCCGTGAGCATATACAATGGTATTTAGAACTTAAGATTATCATTAATTCATTTCATGTCTCGTTCACATAGATTTGATAACCAAAACTATGATTATATATGCTTTTATGAAGTATGGTACATTGGCTGCATCACGAATGACATGTTATTAATAGATAAGTTAGGGAAGGATTTTTCCATTACATCTATATGGAATTTGATATCACTGACCTTTGATTTGAATAGAACTATCACCTAAAATTTCATTTTCATTATTTAAAGACGCGTTTATTTAATATAGTCAAATAAAGACATACCAAGTATATAGGTTGATGACATAGATGTGTAACCTACTTAAATGAATATTGATACAAAGTGATTATATTACAAGATGAGTGTTCATTTTTTTGTTATCGACATTGAAACTTTAAGTTCATTGTCTTGGGTAACTTGAAACATTGTTAGATAGTAATATTGTACATTATAAAAGACCTCCTAATGAAAATGAGAAATAATCCTAAAGGTCCACATACCATGTGTTTCCATTGAACTCGATTAAATTATATTTGAATTTAATTAATGGAATGAATAATATTCTAATGACCGAGGAATAATTTAATTCATGTTTTATAGATATTAAGTATTTATTTATGAATAAATATTTAATTAAAAATTTATTCAGGTACTAAATAAATAATGAGAAATCTGAGGGGACCAAGATCATTTCCAATGATAAATATTAATTTGCAAGCTGGTAAAATAATATTTATTATTTATCTAGTTATCACATGCGATAAAATAATATTAATATAAATATTATTAGGGAATGGGTCCAGGAATTGTTTATTATATTATTTAAGGGTCGATAAGTAATTAAATAATATTTTAAACTAAACCTTTCTCTATAAATATATGGTTATGTATTTTGTGTAGGGTTAATCAAAAAAATTATATTTGAGAATTTTTGTGCACAATGGGATTGTCTCTCCATTTCTATTACTCTCTTCCTCTCAAGAATAAGAATCCTTAGAGAGATTCATTTAAGTCCTAAGGAACTAGCAGCGATCAAGATGAACAACACAAGATGGGAGAACTATTATTCTAGAACCCTGTGTTTTATTGTTATTTATCATAGATCAAAAGATCACTTGTGGATCAAAACTAGTGGGATTCTATGTAGAGACCCGAAGCTTGATGTACATGGACATTACATTACTTTTGCGGAATACTTAGTACATAACAAAAAAACACACACAAGGATCGTAATAGTTTAGTGTCTTTGGAAACTCGGAACGTAATCTTCTAATCATGGTGAAAGATCTTCAATATCTCCCATAAAGATCTTCCCTTTTTTTTACCTAAAACATTTCTTTATATCCTGGGGAAATGAAAACATAAAAGGGTGAGCTCAAATGCTCAGCAAGGGCAAATAAAGGAAATAAAAATCATATCATATCTTTTTGAAAATCATAACCTGCAAAAGAGATCATAATATCTTAACATGGAATAAATCATAGAAGTGCAAATGAGATCCCCATAATCATAACATAAAACTTGAAACTTTGTGGCATGCACACATAATCATGGAAAATCATTTCTTGTTAGTCATGACTCATTGCCAAGACTATCTTAGTGGACAAAGTCCCTTTCTGAATCGAGTAACCCTCGTTTCAGTCCTGTTTCACTGAACCGGTATAACCTACCGTTCCAGCCCTGTCTATCTCATGAGATATAAAATCTTTACCCAATGCATTGGAGGGAGATATAGGTCCCACCCATATTATAATGAAGCCTTTCTTATGTGTGCCACATAATCATAAATCATAAATCATAGCGTAACCCATGTAATAAAAATCGGATTCTTAAACAACATGACATCATAAAACAATTCATATAAAATAAAGGAATTCATAAAAATATTTCCATCACAACATAATCAAATCCATGTAATAATAGGGATAAAAACAGAACCCTTTTATTATCTTAGATGGAAAATAATTTTGATAAAATACTTGAACTCCATTCTTGAGGAAAATATCCTTTCTACATCAAAAACATTTTTCCTTTCATAACATGTCATACGACTTTAAAATAAAAGAAGATGATTAAAAATAAACTTCAAAACTTGTAAATTATGCTTCTTGGAAATAATTTTTTAAAAATCCATTCATGCCATATAAGTTAAAAAAACATTCTTCGTACTTTTGTCGGAAAAGTCAAAAATTACCTCGTATGAAAAACGACAAAAGATTCCTTTCATATCTTTTACTAAAAACTCACCGAAGGGTAAAATTGGATTTAAAAAATTGTAGTTGTATGTAAATAACATTACATATTGAGGAAACATGGATGTGGATGATAAAATATACCCAAGTAAATTTCAAAGTACAAATAATCTCGGATAAGAATGAGATTGTGATATTTCCCTTACCTTAGATCCGATTTGCGTCGTATGTGTCTGAACCTCCTATATAATGATTTAAATAATGTCATTGACTTATTAAAGAATCATATTCATTGTTAGGATATCATATATGGTTCACTTATGACATTATATTACCCGTTATTTTGTAAATTCCATGTTAAAGAAGCGTTTTGGGTAAAATAGTTTCATTTATCGTAGGTGTTTTGACTTGTTGTTCTTGACATTATTATTACTTATATCATGATTTACTTACTTATAGAATATAAAATATGATTTATATATCATATATATTCAGTATATATATATATATATATATATATAATAGATAGATAAATGAAATGAAAAACACCGTTCATGGAGACGGTAGTCCGTACGTACGCATGAACGCTGTTTTCCTTTCCTTATTGTCTTGAATGGAAGTAAATAGATGACATACATATATATATATATATACATAAATCCAGTAGCTTTATAATGTCATATATTTCATTATTATTTCTTATATATACTTTATAATCATTCTTAAATGGTTAACATGGAGAATGAATCTCATCGCGTCGTGGAGACGGTAGTCCGTACGTACGCACGAGCGATGATATCATTTCCATAAATATTGAATTGAATTGGAGTGGATTATACAATATATCAGAATCAATATGATGTTGTAATAACTATGTATAGTTATTCTTTACACCATTATACCCATCCATGTAAGGTGGTGGTGGAAAATAGATTACACCACGGCGTGGAGACGGTATTCCGTACGTACGCACGCGCGGTGATTTCTTTTTCCGTAGGATGGATAGATGGTGAAATAGGGTTGTTTCATAATTATAATAACATATCAGTATATTAGTGATACTTATGTTATTACTTCATAATGAAACAACCTAATAAGAAGAAGTGGAAGAAGAAATAAAGATGAAAGAATTGGTAACGGTAATTACCTCTTCTTTGAAGCGCCTTTTTGGGACCTCCTCTTAGGGAACTAAAATTGGTCTTTGAGGAAGACCAGAACCTCTAGGATGTTGCTAGGGAAGTGGAGAAGATATTTTGGCAGGGGTTGGCCGAGATTGAGTGCTCAAATTGGTGTGAGGAGGAGGGGGAGGAGATGTCCTTTTATAAGGGAGGAGAGGGGTACCTTAGGAATATCTCAAAATATTATTTTATATTAAAGTCAAAATCGGTTTATAATGGTTCCAAAGGGTCTTATTTCGAAGCTAAAGTAGTTATGGGTCGAAATCTTATCAACCAATAGGATTTATACAAGTTTAGGGTATTATTTTAACCTTATCAATTAGATTTAACTCTAAGTTAATTAATTTAACTTTTACCGTGTCTTTTTGTTTTCTTTCACTATATGGTTAATACACTTACTATAACATGCCAAACGAACCCCAAATTGTTTATTATTAATATATATATCCTTATCTAAGTCATTTTGCCGAACCTTAGATTTTTTGGAATAAAATAACAATTAATAATATAATATTTGATTTAAAAACTATTTTGTGTCAATTTTGACACTATTTGATATATGATTTTTGTGAAAGTCATAACAGAATTATATGTTCGAACCAAGTTGATTAAATAAACACTAATATATCATAGTAACCTATAAAATTAGTGGAATTCATAAAAAGTCTCAAATTACATTTATTTTGGTGTTTATAACATCAATTATGTCAATATTTCATTAATAAGATAATTACTGCATCATCATTGTGTCATAAATAAATTAACTTATTTAATGTCTAAAAATTATAAATAAAATACCATCATGTAAGAAATCTTTTTAGCTTTCTAATGAATATTTACAATCGAATTTATCTTATGTATAACCCTATATTAAAAATGTTTTAGTAAATAAACTTTGATTTTAACTCTTTTAACCCTTCTTTGAATTAAATAATAATAAATGTCCTAATCTAATCCATGTGGGCCTAAATGGTCATATTTTATTCCTAAGTTTGTTTTTGGTCGAATTACACTTGTCCAATAGAATTAGGACATGTGTTAGGGTAATATTTTACCCTTAGTTACCCTATTTACTATTAACCGCGGTAAAAAAAGTAAAAAGTTACTATTCACCAAAAAATTATTTTCATCTCATTGAACCACATTTTAGTCCTTGATATTAACTGTGTCTCTCGGATTTTCGAAATTCCATTCACAGAAGCGGTAAAATTAAGTTTTATGCAAAATTCAGTTTTTAACCTACCACTTAGTGGTTTCACTATTCATCAAAAATTGAAAGTTTTCAGAAAAGTACCAAAAATTAGGCCTAAGCTATATTTGATATTATGAACTCAAAAATGATTTCTATTTTACCAAATTCAAAACATATCAGTTTCATTAATTAATTTAAAAATTAACTCCCGTCGTCTAAACAAAAGGCGTGTTTTTAAGAGATAATAACTATCAAAAGATTGACACTTGTTTATAACTGGTTTAAATGTCAAATTACATCCATTGACCAACATTGTATTAAATTGTAAAAATATATTCTAAATATACTTTAAAACCACTTAAATTAATAATTTATCACTATTATTTATTTCGATTAAAAAAGTTGTTTTTAATTAAAATTTAGTAATTTTCACTATTCATCAGAATATGAAAGTTATCCGAAATGTACCAAAATTTCACCCCAATCTAATTTTGATATTACGAATCCAAAAATGAATTCCATTTTGAAAAATAAAATTTACAAAATTTCAAAAAGTGGTTATTACTATTCATAATGGCTAGTTTTAATAATATCTTAATAGCATATCGTTGTTTAGCGAAACTCGGTGTTGCGTACAACACACGCTATCGTGGAAGGTCGCGATTGCGTATAATTCAAGCCAGGTCAGAGATGTGTATTGTGAAAGCTCCTTTTGGTGTAGCGTATAACACAAGACATTAATGAAATTAAAATGAATATTTTTCATAAAATCTCGGGGTGTTACATTCTACCCCCCTTAAAATGAATTTCGCCCTCGAAATTCGTTGGGGTTATAAATGGTTTACTATTTGAAAGTTTCTTTAATTGAAACCCACATCATAAAAAGGAATACCAAAACTTGTCTTTAAAAACTAAAGTATGAAATGTAACGATTACCCAAATAAACTAATCACTGGGTTTCCACATAGGTGAAAATATGGATATGGAAGAAAAATCTAACCATCATGTTCTGATGGAGAGTGGTAGAGAACATGGCTATAGAAAAGCCAGTAATCACAAATCCATAGATTTGTGATGATATAAGGTACCATCTGATTCATCAAGTATAAGATCACTAGGACAACATTTTCGGTTTTCAAGATCATTTCCCTAAAGTTGAAAATTTTCTTAGAATAAATACTTACTTTATTTTGGTACAATCTCACTGTTGTTCGTGCCTTGAACAATTTCCACTTCATCTCTTAAATAAATGAAGTTGAATTTGTTATTCATGAAGTGTTAGCAGATCATGTGATAGAATGACGGGTCATTCCATCTGTCTGAAACAAAAGGTTATCAAAATTATATACATAAGTCGATCTATTGTGAGATTAATCATATATGGTTCTTAAAATGAACTTATACTTCATATATCATATCGCTTAATAAAATAAAACTAGTTTCTACTAAACAGGGACTTCCTGTAGGCCAGTGGTAGGCGATAAAGGCCAGTCGCATTTCGGTTGTGGGTTCGATTCCCACAGCCTTGTCCGACGCGATGGGCTGTCGCCCGTCCTCCAGGTTGTCCTTTTTCTAAAGCTATATTACTATAACATCCCATCAATAATATCGAAAAACATTTTATCCTAACTTATGTCCAACATAATCCATTACAATATTTAGGCTCATCCATAATACTTTAGTACACTCTCATAACATAGTGAAAACGATTGTCGGATATTTAATACTATCGTTGATCCCCATATATCATAAGATATGTTTTGTTGGTCACATTCCAAAAATTCAAAGTCCTTAATCATGTATTCTCTTGAATGCCCATTGAACCTTAGTGAAAACATGAATGCAGTTAAAAGTTAACACTTTCCAAATACCAAAATCCTCAAAATTCTATATACTCAAACCATGATATCACTTAGTCCTTATATAAATCATGAGCTCATGAATACTGTCTAACATTTCATTTTCTCCTTATCCCTTCAATATGGGCATATCATCTGCTTTCCAAAAATATCTGAATAACCTTTCATGGTTACTGGTACCATTAATCATAAACTTTCAAAACTTAAGGAAAGACAACAGTGTTACAATCCTTAGATGTCTCTTTATTCCATAGTACCATGAGATTACTTATACAACATTACACATGATAAACATGTAATCATTCCACTACATTCTTAAACCATTGACCGAGCTTCAACAATTCTTTCATCTCACATATCATTTGTAGTCTCTTCATCATCATCCACATAAATACTACCCATACGACCATACTGATTCTCTTCATGAGACTTTCCCTTAGGGCATTGGTTTGCATAATGCCCGTACATTCAACATTTAAAACATTTAACCATTGTTGATGTCGTAGCAATATCATTATCCTCATCCCTGGTGTTAACTGAACCTTTTCCTTTGCACTTACTGGCTTTGTGTCCTTCTTTTCCACACCCAAAGCATCTTCCAGTTCCTTTGAAACATTCTCCTTGATGCCTCTTCCCACATGATTTACATAGGGGAAATTGAACTTTCTTTCCTCTATGATCATCATGAAACTCCATCTTTCTCTTATTAGCCGAGTCAGGAAACTTACCAAATTTTACTTTATTAATCATATTATGAAATTTCTGATTCGGCATAATAATGATGTTTGGACTTCCAAATCCCATTTCATTTGGTTGCTCATGAAAAATATCATTCCATTGTCCAGCATATCCTCCATTATCGTGAATCACCTTGTTTCCAGCCATTTTCTAAAACCCAAAAGGAATAGTGTGAGAGGAAAAAATCATGCTAGGGAAAAAAACATAATAAAGGGGGAGTACCTTCAATATCTAACATCTTAGGTTTAATTCTATGATCATTAGCGAAATTCTAGTACTATAACCTATACGTATACTTAACCTTAGGGACATCCCTAGACATACCTTAGAAATATCTCTAGGGATCTCACTAAAGTTCTCGCATCCTAGTTTCTAAAGGTTGACTAAACCTTTCCTCTGATACCAACTGTAGAGACCCGAAGCTTGATGTACATGGAAATTACATTACTTTTGCGGAATACTTAGTACATAACAAAAAAACACACACAAGGATCGTAATAGTTTAGTGTATTTGGAAACTCAGAACGTAATCTTCTAATCATGGTGAAAGATCTTCAATATCTCCCATAAAGATCTTCACTTTTTTTTACCTAAAACCTTTCTTTATATCCTGGGGAAACGAAAACATAAAAGGGTGAGCTCAAATGCTCAGCAAGGGCAAATAAAGGAAATAAAAATCATATCATATCTTTTTGAAAATCATAACCTGCAAAAGAGATCATAATATCTTAACATGGAATAAATCATAGAAGTGAAAATGAGATCCCCATAATCATAACATAAAACTTGAAACTTTGTGGCATGCACACATAATCATGGAAAATCATTTCTTGTTAGTCATCACTCATTGCCAAGACTATCTTAGTGGACAAAGTCCCTTTCTGAATCGAGTAACCCTCGTTTTAGTCCTGTTTCACTGAACCGGTATAACCTACCGTTCCAGCCCTGTCTATCTCATGAGATATAAAATCTTTACCCAATGCATTGGAGGGAGATATAGGTCCCACCCATCTTATAATGAAGCATTTCTTATGTGTGCCACATAATCATAAATCATAAATCATAGCGTAACCCATGTAATAAAAATCGGATTCTTAAACAACATGACATCATAAAAAAATTCATATAAAATAAAGGAATTCATATAAATATTTCCATCACAACATAATCAAATCAATGTAATAATAGGGATAAAAACAGAACCCTTTTATTATCTTAGATGGAAAATAATTTTGATAAAATACTTGAACTCCATTCTTGAGGAAAATATCCTTTCTACTTCAAAAACATTTTTCCTTTCATAACATGTCATACGACTTTAAAATAAAAGAAGTTGATTAAAAATAAACTTCAAAACTTGTAAATTATGATTCTTGGAAATAATTTTTTAAAAATCCATTCATGCCATATAAGTTAAAAAAAACATTCTTCGTACTTTTGTCGGAAAAGTCAAAAATTACCTCGTATGAAAAACGACAAAAGATTCCTTTCATATCTTTTACTAAAAACTCACCGAAGGGTAAAATTGGATTTAAACAATTGTAGGTGGATGTAAATAACATTACATATTGAGGAAACATGGATGTGGATGATAAAATATACCCCAGTAAATTTCAAAGTACAAACAATCTCGGATAAGAATGAGATTGTGATATTTCCCTTACCTTAGGTCCGATTTGCTTCGTATGTGTCTGAACCTCTTGTATAATGATTTAAATAATGTCATTGACTTAATAAAGAATCATATTCATTGTTATGATATCATATATGGTTCACTTATGACATTATATTACCCGTTATTTTGTAAATTCCATGTTAAAGAAGCGTTTTGGGTAAAATCGTTTCATTTATCGTAGGTGTTTTGACTTGTTGTTCTTGACATTATTATTACTTATATCATGATTTACTTACTTACAGAATATAAAATATGATTTATATATCATATATATTCAGTATATATATATATATATAATATATAGATAAATAAAATGAAAAACACCGTTCATGGAGACGGTAGTCCGTACGTACGCATGAACGCTGTTTTCCTTTCCTTATTGTCTTGAATGGAAGTAAATAGATGACATACATATATATATATATATACATAAATCCAGTAGCTTTATAATGTCATATATTTCATTATTATTTCTTATATATACTTTATAATCATTCTTAAATGGTTAACATGGAGAATGAATCTCATCGCGTCGTGGAGACGGTAGTCCGTACGTACGCACGAGCGATGATATCATTTCCATAAATATTGAATTGAATTGGAGTGGATTATACAATATATCAGAATAAATATGATGTTGTAATAACTATGTATAGTTATTCTTTACACCATTATACCCATCCATGTAAGGTGGTGGTGGAAAATAGATTACACCACGGCGTGGAGACGGTATTCCGTACGTACGCACGCGCGGTGATTTCTTTTTCTGTAGGATGGATAGATGGTGAAATAGGGTTGTTTCATAATTTTAATAACATATCAGTATATGAGTGATACTGATGTTATTACTTCATATTGAAACAACCTAAGAATAAGAAGTGGAAGAAGAAATAAAGATGAAAGAATTGGTAACGGTAATTACCCCTTCTTTGAAGCGCCTTTTGAAGACCTCCTCTTAGGGAACTAAAATTGGTCTTTGAGGAAGACCAGAACCTCTAGGATGTTGCTAGGGAAGTGGAGAAGAGATTTTGGCAGGGGTTGGCCGAGCTTGAGTGCTCAAATTGGTGTGAGGAGGAGGGGGAGGAGGTGTCCTTTTATAAGGGAGGAGAGGGGTACCTTAGGAATATCTCAAAATATTATTTTATATTAAAGTCAAAATCGGTTTATAATGGTTCCAAAGGGTCTTATTTCGAAGCTAAAGTGGGGATGGGTCGAAATCTTATCAACCAATAGGATTTATACAAGTTTAGGGTATTATTTTAACCTTATCAATTAGATTTAACTCTAAGTTAATTAATTTAACTTTTACCGTGTCTTTTTGTTTTCTTTCACTATATGGTTAATAAACTTACTATAACATGCCAAAAGAACCCCAAATTGTTTATTATTAATATATATATCCTTATCTAAGTCATTTGGCCGAACCTTAGATTTTTAGGAATAAAATAACAATTAATAATATAATATTTGATTTAAAAACTATTTTGTGTCAATTTTGACACTATTTGATATATGATTTTTGTGAAAGTCATAACAGAATTATATGTTCGAACCAAGTTGATTAAATCAACACTAATATATCATATTAACCTATAAAATTAGTGGAATTCATAAAAAGTCTAAAATTACATTTATTTTGGTGTTTATAACATCAATTATGTCAATATTTCATTAATAAGATAATTACTGCATCATCATTGTGTCATAAATAAATTAAATTATTTAATGTCTAAAAATTATAAATAAAATACCATCATGTAGGAAATCTTTTTAGATTTCTAATGAATATTTACAATCGAATTTATCTTATGTATAACCCTATATTAAAAATGTTTTAGTAAATAAACTTTGATTTTAACTCTTTTAACCCTTCTTTGAATTAAATAATAATAAATGTCCTAATCTAATCCAAGTGGGCCTAAATGGTCATATTTTATTCCTAAGTATGTTTTTGGTCGAATTACACTTGTCCAATAGAATTAGGACATGTGTTAGGGTAATATTTTACCCTTAGTTAACCTATTTACTATTAACCGCGGTAAAAAAAGTAAAAAGTTACTATTCACCAAAAAATTATTTTCATCTCATTGAACCACATTTTAGTCCTTGATATTAACCGTGTCTCTCGAATTTTCGAAATTCCATTCACAGAAGCGGTAAAATTAAGTTTTATGCAAAATTCAGTTTTTAACCTACCACTTAGTGGTTTCACTATTCATCAAAAATTGAAAGTTTTCAGAAAAGTACCAAAAATTAGGCCTAAGCTATATTTGATATTATGAACTCAAAAATTATTTCTATTTTACCAAATTCAAAACATATCAGTTGCATTAATTAATTTAAAAATTAACTCCCGTCGTCTAAACAAAAGGCGTGTTTTTAAGAGATAATAACTATCAAAAGATTGACACTTGTTTATAACTGGTTTAAATGTCAAATTACATCCATTGACCAACATTGTATTAAATTGTAAAAATATATTCTAAATATACTTTAAAACCACTTAAATTAATAATTTATCACTATTATTTATTTCGATTAAAAAAGTTGTTTTTAATTAAAATTTAGTAATTTTCACTATTCATCAGAATATGAAAGTTATCCGAAATGTACCAAAATTTCACCCCAATCTAATTTTGATATTACGAATCCAAAAATGAATTCCATTTTGAAAAATAAAATTTACAAAATTTCAAAAAGTGGTTATTACTATTCATAATGGCTAGTTTTAATAATATCTTAATAGCATATCGTTGTTTAGCGAAACTCGGTGTTGCGTACAACACACGCTATCGTGGAAGGTCGTGATTGCGTATAATTAAAGCCAGGTCAGATATGTGTATTGTGAAAGCTCCTTTTGGTGTAGCGTATAACACAAGACATTAATGAAATTAAAATGAATATTTTTCATAAAATCTCGGGGTGTTACATTCTACACTTGTATCCTATCAGTGCAATGATGGTAATTTGAAAAGGGTTTTTTGGATGATCAAAAACACCTTTGAGGAATGATCCTAAGGTAAGGTATCATTTCTTTTGTTCATATTTAAATTAAATATAACTTTAACATGAAAATATCCTCTACCAGGTTCTGAGTTCACTTATGTCAATATTTTGTTGAAAACCTTCATTGAATATGGTGTTTATATGTTGTAAAATTTTTAAATGATCCATTTAATATGAAAAAACATTTAAGGTTCTTTCACCCACCAAGGTGCATCTGCTATGCTCTGAACCTTTAAGTGGTTTCTAAGTGGTCAGGTTTTAAATTTATAATTTTTCATTTTATTTTTGATCCATTATGTGAAAAAGTGGTTAAATATTAATTTTTGGAATATTCATTCTTTAATCTATTTTTAATTAACATGATTTTTACATATTAACTATCCTCGTTAAAGGTTTATTTTTATTAAAGGACTAAGAACGGATGAATAATTTTCTGATATTCTATCGAGAAGTCACAAGGATTTTAGAAAATAATACCATGTTACACAACATGTATCTAGAGTACACACTGGGTAGCAATGTTCACTACACTTTTCCATGTCATGGGATACATGGTGTGCTAAGATGTAACTACACCTGAAGAATTTATTACACACCATGTGTAGACTGAGCTAACCTGGTAAAGGATTTTCAAATTACACACCGTCTAACTGGTATTCATGTCATGTAGTCTACATAGTATAATAGAAAAAATTATGCATTCCATGATTTCAAATACATGGTTAAATAACCTAAAATAATGACAACTTTTAGAATTAATGAAATATACAACATGTAGCTAGTGTACATGGCGTGTGGTTTATTATTTCTCACATCTGAAATACATGTTGGGTACTTTGATAGATCATGAAGGCACACGGCTAGTAGAACACATGACATGTAAATAGAGTACACATCATGTGGTCCTACATTCAAAAAGTATGCCAAGACCTGGGTTATGAAGAAATGTTGAAAGAGTGATATAAATCACATAACTATCTAGTAAATTTCATGTAGTCCTGTCTGAGGTAAACATAAAATAATTGTACATTTATCTCAGGTACACAACATTAGAGGAACACAACATGTAACTCATAAGTATATGTTATGTAGTATCTAAATAAAGGACATAATGAAATTATATTAAATTTCTAATTTCATCATTTAAACCTTATTATATTGATTTAAACCAAATATGTTTGAAAATTTAATAAAGGTTTTAAAATTTCATTAAATGCTTAATTAGATTAATGTACTATGTAATTATTGGTCTTGTAGTTTATTTTCCCTGAATTCATTAATGATGGGTGTTGGACTCCTCGTGTATTAATCATGTTTTAATGATCACAAATCTTATTACTATTAATTAATCTCATTATTCTGTCCAAATCTTATGCATGATCACAAATATTACTTATCTTATCAAACCTCTGTATTTCTGTTTCAGGTTCTCTTACCTTATAATGGTTAAGCTTAATTCACATTCTGCATATTACTATTTAAGATTGAATATAGTTATTTGTATAAGTATCAAGACACCGTGAAGTTTGACACAGTAAGACATACTCTGAGCAAGACACAGACACTGTGAAGTCTAACTCGCAAACACCGTGTAGGACACACAGTGACCCAGACACCGTGAAGGACACACCGTGACCCAAACACCGTGAAGGACACATCGTGACCCAGACACTGTGCAGGACACATCGTGACCCAGACACCGTGAATGACATGCCATGAGTCAGACACCGCGATCTAGGCATCGTGACATGAACACACCGTGAAGCACATACCGTGAAAGATACACTAGTTCAAAGAGACACTGTTCACACAACTATTGTGACACTGTTTCTTATAATTTTTTTCAATATTATTTAAATATTGCTAACCATCATATTTGATGTTTTTAATGCACTTAATGTTATTTAATTATAGTTGTTTCATGTCATGAAACCGCACCTCGTACCTATGGAAAGGAAATAATTCCTATTTCCGGAGCTCGTAAAATATAAAGAAGATTGAGCTGCAGTAGAGGATACTCTCGCACTTGAAACGTCTCGACACACATGATACAATACATGCGAGCTCTGTACTGAACCGAAGAACAATCTTGAGCACAACTGTGAAGAACACATTGCACGATCCTCAAAGAAGTTCCATACATCCAATCCTACATTAATGAAGAACACACGAAGTACACTATATTCAAGAGAACATCTTCTCTCTTGGAGGAACAAAAGATGAACCACGACACTCTATTTCTCCAAATAAAAACTAGAGAAGGACTCATAAGCATTTCTGCTGAATCCAATGAGTCCAGAGCTTCACTGCCAATCACTGGAGATTTCTAAACTTACATATACTATCTCTAAGTGATTTAATATTTACTTTCCAGTAGTGTGTGTATCCTGTTTATTTTACACACACACTGTCTCATGTGCTGAACTGGAGGATATAAAAATCCTCATACAAAAACTCCTTACTCTTGTCTACCCACGACAACTGTGGAAGAGGTCCTTGTGTGGCCTGGTATTTATTTTTGTTCCCCACAAAGATAAGTGGTAGAGGTCCCTGCGTGGCCTGGACAGTCTTGTACTGTTGTCAACCCCGATCCATGGTGTAGATCAATTATATAAATAAATTTTAGAGGACTAAGTCTCAGCTTGAGACTGATCCTCTTGGTTATATCTTCTATGCATTTTTAGTTTAAGTTAAAAATATATAGTATCTAATTTATATTCCTTTGCTTATTACTTTGAAATACAAATATGTTTTAAAGTTACTTTGATAGTTAATATAGAAAGTGTTTGTATCTATGGTAAATCAATAGGTTAGTTTCAAAAGATTATTTAATCTTCTAATTAGATTAACTGAGAACTAATCAATCTTTTGAGAATTTAATTGAACCTTTTATAGTTTTATAAATTCACTACAGTTTAACTTGTTTTATAAATTGGTGGATTTTAATAGAAAATATTTCAACAAAAATTTTGATTGGCACTCAATTCACCCCCCTCTTGAGTATCCACTCTGACCAACATTTGGTATCAGAGGTTGTTTTTATACAAGTTTTCAAAACATTCTGTTTTTCAACAGTGATTTTAGTTTTATCTTTAAAGATCTTAAATTTCTATTAGTTCTAAATTTTATCTCTTTAAATTTATTTTCTAAAATATAGTTATGTATAATAGACTAGAAGGTGTTGCTACTAACTGGACACCTTTCTTTAATGGTATAAACTATTACTAGTGGAAAATTAAGTTGAAAATTCATTTGGAAAGTATGGGTTTTGATATCAGGACTGCTATAGAGTCTCAATATGAAATTCTAGAAACTGAAATAACAACTTGGGATGAACCTACAAAAACTTATTACAATAATAATTATAAATCAATGAATTCCTTGTACTATGCTTTAAGAGATGAAGAGTTTAACAGAATATCTTCTTGCGAAACTGCCTATGAAATTTGGGATACTTTGGGAGTTTCTCAAGAAGGAACAACCAATGTTAAATAAATGAGATTAAATACTTATACTATTAAATATGATAATTTTAAAATGAAGACTGCTGAACCTATTTCTGATATGTATCTCAGGTTTAATGAGATTGTCAACAGTATGAGTTCACTTCGTAAGGTTGTTCTAGCAAAGGAACAAATCATGAGAATCTTACGATGTCTACTAGACCGATGGAGAGGCACTTCTGTTTCAATCAGAGAATCTTGTGACATTGGAGATCTTCCTATCAATGAACTTATTTCTAATCTTATGATGTATGAGGAAGAACTCAAAGCGAATAATTAGGAAGATGATGAACCCAAGAGAAAATTCGTGGCATTTAAGCCTACTTCTTCAAAGAGCAAGGACAAAGACAAAGTTCAAATACAAACTGAAGGTTCTACAAGTGACAATTCAGACTCTGCAGTGATGTTGAAATGACACAGATAGCCAGGAGGTTTAAGAAATTCTATAGGAAGAAGAAATTCTTAATTAAAACAAACTACAAAGGTAAATATGACAACAAAGGTGACTAGAAAAAGGATCGAAAAAAGCCATATAAAAGTGATGAAATAGTCTGATATGAGTGAAAAATTAAAGGACATGTAAAGGCTGATTTTCCAAAATTGAAGTTCAAAATGAAATATGACTACAAGGAAAATAAGTACAAGAAAGCCATGAAAGCTACTTGGACTGCTTCAAAAGGCATCACAAGTGAATTAGAAGCTACTGATTCTGAAAATAATCGTTCTAACATGTCTTTCATGACCAACACATCCGAGGTAACCTTAGATACTCCTGTTTTAAATTCCTATTATTCTAGAGTTGATGTTGAATCTGATTCTGATTCTGAAGACATAACTAATGCTGAATTATCTGAATACTATAACATGCTGGAGGAAACATGCAATTAACTTGAGGAAAAATATAATTCATTAAAGAAACAACATTCTCTCACTGTAAATGTTAAATCTTCCCTTGATATTGAAAAAGAAAAGAATTCTCAACTATTAAAGGAAAATATAGAATTGAAAATGTCTAATGAGAAACTTTGAAAGGACTTATAAAACTTCACAAATAGAAAGGATACTCTAACTCAAATGCTAGGAAAGCAAGTGTCACCAAAATACACTACTGGAATAGGCTACCATCCTGGAAAAAGACAGTTCACTAAAACTATATTTATTCCTAAATCTGGACAAAATTCTGCTAGTTCTAGTTCTAGAGATTCATATGCTTCAACTAGTTAATCACATAATTATAGATCAAATAGAGTTTATTTTTTAAAATATGTTGAATCTATTGATTATATGAGACCCATAAGACAAATTTGGGTACCTAATGCTTTTCTTGCTGACCTGTCTAGACCCAAGAGAATCTGGGTTCCAAAATAATTCTCTATTTAAAACAGTTTTGTAGGAAACCTATTTGAAGAGTTCCCATAAGAAGACATGGTATTTGGACAGCGGATGTTCAAGACATATTTCTGGGGATTATTCATCCTTCAAGAGATTAATAAAGGTTTATGGAGGCTATGTCACCTTTGGTGATAATTCTAAAGGAAAAATCATCATTATAGGCCAAATTGGTAACAATAAATCAATTTTAATATCTAAAGTTTAATTTGTTGATGGATTGATATATATCTTGTTAAGTATACCTCAATTATGTGATGATGGATTTAATGTTAAATTTGAAAATGATTCTTGTAATGTTTTTAATTCTAAGAATGTTTTAATATTTTCTGCTTTAATAAATGAAAATGTTTATGTTGTTGATTTAAATTCTTTAGCTAAGAAAAATGTTACTTGTTTAAATGCTTTTCATAAAGAGTCTTGGGTTTGGAATAGGAGATTAGGACACTACAACATTCATTCACTTATAAAATTGACTAGGAAGAACTTACTTAGAGACTTACCCAAACTTGAGTTTCCAAATGACAAATTTTGTAATCCCTGTCAAAAGGGAAAACAACACAAAATCTCTTTCAAATCAAAGAAAAAAGTTTCAACTTCTCAAACTCTTGAATTGGTTCACATGGACTTGTTTGGACCATCTAGAGTTTCTAGCTTAAATGGGAAGAACTATGTCTATGTCTTAATTGATGACTTTTCTAGATATACTTGGGTATATTTCTTAGCTCACAAAAGTAAAGCTTGTTCTTAATTTGTTAAATACTCCAAGTCTGTAGAAAACCTTAGTGGACTTAAGATTAAAACCTTGAGAGGTGATCATGGTCATGAGTTTGAAAATCAAGATTTTGAATCTTACTGCTCACAAAATGTCTATATTCATAACTTTTTTTCTCCTAGGACACCTCAGTAGAATGGTGTAGTAGAAAGAATGAATAGAACCATTCAAGAAATTGAAAGAACCATGTTAAAATAGTATGACCTTCCTATTTACTTTTGGGATGAAGCTGTAAATATAGATTGTTATATTATCAATAGAGTATTAATTAGACTTGTTCTCAAAAAGACCCCCTATGAGTTGTGGAACAATAGGAAACCTAAAGTTAATTACTTTAGATTCACTGGTGGCAAAGTATTTATTCTCAATACCAAGGATAATCTAGATAAGTTTTCTTATAAGAGTGATGAAGGAATCTTTTTAAGATATTCTATAACTAGAAAATCCTATAGAGTTTTCAATAAGATAACCAAATGTGTGGAAGAATCTGTTCACATCAAATTTGATGAAACAGATCCACATGAACCTAAGTCATCTCTTGAAAATCTTAAAGAATATTTATCTGTTCTGATCCTTATTGATAAAATCAATGAACCTACTGTAAAGACAACCAGTTCTAGAAATATTTCAGAATCTGCTCCTAATGAACCCGAACCTAAAGAAGAACATGAAATTTCTAGTCCTACCTTTACTAGATCAACTAGGATTCTAAATAATCATCCTTCAGATGTTGTTGTAGGAAATATTGATAGAGGGACACAGACTAGAGCTTCTCTTATAAATCATGTTGAACATCAAGCCTTCTTGTCACAGATTGAACCTAAAAACATTGATGATGCTATCAATGATGAATGTTGGGTAATTTCTATTCAAGAAGAACTTATTCAGTTTGAAAGAAATAATGTTTGGAAACTAATAGAAAGACCTAAGAAAACTTTCACCATAGGCACAAAATGGGTGTTTAGAAATAAAGTAGATGAATCTGGAAACATAGTTAGAAACAAGGCTTGATTAGTTGCATAATTTTATAGTCAAGAAGATGGAATTGAATATGAGGAGACTTTTTCTCCATTAGCAAGGCTAGAATCCATTAGAATTCTACTTGCTTATATTGCACATATAAATTTCAAACTATATCAAATGGATGTCAAGAGTGATTTCTTAAATGGATATATTGATGAGGATGTTTTTGTTGAAAAACCACCTGGATTTACAAACCCTCATTCTCCAAATCATATTTTCAAATTATCAAAAGCTTTATATGGCTTAAAGCAAGCTCCAAGAGCTTGGTATGACAGATTAAGTACTTTTCTAATTTCTAAAGGTTTTACAAAAGGTATAGCTGATCCTAATCTTTTTATAAAATGAATTTATAAAGATGTTTTAGTTTTACAAATTTATGTAGATGATATTATTTTTGTATCTTCAAAAACTTCTTTATGTACTGATTTTTCTAAAATGATGAAAAAAGAATTTGAGATGAGTTTAATGGGTGAACTTAAATTCTTTATTGGATTTCAAATATTTCAAAACAATGATTTAATTATGTTAACTCAAAGTAAATATACTAGAGATCTTTTAAAATGATTTGGATTGTATAGCACAAAAAGTAGTGACACTCCCATGAGTACCACCAGTAATTTGGATCTTGATGAAGATGGAAAATCTGTTGATCAAACCACTTATAGAGGAATGATTGGAAGTCTACTCTACTTGACTGCTAGTCATCCTAATATTATGTTTAGTGTGTGTATGTGTGATCATTTTCAAGCAAACCCTAAAGAGTCACATTTAAATGTTGTAAAGAGAATTTTCAAATACCTCAAGCATACACCCAATTTAGGACTATTCTATCTGAAAGGACAATCATTTGAACTAGTTAGTTATTCTGATGCTGATTTTTCGGGATGTAAGTTAGATAGAAGAAGAACCTCTGGAACATGTCACCTTTTAGGCAAGTCACTAGTATCATGGTTTAGTAAGAAACATAATTTTGTTGCATTGTCTACTATAGAAGCCGAATACATAGCTGCTGGAAGTTGTTGTGCACAAATTTTGTGGATGAAACACGCATTACTAGACTATCGATATCAATTCAGACATGTACCAATAAATTGTGACAACACAAGTGCTATTAACATTTCAAACAATCATGTTTCACATTCTAGGACAAAACATATTGTTGTAAGAAATCACTTTTTGAGGGATCATTATCAAAAGGGTGATATCACTTTAGAATTCATTGGTACTGAATATCAACTTGCTAATATATTCACTAAACCATTAAATTCTGAGAGATTAGATTACATCATACATGATCTCGGTATGATCAATCATAAATAGACATATTACAGATCTTACTATTTACTATTTTTACTATATTTTACTTTATGGTTTCATGTTCACTGTTTCCCAGTTACAGTTTCATGCATACGGTCTCACAGTTAACACCTTGTGTTCACGGTCTGTCACTTAACTATCTCACTGTGATAGAACAGTTCACCAACTGTCTCACCGTGATGACTGCTCTTCATCGCACCGTAATGCCTACTCATGGTCTCACCATGAAGACTATTTATAATTTTATTTTAACCCGTATCGCGTTAATTTTTATTTTACCGTTATCTGATTTCCCGCGTTTTTATTTTTGTGACGCTTGACATTCCCAAATGATAAAACATAAAGTTTTCACTCGAATACTCACCCAAACTCTCTCATGAACAATCTCAAACTTGAAAACCTTCTCTCCTTTCCTCTCGCCTGAACCTTCGGTGAATGCCCAGGATGAAGCATCCATCTTCTCCCTCATCTGAGAAGCGCCGCATGAAGAAATAGAAAAGAGCACCGAATATTGCACCCAAAGGACCTCTAAATCCTAACCTAGTAAGTCATATTGTAGTACCTGAAAAAGAGATTTTCCCTGAGTGGCTACAATCTAGTAAGTCTTTGGTTCTAAAAGTCTTAAGAGAACATGGATGGATCGAATGGTTTTCTAGAAAAGATAGACCTATATACCCGAGGTTGGTATCTCAGTTTTACTAGTATGTAAATTTTTCCTTTGATGTTGGAAAAGTTTTATGGTGACAAGCTGGATCAATGGAAAAAAGTGTTCATTCTCTTCAAGGTTGTGGGCTGCATTCCTGATAATTCCTCATGAAGGGATTTTTGAGGATTACTAGGGAGACCCTCCTCCAAAAACTGACATATTTGATCTGGAAAATGCACTAGAGATCCTGACTGGAAATGGCACCAAGCGAAGGTCCATAGGAGGTGAATTGGATGGGGAGACAAGACTTCTATTCAAATTTGTTCAGAATTTGATTAGTCCACGAAAATGAGATTTTTATGTGATGAAGTATCAGGATGTGTTCCTTGTTCATCTGTTTAAAAATAACCATAAGATCAATCTTTTAAAATATGTCATTCACCACATATGTGAGATAATTAAAGTCACTTCCAAATCCACCTCCTTATTTTACTCAAGGATGATTTCGACCATGTTAGTTTCCAAGGGAGTAGTTGGACCAAATGAGGAAAAGCTAGAGGATTTTGATTTCTATTTATCCAAGCCTATCATCAGAAGGATGAAGATTAATTGGAACCCCTGGAAGAAGTAGTGGGTTGAGGATAATGATCAACTTTATAAGAAGTATAATCTTGTTCATTATCCAAGAAGTCCATAGAATATAACTGATCCTGGTTTGGAAATAGATGAAGTGGCTAACTACCAAGAAGAGGAAGAAGAAGAATAAGACGCTAAAATACCTCAAGTGGAAGCAGCTCCTGTTGAGAAAGAAAGGATTTTTGTCCATGTTGTTGTTCCTGCTGAAATACCTTCTAGAGAGGAAGTTTATGTTGTTTTTAGAGAAGAATCTCCTGCTTCTAGAGATGGTGTTGATCAGGAAATTCAACCTGAGGCTGTAAGAGATTTGATTATCCCTATTTTAGAGCAGCAAGATATGGAAGAGTCTGGTGGTGCAGAAGACCTCCCTATCATGGAAGAAGCCGATCTAGGAGAAATCCCTGTTAGGGAAAATGTTAATCCAGAGGATCTCCCTGTTGAAAAGGAAGCAAGTTTGGAAGCACTGCCTGAGGAACAATCTGTTCCTGAGTACATACCCACTGCTGAAGAGAGGATGGAAATTTCCTTTCAGTTGGAAAGGCAAGAATTTGCTTAAGATATTAGAACTGATCCAGTGGATCTTAACCCAATTCCAGAGCCTCAAGAATCTAAAATGGAATCACATTTTGAGGGGGAGGAACCTCAAAACCTTGAGATTGATGAAGATGGATCTGCTGAAACCTCTCAACCAACTATCACATATTCTGTGTACACTCGGTATGAGTTTCCTAGTTTTTTTTATGTGAGTGAATCACAAAAAGTGAATACAACTGGAATTGACCTATATTCTCTATTTTATTTGAAGTCAGTAACTCATACTATCCCAGAGCCTCAACCTGAACCTGCTCTTGTCCCAAAACCTCAAAAAGAATCTCAACTAGAACCTGTACCACTACCTTCACCTACTCCCTTACCTGACCAACAGCCTTTTGTAACTAAAGATGATTTGAAAGTCTTTGGATATACTATCTTAGCTGGAGTTGGGAAGATTATATCCTCTCAACCTCATCCTGTGACTCAACTAAGTCATGAAGATGCCTCGATTATTTTAGAAAACATCATTTTGCATATTCAACCAAGGATGATCCGTGAAATTCAAGAATTCGGAGTTGAAAATAAGCTGCTAAGTACTGATGTTGCAACTTTGAAAAGTATGGTAGCAGATATGCAGAAAGAACTGACTTCGAGTTCCGAGCCTACTCCTGTTTCTACTCTTGCACCTGTTTTTACTTCTCTAGAACCAAATGTTTCCAAAATTTCTAGAGATATTGTATCTCAAGTTCTTCCACATCTGCTGTTTTTTTATGATAAGATTGGTGTAAGATGCACCTAGATGTTACAACGCATGAGGGGTCTTGTAGAAAATCTGAATAAGCTCATAGATGAGTACACTAGCTATCTTCAAAAGGTTTTAGAACAGATCAAAGTTCTCACCATAGATATAAAGGCTTCTCCTCCATCTGGTCAGACTTTTGTTCCCTCTTTGGATGATTCTCTGCTGAGATCCATAATCAAAGAATAAATTCAGAATGCCCTTAGTGTTTTAGATATGTCTACTTTTTCAGAAGTGGTTAGGAACAGTGATCAAGGTTTGGACATGGTCAGAATTCATTCTAAGATTGCCAATGATTCTCAATAGGAGATCTCCCAGAAGATAGATGTTTATCTCAACCGGATTTTCTCCAAAAGTGATATGACCAATCACTTTAAGTATCTTGTGGAGATTTTGAAAATCCCCCCAGTGACTCAAGTTTTTAAATCTTAAATTTAGAAGCTTATAGTGTTCACCAGATTGTTGGACAAATTCATGGAGAAGACAGACGATTTTGAAAAGGCTATGCAATATGGTGGAGAAATCATTACTGATTTCATAAATCTTTTGAAGTCGTATCTTCATGTGTAGAGTACTGCTATCATTGCTCCAGCTGCTGCACCCCTTAGACCTGGTCTACCTTCCCTAGCCTCAACTGTTATGTCAGTCAGCCAAGCCCTTTCTCAGATCAGACCAGTCATTCTTGATCAACCACAGACTAGATCTTCTACAGCTCCTACTTTGGCTCCCTCCAGATTTTAAGGTCTACCATTACCATCTTTATCTACTACCTCCATGCCTTCTTCTACATCAGCTCCAGATCCTGCTGATAAAGGCAAAGAGAAAGCCAATCCATGATGCCAACCATTGTATCTTAATTTTTGATGGGTTGTCTTTTGTTGTTTCATGTTTGTATTTCTTCTGTATGTTTTATTCTGAACCTTCTTAATGACAAATGCAGTGTTTCACTTCATTCTATCTACTTTTTGATAATCCCAAAAGGGGGAGAAACAGTGAGAAGAGTTATCTCTTACTCTTTTATCTCTTCTTATTATATATGTTATTTTCTCTAACATTGCATTTCATTTATATTTTAACTATACATGATTAGTGATCATAAAAAGGGGGATATTGTTGGACTCCTCATGTATTAACCATGTTCTAATGATCACAATTCTTATTACTGTTAATTAATCTCATTATTCTGTCAAATATTATGCATGATCACAAATCTTACTTATCTTATCAAACCTCTATATTTTTGTTTCAAGTTCTCTTACCTTATAATGGTTAAGCTTAATTCACATTATTCATATTATTGTTTAAGTTTGAATACAATTATTTGTCTAAGTATCAAGACACCATGAAGTTTGACATAGTAAGATAGACTATGTGCAAGACACAGACACCGTGAAGTCTAAGTCGCAGACACCGTGAAGGACACACTGTGACCCAGACAACGTGAAGGACACACAGTGACCCAGACACGATGAAGGACACACCGTGACCCAGACACCATGTAGGACACACCGTGACCTAGACACCATGAATGACACATCATGAGTCAGACACCGTGAGCTAGACACTATGACATGGACACACCGTGAATCACATATCGTGAAGGAGACACCGGTTCAAAGAGACATCGTCTGCACAACTACTGTGACACCGTTTTTTAAACTTTTGTCAATATAATTTAAATATTGCTAACGGTCATATTTAATGTTTTTAATGCAATTAATGTTATTTAATGATAGTTGTTGCATGTCAAAAAACTGTACCTCGTTCCTTTGGAAAAAAAATCATTCTTATTTCTAGAGCTCGTGGAATATAAAGAATAATGAGCTGTATTAGAGGATACTCTCGTGCTTGACACGTCTCGACACATATGCTACAATACACGTGAGCTCAGTACTGAACCGAAGAACAATCCTGAGCACAACTATGAAGAACACATTTCACGAGCCTCAAAGAAGTTCCATACATGCAATCTTACATTACTGAAGAACACCCGAAATACTCTGGAGTCAAGAGAACATATTCTCTCTTAGAGGAACAAAATCTGAACCACAACACTCTGTTTTTCAATAGAAAAACTAGAAAAGGACTCAGAAGAATTTCTGTTGAATCCAATGAGTCCAGAGCTACACTGCCAATCACTAGAGCTTTTTAAACTTCCATATACTATCTCTAAGTGATTTATTATTTACTTTCGAGCAGTGTGTGTATCTTGTTTATTTTACACACACACTGTCTCATGTGCTGAACTGGAGGATATCTCAATCCTCACACCAAAATTCCTTACTCGTGTTTACCCACGACAATTGTGGAAGAGGTCCTTATATGGCATGGTCTTTATTTTTGTTTCCCACTAAGAATAGTGGTAGAGGTCCCAGCATGGCCTGGATAGTCTTGAACTATTGTTAACCCCGATCCAGGGTTTGGATCGATTATATATATAAATTTGAGAGGACTAAGTATCATCTTGAGACAGAACCTCTTGGTTATATCTGTTGTGCATTTTTAGTTTAAGTTCAAAATATACAGTATCTAATTTATATTTCGCTGCTTATTACTTTGAAATACAAATCTGTTTTAAAGTTACTTTGATAGTTAATCTAGAAAATGTTTGTATCTATTGTAAATCAGTAGGTTAGTTTCAAAAGATAATTTAATCTTCTGATTAGATTAACTATGAACTAATCAATCTTTTGAGATTCTAATTGAACATTTACAGTTTTACAAATTCACTACAGTTTAACTTGTTTTATAAATTGGGGGGATTTTAATAGAAAATATTTTAATATAAATTTTTATTGGAACTCAATTCACCCTCCTCTTGAGTATCCACTCCGACCAACAATGGGTATATGCAATAGACTTCAAATGTTCATTAAGATAAATTCGAATTTTTGCAATCATATTTATCTTAATAATAAATAATTAATAGAAATAAATGTTATCCATTATACTTTTATATAATTTTTACATGTGTATGATCATTCTTGATCTTGACCAATACCTATATATGATTCGTATTTATTTAATATAATTTATTTCATTGTTTTCCAATTACTATTTATTAAATAAAAATATGATGTTCTCTGAATCATCCCTCCCTCCTTTATTATTTAGGAATTGTGTGTCCAAGGTTATTTATGTAATTCCTTATAACCAATCCTTAGTTCTCCTCATTTATGTGTGATTTACAAATACATGTAATAAAAGGAGTATCCAAATTCTTATGGTGGTAATATAAGACAGAACCAAGATGATACTAGCCTAAGTCATACATAGGTAGACAGGTGGAGTGCTGCAAATCATTCCAAGACTTCCATAATGAGTTTTCCCCTAGGTCATAGGTTAGTTTATTTCCTTCTCAATAAATAAATCATTATATAATATCATTATTAATTAATTCATTTAATTATTTATTCCTATATTATTCATTAATTATTTTATGGATAGAATACCACAATCATATAAATAAATTAATCAATGTTAAAATATGCAATTTAAATAAATTAATTATGGGTAGATGTTTTATAAAAACCCAGTTAATCACATGAGTAAGATCCACTTAATATTAATAGGACATATAAAGGATAAACCATGATAAAATTTATGAAAAATAAATAAAATCACTCAAATATATATTATGTCAGTCTTGGCCTTCCATTAAATGATTAAGAATTAAATCCATATAACTAAGTATTTGACCAAACCATGTAGGATCAATTACTTTTATTGTGGAGTTCCTATGAATGTTTTGGGTTATCTTAACAAAATTACATAAATTGGAGTATCCCATTATATACATTATTTAACTTGGGTGTAAGTGTGGTGGAAATCCCATTTATGACTTCAAGATCGATGAGCCCAGTCCACAGGTGAAGGAGATGCAAGACCATAGTTAGAAAAGACGTTCCTACCAAAATAACTTCAAGTATCTTGACCAACCCATTATAGGGTTAGGGGAATGTGGATCCTTACCACTAGAATATCTTTGAAACTATATATTCGGATTCTAATGGTGAGATCTGTTGGTAATTTTAAAATAGTGGAATAATTGATAAAATTAAATTCATTATGTGCCATATAAATTGTAATTCATTCAAGTAATGATAATATTCTATTTATAATTGGATAATAATTAAAAGTTCATCATCCAAATTATCCTTGAAATAAATATTAGATAAAGGGGATATCTTTACTAGTAGTAGCTTTCAGGAATGTTTTAGATTCCTTAAAGTTGTGTTGTACTATTAATGGAAATCTTACATTCTAGAATCCATGTAACCTGATCCTCTTGATAAAGAAGTAAGTGATGAAGAGTTAATTTTTTAAGATAAAAATTTTAGGGATGTGATCAAAGTTCAATTTTTAATTCCTTTATCTAAGTATTTTGAACTCATGAAAACTAAAGAAAACATGGATGATTGTAACATACTCGAGAATATCTATAGGTTATACCATGAGGGAGAAAGATATGAATGGTTTGAGATATCATAGGAACTCTTTGAGAGTAATCATAAGTATGGTGTATCAACTGGGCCTCATGTAGTCAAAATTATTGGCTACATTGAGCACCTAGAAGTTTTAGGTTTAAACTAACTATTGAAATATACACCAATATCATACTTTATTAAATACCTCATACATTAATTATCTTTGTAATTAATTTAAATATAAAAAATTCTGATAAGTCTCTCCCATATATGCTTATTGTTCTTCTCTAAGTAAATAAGTAAAAGAAGTGAGAAAATACTCCCATCCTTATGGTCAAAAAAGGAATGTACAAGTGAAGCTATCTAAGTCTAAAACATCTTTGCAACACCCTACTAATAAGAGAAATACCAAGGGAAAATTAAGGTAATGGGATGTTATTTATTTTTCATGTGAAAATAATAGACACTAGAAAAAACCGTACCTGGGAAAAGAATAATGGGAAAGAATCAAGACCACTTTTTATTGAGTGAAATCTATTTATATTTAAAAAAATTGTATCAGACACAGCTTATAGTTATCATGTATATATTCAAACATAATAACCAAGGATATTTAGAAAGATTGGTCAATGAGAGTTTCATCTATGATAATCCAATGAGGATAGATTTGATATTGTGTTTATCAGGGACTACCACCTTATATTGCTGAATATAATGATCTATGTTCTTAAATATTATTATTATGGTCTATCTATTACCGAAAACATTATTTCTATATCTATAATTGATCTTGATGGATTTATTTTCCAATTTGGGAATAATTTTTTTATTTTATATATATATCATTTATTATTGTAAGTAATATTAAAATAATGGTCTTTATGTGCTGGATTACATGAACCAGGTAATGGTAAAAGATAATGAAACTAATTTACATGACACATACAACACCCAAATCTAGAATCATCGGCTATGTCATTTAAATGAAAAATGTTTGACTAAATTGAACCAATATGGGTATTTTGATTTCTTTTAACTAAAACCAATTGGTTTATATCACACATGTTTAAAAGGAAAAATAACCAAATCATAATTTAGTGGAAAAGGTGAAAGTGATAAATATATTCTTTAATTACTTCATACATATGTGTGTGGACCATTTACTATTGACGTAAGGGGTGGGAAATCATACTTTATAACTTTTAATAATTATTTTACTAGACATGGATATGTCTAATTGATAAGGCACAAGTAGGATTCCTTTGAGATATTCATGGAATACAACAGTGATGTTGTTAAACGGTTCGGTAATAATATTTAAAAAGTCTTCCCAAACCATGGTGGAGAATAGAATAATCAAGATTTATTTATTATTTATGGTTGCTTAATATTCTATCTTAACCCACTCCTACTTGTAAACTTTAATGGAATTGTTTCGGTGAATGGGGAAACCACACCCTTTTTGACATGGTGAGATCAATGATGAGTCATGAAAACCATTCATTATCCTTTTAGGGATACACATTATAAATAGTATCATACATATAATTGAAGTGGAATATGGTATTCCATAACTATTTTCGAGTGGATATAAACGTATGATATCAGACTTACATGTGTGGGGTTGTGAATTTTTGTTAAAGAATCTTCAGGTAACAAAATTTCACCTTGATTCAAAAAGTATACCTTTAAAAAATACCCTAGGTAAATAAGGAGATATTACCTATATGACCTCTAAAATGTAATTTTGGCAACACATGTTTTATTCCTTGAGAGTGAGAACATCTCTAAAAGTGAAAGTGAAAAAATACACAATGACCAATGGAAGAAGAAGTTCTAGAAACAAAAGTACTACATAAGTGTACAAGATATGTTAAAGAACCAAGTAGGTATGTTTGTCTAGTCACTGATAATAGTGAACCATTATTAGTTGATCATAGTAAACATGTAACCTACAATGAAGCATTAAGTAGTAGATATTCTTCTTTGTGGAAAGAATCTATGAATTATGAAATGGATTCCATATACCAAAACCAATTCTAGATTTTGTTATATCCTCCAGAGGATGTAAATCCCATTGGTTTTAAATGGTTATTCTTGAATAAATAAAAAATTGATGAAGAGTTATTACTTATAAGGTAGGAATGGTTGAAAAGGGGTTTAAAGATCATCAAGACTTAGACTATTATGAAAACTTTTCACCAGTGGTAATACAAAAATTTATTAGAATTCTACATTCCATTACATATTTTCATGAATATGTGATTTGGAAAATTGGTTTCAAAATATCCTTCCTTAATGTAAACCTTCAATAATACTTCTATATAACACAACTTGAGGGGTTTTTTACTCCAAAGGATGCTAATTAGTTATAAAAATTGAAAATATCAATTTATGGATTAAAAATAGCATCCGGATCCAGAAACATGTTGTTTGATTAATCCATAAAAATACTTTGTTTCATAAATAAAATATGTGATACTTGTGTCTATAAGTGGTTTAGTTGGAGTGCATTCATTTTATTAATAGTATATATTGATGACATATTACTTATTGGATATGAAATACCCATATTATAATCTGTTAAAGCCTTGTTGAATAAATGATTCTCCATGAAGAACTTATGTGAAGCATCATATATTCTTGGTATCAAGATCCATCATGATAGCTCCAAGAGTCTACTTGGACTAATTCAATGCAATTAAATTAACAATAGAATGAAGATATTCAATATAGAACAATCCAAGTGGGGATTATTTCCGATGTCACATGGAATTCATCATTCTAAGATAATATGTCCTTAGACACATGACGAAAGACAAAGGATGGTAGGGATTCCATACAATTATGTGATTAGTTAAATTATCTATGTAATGTTATGAACTAGTCTAGATATTTATTCTTCCTTAAGTACAATGGTTAGATATCAAGTTGACCCAGGTGACTACCATTGGGTGGTCATTAAGAATATACTTATATATTTGAGGCGTACTAAGGATATGTTCCTAATATAAGGAAGAGATGATGAACTACTCATCATAAGATATGCATATGATAGTTTCCAAATAGATCAAGCTGTTCTAAAATCATAGGCAAGATACATCTTCACAATCAATAGAGGTAATGTGAGCTAGAAGATCTCAAAGTAGGTTGTGGTTATAGATTCTAAATATGAGTATGAGTATATTGGGGCATCTAAGGTAGCTAATTAAATAGTTAGGATATGAAACTTCATGAAATATAATAACGTGATTTATAATAATAAAGACCATATCACACTCTATAGTGATAATATATTCGTGGTTTCTCTCACAATGGATACAACATCATATCGGTGGATTAATTACATATAGTTTTTAAGTATAATCTCTTGAGGGATTTTTATTATAGATTTGAAGTTTCAATGAGAATAATATAAATGGAAAGAAATGTGGTGGGCCCCTTGACTAAATCCATGAATCAGTAGAAACCTGATCATCATGTGAGGTCTAGCATACTGAAATTTGTGGGTAGTTGGCTCTAGTCTAAGTGGTATTCTTTGAATTTGGTGATCTAGAACCAAATATTTTTAGTTTCATTACATTTATATTTGAATGTTTGAATGTTGATAGAAATATATTGTTAAATATTTTTTTATTCTATTTTAAATTGAGGTAATAATGTCTTAGGTTGTCTGTCATGTTCATATGGTTTTAGCAGTTCCCCACTATGATGAGAATCTTGAAGTGCCATGATGATATTATTAAATATAGTTTAATGGTTGGATATAATTATATTATATAGAACATATTATATATATTGATATGTGTGAGTACTCATAATAATATGAGGCTTCATCTGAAAAAGTTTTCACTTGGTAACCACCAACAAGGGATATTGTGATAACAAACCTACTAGTATAAATTCTACATGTTTTGGTGTCATTAGATATTCATATTTTTTAACATTTTTAATGGTCCATAGAATTTAAAATTATTATTAATGCATATCATGACTCTTGTACATAGATTTACATACCAGAACTATGATGTTATATATTTGTGGGAAGTAGAGTGTATTGGGTGCATCACAAATTGCATGCTATTAATGGATAATCAAAGGAAGGATTTATCCTTTAAATATTTATGGAATTTGATATCTCAACCCTTTGAGTGGAAAACGACCATCACCTTAAATTCCATGTTCATGATGTAATGATGTATTTATTTTATATAGTCAATGAAATACATATCAAGTATATAGGTTGATGACATGGATGTGCAATATTCTTTATGATATATTTAGATAAAGGGATTATATTACACATTGGGTTTTCATATGTTTTTTTAAACATTGTGATATTAATTTAATTATCTTGGGTTCTGTGACCCATTTCTAGATAGTAATCTTCTAATTTAGGCAATTCTATCAAATACAGATGAGAAAGAATCCTAGTGGGTCACATGATAATTATTTCCATTGATCTTGGATAAATTTTATTTGAATTTAATTAATGGAATAAATATTATACTCAAGAGTGGTGAATATTTTTAATCATTTTTTATCAATAAAAAATAAATAGTTATGAATAAATATTCAATTAAATATTTATTTGGGTAATAAATAAATAATGGGGAATCTGAGTGGACCAAGATCATGTCTGGGGATAAATATTAATTATAAATCTAGAAAAATAATCTTTATCATTGCACCAGTTAGCGCATTCCCCATAATATTATTATTATTGATATTATTATGTCAGGGGGTCAGGGGTTTTTTATTATATTATTTAAGGTTTAGTATGAAATTAAAAAATATTTTATCCTAAATGATTACTCTATATATAGATTGTTATGTCTATTTTGTAGGGTTAATTTGAAAATAAAGATTTTAGAATCATTGTAAACAATATACTTCTCTATATATTCTTCATCCTCTATTCCTCTCAAGAATGATAAGTACTAGAGGGATTCATTAAAGATTAAAGGAACTATAAGTATTAAATATGAACAAAACAGGATGATAGATCCTTTGTGCTAACACCCAGTGTTTTGTTGTTGTTTCTGAGAGATCAAATGAGCATGTGTGGATTAATGATATATGAATTATACACTTGGATACTACCATCCCAATGAAGGTAATAAAAAATTATTTTTTCATATGATCAAAATAACTTCAATGAAATATCCTATGAATATGTATCATTTATTTTGATCATTTTTAAATTATTTATAAATTTAACATGTCAATATCCTCTCTCTGGGATTTTGGTTCTCTAATTTCAAAAGAAAAATTGAGAAATTTTATTGAAATTTATTCTTACATCTTGTAAAATTTTCGAATGACTAATAGAATATATCATGACCTCTATGGTTTTTCACCCACCAAGGTGCTTACGTTCCACACAGAACCTTCATGTTGAAGAACCAAGTAAAATAAATTATATCTATTTTTTATGATGTATCAAAATAGTATTTTATATGATATAGATAAGAGAGTTTTAACTAACTAAAAATAATATCACTAGGAAGATGTATTTTAATTTATCATACCACAGTTCACACCCACCCACCTCTCATAACATCTTCCTTATGTGAGACCAGAAAGTGGTATCATAGTAGAAGGCAACGTTTAAAGGAATTTCTATCTTGTTAAAATCCTTGGATGTTATTTGTAATAAAAAAAAGAGTTATAAACATCGATTTTCATGACATTAACCTTTGGAATAATGAAATGAAATATTGATTCCCATCACTAGGCATGGATACGTACATGGTTATCATATATGGTACTAGGTCTAGTGTGGAAAGTGTAGCTTTATTAGAAATAGAACTTACATATTATGATATCTATTATAAAGGAATAAACACATTAGGGGTATTTTTATAATTAAATTTGTATAAAGTTCATGCTATGTAAGTCCTCACACATTATGTGAAATAAATTTCTAAAAAATTATAAAGGTTTTTCAAATTTATGTGAACAAAAAAATATTGGGTCAATAGAAAAAGTATGATGGTTTTAGGATGCATCCAAATAAATGCATTAACACATTATTTGATTAGTTTAATATAATTGAACAGGAAATTAATGTACTTGTATAAATCCTTATGACATCAAAATTGTGAAGTGAATCTTCAGAATAATTCAACCTTTATTCAATCTAAAGGTTTCAATACTTGATGATAATGATTCAAAGGAAGTTATTTTGGATAATATTCATATAAATATTATTTTCTTATGAGATAAGGATTAAAGATAATGATATAGTGGTAAAATATAATTATCATAAAGTAGATTTTAGGGTAATGAATAAGGTTTTATAGGATTATTCCAAACGAAATAATGCTATGAATTTCATGTCATTTTATTCCTCAAATTTAAAAATTGTAAGACGTAAATTCAACAGGTAGTTTCCACCCACATGATTATGATATGGAAATGTTTGTAACCCCTATAATTTTTATCCTAATAAGTTCCAATATTATGATAGATATGTTACACCCACAAATAAACATTCAAAGAATGTAAAATCAAAGAGGAGCACAAAGTAGAATTTCATTATTAAAAGAAACTTTCTTTCACATGTGGTTAACATGTTGAAATAAATATATTTATATTAAATATTATATGGTGTTGAAGTTGAGGGTGTCATGGAACTTAAAGTAGAGTTGTAGGATATTATTTTGGGGGTCAGTGAAGAAAAATGATTCACAAATCGATGGTGTTGATGTGGAAGTTGAATATTTAATAGAACTTAAAGTAGGGTCAGAGGATATGTTAAAAGATACATATGTTTAGAAGGATAAAATAAATAATATTAATAGAGAGGTATACAAATCAAAATTCTAAATGAATAAATAATAGGATAAAGTTTTGTTAAAGGTTGATATTAAAAATAAAAAATATGATAAAAGCGAAAATTTAGATGAATTTATTGAGTTCAAATTCAAATTAAAAAAACATATTATTGATAGTTTAACCAAAATGGGGAAAGATAGTTCCAAAAAAATTAAGGATATTGAAGAGAAATTCATCAAAATTAGGGAATGGTTTTATGATAAAAAAAGATCCATGAAAACTGGAATGATATAGGTCAGTTCGATCATATATGTCGTGGAGAAGCAATAGGAGGAAAATAGAGATATGACAAATAATTCAAAGGATTTACTACATTAATAGAGATCTTATTATGAAGAAAAAATAGGTTTAGATATTTATTATAATAAAAAGTGGGTCATGGTTGAGGCTAATACATAAGCACCCAATACTCAGGAAAATAGTTTTTTAGGTGACACAAAAAGTATTATAAAAGTAATAGAAAGACATATAATAGTACACCAAAAATCAGTTGCTATTATTTTGGAAATATGGATCATTCTAAAAATTTATGTTTCTTATCCAAAAGATAATTAAATTAAAAATATTTATTGATATAGACAGGAAGAAATCAATATTCTTGGTATGTTATTTATGGTTATTATGTATATTATAAAGGATATGGACACATGGTCTTGAATTAATCATTACGGATGGATATGAAGGAATGTACCAAAGGAGACTCAAAGTTGTAGAGGACTATAGATCATTGAGTTGTAAAACTAAAAACCCAAAATATTTTATATATTTTGAAGATGATAAGGACCCAAAAAATTGGAGGAAAAACTCTAATATCAACCACCAAAAGAAATGAATAAATAAGATAAGGTTCAAAAAGTAAAGGGTTGGTATAGTTTCAATAATCTACATTGATTTAAAATTAATAGACCAAGCTACTATTTGGATTATTCAAAGTGGATAAAAATACAATATAATGGATAGAAGGTAAATTTTTATGGGAATTAAATATCATAATAATGGAGTTAAAAGGTTTAGGAATGGTGAAGGGTTTAAGACCATTTCCTCTGAGAAATAAAAATGTGGTGGAAAATATATGAGAAAAATGGATGTATTATTTTTTTAAGGTCTTATTCAAAATCCACATAATCTAAGACAGTCATGTAAATCGATACATGTAATAAATATCACTATGAATAATTGTATCATAAAAGTAAAGTATAGTACAATTATGACTCAAGTGATGAAGATAAAGGGAAATTTCCACCTCAATAATAGATAAAAATACATATGATCTCTATCAAAGGAAGATGAAAATAATATGTGACAAAAATAACCTATCTATTTGAGCCAATAAAAATTAATATTTGTTAAAATATGATACAACTTGTGATATAACTAATATAATACACGATTATACACAAACGTTTTACGTTTTTTAAAAGTGAAAAATCAATTGGATGACCAAAAATACAAAAGATGATATGTGAATAAGATTTCTAGAATTGGTTCAAGTTGATGGTTGTGGTCCTATATCACTAATATCTGTCGATTAAAAGAGGTACTATATACTACTTATTAATGAATATGATATTATTTCTTGGTTGATGATGATCACTAAAAAATTTAAAGAGTTTAATTGTATAACATGTTATATAAGATTAGAAGAATAGATTCTTGGGAACTAAATATTGAAATTCTAAACCAACAGTGACATGATGTTCACTAATAACCAAGTAGAGGATTATCTCAAAAATAATAGGATAAGGAATCAAGTTATATTAGTAATCAGTACATAAAAAATAGTATATATGACATGAGTAATTGGATAATCAATATCAAGCCTCAAAAATTGATGATTGAAAAATACATATAAAAGTGGTATTGAAAGGAAATAATATTAAAATTGGTATATATTAAAAATAGATTCTGGTTATCTCTGTATGAGAAAAATAATCAATATAAGATGTGTTATGGGAAGAATTAAAATTTGAAATAATTTTGAATATTTATAAGTAAATGATTTATTATCAATAAATAGAAGATTAATGGGAAGTTTAAATATCATTGATATGATATAATGTTTCTTCTATACTCATTAAAGGTAAATCCATACAAATTATTTATCAAATAAGATAGAAAAATAATTGAAAATCAAGATGAAACTATTTTTTAAAATTAGTGTATTTTTTTAAAAACTTTTTGAAAATTATAAAGGAAAGACTATGTGTGTTTTTTAGATCATGGGGAGTACAAGGGGATGGTATTAATTAAAATAAAGACATTGATAATTAGTATTTTTGAGAAATTTATTCATCTATAAGGATGTTTATAAGAAGATAAGAAATTGAATGTTAGAAAATTATTGGTGACTCCAAGACATGGGTGAAAATAAAATGAATGATTTGTATAATAAAACTCATTCTTATCACAAGTATAACCTTAGAGTTTTGATAAGGCTATTGAATATGTAATTTAGATGCAGATTATGAATGGATATATTGATCAAATCAAGAACAAATAGAATTTTTATATTGTTTCAAGGTGGTAGTATAAGAATGTTATAAGAACCTAGTTGGATTTCCATAACATTTTGAATGAATATGGAAAACTAATTGAAAAGAGGGGATGAATTATTTGTAAAGTATACTGATAAATTTAATGGATATATATGGGTGGAAAATTTTATCCCATGACTAGTTTATAAATTATATTATTTTCATTGTCCCTAGTTGTGAAAAAGAGGTTAAAAATATTCAAGGCTTTATCATAATCACTGTGTAACAAAAACATGGTATTCTAGGCTTTATCGACACTTGATAAATCATAGATTAAAACGTGGAGGATTTGATTATGATATCTATTTAAAAAAGTAAAATAATCCAAGGATTATGGTTCACATATATTCTAGTGAAATAATATTTAGAGAATTGAATGATGTCGAATGTAAGGATTTTTTTGAATTCATGAGAAGCATATTTGAGATATCAATGATAGGTGAATTTATTTTTTACCTTGGTTTATAGGTGATATAAGGAATTAATTTAACATTCATTTATCAACCAAAATGTTTCAAATATGTATGGAAAATATTTATGACATAAGAAATAAAATCTATGGAAAAACGGGTTGTTCCCTAGATGAATTTTTCAAAGGATAACAATAGAAAAAATATTAATGTTAATGGGTGTATGGAAATAATTAAAATAATATTATAATTGATAGTGAAAAAGTCCTAAAATTATTTTTGATATTTTTCAATATGTGAGGAATAAATGTTATACCAAAAATATTTGTATACTAGTAGTGAAAATACTTATTTAGTATATCAATGGTAGGATTTCAGATAATTTCTCAATACAACATCATATTATGAGTTATTTGGATACAAGAATGTGTATTGGTATAGTTAGGTGTATGATTTAAATTTTATATAAAATAATAAATTTTACCTTGTATATTTATATATTTCTTGATCAAGAAATAACAAATAATTAATCTTATTAAGCACTAAATAAGCTGATTACATAGTGGTTACTAAAGCTTATAAGAAACATTTTATTAATGAAATAACAACTTGATGATATTATAATTAATGTGTATTATCATATTACAATAAATTTTAATAGTTTGAATGATATTAATATTCAATAAAATATTGTATATCATTTTGGTATAAAGAATATTGAGATTAAATATCACTTTGCTAAGGAAAATTTTGAACAAGGACTAGTGAAATTGGAATATGAGTCTACTCAAAGTTGACTTAGGGATATCATGATAATGTAACCTTCCGAATAAAATTTTAAGAACTATTGGTTGGATCATAGAGTCCAAAAAAACTATTAAATTGAAATTTTTGGAGAAATTAACCACCACTACCCTGCAATATGTTTTAGTTATGGAATGGTTTGACATCTTACATGGCCTGATTGGTCAAGTTAGTATTTTATTCTTGTAAATTTCAACAAAATTCACTTTGTAATTATTAAAATAGGAAGATATATAAGTTGGGATTTGTATTTTAATAAATGGAATAATTTATTTCGAAATAATTTGGGGAGAGTACATAATTAAAGAATCAAGGATATATTTATAAAGATGGATTGTTATTAGCCACTAAATGAGGATAATATTAATTTTTAATATATATAATATTCCTGTGATTTATTATTCATAAACACCATTTTAGTGCATTTTACACTTTGAACATCATTTCACATTATGATTGTAATTCTTTCTTAAAATGCACTATTATGTGCTACATTTTTTAACATCATTTAAAGTACCCAATGATTCATCTGATTTTAAGGAATATAATTATCCATATTTAATTTCTTTATTTTGGTAAATTTATCTAAACTTCAATATGATCATGTTTCATTTAGGGATCAATGGAGAATTCATGGAAGAAGATGGGGATATTTTGTTATGAAAGGAAACAATTCCGGAGAAGTCAGATTGGACACCAGCCCACGGATGAGAATGTGGAACCCAACATACAGGCCCAATGGATCCCAAATTTCGTTTGATAATAGATGACATGTATAGGAACAAATACCTCATAAGGATCCAATGCTAATTCTGCCTCCATGGTGTCCATTTAGGCGGACCAAGTTAAAGATAAAATTTCGGGCCAGATTCTGTAGCCCAGAAAAATAGTACACTAATCTAATAATATCTCCTAATTAACAAATACAAATGGGCCCAAATTGTACATATGGGTAGGAGACGTCCGGCGCTCCATTTTATTCTTCTATGTACCACTCTGATTCGGCCATATAGAAGGACTTACAAGCACGTCTGTCCGGTGGACGCAAGCTGGCTGCCACCTCAGGTCAAGGGTGGAAAAGTCTCCTCTCCCTTACCTTCCACAACCCTAGGCCTACCATACTCAAGTGGGATCTTTTGTACTATTGGAGGATCTACCCAAGGCTTCCAAAATTCCTATTTAAGGAAGTGGTGGTGAAGGATTTTTTCATCTTTGAGCTTTCTTTCATTGTAATGTTATGTTGCGGTTTTGTTGTCTCAAATTTGTCTTCCAGATTTATGTTGTTCATCCTTGTTTCTTAATAAAAGTTCTTCTTCTCTTATTATTCTGTTCTTATCCTTGTCACATTGATACCGTTGGTTCAAGGTGTGAACTTTTTCATACCAAAACTTGTGATATTATCACACAACGGTGGAGTGATTGATATTTTATTGTGTTTTTTTTACTTCTCCATTTCTTCCCTCATGAGTCTACTTTCCGCTTCCATTGAAACCATAGAATAAATGGAGGGATAACCCACTTATGGGTTGATCCAAAGGAATATCAAGGGGCTAGATGGGTTGTTATTTATCACCTCATTAATGTATAATCACTTATTTAATTGAGATTTTTATGTGATGGTTTTTAAACTTCATCGTCCTTGTTGAATTTAAGGCCACACGCTTCAAGTGCTAATACGAACATTTACCTTGAAGTGATCATAACTTTGATCCTTAAATTGTATAGGTGATTAGTATTAAAGGGTTTAGGAATTAACCCAGTAAGTCATTATGTTGTTTTATCTCCTTAAATGAACCCATCTCAAATATAAGAAATTGAAATCATTGAAAAGGAAATACGTCCAATCCACCTCGAGCGATAACCTAGGATCAACTCATTATTTTAAATTGAATTGACTTAAGTCTCTTATAGTTACTTTAAAACCATCAAAAATCAACCCAAGTTGGCCACTTCATAGCCAAAAATAGTCCATAGAATTTAGGTGTCTATAGGTTACTTCTTAGGTCTCTAAGGATTCAACAACCCAGGCTAAACTACAAGGACCGTCCTACCTTCTTCTCTTGGGTAAATTTGAGTGAGAATCAAATTTTGGCACCATTTCCGGAGACCTAAGTAAGTTATCTTATACACTATAATCCTTTTTTCGTCCCTATTCTATGTTCTCACCCCATCACTCCTATGGAATTCAATTTTGAACAAGTCCAAATATGGGAAACCTATCCCTAATTTGATCACCCAACCCCATGAGTGATGAACAATGACCATCCTAATTTATAATTGTGGGATCATCAAAAACCTAATGAACCACAATGTTTTTACTCCTATTATCCACAAAACCACCCAACATATAATGAGTTTCAATCCCCACAAGGCCAATCTGAACACCCTCCGGTGCAATTCCAACAACTTAATTATCCACCTGGAATAGACCATCTTTCTAAACCCCTTGCCCATCATGATCCAGAACTGTTACTTGAAAATTTGTGTCAAAAAATGGAGATAATTAATTTTGAGGTTTCATCATTGATATTATAACTACAAAGCATTAATACTTGTGAGGAACCCATACCTACACAAACGGTGCCTTCCATAACCTTATGTGAAGTGTTAAGTTTCTCATAAACCTCTCATGAATTTACTGAAGAGAAAACCTTTGGATTTGTGGAAGATGAAGAGGATCAAGGAATTGTTGAAGGGTATTTAAATCAAGAGGAAATTGACTTTTTGGATTCAAAAGAAGATAATTTGACATCATGGATTGAGTCTCCTTAGTATAAATCTATTGATGAATTTTCAAAAACAGAAACCATTGAACCATTGAGAGAAATCACAAATATTGAGTCCATACACATTCCTAAAATTGATCTTTCCAATTTTGTGGTTGAATCTTCTATTCCAAAGAAAACAATTATGTTGAACAATTTTGAAAATGAAACTGAGTTCAATTCATAGTCCCAACCTATGTTTGAAAGTTTTAGCCTACCTCAAATTGAACAAAAGGACTTTCTATCCACCCCAAAGTTTCCATTCATTGGGGATAGAAAAAAACATCCATTTGTAACCATTTCTTATCTTGAAACCAATAAAGACGTAATGATTCTTAATGTCTTAGAAAATACTACAAATGAAATTGAATCCATCATTTCTGATATTCCTTGTATTTACCTGCTCATTTTAGAATAATTGTTTGTGCATGAAACAAATTCTAAACATAGAATCAATTTCAACCTAGTAAAAGTGGTGAAACATGTGGTCCTTAAAATTTTGAAAGTTGGTATTGGATAATTTGGGGTGTTCAAGTCGAGCTAGCGACGTTAAACAAAGCGATGCATGGGAGGCAACTCATGGTTTCCAAGTTTCCAATCATTTTGTTGTTTTAATAAAATTTATATTTCAAATAGGATTAATTAATAGTTTTGATATTTAATAAAAAAATAGACTATTGAAATGTTCTTCTTTTATGAGTATGGATGGGTATGAAATGGGAGCATCGTATTCATCCATGTCACGCAGTGTGATCCCTGAGTAATACCATACCTAGAAATTTAAAAGAAGACAATGTTTCATTAGTTTGATTTAAAAAAACTAAAAAACAAAAAATAGGGAAAACCATAAAAATGATGATAATTGGAATTAAATAAGTCATTTTTTTGCCTGGTTTGTTCTTCTTTGTATGGTTCAGGGACTATTTTTTGTGATACATGTTCATTCAAGGTGGTGCCTGAATCCCACAAGAGATCAAAGGACTAATTTTGAGCAACAAGAACTTAAACTTTAACCACAAGGTGACTTCATTCCATGATCCTCATATTTTAATTTCTTTTTTGAAACTTATTTATCTGCTCTACTCCTTCAAAATTTTCATTTCTTGAAAAACTGGGGAAAGTGTTGTTTTAAGTTGGGGGGAGATGAAATAAAAAAAATGATTTTGTAAAAAAAATGATTTGAAAACAAATGTGTGTAAATGGAAGGAAAAATTCCTTTAACTTTGAACATGGTAATACACATTGCACACTTTGAAACTGAATATCAAATAATTTAGCATGCCCCGATTCTGATTTTAATCCTTGTATAATTTCATGAGCATAGATTTTGGAAAGTGTGGTTGTCCAATGTGATATTTCATCATTTATATTTTCATCCAAAAATAGATCACAATACATGTCCTTTGGATAGTGGGTTATTAGTTTGAGTTCATGGGGTCCCCTAAATAAATATCATAGGTTTGTTGATCATATTAGTTTAATATGAGTATTCAAAAAAAATTGCACGTAGAGCAATGAAATGACCTCATGCATGGCTTTCGGTACTTGGGGATCGTGACTCCATAGTTTTCTGGGCCAGAGTTAGTAATTTTATCTCTATTTTTGGTAATTTGAATTTTTTTTTGACTGAGTTAACTCAAGATGATTCCTGAGTATGTGGGCATCACTTGGTTCCCTAAGGTCCTTGAGCCTGGGAGTCATCGACAAAGTCTCGCTACAGGGGTTGACTCTTTTGGGTGCAATTTCAATTACCATTGAAAAATTGAAAAAAAATCAAAAAAAATTGGATACTCATCTTAATATTGAAATCTGATTCCACCTAGCGCTTCTGTCATTTCCCCCTTAGATAAAGATGAACCCCCATGTCTATTGTGATTCATAACACATCCTCATACTTAATTGATATTGGATGAAATATGGCAATGAATTTGAACAATGGAATGGGCTTGGGATTGGGATCTGCTTATGAAAAAATCTTGTATTAAAATATTTTTATGGGTTTCATGATTGTTTGGTATAAGGTTTTTTGGTGATCATTATGTATTAAAATGTTTTTGGAAAAGGGAATTCGAATTTCATTTTTGATGAGATATATTTTGCCCGGGACTAGCATAATTCAAGTTGGGGGTGTGATTAGCCACTAAATGAGGCTAATATTAATTTTTAATATATATAATATTCATGTGCTTTATTATTCATAAACACCATTTTAGTGCATTTTACACTTTGAACATCATTTCACATTATGATTGTAATTCTTTCTTAAAATGCACTATTATGTGGTACATTTTTTAACTCCATTTAAAGTACACAATGATTCATCTGATTTTAAGTAATCACATTATGATTGTAATTCCAGTTTTCACCATTTATTATCTTGAAACCAATAAAAATTTAATGATTCTTAATGTCTTAGAAAATACTACAAAAGAAATTGATTCCATCATTTCTGATATTCCTTGGATTTACCTGCTCATTTTAGAACAGAGGTTTGTCCAAGAAAAAAATTCTAAACAAAGAATCAATTTCAACCTAGTATAAGTGGTGAAATATGTGGTCCTTAAAATGTTGAAAGTTGGTATTGGATAAGTTGGGTGGTTCAAGTCGAGCTAGCAATGTTAAACAAAGCGCCTCATGGGAAAAAACCCATGGTTTCCAAGTTTCCAATCATTTTGTTGTTTTACTCAACTTTATATTTTAAATAGGATTAATTAATCATTTTTATATTTAATAAAAAAATTAGACTATTGACCTGTTATTCTTTTATGAGTATGGATGGGTATGAAACGGGTGCATTGTATTCATCTGTGTCACGCAGTGTGATCCCTGGGTAATACCTTACCTAGAAATTTAAAAGAAGACAATGTATCATTAGTTTGATTTAAGAAAAACAAAAAAACAAAAAATAGGTAAAACCATAAAATGATGATAATTGGAATTAAATAATTCATTGTATTGTTTGTTTTGTCTGGTTTTTTCTTCTTTGTATGGTTCAGGGACTATTTTTGGTGATACATGTTCAGTCAAGGTGGTGCCTACATCCCCCAAGAGATCAAAGGACTAATTCTGAGCAACACGAACTTCAACTTTAACCACCAAGTGACTTCATTCCATGATCCTCGTATTTTAATTTCCTTTTTGAAATTTCTTTATCTGCCTCTACTCCTTCAAAATTTACATTTCTTGAAACATTGGGGACAATGTTGTTTTAAGTTTGGGGGAGATGAAATAAAATAAAATTTCTTTTGTAAAAAAATGATTCGAAAAAAAATGTGTGTAAATGGAAGGAAAATTTACTTTAAATTTGAACATGGTAAAACACATTGCACACTTTGAAACTGAATATAAAATAATTTAGCATGCCCCGATTCTGATTTTAATCCTTGTATAATTTAATGAGCATAGATTTTGGAAAGTGTGGTTACCCAATGTGATATTTCATCGTTTATATTTTCATCCAAAAAAAGATCACAATACACGTCCTTTGGATAGTGGGGTATTAGTTTGAGTTCCTGGGGTCCCCTAAATAAATATCATAGGTTTGGTGATCATTTTAGTTTAATATGAGTATTCAAAAAAAATTGTGTGTAGAGCAATGAAATGACCTAATGTGTGGCTTTCGGCAGTTGGGGATCGTGACTCCATAGTTTTCTGGCCAAGAGTTAGTAATTTTATCTCTATTTTTGGTAATTTGAATTTTTTTTGGCTGAGTTAACTCAAGATGATGCTCGAGTATGTGGGCTTCACTTGGTTCCCTAAGGTCCTTGAGCCTGGGAGTCATCGGCAACGTCTCGCTACAGGGGTTGACTCTTTTGGGTGCAATTTCAGTTACCATGGAAAAATTGCAAAAAAATCAAAAAAAATACAATTAAAAAAATTGAATACTCATCTTAGTATTGAAATGTGATTCCACCTAGCGCTTCCGTCATTTCCCCCTTGAATAAAGATGAACCCCCATGTCTATTGTGATTCACAACACATCCTCATACTTAATTGATATTGGATGAAATATGGTAATGAATTTGAACACAGGAATGGGCTTGGTATTGGGATCTGCTTATGAAACTATCTTGTATTAAAATATTTTTATGGGTTTCATGATTTTTTGGTATAAGGTTTTTTGGGGATCATTGTGTATTAAAATGTTTTTGGAAAAGGGAATTCGAATTTCATTTTTGATGAGATATATTTTGCTCGGGACTAGCGAAATTCAAGTTGGGGGGTATGATTAGCCACTAAATGAGGCTAATATTCATTTTTAATATATATAATATTCATGTTATTTATTATTCATAAACAACATTTTAGTTCATTTTATCGTTTGAACAACATTTCACATTATGATTGTAATTCTTTCTTAAAATGCACTATTATGTGGTATATTTTTTAACATCATTTAAAGTACCTAAGTATTAATATGATTTTAAGGAATATAATTATCCATATTTAAATTTTATATTCTGGGAAATTGATCTACACTTCAATATTATCATGTTTCATTTAGGGATCAATGGATAATTCATGGAAGATGATGGGGATATTTTGTGATGAAAGGAAACAATTCTGGAGAAGTCAGATTGGACACCAGACCACTGATTAGACTGTGAGCCCCAACATACAGGCCCAATAAATCCCAAATTTCGTGGTATTATATAAGACATATATAGGAACAAATAAAGTTTCATTATCCAATGCTAATTCGGCCTCCATTGTGTCCATTTAGGCGGCCCAAGTTAGAGATAAAATTCTGGGCCAGATTCTGCGGCCTAGAAAAATAGTACACTAATCTAATCATTTATCCGAATCCAAAACTCTTAATGGGACCAAATTTTACAGGTGTGTAGGAGACATCAGGGGCTCCATTTTATTATTCTATTGAACACTCTGATTTGGCCATAGATAAGGACTTACAAGTGCGTCTGTTCGGTGAAAGCAAGTTGGCTGCCACCTCGGGTCAAGGGTGGAAAAGTCTCCTGTCCCTTAATTTCCACCACCCTAGGTCTACCATACTCAAGTGGGATCTTTTTTACTCTTAGAGACTCGACCCAAGGCTTCAAAAATTCCTTTTTAAGGCAGTGGTGGTGAATGAGGTTTTCATCTTTGAGCTTTCTTTCATTGTAAGGTTATGTTGCGGTTTTGTTGTCTCAAATTTGTCTTCCACATATAAGTTGTTCATCCTTGTTTCTTAATAAATGTTCTTCTTATATTATTATTATGTTCTTCTCCTTATCACATTGATACCATTGGTTCAAGGTGTGAACTTTTTCATACCAAACCTTGTGATATTATCACACAATGGTGGAGTGATTGTTATTTTATTGTGTTTTTTTACTTCTCCATTTCTTCCCTCATGAGTCTACTTTCCGCTTCCATTGAAACCATAGAATCAATGGAGGGATAACCCACTTATGTGTTGATTCAAGGGAGTAGTAAGGGGATGGATTGGATGTTATTTATCACCTCATTAATGTATAATCACTTATTTAATTGATATTTTTATCTGATGATTTTTATACTTCATCATCCTTGTTGAATTTAAGGGCACACGCTTCAAGTGCTAATACGAACCTTTACCTTTAAGTGCTCAAAACTTTGATACTTCAAGTGTATTGGTGATTATTATTAATTGGTGTACGAATTAAACCAGTTAGTGATGATGTTGTTTTATCTCCTTAAATGAACTCATCTCAAATATAAGAAATTGAAATCATTGAAAAGGAAATACGTCCAATCCACCCCGAGCGATAACCTAGGATCAACTCATTCTTTTAAATTGAATTCACTTAAGTCTCTTAGAGTTACTTTAAACCCATAAAAAATCAAGCCAAGTTGGCCACATAATAGCTAAAATTAGTCCATAGAATGTACGTGTCTATAGGTTACTTCTTAGGTCTCTGAGGATTCGACAACCCAAGCTAAACTACAAGGACCGTCCTACCTTCTACTCTTGGGTAAATTTGAGCGAGAATCAAATTTTAGCACTGTTTCCGGGGACCTAAGTAAGTTATCTTAGACACTATCATCCTTTTTTCATCCCTACTCTATGTTCTCACCCCATCACTCTTATGGAATTCAATTTTGAACATGTCCAAACATGGGAAACCTATCCTTACTTTGATCACCCAACCCCGTGTGTGATGTACAATGACCATCCTAATTTCTACTTATGGGGTCATCAACAACCTAATGAACAAAAATGTTTTTACTCCTATGATACACAAAACATCCCAACATATAATGATTTTCAATCCCCACAAGGCCAATCTGAACACCCTCCTGTGCAATTTCGACAACTTAATTATCCACCTGGAATAGACCATCTTTATAAACCCCTTGCACATCATGATCCAAAACCGTTACTTAAAAAATTGTGTCAACAAATGGAGATAATTAATTTTGAGGCTTAATAATTGATATTATAACTACAAATCATTAATACTTGTGAGGAACCCATCCCTACACAAATTGTCCCTTCCATAACCTTATGTTAAGTGTCACGTTTACCACAAACCTCTCATGAATTTACTGAAGGGAAATCCTTTTGATTTGGGGAAGATTAAGAGGATCAAGGAATTGTTGAAGGGTATTTAAATCAAGATGAAATTGGCTTTTTGGATTCAAAAGAGGATAATTTGACACCATGGATTGAGTCTCCTATGTATAACTCCATTGATGAATTTTCAAAAACACCAACCATTGAACCATTGAGATAAATCACAAATATTGATTCAATGACCACTCCTAAAATTCATCTTTCCAATTTTGTGGTTGAATCTTCTATTCAAAAGAAAACAATTTTGTTGAGAAATTTTGAAAATGAAACTGATTTCAATTCAAAGTCCCAACCTATGTTTGAAAGTTTTAGCCTACCTCAACTTGAACAAAAGGTCTTTTCATCCACCCTTAAGTTTACATTCATTGGGGATAGAAAAAAAATCCAGTTGTCACCATTTCTTATCTTGAAACCAATAAAGAGGTAATTATTCTTAATGTCTTAGAAAATACTACAAAATAAATTGAATCCATCATTTATGATATTCCTTGGATTTACCTGCTCATTTTAGAACAGAGGTTTGTGCATGAAACAATTTCTAAACATAGAATCAATTTCAACCTAGTAGAAGTGGTAAAACATGTGGTACTTAAAATATTGAAAGTTGGTATTGGATAAGTTGTGGGGTTCAAGTTGAGCTTGCAACGTTAAACAAAGAGATGCATGGGAGCCAACCCATGGTTTCCAAGTTTCCAATCATTTTGTTGTTTTAATCAACTTTATATCTTAAATAGGATTAATTAATCATTTTGATATTTAATAAAAAAAATTAGACTATTGACATGTTCTTATTTTATCAGTATGGATGGTTATGAAACGGGAACATCCTATTCATCTGTGTCACGCGGTGTGATCCCTGAATAATACCTTACCCAGAAATTTAAAAGAAGACAATGTATCATTAGTTTGATTTAAAAAAAACAAAAAAAAACAAAAAACAGGGAAAATGATAAAAATGATGATAATTGGAATTAAATAAGCCATTGTATTGTTTGTTTTGTCTTGTTTGTTCTTCTTTTTATGGTTTAGGGACTATTTTTGGTGATACATTTTCAGTCAAGGTGGTGCCTACATCCCCCAAGAGATCAAAGGACTAATTTTGAGCAACAAGAACTTCAACTTTAACCACCAGGTGACTTCATTCCATGATCCTCATATTTTAATTTCCTTTTTGAAATTTCTTTATCTTCCTCTACTCCTTCAAAATTTTCATTTCATGAAACACTGGGGACAGTGTTGTTTTAAGTTGGGGGGGATATGAAATAAAAAAATGCTTTTGGAAAATAAATTATTTGAAAAAAAAATGTGTGTAAATAGAAGGAAAAATTCCTTTAACTTTGAACATGGTAATACACATTGCACACTTTGAAACTGAATATCAAATAATTTAGCATGCCCTAATTCTGATTTTAATCCTTGTATAATTTCATGAGCATAGATTTTGGAAAGTGTGGTTGTCCAATGTGATATTTCATCGTTTATATTTTCATCCAAAAAAAGATCACAATACACGTCCTTTGGATAGTGGGGTATTAGTTTGAGTTCATGGGGTCCCCTAAATAAATAGCATAGGTTTGGTGATCATTTTATTTTAATATGAGTATTCAAAAAAAAATTGCACGTAGAGTAATGAAATGACCTAATTCGTGCCTTTTGGCACTTGGGGATCGTGATTCCATAGTTTTCTTGCCCAGAGTTAGTAATTTTATCTTTATTTTTGGTAATTTGAATTTGTTTTTGACTAAGTTAACTCGATATGATTCCTGAGTATGTGAGCTCGACTTGGTTCCCTATGGTCCTTGAGCCTGGGAGTCATCGGCAAAGTCTCGCTACAGGGGTTGATTCTTTTGGGTGCAATTTCAATTACCATGTCAAAATTGCAAAAAAAATCAAAAAAAATAATACAATTAAAAAAAATTGAATACTCATCTTAATATTGAAATGTGATTCCACCTAGCGCTTCCGTCATTTCCCTCTTGAATAAATATGAACCCCCGTATCTATTGTGATTCACAACACATCCTCATACTTAATTGATATTGGATGAAATATGGAAATGAATTTGAACAAAAAAATGGGCTTGGGATTGGGATCTAATTATGTAACTATCTTGTATTAAAATATTTTTATGGGTTTCATGATTGTTTGGTATAAGGTTTTTAGGTGATCATTGTGTATAAAAATGTTTTTGGAAAAGGGAATTCGAATTTCATTTTTGATGAGATATATTTTTCTCGGGACTAGCAAAATTCATGTTGGGGGTGTGATTAGCCACTAAATGAGGCTAATATTCATTATTAATATATATAATATTCATGTTATTTATTATTCATAAACACCATTTTAGTGCATTTTACACTTTGAACATCATTTCACATTATGATTGTAATTCTTTCTTAAAATGCACTATTATGTGGCACATTTTTTAACATCATTTAAAGTACCCAATGATACATATGATTTTAAGGAATATAATTATCCATATTTCAATTTTATATTTTGGGAAATTTATCTACACTTCAATATTATCATGTTTCATTTAGGGATCAATGGATACTTTATGGAAGAAGATGGGGATATGTTGTGATGAAAGGAGACAATTCTAGAGAAGTCAAATTGGACACCAACCCACTGATGAGACTGTGGGGCCCATCATACAGGCCCAATAGATCCCAAATTTCGTGGGATGCTATAAGACAGGTAGAGTAAAAAATCAATATTCATGATATAATGCTAATCTGGCCTCCATTGTGTCCATTTAGGCGGGCCATATTAGAGATAAAATTCTGGGCCAGATTCTGTGGCCTAGAAAAATAGTACACTAATCTAATCATATATAAAAATCCATAACTCGAAATGGACCCACATTTTACAGGCGTGTAGGAGACATTCTGGGATCCATTTTATTATTCTGTGGCCCACTCTTATTCGGCCATCTAGAATGACTTACAAGCGCGTCTGTTCTGTGGAAGCAAGCTGGATGCCACCTCAGGTCAAGGGTGGAAAAGTCTCTTCTCCCTTACTTTCCACCACCCTAGGCCTACCATACTCAAGTGGGATATTTTGTACTATTGGAGGATCTACCCAAGGCTTACAAAATTCCTATTTAAGGTAGTGGTGGTGATGGATTTTTTCATCTTTGATCTTTCATTCATTGTAATGTTATGCTGCGGTTTTGTTGTCTCAAATTTGTCTTCCACATGTAAGTTGTTCATCCTTGTTTCTTAATAAAAGTTCTTCTTCTCTTATTATTCTTTTCTTATCCTTATCACATTGATACCATTGGTTCAAGGTGTGAACTTTTTCATACCAAACCTTTTGAGATTATCACACAACGTTGGAGTGATTGTTATTTTATTGTGTTTTTTTACTTCTCCAATTCTTCCCTCATGAGTCTACTTTCCGCTTCCATTGAAACCATAGAATCAATGGAGGTCTAACCAACTTATGGGTTTATCCAAGGGAGTAGAAAGGGGATGGATTGGGTTTTATTTATCACCTCATTAATTTATAATCACTTCTTTAATTGAGATTTTTATTTGATGATTTTTAAACTTCATCGTCCTTGTTGAATTTAAGGTCACACACTTCAAGTGCTAATACAAACATTTACCTTGAAGTGCTCAAAACTTTTATCCTTAAAGTGTGTAGATGATTTGTATTAAAGGGTGTAGGCATTAAACCAGTAAGTGATGATGTTGTTTTATCTCCTTAAATGAACCCATCTCAAATATAAGAAATTGAAATCATTGAAAAGGAAATACGTCCAATCCACCCCGAGCGATAACCTAGGATCAACTCATTCTTTTAAATTGAATTCACTTTAGTCTCTTGGAGTTCCTTTAAACCCATATAAAATCAATCCATGTTGGCCACTTCATAGACAAAAACAGTCCATAGAATGTACATGTCTATAGGTTACTTCTTAGGTCTCTGAGGATTCGACAACCCTAGCTAAACTACAAGGACCGTCCAACCTTCTTCTCTTGGGTAAATTTGAGCGAGAATAAGATTTGAACACATAAGGTATAATAATTTGTTTCGAAAGGTTATTTCTAAATTATGTAATGTCAAGTAAAGTCTAGTGAAAACCATGAATATTAATGAAGTGTTTAATTGATAAAAGTTTTATTTGATTCTTGTTTCTCTCATAGATTAAGACACATATATGACTATGGTTAATGATAAGTGATTCATTAAATATCATGTTAGTAGTATGATAGTGGTATCTAAAGGATGGTATTTGTATAATTTTTTTGATTGGAGTAAGTTTTTAAAAACCCAAATGGATATATTTCTAGAAAAAATACTCATATATATTTTTATGTTTTTTATTGAAAAATAGAGTGTAAAATACTATAAAAATCATTAAATCATAGAGAATTGATGTCATGAAGTTAATAGAATTTTAGATAAATATAGATAGGTTTTGTTCTGAAGTAATAAAATCATAAAGTAATGTATGAAGCATAGCACTATGATTAATTGATGTGGAGTTGATTGTATCTAGTTTGATTCTTGTGTTATGAAGGTAAGGTGTCATTTCATCATGGTTGTGTAAGATTAAATTTTGAAGGTTTATTGGATTATAGGAAATTTTCCACACATTAATATTAGTGTTTATGCCATGATATGGAATATTATGTCATTAAATGGAAGTTATGGAATTAAAATAGTTCAAAAAGGTTATTATGTCATGAATTAAAGTGATAATTAGAATATTTTATCAAGGTATTCAACATGACATAATTTTAAAAGCCTAAATTGGTTGATGTCATGATTTTTTAAAGGATAGAGGTGTTATTCCATAATGAAATTTGTTAATCCATGATTTTGATGTGTTGGGAAAATTTCCACAATTGAATTTTCTATCTAAAGAGGTAAAGATATAGATTTAAATAAATAGATATTAATTAAAATTTGATGAAAAAAGTGGATGATTTTTTCTATGATATTCAATAAGGAATTATTTAATAAAGGATAACATAGTGATTCTCTTATATATTGGGAAAAATATATTCTATTATGAAGAAATAATATGAGGGATTTCTGAGAGGGTAATAATTACATAGAAGTTATTAATAAAATAAGAAAGATAATATAAAAATATCATTCCTTTAAATTTTTTGAGTTCATCAAGATGATGAAGATGGTGCATAATGATACACCAACCTTGGTGTAGTTTATTGTTCTTGGGTTTGAGGAGATAAATGTGTTCACTAGGAGGAGATGTGGGTTATTTTGAGTATAGAAAGAAGTGTGTTCTTATTCCTTGTGAGGTTTGTAAAACTACAGGGATAGTGATTCCATTTTGAAATTTCAAAGAAAAATTAGTGGGAATTTACTAAATTTTGGTTTACTATCACATCATTAATTTTATTCACCTTGAACGTATCTTAGTGTGGGTAAACATATTAAAGCCTTATATGTATCTTTTTTATGTTTTAATGGTTTAATATTTACTATGGGGTAGGGAAGATAGTTTTAACTAACTATGAAATAAGATTATTGATAGGGGACATTTTAATTTTCCACACCATAATTCACCCTTACCCCTAAAGGTATCTTCCTTGTGTGGGACCAATAATTACTTCAATGAAACATCATTACATATTCAGTACAACACATATTTGAATAGTTCAACTCATATATCTTGAGTAAGGACGTATAGAATTTATCATCTATTTCACTAAATTATAGAGTATGTGTTAACTAATATATCAACATACTGACCATTTCAAAAATCATTAATGGGCCCACAAATAATGGAACCAATTTTATTTATCTTTTTAAATGATGATTTTCCAATAATGAAGAAATATTTAAGAAACCAAATCATTGACATAAACTCTAAAATATAATTTCTTTGGTCTATGAAAATTATTTTTCCCTATGACTCATACTCAATCATTTCCTGATCATCAATAGAAAAAATTTAGTGTTATTATTTATATTTTCTTAAGATAAAATATTCAATTCAATAAATATTATAAATTAATTTTCCCATGAAACTCTTGAGTTGTATATGCACAATTTATTGAATTTTACACACCATTAGTTACTATAAATAATAAATCCATCTTATCACTATAGAATGATACCCAAATATGGTGTTCATATACTTACTAGATATAACATACGCACCTACATTAATCATCAAAATAGAAACCTCGACTATTAATAATTAGGGTTAGACACATCAATCACTCTATACATACAATATAATCCACTAGAAAAGTGGAAACTTATTACCTATTAAATAATTTGGAGATTCCCACCATAGGATTTTTTATATCACTATCTCATTAAAATTAACATTTTTAGATTACAATATCACACTAAAACCACCACAATCGAGTGGAACTCAACACAACCAACTAAACCCAACCAAAGAGTATTAAACTAGGTTTTTAATCCACCATTATTCTCTACACTACTACTATCCAATATCTTATACTACCCATCATCATGAACTAAATATCATTACCACCTATGACCTTATGAACCTACCATATTTGACCCAAAAATAAAAAACTCGAAAATAATAGTTCTAATCACTTATGTTAATATAGTATTTATAATCATTATATAATACTTGGTGACTTCATCATTATCTGGTAATTGTTTTGTTAAATGTGACAACTGACTCCACATCATCATATGGGAATTTCTAAAAAAAATCCTTTTCAGATATCCCAGTTTATCACATATGAGACACTTATTTGGTTCACTTATAAACTTTGATCATATATTTCCCACTTTTCATGTTAAAAAAATCTAATTTCCATTTCATATAGGGCCAGATAGGTGTAAAAATACATCTATGTTTTAAAAAAATCCATCATATTGGATCTCATTTTCTAGTTTTCACTCATATCTCATCACCACACTACATATGATAACATTAAGAGGTAATGATACCTCTTATTATATATTTAGTGCCTACTAGACCACATGTAAATCTGTGTCATGGAAAAAAATCATATATCTTAATCAAATAGGCTCACCAATACCCTTCCGAAAATATCACTCTATCCACAACTAATTCACTTTCAAGTCTAGTATAATGTTAAAAAACCTATTAAGTTTAGTAATATACCATTCCACTAAAAACCCAATTTTTTGGAGTCCCATGAACTCCTAAAACATTCTAGGGGTAATGTATTTGGACTAAATTTCTCATAAAATGGTGTAAAAATTTTCCATGATACTTCTTCACTTTTAACATCGATCACTACGGACCTCCAACATTTACACACTATAGATTAGAGTTTTAAAATATTATCCCAACTTCCATTTCCATCTAATTACCAGTCTGTTCAAACATATATTTAAAATTTACTATCTAATTTCCAACATCCTATGATATCATCTCACCCTAAAAATATGTAAGATTATACGTAAAACTCATAAATATCTCTTGATACTTCTAATTATCCTTCTTTAATCCCTTTATTAAAATATTTAAAGACTCTCACAAGGAGGCCACAAATGATAAATAAATTGTTTTATCAAACATCTAAGAAATACCATTTTCATATTATTTTCAATTATTTGATGAAAATAATTTAGGAATCACCCTAAAAAACAAGGTTACACATTATATATTCATTATATTATAATGCATAGATTATAATCATTCTCAATAACAACACTTTCCAATGCTTATTTACCCAAATTAGCACTATTACCAATACATGAATACATGATCGATTCAATATATTAAGGAATAACAATTATAAAATGTTGGGACTAAGTTATCTGGAGAAAGTTTTAATATTCTAAATGAAGCCATTTTTGGTGTTTTTTTTTGTTGTTTTCATTTTAATGAAATCACATAAATATGTATTTAATGTTCATTGGAATAAAGTTTTTCACATTTCAGAATATTGGGTACAGCTTTGATAAGAAAGTCCACCAAAGACAATTTTATTAAGAAATTAGAAATTAGACGTAGTCTAGTTAATAAAGTCCAATTAGACTATGTTTTGATAAAAAAGTTGAATCAGACTCTGTTTTGTTAAGAATGTCCAAAGGGAGAGATTTTTGGGATCAAGTTGGATAGAGAAGGTTTTCGGATGTTGAATGATGTTGTTTTAATTGTTTTGAATTTTGTTTTCCTTTTAATGAAATAACCTTGCTTTGTATATCATGGTGATCAGAAAAAAAAATTATCAGGTTTCATAATATCTGATGCAGTTTTAATAAGAAAGTCCATTAAAAATTATTTTGAAAGTTCAAATCAAACTCAGTTTTCTTAAGAATGTATGATTAGATAGAGTTTTGATAATAGAAACAAATTAGACTTAGCTTTATTTATAAAGTCAAAACAGGACTCCGTTTTATTTATAAAGTTCAATTGGACTGATTTTTTGTAAGAAAGTCGAATTGTGGACAGTTTTGTTAAGAAATTCCAAATCTGACACTATTTTATTAAGAAAGTCCATCAGAATCAGTTTTGTTTAGATATTTTGTTTGTTATCAAGTTTTGAAGCGATCGAAAGTGGGATAACTTTCCAAAGTAAATATGATGATTATTTTATATTTTTAATGTTTTTTATATCATAATTATTATGAAATACTTTACATCCATGCTTTGTGGAAGTACCAAAGGAATAAAAGGTATTGTAAGTTAATCAAAATGACCTAAGTAATTTCCAATAGATTGAGCTGAGGAAGAATGTAAATCAAACTAAATAATTGGACTGATGAATCAGATTGAATAATAAAATGGAAAAATTGGACCAAAGAATCGGAATGAAGAACCAGACCGAAGAATCAAACTGAAGAATTGGACTGAAGAGAGAGATTGAAGGATCAAACTAATAAATCTGACTGAAGAATCAAAACAAAGAATAGGACTAAAGAATCCAACTAGAGAATCAGACTAAAATTTTGAATTGAAGAGTCAGACTGATTAAATGTAAGTTAGTCACAAGAAGGATGAAGAGTTGTGAATTTTCATGAATTTTTGAAAAGTTACCAAAATTATTGAGAAATGATGAATTGGTCAGAGATGAAGTCAAAATAGAAATTAAATATAAGATTCATGATATTCAGGTGCATGGGAAAGTGAAAGTAGTTTCCCACCCATTCAACTTTTGGCTCTCCAATAAATATAATGAAGTACATTGTTCTTCCTGACAATAGATTACTATTTATGTTTGAAGAGATAGATAAGGAACTAAAAGTTTTGGATGCGAGAAGGAGTTTTTGGATGGAGTTTCTTAGAGGATTTTTTTGGATAGAAGAAGAAGAGGAGGAAAAAAGAACAAATAGTTATTACATTGTACTGAACAATTAAACTCAAGTTTCTTGTGAAAGAATAAGTGGTTCAGAATTATTTCCATAGTATTACATATTATATGTTATTTACACTAAACAATTAGATTGGGTAATTGGACTAAGCCATCAGCCTTAGTTTTTCATGAAGTCTAGAAGTGAATTTATTACCTGATTCTAAGTAGGAAAGTGAATAATTGTGTTTTTAAGGTATTCTAGTGGATGTTAAAAAGGAAGCATAGTAACCTATTTTGAACCAACTAGTGAAGGTTTCATAACTTGTTACACAAACTTTTTTATATAATTTGTTATAATATAATCACATGCATTGTTGTATTGATCATAGTGAGACACAAGTATAAGGTATACCCTACTTGTTGTATACACACAAAAGGTTTTTTTTCTAGTGGATTGTGTGGTATTATATTGTTTACATACCATTACAAGCACATAAATAACTTTTTGAGTATTGAACCTTATAAATATTTGTGTTCCTATGGATGTGAGATTATTCTGTTTTTAGAAAAGTAATAAATATTTAATAATATGGTATGGTTGTTTCATAATAAAAGAAACATAAAATATAAATATATCTCAAATTCACCCCTCCCCCTATCAGTGATACATTTATTCTAGTTTGGATTTATTAATTGGTATCAGAGGGAAGGTTCTCTTAATTTACTTTTGATGAAGGTTTTGGAGAGATTTTTTTATGTAGAATCTTAATTATGTGAACAGTAATGGAGTTTTGGACTTTAATGGTAAAAAATATCATATTTTTGGAAATAGAATGTTTTTAAATCTTATATATTAGGGGTATGGTGTTTTAGAAGCTTCTATAGAAGGATTTTCACCTATTGATGAAAATTTTCCTGTTATATATGTAGATAAGAAGAATCTTGATAATGATGTAAGAGCTATGAATTATTTACTCCCATAACTTACTAAAATTTAGTTTCTAAGTGTTTAGTTAGTTTCTAATTATAAAGGTATCTCAGAAAAGTTGAAGAACATTTATGAAAGAAATACAATGTTGAAAAATGGAAAGTTACAAATCTAGAGTCTAAAGTAAAAATATTTGAAAATGGGTGAGTATGAAATTATTGGTTAATTCATTACAATGGTGAATGATATTGTTTGAACCATAAGATATATGGGTGATAAGTTACAAGACTCGCCTATTATTGAAAAGATCTTGAGAATTTGTCCGGATAAGTTTGATGCCAAATTTTTGTATTTGAAAGATAAATATTTTGAAACTCTATCTCTGGATGATCTTTATTGTACTCTCATTAGTTATGAAATGAGAAGGGATAAAAGTTATAAAAGGGAAAAAAATGTTGGTTGTGAAATTTTCTTCATGGATTATAAGAAAGGAAAGTCTAAAAATATTAATTAAGAATAAGAGGTTGTTGACTCTTAGTCTTAAAATGAGGTATATAATAATCTTGATGAATTTGTATCCTTGTTTTCTAAAAATATGAAAAGAGTTATAAGAAATTATAAAGGGAAACTTCTCTTTAAATGTTTTGAATGTGGGGCCATTGGGCACTTTGTTGTGAATTTTCCTCAAATAAATAATGAAGAAGATAGTGATGAAGATGAGAGAAGGACAATAAGATCTTAAAAGAAATATTATGATAATTAAAACACTTATTCCTAGGTGAAAGATGAGAAGCTATCCAAATTAAAAAGGGAAATATTTTTTTCTAAATATGATAAAGAAGAAGATAATGAAGTTGAGGTAGAAATTTTTATTGAAGTTGTTGGAGAAATTATGTTCATTGGAATATTTAATCATGAAGATTTTGGAAGTAGTAGTTATGATGATTAATAGATGGCGTTAAAGCACATGAGACTCGTCTTAGTTAGGGAGGACTCTTCAAGTGAATCCAAAAGGCCCGAGATCAAATCCAAGAGGAGGAATATTTATATGTTAATATAGAAGATATTGTAGTAGATACTATAACAGATACTATAGAATATGCTTTAGTAGGTATTGTTCAGTACTATAATAGTCGAAACTATTCACCTGTTTGGTCCATGGGTCCTTCAAGGCCTTCAGGATAGTAAGGATTTCATGTCGTGTCAAGGCCTTTGGGCCACCTCAAGTCTATCAAGCCACCTCAAGGACTTCAAGACACATGAAATGTAGATTCAACTAGGATGATTTAAAAGTAATAAGGCTCCATATAAGGATTAAGAGTAGGCTCATTCACCAGAACAATGATAATCAATATTGAAATAATGAGAGGGTATTGAATTTCCATCGGTACTGGGCATGTACAGCTCTACATAGGACAACTATCAGAATATCCTTGCAAATGTGGAGATCTAGCATCGAGATATATTATGGGGAGGTGCAGTTCTATATAGTGTGTTTTGGATGAATTCCTCTAAGGCCTTTGGGTCATGTAATGTGTCGCTAAGACAACAGGCTATGTAAGGGTTCCCCTTCAACCCTTAAATGGGTTATTATCAATAAATAAATAAGTAAGGTATTTGGGCCATTTATGAATTAAAGAGATAGAGTTAAAATTACATTTGAATAGATAACTGAAATAATTTCTGAGAAACATTGTTATACATGAAAGATAGATCAATAATTTGAAGAAGTAAAGTATTGTAGTAAAAAATCAATAATTTATTCCTAAATAAAAATCTACATTACTAGAAGATATTTATTTTCTGAATAAGTTACATAAAAAATAAAAAAATGGAATAAACATCTGGAATTAATGTTGAAATAAAAGGAGGAGAAGTTGAAACTGGTTCAACAAATGTTTTCTAAATCTATGCAGGGAGTTAGAAGTCTCAACAACTCTACTTATGAATTGAGTGATAGTTCTACAAAATGTGAACTTTAGAATCAAAAAAAGTTACCTTCAAAGGTTAGAAAGAAATTTTAAAATGTTCATAAGAATAATAAGGCTAAGAAAATCATGTATGTTCCAAAAATAAAAAAAAATTAGAAGTTTATAGGTTTCTAAAAAATATAAGTCTAAAATTAAAGTTTCTAACACTTCTAATTATAATAAGGTTAGAACTAAATCTGAGAGGAAAAAGAAGATTCTGAGTGATAAAAAATATTTGGGGCACAAAAAAGTGCTTTTGTGAATGTTAAGAAAGTTATTGAGAAACATGTTCATAATTTTAGGGAGTGTGGAAGTTATAGAGGAAATTATTCCTTCTATCTTTTAGGCTGGTATTGTGGTGCATTTGGGCATGTGAAAAACATGGGTTGGTGTAACTAACAACATTACAATTATCCCATTAGTTATCGAAGAAAAATATCAATGGGGAGTCAATCCTTACAATAAAAAATAGTAAAAAGAATGTTTTGAATAAATATAAGAAGGGTGTTTTGAATGTTGAGAATATATTCCAGCCTTTGGAATCTATTTGTGAAAGATGTGAATAACCCATAAATCTTCAAAAAGGGTGTCTAGTTTTGTTACCTACACAACATCATGTTCTTAAAAAATATCAAATGCTAAATGGGAAAAAATAGAAAGGGAAGGTAAAATCTCATGTTATATAAAATTCTCTCATAGCTACTAAAAGAGAATGAACTTGGATTTTTGATTGTGGGCGTTCCTATCATGTGATAGAAGAATTTAAATTTTTGAATAATGTAAAATATATCCAATAAGTACTAGTGAAATTTTGAAATGATGAATCCATCAAAATCAATGATGTTAGATCCACTATTATTGGGGGGAAAGGTTAAGAGTAAGAAATATTTTTTTGTTGATGGTTTGAAACACAATATTATGTGTTTCAAAAAAAATTATGGAGTAAATAAATTTATTTTCAAAAAAAATTGTTTTGTTGTGAAAATAAATTATTATTGAAGAGTTTTAACTAGTGAACTACGCACCAAAAAAACTTGTTTCGGGTCGGTGAAGTTCTGAAACCATTTTACTTAAGCATGAATAAAGAAAATTAGTTATGGAATAAAAGTTTGGTACATATGTGTTAGAGAAACATGATAAGGTATTCCAAGAAAGGCAGTGTTTGAGACATTCCTGGTATGTCAATAAGAATAGATTGGTGTTGTTATTCTTGTTAAAGTGGGAGGTTAAAGACTCAGTGCGTAATAAATTTGATATTCGTTCAACTAGACCCCTAGAACTTATTCATTCTGATATTTGTGGGATGATGAGAAAGCAATAAAAATTTTGAGATAAGTAATTATTTTCTTTATTGGTGATTTTACACTCATTAATTTTGTTGTTTATTTTAAACGAAAACCAAAATCTCTAAATAATTTTAACAGTTTTAGAAGAATATATGAGAAGGAATTTGGTTATTCTATGAGGAAACTGATAACTAATAATAGTGGTGAGTACAAGAATGAAGAATTCATAATATATCTTATTAAAAATGGAATTGGGAAAGAGTTTATTACACCATATACCCCTCAACCAAATGGTGTTTTTGAGAGAAATAATGGAAGTTTAGTTTAAATGAGGTGTACTATGCTACTTGAACATAGTCTCTCTCATTAATTTTGGTGGCAAGATATGACCACAGTTTTTTATATTCAGAACTAGTGTTTATATAGGCCATGTTCTGATATTACTTTGTATAAACGTTTCGATGAGAAAACACCACGATTGAAACACTTAAGAGTTTTTTTGTGTCCCTACATCATAAATAAAAAAGGTATAAAACATGGGATGTTCGATTAGAGAGGTTAATAATGAATCTTTCTTGTCTATGATCAGGATAGTATAGGATATAGATGTTTTTTCTAATAAATAGGGATAATTATTGATGCTATTGAAGTAAAAGTTCTTGAAAACGTTGAGGAAGATATTTCACAAGCACATGCAGATGAGGAAGATAAAGTGGATGAAATAATTTTTATTGAATAAACTAAGAAGGATTAATAATTTGATGGAAGAATCAGACATAGTTTTTTCTAGTGATAAGGAATAATTTCATACATCTAAACCTAGGCTGAAGAAATAGTTGGAATCTCAAAACATTATTGGTGATCAACATCAAATGGTCCAACAAAGAAGAACCTCAAAAGTTGTTACACATAATTTTTTTATTCCAAAGCGGAATAGAAATATGTTAATGAGGAATTTAATAATATTTTATGGATTTGGGATGTGAATTAAGAGTTAGATCATATTTGGAAAGAATGATACATGGTAACTCATACCTAAACAAAATAAAAAAAAATTATTGGTAGAAAGTGTGTTTTCTAGAACAAGATGAATAAATATGGTTAAGTGATAAGAAAAAAAGAAATATTAGTTTATAAAGGTTACTCACACAATGAATTCATGGATTTTTATGAGACTTTTGAACTAGTTTCAAGGTTATAAACAATTAGAAACTTTCTTGTTATTTCTTCAAAATGAAGTTATAAAATTTTTCAGATGGATGTGTAGTCATCCCATATCAATGGAGAACATTTTGAATAAGTTTATATTGAAAAACCATGTGGTTTTTTATTTGTAAGGACAAAAATTGTATGTTCAAGTTGAAGAAATCCTTATATTGGATAAGCCAAGCTTCATGATCTTGGTTCCCCAAATTAGATACCTTCTTAAGGAAGTTTAATTTTAGGAAATAAAGGGTTTATAGTAATTTGTAAATCAGATAAACTGTGGATATTTACCTCATTTTTATTGTTTTTTTAGGATATTATCTTTGTTTGGAATGATGAAAGAACCTATGAATTATTTTTTGAATAAATGAGAAAGTTGTTTGAAATGTCCATGCTTGGAGAAATGATCTACTTTCTTGGGTTATAAATTTTACAATAGTAGAAACACATTGTTATTTCTCAAGAAAAGTATGTTAATGAACTTCTTAAGAAGTTTGGAATTGAAAATTAAAAACCTATTTCCATAGAAATTTCAATGGGGACAAAGTTTACTAAAGGTCTAGAAGGAAAAGAGGTTGACTCTAAAGAGTTTCATAAGCTGATTGGGAGATTTTTTGGTCTCTAACTTCCTCAAGGCCAATCAGTTTTTAGGTTATTAACATTTTCAAAATATTCCAAATTAAACCAAAATAATCACATCTATTGGATGAAAAAATAATTCTCATATATAACAAAGGAACCATAGATTTCATAACCGGGTATGATAGTTGAGAAATTTTTGATTTGATTGTACATATAGAAACAAATTGGGTAGGAAGTATTAATGATATTATATCCACATATGGTGGAGTTTTCTTTTAATGGAAATCTTTGTAAGTTGGAATATTATGAAATAAAACTTAGTAACTCTTTGTATGTATAAATTTTAGTTTGTTTCCAATAATCAAGATGTAACAAAACTAATGTGGATAAAGAATCAATTGGAACACTTACTTATTTAAGTGAGGTTACCCCTGCTCTTGGGTTGTTATAATCCAAGTGGTATCAACCTTAAAATAGATCAAGTCAAATATTCTCATTAAAAACATACTGATATCAAATATCACTTTATCAAGGAGCATGTAGAGAATAATAGGCTCATGCTGGAGTATTTTCCTAAAATGGAACAAGTTGTATACATTTTCACAAAACCATTACTAAAGGAATCCTTTTACAAACTGAGGTTGAACATGGGCATCTAACCTCTTTCTCTTCAAGTTTTAGGTATGTGTTTTTACCCCCTCTCTCATGTTGTATTTGGATAGAGTTATCAGGGAGGAATAAGTTTCATAAATCTATCCATTGGTATATGCTAAAACTTTTAAGTAATGATGGTATTTAGGAGGTGTTTTTAAAAAGGGGTAATATCTATTATTAGCATGTAAGTGTGTGAACTATTTTAATAGTTTGTTAAATTGTTTTTAGGAAACTTGTTCTTACAGAAAAGTGGAAGAGTTTTTGAACAAATGGATGTTTGTAAAGTTTGAATAAGTGAAGATTTCTCTTAAATCCCCAATTTTGAAAAACATGGTCTTACTATCAATGATTATTATTTCCTTCCAATATTTTTCTTAAGTAGGATTATAATTGTTGATAAGTTATCCAAAAATTGAGTTATAGAGCTTCAGAGATTTATAAAGGTTGGTTGAAAAAAATCAAAAGGGGGATTGTTCAAACCAATTTGGATAGAGAAGGATTTCATATATTGAAGGAATTTGTTTTACGTGTTTTTAATTTTGTTATCCTTGTAATGAAATATTCTCACTTTGTGTTTCATGGTGATAAGAATGATGTTTCATAGGTTTCTGAATATCAAAATCAGTTTTGATAAGAAATTCAATGAGACATAGTTTTATTAAGAAAGATCAAATCAGACTCAATATTGTTATGAAATTCCAAACAAGATGAGTTTTGATAAGAAAGTTGAACTGGACTCGGTTTTTTAAGAAAGTTTAAAGGGAGTGGTTTTTAGGACCAAGTTGGCTAGAGAAGGATTTCAGATGCTGAATGAAGTTTTTTAAGATATTTTTCTTTTTGTGTCCTTGTAATGAAATCACATCACTTTGTATTTCATGGTGATAAGAATAAAGTTTCTCAAGTTTCAAAATATCAGAATCAGTTTTGATAATAAATTCCATCAGACATACTTTTATTAAGAAGGGACAAATCATACTAAGTTTTGTTAAGAAAGTCTAGTCAGAATGAGTTTTGATGAGAAAGTCTAATCATACTCAATTTTGTTATGAAAGTCAAAATATGACTAAGTTTTCTTAAGAATGTTTGATCAGAATGAGTTTTTATTATAAAGTTGAATTGAACTTAGTTTTTTTAATAATTTCCAAATCAAACTCGTCTTTTTTAGAAAGATCATTAGACTCTATTTTTTAAAGAAATATTGTTTGTTATCAAGGTTTCAAGAGATGGGAAGTTAGTGAAATTTCCAAAGTAAATGTGATGATGCTTTTCTGTTTTGTAAGTTTCCAATATCATAAGTCATCTGAAATACATATAATCTATTATTTGTGAAATTAAAAGTGTTATAAAACGTTTTTTAAGTCAATTGGACTGAACTAACAAAGTTCTAATGGACTGAGTTGAGGAAAAAGATCAATTAGACCAAATAATCAAACTAAATAATCAGACTAAAGAATAAGCACAATGAATCTGACAAAATTAGTAGACTAAAGAATGAAACTGAAGGTTTAGACAAAATGATCATACTGGTGAATCAAACTAAAGAATTTTATAGAAGAGTTGTAATGAATAATTGGAATAAAGAATCAGGTGGAAAAAATCTAACTGAATAATCTTACAGAATAATTGGACTAAAGAATTTTACTGATGAATCCAACCAAAAGTTCAGAATAAAAAATCATACTAATGAATCACATAGAAGAGTAAGACTAAAAATCATACTAAATAATTATACTAAATAAATTTTAGAAATTCAGAAGAAAGTTGAAGATTTTTGAAGTTTCAAGAAGTTACCAAAATATTTGAGAATTGTTGAAAAGTATTACTTTGATAATGTATACATGGTTTACTTGTTGTTTTGAAAAACTAACAGTTTTCCTTTTTTGTGTATCCTTTACTAGGATTTTTATGATCATCCCAAGTTTTTGAAATGTTTTTCACAGGACTTAACGTGGAATAGGGTCAAGGATGGGATCAAGGGAAAGTCATGCTACCTAAAACATAGAACTAGTCATGTTTCTTTTTAAGAGTTTTTTTATTTTATGGAAACTTATTTAAAGTTTCTACTTTGTAATCTTTTGAGACGTAATAGTTATGTCCTAATTCTATAAAACTCTAAACATGAAAAGATCCTCAATGTGAATTATTCATTTAATTCAATATTAAGTAAGGTTTAATTTCGGGGCCTTATATATTGTTTCTCTAGGAATACAATGAAAAATATTTTTTAATCTATTAACTAGTATTTATTGATAAATTGTAGATAGATCATCCTCACCACTTATGATAGGTTATTCTTATTGAGGACAGTCTGTTCAATATTTTTTTAAACCTCGTGATCCCTTATCTGTGATCCCTTTAAGGTAGGAATGTTTTCATTCTTCATTTTGGATATTTTAACCACCTTTTATTCACTTTCTAAAAAAGATATGTATTCTTTGTTATCATGCCATTGAGAAATTGAATTTAATTCTTCCTCCAAGATTAAGAGGGTTATCTTATTTAGTGTTCTTTTATCTTTCTTTATCATATTCATCATGGTATTTGTAGTAATTACATTCTTATCTCATACACACAACTATTAACCAAAACTAAATATCATTGTAAATAAATGAAAGAAACTCAAATCTTAAATAATAATAATTTTAAAGTAGATAATTAAATAAAGGCGAACCATTGCTCTAATACTAATTATAAATACTACTTCAGGATATGCTCAACACTGAGAGTGGGGTTTAATTAGTGTGGGTAATTTTTAAACTAATTAATACTTGTTATCCCTTTAACTATAAGATCTATTAGGGTCTTGGTTCTCTAGTTTCTTCTTCATTTTTATATGCAAGTATTTGAATGAAAATAACGGATAGCATAAAATGTATTTATAAGGTTTAGTACTCAGTAAGAGTAGTTATTTCTTATTGTGTGTGGTGGTGAAAGTACACAGGTCTCAAGTTTGAGTCTCCCCAATTACTTGTTAGGTGTTATTATATTTTGTTTTTAATTTTCAAATCCCCCATCGTGATAATTTTTTTTTATATACAAAATTTTAAACCAGTTAATGGTGAGTCAAAAAATAATATACTAAATATAAAAAACATTATAATTATAAAATAAAAAATCTATATCATTAAAATATAAATATTTATAATTAAAATACTTATATAATAATGATAATATATCATTATGTAATAAAATATTATTAAATAATAAACTAATAAAATGGTGAGTTCTATTTTTAATGGAATCCTGAAAAAAATTATTTGTAATTTCCAAAAATAAAATGATAGAGATTGAATAATTATCTAATTTGAGTAATAAAAACAAAATAAATAAATAAAACATGATTGAAATATAATTTTTAAAAAAAAATTGGTTACCTTGAATTTATTTATTTTTATAACCATGATAGATAATTATGAATTATTTAATTATTCATAATTTCATTATCCAATTTAAAGTAATGTTTCAAATATAACGTGATTATCCAAAGAAATTGAATAATAAAATGTATGGAAAATCTCAAATAATTAATCATAATTTGAATAATTTCATTTATCTAATTTTAAATAATGAATTATTTGGATAACATGATGAAATTATAATTGTTCAAAGTCTCTAACATGATAACATTAATGAGAATGATTCAAATTTATTTTTTATGGTTATATAAATATATTTCTCAAATAATAATAAAGTCTTATTATTTAATATAATTATTTATTTGTATGATAATGTAATTATTTGATTATGAAAATTACAAATTATTTTTTAATTATTTTTTACTGAAAATTTATAATTCACTATTAGAAAAATAAATGTTACTATTTAATAAAAATAAATAAAAAATAACATATATATGTTATCCAAATAATTATATATCAAATTAACAAATAATGTTGATATAAAAGTTTTCATAGAATAATAATTTTTTTAAAAAATAAATTTCATATTGAATATTGATATAATTATGAAAAAAAATTAAGATAATATAAATTAAAAAAAGCATTTGTCGCACTAGGATGAAGGATATGTGTGGCCATGAGAGTCAGGATGTTAGGGGAGGCCAATGACAACATCAGTGAGGATCGCACGGGGCTAAAAGGGAGTGGGGGTTGGAGACCAACACTGGTGAGGCCTAATACGAGGATAGAATGAAGATGGGGACGGTCGATGATATCAATAAGGCTTGGTATGATCCTAGAAGGAAGTTGGTTTCTACAGATGATTTTGAAGGGGAATGTATGGTGAAGCATAGCCTGAAAAGAGGGAGATGAAGTCATTGACATACACGAGGAACTGCTGCCTCTGGTCTTTATGGATGGAGGTTGATACTGGCGGACATGGTATGAGAAGGGTGAATAAAGGGTAAATAGGTGTTACATATGCATGATGAAAGAAGCTGAGTACACTAGTGGTGCATTTTGAGAATGATTATATATAAGAAAATGGGGGAAATGGAGGATGATGAGAATCTAGTGTTTTTGGTTGACATCTGAACGTGGGGAGGAGAAGATGGTAAAAATGATTCTATTGTGAAGGGGGTGACAGGGGCCTATTTTTCGCCTCTTCTAGTCTACATAAAAAGGGTCTAGGGAGGAAATATATAAGCGATTGGTGAAATAAGATTTAAATTAAAGGGATATATACATCAAGAATTGAAGGGGGAGGAATTCCAGGTGGGAAGAGATTGTGTATATAGGGTGAAATGTATGAAACATCATAACATGAATTGAGTGGGAAAAATAACATTGCATTTTCAACACAATTTTAATCAATATACCCTAGGAAAACCCTTATACATATGAGAACTCAACCAAGTGTTAGTGCTTCACCCATGTACCTGTAGGATATTGAATCCATGCATGAAGCCTATCCTCTTATGTATAAATAGTCTACTCAATTTGAACAACCATATATCGATGAAAAGTTGAGTTATAAAATAACTAATCCCCAAAATCATGATGAATAGTCCTATATAACCTTAAGGTAAAACAGTGATCACTATTAGAGATTATCACCCTCAGAACTACATGGAGATGAACAATATTCACTAAATACCACCTTGACAAAACATCTGTAATGTTCAACTCCTTAATCGCTATGAATTAATATGAATTCATCAACTAACCCATGATCACCTATATAACACCATATCCACCCTAAGTTCAGAATAAATTAGTAATGAACCAATTGATATATCCTCTCACGCCCATCAAGGAACATCAAACAATTATATTAAACCACTAAGAACATGATGTTTAGTCTTTACCTTCTTCTAAATCAAACACCAAGGTCAAAAATCTGTATCTAATATCTTTAATCTTGGCCACCAAAAATGACTCCAAAAGTCATGATGAATCTTAATCATACTAGGAAATACTTACATGGGAAGCTATGAAACTCACAATTAATGGCCCCATAATGTTTTGATGAAATAGATAATATTCCCTAAAACATCACTTGCTTTTCATTATCCTCTAGTTTCCCCTTAGTGTCATGATCATAAATGACATGATCCCACCAAAATTTTTTCCATATGACATCCTAACTAATATTACTACACCTACTTCACCAAGGATGAATGTGATACATATCTATTTTGGGGTGTGTAAAAACTAATTTATCTCTCTAAGGTGTATATTAGTATTAATAGTAACTTAAGTCATATCGAAGGAGTAGTTCTATAATATAGTTTTCATGGTTGAAAAATAAAATAAGTATATTTTGATTTTCATGAATAGCTAGTAATGAAACAAGGAATTTTAAAAATCAAGATAGGAGATAAGTGATAAATTTCATGTTTGGATTCCCATATGTAATTATATCAATTTATTTTTAAAATAAATCTCTATCGCTTATTAATTGATTGAATGAAAAGTTCCATAATCTTTTATACTTTTCACCCTTGATCAATGTTAAGGATGGTGATATTAGTCCTAAAAATTCAATTTCTTTGGATGACTCTCTTCTCTATTTGAGAAAGCTATAATGAGTCGCCCTTAAATTACTTAGGCAACACCCAATTAGGTATTATTATTCTCAAGTAACCAAGTCTAATTAAGGATACTTCCTCACATTTTTAGTAATGGATAAACACAATAAACTTGAATCTAGACCAATAAATCAATCTGATCTAAATAAAATTAGAGGGATAAAATCATTCCTTAATAAAAAATATAATTAATAGTTATAATTAATAAAACAATTTTATTAATGTTAAACTCTTAAATAAATAATTGAAAACCATTAACAACAAAAATAGTTTAATATAATAAAACTATGTCCCTAGACTCAAGAATTATAAATGGATCACCTCCCTTCCTCAATCACTCAAGAATTATATCCCTATATTACAGAAGAAATAATAAACTTTTATGCGGTAGAATACATATTAAAGAAAAATAAAACATAAATAAAATTATTGCAATCTAGGGTAGTATTCCAAGTCATCCAAAATCATCTTTTGTCTTTCTGTGTTTATCTCTTCATATGTCACTTAATTTATAAGAATATGTATCACCAAGGTATGATCATTGAATCTTCAAATATCAAAAAATATTATCTTTTAATGCTTTCAATATTTCCTCTTTTAATTCCATGTGAATTATCCTCTAATAATATAAGGGTGATATAATGCAGTTTTTAATTCCCATATTTTTGTATCTTAAGTATTTGGTTGTGTCTCCTTCATAACTTTGAATCTTGAAAACCCTTCAATATAATTTTTCATCTAACGTGGTATTTAATCTCCATGAGTAAATTCCTTTAATCTTTTGAATCATTCTCATGTTAATGGTAGTGGGTGTATCAACCCATACTTTTTCCACTAATTGACAACCCATTCTAGGGTGCGAAATATGGGCTTCAACATGGTATAATAAGTAATTTTAGTGGGTTCTTAGAGCTTGGGATTCAATTTTCGACCATGGGTAAGTCATGTATGTTTTTAACCCATCTTTCAATGTTGGCCTCAGAATCTCAGATAATTGGAATAGTTGATCCCAGTTCCCTTTTAGCTCATTCATCACACATGTGGGACTCAACCACTTCATGAACCATTTCTTGTAGGGATTTATTTTTAATTTTTTTGTTTTATGGTAGTCATATAAGATTGAGGGTCTCTTCCAAGGTGTCTTCATCATGTTAAAGTGGTTATGGAGCTTGAGAAAAAGTTGGCCAGTGGTTTCAATGGGGACTTTTGTTATCTGGAATGGTAGTCTGGTGAACTCAGGCATTGTAGTGGTGGTGGATTGAAGTTGAAGGTGAAATTAGCACATCTTATAAGAAACATTGTTGTGATGGTAGAATTACCGAACGGTGGATGTTTCATGACCCAGTGGTAATGGTAGCAGGAAGTGGTGGCAGGAAGTGTGAGAATTTGTTATAATAGTTATTTCATATGACATTGAAAGTAGAGGGAATAGGTGTAAGGTAGTTTCACTAGTGGTAGTATTCTCAATAAGCGTTAGAAGACAGTGGTAGCTCATCCTTGGTGGTTCCGATCATCATGAAATCATACGGTTGTGGGAGATATATTAAAATTTATTTTAATCATCATTGTCTGAAACCATGAATGAGGTTCTTACATGTCAAATTTATAATTAATTTCTTTAATATCTAAAGAAATATATACCTGGGCTTAGTAACCTTCTTTGTTAATTATTTTTTATCATTAAAAAATACCCTTTTGGTTTCCCTTCATTGTACTATGAGGTTCTAAGTATATAGTCCCTCTAGAGGTGATCCACATGTGCTCTAATGATCTTTGAAAAACACCACTAAATCATCCGGTTATTGAGTAGTGAATCAAATGTCTTCTATTTTTCATTATTGATTTATTATTCTTTAGTATTGACAAAATACCTATTGTGCTTCTTGTTCTTGAGAGGGAGAGAGAATGAGGAGTTAAGAGATAATTCATTGTATGAAACATTTCTCTAATGTCATTTTTTTATGTAATATATGATTGGTATAATAGTCTATTTATAGAATCAAGTTTTATGTTAAAATATCATTTAATTTCATGTCAAACATTAAATAACATTTAAAACCTTTAATAAACCCCATGTCACATAATAATAATTTAATTATTATTATTTTGTGGTGTATGCTAACATTCACGATAAAAAATATTATGTAATGGTCTTTTTAATTAATATTTATCTTTGGAATCGATCTTATTCCATTCAAACTCCTCTAGTATTTTCTTGAAAAAATGAATAAAAATTTTATTCATTAATAAATGTTTAATTTAAAATCTAGTGAATAAATATTAATTAAAAATATTCAATAAATAAAATAAATATTTTATTCAAAATCTAGAGAATAAAATGAAACACTTAGTGTGTGAACCTATTGGATTGTTTCTCATTGTAATTATATGTTCTTCTCTAAAGTCAAAGATTTAATTTTAGTAATGAGTCATGGAACCCATGAGAAAGAAATTAATGTCACAATGACAACAACCACATATGAATGCTCATTGTGTAATTTAATCTCTTTGTCTCGATATCTCATAAAGAAGGTTTTACATCCCTGTCACCAATCTATATACTTGATACATATTTATTTGGGTATATGAAATAATCACATCATTATAGCATGTCCATAGAATTTAGGGTGATAGTTCCATTCCAATCAAAGGGCCGATATATCATCTTCTATAAAGATGGAAGGGAAATTTTCTTTCTCGAATTATCCATTAATGGCATGTAACTCATAATGCACCCAACATATCTAACTTCTCCATGAATTGTTACCTTCATGGTTTATAAAATACATCTAAGTAAATGATTTGTAACATACCTTAATAATATTAATAAAATATAAGGACCATCATACATGCTCGTCGATAAAAATATTTGGTGACACCAAAACATGAAGAATTCTTACTGGCAGGTTTGTTCTTATAATCTCCCAAATTGGAAATTACTAAGTGATAAATTCATGAGAATAAGCCTCAAATAAATATGAGTACTCTCAATTTACATTCTATGTACTATGTTTCCCTTCATAGTAATTTATCCAACCATAAAACATTATTTAAGAATATCATCACAGAACATTAAAGTTCTCATCATATCGGGGAACCGCTATGACCTTATCATTGTGATGTATACTCTAGGGAATTATTACATTAAATTCATGAAAAAAATGATCAATATGTAATAATATGTTTTATTAATAAACAATAACCCAATTATGCATGTAATCCAAGTAAAAACAACTGGTCCTGTGACACCAAATCCAACAAACTCTTACTTGGACTAGAGTCAACTACCTACAACCTTCAGTTCACTAGACCTCACATTATAGTCATGTTTTTTGTTAATTAAAGTATATATTTTAGGGGTCCATCGTGTTTTCTTCCATGTAAATACTTATCACAAAAACTTTACCTTTCTGAGAAAAATATTCCAAGAGATGATACTTCGGAAGTATGTGTTTCTTCTACTAATGTGTCCTTGGCTCTTTTTCAAGAGTTTCCACTGTAGTATTATAAAAATAGAGTGTGATGGGATATTTACTATTAGGTAGTATGTCAATATATTGGATGAAGTTGTATATGAATACTACTTATTTAAAAACCTCAAGAGCCATAATATACTAAGGATATACTATAGAATCTGAAACTATGGACTTATTTGCGCTCTTCTAGCTCACAGCACCTCAATTCAAAGTGAATATGTATCCCATTTGTGACATCATTTCATCTTGATTAGTTTGGAAACTATCATCTTAATATCTTCTAAAGACTAGTTCCTCATATCCTCTATAATCCAGAAACATATCCTTAGTACTCATCATATACTTAATGATAATCTTGAATTCCATGCAATAGCTTTTTCCCGAATCAACTTGATATCTTCCTACCATAATTAATGCATAGGATAAATATATCATAGTACATAGCCTAAGAAACCTGACTAAATGAATTGATGATGTGTATGGAATCATTTCCATTCTATTTCTTTCCTTATGTGTCTTTAGACACGTTCTCTAGTAAAGATGAATGACATGTGATGATGGAAATAATCCCCTCTAAGATTGTTTCATACTAAATCTTTTTAGTATATTGATAATGTATGTACTTTGACATAGGTCGATAAATCTCTTGGATTTATCACGATGAATCTTCATCCAAAGGTTATATACTTACTCTCCAAAGTTCTTTATAAAGAATAAATTATTCCACCACATCATAACATATTGAAATACTAGTATTTCATTTCCAATGAGTAATATGTCATCAAAAAATACTATTTAGAAAATGGTTACACTCCTACAAAACTATTTATAGACACATGTCTTGAATTTTTACTTTTTAAAACCAAATTCTATTATGGAATCATGTAATAAAATGTTCCATAACCTAGATTCTTACTTTAATTCATAAATGGATACTTGTAACAGGCAAGCCTTGTTGGAATCCTTTGAAGCCACAAACATTTTGGGTTGTGTTATATAGACATATTATTGAAGGATCCCATTAGGGAAGGTTTTTTCAAAATCCATTTTCTAAATATCATAATCATGGAAAGCTATAATGGAAAGTAAACTTTTGATGGATTTATTCATTGAAACTGGGGGAAAGGTCTCATCATAGTAAATTAATTAATGTTGTTTAAAACATTTTGCAACTAGTCATTCCTTATAGGTAATGAGTTGTCCTTACATATCTATTTTCTTCTTTAATACCCATTTTCATGCAACTATTTTTACATATACATGAGGGTCTACCAAAATCTAGACTTTCTATTTGTTCATGGAATCCATTTCAGAATTCATGGACTTTTTTCCACATAGAAACATTTTTGGAACTTAATACCTCCTTGTATATTATAGGATCATTATTATAAATTAATAATGAGTCTCCATACTCAATTAGTATAAAACCATATCGTTATATTTATCAAAATTATCTATTACTCATAAAGAGTAGTTGTGTCTCTGGAAAAATTCATTCTTCTACAGGGCTTTATTGAATTTGATCATGTGACATCTCTTGTGTATCTTGTGCCTAGAATTTATCGAAGTCTATCTCACTCCCACTTTCTCTTTTAGAGATAATATCATAATTATGAAATATCAGATGTATGTCAACCACAACCATTTTTCTAAATGATTATATAGGTAGTATCCCTTTGTTTATTTGGGATATCCTATAAAGATACACTTTGTGCCTTGGGGTGACAGCTTGTTTCCTAAATAGGACATAAAAATATTCACAACCCCACATATCTATGTAAGACAACATAGGTTTATTTCCATTCCATAATTGGTATGGTATACCATATGTTACTTTATTTGGCACATGGTTTAAGTATAAATTTTGATTTTTAAAATTCATATCCCTAAAAGGATAATGGAAGACTCACATGATTCATCATTGATCTCACTATTTCCAACAAGGTGTGGTTCCTCCTTTTACTAACAACATTCTAATAAGGTGTATAAGGAAGAGTGAGTTGAGATAATATATTAAAATCCTTTTGATAATCAATGATGTTTTGATTAAAATATTTTTGGCCATAGTCTGAGTGGAGTTTCTTAATATTCATACTAAGATGGTTATCAACTTAATTCTTATGTTCCTTGAATATCTAAAAAGAATCTGACTTATACCTAATTCATTATATATATCCATTTCTACTAAAATCATCAGTAAAAGTTATTAAGTAGGAGCACCCACTCCTTCCCAAAATAGAATATGGTCCACAAAAATTGGTATAAACTAATTCAAGAAGATCTTTATCCCTTTTACCTGTAACGACCCGAATCTGGATCCCCTCCACTGGGGCCCCATACCTGGTTCTCCACATGACCACAAGCATGTTTCACCAAACACTAGAGGCTGCCGACTAGCAGTGAGGGCCTTGGTGAGTCAGTGGGGAAACTATGCCCTCATTCGGTAAAGTATACAGTGGAAGAACAACAAGTCACAATAGCAGAAACAATAAAGGCCTAAAACAACTGAACTGAACAGCGGAAGCAATTTATAAAATAATAATGATGCAACATGGTAAATATGTCTATGGGAAGAAGTAAACAAACCAAATTGCTTAAATAAAACTGAACACAAGTACTAAAGCAACATCAAAAGAAAAACAGAAGAGCAACTCCTTAGAATCGCAAGCCTCGGCTCGGTCCCATGCTCTCCAGCTCCAGCAAGTCGGGTACCTGAAGTAGAAGGGCACTTGCGCTTATCTATCCCTGAAACAACATAATCTTCTTGGGCCCAAAAGCATGGACCAAACAGGGTGTGAGATACAATCCCATTAGGAAACCACCCGAAGATCTATTCCCAACAGTCAATGAATACATGGCAAGTAAAGTACAGGAACAGTCAACAGGAAAAATATGCAGCAGTTACAATTCACAGTTCTAACATATAAAGTACACAAGTAACAACCAACAACAAGTATAAAACAGGTAACCCTTTGGGTAGATCTCACATCCTAACCCCTATGGTTCAACCTACTAGTACTAGAAACCCTCTAGGAGGCTCACACAGTCTCACCCCTTTGGTTCAGCTAAGAATGTAGACTCTCTAAGGAAGCACTCACCGTCAATTCCCCCTATAGTCTCATAACATGATAAAGGATCTCTGGGGAAGCACTCAACTTCTCATTCCCCTTGTGGCCCGCATCGAGGAACTACATACTCCTTGAGGAATCACTCATCTTCAATTCCCCATGTGGTCTCTCATCGTATTAAAAGACACTCTGGAGAAGCCCTTACGTCTATTCTCCTAGTGGTCTACTACACTAGGTTATCACAGTTCTGTGTGAAACTAACATGCTCAGGGCGCGTGTATCGTCCAAGTAAACCTCAAAAAATACTTGACTATCACTCTAAGGCTCAACACATTAACAAAGAAATAGTTCCACTATCCTACAAATAGGCATGGAAACCAGTAAAATTCCAACAAGCAAAACAAGCATGGAAAACATCCAGGGTACAATAAAAACTACCATATTCAGAGGTAATTACACCTTCTCAAGGAATCAAGAAAATCAGTCAATATAACAAGGGAAAAACAGGAACACACAATACCTCGTTCAATGGAATTGGTGAAATTTTCTCAAAGTACTCATCGACTTCCTATAGAAATGCACAAACCACCTACCTTGATCCTAGGAGATCAATATACTTGAACCACGATGACTGATTCTCCCTAGAACTTCGTAGATCTGAGAAAACGTAGGAAACATGTAAACCACGATAACATGGGAAAGATGATGAATTGGAAAACAAGGCTGAAGCAGAAGGAAGAAATCACTATTGCGATTCCAACGCAATCGACCGTACTCGAATTGGAAAATGGAAGGAGAGGCGGGAGCTCGGGAATGATCTGGTCGTAGTGGTCACTCTTGGGTGAACGGGACCTAGAAGAAGGTGTTTTTGTGTGTTAGGCATGACCCCGGTCCATTTAGTGAAAAAAATAAAAGTATAAAGTGTGTACTTCTTGAGTACATGGCGTGTACTAGGTTTTTCCGTACTCCACCAAAATCGGCATCCACGTCACCCCTACACACCGTGTGTGTGGCTCGGGCATGGCCAACACACGGCTTCGAGCTGGAGAAGAGTACACGGCATGTACTCAGAAAGTACATGGCGTGTACTTCGAAATTTTCCAGAAACTTCATTTTTCTTAAAAACTCCAAAAAAAAGGAAAGGCATACCTGAAATGAAGATCTGGGTTCTTACAAACTTCCCCCCTTAAATAAATCCATCCCTGAATTTCCCTAGCGAGGCATAGAAGAAGAAACCCTGAACAGCTCCAGCCACTGCGATCGTACATCAGCCTCTCTCTCCTAGGTCTCGTCCTGTACTCGCCCATGCTGCCATAGCACCGGTACAAGAGGGGAAGACCGACCACAGAGGACCTTCGTACTGCGATCGAAAATCTGGATAGGATGTTCTTCAAACGACGCATCCGCTTCGAGCTCAACTTTCTCAGGCTGAAAGACATGAGACAGGTCTGAAAAGTAACATCGAAGCTGAGAGACGTGGAAGACGTCGTGCATGGCCTGGTACCTCTGGGGTAGCTACAACCGATAGGCAACCATCCCAACTCTCTCCAAACCCGCAAACGGCCCGACGTACCACGGTGAAATCTTACCCTGTCTCTGAATCCTCTTGTGTCCCAACCTCGGTGCGACACATAGGAAAACATGATCCCTGACCTCGAACTCCAGAGGTCGTCTCCGCTGATCATCATAAGACTTCTTCCGAGACTGTTCTGTAGCCATCCTCTTCCGAATCAGCTCTATCAGCTCTGAAGTCTCCTGAACAAGACGAGGTCCCAGCAAAGCTGCCTCTCCTGCCTCCAGCCAGCATAAGGGTGATCGGCATAGCCTACCATACAAAGCCTCGTAAGGTGCCATATAAATAGTCGCCTGAAAACTATTGTTGTAGGCGAACTCTACAAGAGGGATATGCTTCTCCCAAGAACCTCCATAGTCCAGAATGCAAGCTCTCAGCATATCCTCTAGCACCTGGATTATACGCTCGGACTGGCCATCAGTCTGGGGATGGTATGTTGTACTCAAAAGTTCATGTGTACCCAAAGCCTTCTGAAGTCCCTTCTAGAACTGAGAAGTAAAGCATGCATCCCTGTTTAAAATAATGGAGTGTGGAACTCCATATAGACAAACGATCTCTCTGATGTATAGGCATCCAAAATCATCAACACTAAAGGTCTCCTTGATCAGCAAGAAGTGAGCAACCTTCATGAGTCTGTCGACGACAACCCAAACAACATCTTTCTCCCTGAGGTAACCTCGGAAACCCAGTCACAAAGTCCATCGCAACATCATTCCACTTCCACTCTAGAATGAGTAATTGCTGTAAAAGGCCTGTTGGTCATTGATGTTATGCCTTCACCCGCTGACAAGTAGAGCATCTCATGACAAAACCAACAACATCTTTCTTCATACCTGGCCACCAGTACTAGTGATGAAGATCTTGATACATCTTGGTGATGCCAGGATGAACAGCCCAAACTGAGGAATGAAAATCCCACATCGACTCCTCGTGTATGTCTGCGGGCACCCATACGCGTCCCTGGAAATGCAAGGTCTCGTCCTCACCCACTGTCTATCCAGGAAGAGGGTTCTCTCCTGACACACCCTCCCGCAGGCCTAAGCCTTCTGAGTCTGATAGCTGCATCATCCGTACCCGATTAAGTATCTTAGAGGTAACAGCTACAGAAGATAGGAAGGTATGTCCCTGTCTATCGTGCACCTCCAGATGCATCTCTGAGAACAGATCCATAAGCTGTCACTCACTGCTGGCCTCCTAAACTGCCTGAATCTGAGTTCTCCTACTCGACGTATCTTCCACTACGTTTCCATTTCCTGGCGTATAGGCAAGCTATAAATCAAAAGACTGAAGATATTTGACCCACCTGCGCTGCCTCAGATTCAGATCTCGCTGTGTGAAGATATACTAGAGGCTCTTATGGTCGGTGAAGACCACAAAGTGCTCTCCCAGAATATAGTGTCTCCAACAGCGTAAGTCATGAACAACAGCTCACAACTCCAGATCGTGTGTTGGGTAGTTCCTCTCATGTGGACTCAACTACCGAGACCCACACACAATGACTCCATCTCCCTGCATAAGCACAGATCCTAGCCCAATACCTGAAGCATCACAATAAACAGTGTAGCTCTTGCCTGGCTCTGTAAAGATTAGTATCGGCGTTGACGTCAATCTTCCATTTAGCTCCTTAAAGGATGACTCACAAGAATCTGACCATAATAACTTCACCCCCTTCTTGTTCAGACCTGTCAAAGGTGTTTCTAGGCGTGAAAAGTCCTGAATGAAGCGTCTGTAGTATCCAGCCAGCAATAGGAAACTCTGCACCTCAAAAACTTTCTTCGGCTTCTCCCAGGAGACTACAGCTCTCACTTTCTCTGGGTCCGTAGATAATCTTGCCTCTGAGATGACAAGACCCAAAAAGTGAATATGATCCATCCAAAAGTGGAACTTCGAGAGTTTAGCATACATCCGATGCTCTCTCAGTGTACTCAGAACGATCTCAAGATGTGTGTCATGGTCGTGTCGAGTGTGAGAGTACACCAAGATATCGTCCACGAAGACCACGATGAAGGAATCCAAGTAAGGATGGAACACTCGGTTTATCAGTGCCATGAAAACTGCAGGTGTGTTCGTGAGACTGAACGACATGACTGTATACTCGTATAGACCATACCTGCTCCGGAAGGCGGTCAGAGGTATATCTGATGGTCTAACGCACAAATGATGATAATCGGACCACAAGTCGATCTTTGAGAACACCCGGGATCCTCGAAGCTAATCAAAGAGGTCATCGATCCTAGGTAAGGGATATCGGTTCTTGACCATCAACTGGTTCAGCTTTCGATAATCCACGCAAAGGCGAAGGATATCTTCTGCCTTCTTTGCAAACTGGACAGACAAACCCCAAGGAGAAGTACTGGGTTGGATGAAACCCATTTCCTGCAACTCCTCCAACTACTTCTTGAGCTCATGCAACTTAGGTTTAGCCATACTATATGGATGAATGGACACTGGTGCTGCTCCTGGCACGGTCTTGATAGATAAGTCTACCTCACGCTCTGGAGGAAAACCTGAAAAGACCTCTGGAAAGACGTCCCTGAAACAATCCACCACTGGAGTAAAGTCTAAATGTGAAGTCCCCTAATCATAAATATAAAGACTAACAATCTGGGTTGTCACCCTTCCTAGACCATGATGCTCGAGTCCTGCTCGACTCGCCCGAACATCCCATTCGCCTCTATGAAGAAAAGATTCACCCTCTGATGAAACGAAACTCACTCTATGGCGATAACAATCGACGAATACCTAGAAGGGAACCAACCAGTCCATCCCGAGGATGAAATCATAGCCTGACATCTCTAGGAAAAAGATATCCCATAAGAAAAAATACCCTACAACCTCTAGAGGGAACTCTCTACATTGGCGCACACTAGATGTCTTTATCCCCAAAGGTGTGTCTAGTGTCAACAAATCGGCAGAAGAAAAGACACAGAGCCAAACGCTCTCCACAGCAGCAACAGAGTTAAAACTATGCATTGCACAAGTATTGAAAAGAGATGAAGATAAAACTGAGGCTACTAAAACCGTACCTCAAACTGTAGAAGGGCTGAGATCCGCTCCTGATTGGTCTGCTCCACGGCGAAAGACTGGCCTACACCGCGACCCTGCGCCCCTGGCTGACCACTCTGAGCCGAACCTCCCTTCTGGTGCTGAGGGACTGGTGGATGAACACCATGGCCTCGACCTCCATCTTAGCCCGAAGGGAAAGAAGAACTCTAGTTCCCCGACTGATGAGAAACTAGTGGTGCTGCTCCTGAACAAGGAGTCATGGAAGAACCCTGGTCACCTGCTGCTGGTGAGAAAACCTAGAAGAAACGCTAAAGGTGACCCATCTTTCTACAATATCTACACTCCATGGGGTCTCTCTGGCACTTCTGCCTTGTGTGCCCTGACTGGACATACTGATAGCATACCATCTGGCTGTCTGACGATGAATCACGCTTCCTCGGATCACCACTTGTAGACTCTCTACAACACTTCTTGCTGTCATTAGGAGGAAAATTAGCTCTGTAAGCAGAACCGCCCTGGCTCGCAGCTCCAGAGTCCCTCAGATTGCACTCAACAATCAGTGCCTAGTTGACAATGGAAGTGATGGAAGTCAACTGGAATATATTCACCTGTGAGCAGATCTCCCGCCTGATACCATCCTCAAACTTCCTTGCGAAGAACACCCCACTCCCATCCCGGAGGGCTGTGAAATTGTGAAACTTGGTGAAACGAGAGGAATAATTCATGACAGAAAGAGTACCCTGCTCTAAGCTCATGAACTCCTAGGCTCAATCGGCACTCAGGGTATCCAGGTAGAAGTCGTCGTAGAACATGCGCTGGAACTCCTCCTAAGCCATAACCTGCTGGTGACTCGCCTATGAGATCACGTCCCACCACCTCTTGGCAGAGTATCGTAGCATACAGGTAGCGAGCTTGACCCACCTATCTGGAGGTGTCTCCAGATGCTCGAAGATAGTCAGCATGGCTTCCATCCATGACTCTGCAACCTAAGGTCCTCCTTCCCCTGAGAATGTGGGAGGATGCTGCTGTTGAAAAACCCACGTCAAGTCTGCCATAGTCGAGATAGGAGGTGGTGCTCCCTGTAAGTTCTGCATGATCCTCATAAAACCTTCCCTGAACTGCGCATCAACACCTGCAACTGGTATGACAGCCGGTGCCAAGGCTGGCTCGACTGGAGGATCGGCAGGAAGTCTCTGATCAGCCATATCTGGCGTCTGATCACTGCCTGACGATAGATTTACAACCAGACGACATCTCATAGGCATATATCTGAAAGATCAAAAGCACACCGTAGATTAGAAAATCTATGATAGGAAACAAAAGAGTACAAAACGGGAAAAGGGGAAGGAAAACACACAAGTTTACAAAACACGACTACACGATGTGTATAAAAACTACACAACATGTCTTCTTAAGCCACTGACATGGGTGTATACCCCTTCCCTACAGGTCGTGTAACACCTCAAACTACACGGCGTGTTGACCCAAAACACGGCGTGTACTTGAAAACTATTCCCCTACCCGAGTCTCTTTACACGGCTAACCCACACGGTCCAACTTAACTCGAGACTACACGGCCTGTTCTTAACACACACAGTGTGTACTAGACAAGGCTCTGGTGGCCCGTGTTTGTTAAACACATGGATGTCTACACGGATGAACCTTACAAAGCGTGTTCTGAACAAACACGGCGTGTATAGGTGAAGGTGACACTGTCGCGTGCTGTTTGTTACATGGTCGGGTACTTGAACAAGACTACACTACGTGTGCCCGAAAACGCATGGCGTGTCTAAAAGAAGGTGACGCCGACCCGTGTTGTTCGTGACACGACCGGGTACCGGGACGGGACTACACGGTGTGCTCCTTTACAACATAGTGTGTTCTACTCGAGCTCCCCCGAACCATGTTGTTAGTGACACGGTCGGGTACACGGCTCTGAACTACACGGCATGTATCTACCGTACATGGCGTGTTCCTGAAGTTATTCTCACGACACCGTGTTTCTGCTCACACGATTAGTGACATGGCCTGAAAACTACATGGCGTGTATCCCAAAATTACATGCCATGTATTCTGGGTTTTCTGGGTAGTAGCTGAGAAACTGTACAAAAGCCCAGAAACACTGAAAACAAGGCAAAGAGGTGCCAAATTCTGATCTGTGAGTGCCCATATTCCCCGCGAATCAAAGCATGGCATCTCCTATAGTCATAGACAAGAGAAAACAAGATCATGATCCACCAATTTCCGATTCGAGAGGTCCCATAACACCTCAAGATCCAAAATTTGGTGTTCATTTAACCAAAGTAGGAAGCAAACAATCCTCTAACAAGGCAGCAGAGATTCTATCACGCATCTATCACAACAGCATGCATAATCTACACGAAGTCTATCACAACAGCATACAATTGCTAATGCACACTAGATGGCATGGAAAGAATGCATGGCATGTAATTTCTACAAGTGCCTATATGATTCATGAGATGGAATACCCTCATCTCATCAGGTTGTGACAGAAATAGAACCGCAATCATCAAGAAAATAACAACCCAAAGCATGTGAATCAATCTAGGTGAAATCATATCATCCGTAAAATCTCAAAACCAGCAAACTACAATTAATGAGGTGGTATGGATTTTCCCTGTACACGGGTTAGCTACTCCCGATCACAGCTTAATACAAAGTACCAAATCCTTCCTATCCCTGGCTAAAGTCTCCAAACAGTAAAACAAGAGAAAAGAACTCCTCTAATACCACTTTGTAATGACCCGAATCCGGAGCCCCTCCACTGGTGCCTCATACCCAGTTCGCCACATGACCTCAAGCGCGTTTACACAAATTCCAGAGGCTTCCTACTAGCAGTGAGGGCCTTGGTGGGTCAGTGGGGAAACTATGCCCTCATTCGGTAAAGTATACAGTTGAAGAACAACAAGTCACAATAGCGGAAATAATAACAGCATACAACAACCAAATTGAACAGCGGAAGCAATGTATAAAATAATAATGATGCAACATGGTACATATGTCTATGGGAAGCAGTAAAGAAACCAACGTGATTAAATAAAACTGAACACAAGTACTAAAGCAATATAAAAATAAAAATAGAAGAGCAACTCCTCAGCATCGCGAGCCTCGGCTCGGTCCCATGCTCTCCAGCTCCAGCAAGTCAGGTACCTGAAGTAGAAGAGTGCTTTCCCTTATCTATCCCTGCAATAACATAATCTTCTTGGGCCCAAAAGCATGGCCCAAACAGGGTCTGAGATGAAATACCAGTAGGCAACCACCCGAAGATCTGTGCCCAATAGTCAATGAATACATGGCAAGTAATGTACAGGAACAGTCAATAGGAAAAATACACAGCAGTTACAATTCACAGTTCTAACATATAAAGTACACAAGTAACAACCAACAACAAGTAGAAAACAGGTAAACCTCTGGGTAGCTCTCACAGCCTAACCCCTAAGGTTTAACCTACCAGTACTAGCAACCCTCTAGGAGGCACACACAGTCTCACCCCTCTGGTTCAGCTAAGAAAGTAGACTCTCTGAGGAAGCACTCACCATCAATTCCCCCTATAGTCTCGTAATGTGCTAAAGGATCTCTGGGGAAGTACTCAATGTCTCCTTCCCCATGTGGCCCGCATCGAGGAACTACAGACTCTCTGAGGAAGCACTCATTGTCAATTCCCCCTGTGGTCTCGCATTGTATTAAAAGACACTCTAGAGAAGCCCTTACGTCTATTCTCCATGTGGTCTACTACACTAGGTTCTCACAGTCCTGTGTGAAACTAACATGCTCAGCACACGTGTATCATCCAACTAAACCTCAAGAACTACTTGGCTATCACTATAAGGCTCAACAACATAATAAATCAATAGTTCCGCTATCCTACAACTAGGCATGGAAACCGGTAAAACACCAATAAGAAAAACAGTCATGGCAAACATCCAGGGTATAGTGAAAACTACCATATTCACAGGCAATTACACCTAATCAAGTAATCAAGAAAAGCAGGAAATATAACAAGGGAAAAACAGGAACACGCAATACCCCGTTCAAGGGTATTGGTGGAATTTACACAAAGTACTCATCGAATTCCTACAGAAAGGTACAAAACACCTACCTCAATCCTGGGAGATTGATATACTTGAACCATGATGACTGATTCTCCCTAGAATGCCATATATCTGAGGAAACGCTTGAAACACGTAAACCATGATAACATTGGAAAGAGGAGGAATTGGAAAACAAGGATCAAGTAGAAGGAAGAACTCACCACTGCGATTCCAACGCAATCTACTGTGCTCAAATCAGAGAACAGATGGAGTGGCGGGATCTCGGGAAAGATCCAGCCGTATAGGTCGCTCTCGGACGAACGGGACCTAGAAGAAGGTGTTTTTGTGTGTTAGGCGTGACCTCGGCCCATTTATTAAAAAAAAGAAAAGTACATGGCGTGTACTTCTAGAGTACACGGTGTGTACTAGGTTTTTCCGTACTTCCCCAAAATCAGCCTCCATGTCACCCCTACACACTGTGTGTGTGGCCTGGACACGGCCAGCACACGGATTCGAGCTGGAGAAGAGTACATGGCATGTAATCAGAAATTACATAGTGTGTACTTTGAAATTTTCCAAAAACTTCATTTTTCTTAAAAACTCTAGAAAAAGGAAAGGCGTACCTAAAACGAAGATCCGGGTTCTTACATTACCATTCCCACTAAATGGGGATTTGGTCATTTTTTCTGGTAAACATGTGTGACATACACCGAGTGTTTTTTGTTCAAAAGAATCTACATATCCATCTTGATGTAATTTAGTCAAGAACATTTCATTTATAAGATGTATCCAGTGATACCAATGTTGAGCATGATATGAGTTATGTGTAGTAACTTTTTTATCAATTTCCATTATTGGGTTTGTGTAATCCAACACATAAAGACCATTATATAAATTTTTCTTACCATAAAAATTTATATCTTTCTAAAATAAGAAACATTTATTCCTAAACATGGGAAAAATACATCTTTATCTTGTGTGGATATAGAAATATGGTTTTTGGTAACAAAAGGCACATAATAACATCCGTTTAAAACCAAGATCATTCTTGTTTCCAATGTGAGGTGGTAGTCCCTGATAACTAAAATAGTAAGTTTAGCTCCATTGGATGCTTGTATATCTACCTCCCATCAGTCAGTCTTTCTGAATCTACTAAATTTCTATATTTGAATACATATGTGATTATCACAAGCTATATGTAATACCTAATTTATCGAAATAAAAAAATGAACTTGAAAAGAAATGCACTTGAAGTTTCCCCTTACTTCTTGGGATGGGTAATATTTTTCTTCTAGTACCCCTTCTTACCCCTTGCGAAATAGGTATCATATTATTCACTTGATTTCCCCTTGATATTTCTCTTCTTAGAAGGGTAAGAATAATCTTTGTACATAGATCTCATTACATTCCCTTTTCATTTTTTCACCACAAGGATAGAATATTTTTCTCACTTCATATTCTTGTCAACATGGTGAAGATGAGTTATAATATCTAGAGGAGTCTTGTCAATGTTTTTCATATTAAAATTCAGAACAAAGATAGATATTCTTTGAGGGATTGATTATAGAATGAGATTGGTTCCTATTTCATTACAGAGTTTAAATCCTAGAACCTCTATGAACTCAATGTGTCCAATGATTTTGATTATGTAAGGCCCAGCAAGGGAAACCTTTCCAAACTTCTGATAAAAATGCACCTTGTAAATCTTAAATCATTATTATCTAGCTCTCTCCGAGAATAAACCATGGAGGTTCTCAAGAATGTTATACACATCCATGATTTTATGAGACTTAATTAGTTTACTAGACATTAATGAATGAATAAAACATTGAACATCAACCACATAACTCGCATATTTAGTCAAGTAACTCTTTAGTAGTCACCTCTTAAGTAGGAAGATCAAGCATTGAGGATTCTAGCTTGTTAGGTTTTCATTCAGGGCATAGCACAACATGAAGGCTTCTAAACCACTCCTAAAAGTTACTTCTTGGTAGGAGGTTATCTTTCTACAATATTTTTCTTAAGGATAGTTTGGATGATGAGATTTCAATTTTATTCTATAATTAAAATATCATATTATTAGTATTTTTCTTAATTTCAAATTATGTGAGAAATAATAAATTAATTAATTAATTTTATTAAATCTCATACAATTTTATCAAGTCCCAATAGCCTTCACCATTGATCTAAGAATGTCTAGTTGCATTAAAATTCTATAGGAAAGTATCCCCATTACTATTCTTAATGATCCAGACTTTGGACATGAAAACCATAAGAAAGTAATTAGGTAGGTTATATGTCCAACTCTGGACTTCCAACTCCTTGAACTGTTGAGTGGATTCCCCTATCCTGAAACCTAACTTGCATTTCCTCAACACTTGCCTCTAAATCTTTATTGAGAAAAAATTTTCCATTAAAATCAATAAAAGTTTGTTTAATTCAACCCAAAACACTTATGATAACTCCCTAATTAAAGTAAGTGTATCGACTTTTTCATTCTACGACACTTAGTTCTATGGTTTCACTCACAATTATGTAATGGAAGTCTTAGTCTGACTTAATATTATATTGAAGTATTTTAATTAATTATACAAAAAATTTATCATTTTTATCATTTAAATGTCTTGTAAATATTAATTGGTCTTTTCATTATTAATTAACAATGTTGGATAAAACAATTAGGCATAATACATTTATTTAAATTCCATATTTTTAAATTAACTCATTTATTTATGTGATTGTGGCCTTGTATAAATAAAATAAATAATTCATAGAATAAAAAAAGTAAATGGACTAATCATGAGCTTATCTAATGGTTTATTTAATGATAGGAGATTAAATTATCCTAGGACTAAGGAAATAACTCCATCTATTAGTCTTGTCATGAGTTAAAACATTCCATCTATATATATATATATATGTATGTATCACCGAGTTGTAATTGTCAAGGTTTCATCATGAACCACTTATATGCACCTTGGGATTCTCTATTAATTAAAATTATTTATTAGTCACATTTAGGTGAGGGGAAACAAATTATTGGTTAAAGGGGATTATAAAAATATCTTTGGACATGCAGGTCCTATATAATAATAGAGGGAGGAATGACATGCAGGCCATCATTTAATTTAGTATTAAATAATTTCAAAGCCATGCAATAAATTAAACTAAATAAATTATATCATATACTTAGGTCTTGTTCAATAACATGATCAGTCATACATTCAATGAATATGAAAAAGTAACCAACTACGATTCATTTCTTTAATCGATCTTTATTATTAAGATAAACATGATTGCATTAATAAGTAAATTAATCAATTAATTATCTTTTATCTTAGTGACCATAGGAACATAATTAGTGATACCCATCAATTTTGGAATTCATGGAAAATAAAAAGAAGAAAAAATAACAAAATATTAATTACAATAAATTAATTGAGCATTTAATATTATTTAAAACCATTATTAAATTTTTCAAATACACATTAGTGTTCCATTAAATAACACAAGGTTTTAATGTTGTAACTTTTAATTTAATATAATTTTTAATTCTATCCTTTAATCGGAGACTACATAGCATATATAGTCTAACTAAATGTTTTTTACCTCAGTTTCCATGTATCCAAGCCACACGCATAGGGCTTTGGCATATTAATTCGACCAGACTACAAGGCATGTACATGACAGTTACATGCCATATATTCTCTTTCCATGGGTCAGGTTTTCCCAATCAACACATTATATGAAATAAATGTGATTCATCTAATTAACGGATCAACCAATCCAGGTATAATGTGCATGGGTACACAGAGTGTACTCTGAAAACACACCATGTAACTTAGTTTTAGAAAAAAATGATTTGGCACTTCTCGATGGCATCTCTAGTTATTTATAATTTATTCTTAAGACCTTAAGAGATTGAAACACCTAAATAATATGATTAATATATTGAAGCATGTTAATTCAAATCTGATTGATGAATGAATAATAAAAAATAAAAACACAACCACTATTTCATATGAATCAAAAATCAAATAAATAATTATAAATTTAAATATAACCACTATGATACCACTTAATGGTTACGAGTGAAATGGAAGCGTGGGTGGTTGGTGATATATTAAAATTTCATTTAATAATCATTTCCTGAAACCAAGAGTGAGGATCATAAACATAAAATTTATAATTAATTTATTTAGTATCTAAATAAATAAATACATGGGCTTAGTAAATTTCTTCATTGAAGATTTTTGATCGTCCGAAAAGGCCCTTTCAGATTTCCTTCATTGTGTTGTGAGGATACAATGATAGAATACCTCTAGTGGTGATCCATGAATGATCTAATGATATTAGAACAACACCACATGATCAACATGTGCTATCATGGAGAATCAAATGTCTTACATTGTTCATTCATGATTGTTTGTTCTTCATACTTGAATAAATCACACCTGCACTTCTCTTTCTAGAGAAGGTGGGAGAAGGATGAGTTGAGAGAGAATTCATTGTGTGAAAAAAATATCTATTATCAAATTTTGGATGAAATAAATAATAATTATAAAATTATATTTATAGATTTAGAGTTTAGGATAAAATATGATTTAATTACATGCAAACCATTAAATGACATTTAAAACCTTTAATAAACCCCATTTCACATAATAATAATATCATTATTATTATTTTGCGGTGCACACCAACTTGTGCAATAACAAATATTATATAATGGTCCTGTTAATTAATATTGTTCACTATACTCAGCCTTAGTCTGTTCAAACTCCTATAGAAATTATTAATTAACTAAAAAAATATTTTATTCATAAATAAATATTTTATTCACAATATGGAAGATAAATATTTATTTAAAGTATTAAATAAACAAAATAAGTATTTTATTCAAAATCTAGAAAATAAATATTTAATATATATTCACATAATCAAATAAATTATTTATTAATAAACAAATAACTATTTATTACTTTATGACTATCAATGATCAATTAAAGAAGAAATAAACTATTCCTTAGTCTTTAGAATATTATTTATTCTAATAAATAATTTTAAATATAATTTAATTGATTTCAATGAAAAAACAACGTGTGACCCTCCATTATTTTTTATTGTTGGCATTAGGAGGTCTTGTATAATGTAACGACCCAATGTTTTCAATAGAAATTTCCTTCTTATAATTATTTAATATAATCACATGAAATCACAAAAAAAATGATCTAATAATTACTATAGGACCTTTAAATATAAGTTTGACTCTTTTGTGATTTGAATTTCAAAAATCTTACATACACGGTTGCGATCAGTAAGTTATTTAGAGTTTAATATGACCAACTTAATTTTTGGTGAATAGTAACATACCCTTATGAATAATAATGTTACCCTTATGAATAGTGACATACACTAATGAATACTAACCTTACTTATGATAGTATATAAATAAGATACATGTGGAAGTACGATATACCTATATCTAGGAATAAAAAAATAAATGTTTTATAATTGTTATTTTTTTGAGTAAATAGTGATTTTAATTAAAAAATAAATTTATCATATTTAGAAAATTATTTTGTAAAAATGGAGTTCATTTTTTGATTCTACACATCGAAAAATGGTTACGGTGATTTTTTGGCATTTTTCTAAAATACTTGAATTTTTATGAATAGTAAAATATGATAATTTAGGATGAATGCTAAATAATGGATTTATTGAGTCATTGATGTTGATATTATTATCTAAGCCTATTTGGTTCTAAATCACATGAAATTATTACTATTTTGTTCATGGAATCATCACTATTGTGGGTCTTGAGGAAAAATAATAAACTAAGGAATTAAATATTATGAAAACCCTCCTCTCCTCCACTATAAATACCACCCCTCCTTACCTCTTCTAGTCACTCCTATCAAGCCTTGTGTCATGCCTATTTTATGTCCAAATCTCATCTTAATATCCTCCTACAAATCCAATATCCATTAGTCTCTTCAAAAGACCAAATTCTATCCCCTTAAAAGGCTCTCAAGGAAGGTTGATTCAAGAGGATAAATTCCTCTTTTCTTGTCTTTAATTTTTTTAAGTTCCTTTGTTCTCTCTTCTTTCCAAACATCTACTCCTCAAAATGGTATGAAAACTCCAGTAACATACATGTACTAGATTTTTTTGTGATAATGGGATAATTCATTATCATCTCTCATTTCCCCACCTTTTATTTGAAAGAAATGAAAACACCTTTTGAGATGTGTTAATTTAGCACATTCAAGGACGGTGGGTTATCAATTTCTATTATTGTCTTAAATTATGGTTATGAAACAATTTTTATGGTTAAAACAGACTATTATATGTTTAATTTATCTTATTTGATGTTATTTAATCCATATTTACTCATGATGTAAAATAATAATACAAAACAAGTTAATTGTGAGAAAAATCACTAAAATTAATTCAAGCATTTATCATTAATGTTTTTTATAATGATTCACCTTCACTCCAAATAACCAAATAAATTTTATAACCATGTAATATTATGGATGATAACTAACAACATTTAACTTCAATTCTGTACAAACATTCTCATTTCACATGATTCTTCATTCATGAATATAAGTAAACCGATCGTAAAAACCAAGAAAACAAATAGACCCAAACAATGAAATTGAACCACGTATCCCATTAAAAATTCCATGAATGAACTTAAAATGGGTATAATAAATAAATTAAATATATAATATGTTATGTAATTGTTAATTAATAAACCTAATTTTTCTGTTCGGATCATTAATAACAAGTGGAGAACACCATCAGACTTAAGGTAAGGGATCCTCTTCATTTCACTTTTATTGAAGAATTTCATCTATGATATACCATTTTATATGAAATACCAAATTATGGGGTATGATTAAACACCTACACCATACTTTCATCATGATTTATAAGTGATTATAAACCCCTTTCTCTCTCATGAATCCCCCTTAATTACACCTGAAACCATGTAGATAATTCGTAAGGAATTCTACCGAATCTCCTTTATTCCTTCAGGTTGCCTTATCATTCTTTATACCAAAATGAATTTATCTTATATATTTATGTGAATATTTTAAATTCGTTTTACATGTACCAAATTAATTTTTCAATGCCCTTCCATCGTTCTCTTTTTTGGATATACATGTTTTAAGTGATTCCATCTTCAATACTTCCTGATAAGCAAAACTGTTTTAAGGGAACATCCTGAATTCTTACCTGATTTCAATTCCACTCTATATTCTATTTTAACCCACCATTTTATTTATAAAATCATTCATTTTTATTATGAAAACCTTTTGGGTACTCTTCTATACTTTTATAAAGTATTCTTCCATTTAATGTTAAAAAGTCTCTATAGTATTTTTCTTAAAACCTCTCAAAAACGTTTTATGCTTAAATTTATTTAATAATTATTTTAATTATTTTCACTTATACTTGAGATAAATTCCCATGATACATTCCTATATTCCATTATGTATTTCCATGTATATTTTATTTCCTTTCTTTTAGGGACACTTTTATGATATGCCCATTTTTTATGATTTATATCATAATTATGGTACCCAATCCTTTCCATGGGTAAACCTTATGTTTATATATTATTGATTATGTATGATTAATTATGTGGAAAACATATTCATGGATTTTTAATATGGGTTTTCCCAGATAGCACTCTAATGCATTGGGTAAAGTTGAGTTTCATGAGAGGTTATGTGCGACCGTCTTGGCGATTATCCTTGGCTTGTGCTACTATATGCAACGGTCTTGGAGGATAGCCTTGGCTTGTGATACTATGGGTAACGATCTTGATGGTTAGCCTTGAATCATACTAAATTCATGTTTTATATTTCATCCACATTACTATGATTCCATATTTATATGATCCCATTTTTATATGTTCTGATTCCTTATGTAAGATGCATTTATATATCTTAATGTCATGTCTTATAACCCATGTGATAAGGATTTATTCTTATTCTTATTCCCTTAATAGGATTTTTAGCTCGCCCTTTTTACATGTTATCCCAAGATTATCCTATGTGGATGGATGTATAAGCACAACAGATGTTAGGATCCCAATATGAAGAAAAAATAAATGCTTTTTTTAGTTATGTGCTTTTAGTTTTATGTACCTAGTCTTCCAAGAAACTAGACTTAAAGATCCTTGGATTGTAATATGGTGTATAATTATGCTTAAAATCATGTATTGTTATGTTTAAAAGGCTAGGGTCTCTATATTTGATTTCATAGGATGTTCTAGTTACTTTTTGATATTAGGAATAGAGAACCTTAGTGAGAACCTTAATGATAAGACTAAGTATAAGAAAACATCCCTAAATTTTGGTAAGTATATAGTAAGTGGTTTATCAAGAGAATACATCCTTTTCGAGATACAAATAGGTAGAGGTGGATCTAACAGTGATTTACCTACGAGTGAGAACTCTGACAAGGAGTTTTGGGCTTGATATGAGGTGTCCTGGTACACGACAATGGGTCTTGCGGCACTCTTGGTTTGACACTCCCAGGAGATATGCTTTGGTAAATTCATGAGATTAGTAAAAACCAATATTAAGGGAATAAAAAACCCTATAAGAATATAAGTTAAGAAATATATTGAGGATAACCTAGATTTAAACCTAAGGAATCACAAGTTAGGATATACTTCAATCTTACAAGTTTATCCTTTTATGTTAAAAGTTTCCTTTTTATGTTCAATAACTAAGTATTAAAGACCTATAATTATATGTTATTTTTATTAGTTAAGGTAGGTAAATATAAGAACATGTTCCAATAAACAATGTGATAGGAAATATGAAGATTTCCTTAATGATATAACTGATATAATTGGAATGGGTGCTCAAAACTTCATGACAGTACTTGCTCAACTAGCTCAAGTTATGAATAATTAATTGAATCATGTGGAATTAAATATTCCTACATGGAAAGATAAAGTTTCCTTAGAATCATTCATGGGTAAAAGGTCTCCCATGTTTACCAGATCTTTTGATCCCCTCCTCACAGAATAGTGGATTAACTTCATTGAAAAGTTATTCTCTGTCCTCTAGTTCTCAGAAGAAGAGAAAGTCATGGTGAAAGTCTATCGTTTTGAAGGAGAACATGATAAGTGGTAGACACTTATAAATAATATTAAGCCCTAGGATGAAATTGATTCTATGGTTTGGGAGGAATTCCAGAGAATTGTTTTCAATAAATATTTTCCCTAAACTCTTCATCTCAATATGGAAAAAAAAGTTCCTCGGACTCAAGAAGATGTAAGATGCGTCAATCAGAGTATATGAATAAAATTTTACAAGGCTTTGAAAGGTATTCCTCTACATTTTTTATGAACACAAAAAGAAAGGTGGATCACTTCTTTACAGACTAAAGCTGAGTCTATGAAAAGTGTTGGCGATTCGATATTTCAACAGTTATGAGGAGATTGTTCATTATGCCCTCAATATTGAAATGGAGATCTGAGACTCTTAGTTGTATCATGGGCCTAACGACAAGAAGAGTAAAATGGAATCTCATGTGGGGGTTCCCACAAATAAATTCCATGATGGTAAGAAGATCGATTGTCCCACATGTAAGAATTGTTGGAACAAGCATCATATGAACTCTCTAAAGGGAGCCAGGAATTGCTTCAAATTTGAAAAATTGGGACATATAGCTAAAAACTATCAATGGGATATGAAGAATACTTCTAATGTGGAAGAATAAATTAAGGTTGGTATCAACACTTAGCATGTAGTGTAGTAATTAAACTACAAGGAGCATGGGTATTATGTGAACAATTTCCCTAAGTCGAGGGTTATTAGAGGAAATCAACAACAACCTTCAAGGTAATAAGGAAGGGATTATACTATCATTACTATTGAGGTGGATTCAGACAACTATGTAGTGATAGGTATGATAGTTATTCATTCTGTAATGGAAAATTTACTATTTTATTTTGGTTCTACGCATTATTTCATATCTTTCAAGTTTAGTAGAACTATTCAAGAACCACCTAAAAATTTGGAGGATAATTTATCTATGAGAATAGTGAATGGGGAAATTATTATGTCCATGGTTTATAACTCCTCCCCAGTTAATGTTTATGGATTGAACCTCCCATAAAATCTCATCATACTTCCTTTAGTGTAGTTCAATGCTATCTTGGTCATAGATTGGTTATCATTATAAAAATCCAACATCAACTGTCAGGAAAGGGAGATCACTCTTCACATACCAAAGCATCCTCTAATCCTTTAAAAGGGTAAGGAGGAAGATAAATCTCCATTAGAATCAGTGTCTCGAGTGTGGATATTAATTATTTATGAGAAATCATGTCTATATCAATTTATTGAGACAAAAGGAGAGAATCTTGTTTGAAGACATTCTCCTTATAAGGGATTACACTGATGTATTCCCTAAAGAGTTTCTCAGTCTTCCACCTGATCGAGAGATTGAGTTCTCAATTTAACATATTCCTGGATCACTACCTATATCAAATACACCTTATAGAATATCCACCATAGAGATATAAGAGATGAATAAGCAGTTATAGGAGAATCTAGAAAATGGTTTTATACGCCCAAGTGCTTCACCATGGGGTGATCCAATTCACTTTTTCAAGAAGAAGGATGGTTAAATGCACCTCTCCATTTATTATCATGATCTCAATAAAATCAAGATAAAGAACAAGTATCCCCTTTCACAGATAGATGAATTGTTAGATCAACTTCATGGGGACAATTATTTCTCAAAGGTGGATCTTCAGTTGGGATATCACTAATTAAAGGTGAGGAATTAAGATATTCCCAAGAATTCATTTTTAACAAGGTATGAAAACTATGACTTCATAGTGATGCCCTTCTGACTCACTAATTCCCCATAAATTTTCATGGATTTAATGAATAGAGTTTTTAGATATTACCTCAACAAATTTGTGGTAGTTTTTATTAATGATATTCTAATATACTCTAAGAGAAAGGAGTAACATGGGGAGAATTTTAATACTATGTTAAAGACTTCTAAAAGGGAGAATTTGTATGAAAAATACAGTAAATGTGAGTTATAGATGGAGGAAGTATTATTCTTGGGGCATGTTATCACTAGCAAAGGGATATCTGTGGACCCTTCCAAGAAAAAAGCAATTGAAGGGTGGCCTAGGCAAACATTTGTAATAGAGATCCATAGCTTTCTGGGTATATATGGTAATTATAGATTATTTTTGAAAAACTTTTCCTGATTTTCAAACCAAATTACAAAGATGAAATGAAAAGGAGTAATGTTTTTTTGGACTCCGTAATGTAAAGACTGTTTTAAGGAGTTGAAAAGGAGGCTATTCACTGCACTAGTACTCACACTCCCAACAAGTGGAGAACTCCTTGTGGTGTACAGTGATGCTTAAATAAATGTATTAGGTTTTGTGCTAATTAAAAATGATAAATTCATAGCTTATTCCTCAAGTCAGTTGAAAATCCATGAGCAAAACTATCCCACGCATGTTCTGGAGTTGGTGGTTGTGATCTTTGAGTTGAAAATTTGGCGGCATTATCTATGTGGGGAGAAGTGTGATATATATACTAATCACAAGAGTATCAAATATATATTCACATAGAAATAGCTTAATATGTTACAAAAAAGATGGATATAGCTCGTCAAGGATTATGACTGCTTAATCCACTACCATCCTGGTAAGGCAAACAAGGTGGTGGTTTCTCTAAGTTGAAAGGATCCTACATCTTTATCAATGATGAGAATTGAAAAGGATCTAATCTTCTTATATTTTTATTGGATGGAAATGGGAATCATTAAATGAGTAACATCATCAATCCTTTCTCAAATAATTTCTCTACCATCCCTCATGGAGAAAATAAAGGATCCTCCAAGAAAAGATGAGCAACTTCAAAAAAGTGTGGAAGACATTATAAATAGAAACTCCTTAGAGTTCTTGATTGACAAGGATGGAGTTGTATGATTTGGGTAAAAATTATGTGTAACATATGATCCAGAGATACAAAATTAGATATTTAATGATGCACATAGCTCGACCTTATCTATTCACCCAGGTATCACAAAGATGTATCAAGATCTCCGAGAAAAAATTTGGTGGGACAATATGAACAGGGATATTGATGAATATACATCAAAGTGCATGGTATATCAGCAAGTGGAGGTTGAGAGGTAAAATTCTAAGGGGATGATGCAACCACTACCCATACCAACATGGAAGTGGGAGAACATCACCATGGACTTTGTCATCGGAATTTTAAGGACATCCATAGGAAACAATGCTATATGGGTCATTGTGGATCTTCTTACAAAGATAGCTCACTTTATCATGATTTTAGAGGACTTCTAAATAGATAAAATTGCATGGATATATATCAAATATATGGTAAGGTTTCATGCAGTACCACTATCGATTTTATCTGATCAAGATTTGAGATTCACCTTGAAGTTCTGGAGAAGTCTCTAATATGATCTAAGAACTGAACTGAACTTCCATACGGCCTATAATCCTAAAACTAATGGCCAATATTAGTGGACTATTCAGACACTAGAAGATATGTTTAGATCATGTTCTATGGAATTAAAAGAAGGATGGGACCAACATCTTCTCTGGTTGAATTCTCCTACAACAATAGTTTCCACTTGAGAATCTGAATGGCACCATATGAAGACCTTTTTGGGAAAATGTGAAGAACACTGGTGTGTTAGGATGAAGTCAGTGAGTGTAATTTTCTAGACCTGAAATACTCCAAGAAATGCTGGAGTAGGTGAAAAACATTCAGTAGCACATTAAGGTGTCCCAAAGTTGGTAGATGAGTTATGCATACAATTGTGAACAAGACCTTGAGTTTAAAGTTAGACACGTGGTATTTCTACCCATATCTCCATGGAAGAAGGTCATGAGGTTTTGGAATAAAGGAAAGTTAAGTCTCATGTACATCGGCCCCATTGAGATTCTTGATCAAGTCGGGACTATGGTCTATCAACAGTAACTTCCACCTACCATGTCCAAAGTACATGATATCTTTCACGGATCCCTCGTAAGGAAGTACATACCATACCCATCACATGTACTCTCTTCAGAGGTGGTACAGTTGGAGAATGATATTTCTTATGAGGAGCAGCCAGTGAAGATCTTGGATCATAGAGATAAAGTTCTATACAAAAATACTACTCACTTGGTCAAAGTACTATGGCTAAACCATAAGTATGAAGAGGAAACATGGGAACTAGAGGAGGCAATGAAGGAAAAGCACTCACACCTGTTTATGCCTTAAAATGTAAAACAAAATTTCTAGGGAAAATTTTCATAATGGGGGATAATGTAATTACCCACAGTTTTCAATGAAACATTCCTTCTTATAATTATGTCATATAATCAAATGAAATCACAACATAATGAACTACTAAGTACTATGTGTCCTTTAAACATAATTTTTTACACTTTTGTGATTTGAATTTCGAAAATCTGACATACACGGTTGCGATCAGTAAGTTATTTAGAGTCTAATATGACCAACTTAATTTTTGGTAAATAGTAACATACACTTATGAATAGTAATGTTACCCTAATGAATAGTGAAATTCCATGATGAATAATAACCGTACTTATTATAGTATATAAATTAGATTCAAGTGGAAGTACGATATACCTATATCTGGGAATAAGAAAATAAATGTTTAAAAATTGTTATTTTTCAAGTAAATTGTAATTTTAATTAAAAATAAAATTAATAATATTTAGAAAATTATTTTTCAAAAATTGAGTTCATTTTTGGATTCTACATGTTGAGAAATGTTTAGGGTAAATTTTTGGGAATTTTCTAAAATACATGATTTTTTATGCATAGTAAAATACGATAATTTATGATAAATGATAAATGATGGATGTATTGAGTCATTGATGATTTTATGATGATGTAAGACCAATTGGTTCAAACTCACATGAACTTATTACTATTTTTTTCATGTAATCATCACTATTTTTAGTCTTGAAGAAAAATAATAAACTAAGGAATTAAATATTATGAAACCCCTCCTCTCATCCACTATAAATATAACTCCTTCTTACCTCTTCTCTTCACTAATATCAAGCCTTTTTACTTGACTATATTCCTCCAAAATCTCTTCTCAAACTCCTCCCCCATGTACAATAGTCCTTAGTCTCTTCAAATGACCAAATCCTCTCCCCTTAAGAGGCTCTCAAGGAAGGTGGATTCAAGAGGTAAAATTCCTCTTTTCTTTTCGTTCATTTTTTAAGTTACTTTGTTCTCTTTTCTTTCCTAACCTATACTCATTCAAATGGTATGAAAACTCAAGTAACCTATATGTACTAGAATTTTTTATGCTGATGTGATAATTCATTATCATCTCTCTTTTCCCCACCTTTTATTTGAAATAAATGAACACTCTATTTGACATGTGTTAATTTAGAACTTTCAAGGATGACGGGTTATCAATTTCAATTACTATATTAAATTCTGGTTATGAAACCATTTTATGGTTGAAACGGAATATTATATGGGTATTTTATATTATTTAATTTTCTTTAATCTTAATGCACTCGTGATTTAAAATAATAATACAAAATAAGTTAATTGTGAAAAAATCGCTAAAATTAATTCAACTATTTATCATTAATGTTTTATATAATGATTCACCTTCAATCCAAAAAAAAATTGAATTTTATAACTATGTAGTATTATGTATGTTCACTAACAACATATAACTTCAATTCTAGACAAACATCCACATTTCACATGATTCTATATTCATGAAGATAGGTAAACTGATCATAAAAACCAAGAAAATGAACTGACCTGAACAATGAAATTGAACCACATAACCCATTAAAAAGGAAATGAATGAACATAAAAAGGGTACACTAAATCAATAAAATATATAATAGGTTATTGAATTATTAATTAATAAAACTAATTTGTTTATCCAAGTCATTAATAACAAGTGGAGAACACTGTCAGACTTAAAGTAAGGGATCCTCTATTTCACTTTTATTCAAGAATTACCTATTTGCTATGCCTTTTTCTGTGTAATCCCTAATGATGGGGTATTATTTTTCGCCTCACACACACTTCTCCCATGATTTATAAGTGATGATAAACACATTTATCTCTAATGATTCCCTCTTAAGTACACATGAAACCATGCCGATAATCCGTAAGGAATTCTACCTGAATCTCCTTTATTCCTTTATATTTCCTTATCTCTCTTTCTAAAAAAATTAATCTAACTCTATTTATATTTATATATTATTTTTACATGTACAAAATTCATTTATCAAGACCGTTAAATCATTATCTTTTTGGGATATACATGTTTTTAAGTGATTCCCTCATCAATACTTCCCGATAAGAAAACCTGTTTTGAGGGAACTTCTCGAATTATTACTCGATTTCAAGTTTAATATATATTTTATTTTAAGCCAACATTTTCTTTATAAAATATTTCCTTTTATTATAAAAACCTTCTGGTTCCACTTCTATTTTTTTATAAAATATTGTTCCCTTTTCTATATTAAAGGCTCTATAGTATTTTCCTTAAAACCTCTCAGAAATGTTTTAATTCTAAAATTTCTTAAATACTTTTCTAAAATATTGTCACTTAAAATTGAAATCACTTCGCATGATACATTCATATTTTCCCTTATGAATTTACATGTATATTTTAGTTCCTTTCTTTCATGGATACTTTTATGATACACCTATTTGTTATGCTTTATGTTAGGATTATGGTACCCAATCATTTCCATGGGTGACCCTTATGTTTATATATGATTGATTATGTATGATTTATTATGTGGAAAATATATTTATAGAAAGTTAAGAACGATGAACCCAGATAGAGCTCCAATGGATTGGGTAAAGTTGAGTCCCATGAGACGTTATGTGCGACAGTCTTGGCAGTTAGCCTTGGATTGTGCTACTATGTGAAATGGTCTTGGAAGTTAGCCTTGGATTGTGCTACTATGGGAAACGGTCTTGGCGATTAGCCTTGACTCATACTAAATTTATGTTTTTTGTTTTATCTAAATTTATATGAATCCATGTTTGTATGACCCCATTTTTATATTTTCTTATTTCTTATGTTACATGCTTTTTTATATCTTTATGTCATGTTCCCTAACAGATGTGTTAAGGATTTATTCTTATTCTTATTCCCTTACTGGGATTTTTAGCTCACCCCTTTTTCATGTTATCCCCAATTTATCCTATGAATATTTATGAGAACAATAGAAATTGGGATCCCAATATGAAGAATAATTAATGAAACATTTTTTGACTTCCATGTTTTTAGTTTTATGTACCAAGTCTTCCATAACATTATACTTAACGGTCCTTGTCTTGTAATCTGATGTACAATTATGATTAAAATAATGTAATGTTATGTGTAAAAGGCTAGGGTTTCTATACATAAAGTCCAATATTAGTATCTAACAATGGGTAATGGCACCCAAGATGAATAATTTAATTTCACAATGCTGATGACCACATAGGAATTCTCACTATGTAATATAATCCCTTTGACTAAATATCTCATCAAGAATGTTTCACATCCATGTCACCAACCTATATGCTTGATACATCTTTCTTTTAATATCTGAAATAAACATTTCATTACACCATGGCCAAAGAATTTAGGGTGACAGTTCCATTCCAATCAAATGGATGAGATATCATCTTCCATAAAGATGGAAGGGACAAATCCTTCCTTTATTTATCCATTAATGACATGTCACTTATGATACACCCAACATATTTAACTTCCCCATGAGTTATTATCATCATGGTTTGTGAAATACATCTACATATGTGAGTTGTGACATGCGTTAATAATAATCATAAAGCCTAAGGACCATCATACATGCTCACATATAGAAATATCTGATGACACCAAAACATGAAGAATTATTATTGGTATGATTGTTCTCATAATCTCTCGTCTTAGAGATTACAAAATAAAAAAATCATGATAACAAGCCTCATATATTTATGAGTACTCACATTTGAAAATCTATTTACTATGTTTCGCATCATAGTATTTTATCCAACCTGAAAACATTATTTAATAATATTATTATAGCACATCAAGGTTCTCATTATAGTAGAGAACTACTATGGCCTTATCAATTTGATGTGTACTCTAGGAAATTATTACATTAGAGTCATGACGAAAAGTGATCTATATATAATTAAAAGTTTTATTAAAATTCAATACATCAAATATAAATGTAATAAAAGTACAAACAGTTGGTCTTAGAACACCAACTCCAACAATATGGATGGTAGTTGAAATGGATGATAGTGAAGGTACAATATTTGGTGGTAGCAATGGTTGCATTCTCTTTATAAAACATCACAGAGGAATCTCCCTGGCTTCTTATGGAATCCATGTGGATTTTATTCTTTTTCGTAGATCCTAAAATGTGGTTTGATCTTGGAATTATATTCTATGGAGAGTTTCTTATTTACCCTTATTCAATTAGTATTGCATAAGGGTCTTACCCTTATATAATACTTCAGATAAACATTTTTATGCTTATTAAAATTTTTGAAAAACAATATTACCTTTATAAAGCTTGGAAAAACCATGATTCCCTTATATATTTTTTCCCTAACTTAACATCATGCATATACTTATGTTTAAATAGTGGTATAAATAGCGGGTTTCCTTACACAACACTGAAGTAAGTTTACGTAGTGCGCTTTTTTCTTATACATAACTTGTTAAAATCTAGTGTCATTTATACATATATCATGGAATTAAAGTGTTACCTTTAAAAACTACCTTAAATTTATCTTGGGTATAGGTAGAGATAATTTTACCCTTACTCAACCCTTAGTCCATGTGTAAGGGTCAAAAAACTTCAAAAAATATATAATTCCTTTAAATTAATCATTTTACTCTATTTTCTACAAATTAATCCTTAATTAAAAATAACCCATATTTATGTAAAGAAATTAATTACAAGGTGAAATGATTAAAAACATTGTAATTGATTATAAAATTGATAAAAACAATCATGAAATATATGTGAATAAAATATCCCCACACTTGAACTATTCTTTTTGTCAAGTATTAAATCTCAAAAATAAATTTTGGAGGGAACCAATGCTACCAATATTTAAATTTTAAAGAAAAATAGTTAAAAATTTATCAATGGTAATCCAAATTATCATGTTCCTCATAAAATATCAATTCAAATTCACATTTTTTTAAAGAAACAATCAACATAATTATTTTACTTTTTACCATTGGAACATGATGGATCTTTTCCTCTAATCCATTCATGATTCTGAATTCATTATTATTAAACATGTTAAATCATGATCTAGAACACTCTAAATTCTTTCCTCTCACCACTCATCATACAAATTAAAAAATAGTAATTATCATACCATGATTACATGGTTCTGTTACATAGGCATGAAGAGGATATACATTCTCCAATTTGTAAAGAAAAAAATCGCATAAAATCATGAGGACTTTTCAATCAAGGTCCATATAACTCTAATTCTTAAGTTTGGTAGGGATTGATGTGAAAAATAGTAAGGTACAAAAATGAGGTTTATCTCTAAATCATAAGGCATTATGTCAAAAATAAAATCTCAATGTAAATATCTCCTTTAAAGTGGAAACTCCCACTTCCCAGAACTCAAAGTAAGATTAGGATCAATGTAAGAATAATAAAGAATTTTCACCATTATAAATTTTTTCTAGTTTTAATGTTTTTTTCTTTTTCAAAAACAATTTTTCATATATTTTTTTTAATTTTTAAAAATTTATGCTTGGAATAAATCTCATATCCACCACGTAATCACAAATGATAAATTCATCAGTCTTTTAATAGTGATTTTTATTCTCCAACTTCACAACCCATTCTTTATTTTCTTCTCAATTTTCATTTTTTCTCTTTATCATTTTTTCTAGAAGGGGAAACAATAAAAGTAAAATTAATGAATCATGAAACTTTCTGAATACCCTTAATAGATCACCCCCTCACTTATTTCTTATAATGTAGTGCATCCTTTTTTCCATGACTTTCCTTATCCTCATACTTCATATTTAACATATAATTCAATAAAAAATAGAATAGTGTAGGAATGGATATGAATATCCTATAATTTGAATCATTAATAACAACATCATTCATGGATTCAATAGAATAAACAAGTATTAAAGAAAAAATTGGTCTAAAGGATAAGGGATAAATTAATAAAAATGCCTCAATCATATTAAATGTGAACTTATGTAATATATACTTGAAAATTTATAATACAAATTATACAAGGGGGAATTCCCCATTTTTTCTCATGAAATATGCTCAAGATTGAAATTGAAAGTATTAGGTCTATAATTCATCTTAGGAATGGAACATATGATTTGGGAAAATTACTCATGGAGTACAAAAGAAATAAAAAACAAATCCACATGATTTTCATAAATTCAAAAAATGAAAAATGGTATTGAATATTCAATTACATGAATTTAATAATTCCCTCAAATAATGAGTTAATAAATTAATATCTACTTGATTATTCAAGAAAATAGGAAGCCTAAGTGTGGGTATGAAAAATATATTTTACAAAAAAATAGATCTTTCAACAAGTTTATAGTGAACACCCCTTTTCACATGAATCCCATTATCTCTTTTCCCCCTCCTCCTTGAGCTATTTTACTTCCCTATCTCTCCCTCACTTGATGGTTCAATAAAATAAAACACCTCATAAAAGTTTTAATCTCATTCCATTATATTTAAAATAGTGGAAAGGGGAGGGTGGATACATCCTAAAATCCTAAATCCTAAGAAAGGATTAAAAACATGGGTTACCTCTAAGAAGAACTATGTTTTGCCATCATTGGATCAACCTAACCTCATGAGAAGTGATCGATAGATAGGTTGGGGATGTTAAAACACCTCAAATGATTCCATGGGTATGTTTACATGGAACTTTTTTAAACTTTTCACATTGATAGTCAATAGGTTTAATTATTCTTCTTTATTGATCTGTATTGACCAAAAGTGGATACATTAGTTACTATAAGTGGTCTTTCCCACCTAGAAAGAATTTTACTCGGAATTAGAATTAGTCTAGAATTGTAGAGTAGAACACGGTCTCCATGTTGGAATATTATTGGTTAGATAATGTATTTATGTTCCAATAAAATTATTTATTTATAAATTATGGGATTTTATAGGATTATATTATGATTTCTTATAGATCTTACAACTAATGTTTCCTCTCTTTTCTGTCACGCTCCAAATCCAAATTTATCTTCCTTACAATATAATATTATTGGTTATCCAACTCCAATGGTAGATGAAAAAGAATTTCCATAAATCAGATAGTGGGGGTTCATACCTATAAATATCTTATAGTATTTCTTATATTCCCATAGGGCATCATCAAACCTATAGCGCCAATCCTTTCTTTTTGTGTTAATTTTTTTCTCAAAAATTCCTTTAATCTCTTAATTATGTAATTTAAAATTTTCATTTGTTATGGAATGGTAAGGTTTACATATATTGTGATTTACTCTATACTTTTTTAGAAAAGAATATATTATTTTATTGAAAAATTGGGTCCATTGGTTGAAAGTTATTTCTCTTGGAACTCTAAACCAACATAAAATGTTATACCTGAAAAAATCACACCCAACATATAATCAGTAGTGTTAGTGGAATTGGTTTCCACTCATTTTGAGATATAATCAATATTTAGTATAATATAATAATTTTAAAATTACATGGGTAAGTGTCCCATAAAGTTAATACTCTAAAATACAAAATTTTTACAGAAGCTAATGTGTTTTCATACATCTCCAATAATTTTGAAATATTTACAGTGAATTAAAACATTCACCCATTTTGAAAAATTCATGTGAATCCTTAAATAAAGTGGGAAAATAAATTCTAGATTCAAATAATTTTCTCATAGTTATTTGTGATCAAAAGTGTCCTCCATGGGCTATTGTGTAATAAAATTCCAAAACAAATTCAATTCCACTTGAGGGAAAATATCTTCTTATTACCTGATCATTGAAAATATTTCAAAGGAATAGATCCTACCAAATAAATAATTATGATTCAGATTTAAGTATATGGTTTTTATGGGAGTTAAGAAGAGAAGGTACCTGATATGTGACCAAATAATTTATTATTTATCCATACCATTGTGTTTCACCTTCTATAATGTATAGTTTTTTCGGGTTAGATGATCATTTATCATGTTAACATCTGGAATTACTGCTTCAATGTTGTTGGAAAGTCTACTGATGTGTTCTGATACAATATTTTTTGATCCCTTCTTATCATTGATTTCTAAGTCAACCTATTAAAAAAATAACATTCATCTTTCCACCCTATTCTTGGAATCCTCCATATTCATCAAGTACCTTTGTTATGCATCATTTGAGAAGAAAACAACTTTAGTTCTAAGAAAATAATATCAGAATTTATCTAATGAAAATTTAATAGCAAGGAGCTCATTTTCAGTTGTTGTGTAATTTATTTTAGTGGAATCCAAGGTTCTTAAGATAGAAGATATCACTTGTATTATTCCTTGAATTCTTTTCAAGATGGATTCTATCATATCTTGGTTCATTGCATTATAAAGTATCTCAAATGGGTATTCCCAATCTAGTTATTGTATTATTGTTGGGGTAATCAATCTTTACATCATCTTATCAAATAAGTTTCTAAAATAAATATTGAATGTAAATTAATCTTATTTTAAAAGTAACCTAGAAAGATGAATATCAGTATTACTATAATCCTTGATGAAGTTTTTATTAAATCAGTAAATTCCTTAAAAGGATCTAACATTATTTACACAAGTTGTACATAGAAAACAATTTATCAATTCAACCTTTGATTTATCTACCTCAATTTCTTTTTGTTAAATTATGTATCCTAATACTATTCCTTTCTCAACCATTAAGTGTGACATTTGAAAATTCAAAATAATATTCTTTTCAATGAAATTTTTCAAGACTTTTTCCAAATTTCACAATCAGTGATAAAAATAATTACCAAATACAACAAATTCATTGAGAAATACCTCTAAGAAATTTTCAATATGATATAATAATATACTTACCAAGAACCTTTGAAATGTACCTCAGGTATTTTATAATAGGAAAATGTTCAATGAGGTCATGTAAAGGTTGTCTTGAATTGATCTTATAAAGTAATGGGTACTTGAAAATATCATGAGAATCCATCTAAAAAAGAAATATTGAGTTCTTCATACTAACCACTCTACAATTTGGTCAATAAATTTAATGGGAAAGTGGTGTTTTCTATTGACTTGATTCATCATCCAATAATCAATACACACTCTCCCACTATTCTAACCTCTTGTGGGAATCAATTCATTATTCTCATTTTCCAAAATAGTCAAACCGGTTTTCTTAAGAACAATATGGAGAGGGATAACCAATTGTGAATCAAAAATTGGGTATATAACATCATATTCTATCAACTTATATATATATTTATTTACTACTTTTATGATAGTGAGGTTTACCCTTCTCTAGTCCACCTAACGAGTCTAAAATCACCCTCTAACAATATTCTGTGTGAGTGGATTTTGGGGTAAACCACAAGTATGTCTCTGAAGATCCACCCTATGGATCGAATATTTTTTTTATAAAGTTAATAAAAGTTTTTTATTGGGTTTTAGACAAGTTATTATCAATTAGTACTGGAAATGTTTCTCCTTCCATGAGGTATACATTTTTTAAATCACATGGGAGAGGTTTCAATTTTATATTCATGGGTTTTTCAAGAGATGAAAATGAATTTTGGTTCCTCACTTATATACCTTGAATCTTATATGTATAAGGAATCATATTAGACACTTATAATAAATTATAAAAGAAATGAAATGTTATATCTTCTTCTAAATGGAAATTAAAATTTATATATATTTGGACACTCACCCATTTAATGGTATTTTCAATTTAAATTTTATCTCCTGAGGTTGATAATTTTTGGATCATACATGAATATTAGATTGGTTTGGTACCTTCTTCATGGAAAATTCCAAAGAGGAAATGATTACTTAAAGATCTATTCGTGGATTCAAGAACATTGATTTATGTAGTATTGTCTCTGAGCTCCATGGTGAGGGTTCCTTCAAGTACATTAATAATTATCTTGGCCTACATCAAGAATTGACTTACCGAAATTATTGGGGAATGGACCAGTTCTTTTACTTACTCTATAGTAAGAATATATAGTCCTTCTAGGAATATAAATCATTTCTCTCCAACTAGAATATCTTGTAAAAAACCTAAAGGAAAAAATGGATCTATTTTCTAATTGGACTAACATTCTTGTGGGATTTAATTTTTCTATTTTCAAAGTTGGAAATATGAAGTGAGACATGATATTTATGGATGTAAGATGATCACTTAAATCATCAAAAAATCAAGGATTTGATTGTGCAAGGAATATAAAATTTCTATGAATCATGAAACATTTTAGGAAATAGTTTTGTGATTAAATCTAAGACACTCCTCCCTAGGCTGACTCTCTCATTCCCATCAAGTTTCTTTATTTTGATTAAAATATCCTTGAGAAATTTAGCATACTTGGAAAATTGTCAGATGTATTATAAGAGAGGGACGTTGATATCGATATTTTGAAAGTTTTTTTGAATCTATTTTTGATTTTTTTTATTCTTCAAGATTCATTGACTATGTAAACCTAGAATGGTGTGATAGGTAAATGCCTTTTTTCTTTGAACCATTTTCAAAGTTGTTTCAATTCTTTCCTTTCTATACTGTGTCCTCACTTCTTCTTTCATATTTTCTTATTTTGGTTGGTTGAATTGATCTTCATGGATATGATCTAGATTATCAAGATTTATTCTTTCTTGTTCATGTTGAATTTCCTTGGGTTTAGGTGGTTTAATCTTCTTACTACTCTTTATTGTAATCATTATTACACTCTCCTTTGGATTTGGGATTGTTTAGGCTTGAAGTTTTTGTGGATTTATGGTCATCGTGTCCACGAGACTCCCAAAATAGTGTTATAGATTATCTAATTTATCTTAGTTCCCATCACACTTAGAATGTATCTATTTATTCTAAGATTATTTTTCAATTGTTAGTGAATTCTCATAAGACTTATTTTATAAGGTGGTTTCCAAAAATTGATTCTAGTAAGTCTACTTATATGGTTGTTGCAGTGGTGGTGGGTTCTAGAACTTTTGTTAGTGTAGGGGTTGAGATTGATACTGATTTTGAAAGGGGGATTTATCCTGGTTCTATTTTCTTCCAAATCCTAGTTGGGACTGTGAACATTATCTAAATTTAAAATTCTATTTATATTTACTCAGTTTTAATGTTTCTTCAAAACTCTCTTTGCCTTGTACTTTAGCACATTGTTCAGTAGTGTTCTTGGGGATGAATATAAACCACATACCAAAGGTGAGGAATGTTATTTACTCACATGATTAAGAATCAAGTGTCTCACTAAAATTTTTATTTCATCAACCTCGGTTTCATGTGAATATAATGAATCATGACTTATTACCTCAAACATCCTCTTATTTTAATACCTCTTGTTTCTAATTGAAAAAAAAATTATGTAATCTTTTAAATTATGCTAAAATATTTCATTAGTGAATTTTAAATCATATCTCCTCCAAAATATTTTTGCAACTAGTTCAAATTATTTTTCAACAGTCCTTGGTAGAAAAAAAATAGAAATTTATGTTCCTCCAAAGATGGATGAGCGCATGTTGGGCATAGCTTATTGAATCTTTCCCAATACTCAAAGTGATTTTCTCTAAATGATTATAGGATATCATATATTTCCTTCCAGATTTTTGTGATCGAGAAGGTTGTAAAGAATATTTAATTAAAATATATTCTTATGTATTAAAAGTTATAGATCTATCTAGGTTGTAAGATATAAACCATTCCTTAAAGGCTCCTTTGATTTAAAAGTTGGATGCCCTCCACTTGACTTGATATTTAGTTACTCCTCTTAGCTTGAATCTTGAACACACAAAGTTTAATTCTTAAATATGTTGGTTTGGATATTTACCTTCAATACCATGTAATTTAAGTAACACTAGAATCATATTAACTCATATTTCAAATTTATTTTTCAATATAGGCATAGAAAACTGATTTTTGGTATTGGGAAGTTAGGGGGTACAAAATTACCTTAAACCAAGGTTCTATTTTATTATCTGGATTGCATCCTCTATGTGAAAACTAAAAGTTTTATTCAATTCTTATAGACTAATTTCATCAAAGTTATTAAGGTTCCTATGTCTAGTTATCAATGTTCTCTCTGTCTCAGATCTAAAGGAAATATTCTTTCATCAGAGGTCTTTGTCCTGTAAATTCTTGGTTAGATTGACACTCTCTCCCAATCAACGACGCCATGTTTTTACATACACATATCATGGGGTTTTTTTCAAATCTAATTATCTCCCTAAGATATGTAAAAGTGGTAGTATTGACCTAGTTCATCTCAAAGTATAATTTCTCTAATCTAGTGGTCATTGTTGCAAAAGAAAATAGTATATGTTTATTTTTAGAACTATCTTACAATGAAACAAATAATTTTAAAAATAAAGATGAGAGATAAAGAGTGAATTTTAATTTCTACATAAAATTTAAAATAAATGAGTACAGATTTGAATGGTGCCTCATTCCCCTGGAGTCCCCTATCAGGATCTCATCTTCTCTTCTTTCTACTAGGGCTTCTTCCCCTCCCTAGGGGTATCATATCACCTTTTTTATTCTCCCCATCATTCTCTACTTTCTTAGGATCTCGTCAACAGATCTTCTTATATGTTTATCACTCTCATAGAATATTATATCGGACTCTCCCATCTTCATCTCTTTTCAAGTTCTTTCTTCTCTAGCCCTTTGAATTTTCTCTATTTTCTTCCTTCCCACCCATACTCTGCATATCTAGCCCAACACACACACCCCATTTTGCTTGGATGTGCTAGTTTCATTGAATATTTTGGGACTGTGGTGGTTGTAGTGGAAAAATTGGAGACTCTTCATTTGGTGGCTCCCTATTTTGGATCTCATGTTTCTTTTGGGGATTCACTTTTGGGGTTCATTACCAATCTCAAGTTAGGGTTTCAATACCATTTTCTCTTTCAGTTTTTAAGCTCTATTTTCATTAGGGTTTCATCCCCTGGGTCTCCTCTCTCTCTTCCTGTTTCAATTTTTTCTTGGGTTTTATTCCGAAAAGTTCTTTTCCTCCAGGTTATTTTTGGGTTTCTTACCTTGTTTTGTTCTTTCCCTTATTGGATTATATTGTTTCTCTCTTTGGTTTTCATGTCGGATGATTTTTGGTGGTGTCAGTGCCATGTTGTTGGTGACTGTGGTGATGTTACTTGGGTGGAATGTTGTTTTTTAGAGGAATATCATGGTTTTGGTGGGTTTAGGTGAATGTTGGACATCAATGCTAGTTTTTTTGTCTTGGTGCAGAGGCGTTTGGTGATTCAGGGTGAGCTTCTCAAGGAGGTTCATCATCCGGTTTTCTGATGTATGTCCTCTCGATGGCACGGTGTTAGTGACCGTTATATGATGATGAGAATTAATCAACGACTATGATGATGGTTCCCTTTCAAAATCAACAATTTTCAGTGGGTCTCTCCAGAGTGGTTGGCGTGATGTGTGTGGATAGAGGTGGTGTTAGTGATGAAATGTTGATGATGGAGGTGTTTGTATCTAGGTGATTAGATTGGTGAAATGTTGATAGAATTGGTGATCGGTTCGAAGTGGTTTGGTCCTGTGGAGTTATGAAGGGTTTCCTTCTTTTGAATTTCAAATTTTTAATCAGTTTTATTTTGGTGTAAATGTGGAATGGTGGACCCTGTTTGTTCGGTACATGTGGTGGTGGACTCATCTTTTGATTTTTGTTTTTGATTTTTGTTTCTGATTTTAGTATGTTATCTTTGAAAGTATTTATGGGGAATATTCTAGTGAAAATGTGAAACTTTTCTAAGGTTCCCACTTACCCATATATTGGTTTTTAATAATACAAAAAATGGATTTTTTGGAAGATGAGAGATAAGTTATTAGATTCAAGTTTAGATTCCCATTCATAATTCTATCATAGTCTTTTTTATATAAATATATTTCTATTGTTAACTTATTTAATTAAAGATTTCATAATGGAATCCCTATTTTACCCTTGATCAAGGTCAATTATGATTAGATTAGTCATAATAATTTCCTTACTCTTGACTAATCTCTTTCTTATGTGTGAAATCCATATTGAATCACCCTTAAATTACGTATGCAATACCCAATTGGGTATTTTTATTTCTAAGAAACCAATTTTGATCACTACCTACTTTTCATGTGTTTAGTAATCTATAAACACTATCCACATGACACTAGAATAATCAACAGATATGATCCAAGATTATTTGTAGGGATAAAAAATCATTAATCAATGAAATATTTAAAAATAAAAATTACTAAAAAACAAAATTGAATTCAAATTAAATTTATAAATTAATAATTTAAAACAATTAATAATTAAAATAAATAGATTTATTCATACATGGTTCTTGTAATCAATAATTAAAAATGGTTCACCTACCATCCCTAATCACTCAAGAATTCTACACCCCCCCTCCATTTCAAAATAAACAATGGAGTTTTGACGGGTATAATTCATATTAATGACAAACAAAATAGAAAGAAAAATAGTAGCAATCTAGAGTAGTATGATAAGTCTAACATGATAATATTCTCTCTCTATGTGTCTATCTCCTCAGATGTATCTTAATTTATAGGCATTGGTGGCCCCAATTTATGGTATTTTAATCTTAATATCTTCTCTATATATACATGAATTTTTATTATCTTCAATTTCAATCAATATTTCCTCTTTTAATTCCATATGAAGATCTCCATTTAAATTATCCACTAATTATCTAAGAGATAAATAATGTGGTCTTAAATTCACATGTTTTTTATCTTAAATATTTATTCATATCTATTTCATACCTTAGAATCCAAAAAAACCTACAATCCCACATGGAATCTAACTTGGAATGTAATCACCATGTGGAAATTACATTAATATTTTAAATTGTGTTTTCATGAATACAAGTAGTTTTATTATCCCAATATATTCCTCTAATTGAAAACCCTAACTTGGTTGTAAAATATGGGCTTCAACATAACATAAAATCCCATTTTAGTGGGTACTTTGATCTTGGGATTCTATTTTCAACCATGATTAATGAAATAGTTTTTCTAACCCTTGTACAGTTGTTGACCTAAGAATATCATATCACAGGCATAGTCGATCCTGGTTTCCTCTTAGCTCAATCGTTGCACATATAGGACTTAGCCACATCATGAACCATTTCATATAGGAATATATTTCATTAATTTTTTTGTTTTATGGAAGTTTTTTGGGCTCTAGGATCTCTTCCAAAGTTACTTTGTCCTATTATAGTGGTTATGGATATCATAGTCATGTTGGATAGTGGTTTCAATGGGGAATTCAGTCATATAACATGGTGGTCTAGTGAACTTAGCATAGTTGTGGTGTTGGAATGATGTAAAAATTAGTGGTAACATGTCCTAGTGGTAGCATCATTATGATGGTAGCATGACCGAATGGTGGCAGTAGCATCACCCAATGGTAGTGGTAGTAGGTAGAGGTATTGGGTAGTGGAATCATTAATTGTACAAGTGATAGAATATGACATTGGTGGTAGTTTTTAGTACATAAAGTAGTTACACTAGTGTTATAATTATTGGTAAGTGGTAGAAAATAGTGTTATCTCATCCCAATGATAGAAGTAATGGAAGATGGTGATGATATAAGATCATGTAGTAGTAGGGGATTAATTATATTCCATAATATTCATATAGGCATATCTTGATATTTATATCATCCATATGGGTTTCAGTTTTCATAACAAATCATATACAGTGGATCAAGATCAATAGTATCTTCCATGGAATGATTCTTCTTTACCCTTATGCAATTAGCATTGTGTAAGGGTCTTAAAATTTATATAATCCTTCAAAAAAACATGGTTACCCTTACATAGTATTTTGGAAAACAATATTACCTTTATGTAGATTAGGAAAACTAGGGTACCTTTATGTATCTTTAATTTACCTTTATACAATGAATATCCATACCATTACATGGTAGAGGAATGAGGGGGTACCCATACACTGTACTAAAGTACCTTTACACAACACGTATAAATCTGGATTTACCCTTATGTACTGCTTTATATTTATCCTGCATAAATGTTGGGATCATTTTACCCTTACGGAACCCTTATGACATTTGTAAGGGTAAGAAAAACATCAAAATATTATAATTTCGTCACATTTATAATTTTACCCTCTTTTCAAAAAATGTTTCCTTAAAATTAAAAACCCCAATATTTAAATAATTAATTAATTACATTGAGAAATTTTTTAAAAAACATTAAAATTCATAATAAAAATATTTAAAAAATTCCTGAAATATATGTGCGTAGAAATGCACTATGATTTTGAAAATACAACCTGAATCACTGATTTTATCCATATCAAGATAAAACTTCACAGGCTCCACCATCACTCTCCACTCATCTCTATAATCACAAATAGCATCTCCATGAAATTTCCTACTCAACGCATCAACTACTACATTCCCCATCCGTAGTGTATAGGAGATATCAAAGTCCCAATATTACAATAACTTAATCTACTTTCACTATTATATATTAAAATCACATTTAATATATATATATATATATATATATATTAATATATTATAACATATTACTACCATTAAACACTTAGTATGATATAGTGTCACCATAAATCAAGTAAAACAAAATTGTTTCAAGCTCAAGATCATGGGTAGCATAGTCATGTTCAGAAATCCATAACTATCAAGACCCATTTGAGATTACATCCCTCTTCTACATCATCAAACATCCAAATCCAAGATGTTATGCATCTCAAATGACCCAAAACATAAATCCTTCCTATGGTAGATATAGAATAGGTGTATTGACCAACTTCTATTCAAAATTATCCTAGCACTGGTGGGTCTACATAAAGGCCTAATACTTTCTATTAAAATATGTCAAAGGAGTCATAACTAGAGAAAAGTTAGACATAAACCTCCTATAATAACTTATGAGACCAAGGAAACTCTAAACCTATAAAACATTCTTAGGATATTCCTAAGAAACAACTACCCTAAACATTGAATGATATATACCAATTCCTTACTAAGATATAACATTCACTAAAAAATAAACCTCTTGCTTCCAAAAATTACACTTAAACAGAATTCAATACAGTTGAAGATATTGAAAACCCTATAGAAAACATATCAATTACTTTTCATACTCCTACTTGGGCATCAAATATATGATAATATCATCAATAAATTCCACCATAAACTAGTCCAATAGCTCATAGAACATAGAGTTCATCAATTCCAAGAGCACATTCAGTGTTTTCATCCCACCAAAATGCATAACCACAAACTAGAAGTTCTAATAGTTACACTTAAATATGGTATTTTATATATATTCACCATTATCCCTCATATTATTATACTTGGGCCATATATTGATCTTTGGGAAATGTCTATCTCCCTCTAAGTGATTGAATAAATTGTTAGTCCTCATGAGAGGGTAGCGATTATTCACCATCACCATATTCAATTGATGAAAATTGATATATAGTCCTATAATACTATATTCCTTCTTCATGAATAAGACTAGAGAAAAACGTGGTAATACACTATGATGAATTAAAACCTTATTCAAAAGTCCTTCAATCTAGATCTTAATCTCTCACAACTCTGAAGGTTTCATCCTATATGAATACATTAAAATTTAAGAGATTCCATATTGTAACTCTATATCAAACTTGATAACACACCAAGGGGATGACATCACAACCACCTCTACTATGAAATTAGGGCACTAATGCATGACCTCTGTTGAACTCAACACCACCCATTCATTATAAAAGATTGTCAATTCAAATGTGTTTGGTTTATCAGAATCCCTCGATCACTAATAAACACATCATTCTCACTATCAGCATCAAAGAATATAATTTCCATTTAGAAGAAGTCAACAATATCTTGTATTAAATAAATCTAGTCCATTACAATTATGAAATAGTATTCCTTGATCTTTTAAAATAATAAACCTCTCGATGAATAATGATGCACTAACATCATCACACAATCTCTATACACATCATACAAGAAGGAAAACTCTCATTTGGTGTAGTGAACATTAAAGGCACTAGAATCTTATCCACCTTAATTCCTAGAGATAATACTAATGAAATTTTTGTAAAGGATTTCATGGATTTTGAATAAAATAATGTGTACACAATATTAGAAGATAATCATATTGTACCTTATAAAATGTATGGTTTTCCTAGTACTATAAACTCTATTTCATGTAGATAACCTCACCCTTCCCCTTTTACTCATTAACACATATGACATACACCACTTTGACGACACTGATCCCAATTTCACTAAGAATTAGGGTAATATTAAGTCTATCTTATATCTTCCCCATTTCTTCTATGTTTTCCAAAATAGTGAGCGCTATGCATCTATATATTCTTCCTCGGAGGAAACTATTTTAAGAGATAAACATATATTGGGACTATAACTCCACACTAACTAATAATAATGTTTAGAAACATAATATTCTAATGTAATTAACCTATATAGGAAAATTAAACCATTTGTGGGTTCCCAATATAGGCCCAAGAACTACCATCTCCTATAAACAAATATGGGGGAAGCTAAGGTTGAATTCTTGTAAGATGAAACTTTGACTAAAAAAAACTAAGAACCTTTATCTATAACTCTAATCCTCAAATAATACCAACAACTTCCATTTTGAGATGATCCAATATGATCCCGCATCTTTTGTGCAACCTCTATCTTTGATAAAACCTCAAAAAAACACTGGAAATGTGAAATGAGTGAACTATAATTGAATTTATGGATGAAACACCTCCTCTAAATGTCTCTCTATAGCCTCTCTATTTGGTAGATGATCTAATTCCAAAAAAAAATCCTTAAATTGAATCCCAAACTCCCACAAATAGGAAATTCCCTATAAAATAGAATTCATCTCTATCCAAAATGAGACTGTTATAGTCAAACAAAGGAAATTTCCTAGAACTAATCATGAAACTTATCACATGATACTTCTGAATCCATATAATCAAAAAAAATCCCCATTGATGAGTATATCCACATAGTAAACTAATAACTAATGGAATATAATACCCCTTCCTAACATTAATCAAGAGAAAATCAATCTCCAGCTCCACTAACCATCTCTTTATTTCCTAATTGGAAACAAATCCTTCATTCTTATATAATATCTGACACTAAAACTCACACAGAAAATTCTTACAAACATCATCCTAATTATCCTCAACCCTCTAATAATATACTGAGGAATCCTATTACACATCTTCATCCTAAACCTCATGATGATTCAACCCATGAGACATATATACAAGTTGGAATAAAGTTAAGGACTCTTAAATAGGGAATATGAAAATCTTTAGGTAATTTCGCCAATTTCATTATAACCATCCCCTTGTCTTCCCAATTAAATCATAGGTGTAAATAGGTATGATGCATGAAACTTACCTAGTTCACTACCATGAATATAATACCACTTCACTTAGTGATTTTATTAGACATAAGGTTCATGCAGCATATCACAGGGGGCTCTTATCTCATATGTTCTAGCCAGTATCCCTTTCCTACATTGCATATTATGTTTAATTGATATTGTATCCCTAAAAAACCCATAAAGTCCTCACTAATGTATAACTCTAAACTCTATCTTATCCCTAAAATAGAATCTTTTATACCACTATATTGTGACTCACCCCAAATATAACTCCTCCTAATCCAGTAATGAAGACAATTTTGACCCCTAAAGACCACAATCAATAGTTCCTGGGTTGGCGACTAGCTCGATGGTATAAAATCACAAAAATAGGGGAATTACCCTCATAATTTTCATTAATATAAATGAATAACCTAAAAAATTCATAGTAAAATATAATAAATCATATCAACATTAATATAATTTCATATATAATTTTATCTTCAGTAGAGAAATACCCAATATGATCTCAAATGGTGGAAACTCTTTGATCTCCAACTAACTCTAAAAACCTCTATGAGATAATAAAGTCTAGTTCATTCATTAATACCATCATGTGGAGTTTAAATACAAACACAAATACACACACACACACACATATATATATATATATGTATAGGTAAGAGGGATGAGAATACAAGAACACTCGATATAATCCACCCCAAAACCTCTAATGTGAATATAGAAGAAGTATACTTAAGACATTGTTATTAAATATCATAACCAAATAATTTACTAAAAAAGTTTAAATAAATTATAAAACTCACCAAGTATCACTCTCCAAATATTCTATAGAATTAGTTAACAAAATTTTGAGAAGATATATAGAAAAATGGCACCAAATATCCACTCTTCCGCTAAAACAGATTCCCAAAACCCCAAAATCACATGTCATATTTCTCTCATTCCCTCCATTTATCATGTCATTGAATACCATTAATCTGTATTAGCAAGTTTTAGGGGGTAATTTTATGAAATAATTAATAAAAGAAAACCCATTTTCACATAATCTATTCATAATATGACCAATGTGTATGAAAATTGAAGAACACAACATACTAAAACACAATTCCAGTACCCTCCATCTTCTTCATAGATGGAGAAAGTTTGATAAAAATCACCAAATAGATAAACTAATTTTTCCTACCTCTATATGTAACCTACCATCTAAAGTATTTTCAATCATATTTTGAGAAAACTCATACACTAAGAGGGGTGTTAGGGACGTCATTGTTTGAGATGAAAGATATTATGTGAAGGAAGATAGATTCAAAAAAATCATAACATTTATGATCAATCTCACCAATAAATTAAGGGAACCGCTTTACATTATATAGGTTATGTGGGACACTATCCATTTAATGAAACTTATCAGCATTATACAACATATCATTCACATATGTTATTCATCATTGGATAATCTAGTGATCTCATTCCAAAAATATGTATTCTATGCTTAGCATACTAATAATGGATTATAATAGATGAAAAATATTGTGTGGATTATATGTTGGAAGTTCCAATTAAGATAACATGTTATGTTGGGTATAATTTACTCTCAGTTTTCATCACCTGAAACTAAGTGACATTGACACCAACTTAATATTAGGTTCATGCTTAATGAAATTTTGGCAGTAATCTATTCATAAGTCATATGAATCATATGAATATTTTAGTTCAAATCCAAAAATATCTTAGTTTCACTAAAATTTCTAATGACTTTATATATAATTTCAAAAATCTTTCTCAATCCATCGAAACTATTTTATATATGGTATGTCAATAACTCTTCATTTTTGAACAAACACATTTCCCAAAACATAATCCTTATCCAATGTACTAATTTTGTGACCCCATGGGCCTTAGTATCTTTGAAAATAAATATGAAATCCATATTTCATAGATGTAATCAAAGAGAATCCCTTAGAAAAAACATTATTTCTACTCAAGCTACTATGGGTTTTAGTGTGATCTCCATCAAACATACTCATTTCTCTATTCAAACATGTCCACCATAAGATATTTCATATGCATCAAAAGTATGCATATAAATTTCATTTTTCTAGTAAATTTAGTGACCAATATACTTGGAACAATTTCAATCTACTATATGGAATCTCATCTTTTCTTGAATTTCCAAAATAAACTAACCAAGTTTATGAATACATATTATGTCATTCATCTAATAGATTAGTGCATCACATGGACCTCATAAAATTAGTTGAACACATCATATGTGAATCATAAAATCAAGGAAATAAATTTCCTTAGTCTTAAAATAAGGGAAATATGTATTTACTCATCATACTAGTGTAAAATCCCATATTAGTTGTCCCCTAACCTATGACATGATCAACAACATACCCAACCACACCATGATTTGCTAAGTCACAATGAATTTCATGAGAAATGTACCAAAGTATGAAGGTTCTCATTCTAGGTATCTTTCCAACCTTAGATAATAAGGATTGATAATAATCAAACACCCCTAAGTATATCGATGAATGTATAACATTCCATATGATATAATTGGTAGGTCAATCAAAGTAATTGATATCCACTTATTACCTCATGAATTAATTCATTATAACTCATATAAAACCCTATATAATGAGAAAAATACTTTATTCATGATAATATTAATATATTGTCACAACCCATAATACTTCATGATGATAATCAATTAGGGAAAACTCGAAGTCATGCTTTGAGAAGATATTATCATTACATCATTCCTGTAAAGTAAATTACATTACATGTGAATTAATATTAAATATATATTTCCTTTATTATAATAACAAGACATATTATTTCACTATTACAAAAATATCTCATATGTAATATACCAAGAGACTTTACAAGACCATCATTCTTCATCTGCAATAATTATTTATTTTATATCCACTATATTTTCGTTCTGAGCCACCCAAAAATCATAATATTTCCCCTCTATATGATCTCTTGTATAATAAGATATTTTTTAAGGATTTTTTGGTTATTTATTGAGGAAAAGGTTTTGTTTCCTAATTAATAGCTCTATTTTTATTACAGTAAAGCTATATTTCTCCCTCAATGCTATGAATAACCTCTAGTTCAAAAATGAACTTCCTGATCTAAACATCTTCCTTCACCACATCTAATGAAGAAATGTACTCATCCTTTATTTTTGAGTCTTCTATGGTGTATTGTTTGGAAATATTCCAAAAAATAGATCCATAATTTAGTAAAAACAAAAACATAATTTATATTTCATATCATCTCAATGATATTGGAAACTAAAACTTTGTAACCTTTTACATATTTCTCATTATCTCCTACAAAGATAAAAAAATATTATTAATCCTTCTTAAGTAAACAAGAATGTTATTCATGGTGATCTAGTGACTCTCACCATGATTGGATTGGTATATACTGATTATAAATAGAGCATAGGTGATATCAGGTCAAGTACACAACAAGACGTACATGATAGATTATATAGAAAATGCATAGGTAATTATATCAAACCTTTATAACTCATTAGAATTATCATGAATCATATTAATATTTATGACATGTAATACTATAAAAGATCCCTTTTGGAGTTATTTATATTTAACCACTTTAACACTTTATAAATTTAAATGTCCTAACTAATTCCAAGAAAACTCTTAGATATATCTATATATATCTTCATATCAAGTATGTTCGAGTATTCACCCATGTCTTTCATTGATAAGGATTCAACCAACCACAAATTCATAGAGTTAGGTTTTGGGATATAATTTCTGATAAGTAATATTTCATCTAAATAAAATATAATAAAAACCACAACACTCCCACAAATATTCTTATGTAAATAATAATTATCTTTTTTTAATGAAGTCTTACTCATTGATTACATTATAAAAAATATAATCCATATCCTAGAATCTTTCTTGGGTCCATAAATAATTTGATGAAACTTTCATAGTTTAGTAGTATCATTTAGATGTTTAAAAACATCATGTTGTATCATATACACATCCTTAATTAAAGTCGCATTAAGGAAAGTGGTTTTGGAATCAATTTGATATATCTCATAATCAAGTTAAGATGTTATAGAAATAAATATCTAAATGGAATTTATCATTGTAACACCCCAAGCTTCCACAGTACGTTTCTCTTTGAATAATTCAATAGCTTGAGTTGTACACAACTTCGAGTTCTAGCAGACCACGACCAATCAAACTTGTCGTTATGAATAGTAATACCCACTTTTTTAAACTTTATAATTTTTATTTTTCAAAATGGACTTTATTTTTTGATTCTAAATATCAAAATTAGCTTAGGGTGATTTTTTTTCTGAAAACATTCAATTTTTGATGAATAGTAAAAAACACTACTTTATTGTTTAAGACCTATTTTTTATTTAAATAATTATTTATTTTATTTAAATTTATTTTAGGTAAAAATAGATACATAATACCTATATAAGTTCATTATAATTCATTGGATTCATTTTATAATAAAATTAGATGTATAAAATTTTATTGAACATTTTAACGTCTTTTACCCACCTTTTAGGCACATTTTCAAATTTGCATAAAACATAATTTTACCACTTCTGTGAATTGAATTTCAAAAATCTGAGAGACATGGTTGAAATTAGTAAGTAAAATTTGGTTCAATTGGATGAAAATGATTTTGGTGAATAATTACTTTTGAATTTTATTTACCACGCTTAAAAATAAATATGGTAATTAAAGGTAAAAATGATATTCTAATTACCCTAAAACATGTCATAATTCTATTTGATAAGTGGATTTAGACCAAAATAAACCTTAGGAATAAAATATTATCCCCTTTTATCCACATGTATTAGATTAAAGCATTTAATATTATTTTATTTAAAGAAGAGTTAAAAGTGTTAAATTCAAATTTCCATAACTAAAACATTTTTAATATCGGGTTATATAGAAGAAAAATTCGACTATAAATATTAATTATAAATATAAAACGATTTCCTACATAATGATATTTTATTTATAGTTTTTTAAAATTAAATAATTTAATTTATTTATGACATAATGATGACGCAGTAATTACTTTATTAATGAAAGTTTAAAATAATTGATATTATAAATATCCAAATAAATGTAAATTGATAATTTTGTTGCATTGAACTAATTTTATAGGTTAATATGACATTTTATAATTGATTTAATTTTTTTTCGAAGTAATCAAGTTTTGTTGCCTTTCACAAACACCAAATACTAAATAGTGTCAAAAATGACATAAATGAGTTTTTAAAACAAATGCTATATTATTAATTGATATAATATTCCTAAAAATCTAAGGTATGGACAAATGACTTATATAAGGTTATATATGTCAATAATTAACCACTCTGGTTTCTATTGGATTTTTATAGTATGTTTATTAACTATTTATTATAATAATACAAGAATACATCGTAAAAGTTAAACTATTAAACTAAGAATGAAATCTAAAAGATAAGGTTAATATGGTGACCTAAACCTATATAAAACCTATTATTTGAGAGGTTTTTGACTCATAATCACATTATCATATAAACAAATCCTTTTTTATCCATTATAAACCGAATAATATTGTATAATAAATTAATATTTCAAGATTTTCTAAAAGTGACCCCCACCTCCCTTATAAAAGGGTACTTCCCCTTCTCTCAATATCACACCTCCAATGACATTTTTATTAGCCATCCCATACTCAAATATCTTTCCAACTACCCTCACTTCAAATTAGATTCTTTATTCTGATCATAAATCCAACCTAAGGATCCCTTTTGATCAAATCAAAAGGAATCACCCGAAGAAGAGGTAATAATTTCATCACCTCTTTCTAAGTTATTTTCTTCTGTCATTTCCTCTTTATTCGTTGTTTCCGTACCAAAATAATAAATCTATTAAATTTTACATATTGTGATGCTATTATAAATATGGTACAACCATATTAATTATTTTATCCATCCTATGAATGACAAAGTCACTATACGTGCGTACATATGACTTATTGTCTCCACATCGTGGTGTAGTTTTATATTCAACACTTCACTATTTGGATGGGTATAATAATTAGTATAATTGATATAAATAATAAATGTAACATGTTAATGATTATTTATATATGATATAAAATCCAATTACATATGATATCACTATGAATAGAGTGATATTGTCACTTGTGCGTACGTACGAAATACCATCTCCACGAACGCGATGAGATTCATTCCCCATCGTAACTATTCAAGAATAATTTTTATTTTATGGTTTAAAATAATGTTTAAGAACTTAATATAATTCCATATATTAATCAAATAAATCCTATCCATAACAAAAATTACTTACATAACAAAACATATAAGGAAAACAAATCAATTAACACTCAAAACAATGATACTACTGAAATATTATTAACAAAGCAATATTAGAAGATCATATATAATATCATATTTATGTATGTTGTTCTTTTATAATTTAATAACAATGATTTAACTATTTTATAGGAGTTTAATGTACCCTTGACCAAGGAAAAGTACAAGGTAATGATTAATTTTACAGTCTTTTTATTATCTGAGGTTGTTTATACATGACTATCTACTGGGACTTATTTCTAATCCACATCTGTGTTTCTTAAAAATGTATTTCAAAACATTTTTACTATTTCATAGAAAATGGTTTAATGTCATTTATACCCTTTTTTGACTTTTTATAAAATGTTTTTATGGGAATCTTTCTATCGTTTTCCAAACAATGTACTTTATAACCTTTTTTGAAAAATTAAGGTAAGAATGTTTTTTTAACTTATATGGTGGGTGTGGTTATTTTTCCACCATTATAACACCTTAGGAGGTTCCCTTTCAAGATTATAAGAATATTTTCAAAATAAATGTTTTCTTTTATAATTATGTGACTTTTAAATTATTTTAAAATAGAAAGAGATATTTCTCTCAAATAGTTTTGGTTTCATCTATGTCAACATCCTTTGAGGGATTTTACACTTATTTGAAGTTGATTTATTATGATAAAATCTTCCATATTGTATTGAAGGTTTTGTGATATGTTTGAATATGGATGTGTTATTTTTTTACCATTCATGGTTTATGGTTAATGTATTAACATTTTGTATGATAGTTTTAATACGAATGTTTATGTTATGTTTCAAAATTTTCATATGAGAAATGTATTGGACTTAGTAAGTGATGGGTGGATCCCTCTATAGCTCCTCCATGTATCGTTAGGTCTCATGAGACAAACTAGTGTCTTGGAACAAGGCCTTGACAAAATCATATTTTTATTCTTGGCACGAGGCCTTTACTATGTGGTTATGATGTCCGGCATTATGTATTCCATCATTATGAAATTTTCTATTGATATTACATGTGATTATTCGACTAGTAGAATATCCATGTGAATAATTAAATGAAATTATTTTATTTATCTTTTCCATATTATGATGAAGTTTAATTTTAAAAGGTTTTTGTTTTAGTTGTATACATTTCCTTTAATGTTAATGCTTATTTATGAAAGTTTCTTCTATATTTTTATCCTTACTGAGCATCTAAGCTCACCCATTTCGTAGGTTTTATTTTTCCTAGGATGTGAAGAATTGTATTATGATTAACTTGTAGGGATAGGCTATGGGATATGGTTTTGTTCAAAGGAGACACAATGATGTTTTTTTATTTCATAATGTATGGTAAAAACTTATGTATGTATCTAGTACTTCTAAGGATACAAAAATAATCGATATTTTGAGACTTGATCTCTTGTGATCATGCCAATGTTATGTAATAATGAACCAACTCTAGGTAACTAGGTTTGGGGTGTTACATTTGGTATTAGAGTAAGTTTATAACAAACCTTGGAAGCTATATTTAGAAAAACTCTGATTATAGAACATTACCCTAAGATAGAATTTGAGGATTAGTATAGAAGAACTTCTTAGAATTTTGGTAATGTAGAGATTTTTTGTATTTTCCTAGAAATTAATCCCTATCTAGATATGAGCAGGTAGAGGAAACTCTGGAACATATTTACCTAGGATTGAAAACTCTGACAATGAGTTTTGGGCTTGACCCGAGGTATCCTGGTACACAAAAATGGGACCTGTTGCACTCTTGGATACGAAACTCCCGGGGGATATTCTTTGGATAATTCACATTTTTGTTACAAGCCATTATGAAGCATTTATGAGTAAATAATTCCTCAAATAAAACATTTTTATGATTATGGATCATATGCATAAACTGTTAAATTCATGTTAGGTATTTTACAAGTTTGGAATTATACATTAGGATTCATAAACTAATATAGTGTATGCCATTATTTTAAAATGGTGCCTACTGGAAGGAATAGAAATTGTATCAATGCATGTAATCCATGTAGGTATTTCCCTCCTACTAAAGATAATTATAGTGGAGTCAGTAATGAAACTGGTGCTGAAAAATTTATAACCATACTGGGATAACTCACTCAGGTTATCAATAATAACCTTACCTGTATGGAGCACCCTGATCCACAATGTAGAGGATCAATGTTAGAACACTTCATGAGGAAACAACCACCAACATTAAATGGGAGTAAAAATATATTTATATCTAATAAATGGATATGTTCCTTAGAGAAAATATTTTATGCTTTGGGGAGTAGTGAAAGGAAAAAAGTTATCATGGCAGTTTATCGCCTCACAGAAGATGTAGATCAATGGTGGTCAATAATTCAAAACAAAAAGAAGGATGAAGAACTATCAAATATAGAATGGATGGAGTTTAAATATATTTTATTAGAAAAATACTTTCCTCATGACCATCGAGCGGATATAGAAAGACAATTTCTGAGTCTGAGGAAAAATGAGGATGATAATGTTGCAAAGTATGAGGCTAGCTTTACAAGGTTGGCATATCATGCATCAAATTATATATGTAACCCAATGGGTAATATTATCGATTATTTTATGGGTTAAAAACATTTCTCCATCGAGCATTAGTCTCACAATCCTTCTCATCGTATGATGATATTGGCTTATGTGCTATAAAGACTGAAAAGGAATTATCTAAGTCTATGGACTTTAAAGAAAAGTAGGAGAGGAAGAGATCTGTTGAACACCCACACCTTTGAGTGGTGTCTCGTTCCCCTTCTGAGGTGACTAGGGTTTTCCCCAGTCCTAGAGTTCCTGCATCTCTGGCTGACTTATCCTGAGTCTTCTTTATCTAGTTCGCCTCGGCGGCTGGGCCATGGCGCTGCGCGGCTGGTCTCAATGCGTCGGTGTCCCTTTGAAGTCTGACGAAGGAGCTGGTCTGGTCCATGGAGGGGAGGTCTTCGCTTCTTTTTTATTTGTTATGTTCTTAATGGTTTCAAGGTTCCATCTCTGATGTCTTTGGATGAGTGCTTGCTGAGAAGGTTTCACTAGGGTTTTTCCCATTAGCGCCTCCCTCTAGTGGTGGTTTTTCTATGGATCCCTTTGTGTTCTCTACGGTGGTTTTGTGGCTTCCTCTCATGCAGTGGATTTGCGCTATGGGCTTCTATGGTTGCTGATTCAGATCTGCGGGTGTAATACCGGGTTGCAACGTTTCACCTTGTCTCCAGCATACTCTTTGGAGCGCTCCAGGTTTTGTTCTCAGCAGCTTATTGGTCCTGTGGTGAGTTTCTCAGCGTTTGATGGTCGTCTCTTGGCCCACAGTGGTTGAGTGGTTTCAGGGTTTTATGATGCCTTTTCCAATGGTTTGGCAGCTTTGGAAATTTTCTTGGTTTCTTTCTTGGTGGTTCTGCGATGTTTGTGAATCGTTGTTGTTATCTTTTTTTCTGGTTGATTTGGTTGGTGATGTGCATCAGTTGCGTTTGAATTTTTGGTTTTGTGATTGTCTGTGGTGCGGGAGATTTTTTTTGTGGATCTTCATTTGCGATGGCAACGACGGGATCTTTCCGGCGTTGATGTTTAAGGTGACGACGGAAGCCAGTGAAACTTGTCACTGATCCGATGGAGTGGATTTGTCTAAAGATCATGGTGTGTCAGACATGGTGCAGGCTCGCAGCTCGAGGTGTCAGGCTTGGGGCTTGAGGAAATGATGGTGGTGTTTTTTGAATTTTGAAATTTCAAACTGTGTGATTTGTGGTACCTGGTTTCTATTGTATGGGTACCAGAAACCCATAATCTGGTTTTAAAATTAAAAAAAATGACTTGCAGTAGAGATTTGTTGAACACTCTAGAAATGGAAATAAGGGGATTAAGGGAAAAGTTGAATTTCTATCCTACAGTAAATGTGGGAAGAAACACCTGGGTACTTGCCTGAAGAAAATGGGAGTCTATTTAAAGTGTGGTGAAAAAGGCCACCAAGATCATGATTACAATGGAATGAAAATTTCTGTCAATGTTGAATGCTACAATTATAGAGAAATGGGTAATTATGCTAATGAATGTCCTAAGCGCCGAGGAAACTTACTTAATAAAATCCCAAAGGGGTAAGGCCAAGCTTATGTGATCACTACTGCTGATATTGAAGCTCTGAATGATGTAGTGGCAGGTAATTTAATGGTTTCCTCAAATTTATCCAATGATTTATTTGATTTTCGATCAACGCATTGTTTCATATCTTCCCATTTTGCTAAGAAAATTAGATATTTTCAATTTTATTTAACAAGGGAGTTTTCAGTCAAAACTCCTAAGGGAAGTATCATTCAAACAAAGTTTTTTGAATCGGTTACCATTAGGGTATATAAATGTTCTTTATCTACTGATCTCATCATCATACCCATGATTGAATTTGATATAATTTTCATTATGGATTGGTTTTCAGACCATGATGCAAAATTTTATTGTAAGAAGGATGATGTTACAATTTTTTATTATGATAAACAGTACCTTATCTTTAGAACAGAAATGTCACCATCTGATTCTCTTCTAGATCCACCCCCAGTAGCTCTAATAAATTCAATTATTGGGGACGAAGATAGTGAAATAACTATGGGTGAGGAAAATAATGTTCAAATATAGGACATACCTTTTGTGAAAGAATATGTTTATGTGTTTCCAGAGGATTTACCTAGACGTCCTCTAGAACGATAAATTGAGTTTTCCATTGATTTAACTCCTAGTTAAAGGCCCATATCAAAGACCCCTTATAGAATGGCCACTGTGGAATTAGTGGAACTAAATAAATAACTATAGGAATTGAGTAATAATGGATTTATACACCCTAGTATTTTTTCATGGGGATCCCCTATTCTTTTTGTTAAGAAGAAAGATAGATCTATGATGTTGTGCATTGAATATAGGGAGATCAATTCTATAACAATAAAGAAATAGTATCCCCTATCTGTCATTGATGATTTATTTTATCAACTTCATAGTGCTCAGTATTTTTCAAATATTGACCTAAGATCTGGATATCATCAGTTGTTTTTAAAGAAGGAATAAATTCTAAAGACAGCATTTTATACCATATATGGACATTATGAGTTTACATTAATTCATTTTGGACTGACTAATGCACCCTTTATCTTCATGGATCTAATGAATAGAGTTTTCAAGGAATATTATGATGAATTTGTAGTGGTATTTATTGATGTTGTCTTGGTTTACTCCAAAAGCTATGAAGGTCATGAAAATCACTTGCACGCTATTCTAAAGACTCTTAGAAGAAATAAAATATATGGGAAGTTTAGCAAGTGTAAATTATAGCTTTAAGAGATTTAATTTCTCAGCCATATTGTCTCTAGGGATAGAATCTCTATTGATCCTTCTAAGACAAGATAAATACAAGAATGGCCAGCATCGATGAGTATAACAGAGGTACACAGTTTTACTGGTTTAGCAGGTTATTATTGGTGTTTCATCCAGAATTTTTCCTGATTGGCTAACCCATTAACCAAGATTACATGTAAAAGGGTTAAATTTTTTTTGGAAAAAAGAGTGTGAATAATGTTTTGAAGAATTGAATAAAAGATTAGTCAATGCTACTTTCTTGACTCTATCATTGGGTAATTATGGGTTTGTTATTTATAGTGATGCTTCAAAGAAATAACTTGGTTGTGTCCTTATGAAGAATGATAGTGTTACTGCCTATGCATCACGACAAATAAAAATTCATGAACAAAACTATCCCACTCATGATCTTGAGTTAGTAGCTATAATATTTACTTTGAAGATATATAGACACTATCAATATGGTGAAAAATGTGAGATATATACCAATCACAAGAGTTTAAAGTATATTTTCTCACATAAAGAACTCAACATGAGGCAAAGAAGATGGCTTGAACTACTCAAGGATTATGATTTCACTATACACTACCACCTAGGGAAGGAAAATAAGGTGGAAGATGATTTAAGTAGAAAGGATCATGGAGTTTTGAACAAGATGAGACTTTAAATGGATCCTATGTTTGTAGATCAATTAAAGATGGATATGGGAATAATCATGGAAGGTGAAACATCAATAATTTTTCAAATGGTTTCCAAACCATCTTTACTAGAAAGGATAAAAGGTTATCAGATTGATTTTGAGGAGTTTCAAAAGAAAATTAAAGCTGTGAATGATGGGAGATTGATTGAATTCGTATATGAAAATGTAATTTTGAAATTTGGGAAGTAAATTTTTGTTCCCGACATACCTGATCTTAAAAGGGAATTTTTGGATGATACTCATAGCTCCAATTTCTCTATACACCCTGGAAGAACTAATATGTAAAGAGATATTAAGGAACATTTTTGTTGGGACAACATGAAGATGGAGATTTATGATTATGTGTCATGATGTATGGTTTGTTAACATGTGAAGGCTAGAAGACAATATCCTAGGGGAGTCATGCATTTTTTTCCCATACCTGAGTGTATATGGGATGATATTACGATGGACTTAGTCACGAGGCTACGAAAGACTCCTAGAATGAATGATTCAATATGGGTCATTGTTGATCATCTTACCAAGTTAGCAAATTTTCTTAATATAAGAGAATATTTACCACTTGAAAGTTTAACAAGACTATATATTAATGAAGTTGTAAGACTTCATGGAGTACCCCTATCAATTGTTTCTGATCATGATCCCCGTTTTACGTCAAGATTCTATAAAACTCTTCAGAAGGCCATGGATACTGAGCTTCGTTTGAGGACTGCCTACCACCCTCAAACTGATGAAAAATCAGAATGGACTATTCAAACTATAGAAGACATGTTGAGATCTTTCTCACTTGACTTTCAAGGTAGGTGGGATCAATATTTAACTCTGGTAGAATTTTTCTATAACAATAGCTTCCATTCAGGTATTCATATGGCACCATATGAAGCATTATATGGAAAGAGATGATGCACATCAAATTTTTGGGATGATGTTGGTGAAATAAAACTCGTAGTACCATAACTTGTTGAGGAAACAATGGAAAGATGAATAATATCCAAACCCACATCAATGTAACTCGTATTAGGCAAAAGATCTATGTCGATAAATGAAGGAAGGATTTGTAATTTCAAGTAGGAGATCATGTTTTCTTAAAATAATCTCCATGGAAGGGTGTTGTACGATTCGTAAATATGGGTAAATTAATTCCAAAGTATATCAGACCATTAAAAATTCAAGAACTAATTGGATTTGTATCTTACCATTTGGAAATGCCTCCAAGTCTCTACAAAGTTCATGATGTGTTCCACGTATCACTGTTGAGAAAATACATGCCTGGCCCAACGCATGTACTCACCTATGAAGAAATAGAACTGAAACCTAATATGTCTTTTTGTGAAGAGAATATAAAGATTTTTGATACCAGAGAACAAGTGTTTAGAAACCAGATGACTCGTCTAGTAAAAGTTCCATGAAGAAACTATAAGATGGAAGAGGTAACGTGGGAACCCATGGAACTTATGATGAAGAACCACCTAAATCTTTTTATGCAGTAGTATTCTAGAAATTTCGAGGTTGAAAGTATTTGAAGGAGGGATGAATGTAACACCCCAAGCTTCCATGGTATGTTTCTCTTTGAATAATTCAATAGCTTATGATGTACGCAACTTCAAGTTCTAGCACACCACGTCTAATCAAACTATCTGTTATGAATATTAATACGCACTTTTTGAAATTTTATAAATTTTATTTTTCAAAATGGACTTCATTTTTTGGATTTGGAATATCAAAATTGTCTTAGGTTTAATTTTTTTTATTTTTATGAAAACATTAAATTTTTGAGGAATAGTGAAAAACACTGTGTTATTATTTAAAACCTACTTTTTATTTAAATAATTATTTATTTTATTTAAATATATTTTAGGTCAAAATAGATACATAATACCTATATAAGTTCATTGTAATTCATTTGAGTCATTTTATAATAAAATTCGATGTATAAAATTATATTGAACATTTTAACGTCTTTTACCCACCTTCTAGGTAAATTTGCAAATTTGCATAAAATGTAATTTTACCGCTTCTGGGAATTGAATTTCAAAAATATGAGAGACACAATTGACATTAGTATGTAAAATGTGGTTCAATAGGATGAAAATAATTTTTGTGAATAGTAACTTTTGAATTTTATTTACCACGATTAAAAATAAATAAGGTAATCAAAGGTAAAAATGATATTATAATTACCCTAACACATGTTGTAATTCTATTGGATAAGTGTTTTTCGACCAAAATCAACCTTAGGAATAAAATATGATCCTCTTTTAAAGATTAAAATGATTGATATTATAAATATCCAAATAAATGTAAATTTGGACTTTTGATTCATTCCACTAATTTTATAGGTTAATATGACATGTTATGATTGATTTAATATTTTTTGTTCAAATTAATCAAGTTTTTTTACTTTCAAAAACACAAATGCTAAATAGTGTCAAAATTGACATAAATGAGTTTTTCAAACAAATACTATATTATTAATTGATATAATATTCCTAAAAAAATAAGGTTCAGCCAAAGGACTTAGATATGGTTAGATTTGTAAATAATGAACCACTTTTGGATCACTTGTCTTTTTATAGTAAGTTTAGTAACCATTTATTATAATAATACAAGAATATATGGTAAAAGTTAAACTATTTAACTAAGAGTGAAATCTAAAAAATAAGGTTGATATGTTGACATAAACCTATATAAAACCTATTGGTTGAGAGGTTTTCGACTCATCCCCACCTTAGCCTCAAAATAAATCCTTTTTAAGCCGTTATAAACCGAATATGATTGTATAATAAATTAATATTTGAAGCTTTTCCTAAAGTGACCCTCACCTCTCTTATAAAAGGGTACTTCCCTTTATCTCAATATCACACCTCCAAACCCATTTTTCTTGTCCAAACCCTACTCAAATATCTTCAAAACTAGCCTCACATCAACCTAGAGGCCTTACTTTGGCCAGAAATCCAACCTAAGGATCACTTTTGATCAAATCAAAAGGAAGCACTCGAAGAAGATGTAATAATTTCATCACCTCTTTCAAAGTTCTTTTCTTCTTCCATTTCCACTTTCTTTTTTGTTTCCATACCAAAATAATAAGTCCAATACCTTTTAAATATTGTTATGCTCTTATAAATATGTTACAACCATATTCATTATTCTATCCATCCTATGAATGACAAAGTCATCATACATGTGTACGTACGGCTTACCATCTCCACGTCATGGTGTAGTTTGTTATTCAACACTTAATTATTTGGATGGGTATAATAATGAGTATAATTGATGTAAATAATAAAAATAATATTATAATGATTCTTTATATATGATATACTATCCAATTTTATATGATTTCACCATCAATATAATGATATTGTCGCTCGCGCATACGTACGGAATACCATTTCCACGAACACGATGAGATTCATTCCCCATCGTAACCATTCAAGATTAATTTTCATTTTTTGATTTAAAATAATTTTTAAGAACTTAATATCATTCTAGATATGAATCAAATACACACTATCCATAACAAACATGACTTATGTAACAAAACATATAAAGTAAAAATGAATAAGTTAACACCTGAAACAATGATACTACTGAAATATTATTAACAAAGCAGTATTAAAAGATCATATATAATATCATATTTATGTATGGAGTTATTGTAGAATTTAATAACAATTATTTAACTATTATACATGAGGTTAATGTACCCTCGACCAAGGAAAAGTTCAAGGTAAGGGTTAATTTTACAATCTCTTTATTATCTGAGGTTGTTTATATGTGAGTATCTACTAGGACCTCTTTATCATCCACATCTGTGGTTCTTAAAAATGTATTTCAAAACATTTTTACTATTTCATAGAATATGGGTTAAATTCATTTATATCCTTTTTTTAATTTTTATAAAATGTTTTTAATGGAATCTTCCCATCATTTTCCAAATAAAGTACTTTATAACCTTTTTGAAAAATTAAGGTAAGAATAGTTTTTAACTTATATGGAGGGTGCATCTATTTTTCCATCATTATAACACCTTCGAAGCTTCCCTTAGAAGATTAAAAAGAATAACTTTCAAAATAAATGTTTTCTTTTATAGTTATGTGACTTTTAAATGACTTCAAAATAAAAAGAGATATTTCTCTCAAATAGTTTTGATTTCATCTGTGTCAACATCCTTTGGGAGATTTTACACTTGTTTGAAGTTGATTTATTATAATACAATCTTACATATTGTATTAAAGGTTTTGTGATATTTTTGACTATGGATGTGTTATTTTTATACCATTCATGGTTTATGGTTAAAGTATTAACATTTCGTATAAATGTTTTAATATAAATGTTTATTTTATGTTTCAACCATTTCATATGAGGAATGCATTGGACTTAGTAAGTGATGGGTGGATCCCACCATAACTCCTCAATACATCTGTAGGTCTAATGAGACAAACTAGAGTCGTGGAACAAGGCCTTGAAAAAATCTTATTTGTAGTCTTGGCACGAGGCCTTGACTATGTGGTTATTATTTATCGTATTATGCATTCCATCATTGTAAAATTAGCTATTAATATTTCAAGTGATTATTCGACTAGTATAATATCTATGTGAATAAGTAAATGGAATTATTTGATTTATCTTTTCTATATTATGCTGAAGTTTAATTTTAAAAGTCTTGTGTTTTACTTTTATACATTTCCTTCAATGTTTATTCTTATTTATGAAAGTTTCCACTATATTGTTATCCTTACTGAACATCTGAGCTCACCCCTTTATTATGTTTTGTTTTTCCTAGGATGTGAAGAAGTATATTATGATTGATCTGTAGGGATAGGCTCTGAGATATGAGTGTGTTAAAATGAGACACAATGATGTTTTTTTATTTCATAATGTACTGTAAAACTTATGTATTTATCTATTAATTCCAAGGATACTAAACAAATCGATCTTTAGCGACTTGATCTCTTGTGATCATTCCAATGTTATGTAATAATGCACCGATGCTGGGTAACTAGGGTCGGGGCATTACAATCATCATAATAAGTTAATGGTTTCTCTATATTCAATACCCTAAATTTTATTGGAATATTTTTTCACCCAACATGGTATATAGGTAGACACTCTACCATCCAATTCCATTTTCTTATAGAAAATACACTTTTACCCTATGGTTATCACCCCTTCAGGTTCAACCACTGAATTCCAAACATGGTTAGTGTACATAGAATCAACCATTTCATATAAATGGAACTCTCAATGGCCTCTTAGTTTGTGGTAAGTTCATATTCTATTATCATTAAATCATCACTATTTTTTATTAGAAATAAATATCTCATGATCTCTGGATGAACATTACTTGGACTTAGAGGTTCTTATGTAACTCGATTTGACTATTCTTCCAAAACTTTTTATGGGACTGTGTAGAAACATGTGTTTTTTTCAGAATGCAGTTTTGAGAAAAAATTTGAATTTTGTTGTTGGATGCTCGTGAGGGTTAAAATGGTCTTTTCTCAAAATATATGGCCTCAAATAATTTTTTTGAAAACTCTTTTGGTCCCGTAATAGATTTTTTACCCTAGGACAGGATTTTAGTGGAATTATGAGCTAGTTGAATTTTAGCGGAATATTTAATATTTAATATTATTAAATTAAATATTAATTTATTCACATAGGTTTTTTTGGAAATAAAATTTAAATGTAGTATCGTATTGGGATTCCGTTTGCGACATTGATTCCAGAATGTGGAGTTTATCCTAGGCATGGTATAAACTCGAGTTGGGTGTTGGGGCAGGGTCGAGCCCCTTTTTCTTTTCTTTCTTTTCTTCTTTTCTTTTCCTTCATATTATCTCCTCCTCCTCCTTGAGAACTCCTCCTATGTGATACTCCTTGGCTGTGTTCTATGAGGGAAAGGGGATATTGAGAAATGGATAGAGATAGAACTCAAGAGGTGTACTGTTTCAAATCTCTCGACGCGTTAAGTCGGCGTGCGGCATCTGTGGATGGTGAAATCAACTGAAGCTTCGGTGGCTCCCTCCCAAAGGTAGTTCCATTTACGTTTTTACCATATATCCCCTTTAAACATGTTTTTTTATGTTTCTAAATCTTTTTTATTCTTTCTTGTTGCATCTTAAGGTCAGATTTGCGGTTTCGGGGGCGAAAACGGGTGTTTCGAGTGTTTTGAGGGATTTCCCGTCGGAAAACCCAGGTAACATAGTGTGTGTTCCAGGGGAACACACCATGTATTTTTCCCATTCCAGGAAGAAGAATTTTTCTTGATTACATGAAATTTACTTTGAGTACACACCATGTGGTGTTTGGTCGTGTGTCTGACCTTGTGAAAAAGAACACGGAATAGTGATTTTTAAGGAGTACACGTTGTGTACAGGAGTACACGTAGTGTAGTGGCACATGGGCATGTTTTCAGGTGAAAATGCACATGGGATGGTGTTTTGTGAATAGTAAACTCCATGTACATTAACTTTTATGTCATTTACTACTACAAAGGCAGCCCCCATGTACTCTAGAGTACATGCCATGTACTTCTTCCATCCTGTTTTCGTCCGGGGGTTCATTAAACCCCTATAAGTTACAATCTAGGGGTCCGTTTCAGGTTCCGTATATGGTCACATGAAACTTATTTTGAGGAGGACCTTTTGTGGCTAGTTGGAGAAATTTTTTGGTTTATAATGATCCTCGGTGATGCGAAACATCCAAAAGTATAATAATAATATCTTAATTATTATTATTTTGTGATTATTGAATCGGACATATCTTTCGCATTCGATGTACATTTTTCACACTATCAGTGGAATTATGACCCTGATTTAAAAGTATACAATTAGAGACTAATTTAAGGTGATTAATACCAGTATCAGGTGTGCACCCCACACAGGATCATTACGGTGAATAGTACCTTTTTCATCTGTTGACTGTTTTGAGTGTGTGAGTAGTCCAATATGATTTTTTTTCTACGTAGATCACAATGGTTAAATCCTATTGAAATTTAGAGGTCATATAAATGGTGTTTTGGAGTTTTCTATCCAAATTGAGAGGTTCTTCCTACAGTTATCGAGTTCATTTGTCACCTGAGAGTGAGACTTGGCGTGGATAATAGGTTGGGTGTTCGGAACAACCTAGTTGATACCTTTGACCTGAGATGAGTGATGATATATATCACATGACCAATGCTTTTGAGGATGTTCCCTTCTGTCCTATGAGGCCAAGAGACCAAGTGTAATCGAGAATCCCCTAGATGATATCTCCCTGAATCTTCGCTAAGGATCCCGAGTAGGATTACTTCGATCGTGTTTACCTGGAGGATCCCGTGTAGGATGCCTTCTTATTGTTTTAATTGAGGGACCCAATGAGGGCCCATGGTCTGAGCAACCCTGATTTGTACGTCAGGTTTGGGTAGAGATGGTTTTCGGGTGTAACCTAAAACCTGTGTCAAACTAGTAAGCCCATGGATCTATGGCTGTAGCGTTGGGTTGCGTTTTCAGTCCACCCTCACTCTTTGTTATGTCTCACTTGTCTATTACTGATGCAGTGATTTTCACTAGAGGTTCTTTCGGGTTGGTGGTCATTGAGCCTGAAGTGAGGCATCTTTCTATATATTTTTGGGATGCTAGGACATGCTCACCTGGGATTTGACTTCTGAGCCATGTTATTTATGATATTTACGATACCTATAGGTATTAACTAAGAATTGGTTGTTGAGACTTACTTGATGCAATTGGTAATGTAAATGTTTTTCCCACGTCAGTTGATTATGTTAAACCATTTGATAGTTTAATTCACAAGTGTTGTTTTTGAAATGAGATGTGAAATGTTTTAACAGAGGTAATTAGAAATGGGTGAGTCAGAGTCTCATTTAAAAGATAAGGTCAGCCTCATGTGACTAATTACATCTTATATACCTTGGGTAAACCATTGTCTCAGTTAAAAGACAATGGATAGGCTCAAGAGGTTAATTATGTAAAGGCCATGAGCGATCCATGATAGGTTGGTCAAGAACATTGAGGGTTATTTTGAAAATGTCGAGTGAACCTAGGATCCATTGAGGGATTCCTAGGATGGGATCTTTTGGAAAATGTTATAAATGATACATACTGAAATGTTGATATACCAGGCTTGGACCTGATACATGCTGAAATATTTATACACTAGGCTTAGCCCTGATACATGCTAAAATGATTATACACTAGGCTTAGCCCTGATATAATCTAAAATGATGATATGCCTATGGGTGAGGTTTTGATATGCCTGCGGGCAAGGTTTTCTATGTCTCAGTTGGATTCATGGGCTTATGCTCCGTGTTTGCTGACCAGTGAACTTTTACAGGATTGACCATCAGTATATGGTATCCTAGTTAATGATTGGAGGTGAGTATTTGTGAACCCAGGTGTAGGACGAGTATTCCCCTGTGGTGACGTAGCTTGCTTAGAGATATAATTTTGGCATTGGCCAAAGTAGGTACATGTCGATTGAGATTACAGACCCAAGGATCGACTACTATTGTGGTTTCTTGTTGTTTGATTCACTTACTCATGAATATTCATATCTATCTATATGTGTATAGGTATGGGACTATACATGTGTATGAATATAGGTATGGACATCTGTGGTGGAACATACCCAGTTGAATGGGATTACATACCCTGGGTTTTACTGTGGTTTCACATTTGGTTTACTTTTTTTATCGTGTGCCGGCTAGGCTGAGAACGTTGTTGTTTCATGCACTTTTAGCATCATAGGTATAGGTTTCTTATCAGGGTGACCTATTGAATTTATTTCTCACCCCGGCATGTGCACCTCGGTGTACATGTAGACCTTTTGTCTGATTTTTAGGATGAGCCTGAGTTGCGTAGTGGATAGGTCTAAAGCCCAGTGTTGCGTGATCTAGCGGAGCTGCTCGAGTGGTTCTATTGATAGGGATGGTATAGTTCGACAATGTGTGGAGATTGGGTATGTGGGTTGGCTTGGAGTTAGTAGTTAAGCCCTATACTTATACTTTTAAATTCTTTTGTACTTGTATATGTATGGTCGGCTCAGTGGGTGACCAGTGTTGTATTGTATTGCATCGTTGTTCGGGCTTTTACAACATTTTACTATTACAGCTTGTTCTATTTCAATTTTTTATTTTTTTAGCAATCTGTTTACTTTATATTGTGTATGATACATAGTTATTTCCATTTTTTCTTAATATGGTATGAGGGAATAGTCTCCCCATTGTCACACCTTAGGCCCCCGTTGCTAGTCCGCAGCCTCTGGTGTACATGGAGGCACACTTGAGGCCTTATGGAGAACCGGATCAGAGCACCAGTTTAGTGTCTTTTAGTTCAGGATGTAACAAAGTGGTATCAGAGTAGTTTTCATCTCCCGGTCTTTACTATTTGGGATATGGTAGATAGGATTATTAGGAATGTGTCGGAACCTATGATGGATATCGGACTGGTGCGTTGAGAACACTTGTTCTGGTAAGAAGTCCTGGTTTCCAGGGTTTGGGATTATTGTTGTGATTTGTGATGTTACAGTTGTATATGATTTTTTCCTTGAGCAGCGCACATTTTGTGTGTGGGTTTTTGATTTACTAAGTATCTATAGCTCTTGGTCATTGGTAATATTCCATGGATCATTTTTGACTCTTGTCCAGTAAAAGAAATAGGAGTTTCATGGGTCATACTAGGCACATAGGATTCATATCATATAGGCCTACTAGTGTGTGTTTTTACTGAAGACTAAGACATTTGGGTCTACTTACACATACTTTTACCTTGATGTAAGGTTATGCAGATCCATGTTGAGGTGTTTTTTTTGAGAAGTTTATGACTTGGTTCTCATGCACAGGTTGTGCAGTGACCCTAGTAGGTTGATATGGATAGTGATGTTTTTTTATTTAACCCCCTATTGGGAGTTGTTTCTCAAGTAGTGGTTATCTAGTCATATTTTTTAGTACGATACTGATGGATACCAAGTCTTTTCTTATGAACTAAACCTCCTTGGGGTATTTCCGTATACGAATACCCAATGATTCTCAGCTCATTTTCTCTTATTATTTGGTTGTAACATCTAAAGAGTAGTTCCTTCCGAGGATGCTCGGAGAGGATATGGGCCCTCATAGGCCATGTTTTTCATCTTTTACCATCATTGGTCATTGTGATCTTTATCTTCTTTTTATCGGTTTTTGGATATTTTAGGCTAGGTCGTTAGACCTTTTGACGTAGTTGTGAGGATATTTTTGTAGAGCTAGGTAGAAGACCTAGAGACTCTTGGTTTTTACATGAACCCTTGTAGGTCGATGTATGTTTTGTTCTAGGGAAAACTATGTGGGAGAGGTTGGATGGTGTTTTCCAATTCCTTTTTAGCAGGGAGATGGACGGGCCTTCAGAAAAAATCTTAGTGTACTCTTATAAGTGACGATCATGTATTATCTTGATTCGTCTTGAGTATTCTAAGAACGCTTCGGCCCTACAATGAGAACCTTTTTCTTTCTTAATTTTCTTCACTATTGAGGAGGGAACATGTTTTGGTTATGCTTAAGGGGTGGTGTAAGGTAATCCATATGGTTGGGAGAGGACCTTTGGCCATTTGAGTGTATTTTTCCTCATTTTCTATTGAACTTTAGTGTTTCCAGTGAGCTTTTGAGCTTAGAGTTTTCTTTTTATATGAAGATAGGGGTATTCCTATGGTGGGGAGTATCAGACCAGTCGTAGTTAAATATCTTACCTTTAGAAGGTGGTATTTAACACTATAAGACTCGTTGTTGGGGAGTCTATATGGATTGGTTTCGTATATTCTCTGGTTGTTAGCATTTTTTCTACTCGTTTCATCAGGCTTCTCGGGGATGATAGGGTTTATGGTGGGGAGTTTGAAAAAACCCGTGTTTTTTCAAACTGCAATTTTGAGAAGAAATTTGAATTTTTTTGTTGGATGCTTGTGAGGGGTAAAATAGTATTTTTTTTACCAAACAAAAGACCTCATATAATTCTCTTTACATCTCTGTGGGTCCCAGAATATGGTGTTTACCTTAGGACAAGAGTTTGGTGGAAATTTGAGTTGTTCTAATTTTAGCAGAATATTTAATATTTAATATTATTAAGTTAAATATTAATTTTTTCATGTAGTTTTGATTGGAGACAACTTTTAAATGGAGTGTCATATTGGGATTCCTTCTACACCATTGAGTCTGAAATGGGATGTTTATCCTAGGTGAGGCGTAAACTCAAGTCGGGTGTTAGGGCCAGCTCGGGCCCCTTTTTCTTTTCCTTATTTTCTTCTTTTCATTTTCTTCTTCTTCTTTCCTCCCCCTCCATGAGAATTCCTTCTATGTTATCCAGCATGGACTTTTCCTATTAGGGAAAAGGGATATTTATAAATAGAAGGATGTGGAAGTTAATATGGGTACCTTTTTGAAGCTCTCGACGCGTTGAGTCAGCGTGCGGCATCTGTGGATGGTGAAATCAACTGAAGCTTTGGTGGCTTCCTCCCAAAGTTATTTCCATTTACGTTTTCACCATATATCCCCTTAAAACATGTTTTTTTAAGTTTCAAAATCTTTTTTATGCTTTCTTGTTGCATCTTAAGGTCGGATCTACGGTTTCGGGGGCGAAAACGAGTGTTTCGGGCATTTTGAGGGATTTCCCATCGGAAAACCCAAGTAACATAGTGTGTGTTCTAGGGGAACACACCATTTGTTCTTTCCATTTGAGGAATAATAATTTTTCTTAAGTACATGCAATGTACTCTGATTACACACCATGTGGTGGTTGGTCGTGTGTCCAACCATGTGAAAAAGAACATGAAATAGGGGTTTTTAAGGAGTACACATCGTGTACTGGGAGTACAGATACTGTAGTGGCACATGGGCATGTTTTCAGGTGAAATATACATGGGATGGTATTTTGTGAATAGTAAAATCTGTGTACAGTAACTTTCATGTCATTTACTACAACAAAGGAAGACCCCATGTACTCTAGAGTACATGCCATGTACTTCTTCCAGCCTTTTTTTGTCCGGGGGTTCATTAAACCGCTGTAAGTTATAATCCAGGGGGTCGTTTCGCATTCCGTCTATGGTCTCATGAACCTTATTTTTAGGAGGACCAATTGAGGCTAGTTGGATAACGTTTTTGGTTTAGAATGATCCTCGATGGTGTAAAACATCCAAAAATATAATAATAATATCTTAATTATTATTATTTAGAGATTATTGAATCGGACGTATCTTTCACATTTGATGTCCATTTTTCACACTGTTAGTGGCATTAAGACCCAGATTTAAAATTAGACATTTAGGGACTAATTTACGGTGATTAATACCAAAATCAGGTGTGTTCACCACATAGGATCATTATGGTGAATAGTATCATTTTCATCTGTTGAACATTTTGAGAGTGTGAGTAGTCCATTCTAATAGTTTTTCTATTTAGATCAAAATGGTAGAATCCTATTGAAATTTAGAGGTCATATAAATGGTTTTTTGGAGGTTTCTATCTAAATTAAGAGGTTCTTCCTCCAGTTATCGAGTTCAGTTGTCACCTGATAGTGTGACTTGGCATGGATGATAGGTTGGGTGTTTGGACCAACCTAGTTAATAACTTTGACCTGAGGTGAGCGATGATATATCTCTCATGACTTATGCTTTTGAGGATGTTCCATTGTGGGATGTTCCCTTCTGGCCTATGAGGCTGAGAGACCAGGTGTTCTCGAGAATACCCTATAGGATTCCTCCCTTAGTCTTTGCTAAGGATCTCGAGTAGGATTACTTTGCTTGTGTTTACCTGGAGGATCCCAAGTTGGATGCCTTTTTAGTGTTTGACTTGAGGGACCTAGTGAGGGATTGTGGTTTGTGCAACCCAGATTTTTATGTCAGGTTTTGGTAGAGATGGTGTTCAAGTTTCACCTAAAACTTTTGTCAAACTAGCAAACCCATAGATCCATGGTTGTAGTGTTGGGTTGGCCATTCAGTCCACCCTCACTCTTTGTTATGTCTCACTTGTCTGTTACGGATCCATTGATTTTCACTATAGGTGCTTCCGAGTTGGTGGTCATTGAGCATGATGTGAGGTGTCTTTCTATATTCTTTTGGGATTCTTGGACATACTCACCTGGGATTTGACTTCTAATCCATGTTATTTCTGATATTTATTATACCTAGAGGTATTACCTAGGAATTGTTTATTGATCCTTACTTGATGCAATTGGTAATGTAAATTTTTTTCCCATGTGATTTGATTATGTTAAACCATTTGATAGTTTAATTCAAAAGTTTTGTTTTTTGAAATGGAATGTGAAATGTTTTAACAGAGGTAATTATAAATGGGAGAGTTAGAGTCTTGGTTAAAAGACAAGGTCAGGCTCATGTGACTAATTTCATCTTATATACCTTGGGTGAACCATTGTCTCAGTTAAAAGACAATGGACGGGTTAAAGAGGATAATTATGTAAAGGCCATGAGTGAGCCATGATAGGTTGGTCAGGTTCATTGAGAGTTATTTTTAAAATGTCGAGTGAACCTAGGATCTATTAAGGGATTCTCAGGATGGGCTCTTTTGGAAACTGTTATAAATGATACATACTAAAATGCAGATATACCGGGCTTGGACCTGATACATGCTGAAATATTGATACATTGGGCTTGGCCCTGATACATGTTGAAATTCTTATACACCAGTCTTGGACCTAATATAATATAAAATGATTATACTCCCACGGGCGAGGTTTTGATATGCCTGCAGGCACGGTTTTCTGAGTCTCAATTGGATTCATGGGCTTATGCTCCCTGTTTGCTGACTAGTGACCTTTTATAGGATTGACCATCAGTATATGGTATCCTAGTTAATGATTGGAGGTGAGTATTTGTGAACCCAAGTGTAGGACGAGTATCACCCTGTGGTGATGTAGCTTGCTCAGAGATATAATTTCGGTGTTGGCCGAAGAAGGTACATGTCGATCGGGATTACGAAACCAAGGATCGACTACTATTGTGGTTTCTTGTTGTTTTATTCACTTACTCATGAATATTCAAATTTATCTATATGTGTATAGGTATGGGACTATACATGTGTACATATATGGGTATGGACATCCGTGGTGGAACTTACCCAGTTGAATGGGATTACAGACCCTGGGTTTGATTGTGGTTTCACATTTGGTTTACTTCTTTTATCATGTTCCGTTTAGGCAGATCACATTGTGGTTGCATGCACTTTTAGCATCATAGGTATAGGTTTCTTTCCAAGGTGCCCTATTGAGATTATTTCTCACCCCTGCACATACACCTCAGTGTACATGTTGACCTTTGGTCTACTTTTTAGGTTGATCATGAGTTGTGTAGTAGATAGGGCTAAAGCCCAGTGTTGCATGATCGAGCGGAGCTGCTCGAGTGGTTCTATTGATCGGTCTGGTACAGTTCGACAGTGTCTGGAGATTGGGTATGTGGGTTGTCTCGGAGTTATTAGTTGAGACCTGTACTTTTACTTTTAACTTCTTTTGTACTTGTATATGTATGGTTGGCCCATTGGGTGACCAGTGTTGTATTGTATTGCATCATTTTTCGGGCTTTTACAACATTTTACTATTACATCTTGTTCTATTTCAATTTTTTATTTCTTCCACACTCCGTTTACTTTCTATTGTGTATGATACATAGTTATTCCCATTTTTTCTTACTATGGTATGAAGAAATAGTCTCCCCACTATCACACCTTAGGCCCTTATTTCTAGTCGGCAGCCTCTAGTGTACGGGGAGGCACGCTTGAGGCCTTGTGGCAAACTGGATCAGAGCACAATTTTAGTGGATTTCAGGTCATGACGTAACAAAGTGGTATCAGAGTAGTTTTCATTTTCTAGTCTTTACTATTTGGGATATGTAATATAGGAGTATTAGGAATGTGTCAAAACCTATGATGGATATCAGACTGGTGTGTTGAGAACACTTGTTCTGGTAAGAAGTCCTGGTTTCCAAGGTTTGGGATTATTGTTATGATTTGTGATGTTACAATTGTATATGATTTTTTCCTTGATCGGCGCACATTTTGTGTGTGGGTGTTTTGATTTACAATGTATCTATGGCTCTTCTCCATTGGTAATATGCCATGGATCGTTTTTGACTCCTGTTCAGCAAAGGAAATAGGAGTTTCATGCATCATGCTAGGCACGTAGGATTCATATCATATAGGTCTACTAGTGTGTGTTTTTACTGATGGCTGAGACCTTTGGGTCTACTTACACATACTTTTACCTTGATGGAAGGTTTGCAGATCCACATTGAGGTGTTTTTTTGAGAATATGATGACTTTGTTCTCATGCACAGGTGGTGTAGTGACCCTAGTATGTTGATATGGCAAGTGATGTTTTTTTATTTAACCCCCTGTTGGGAGTTTTTTCTGAAGTAGTGGTTATCTAGTAGGCTTGTTTAGTACGATACCGATGAATACCAAGTATTTTTTTGTAAACAAAACCTACTTGGGGTATTTCCATATATGAATACCCAATGATTTTTAGCTTAGTTTCTCTTCTTCTTTGGTTGTAACTTCCAAGTAGTAGTTCCTTCTAAGTATGATTGGAGAGGATTTGGGCCCTCGTAGGCCATGTTTTTCATCTTTGACCCTCATTGGTCATTGTGATCTATACCTTCTTTTGATCGGTTTTGGATATTTTGGGCTACGTGGTTAGACCTTGTTACCCAGTTGTGAGGATATTTATCTAGGTCTAGGTGGAAGACCTAGAGACTCTTGGTTTTTACTTGAACCCTTGTAGGTCAATGCATGTTCTGTTCTAGGGAAACCTGTGTGGGAGTGGTTGGTCGGTGTTTTCAAATTCCTTTTTAGCCTAGAGCTGGACACACCTTTGGTGAAATATTAGTGTACTCCTATAAGAGATGATCATGTGTTATCTTGATTCATCTTGAGTATTATAAGAAAGCTTCGGCCCTACGTTGAGAACCGTTTTCTTTCTTAATGTTCTTCCCTATTGAGGAGGGAACCTGTTTTGGTTGCTCTTAAAGAGTTGTGTAAGGTAATCCATATGGTGGGGAGAGGACCTTTGGCTATTTGAGGGTAGTTTCCCTAATTCTATATTGAACTTCAATGTTTCCAGTGATATTTTGATCTCAGTGTTTTCTTTTTAGATGAAGATAGGGGTATTCCTCTGGTGGGGAGTATCAGATCAATCGCAGTTAAATATCTTCCATTTAGAAGGTGGTATTTAACACTATAAGACTCGTTGTTGGAGAGTTCAGATGGAATTGTTTCTTATATTCTCTGGTTGGAAGCATGGTTTCTTCTAATTTCATTAGGCTTCTCAGGGATGAGAAGGCTTATGGTGGGGAGTTTGAAAGAACCTGTGTTTTTCCGGACTGAATTTTTGAGAAGAAATTTTAATTTTGCTATTGGATGATTGTGAGGGGTAAAATGGTCTTTTTTACCAAACAAAATGCCTCATATAATTCTATTTACATCTTCGTTGGTCTCAGAATATGGTGTATACCCTATGATAGGAGTTTGGTGGAAATTTGAGGTGTTCGAATTTTAGCAGAATATTTAATATTTAATATTGTTAAATTAAATATTAATTTTTTCATGTAGGTTTGATTGGAGATAAATTTCAAATGGTGTTTCATATTGGGATTCCTTATACACCATTGAGTCTGAAATGGGTTGTTTATCCTAGGTGAGGAATAAACTCGAGTTGGGCATCGGGGCCAGCTCAGGCCCCTTTTTCGTTTCATTATTTTCTTCTTTTCATTTCCTCCTTCTTTCCACCTCCTCTATGAGAATTCCTCTTATGTTATCCTGCATGGACTTTTCCTATGAGTTAAAATGTATATTGATAATGAGAGGGATATAGAAGTCAATATGGGTACCATTTCGAAGATCTCAACGCATTGAGTCGGCATGCGGCATCTGTGGATGGTGAAATCAACCGAAGCTTCGGCGGCTTCCTCCCAAACGAAGTTACATTTAAGTTTTCACCAAAGATCCCATTTGAACATGTTTTTTTAAGTTTATTATTATTTTTTATACTTTCTTGTGGCATATTGAGGTTGGATCTGTGGTTTCGGTGGTGAAAACGGGTGTTTCGGGTGTTTTGAGGGATTTCCCGTCGGAAAACTCAGGTAACATAGTGTGTGTTCTAGGGGAGCACACCATGTGTTCTTCCCATTTGAGGAAGAAGAATTTTTCTTAAGTACATGAAATTTAATCTGAGTACACACCATGTGGTGGTTGGTCGTGTGTCCGACCCTGTGAAAAAGAACACAGAATAGTGGTTTCTAAGGAGTACACTTCTTATACTAGGAGTATACGTCGTGTACTGGGAGAACACGTAGTGTAGTGGCACATGGGCATGTTTTCGGGTAAAAATTCACATGGGATGGTATTTTTTAAATAATAAAATCCGTGTATAGTAACTTTCATGTCATTTACTACTACAAAGGAAGACCCCATGTACTCTAGAGTACATTCCATGTACTTCTTCCGGCCTGTTTTCGTCCGGGGGTTCATTAAACCTTTGTATGTTACAATACAGGGGTCTGTTTTGCATGACATTTGCAGCCACATGACCCTTAAATTGAGGAGGAAATTTTGAGGCTATTTGGGGAGCTTTTTTTGTTGGGAACTATGCTCGGTGGTGTGAAACATCTAGAAATATAATAATAATATATTAATTTTTATTATTTGGCGATTATTAAATCAGACGTATCTTCTGTGTCTGATGTCCTTTTGACGCACTGTCAGTGGAATTGTGAACCTGATTTAAAGGCGGACATTTAGAGAATGATTACAGATGCTTAAGACTGAAATCAGATGTGGGCCCCATCCAGGATAGTTACGATGAATAGTACATTTTTCATCGATTGACTATTTTGAGCGTGTGAGTAGTACATTCTTATATTTTTTCTGCATAGATCACAATGGTCGAATACTCTTGACATTTAGGGGTTATATAAATGTTTTTTGGGGGTTTGTATCTTAATGAGGAGGTTATTTCTACATTTATTGTGTTCAGTTGTCACCTGAGAGTGAGACTTGGCATGGATGAAAGGTTGGGTGTTCGGACAAACCTAGTTGATACCTTTGACCTGAGATGAGCTATGAGATATCTCTTGTGACCAATGATTTTGAGGATGTTCCCTTGTGATATATTCTCTTCTGGCCTATGAGGACGAGAAACCAGGTGTTCTTGAGGATCCCCTATAAGATTCCTCCCTTACTCTTCGCTAAGGATCCTGAGTAGGATTCCTTTGCCCATGTTTACCAGGAGGATCCCGAGTAGGATGCCTCAATAGTGATTTACTTGAGGGACCTAGTGGGTGCCCGTGGTTTGACTGACCCTGAGTTGTATGTCAGGTTTGGGTAGAGATGGTGTTCGTATGTCACCTAGAACTCGTGTTGAACTAGTAATCCCATGGGGTTGTGGTTGTAGTGTTGGGTTGGGAATTTATTCCACCCTCACTCTTTTATATTTCATTTGTTTATTACTGATGTAGTGATGTTCACCAGAGGTGCTTCTTGGTTGGTGTCCATTGAGCCTGATGTGAGGCATCTTTCTATATTTGTTTGGGATGCTCGTACATGCTCTCCTAGGATCTGGCTTCTGAGCCATGTTATTTATGATATTTACTATACCCAGAGGTATTACCTGGGAATTGGATATTGAGACTTACTTGATGAAATTGGTTATTTAAATCTTTTCCCACAAGATTTGATTATGTTAAACCATGTGATAATTTAATTCACATGTGTTGTTTTTGAAATGGGGTGTGAAATGTTTAAAAAGAGGTAATTAATAATGGGAAAGACACAATATTAGTTAAAATACATGGTTGAGCTAATGTGACTAATTGCATCTTATATACCATGGGTGAACCATTTTCTCAGTTAAAAGACAATAGATGGGATCAAGAGGTTAATTATGTAAAGGCCATGAGTGAGCCATGATAGGGTGGTTGGGCTCATTGAGGCTTATTTTGAAAATGTCGAGCAAACCTAGGATTAATTGAAGGATTCCCAAGACAGGATCTTTTGGAAAATGTTATAAATGATACATGCTGAAATGCTAATATAACATACTTGGTCTGGATACATGCTGAAATGCTAACTGAGCTTGGCCCTGATACATGCTGAAATTATTTTACACCGGTCTTGGCCCTAATACTTGCTGATATGCTGATATTTTTACGGGTGAAGTTTTTATATGCCTACGGGAAAGGTTTTCTGAGACTCAGTTGGATTCATGGGCTTATGCTCTGTGTTTTCCAACAATGGACCTTTTACAAGATTGATAGTCGTTTTACGGTATCCTAGTTTGTGATAGGAGGCAAGTATGTGTGAACCAAAGTGTATGACGAGTATCCTCCTATGGTGACATAGCTTGCATAGAGATATAATTCTATAATTGGCTGAAGTAGGTACATGTCAATCAGGCTTACTAACCCAAGTATCTAATATTGTTGTGGTTTCTTATTGTTTGTTTCACTTACTCGTGAATATTCATATTTATGTATATGTGTATAGGTATGGGATTATACATGTGTACATATATAGATATGAACATCCATGGTGGATCTTACCCAGTTGAAATGGATTACAGACCCTAGGTTCAACTGTGGTTTCATATTTGGTTTACTTCTTTTTTTGTGTTCTAGCTAGGCTGAGCACGTTGCTATTCCATACACTTATAGTAGCATAGTTATAGGTTTCTTATTGGGGTGTCCTACTGAGATTATTTCTCACCCCAGCACGTGCACCATGTTTTACATCTAGACCTTTTTTCTGGTTTTCATGTTAAGCATGATTTACGTGGTGGATAGGGCTGAAGCCCAGTGTTGCATGATCGAGCAGAGCTCCTCAAGTGGTTTTACTGATTGGGCTGGAACAATTAGATAGTTTCTAGAGATCGGGTATGTGGGTTCACTCAAAGTTAGTAATTGAACCCTATACTTTTACTTTCAACATCTTTTGTACTTATATTTGTATGGTTAGCCCAATGCGTGACTAGTGTTGTATTGTATTGCATAGCTCTTCATGATTTTATAGCATTTTTCTATTACATCTTTCTCTATTTTGGTTTTTTATTGATTCTGCACACTGTTTACTTTCTATTTTGTATGATACTTAGTTTTATTCATTTTTTTCTTACTCTGGTATGAGGGTATAGTCTCCCCAGTATCACACCCTAGGTCCTCTCTGCTAGTTGGCAGCCTCTGGCATACGAGAAAGCGTTCTTGGGGCCTTGTGGTGAACCAGCTCGGAGCACCAGTTTAGTGGATTTCGGGTCAAGATGTTATAGTCTGGATCAACCTCCATCTCATGAGCACTTCCATTTAGTGGGTCTTGAACTTCTCCAAGTGCGTATATTCTTCTATCGATTCATTGACTTATGTGTTACTTTTCAATAAAATTAGTATTTCAAGCCACAAACACTTTGTGTTCAGTAGGGTTATAAAAATAATATCCACTTTTTTCTTAGTATAACTAAAAAATAATAATTTGTATAACACCCTAGTATTTTATGATATATTTCTCTTTAAATAAATTTAAATTCTTTGATATCTTGTGATATACTCAAACGTGAGTCTAAATGAACCATAACATAGTATATTTTTATAACTCAGTCATTAAATAGGAGGATAGAATACGAATAAACAAATTTTGAAAACAAATTATAAAGGTTTTACATAAATAAAATATATTGATAAATAGGTACTCAGTTTTTAGTAAAGTGGTTATATTCTCCAAAAAAATATTTTTACTCAAAAATAGCTTTTATTTATTTTTATGAGAAAATAATATAATTAATTTTTTACACTTTTAGTAAATTTATTTTACAAAATTAACATTATTTTTGAAATAATCATGACAAAATTATATTAGAGTGACTTTTTATAATTTTCAAGAAATATTTATTTTTTAATGAATAGTGAAAATACTAAATATTACTAAAAATGACTTTTCAATTAATGAATTTAAAAAGTTAGATTTTATTTTAAAATGGTTTAAAATTAAAAATTAGTTCATTTATAATATAAATAATCCAATTATGTTCATTATAATTAATTTTATATTGGATTTTTTGGTGAAAACATTTTATGCTTATGAAAACATTTTTTTCAGGAAAAGTACTTTTAGTCGCATTTTGAAGGTTTGATTTTAATTTGAATTATTCCACATCTGTGAATTTAATTTTATAAAATGGATTAAATATTATTAATAATCTTTTAAAAAATTATAATGATTTCACTTTCAATTTTTTGTCACAATTAATAGTAAAAATAGTAAAAATATGTCACTGTGGTAAATGTTAAAATGGGTTTACCATAGGTTAGAATAGGTTTACCGGTGGTTGAACCAAGATAAAAGGGTACGAATGCAAATTAGAATTTTATAAATCCTATTTAATGGCCATATTTTAACCTCATACTATCATAAATTAGAATATTTATCCATTTAGAATCATTTTTCTTAAGTATGACTTTATTATATTTTAATCTTTTAAGAAATTCGAAGTGTCTACTCTCTCCCACTTATAAAAGGACACCCCTCCTTTCTCTTATTTACACCACATTGAACCATATAAATTGAAAAAACACTACCCAATTACATTCTAAAATTTATTGTACAATAATTATAGAATCTAGAATTCCTAAAATATCACTCCAAGGGTCCTTAAGAATTTATCTAAATGAGGCCAACCGAAGGGGAGGTAATCATCCTGCTCGACCTCTTTGAAATTATTTATTCTTACACATCATATAAATATATGGTATTAATAATAAAATAATAATTTAAGTTTACTAAATATAGTTAAATGTTATTATGTTTATATAACCACTATTATTCACCATCTTCTCCATAAAATGGGAGGTGGAGTATCACTTGTGCGTTTGTGAAGACTACCACATACACATAGTGATACAATTAATTTTTAATCATGATATTTAATGGATGGTTATTATGATGGGTTTATGTTTTTAATATTATATATATTACATAATTATTATTTTATAATTATAATATCATATATATCTTCTTACCTTCCAATTTTTTGGAAGACAATAACATTTCTCGTGCAAACATGTGGACTATCACCTCCATGAAGCGATGTGATTTTTTTTATTTCTATTTTAATTGAATGGTAATAAGGATATATTTAATATATTTGTGTTTTTTGTGATATAATAATGTTTTTATAATTATAAAATAATTTTTTTATTTTTTTAGTTTTTTTGAAACTGAAAACATCATTCATGCATATGTACAACTTATTGTCACTGTGAATAGTGAAAATCATTTTTCTATCACTAAATTTTATTGATGATTATAAATATGTATATAATGATTATATATGATATTTATACCATTATATATATTCTATATATGATGGAACCATTATCAATGTAAAAGGATCAAAACCACCAAACTGAATTTCCTATGAAAAGTGAAATAGTTTACCTTAGGAAATGATGATTTTAATAAGGATTTATTAATAAATGGGTATTAAATTTTATAATTGGGTAATAAATTATATTATAATTATGTAAATTATTATGTTATATAATTATAATAAATTTAAATTTATTATATATGAGGTTATATAACTTTCTAAGAAAAACAAAATTAAGGCAAGATATTTTCATCTCACTTTTATTTATATGAGAAATAAGAAATATTCACCACTTATTTCATTTATGTGGTTAATATACTTCCCATGAATTAATTTTATGATTTTTATCATAAAAATTATTTTGATTTATATATCCAAATAATTTTATCTATTTCATGAGGTTGTGATTCAAAATTTATCAAAGTGTCAAGTGATTTATGTTATAATCTCGTTGTTTATTGGGATTATTTATGATTAAGTTTATGATGATGAAATTTTATAACCTATATCTCAAGAATCCCATTAAATTTTTATCATATATTTATTTATATATATTACATGTTTCCCTTTCAATTTCCTCTCTTTAAGTACTCAAGATACAAAGAAAATGTTTTATGGAAAACCAACTATATTTCTCTCTTCAGTCAAAAATCCTTTTTCTTCTATATCTATGATTTATGAAAATTTTAAAAAAATGTTTTCTTATATTATCCATTGATTTATTAAATTAATTTTAACCATAATTTAAATTTTTTCCAAATTTTTTAAAAGGAATAATCTTTTCATTTTCTGAATGAAGTACTTTTGACCTTTCACCCAAAATATGAAAGGAATATTTGTTTTAATGTACACAGCATGAATAAATTTTTTCCAATATTGTAACTTCTCAATGATTTAAAGATTATATTAAAATTCTAAATGGTTATTTTCAAATAAAAAATTTTTCCTTGATATTTAGGAAATTTTTAGATTTTAAATAAGTGAACTCAAAGTGAAAAATGGTATTTTCTGTAAGAAATATTCTTGTGATATTTTAAAGGAATTTTTTATTTAATATAACATCATTTGATGTTTCTTATGATTTAATTGGGATATGATACATGGATACAATACTTTTTATTTATCTATATATTTTATGGTTATTATATAGAGATATTTATGAAACCCATTTATTATCTAAAGGTAATGAAATATTGAGATGTTTATGAAACATGTTTCCTTTCCATGGGTTATGATATATGATTTATGATTTATGATATTTTAGAACACATATGAATGGATTGTGATTATGTGATGGGTGGTCCTATAATTATATATCTCTCCAAAGCATTAGGTACATATGTATATCTCATGAGATAATAAGAACGAGAATGGGGAGAGAAACCAATTCAGTAAGGAACTATGTTAGCTATGATAGTCTAGGGAGTAAAACATAATTAATTATATGATAGAATGGGAAGTGAAACCAATCCACTATTATATTCTTAGTAGTGATCCTTGACTAAGGAAATTATTTTATATTTTTATATGTATGTTATAAACTTTTTTCTTATGCCAATGTTAATCTCCTATGGCTCATGTTATTTTCTTCTTTTATGATCCATGTATTATGAGCCACCAAGATTTGTGACATGATTAAATATTAAGATATATGATATTTTTTGTATGGTTTTCAAATGTTAATATCATTTTATTATATCATAATTATCATGTTATTCTTAAGTGACCATTAATGTATCCCTTATTTACCCTTATTGAGCATAGAAGCTCACCCTTTATTATGTTTCCATTCTCTGGGTTAGAAAGAAAAGTTTTAAGTAGGGTATGTCTAAGAAGAGTAATATGTGGGATGATCTTTCAGGGAGATTTTGAAAATGTTTCATAAAATAAGAAGAGTTTTTATCTAGTCTCTAAATACACTAAAACATTATTGTTCCTGGATGGATCATATTGTTATGTTTTGAATATTCATCTAATAATATATTATGCGTGAAAGTTATGGGTCTATATAGTTGGTATCCTCTTGGGGTTTAGTTAATATTTGGATATTAAGATTAAATAATATTATAAAGAACATGGGGATAATTATAAGTATATGATAACATACTAAATTTTTGGTAAGGAATAGATTATGGGGTTTTATAAGAAATAAATCTATATATATACACTACAAGTGGATGTGGTTTCGGTATAGATTCATCTATGGGTAATAACCCTAAAAAGAGTTGGTCAAATATATCCCAAATATAATTATAGTTAATGGTGAGTGTGAACTTACTCTTTACCTAGTTTGACACTCTTTGGGGATATGCTTGGGTTAAATAACATTTTATTTAATAACCATTATAAAGTATTTGAATAGATGATGACCATTAGTATCCAAGTATAAACCTACGGTGTCATATATTGAAAATATATTATCATGATTTAGACATACTATGAATATTTTTTCATGATTAGTCACTCTAATTAATGATTCCTGATATTCATGCTCTCTATTTTTGTTTTAGTAAAGGATTTGAGATATAATAATAAAGTAGAGGTGGATATGGGTATGCTCAAATATTGAAGTTCCCTATATAATAATATTTGTATGAAATAATTTATATCATGAAATGTCTCAATGAATGTTTATCCATATCATCGGTGATTAGATATTTAATTATCAATGAAAACCCCTAAATATATGATGATGGAATCTCAATTATATTATTCTTCTCTATTTGATGTTTTTAAAAATGTACTTCCTATAAATCTATTTATTCTCCCTCTTGTTGAATTTGATGTTGTTTTAGGCACGAATTGGATTTATTTATAAAAATACCATACCTATTTCATTGTAAAGGAAGTCACATTTGATATTCCAATCCAATATATGATCATTTATCATTGCGATGATAAATATAAACATATAATCTAAATGACATAAATTATATAGGTATTGATTCCTTTTGAAAAGGGGTGATTATCTCATATGGTTTATGAGAAACTAAACATCAAATATACACCTATTTTATGGTAATTTTTTAATGTTTTTCAAAAACAGTTTCCTAGTATTTCTCCAAATCATGATGTTGAGTTTTCAAAAGAACTCATACCTACTCCTACAACTATTTCAAAGACTCCTTATTTAATGGCCCTGATTGAGTTACCGAAATTAAAGTAGAGAATCTAGGTGAATCTTGGTAAGGTATTCTTTCATCCAATTTTTTTAACATGGAGTGCACCAATACATTTTTTTAAGAAGAAAGATAGATCAATTTGACTCTACATTTACTATCAGGAACTGAAGAAGATCACAGTAAAGATTATGTATCATATTCCCTATATTGAAAATTTATTCAAAAAATTATGAGGATATGAATATTTTTCCAAGATTGATCTTCGATCTAGATACTATCAGTTGAGGGTCAAAAATGGAGACATACCCAAGAAATCCTTCTGTTCGAGGTATAGAAACTATGAATTTATAGTAATTTCATTTGACCTTAATAATTCTCCCACTATCTTCATGTATTTAATGAATAGAGTATTTTTTGATTTTATTTATTAGTTTTTGGTATTATTTATTGATGATATTCTTCTATATTCCAAGATAAAATGGGATCATGAAACTCATTTGAGGATTATTTTAAAGACCATAAGGAAGGATATGTTATATGAAAAAATTACCAAGTATGAATTTTGGCTATGTAAAGTTTTATTTTTTGGGCCATATAGTCTCAAGCGAGGGTATATCACAGGATCCATCAAAGACATAAGTAATTGATCATTGGCCTATAACAACCATTATAGATGAGATCTATAGTTTTCTTGATTTGGATAGATATTATCACTGCTTTGTGGATAATTTATTATAACTACATAATCCACTCACCATGTTAACTCATAAGGGATCTAAGTTCCTTAATATGGATTTATATGAGTAAAATTTCAAGGAACTGACGAGAAAGTTATTCTGTGCACCTGTGATTACACTATCCTATAGTAAAGAATTATTTGGGATATATAGCATTGCATCGAAGAATTAACCATGATGAATACTCATATATAATGATATGGTGATATATTATGCCTCATTAAAATAAAATCATCACGAGAAAAATTACCCAAATCATTATTTGGAGTTAGCTAAAGTATTTATTTCATTAAAGATGTGGAGGAATTATCATTATGGATAAAGGTGTGATGTATATAATGATTATAAAAATTTAAATTATATATTCACTTAGGAATAGTTTAATATTCTTCAGATAATATAGTTGGAGTTGATTAAAGATTTTGAGAACTCAATACATTACCATTATGGGAAAGTGAACAAGGTTTCTGATGCTTTTAGTCGAAAAGATCATGCTAGATTATTTATGACGAGGATCACAAAAGATCTTTTAATTAATTATTTTCAAAGGATTATTCTATAAATTTTGAAGGAAGGGGAGAAATCATATCTTACTCAAATGAGTGTTCAACCATCAATCCAAGTAAATGTTAAAGACACATAGAAGAAAGATGTAGAGTTGTAAACAAAGGTAATAAATTTTTTTGAGTTATAACTTGATTATAATTGAATGATAAGGTTTTGGAACCCTATATGTGTCCCATAAATACTATACATAAAGAAGGAGTTATTGGATGAAGCTCTTACTTCATCATTCTCTATTCATCCTAGAAGTTTGAATATGTATAGATATCTGAGAGAGTATTTATGGTGGTACAACATGAAGAGATATATTCTAGAGTATATATCTTAGTTATTAGTATTTCATAAAGTTAAGGCTATGATATGTATGTATAAGGTTATGTTACTACCATTAACTATACTTGAGTGGAAATGGGAACCATCACCATGTATTTTTTCATCAAACTCCCCCAAAACATCTAAATTCTATAATGCTATTTGAGTCGTATTAGATCACCTTATAAAGTAATCACACTTAATTGTTATTAAATAATATTTCTCTCTTGAATGTATTGATATAATATATACTAAGTAAGTGGTAAGGTTTTATAGAGTACCGTAATCCATTTTATATGATCAAGATCCATGGTTTTCCTCAAAGTTCGGGCGAATTTTTAGAAAGGTCTGAATACAAAGTTGCATTTTCCTAATACTTATCATCCTATAGTAGATAGTCAGTCTAATAGAATAATTCAAAACATAGACGATATTCTAAGATATTTCTCTATATATTTCAAAAGGGGGTTGGGATCATCACCTTTCAATCTTCATTCTGCCTCAGGTCCGCTTTGGAATCTCTTCGACCTTCTGCTCGGCGCTCTCTGACGGCGGTTCCTCTTCCATTAGAGGCATCAAGATTTCAGGTCACGGCTGCTTTGGTATTTCCCACTGGTTGGTGGCCTATCTCCGCTCTTTCGCTGGGTAGGGCTACATTTGGCGGTGCAGTGAAGCCAATGGTCATTGTTCCAGCCTCTCCTGGCCGAGGGTCAGCTCAACGGTTCGGTCTCAGCTGGAAGCGTGTACGACAATTTGAGGCGGTCTTCGGGTGAGATCAAGAGGGCGGCGACGGGATCTGGATCTGTCTTGTGTTTGGCGTTTGCTAGTTTGTGACTCTGGGGTCGCGTTCGCTCTGCATTGCGGCGACGGTGTGAACAAGATGCAAGGGGATCGTCATGCATCAGATTGATGTTTGGGTTTGTTTTTTTTTTTCCATCTGTGGTTTTGGATCTGGACCGATAATGATGAAGGGATGATGAACAACGGTGGAACTCAACAACGTTCTAGTTGATATGGATGAGGTCGTTCGATTCGCGGATGACTATGGTTTGACGTTGCAGATCGGGAGTTTTGGTGGATCGTGGCGCTTCATGTCGACTTTGGTTGTTTTATTCTTTGATTTTGTTTTTATGGTGGGATATGATGAAGATGGCAGTTTGTCGTTGTCCCGGCATGTCTCGCCGGTGATGTTCGTAAGGCGGGGAGTATCTTGGATTCGCGGTGATGCCAGAGGGGGTCTCGCTGACGATGAACAGTCTGGTTGTTGATGGTGAAGTTGATGGGTTTGATGGCTGGGTGTGTTTCGAGATGTGAGCGGCCCGAGGAAGCATGGAAAGGTGTGCGGTGATGGCATGCTGATCGAGCTAGATGGTTTTTTGAGTTTAAAATTTCAAAGTTGTTTTTAAATGTATGGTGCGGGGATGTTTTGTAATGGGTACCGGCAACCCTTAAACCGGTTTTCTTTCTCTTTTTAATAAATGGTCATAGGGTTATCCTCTGACGGCTTTTCTGGTATATTTCAATTGAGCATTTAAATGGATCCTTATGAATACCTTTATCGAAATAAGTATATGAATCCATCATGCAGGTATAAATATGTAGAAATAAAGATATTGGGATATGAACTAGTAGAAGAAATTGAGAATAAGGTAAGAGTCATTTAATAGAACATTAAGGTATCCTAGAGTCAAAATTAAATATATGTTAATAATCATCTATGAGATATGGAATTCAAAGTTAATGGGAAGGTATTACTATAAATTTCTCTATGAAATAAGGTTATGATAATCAAAAAAAAGTTAAAGTTGAACCCTAGGTATATTGCCCCCTTCATGATTCTTGATCGAGTAGGGATGGTGTCTTGTTTCTTGGAACTTCAAATAAATCTCTCTCAAGTTCATGAGGTTTTCTATGTGTCTCTTCTAAAGAAGTACATGCCTCATCTTTCACATGTACTAAATCTAAAAGTTTTACCACTAGGTTGTGATCTTCATTATGAATACCAATAATTTTAAATCTTGGATTTTTGAGATAAATTGTTATAGAAAAAGACTACTCACTTGGTTAAAGTTTTTTTAGAGGGATCATAAATTAAAATAAGATACATAGAAACCCAAGGATGTGATGAAACATAGATATCCTAATTTTTTTGTATTAGAGTGACATAATTTTGTGGGATAAAACAATCTTAAGGTTTTTTAAAGTAACACCCCTATATTTTATAATGTATTTCACTTCGAATAAATTTAACTTCTTCAAAACCTTGGGATACATACAAACCCAAGTCTAAATGAACCATAATATAGTATATCGTTATAAACGAGCCATTAAATTAGAAGATTCAATAATAATAAAAATTGAGAATTATCTATTAATTTATTAGATAAATTAAATATATTGATAAATAAGTACTCAATTTTATGTAAAGTATGTTGAACTCCTCATTTTAATGGTCACAAAATCATGTTTTTAATAATACTGATGATTTTCATGTTTTCCTGTAAATAATCTGTATTTTGAGAACATGTGATAAATCTTTCTAAGTATGATACATTGTAGATATAGACACCATTTTCCCTGACACGTCACTAGCTTAAAAATCTCTAAGTCTAAGATACCACTAGGATATCACACTGGCAGACTATCATACCACAAGACTAAATAATTAAAAAAGTATGAGACACCATCGGTCAAAACACCATAGGGATGACATGCCACCAGAACGAAAATTTGGCCAAGTATAAGATACTTATAGATGATTAAATGTCAAAGTCACACCTCCAGACTCATACCTCCAACACTAAAACATTTTACTAAGTCTAAGACACCATAAGAGCATACACCATCAGACCATACCCTGCTAGTTGAGACACCACCAATGTAATGAATATTTGGCTAACTCTAAGACACAACATGTGTCATACCATCAAAGAAACATACAACTAGAAAAACACACCTCCAGTGTCATACCATCAAGTGAGACACCTCCACATCATAAGACATCATCACTGTTTTTATTACATTACTTATTTTTATAATTACATTAATCTAATGTATACTTTTATAAAATGTAATGTTATTTAATATTTTAATGACTATTTCTTAAAAGTGAAACCTAAAGCATATAAAAATTTGTAGTATGAGGTAGTAGCTAATTCAGATGTTCCTAATGCTACTGATAAAGGTGGGGAACACTCCCTCATTGCAGATATAGATGTAGAAAACTACATACAGAAAAGATAGAAAAAATGGTGTGGATAGAAAGAGCCCACAATTTACTAATTATCTAAGAGAGAAATATATGAACCTATTTGAAAACATGAAGAGATCACCCACTATAAATACTCGATTAAGGAATCTAAAGCAACATCACATCCATTTCTTTCCTCTAGTAAAAAAATAAGAGTTACGGCACTTTGTTTTCCTGAAGATTTCAAGAGAGCGTGACTCAAGATTAATTGTTGATTCAACTCAAGAGTCTCAAGCTTTATTGTAATAAATTGAGCACTTCTAAACTCTAACCTCCTAGATTGCTTGATTCTTTTTAGTTTTATTACATTTTGAGTAGTGTTTGTGCTTACTCTTCTTTAACACACACACACATTGTATCCTTCACTGAATTGGAAGATACTTGATATCCTCTAAATCACTTTTCTTATTTTTTATCCCATGGATAAGTGTGGTAGAGTTCATTTTGTGTCCTGTTTCATTTTACTCCCATGCATAACTATGTAATAAGTCATGTGTGACTTGGATAGTTATAAACAATTTTATAAACCCGGTCCAGGTTCTGGATCATCTAGTTTATTTTATATAAATTTCTTGGTGTTGGGTGATCACAAAGTGGAGAGGACTAAGTCTCGAATTGAGAGTAAACTTCTTGTATTCATTTTTCCACTGTGTTTCTTAATTTTTTTATTTCTTCTTTAAAACTTAAAACATTCTTTAACTGTAAACAAAATTTATACTTTGATGGTTTATCTTATTTTCTGATCATATAGTATTTTAATCAAGTAAATATATTTCATAGTATTCGATAATATTATATTTATATATATATATTACTCATTGAAAACCTAATAAATCTTCAGATAAGTCTTTATAAAGATTAATATATATATCATACTACTTATTTTGATAAAATTTCAGATATTTAAACCATTAAGGGATTTCAAAATAATCCATTTTTAACAAAAACAATTACTCAATACTCAACTCACCCCCATATTGAGATACTCAATCCAAAAAACATTTGGTATCCGAGATTTTAATTTCTTTTGTATTCATGTTTTTAAATTTGTCTTAACTATGATTTTAGTTATATATTAAAGATATTAAATTTCTATTAGTTCAAAATTTAGTTCTTTAACATGTATAATTTTCAAGAAGCTTTTCTACCAAAAAAACTTATTTCTTTAATAGAACAAATTATTCCCAATGTAAAATAAATATGAAAAATCATATATAGATCATGGGTTTTGATATTTGGTATGTAATAGAAGATTAATAGGAAATAACTGATACTTCTAGAAGCACTTGGGATGATGAAACAAAATTTTCTTGCTATAGTAATTATAAATCTATGAATGCCCATTATTATTCCCTTGGTGATGAAGAGTTTAAACAAAATTCTTCTTGTAAAAATGATTTTGAGATTTGGGAAATTTGTATGTTTCCCATGAAAGGAATTCTAATGTTAAAGAAATGAGACTTAATACCTATATTATTAAATATGATAATTTTAATATGAAACCCGATGAACCCATTTATGATATGTTCCTCAGGTTTAATAAGATTTTCAATAACATGATCTCGCTAAGAAAGTATGTATCTAACAAGGACCAGATAATGAGATTGATGAGATACCTACGAGAAAGATGGAGAGGAAATTCAAGTTTCAATCATATAATTATATGTTATAATTAAAATACCTATAAAATAGTTGGTTTGAAATATTATGATGTATGAAGAAGAACTAAAGGTAAACCGTGAAGAAGATGAGGAGCCTAAGAGGAAGTCAGTAGCTTTCAAGACTACTTCCCCTAGACAAAAAAAGGAAAAAGAAAAAGAAAAATACCAAACATTATATTCTAGTGCTAGTGAATTTTTCTTTGATAGTTATGAGGAAATGGATCACCTATCCATATGGTATAATAAATTCTATAGAAAGAAAAAAAACTTCATAAAACTAAACTGTAAAGGAAAATATAATAAAAGAGGAAATTGGAAGAAAAAGGATAATGGTCCAAAGGAAGTTATCTGAAATGAATGAAAAAGGAAAGGTCATGTAAAATATGACTATACTAAGATAAAGAAATATGAGTACATAAGATAAAAGAAGGCCATTAAATACATATGGAGTCCATCTGAGGACAACACTAGTGACTCAGATTTATCACCTGATAAAAAGCAGGATAGAGAAAATATGTGTTGTATGACCAAAGTCAGTGTGGTATCTTCTTTACCTACTATTTCTAATATATTTCCTATACATGTGTCTGGTAATTATAATAGTGAAAAAATGATGATATTTATATGTCAAGTGAAGAATATTCGAATACTACAATATGTTATAGGATACCTTTAATGAGTTAACGGATAAATACCATATTTTTAAAAGATGGCATGCTCTAACTATAAACTATAAATCTAATAAGTCTATAAAAAATGAGAAGAATACTCAAATTATCAAGGAAAATAATGAACTTAAACTATCTAATGAGGAATTGTAGAAATACCTTGAAAATTTTACAAATGGTAGAGAGATATTGACACAAATTCTAGAAAATTATGTTGTTCCCAAATATGTTAATGGGATAGGATATGAACCTAGACAGAGGATAATAACTAAAAATATTTTTTCCCCTAAATTTGAACCTGAAATCTTTACTTCTAAACAATTTTCAAAATACCCAACCATGTATTTATTTTTAAGTTTCTGTAATCTATTTATTGGAACCCCATTAGACAAATTTGGGTTCCCAAATCCTCTATTACTAACATTTCTAGACCCAAATAGATTTGGGTAAAAAAATCATTTCTTGTTTAAAACCAGTTCTGTAGGAATAATACTTGAAGACCACTGGTATAATTCTATGGTACTTAGATAGTGGCTATTCAATACATATGATTGGATATCACTCTTTCTTCAAGAGCTTTATCAAGTTTAATAGTGACCATATCACCCTTGGGGACAATGCAAAAGGAAAAATTATTAGCCTAGGCTAGATTGGTAATAAAAAATCAGTTTTGATTTATAATGTTTTATATATTTATGGTTTAAAATATAATATTATTATCATTTATCAGTTGAGTGATTATGAATTTTATTTTAAGTTTGAGAATGATTCTTGTGATATTTTTTATTCAAAAAATGATTTAATTTTTACTACCTTGGGAAATGAAAATGTTTTTTTTGTATTTTTAAATTCTCTAATTTCTTATAATGTATCATGCTTGAGTACCTTTCATAAGTAATCTTGGATTTGGAATATAATACAATGCCATCGCAATATTCACTAACTTAGTAAGCTAACTAGGAAAGGGTTATTTTTGGATTTACCTAAACTTGAGTTCCCAATTGGTAAAGTTAGTAACCCCTTTCAAAAAGGGAAACCAAATAAATTTTATTTTAATAAAAAGAAAGAAGTTTGAAATTCTCAACCTCTCGAGTTGGTTCACATGGATTTGTTTGGACCTTCTAGAGTTTCAAGTATTAATGGGAAGCACTATTTTTATGTTCTTGTTGATGATTTCTCTAGGTATACTTGGGAATAATTTATAGCTCACAAAAGATAAGTATGTTTTTAATTTACCAAGTATTCTAAATATATTGAAAATCTTAGTGGGCTCAGGATTAATAACTTAAGGAGTGATCATGTCTGTGAGTTTGAAAATAAATATTTTAAATCATTTTACTCACAAAATGGCTATACTCATGACTTATATTCACCTATGACACCCCAACAGAATGGAGTTTTTGAAAGAAGAAATAGAACCTTACACGAGATATCCCAGACAAAGCTAAATGAGTATGACTTACCTATCTATTTTTGGGTAGAAGTTGTTAATACAACTTTCTATATTATCAAAATATTCTTAATTAGACCTATTCTTAAGAAGACCCCTTATAATCTGTGGAATAATAAAAAACCTAAGGTTTATTACTTTAGAGTTTTTAGTTTCAAAGTCTTTATTTTTACCACTAAGGATAATTTTGAAAAATTTACTTCCAAATGTGATGAAGGGATTTTCCTTGGTTACTCAGTCTCTAGCAAAGCCAATAGAGTGTTCAATATGAAGAAGAAAAATGTGTAAGAATAATTTCATGTCAAATTTGATTAAACTAATTCACATTATCCAAATACATACTTTTAAAACCTTGAGGATGATTTATCTTCTACAAAAATTAATTTCAAACCTTTAGATTCTACTATAAAACAAGCTGGAAAATCATCCAGTTTTGAAGAATTTCCCGAACCTGAACCTGAAAATACTGAAGTGACCATTACCTCTTTATATATATATTTTAGAACTATTAAGTACCATCTTTTATATGCTATTGTAGTTGATCTAAATAGAGGAACTATAAATAGATCTTTTGTTAGAAATCAGGTTGAACTTCAAGATTTCTTGTCTCAACTTGAACCAAAGAACATCAATGAAGCTATTATTGATGAATTATGGGTAATAGAAATGACATAAGAGTTAAATAAGTTTGAAAGGAAAAAATTGTGGGATATTTTAGATAGACCCATGGACATCTTAAATATTGGAACTAAATGGGTATTTAGGAATAAAGTTGATGAGTCAAGAAATATAGTTTAAAATAGTGCTAGACTAGTTACACAAGTTTATAGTCAGGAAGAAGGGATTGAATATAAGGAATCATTTTCAACTATAACCAGACTTGTATCCATAATACTTCTTCTTTTGTATGTTTCTCACAAATATTTAAAACTTTATCAAATGGATGTCAAGAGTGCATTCTTAAATGGTTTTATAATTGAGTATGTTTTGGGGAACAAACCTAGGTCTTCAAAATCCTCACTTTCCAAATAAAGTTTTTAAATTAACTAAAGCATTATATGGTTTAAAATAAGATCCTAGAGCTTCGTACGATAGGATCCACAATTTTTCAAATTTCAAAAGGATTTTCAAAAGCAATAGTTGACCCTACTCTTTTCAAAAAAAATGAATTTCAAAATATGTATTAGTAGTAAAAATATATATCGATGATATTATTTTTAGGTCTTCAAGAAATTATTTACATACTGATTTTTATAAAATTATGAAAAATGAATTTGAAATTAGTTTAATGGGTAAACTCAAATTCATTCTTGGATCTCAGATTTTGAAAAAAAAAGAACGAATTATTTTGAATCAAAGTAAATATAAAAAAGATATTTTAAAAAATTAACTTGAATAGAACTAAAGTAGGGATACTCTTATAAGTTCCACGTGTAAATTGGATCTTGATGAATATGGGAAACTATTTGATCAAACCAGTTCCAGATGTGTGATTATAATTATTCTCTATATGACTAATAGTCGACCAGATATTATGTTTGGTGTGTGCAAATTTTCAAGAAAACCCAAAAGAGTCAAATCTTTTTGTTGTTAAAATAATTTTAAAATACCTTAAATATAAAACTAATTTAGGATTGTTTTAACCTAAAGGAAAAGAATTTAAATTAGTAAGTTATTCTGATAATTATTTTGGTGGATGTAATCCTGATAGAAAAAGATCCTCTGGAACATGTCACTTTTTAGGAAAGTCTCATGTTTCATGGTGTAATAATAAACAAAATTGTGTTGTATTATCTACTGCTAAAGTTGAATGTATCGCTTTAAGTAGTTTCTATGCAAATATTTTGTGGATGAAACATGCTCTACTATTATATGGATATCATTTTTGACATATCCCCATAAAATATGACAAAACAGGTGAAATAAACATATCTAAGAATCATGTTTCTCATTATAGTACAAAACACATTGATATAATACATCGCTTTTTGAAATATTATTTTCAATGATAGATATTACTCTAGAGTTTATTGGAATAGAATAATAGTTAGTTTATATGTTCACTAAGACTTTGAATTATGAGAGAATGAATTATATCAAACATGAATTAGGAATGATAAATTATTGTTAAGTATATTTTCATACTATTAGTTTTTCATATCGCTGGTTTTTCATGTCGTTGTTCTATCATACCATTGGTATGTCATATTGTTGGTTTGTTATATCGTTGGTTTGTCATTCCATTAGTTTTTCAGGTTATTAGTATGTCGTGTCGTTGGTCTGTCATACCATTGTTTTTTCATAATCTTGGCATTGGATACCATTTTTTCACACTATTGATTTATTAGGTCATTACCTTTCATGCTTTTGCAAAAAATTCTTTGTTTCTCATTATTTTTTAAACATTGGTTTTTTTTTGTTTTTTTTAATTACTAAAACCTGATCTGTGTTTTTTTCTCAATCTTAAATATGATTTCATGTATAATTCTGATTTTAGTATACATAATATCCCAAATGATATAAAAATGGAATATGTATATTCCAAATATACCTTGATCCCCGCATGATACTCACAAATCTCTCTCTCTCAATCCTAGTTTGACCATTTAGTGTCTCTTTGTTCAAACCATCTCATTACCCTCGAACAAGATTTCTGGGCCAATCTAAATTCCGAGGATGAAGTTTGACTTTGAGATTTCTTCTTCTAACTTAAAATCCTCTAAGAAGTAAAAGAATGAGGTGAGTGCACCTACACCAGTTTCTTCAGTTAATATAGAGATTTTTAACCGAGCTATTGTTGTAAAAAATGATGTAAATTTTAAATAGTTATTGTCAAGTAAGTCTTTGGTACTTAAGGTTCTCCAAAACCAAGGTTGGATGGAGTGGATTTCATCAAATAATATTTTTGTCTACCAGAATATGGTATATGATTTTTATCAAAACATATAGTTTGTGTTTAACCAAGATGGTCCTGATTGGATAAAAAGTCTTATCAAAGGATATGTGTTGGGTTTTTTTTATGAAAATGGGGTAATTGTTTGATTTTACCTCATGATAGATTATTTGATGAATACTAAGAAATTATTCTAGAAGTTGGTGATATGTTTATGTATGAGGATGCACTTATTGTTCTAACAAGAGATGACACAATAAGAAGTCATGTTTCCTCGGAGTTAAATAGAGAATATATGTTTCTATTTAAGTTTGTACAGCATATTTTATGTCCAAGAAAAGAATATTTTTCAACCCTAAGTTATCAATAAATTTGTCTCATATTTCTTATGATAGAAGTTCATAAGATAAATATATATAGATATCTAATGGTATATATGTGTGAAATGATCAAAAATTAATTAAGATCAAATTGTTTGATCTTCCCAAAAATGATTTCTTCTATGTTAGAGGTCGAGGGCCTTCTTCATGATGATGAAGATTCTGTTATAGACTATGGAGGTTTCTGCATAATAAGTTCCACATGTTCAAGGATGAAGATATGATGGAACCCATGGAAGAGATAATGGTTTGGTGATAGTGATTAGTTATATACTAAATATAATTTGGTTAACAATCCAACTAGACCTAAAGATGTTGTTGATCTAGATTTGGAGCCTCATGAAGTTGTGGAATACTCAGATGAGGAAGGAGTCATTGGTAAAGAAGTGGAAAATGAACAATCTGTTGATATAGGGAGTGACCATGGCCTTTCTCCAAAATTCTATCCCATTACCATTAGAGCTCCTAGACTAGCTAGGAGATTTACAAAAAGATATAATTTGGTTAAAAGTGATAAAGAAGAGACTGAGGTATCTGGAGAGGATCAATATAAAAGTTCCAAATCCACTGATGATGATGATGAGGAAGAAGAAAATGAAGAAGAAGATGAAAATAGAAAAGGCAATAATGGTGATTATAATGATGTTGTGGATGATGGAAGTGATGATGGAATTAGTTCTGAACATGATGATAATAGTGGCCGAATCAAGAAGAAGGATATGGAAATGCATCCATAGCTTAAGGATGCATTTTTTGAATGGGATAATTCCCTATCAATGGAGATTTTTTATGAAGCTACAGTTATTGATGATGTTGAGGCTAGTTCAGTTTCCAAAAGTCAACAGGTTTTAGATTCTACTAAGGATAAATGGATGAGATGTATAGCTATTGTGGAATAGCATGTTTCCAAGAAAGAAAAAAATGATCTTATTGATGAAGAATTTGGAAATGAATAGTTATCTATTTTAAATGTTCATAAGTCTCCTGTGGATGAAAATGTAGAATTTGAATACACTATTTTTTATTCCCAAAAGGTTTTTGAGATGCAAGACACACCAAATATCAGCACATAGTTGGAATTTGATCCCACCAGTGTTGAAAAACAATGGTGCTCAAAGTTCAGTTGCTCAAAGAAATCTGGAAGTTTCAGTTGTTTCTGCTAGTGTATTACCTCCTTACATAGTATTTGTTTCTTGGATTTGGATAGACCCTATGGAAGAAGAGTGGTGAAAGTTATCTAATGTTGTAATAATCCGTACAAGGAGTGATAAACCTTATGTTTGTGTGAAAGTTCATCCTAAGGGATCCTCGATTACCCAGGTTGATCTTGAAGGTCTTCTTGAGAAGTTTAGTTCTGTGAGGCATCCTGTACCTAAACCTACTTCAATTAAAATAGTTGTTTGAATGGATATAGTCACCCAAGATGACTCTAATGTTTTTGGTAAAAATATGATGTCTGAGTTTCACAAGTGTGTAAGTAATCAATCCCCTGTTTTGTAAAAGATCAACGAAAAATATTTCATGTTTTTATTTTTGTTATTTATCCCGCACATCCAAACAAAAATGATACATCACATAAATGAGGTGGAAATTGAGAATAATAGGATAAATGGTGAACTAGAATCTCCCAAATCCTTGATTGAGGAAATGAAATCTAAGTTTAAATCTTATTTGGTTGGTCTTCTTAAAAGTCTTGAGGATAATTCCTCAGATTCTTCTAAAGCTTCTATTCCTTCTTCTCTAGTGTTTGATGTTGACCAGTTGAGATGAGTTTTTAGAGAGGAATTTAAAGCTTCCTCCAGTAATCCGTCTAGTGGAGAACCTATAATTCCTTTAGAAATTCTATATAATTTTGAGCAAGGAACTGAGAATTATCACATTATGATCAGGATGTATGCCGAATATATTAATGATGATAGAGAAACTATAACTAAGTCCATAAAATTTTATATCTATCTAATTGATAACAAACATTCTTTAGATGACCATTTTAAATTATTGGTAGATAATTTTAGAATACCTCCTGTGACTCAAGTATTCAAAGAGAAATTCAGACACCTCAAGTAGATCAGCCCAGTGTTGAGCTGTTTTGTGGAAAGGAAGTCTAATTTCATTAGAGTAATAGAAAGGGGTGGCCAAATTATATTTTATTTTCATCAATCTCAGAATTTTTTTTCTTATTTTCCATATCCAAGTAGTGGTTTCTCATGAAGTTATTCTTATTACTCCTCAGTTATCTCTTGGCCCTGAAGTTTCTCAAGACCCTTTAACACATTTTCCTGATCATTTCTAGCCTTTACCAATGTCTCTTTCTCAATATTTAAGACATATCAGGCTAGTTGTTATTTTAGAATACCATCCACATCTTATAGATAGACTCTCCTCTAGTGTTCCATATCTTCTACCTCAGGATTATCCTGCTACCTTGGATATGGAGAAAAATAAATCCAAGGCTAAAGAAAAATAACTGATGGACCCCTCTTCCAAACCATAACCTTTTTATTTTGTTGGATTAGATTTTAATTACTTTGATGCGATCTGTCTTGTAATAACTTTGTGCTCCTAATTTTAAATGTCTTTATTACCTCTTCTTCAATCTGTTTTACATTTATCTACCATTCAAAAATAATAATCTCTTTCTTCTACCTATATTTTCTTTATTTATTTTAACAATATTTACCTTTTTTATAATCCTAAAAGGGGGTAATTTTTATGGAATATTTTTTTATGATAAATATTATAGAATAATGTTTCTATTGCATAATATTTTTTATTTCATCTAAACATATTATCTTTGATACTCTCTATTTTAAATCATTCGATCTTTGAACAATGTTCTTACCTTTGATACTTACTTTTGATACTTACTATTTTCCTATTATTTTCCTTGAATCATCTACACATGTTTTGAATGATAAGTCTATATTTATATTTGGATATTACCTTGGATATAATGTTTGATCTTTTATAATACCTTTGATGACCTATTTTTACATTTATAATATTCTTTTTATGCCATGATTTGTGATCATCAAAATGGGGGATATTGTTTACCTCATAGTTTTAATGATCACAAAACCATGTTTTTAATAATACTAATGAATTTAATGTTTTCCTATAAGTAATATATATTATGATAATAGGTGTTAAATATGTATAAGTATGAGAAACCATTGAGATAGACATTGTTGTCCATGACACACCACCGACTTAAAAATATCTAAGTCTAAGATACCTCCAGGATATCACACCATCATATTGTCATACCGCTAGACTGAAGAATTCGAAAAAGTATGAGACACCATCATTCAACACACTACCAGGATGCCATACTGTTGTAACATAAATGTGGCTAAGTATGAGATACGACCAGATGAGGCATTGTCAAAGTCACACTACCAGACTTATTCTGCCAACACTGAAAATTTTGGCTAAGTCTAAGACAACATCAGAGAATACACAGTCAAACCATACACTTCTATTTGAGAAACCACTAGCATACTAAAAAATTTTCCAACTCTAAGACACTGGCAGTGTCATACCACCAAAGAAAAAAACCACTATAGAAACACCCCTCTAGTATCATACCATCAAGAGAGACACCTTCATATCCTAATACACCATCACTGTTTTTATTAAATTGCTTATTTTTTGAATTACATTCCTCTAATATCTACTTTCATTGAATTTAATGTTATTTACTATTTTAATGATTGTATCTTAAAGGTCTGACAGAAATCATGTCAGAATGTGTAGTATGAGGTTGTACTGGATTCAGATGTTTCTACTGCTACTAATAATGGTATAGAACACTCCCTCGTGTAGATATAAATATAGAAAACTATGTACAGAAAAGATAAAAAAAAATTGTGGACATAAAGAGCATGTGATTTACTAAATATCTAAGAGGTAAAGAGATTAACTTGATTTCAAACAAATCACCTAATCAGAATGCTACAACTCAAATTATTTCTATAATTTTAAATTTTTTGATGTACCTGGGGCTCGATTTATCTTTCTTGTCAAACCTTAAGGCACCCTTCTCTGGTGATACTTTTAGAAATATACGATCTCCCACATTAAATTCAAAATCCTTTCTCCATTTGACAGCATAAATCTTTTTTCAAATTTGACCTTCTTTAATATGATCTTGAATATTATTTATGTTTTTTGTTGTCTTCTTAATAAGTTATTATGATATAATTTTTCTCTCACCAACTTCATCCCAAAAAGTGGGAGTTCGACATCTCTTTCCATATAATGAATCATATGGTGCCATTTTAATACTATAATGGAAACTATTTTTGTAGTAAAATCCCACCAACGATAAATAACGATCCCATATACCTTGAAAGTAATGTGAGAGATATCTCAACATCTCTTTTAATGTTTGAATAGTCCTTTTGTATTATCTGTTGGTTTGAGGGTGATAATCATTACTCATATAAAGCTCAGTATCCAAATCCTTCTGAAGACTCTTCTATAATTTAGATGTAAATCGTGGATCATGATCAAACACAATTGAAATTGGTACACCATGATGTCCTAAAACTTCATTAATATAGAGTCTTATTAGGCACTATAGTGGAAAATCCTCCTTTATAGTGAGAAAATGTGCAGATCTGGTAAGTCGAACAACAATTACCCATATTATACCATTCTTTCTAAGTTACCTTGGTAATATTGTGGTAAATTCCAATCATGATTTCATCTCAATTCCACATTGGAATAGTTATAGGTTGCATGACTCCTCAAGGATATCATCTCTTGACCTTCATTTGGTGAAAAACTAGGCATCTTGACACATAGTCTACAATTTCCTGATTCATATTATCATACCAAAAGTATTCCTTAAGATATCTATACATCTTGGTACTACCAGGGTGTATAGATAAGTTTGATCTATGATCATCATCTAATATTTTCCTTTTTAGATCAGGTATTGATGGAACACATAACCTCTTTACAAATTTCATAACACCATCCTTCTACATGAAGTCTGTCAATCTTCCATCATTAATGGCTTTAATTTTCTTTTAAAAATTCTCATCATTAGATTGAGAGTGTTTTATCTTCTTCAATAAATATAGTTTATCAATCATTTAAAAAATGAGTGATGTTTCCTCTTCTTTAATAATTCTCATATCCATATTTACTAGATCCATGAACATAGGATCTTTATTAATACTAATTTGGGTTATAAGTCCATGAACTTTCCTTATTAATGCATATGCCATCTTACTTTCCTTTCCTGGGTGGTAGTGTATTGTGAAATAATAATCTTTGAGTAACTAGAGACACCATCTTTTCCTCATGTTGAGTTATTTTTTTCAAAAGATGTATTTAAAACTATTATTATCTATATATATCTCACATGTTTCACCATATAGATAGTGTATCTATATCTTCAAAGTAAAGATTACAACTGCTTACTTAAGATCATGAGTTGGAAACAAAATCATGTGTCTTCATCTACTTTGATGTATATAAAATAAAATTATCATTTTTCATAAGGACACAATCTAGTCCATTCTTCAATGCATCAGTATATATCACAAACCTACCATTTTCTGATAGAAGAGCCAAAATTGTTGCATGGAATAATCTTTTATTAAATTATTCAAAACATTATGTACATTATTTTTTTCATAATAACTTAACCCCTTTATGTGTGATCTTGGTTAACGTGTTATCCAATTAGGAAAAATTCTAAATGAAACATTGATAATAACCTGTAAAACCATTGAAACTATGTACCTTGTCTATGTTCATTGGCATAGACCATTCTTGTATTGCCTTTGTCTTCACAAGATCAACTAGGGTTCCATACTTAGAGACAATATGTCCTATAAAAGAAACTTTCTAAAGCTAGAATTCACACCTTTTAAACTTCTCATATAACTATTTTCTTTTAAGAGTCTTCATAATGATCCCCAAGCAGTTCTCATGGTCCTCGTAGATTTTTAAGTACACGAAGATATCATCAATAAATACCACAACAAAATTATCAAGATATTATTTGAATATTATGTTCATTAGATCCATGAAAATAGAGGGTGCATTAGTTAGTCCAAATAGAATTACTGTAAACTCATAATTTTTATACCTGGTTCGAAATGTTTTCCTTGTAATATTTTCCTTCTTTACATGAAATTGATGTTATCAAAAACAGAGGTCAATATTTGAAAAATATTGAACTCCATGAAGTTGATCAAATAAATCATCAATTCAAGGAATATGATACATTTTATTTATTTTAATATCATTGATTTCTTTATAGTCAATGCATGTCCTCAAGGATCCATATTTCATCTTAACAAAAAGAATATGGGCTCCCCATAGAGAAACTCTAGGGTGAATAAATACATTATTACTCAAATCCTATAGTTGTTTATTAATACATAATAATTCAAAATTTTCCATTTTATAAGGAGTATTTTATATTGTTCTTGCATCAGGGATTAGTTCAATGGTAAACTCAACTTCATGCTCTGGGGTGTGTCTAAGTAATTTCTCAGGAAATATATCAATGTATTCATGTACAATTGGTACATTCTCAATTTGAAGATGAATTTACTCATCCTTAGATATTTTTTTCTCTTCAACCCAAATAATTTTATTTAGTATAGTTGTTCGGGTGGATCTAGATAAAAATTGGCTGTTGAAGTTTCTTCTCTAAAGATAAGGGATTATATATCTTCTTCACAAATCATAATTTCCTTCTTCTTACAGCAAATTATTTTATCATATTTTGAAATTTATTCCATAACAATGATTATATAAAATTTAACCATGGGTATGATGATATTTTCAGAAACTAAAGAACATTTATGTATCATAAAGGGGACTGACCGACAAATTTTTTCTATAATGAGACTTCCCTTAGGAGTTTTGACTAATAACTCCCTTATTAAATCAAAAGGTAAATGTATAATTTTATTGACAAAATGGGTATATTTAAAAGAGTACGATGATCCAAATTCAAATAAATAATTGTCTATATTGGAAGATAGGATTAATGTACCTTCCACCACATCATTGGGAACTTATACGTCAGATGTGGTGATTGTATAAGCTTGGTCCTCTCTCATTGGCCTCTTCTGTGGTATATTCCCCTGACTCTTGGGAAAATGATTTTAATAATGACCCATTTCATTTCATTTGATGCATTTAACCTCATTGATTTGTTTTTTTCCCTTACATTCATTAGTTCGATTACCCTTTTCTCCACACTTATAATAAACTCCCATGCATTTCAATCATTTCCTAGGATGATGCTTTCCACAATTTTCACATAATAGAATTTACTTCATTACTTATTTTTCTTTGAAGATTCACCCTTTCCATGCTTATTAGAAGACCTCTTATTTTATTTATTTCCCTTGAACACATAGGATCTAGAAAACTCCTTCTCTATTTTGATGGAACTTAATACTATTTCATTTTATGATGAAAACTTGGAGAAGCCAGTGTCCTTCGAAGACTTGATTTAAGACCTTCAAATAAATTATCAATATTATATTATAAATCGCATATGTAATCTATAGTATACCTTTCTATTCTTGAGAAGGCATCCTCATACTTTGAAACACAATCTTCTTTTCTTTTCTTTAAGATAAAGAATTTTCTCTTCATTTCAGTTCATTGCTCACAAGGGAAGTATTTGTTGAAGAATGTTTCCTTAAAAGTTCTCAATTCCATGTCTTCAATTTTGACTTCCTCCTTAGTAATTTGGATCAAAGTTCTTTATTGATCAGCATCACCCTTGAGACAATATACTTCCAGTACTACCATTTCATTTTCATTACTTCTCAATTCTCAAAATATCTTTTCAACGGACTTAATCAACTGCCAAGCTACCACTAGATTAGTAGTCCAACTAAAAGATGGGGGCTTTTACTACATGACACAATCCATAATAGGTGTAGTATGGTTATTCATTATAACCTGATTAAGTTATCCTAATATAGACATGATCTTCTCATCTCCCACACTAACTATGTTGAAGTGATCAGTGGGGAAATCCCAATATTGTTTACAGGTATTGATTCATTTCCATCTATAAGGTTTCATTTCTAAACAATGGAATACATGAAATTAGGTTATGAATCATAAGACATGATTTTGAACTAGAAAAACACATAACCTAAATTAAAATTTTATTCATAGCTAATCTCATAATCATTAACATGGTTTCCTTGGGGCTATACTTAATTTTAAATAAATCATAATGTATTATAAAGAGAATATGAATTATCATAATAATGTCCCTAGGGAGTGTCAAATCGGGTGCACAGTAAGTCCCATTTTCATATCCAGGGTTATGCCGAGTTAGGCCTGATGCACCTTGTCAGAGTTGTTACCCCTAGGTACATTTGTGCCTGAACCGCATCCACTTATAATATCTAGATAGGGATGTATTTATAAGAATATCCCCATAATATCTACCTTACGAAAATTATATGATGTTATTATATTCTAATACTATAGTTTATCTTAGGGTTATGTTCCCTAAACTACGTTTTCTAAATCTAGTTCCCAAGGTTTCTACTAAACTTCCTCTACCACGAACTCTAACAACCCCAACCCCAGTAGCCCATATCCGGTGGTTGTTTTATTACAATAGAATAGATACAATATATCACATCACCAAGGATCGATCAGTTTAGTATTCTTGAAGAAACTATATACATACATGGTTCCCCTATTACATTGTAAAAATAAAAAATAGAACATAACAACGGAAGATAAACTTCTTCATTGTCACTTATTCAAATATTTCATCTTCAAAACCTAGGTAATGAAAACAAATAAAAGGGTCAGCTAAAATGATTAGTAAGGGTTACATATAGTATAAAAATGAATATATAGTATTTTAATCATAATTAATTAGGCATAATCAATATGTCATGGTGAATAACTTAAAAACACACACCATCAATACTCAGATAATGAAAATGCATCCATTGATTTTATCATAGTGAAAATCATCTAGATAATGATAACTGAATGTTGAATGAAGAAAATGCTTAATTATTGGATATCATGTATCTAGAACATGAACCACCATACTGTCAAGACACTTTAATTATATGGTTAGATACCCATCAGATTATTTTTTTGGAAACAGACATGAATGGTTTTTCGCCAACTGTTTTTCCTCGTGAGACCTGTCGATGCATCGAGGGGCTATAAAGTTAGACCCACCTATCACTAGAAGTACAAATAATTATTCATGCATACATTTAGTTAAAGAACAATATTCCTTAACATCATATTCATATTGAGTAGGAAATACATATTTATCAACATTTCAACATTCAATGTAAACACCTTATGTAAGGGTTGTGTATAGATTATACAATAATAATATTTATGACAAAAGAAAATATGAATATTTAAGAGGGATATAATGTTAAATTAAAAAATGATCTCAAATAGGTAGTAGATACACTGCATAAAAATTATTAGTTACACAATATCAATAAAGGATCAATGAAAAGGAGGATGAAGTCCCTTACATTATGTCTGAATGTATTCTGCACTTGATTTTAATTCCCTCTTGAATTACTCTCCTTGAAAACCTCCATAAAGAAATTGATTTTGGTCTTTTGTTGATAATAAGGGATCTTAGACATGGGGAAGAGGATTGGGAAGATTTTTGGGAAGAAATTGGAGAAGACTCGAGACTTGTGTGGTGTGAGGAGAAGAGGTGGTGAGGGGTGGTATTTATAGTGGAGGAGAGGAGTTTTTTATTATTCTAATCATCATTTTATTATTTTGGATCAAGACAAGAAATAGTGATGATTATTGTGAATTAATACAGTAACTACTTCATGTGATTTCGAACCAATGGTTCTTACATCATCCATACATCATCTATGACTCAATAATTCTTGTATTTAGCTTATATAGTAAATTAATGTATTCCACTATTCACCAAAAATTCAACTATTTTAGAAAAATACCAAAAAATCTCTGTAACCATTTTTTGATGTGTAGAATTCAAAAATTAATTCTATTTTAAGAAAATAATTATCTAAATAAGATAAATTTAATTTTTAATTAAAATCATTTTTTACTCAAAAAATACAAATTTTAAAATTATAACTGATTTTATAACCCTTTGAAAAATTAACTATGGTATCATAAAATTTTATTATAATAACAAGACATAAAAATATTAATTTATGATTCTAGTTGATAAAAATAAGTTTTATTTTAAATAATTAGATTAATTATAAAATTATAAATAAACATTTTATGTTTTATAAAAATACCAACACATAATTTATCAGTTTCAAAATAATTATTTAATTATACTATATTAAAATTCTATCATATTTTTATTTATAAGATGCCAAAATTTTATTTATACTTTTATTGTTGAGGTTACTATTCTACTGGATGAATTACTATTCCTAAGGGCCACATTACTATACCAAAGTTCAAGTTACTATTTTATTGGTATATGTTCCTTAATTTCTAGAAAAAACCTCTTATTTAATTAAATCTTAATTTATAGAGTTTTTTTGGGTTCTATATGTGATTTTATATTATTTATACTATATTAAATATTTTTTTGTGAAATTTAAGATATCAAACAAAATGAATTTACTTAATAGAATACATATCGGAAAATATTAGGGTGTTATATTCTTCTCTCTTACAAAAATTTCATCCTCGAAAATTCTATGAATATTTCAATATAAATAGATAAGGGTGGTTCTTCTTCAAAACATCCATAGGTTCCTATATTTCTTCACCCATTTTATGGTTTCTCCAAAGAACTTTTACCAGTAAATTCCTCTAGTTTCTCAATAATATCTCTCTTGTGTCATGAATCTTGATAGGCTCTTCACAATAAGACAACCCAGTTACTATTCTATTTCTTCATATGGGAGTACATGTTTTGGTTCTAGCATGTACTTATTTAACATAATATATGGAACACATCATTCAATTTGGAGAAACTTGGAGACATTTCTAATTGGTACACTACATCTCCAATTCTTTCCAGAATTTCAAATGGTCCAATTTACCTGGGGCTCAGTTTCTCTTTCTTACAAAATCATAAGACACCCTTCCATGACGATACTTTCATAAACACATGATCTATCACCTAAAATTATAAATTGTTTCTATGGTATTCATCATAAATATTTTTTCTACTTTGAGCTACATCAATATGATCATGGATAGTCTTTACTTTTTCATCATCTCTTTAATAAGTTCTAGGCCTATAAATTTCCTCTCACCAAATTCATCCCAACAAGTTTGAGTTTGACTTCTCATTCCATATAATGTTTAATATGGTGTCATTTGAATATTACAATGGAAACTATTATTGTATTAATATTAGACCCAAAGGTAAATGTTGATCCCATATACCTTGAAAGTCAATTGATAAAGATCTCAACATGTATTTGAATGTTTGAATAGTCCTTTTAGACTCTCCATTAGATTGAGGGTGACAAGCAGTACTCATATGAAGCTCAGTATCCAAAACCTACTTAATACCCTTCTAGAATTTTGACGAATATCATGGATCACGATTAGAAACAATTGAAATCAGATCACCATGAATTATTACAAATTCATTAGTATATAGTTTGGTTAGGATCTCTAGTGGAAAATCCTCCCATATAGCAAGAAAAATTGAAGATTTGGTAAGTTTGTCAACAATTACCCATATTTCATCATTTTATCTAGGTGTACTTGGTAGTCCTATGAAAATTTCCACCATGATTTCATCCCACTTCTACATAGAAATAGGTGTAGGTTGCATGAATCCTCTAGGATTTTTTATCTAAGCCTTCACTTGTTGAAAAACTAGGCATCTTAACACATAATTAGCAATTTTCCACTTCATATTATCCTACCAAAATTATTCTATCATATATATATATACATCTTGGTAATACCATGGTTTATATAGAAGTTTTATCTTTGAGAATAATATAATAGTTTAATTTTTAGCTTAGATATTGATAGAACACATAACCTCTTTCCAAATTTCAAAACACTATCCTTGTACACAAATTCAATTAATATTCCATCCTTAACGGCTATAATTTTATTTTGAAAATTCTCATCATCATATTGAAATCTTTTTGACTTCTCTAGTAAATATGGTTTAGCAATCATATGAAAAAGGAGTGATGTTTCCTCTTCCATAACAATTACTATATCCATATTTACTAGATCCATGAACATAGTATCTTTATCAATCCTAATTTTCATTATAAGTCCATGATCTTCCATTCTCAATGCATCTTATTCCTTATTTTCCTTTCCTGGGTGGTAATTTATGGATAAATCATAATCTTTGAGTAACTCAAGCCATCGTATTTTCCTCATGTTAAGTTCTTCATGTGTAAAGACGTATTTAAAACTCTTATGATCTGTATATACCTCGCATATTTTACTATATAGAAAGTGTCTCCATATCATCTAGGAAACGATTACAGCTTCTATCTCAAGATCATGAGTTGGATAATTTTGTTCGTGTGTCTTCAACTTCCTTTATGCATATGCAATAACTTTATCATTTTTTATAAGGATACAACCCTATCCACTATTTTATGCATCACTATATATCACAATGCCGTTATTTCCTGATATAAGAGACAAAATTGGATCAATTACCATTATTTTATTAAATTTTTCCAAATATTATGTACATTATTTAATTAATACGAACTTAACCCCTTTATGTGTGATTTTGGTTAATGGGTTAACTAATTGGGAAAAATTCTAAATGAAACATTGATAATAATCTTCCAAACCATTGAAACTCCATACCTCAGTTATGTTTGTTGGCATAGGACATTCTTGGATTGTCATTGTATTAATATGATCAAATGATATTTTATCCTTAGAGACAATATAACTAAGAAAAGAAACTATTTGAAGCCAGAGTTAACACATGTTAAAATTCCCATATAACTCTTTTCTATTAAGAGTCTTCAGAACAATTTTCAAGTGCTTCTCATGGACCTCATAGATTTTTGATTAAACCAAGATATCATTAATAAATACCATAAAAATTTACCAAGATATTACTTGAATACTATGTTCATTAGATCCATGAATAAATAGGTTTCATTAGTCGGTCCAAATGGAATTACTGTAAACTCATAATGTCCATACCTGGTTCATAATATTGTCTTTAAAATATCTTCCTTATTTATACACTAGTGATGATATGGATAATGGGGTTTAATCTTTGAAAAATGTTGAAATTTATGAATTTGATCAAATAAATCATCAATGTGAGGAAAATGATACTTATTGTTTATTGTAATAGCATTGATTTATCTATAGTCAATGTATAGCCTCAAAGATCCATCTTTATTCTTAATGAAGAGAATAAGGGCTCCCCATGGAAAAACCCTAGGGTGAATAAATCCCTTATTACTCAAATCATCCTAGTTTTTTCTTTATCTTTACTAATTCTATAGTTTCTATTATATAAGGTTTCATTGATATTGGTATTTCATTAGGGACTAGATCAATGGTAAACTCAAATTCATTCTCTACGGGGTGTCCAGGTAATTCCTTAGGAAATACATCAATTTGTTCCTATACAATTGGTACATTATCAATTTGAAGATGAATTTACTCATTCCTAGATTTTTTTTTCTCTTCCTCCCCAAGAATTTTATTCATTAGAGCTCTTAGGGTGTATCTAGAAAAGAATCATATGATGAAGTTTCCACTCTATAGATAAGGTATTCTATATCTTCTTCACAAATCATAATTTCCTTCTTCTTGCAATAAATTCTTGCATCATATTTTTAAATCCAGAACATAGAGACAATTATATAAAATTCAACCATGGGTATGATGATAAGTTCTAAAACTAAATAACATTTATGTATCATAAAGGGGGAAGACCAACACATTTTTTTGTAATGAGACTTCCCTTAGAAGTTTTTACTGATAACTACCTTGTTAAATAAAAAGGGAAATGTCTAATTTTCTTGGAAAATGGGTAGATATAAAAAAGTGTAATGATCCAAAATAAAATAAAACATTAACTAGATTTGAATATAGGGTTAATGTACCAACCACCACATCATTGGGTACTTCTATGTCTGTTGTGGTGATTGTATAAGCTTGTTCATCTCCCCTTGGCCTATTTCGTGGTATATTCCTCTGATGCTTGGGACATTGATTTGAATAATTCCCCATTTCTTTGTAGTTTAAGCCTTTAAAATCATTTATTTTTTGTTTTTCCTTGCATTAATTAGCTCATTTAACATTTTCTTCACACTTATAACAAACTCTCATGCCTTTAAATAATTTTCCTTGATGATTCTTTGGAAATTCTCACATAATTGAAATTTCCTCATTTCCCTTCTTTTTCATTGATGGTTCTCCCTTTCCATGGTTATCAGAAGACCTCTTCTTATCTTTATTTCCCTTAAACACACAGGATCAATAAAATTCCTTCTTCATTTTTATGGAACTTAATACAATTTCATCATATGAAGAAAATGTATGAGAAGCTAGTGCCCTTTCGATACATGGTTTAAGACCTCCAAATAAATGATCAATATTGTCTTCGGAATCATGTATATAATTTATAGCATACCTATCTAATCTTTTGAAGGTTCCCTCATACTCCGCAACACTATGTTCTTCCCTTTTCTTTAATATAAGGAATTTTCAATTCATTTCAGGTCATTTATCATGAGGGAAGTATTTGTTGAAGAATGTTTACTTAAAATTTCTTTATTATATGTATTCTAATTCATATTCCACCTTATTATTCTAGATCAAAGTCCCCCACTTATTATCATCACCCCTAAGAAAATATACTACAAGTACTAACTTTTTGTTTTCATTACATCTCAATGCCATAAATATCTTTTCAAGGGACTTTATCCACAGATAAACTACCACTGAATTAGTATTCCCGCTGAAATATGGGGGATTCAGTCACATAAAATGATCAAACTAAGGTGCAGTATGGTTATTCATCATAACCTGAGTAAGTTGTCCTAATATGTTCATGATCTTATCATTTCCATCACTAACTCTATTGACTTACTTAGTGGGGTAAATTCATACATTATCCATGGTTATTGATTACTTTCCTTCTATTATGTTCTCTTTCTAAATAATTTCATACAAAAAATTAGGTTTGGAATCAGTTTTATACTTGATTTTGGACTAAAAAACACTTAACATAAATTGAAAATTTATGCATAGATAATCTCATAATCGTAAACACGGTTTCTTTGGGGATATACTTACTTTAAAATATTTTATAATGTTTTGTCAATTGAATGTGAATTATAATAAGAATATACCCCACGAGTGTCAAAACAAGTGTGTAGTAAGGAACTTTGTCACGTACCAGGTTATGCCGAGTCAATCCTGATGAACCATGTTGGAGTTCTTACCCTTAGGTACATCTGTTACAGAACTATGTCCACTTGTAATATCCTAACAGGGTTTTATTTCTAGGAATACCTACATAATATCTACCTTAAAATAATTCTACAAGGTTATTATATGATTATCCTTAAAGTCTATATTAGGATTATATTCCCTAAACTATGTTTTATAAATCTAGTTTCAAAGGTTTATACTAAGCATCCTCTAATACCAACTATACCAACCCTAGTCCCAATAGCCCAGATTCATTGGTCATTTTATTACAATGCAATAGATACAAGAGATCACATTACCAAGGATAAATAAATTTAGTAGTATTAAAGAAACAAGATACATACATGGTTCCATTATTACATTGGAAAAATAAACATAGAATATAAAATGAAAATAAATTGATTCCTTGTCACTTATTTAAAGATTACATCTTTAAAACCTATATAAGGAAACAAATAAAAAGTTGAGATCAAATGCTCAGTAAGGTTTACATATAGCAAAAAAATTAATAAATAATAATTAAATAATAATAAATTAGGCATTATCAATATGGTATGGTGAATAACTGAAAATCAAACATAAATAATATTCTGATAATGAAAAAGCATCCATAGATTTTTTTCACACTGAAAATCCTGTAGATAATGATAACTGAATGTTGGGTGAAGAAAATGCTTAATTATTCTATGTCATGTATTTGGAACTTAAAACATCATACTATCAAGAAGATTTAATTCTATGGGTAGATACCCATATGATTATGTTTTGAAAACAAACATGAAGGGTTTGTTTCCAAATGTTTTGTCTCATGAGACATGTTGATGCATTGAGGGGCTATAAAGTTGGGATCCACCCATCACTATAATTCCAAAGAATTATTTATACATATATTTAGGTAAAGAATAATATTGCATGGAAATTTTATATTTATTGAGTAGGAAATACATATTTATCAACATTTCAACATTTTAAGAAAACACCGTATGTAAAAGTTTTGTACCACTTAGACAATAATCATATACATGGTAAAAGAAAATATAGATATTTAAGAGGGATATAATTTCAAGTGAAAATGATCTCAAATTGGTAGTAGATACACCACATGAAAATGATTATTTTCACAGTACCAATAAAGTCTCAATGAAATGGAAATTGAGATGAAGTCTCTTTCCTTATGTCTGAATGTGTTCAGCACTTGATCTTAATGTCCTCTTTAATTCCACTCCTTGAGAACCTCCTTATGGAAATTGATTTTGGTATTTCTTTTCAAGACAAATGGATCCTAGAAATGAAGAAGTGTTTTTGGAATATGTTTGGGAAGAAATTGGGCAAGCTTCAAGGCTATGGTTGTGTGAATAGAAGAGGTGGTGAGGGGTGGTATTTATAGTGAAGGAGATGGGTGTGTTTTTATTATTCTAATCATTATTTTATTATTTTGGCTCAACAAAATAAATGGTGATTATTATTATGAAAAAAATAAAATAACTAGTTCATGTGAGTTCCAACCAATGGTTCTTAAATCATCCATAAATCATCTATAACTCAATAATTCATGTATTTAGCTTATACTGTAAATTACTATATTTCACTATTCACCACAAATTCAACTATTTTAGAAAAATCCCAAAAATTCCCCCCCACCATTTTTAGACATGTAAAATTCAAAAATAAACTCCATTTTATGAAAATATTTTTTTAAATATGATAAAATTAATTTTTAATTGAAATAATCATTTACTCAAAAAAATACCAATTTTAAAATTATAACTGATTTTATAACACTTTGAAAAATTAAATAAGGTCTCAAAACATTATATTATAATCATAAGGCATCAAAATATTAATTTATGGTTATATTTTAAGAAATTAAATTTATTTTAAATGATTATATTAATTATTAAATTTTAAATAAACATTTAAGTTTTATAAAAATACCACCACTTAATTTATCATTTTCAAAATATTTATTTACTTATACTATGATATAATTAGATCATATTTTTCAATTATAAGATGCCTAAATTTTATTCATATTTTTTTAGTTGAGGTTACAATTCTCTTGGATGAATTATTATTCCTAAGGGTCACATTAATATTCCAAAGGTAAAGTTATGTTTTTATTCGTATATGTTCTTTAATTTCTATAAAAACCTATTATTTCATTAATTCCTTATTTATAGAGTTTTTTTGTGTTCTATATGTGATTTTATATTGTTTGTATCATATGAAATAATTTTGTGTTCAATTTAACCAATCGAATGAATTGGGTTTATTTAATAGGATACATATTGTAAAATCTTGGGGTGTTATACTCATAATTATCAGGGGAATGTCATATTATAAAATTTCTAGAGAGATAGATGATGACCCACCTCTATGTCTAGAGACATGCTAGGTTGGTCTTCAAACATATCCTATCAATAGTCTTCCCAAGTATTCCCCACATGTTAGTCGCATCTCAAGGGGATGAACACTCACCCAGGTTCTATTAAACAAGACAAGGTTCTTCAAGGTATCAAAAGATTCATGCATGACCTACTAAGGTTGGTGAACTTAAAGGATTACAAATAAATATAAACTAAGACATATACATTTAGATTCATTTGATTAACTACCCTCAATGGGTTTTAATGTCAAGGTGTATAATTAGTCCAAGCCTAGGCCATTGACGGTTGTGGTGTCCAGATTATGTACTAGGTTCGTGGAGGACTAGGCATTATGTTCCATTTTACTTATTAGGTTCTCATATAAGTTAATCTATTTAGTTTAAATTAAATTGTTGAAATTAAATTAATAAATTCGTTTAATGAAGGGGGTCTGTCACCTTAGTGGCGAGACTACACATACACATGCATATACATCATGAATAAATACATAGGGCTAGTACCATGACCACCTAGATTTACCTTTTATATCCAATATCAACTGTTCTTCCTAGGCTCATCAAGTATTGATCAAGAACCACCCTCAATCCCAGCTTATCACCTGATATCCTTCCCCCTTCTAAACAACCTAAATAATTAATTATATCATTTATAATTAATTAACCAAATTAATTTAAGCTAGGAATATTTGTTTGAAACCCATCAGGTGTCAAAATATCACTAAAACCTCAAGAATTATGGTGTTAGACACCCTCTCCATAACCCCAAACCTACACTAAATCAAATCCTCAACACACACACTACCATTTACATCACTAAATTAATTTAATTTTAATGAAATACCATAGAAAATCCATGTCATTTCATACATTTATCAAATAAATGAGAATAATTAGATGGATATTATTATGAGATGTCCTTTATGAGGGATGAGTTGAATTTCCATCAAATCAAGATGATTTCACCATACTACAGTGGAATCATCCAAAGATCCTAACCCCTAGGAATCCAAAATTAGGAAATAACATGGAGGAGGTGAACATCGGTCAATGGAGGATGGATATTAAATCAAAAAGTTAAGGATCTCACCCAAAATATCCCAAAACTAGAGAGAATCATAGGGGAAAATTGGAGGAAGGGAGGCTGACTATGCATGTGTGAGGGATAATGAAAAGGGGGATACCCTCTTAATAATATTGGTAATTTTCTAATTTTAATGAGATATAAAGTTTTTATAAATAGTTTTCCAAACTGTGTGTTAACCATGTGGTATGCACTATCCAAGCAAACCCCATTTTAATGGTTAGGCCACACGATTTACCAAACAATGCACCAATCATGCCAATAGGCACTGCATCATTCTGAAACATTTTGTATGGGTTTTCTACAACCATGCACAAAATGTGTTCCATACACTAGGTTTAATATATCTCACATGGTTTACTCAAATATATCACAAACTTAACCCTTAACCATGTGTTAATTGTGACACTCAGATATATTCTTTAGAAATATAAATGGAAGCATCCTCATGCTCATGGCACTTCATGGTGTCTTCTAAACTATGCACACTAAATGATGTACCTTACTAAAAATCCTCAAACAAATACTAAAAACTAAACCAAAGTGACACACCTGCATGCTTTGTTTAATTCCATTAGGTTTTAGTAAAATTAGATTTATTTCTCCAACACTACACTTGATACTTAGGCATAGTATAGCGGTAATGTGGGGTCGATCCCATGAGGATTTGGATTAGCTGGAAGGAACTAAGGCTTATAACCCTTTGGGTAAAAGTCCACACAGGGTGATTGAGCATGGTAAAATTGACTAAAAATAAGGGATTTGTGGAATAATATCATAGATAAAGAAGGGATTAGGATCAATTTTTGGGTTTAGGAAAAAGTATGATCTTAATTCCAACTTGGTATCATCCTAACGTTCAGACTACGAAGCAAGAAGAGGTCATTAGTTGGACATAGTCAAGAAAACTAGATGTATCCAAGAGAATGGTATTTATTTTTTTTGAAGATATCTACAACCTAGATACATTAATATTATATTCAAAAGAATAAATTATCATAAGCTATTGTTCATATCCTATTCTGCTCCAATCAGGTCTGGGTCGTTTATTAAAACTTACCATGGTCAGGGTCCCTTAAAATAATTGGATTAAAAATTATTATTTAACCTGATTACTATTCATTAAGATTAGAATGTTGGAAATTAAATATTATTTATATTAAAACACCCATACTCTTGATCCCTACCCATAAAAGTTTAGCTACTCATGGTCGAATCAATTAAAAATAGATAAATAATTACAAACACGATTAACATGCCAACAAAGATTGCTATTAAGAAATTAAAAGACATGTAAGGATTGAGATTAACCAATTTATGAATTTGAAATCAAGAATAAAAAATGTAATCATTGAATCATCATAATTCTAATAAAATAATTACTTGAAATAAGAACAAGAACAAGCATAGAACGAGTTCGTCGATGATTGACGATCAAGATGAAGGATGCACATACCACGGTGTTGGAGATGTAAAAAGGATAAATAATTCTTTGCAAATAAATAAAAACATATTTAATAGTTGTAAAAAATGAAGAAAATTTATATTAACTAAGTTTTGGGAGAAAACATAGAAGAAAATTTGAGAGAGAATCAGAGAGAAACAAGATAAAAATCAGAATTACATCATTATTCTGTTTGTGGTGCACCTGCTATAGGTAAATAATCGGGATATTACATGACATGTAATGGTTTTTCATGTTGTGTAATTATGATCTAATTTTTTCTCTATATATTTTTAAACTTAATGAATTTTGTGTGAATCTCGTCTGAGATATTTGAACTTTGGAAATTGACTCCTTTCACAATGTGTATCTTGGCTTCAAGACATGTATCTTCCTTTGGTATGTATCTTGAAAGAGGGAATTTATTTTTAGAGTTATATGACTTGTATTAAAGAATCAAATCATTTAATTACTTTATGTCTTGATATTATTTCTTAACTTTCTTCATGGATTGTCCTTATTCTATAAAATTTGACTACACATCGTGTAATGGAATTTTATAATGTGTAATGGGAATTTTTTTTCTGTTTTTTCTAGATTTTCCTTTGAAACCTTAAAAACCTATTTACTGTAGTAATAAAAACATAATAAATGAATTATAGAGTAAAAACATGGATAGTCCTTAACAAAATGACAAATATATATATATATATATATATATATATATGATTTTAGTTTATCAAATTCCCCCACACTTTAACAATTGTTTGTCCTCAAGAAAAAAGATCTCAACAGGGATTCCAAAAGGTAGAATTTTTTTTAAATAGAAAACATTCATTATATACAAGTAAATAAAACTATGTTTATGTAAAAAAAATTAGACTCCAAAATAATCCTTTAATATTAAATTATTCATGACACATAGTTCAGTTCATTAAACAAATTCTTAATCCTTTAATTATAATTTCTTAATGGTTACATAAATTCTATACCCATTCACAATTTACCTCATAATGAATTTTCTCTCATCACTCAGGGTGAAATTAAATTGTAGTTATCTTCATACACTGAGTACATGTTCTTAACCATATTATTACATTGATTCTATCATCTCCACTTCATAAATACAAATACAAATTCAATCATGAGTGCTTCAAAAAATTAGGTTCAAATGACTTTGAGGCTATGGGAATTTGGGTAGAAAGTGAAAAACAAGCCCAAAAAGAGGGTTAAGCTCTGAATTATAATTCATTAATTTCATGAAAAGTGTAATGAAATGAATCCACCGTAGCTAAAGAAACCCATGCTCCCAAAAACTCAAGGTGGATCCATGAATATATCAAATGAGTGAAGAAGGTATCATGTTCTTTTATTTTTATTTTTCATTTTGTATTTTTATTTTTTGAAATTCATGTCTAGGTCTGATATCACATCCATCCCTAACAACATATGATCCATCGAGGGATTCTTCGATCTAGAAATGGTGAGCTTTGAACTTCCTAATACACAACCCAATTTTATTTTTCTTTTTTATTCTGTATTTTTCAAAGGAACCTGATAGAAGAGAATATCAAAAATTACGCATGGATCACCATCAAACAATATGGTGATCACAACAGTATATCTCCTTAGGAATATAATCCCATTTCATCTAGATTAAAAACTCTCCCACACTTTTTCATAGTAAATATATGCATTATACAAAGTGAAGGGTAGGAAGGGATAATCGGCTTGGAATAGCTACATCCTATTAAGTTCATAATTCATGGAAACTATTGGCTTAAATGAAGAAAATATGTAAGGTGGGTCTTAAAAAATATATCTCAAAAAATATTGTCTCAATCATATTAAAGTTGTACTTATTCAGTCATTTCCTCAATAATATCTCAAAGAAATTTCTGCTAGGTTTACATATCCCAGGTTTCACTCAAGAAATATGCTCAGAATAGAATATACAATAATAGGCTCAGAATATTCTCAGAAATGGGAGTAAATATAAAAAATATATCAATCACTAATGGTATAAAATCAATTAATAATTAAATTAAAATTAATTTCAAAATTTTGAATTTGAATTAAATTACTAAACTCATCAATGATTCTAATAATATAGACATAAGAAAAACATGGATTTCCATCAAATTATATCTCAAATTTTTCATTTATTTAAATGGGAATAATGAGTTTCATGTTCAAAGAATGCTTCTAAATAAAAAGGGTATCCATGATAAATGAAAACAAGCAATAATTAATGTGTATTTAAATTGAAACTCATAAAAAACTCTCCCAGACTTAGAATGAGACATTTTATGCACTATCTATGGAGGTACCATAGGGATGTTATGGTAGATAAAGCATAGATTTTGGAAATGGAGATTGGAAAATGAAGTACTTAAGAATCCAGATCTCCCTATAATGAGTGGCATGCTATTGAGAAATTTGATTAGTCTTAAATTTTGAATTTGGGATACCTGTAAAATTGGTGAGAAATAAAAATCCTGCACTAGATAAATCATTATTCCATAAGGTCTATTAATTTTTTAAGTAGTAAATTAGGCAGAAGTACATAGTGTATAGAAATGAAATACATGTGAAATAAATGAAGGTATCTGTATAATATAAGGCTCAAAGTGACTCATGGTGAAAAATTATAAGGTATAAGCAGAAGAATGGGAAAAAATAATAACTACTAGTATGAGAAAATAGATAAAATAAGGGTTTCCTCCCATAAAGCACTAAATAAGACATCAACAATCAGACGGATGGACCAAAGTATTAGTCAGTAGCATCCATTGTCTTAGATCTATTATTTCTTCTATAGATACTAGTGGTATTATCATCTAGCTCTCTTGGTCTTTTAAAAGGATTTAACACCTCAGGGGCATACCAAACACAAATATGATGTGGAAGTAAAGGTATCTATGCTCGGGGTGGTGGATGGGGAGAACTAATATCAATTTATAGCTCTTGAATCTATCTCTTGACCTCATCCATATTTTTAGTCACTCTTTGAACAATGGAAGATGGGTTAACAGGCGCATCGATCACCATAGATGAAATAGAGGAGCTAGACATGGATACTATAACAGTGTAATGAATTGAAAAAAATCCAAATAAATAGTGAAAATTCATCATTATATAGATATAAATTAATTGTAATGATGCAATGATGAAAGGTAATACAATTAGTACAAAAACAAATAGCACTCTAATAGCATACAAAAAATGGGGGAGGGGATTGGGGTAGACTAAGAAAAATCAATGTCAGCTATGACATCATCTATTGTCTTCTCATGAATAGAGTGTGGTTGCAGCTTCCATGCCTGGTCAATGGTTGTAATGGATGATGGGTTTGGATGATTAGCTATGAAGGGTGGTGTCATAGTGTTGGCATATATCTTTGTGGTGGGTGGTGGGGAGGTATCGATCCAGCATGTGTCCATGGGTCTAGCATCTAGATCGATAAAAGGTACCTTAATGGATGGGGTGATGGTTGGTCCCTTACCCCTCCGGACCTAATCTTATAGATTTTCCTACTAAGTAGTAGGTTCTATTAGCTCTTATGGTAAATTTTCCAAGGTGTTGTATGGGTATGAGTGGGAGATGAGGAAGGGCTGACAGGGGTCGGTGGTGGATGAGATGCTGGTGGTGGTGAAGGGGTAGTAAAATAAGAGAACTCATAAGAGGGTATATAGAGGTACTGGGAGATCAATTAAAGTTACTATATGAAGTAGATGTGCTTGGAACAGAGATATGTTGTATAATACTGGGTATGAGGAATAGTAGTAAAGGTGGTGGTGGATGTTAGAAAATGGGTGGGGTTAAGTTTGGTAATGGAAGGTGTAGGTCCTAGGATGGAGATGGGGTTAGAGATGGGTATGAACCATGGTCACTGGGTGCCTCATATATAACCTCAAGTACTCATGGTACCCACTGGTATAGTTCTACATCCTTGTTAAGTAGCTGCATCTTGTGTAAAAAAATAAAATCAATGGATTCCATCAAACTTATGGAGGTGAGTGGTAGAGTAGTGTCAAAAATACTGAGATGATGGGCCATGTGTGTGATGAAAGTTCCCCCCATCAGTGTGTCGTGTGTCTTATGTGTAAGATCTATGAAGTAAAATGTGAACTGAGAGGCAATTTTGATGGAATTTTCACCCATGGTTGCAGCTAGGATGATGACGTTTATCTGGATAACTCTTCCATGAGGCTCGGAATTAGGCATGTGTTAAAACCCTAGGTAGGATGTAGAGTATAGGGCCTCAAATCTAGGTGGACTTATTGATCCTATGATCATTCTTAGTGTAAGAATCCCAAGAAATCATCTTTTGGAGCATCATTGAATCAAACTTTTATGGATAAAGCTACAGGGTATGGAATACCTTAGATGTGGTGAAATCGTCGATGTAAATATCAAGGCCTATGCTGAATTCCATAAAGGAAATATCATGTGGTTGTCTGCCTAGTCTGAAGAAGATGTTGGCAATGGCGACCTCAAATGTGGAAAAGAACTCTAGAAACATCTCCCGGAATTTTCCCTCACATACCTCAATAATGGATAAAATATATAGGTGTTAAAGGAGTTGGAGGACTTCCTGATCGATATGTAGGAAAGAAAGGATGGACATATCGATGGTTTTTTTAGTCCACATTGGCTTTGCCTATAATCAGTTGAGGGCCACATGGTGTTTTGTGTCTAAAAATTGTAGGATATGGTGTAGATGAGGTATTTTATCATCATACGACTCATGGTATCTTTATTTTTCCTCCTCTTGGACAGTGTTTTGGTTTGGTACCACATCAGATGTTGAGGGGGAGGCTTCCTAAGGTGTTAGGGTTGCGAATCCTCGTCTATTTTTTATAGTGGTAGATCATCCTACTCATGTGTGTAATTGGAAGGAAGGGTTTAGATGGTTTTATTTTTAATCATCACGGGTGTAGTGTTGGATTCATATAGATAAGAAAGAGTGTAATGAGGAGGGGGAGGCATAAATAATGGGGGAATAATGGAGGTAGGGGAGGAGGGTGAGGTGTGAGCTCAAGCGGCAGAGGAGGAGGGGGTGTGAGGTCATGATCCCTAGGTTCATGAACTATTTTTACAAATAGAATCGGGGAAATGAATGATAAGTAACTAGATTTCAAATCATGTATTTGTGAATTTTATTAAAATTTTAGGCCATGAAAAGACACGTCGTGAGTTATGGTTACACAATGTGTACTTGGTTCTTTTCACTCATATTTTAATCAGACCTTGGTCCTTTGATTCATGCATTCTCAAAGATATCCTAATATTACTCTAACTTATTCCATCATAGGGTGACCTAACCTCGGTTTCCTCACATTAATCACCTCATTTAATTTCAAGAACTTGATGCTTTGATGCTCAGATGAATTTCAAATTGATGAAACACCCTTCCTAAAAGGGTTCTTGAAAGATTTTTAAACTTTGACCATTGCCTTTAAATAGGGATTTCCTTATTTCTGAACCTCGATCATCCTATAAGAAAATATGTGAATGAATAAAAATGGGCCTAACCATCTAGATTTGGGCTTCCTAGGGAACAATTTCAAATTTTATTTGAATAATAAACTTTATTCCTTGGGACAAATTTGTGACTCAAAACATGTTCAACATGTAATTTTTTTGATTTTTCTTTATAGATCTTGGAATTTTCATAAGAATCACTTCTTATTTCTTCTAATTCATCCAATATCTGCATCATGGATTCTCTATATTTTTTACAATCCATATTGATCTTTTTAATTTCCCAATATGAGTGATGCTCTAGTTCTACTGGAAAATGACATGATTTTCCATATATCAATCAGAAGGGTGTGGTGTCAATGGTTGTTTTATATATAGTGTGTTATTCCCAATGTGTATCATATAATTTCATATTCAAATCTATTAAACTATTGTTCATAGTCATTTCTATGATTTTGTTTGTTTTCCCAACTTGACAATTCATCTTGCACACTTGTTTGTGGGTGGTTGGGAGTTCATGTGTTGTGTTAAATGTCGTATTTTGTAAGAAATCCTTTGACTATTGTAACGTCCCAGTTCTGGAAGCCACCCAGAGGTTCCCCGTACCTAGTTGGTCACATGGCCTCAAGCGCATTTCCCTAAACACCAGAGGCTGCCGACTAGCAGCGAGGTCATTAGGTGTGATAGTGGGAAAACTATGCCCACATTGGTAGAGTAACACAGCAGAAGTAAAACAAATAGAAATAGAGGAAGCATGAATAATCCATACAAAAGTAAACAGTGGAAGACTGGAATTAATAAACTGGAGAACATATATATATATATATATATATATATATATATATATATATGAATGATGCATGACACATATGTCTAGGAAAGCAGCCAAACAAATCACAGTGTCAGAATACAACCATACTAAACCAAAGTACAAAAAAAAAGTAAACCTCTCCAAACCATCGCAAGCCATAGATTGGTCTCATGCTCTCTATCTCCACAAAAAATCAAATACATGAAGTAGAAGGGAACTTTCCCTTATCTATACCTACAACAATATAATCTATTTGAGCCCAAAAGCATTGCCCCAATAGGGTGTGAGACTAAATCCCAGTAGGCAACCACCATAAGATCTATGCCTAACAGTCAGTGAATATATGGAAGTTAATAAGTACAGAAAGTAGTAAACAAGTTTGTGCTCAGTAGTAAACAATCCACAGTTTCAATGCATTTAGTTTCATATATCAAGCAACAGCTAATCAAAATAGGTAATCACAAACAGGTAATCAAAAACAGGTAACCCTCTGGGAAGTACTTACAGCCTATCCCCTATGGTTCTACCTAGTAACACAAGAAAGTAGCTAAACACAAAAGTTAACCCTCTGGAAAGTACTCACAGCCTATACCCTTTGGTCTTACCTAGAAACATAAGAAACCCTCTGGGTCGTGCACTCATTCTAACCCATCTGGTTCAGCTTATGCATAAACTTTCTAAGGAAGCACTCACCGCCAATTCCTCCTATAGTCTCGTATTAGTAACTAAAGGCGCTCTCAGGAAGCACTTATGTCATATTCCCTCTATGGCCCATGTTGAGGAACTACAGACACTCTTAGGAAGCACTTATATCAATTCCCCATATGGTCTCACATCATAAGTAAAACAGACACTCTGGAGAAGCCCTTACGTCCATTCTCCCTATGGTCTACTACACCAGGTTCTCACGGCCCAGTGTAATTCAAGCAGGTATAGCAACGCATATCGGCCAAAGTAAACCTCAATAACTACTTGGTTAGTAGTCTATATCATAACAGTATGTAAGGATACAAACACCCCATCCTTCTATACTAGGCATGCAAGGTAAATAGTAGCCTAATAGGAAAACTAGACCCAACAGTCAAAACTGGCAATCATGTATGGGAAAACACTTCCAAAGAATAGCAATTGACCCTATTCACATTCAATTAACCTCTACTCAAACATACAAGCATATCAGGAAAACAATAGGGCTGAAACAGTAAACATGTAATACCCCGTTCATGGGTAATGGTGATTTTGCACATATAACTCAAAGACTTTCAATAGAAAGGCACAAAACACCTACCTTGGCATTGGAAGAACAATATACTTGGGTCTCAGGGCTTGAATCACATTAGAATGCCAAAAATCTACAAAAATGTCTAAAACTTTCAACAGAATATAACTTGAGAAGGAGAAGGAATTGGAAAATGAATCTCAAGTAGAAGAGAGATATTACCGAGGTGATCCCAATGTAATCGACAGTGGTCAAATCATAGATCAGATGCTCAGTCGGGGGCTCGAAGGAAGATCACGGACGTACAGGAACTCTTGGACGAACTAGGTCGAGAAGAAGGTGTTTCTAGTGATTATACATGACCCCAGTACGTTTAATGAAAAAAAATACACAGAGTGTACTTTGGAAGTACAAGGTGTGTACTTTCCATTTTTGTACTCTGCTTTAGGTAGCCTCCAGGTCACCCCCCCCCCCCCCACATGGTCGTCTGTGTGGCCATCACATGGCCATCACACTGCCTCCTACGGCGACCCAGTACACAGCGTGTACTCATAAAGTACACGGCGTGTACTTTAGAAATTCCAATAAATTCCCCTTTTTCTTAAAAATGACCAAAAGAAGAAAACATACCTGAAAAGAATATCTGGGTTCTTACAAACTTCCCCCCTTAAATAAAATTTTCCCATAATTTCCCTAGTAAGGAAGCGTAGAAGAAGAATCTCTAAACAACTCTGGCCACTGAGATCGTACATCAGTTTCCCTCTCCCATGTCTCATCATGTACTCACCTGTGTTGTCATAGCACTCGTACGAGAAGAACAGACCGGCCACAGAGAACCTTTGTACTTCGATCGACAATCCAGATAGGATGCTCCTCAAAAGATGAATCCACTTACAACTCAACCTCCTCGGGTTGGAAGACATGAGACGGGTCTGAGAAGTAACGTCAAAGCTGATAAACATGGAAGACGTCATGCATAGCTTGGTACCTCTGAGGTAACTACAGCCGATAGGAAACCAGCCCGACTCTCTCCAAACCCTCAAACGGCCCGACATACTTCAGCGAAATCTTACCCTATCTCCTAATCCTTTTGTGTCCCAAACTTGGTGTAACCCATAGGAAAAATTGATCCCTGACCTTAAACTTCAGAGGTCATCTCCGCTGATCAGTATAAGACTTCTATCAAGATTGTGCAGTATCCATCCTCTTCTGAATCAACTTTATATGCTCTGTGGTCTCCTGGAAAAGACGAGGTCCCATCATAACTACCTCTCCTACCTCCATCCAACATAAGGGTGATCGGTATGGCCTACCGTACAAAGCCTTAGAAGGTTACATCTGAATAGTTGCTTGAAAACTATTATTATAGGAAAACTCCACAAGAGGTATGTGCTTCTCCCAAGAACCTCCAAAATCTAGAATGCATGCTCAAAGAATGTCATCAAGCCCCTAAATCGTACGCTCAGACTTTCCATCTTTATGGGGGAGGTAAATTGTACATAGAAGCACCTATGTACCCAAATCCTTCTAAAGCCCCTGTCAGACCCGAGAAGTAAAACGTGCATCCCTTTCAGAAACAATAGTGTTCGGAACTCCATGAAAATTTACAATCTCACAGATGTAGAACCATCCCAGCTCATCAACATTGAAGGTCTACTTGATCGGTAAAAAGTGAGCAACCTTTGTGAGTCTATCAATGACAACCCAAACTACATCATTCCCTCGAGGTGACCTTGGAAAACCTATCAAGAAATCCATCACGAAATCATTCCACTTCCACTCGGGAATGGGTAACTGTTGTAAAATCCCTACTGGTCATTGATGCCCTGCCTTCACCTAAATATAGGTGAAACACCTCATAAAAAAACTAGCAACATCTCTCCTCATACCTGGCCACCAATACTGATGGTGTAGATCAAGATACATCTTGGTGACACCAGGATGAACTGCCCAAACTGAAGAATGAATGTCCCAAATCAGCTCCTCGTGTATGTCTGCTGGCACCCATACGGGCCCATGGAAATGAAATATCTCATCCTCGTCTATGGTCCATCCCAGAATAGGGTCCTCTCCTGACATGATTTCTCGTAGGACTAGGCCTTCAGAATCTGATAGCTGCCTCATTCACACTAGATCAAGTAGAGTAGAGATAACAGCTACAGAATAAAGAAACGTCTACCCCTCTATATCATGCACCTCCAAATGCATCTTAGATAATAGAGCCATAAGTTTCCACTCACTACTAGCCTCTTGAACTACCTGTATCTGAGTCCTCCTACTCAACACATCAGCCATTGTGTTGCATTTCCTAGGCGTATAGTCAAGCTCAAAGTCAAAAAACTGAAGTTACTCAACCCGCCTTCGTTGTCTCAAATTCAGATCATGTTGAGTGAAGATATACTTGAGGCTTTTTTGGTCGGTGAAAACCACAAAATGATCTCCCAAAAGGTAATGTCGTCAACAGCGTAAAGAATGAACAATAGTATCCAACTCGAGATCGTGTGTCGGGTAATTTCTCTCATGTGGCCTTAACTGCCAAGACCCGTATGCAATGACCCCTTCCCCCTACATAAGAATTGCTCTAAGCCTGATACCTTATGCATCACAGTACACCGTATATCTCTTTATTAGCTCCGTAAATACTAGTATCGGTTTTGAAGTCAACCTCTATTTTAACTCCTGAAAGGCTGACTCACAAGAATCTAACCACTAGAACTTTGCACCCTTCTTAGTCAGGTCCGTCAGTGGTGCTTCTAAGCGTGAAAATTATTGAATGAAGTGTCTGTAGTATCCATCCATCCCTATAAAACTCCGTACCTCCAATGCGTTCTCTGACTTCTCCAATAAAACTACTGATCTTACTTTTTCTAGGTCTACTAACACTCTTGTCTCATTGATAACATGATCCAAGAAGTGAATCTGATCCATCTGAAAGTGGAATTTTGAGAGCTTAGCATATAACTGATTCTCTCTTAGTGTACTCAAAACAATCGCAAGATGTGTAGCATGGTCATGTCAAGTTTGAGAGTACACCAAGATATCATCCAAAAAAACTACCACGAAGGAATCCAAGTATGGATGGAACACTCGGTTCATCAGTGCCTTGAAAACTATAGGCGCGTTTTGAGACCGAACGGCATAACCATATACTCGTATAGACCATACCTACTCTGAAAGGATATAAGAGGTATATCTGACGGTCTAACGTCCAACTGATGGTAGCCGGACCTCAAGTCAAACTTCAAGAACACCCGAGCTCCTCGAATATGATCAAAGATATCATCAATCCTTGGTAATGGATATCACTTCTTGACTATCAACTGGTTCAAATTCTGATAATCCACACAAATCCTAAGGGTAATGTCCACCTTCTTCGCAAAAAGGATAGGCGAACCCCAAGGAGAAGTACCGGGTCGGATAAAACCCTTTTCCTGCAACCCCTTAAACTACTTATTGAGCTTCTGTAACTCTAGTGTAGCCATACAATAAGGAGTAATGGACACCGGTGCTGCTCCTGCCACAAGATCAATAGAAAAGTCCACCTCTCACTCTGGAGCCAAACCGGAAAATTCCTCTAGAAAGACATCCCTGAAACAATCCACAACTAGAGGAAAGTCTAACTGTGAAGTCCCCTGGTCATCCAAATATAGACTAGAAATCTGGGATGTAAATCCTCCCAACCCATGATGCTCGGGTCCTTCTCTTCTCGCCTGGACATCCCACTCTCCCTTATGAAGTAAAGAACCACCCTCTCGTGATATGAAAGTCACCCTGTGGTGATAAAAGTCGACGACTTCCTAGAAGAGAACTAGCCAGTCCATTCCAAGAATTACATCATAGCCTGTCATCTCTAGGACATAGAGTTCCCATAAAAAGTGACCCCCGCCAACCTCTAGAGGGAACTCCATGCACTAACGTACACTCTCCGTTCTAGTCCCCAACGGAGTGTCTAGTGTCAGGATATCAGTAGAAGAAAAGATGTAGAGACCAAAGCTCTCTACAACCGTAACAGATATAAAGCTATGGGAAGCCCTTGTATTGAAAAGAGAAAAATCTAAAATTGATACTACTATGTTTGTACCTCGCACTATAGAAGGTCCGAGATCCTGATCCTCTTGGTTCTGCTCCACTGCAATAGTCTAACCTGCACCGCGGCCCTCTGACCCTGTCTGGCCACCCTGAGCTGATCCACCCTGTAGTCACTGAAAATCGGGTGACTGGCTACCACATCCACGACCTCCACCTCTGCCTAGATGGCCGGAAGAACTCTAGTTCCCAGACTGGTGAGAAACAAGTGGTGCTTCTCCTGAACGAGGAGTCATAGAAGAACCCCTATCACCAGCTGTGGGTGAGAAGATCAGACAGAAGCATTGAAGATGACCCATCTTTCCACAATATCGGCACTCCACTAGGTCTCTCGGACATTGTGGCCTCATATGACCTCTCTTACCACACTGGTATCCCACCAGCTGACTACCAGAAGAAGTATCTCGCCTCTTGGGGTCTCTACGCATAGACTCCCTACGACACTTCCTGCTGTCAGTAGGAGGAATACTAACTCCATATATCGAGCTGCCCTGACTCACAACCCTAGAATCTCTCATATTTCACTCTGTAATCAGCGCATAGTTGATGATAGAATTGATGAAAGTCATCTTGAATATGTTCACCTACAATTGGACTTCATGCCTTAGACCATCCTTGAACTTCCTTGCTAGTAATAACTGATCACCTCCTAGAATAGGCATGAAATGCTGAAGCTCGGTAAAGAGAGAGGAATACTCTATAACCGAAATAGTACCCTGCTATAGACTTATAAATTCTTGGTCTCGATCAGCCCTCAAAGTCTTCGAGAAGAAGTATTCATATAATATACGTTGTAACTCCCCCCAATTCATAACATACTGGTGTCCGGCCAGTGAGATCACATCCCACCATCTCTTGGAGGAATCTCAAAGTATATATATAAAGATCTTGACCCGCCTCTCTAGAGTTTTATTAATATGCTCAAAGATCATTAGCATGACTTCTAGCCATGACTCTGTAACCTGGGGTCCTCTATCCCCTGAGAAAGTCAGAGGATGTTGCTGCTGAAAGACCCGTGTCAATTCTGCCATTGACGGGGTAGGAGACGGTGCTCCCTGAAAGTTCTGCATCATCCACATAAAGCCTTCCCTAAACAATGCATCAGCACCTACATCCATTATAATAGCTAGTTCCAAGACAGGCACAATGGGAAGATCTACAGCTAGTCCTTGATCAGCCATATCCGGTGTCCGATCACTACCCTTCAACTGGCGTACAACCAGAGGACGTCTCAGTGGCATGTCTTTGCAAGGTCAAATGTACACCCTAGATCAAGATTATCAAGGAATAAAAACTGAAAGAATAATAAGGGAACATAAGCAATAAAGCATTCATGTTTTTTCCAAAACATGATTACACAGCGTGTATAACCTATACACGTTATGTTCCCTTTAGCCATGCACAAGGTCATGCACTCCTACTAGAACTGGTCATGTAACACCCCATACACACGGTGTGTTTACCTAACACACTGCATGTACTTGAATCCTCTTCCACTGCCCGAGTCCTTCTACACGGCTAAGACACATGGTTCTCCTTAGAACGGGACTACACGTCATGTTAGTTCCAAACAAGGTGTGTACTAGACGAACCTCACCGACTCGTGGTGTTAGATACACGGCCGGTTACATGGATCACACTACATGGCGTGTTCCAGGCAGACACAGCATGTATGAGAAATCATAACATTGGCCCGTGTTGTTAGTTACATGGCCGAGTACCTGGTTTATTCCACACGGCGTGTTCTAGACGAACACGGCGTGTACTAAGAATATTTTTCCGAGCTGTGTTGTTAGTGACACGGCCGATTACATGGTTCTAGGACATGGAGTGTACATCCTCTACATGGCATGTCTTACCAAAGATTCTAAACCCAGTGTCCCCACCCACACAGTCTAAGACATGGTTATATACTACACGACGTGTACATATGGTACATGGCATGTACTTAAGAAAAACAGTTTCTTCCCGAACAGAAGAACACATGGCGTGTATTTAACATTACACGTCATGTATTCTATGTTTTTTCAAACAGTAAGCCTTAGAAAATACTCCATAACCCATAAAAACACTAGAATAAACCTCAAAGTTCCAAATTCTGATCTGTGAGGGCCCATACTCCCAACGAATCAAAGCATGGAATCTTATACATGTCATAACAAGGTAAACAAGTCAAATATCCACCAAATTCCAATTAATGAGGGCTCATAACAGCTCAAGAACCAAATTTTGGCTTTCATTAAAACAAATACTTACACAAATCAATACTCTATCAAACAGAAAGTATTCTATCAAAGAATATATCACAACAACATGCATATCTAGCACAACATCTATCACAACAACATAAAATTTATAATGCACCCTAAATGGCATGGTAAGAATGCATGACATGTGATTATTATCAAGTGACTATATGATGAATGAGATGGAATACCCTCATCTCATCAGGTTACAATAGAAATAGAACCTAAATAACATCAACAACAACAGCACAAAACATGTGAATCACTCAAGGTGAAATCAAATCAACTGTAAATTTGCAAAACTAGAAAATTTGAAATAAGGAGGTAGATTGGATTTTCCCTATACACGGGTTAGCTACTCTTGGGAAAGGCTTATTACCAAGTACCTATTCCATCCTACCCCTGACTATAGGAACCAAATAGTAAGTCAAGAGAAAAAAATCCTCTGATACCAATTTGTAACGTCCCGGTTCTGGAAGCCACCCAGAGGCACCCCGTACCCGGTTGGTCACATGGCCTCAAGTGCATTTCCCTGAATGCCAGAGGCTGCCGACTAGCATTGAGGGCCTTGGGTGTGATAGTGGGGAAACTATGCCCTCATTTGTAGAGTAACACAAAGGAAGTAAAACAAATTGCAATATCAGAAGCATGAATAATCCATATAAATGTAAATAGTGGAAGACTATAAGTAATAAACCGAAGCACACATATATATATGAATGATGTGTGAAACATGTTTCTAGGAAAGAATCCAAACAAATCACAATGCTATGATACAACCATACTAAACCTCAAAAGAAGGCATGTAAATATCTCTAAATCATCGCAAGCCATAGCTTAGTCCCATTCTCTCCAACTCCACAGCAAATCAAGTACCTAAATTAGAAGGGTGCTTTCCCTTATCTATACCTGAAACAATATAATTTTTTTGGGCCCAAAATCATGGACCAAACAGGGTGTAAGACTAAATCCCAGTAGGAAACTACCACAAGATATGTGCCTAACAATAAGTGAATATATGAAAGGTAATAAGTACAGAAAGCTGTAAACAAGGAAGTACTCAGTAGTAAACAATCCACAGTTTCAATGCATTCAGTTTCATATATCAAGCAACCGTTAATCAAAACAGGTTATCACAAATAGGTAATCACAAACTGATAACCCTCTGGGAAGTACTCATAGCCTATCCCCTCTGGTCCTACCTAGCAACACAAGCAAGTAGCTAAACACAAAAGGTAACCCTCTGGGAAGTACTCATAACCTATACCCTCTTGTTCTACCTAGAAACACAAGCAAACCTCTGGGAAGTACACTCAGTCTAAACCCTCTGGTTCAGCTTAAGCATAGACTCTCTGAGGAAGCACTCGCCATCAATTCCTCTTATAGTCTCATACCGATAACTAAAGGTGCTCTAGGGAAGCACTTACGTCACATTCCCTCTATGGCCCATGTCAAGGAATTACAGACACTCTGAGGAAGAACTTACGTCAATTCCCCCTATGGTCTCGCATCGTAATTAAAAAAAGACACTCTGGAGAATACCTTACGTCCATTCTCCCTATGGTCTGCTACACCAAGTTCTCACGGCCCTATGTAAGTCAAGCCTGTATAGCAACGTGTATCAGCCAAAGTAAACCTCAAGAACTACTTGGATATCAGTCTACAACATAACATCATGTAAGGATACAAACACCCCATCTTTTATACTAGGGATGCAAGGTAAACAACATCCTAATAGGCAAACTAGACCCAACGATTAAAACATGAAATCATGCATGAGAAAACACTTCCAAATCATATCAATTGACCCTATTCACATTCAATTAACCTCTACTTAAGAAAACAAGAATAGTAGGCAAACAATAGGGCTGAAGTAGAAAACGTGCAATACCCCGTTCATGTGTATTGGTGATTTTACACATATAACTAAAAGACTTTCAACATAAAGGCACAAACTACCTACCTCGGCGTTGGAAGATCAATATACTTGAGTCTCACGGTTAGAATCACCTTAGAACACCAAATATCTACAAAAAATCTAAAATGTTCAACAGAGGATAACTTGAGAAGGTGGAGGAATTGGGAAATGAAGCTCAAGCAGAAGAGAGAGAATACTGAGGCAATCCCAACGCAATTGACGGTGGTCAAATCGGAGATCAGATTCTTGGTCGGGGGCTCAGAGAAATATCATGGCCATACGGGAACTCTCAGACGAACTAGGTCGAGAACAAGGTGTTTCTGGTGATTAGACGTGACCTCGGTATGTTTAATGAAAAAGAAAAAGAAAATACACGGCGTGTACTTTGGAATTAAACGACATGTACTTGCTGTTTCCGAACTCCTCTTTAGGTAGCCTCCAGGTCAACCCCCACATGGTCGTGTGTGTCCATCATATAACTAGCACACAACCTCCTATGGAGACCTAGTACACATCGTGTACTTCATTAATTTCTAGAAATTCCCCTTTTTCTCAAAAATGACCAAAAGAAGAAAACATACCTGAAGAGAAGATTTGGGTTCTTAAAATTGTATTATAAGTGAAATGTGTTCCTCGATCTCTAATGATTATTCTATGAAATAAAAATCCTAAAAAACATTTTTTTAAGAAATTGATGACCACCTTTGCGGTGTCATGAGATGTAGCTTTATCCCATACCCATTTTGAAACATAGTCAACAACAAGAACGATATAGGCATTTTTCTTGTGAATTGGGAAATGGTACCATGAAATCTATCTCTCACACATCAAATATTTTTACCTCCAAGATTTGGTTTTAGGTCATTTCGTTCCTTTTTCCAATGTTGTTAGTCTATTGGCACTGCTCACAACTTTGAAAAAAAATTATTCCATCTTGGTGGAGTGTTGGCTAGAAAATTCCACTGTGGAATTTTCACCATTGTGCATTATGATCCATGATTTAATCCAGTTGGTAATACATGACACATTTCTAAATCATTTTTTATTTCTTCCTTTGGAATCAAGTAATGTAAACTATCATTACTTCTCTTGAAATGAGTGGTTCATCCCAGTAGTAGTGTGAATCATGAGCCAAAAATCTTCCCTATTTCTGGTATGATAGGTATAGGTATAGATATCCCATGGTGAGATAATTTTCAATATTAGAAAACCATGTTTGTGCCTTGGAATTTATTTTTAAATGGTCTTCATTGGGGAAGTTCACTTCAATGTCAAGATCATCACCATCTTTTATAAGGGGCAGTGGAAGTCGGGATAGATGATCTGCGACATCATTTCCTATTATATTGGAATATTTGATGAAAATTTCAAATTCGTGTATCAATAGGATCCATCATATCACTCTTGGATTGGAATCTTTTTTCATAAAATATTTTAGGGAAACATGATTAGTGTGTGCAATCACTTTTGACAAAACTAAATAGGAGAAAAATTTATCAAAAGAAAAAATATATAATAGATCCTTATTTGTGGTTGTAAAGTTCACTTGTGCTTTATTAGGTGTGTGACTGACATATTATATTGAACAGAATATGTGATCAAACTTCTTTCCTTAAATAGAACCAACAGCAAAGTCACTAGTGTCACACATCAATTCAAATTCTTTTTCCCAATCTGGTGAAATAATAATGGGAGTAGCTATTAGGATTTTCTTTAAAGCATTGAATTCCCTCCAACATTCTATAGTGAATTCAAATGGAGTTTATTTTGATAACAGGTGTGTCATAGGGTGGAGAACTTTCACAAAATCTTGCATGAATCACCGATACAATCCAGCATGGCCTACAAATATCCTTATTTTTTTGACTGTTGAGGGATTGAGTAAATATTTGATAACTTTTAAATTAGAAAGATAAACATCCATGCCATACTTTTAAATTTTGTGTCTAAGTACTATGCCTCCTTGAACCATAAAGTGTCATTTTTTCCAGTTTAAAACAAGGAACTTCTCTTCACAACATTATAGGACTAACTCAAGATTATTTAGGTATACCTAGAAAGATCTTGTATACACTGAAAAGTTGTCAATGAAAATTTCTAATAATTCATCAACTATGTCTTGGAATATATGTGTCATGCACCATTGAAAATTCACTAGTGTATTACACATACCGAATGACATTCACCTGTAGGCGAATGTACCAAATGAACATGTGAATATTGTTTTAGAGTAATCTTCTAGGTTGACTATAATCTAATTGTATCCCAAATATCCATACAGGAAATAATAGAATTCATATCCTGTAATTATCTCTAAAATTTAATCCATGAAAGGCAAGGGTAAATGATATTTCAAAGTTTCCATATTTATATTTTCGTAATCCATGAACACTCACTAGCCATTGATGGTGTGATTTGAGATCAATTCATCTTCATCATTCTATACCACTATGAGGCCACCTTTCTTGGGAACTACCTTTAGTGGGATCACTCATTTTCTATCAGGTATTTAAAATATTATTCCAATATCTAGATGTTTCAGTACTTATTTCGTAACAACTCCCTTCATTGGAGGTGTGATTCACCTCTGTGGTTGAAGTTTGGGTTTTCCACATTCTTCTAGGAGAATTTTATGGTTCTATAAAGCTAGATTGACCCCTTTGATATCATCCACTCACCACGAAATTGAATACTTGTTTATTTTCAAAGTTTCAATTAATTTTTCCTCTTATGACTGAGATAGTTTAGAGTTAATAATAATTGTTAGTGTAGTATCATTTTCTAGAAAGGAATACTTAAGTGTACTAGGGAAGGGTTTCCATTCCAGCTTTGGTGGATGAATGACTGAGGGTATTAAATGTGGGATGTTGTCCATTATAATAGGTTCTATGTATTTTAATTCCTCAAAGTCATATTCCTCATCCTCATCAATTATCATTTCATCACTCTCTTATTCAATGTTTATATATTCATCTCTTTCATCTGTGAGAAAGATAGCTTGGTAGTCAAATGAATTATCTTATTTGTTGTGTTTCCTTTGCTAGGTAAAACATGACTTGTTCTTTGCCTACTTGCAATATGATTCTTCCTTGATTTACAATGATCAATTTCAACTTAGTGGCCAGGAATGGCCATCCTAATGTGGTAGTAACGTCTCCTTCTTATTCCATGACTAGAACGAGGAAGTTCGCAGGAAAAATAAACTTTCTAAATTTGACTAAGATGACTTTGAGAATTAATCAGGGATATTTTTCTGATCATTCAGCTGATTAGAGTGTTACTATAGTTGTTTTAAGTTATTCAAATCCCAGCTTGCGGAATACACTCATCAGTATGAGGGTGATTTTTTCTCCTAAATCGCACAAGGTTCTTCCAAAGTAACATTCTTCTATTGTGCATGGGATTGAGAAAATTCTAGGATCTATCATTTTCGGTGTAATGTTTTGCTGAAAAATAGTATAACACTCATCATTAAGTGACATTACTTATAGTTCCTCCATTTTTCTTTTATTAGAAATATTTTTTTTAAGAAATTTTTCATAGGCAGTCATTTGAGTGATTTCCTCAGAAAAATGAATGATGATGTGTAGTTTCTTGAAAATATCAAAAAAAAGTTATTGTATTTCCCTTAAATTATTAATTTATTTTCTCTTTATAGAAAAGGAAGAGGTGGATTATAAGTTTGTGGATCAATATAGACTTCTTCCTCAGGTTTCTCTCTTATGGGGGCTTTTGTAGAAGGTGGAAATTCTTGAGGTGTCACTAGAGTAGTTCTATTTGTCTTCTCATTAACTTATTCTTCTATGAATTTTGTATGAATTTTGGGTTTCTTAATATATCTTCTTTCTCCTATGAATAGTTTCTGAAAATTAAGCACATTTCCACTCCTCAAAACCACTTTCGTTGCCTCTTCCCTCATGTATGGCTCTTTATTACCATGTAGACTACCTTCCAAAATCTCTGATAAGGTCTTTGAGATCTGTCCCATTTGATGCTCAAGGTTATGTAGTTCTACCCATTGGTTATGCATTTATTTTTCTTGGGTGATCATCCTCTAATATTATTTTTGAACAAAGGTTAAGAGTAGATTTTCCAAATTTGATTGCAGATGTGTGGCTGGTTGTGAAGGTCTTGGTGGAGCTGGTTGAAATTATTGTTGGCCTACAGGAAGAATGGTTTGTTGGATTTATTATTGTGGTGGTCAAGGAATAGAATTCATTGATGGATATCATGGTGTTCCTTGGTCCATGAATGGTTACTGAAAGAGCGCTTTCATTGGCTTCCTCAAATGATTAGTGATTTTGGGGTACTTAGGTGCAGTAGAGTGGCTGACCAAGGTCGTCTCTCAAAGGAGGAAGTGAATTTAACAACTTATTAAATGTATTATAAAAAAAATAAAATATAATATAATAAAAACACTACTTTAAAGGATTGGGGTTTTTTTTATAGTTTATGAATCTAGAATAAGTTTTCTAGAAGAATATTGTATATTTTTTTTGTTTTTAGTTTTGAAATGAATTTCGATTAAAATGACACAACAAGAAGATGTTTTTTTAGAAATCTATTTTAAAAGGCGTAATTGATCTAACTCTACCTCTTCATTAACTTATTAATCATTATAATTTAAATCAATATCCACTTAATTATGATCCCCTAATTTGTTATCACTCGAACCCTACGAGAGTTAACTTAACCACAAAGATGAAATTACTTAAACCCTAGGCTAGCTTCGGAACACGCAATCGCAACACCCTGCTTTGATTGATGTTCTAAGGATAGCTTATGGTCAATGGTTAATTATATCACATATCCATTCTGGAAATGAGGATGAATTGTGTTTAGGGATTATATTTGAACTCTACAAATTTATTCTGTGTGGTCTTGTATTACCGATTAAGATTACGCTCTCACAATTTACACAAAATCCCGACCTCACGTGTTTTTGTGTTAATTGTTCAATTGCTTGCGTAGTTTATTGTAATTTAAAAACACAATTCATGGATCATATTATGTGAATTACAGTAGCTCATTTATTTAAAATAATTAAATGAAGAGGGTAGAATATAGATCGATTACTAAAAGACTACTCTTCCATGGTTGGCGTAATCATCGTAGAAGCGTTTTGCATGTGCAAAGGATTATAATGGGTATAACCCAATAACGCTTCTACACAAGAATTCCAGACCAAAGAGGAAGATTAAAAGAAGAATAAATTTAAACAAAACAGAAGAAAAGATAAGATGTAAAATAAGAACAAAGAAGTTTATTACACAAACAAAATCATTACAACATGAAGGAGAAGAAGAAGGCTTTGTCGAAGGGATCCTCGCTTCAAGAGCTACCCTTATTGAAATGGTTGGATAATTGGAGTGGATCCACTTATCCCATTCCCTAAACTTCCCAAAGCACGTACCAACCCCACCAAATGAGAAAAACACCAATTTATAGAGTGGTTGGGATGCTAGGTTCAAAGTGGTTTCAAGTGTGAATGGGGAATCTCGGCCAAATATTTTATGCCAAATTTCACTGCCCATTTGACCACCAAAACACGTGAATTGGCCGGCCTTAAAGAAGTATAAAATGTTGGAATATGGGTCCTCTATCTCCTCTCCAATTGTGGGTTTAATCCAGGCCCATATGAAGGAGTTATGGACGAAATATAGAAGCTTCTCCATTCAGGAGAGTCCAGCCCAACTTTGAATTCATGGCCCATTTTCAACAACCAAATGCACACCTTAGCTCTGTTGTCCTGAATAAAGGTTGTAGATAATTAAGTTATGAACACTGTTACAAAATTTCAAATTCAAATAATAAATATACAAATATGTATCTTCGAAATACTACAGTGAACTATAAAGGGTAAAACTGGAATTTTCATCAAATATTCAAATGAATGATCTAATCCCAAATACTTTCTAATTAAACATATTTAACACAATGTGATGAAATTATATCATTTATAATCAATAAAATATTCAATAAAATAGTGTTTTATCAACTCCCCCACACTTACCCTTTTGCACTCCTGAGCAAAACCTCATAGCAAGTAAACATTAATATCAAATCAAAACCAATTTTAAAACACATATCCTTGAGATCAAAAAATTAAACACCAAGAAACAAAATATATCATGCCTCATAAAGACCATTATTTCAAGTTCTTCATTTATATCATTCAATATATTTCCACTTTATTTATCCTCCCATGCACAAAACACTTACCTCGCTTGAATTTTCTCTTATCACACAAATGTCAATTTTTTTTGCAATGTATTTCTCATCCAAACTCATACAAGGGTCACCATAGGATTGATAAATTCCTAAATCTCCACCCGATGTGAGTAAAGGACATATGTTTATCATGAGGACTTTTTAGCGTTGTTCTATGGATTTCGGTTTGTAAGATTTAGATGTGAAAAATTCCTGAGGCTGAATAAGGAGGGCTTGACTCTTGTTGAAGCAAAATTGCATTAATCTAATTTTCAATTAAATATAGTCTCCTCATTAATCCCTATAGTATCAATTCAGCTTCATCATCATAAAAAGTCATGAAAGGTTTACACAATTCATCATTTCAGCATCAAAAATTTCAATCTTCTCAAAGATGATTTTCTTGAAAGCTCCAGATGGGCACAGCTTTCTACCTCAATTAGAAGCTCCAGAAAAGGCACAACTTCACTTGTCATGAAAGCTCTAGAAATGGTATAGATTTCAATATAATGACTTTCTTCAGCAGCAAACACATCTCTTAAGAATTTAATTTTCCACCCAAAGTATCACAGAATTTGGTGGCACAACACAAGATAGATCCCCCCACACTTAAGCTCAACTAGATTATGCAATTTCACTTCAAGAGTTGGTTGGATAGAGAAAAATGTCTTGTAATGTGGCTAACCTAACAGGTTGTGCATGGCTTCTATGGACTACAAGGATTAAATATTCAAGTTAGGCCATTATAAAAAAGTATTCTTTGAAATAGGGGCTTTAATACCAAACAAATACCTCAATCATTTAAACATAAGTACCTCAAACCCTCAAGTTTTGACAGGAATAGATAAAATTATGGATAAATAAAGCATAGTTTGGTTCTCTCAAGAAGTGAGGTGAATGTAAAGAATATGAAAATAATGGTTCAGAAGCCTCACAGGAAAGTGATTTCAAAAATAAATACAGTGAGATGTGTCATGGGATTAAAAATTCAGTGTACTTTTCATGAAATTACTAAATATTTGAACTTGAAACAAAGTCATTTCAGCATTAATTTAATCTCAGTTTATTAAGATAAATTGTTTCACTCATTGATATGCATTTAAAAATTGTGATGAGAATCATTTCAGCTCAAAAATTTCAAAAACAAAAAGAAAACTGAAAAATAAACACACAAAATTTGAAAAACACACAATTTTTTTTGGTTTTTTTAAAACAGGAAAATAATTGAAATTACTAAACTAAAAGGTTACCTACTCCCCCACACTTAATATATTACATTGTCCTCAATGTGAACCCATGAGATGATATATGCACATGAAATTCAGAATTTTTAAATAGGAAAAATAATATAAAAGTTAAAGGGTTAATAACAGCCTGATGTGCTCAAGTGATGATGGGGTCATGCAGTGTGATAAAATCCACTGCATTAGTAGGAAGTCCCTCAATGTATCTCTTTAAAAGATGTCCATTGAATGTAAAGCTCCTTCCAGTGTCCTCTTGTGTGATCTCTACTACAACATAAGGAAAAACATTAGATACAATATAAGGACCTAACCATCTGAAATGCAACTTACCAGGCATCAACTTCAGTCGTGAACTGTAGAGAAGGACTTTCTCTCCAACATGAAACTCCTTTTGTTGGATCATTCTATCATGAGTTGCTTTTGATTTTTCCTTATAGAGCCTTGAGTTCTCATATGAAGACAATCTAATCTCCTCAAGATCTTGAATTTGCAGCTTCCTTTGGATTCCAGCTTGGGCCAAATCCATGTTGCATTTCTTTATAGCCCAATAAGCTCGATGCTCAACTTCCACGGGGAGATGACATGCTTTCCCAAAAACAATCATAAATGGGGGAATACCAATGGGTATCTTGTATGTTGTCCTATAAGCCCACAATGCATCATCCAATCACTTGCTCCAATCCTTCTTATTTGGATGCACAGTTTTCTCAAATATTTGTTTCAACTCACGATTTGAAACCTCAGCCTGTCCATTTGTTTGGGGGTGGTATGGTGTTGATGTTTTGTGTGTCACCCCATAATTTCGAAGGAGGGAAGAAAGATTCCTATTGCAAAAGTGTGTCCCTTGGTCACTGATGATGTCCTTTGGTACTCCAAACCTACAAAAAATCTGTGCTTTGACAAAGTCCACAACAACATGAGAATCGTCAGTCCGGGTGGTCTTGGCCTCCACCCATTTAGTCACATAATCAACAGTAACCAAAATATACAAAAATACAAATGAACTAGGAAAATGACCCATAAAATCAATTCCCCACACATCAAAAATCTCACAGAATGGTATGGGTTATTGGGGTATCTCATGTCTCCTAGAAATATTCCCAGTGTGTTGGCAACGAGAGCATGACTTACAAAACACATGGGCATCATGAAATAAACTAGGCTAATATAATCCAGAGTCCAAAACTTTCCTAGCTGTCCATTGGGGTCCAAAGTGTCCACCACATGCAAATGTATGACAGAATTACAAAACAGACTCAAACTCATGATCAGGAATACACCTCCTAATAACTTGGTCATTACACATGCGCCAGAGGTAAGTATTATCCCACACATAAAACCTAGACTCACTTTTTAATTTTTGGACTTGATGTTTCTTTAAATTTGTAGGGATTTCAGAGGAAACAAGGTAGTTCACTAAATCAGCATACCAAGGATGTGTACCTGAGATGGAATAAAGATTCTCATCGGGAAAAGTGTCCCGAAGTGGTACCTGGTCCAAGGTGTCATCCTCTAGTGTGTGAGTAATCCTACTCATGTGGTCTGCCACCAAATTTTCTGACCCCTTTTTGTCCTATATCTCGATTTCAAACTCTTGAAGAAGGAGCATCCAACGGATAAGTCGTGGCTTTGCATCTGGCTTCTTCAGGAGGTACCTCAAAGCTGCATGGTCAGAAAAAACAACTACTTCAGAGCCCAATAAATATGAACAAAATTTATCTAAAGAAAATATGACAGCAAGAAACTCCTTTTCTGTGGTAGTGTAATTTTATTGGGCTAAATACAGTGTCCTCGATGCATAGGTGATCACATGTGAACGTACCTCCACCCTCTGAGATAAGACAGCTCCAACCGCGAAGTTGGAGGCATCACACATAAGCTCAAAAGGAATCTCCCACCGTGGGGGATATATGATTGGTGGAGTGGTCAAACACTTATTTAGATCATCAAATTATACCCTGAACGAATCATCAAAATTGAATTCAATATCTTTTTGAAGCAATCGAGATAAGGGTAGAGTGATCTTACTAAAATCTCTGATGAAGCCTCAATAAAATCCAGTGTGTCCAAGGAATGATCGAACATCACGCACACATGTAGGATATGGAAGGGATGAAATAATGTATACCTTAGATTTATCAACTTCAATGCTATGTTGTGAGACTATATGACCTAAGACAATTCCCTTTTCGACCATGAAATGATAGTTTTCAAAATTTAAGACCATATTCTTCTCAATACAATGATGCAACGCATCACCCAAACTAGAGAAACATTCATCAAATGAGGATCCATAAACTGTAAAATCATCCATAAATACCTCCATGTAGGTCTCAATAAAATCAGAAAAAATACTAACCATACATCTTTGGAAGGTACCTAGGGCATTGCAAAGTCCAAATGGAATCCTTCGGTAAGCAAAGGTATCGAATGGGCAGGTGAATGTCGTCTTCTCTTGGTCCTCTGAAGCTATAGGAACCTGAAAATATCTAGAAAATCCATCCAAGAAACAATAGTGTGTCTTCCCAGCTACTCTCTCAAGCATCTGATCAATAAACGGGAGGGGGAAATGGTCCTTGCAAGTGGAATGATTTATTTTCCTATATTCAATACACACACGCCAACTGTTTTGCACCCTCATTGGAACTAACTCATCTTTCTCATTTTAAAAACAGTAACACCACTCTTCTTAGGCACAACCTGAATTGGACTTACCCACTGAGAATCTGAAATGGGAAAGATTATACCTGCCTTCAGCAATTTCTCAACTTATTTTTTAACAACTTCCAGGAGGGTGGGATTGAGTCTCCTTTGTGGCTATCTCACCAGTTTAGCCCCATCCTCCAAGAGAATCCTATGCATGCAAATGGAGGGGCTAATACCTGATATGTCAGCCAAGGTCCACCCAATCGCCCTGATGTTCTCCCTCAAAATATTCAAAATCTTTTCTTCATGTTCAAAGGGGAGATTGTTAGCAGTGATAATAGGTAATCTCTCACCACTCAACAAGTATGAGTATTTCAGATTTGGTGTCAATGTCTTGAGTTCTAATGAAGGAGGGTGTAGTATGGATGGAGACATTGAAGGAACCGAAATATGTGCACAAAGAGCATCGGTATCAGAATATACATCATCAAAATCAGAGAATAAAGCATCAAATCCATCAGCATACTCTATAGCCATGTCATAATCAGAGTTCACATGATCAAAATCAGAATATGATTCCATTTCAAAATCAAATCTTAGAGAGTCTTGTTCCGTAGAAATGGGTGTGGAAGTACTTTTAGACTTCAAACTAGAACCAATACTCATAATCTCCCTAAGTATAGGACAATCCAATTTCATGGTGTTTTTACTTAGTGGTTCAAAATGGGAGATATCAAATGCAGAATGATCCTCTGAGGGGTACTTCATGGAATCCATAACATTAAATATCATAACTTCATCCCCAAATTCCATGGAAAGTGTACCCTCATTGACATTTATGATAGTTTTTGCAGTTTTGAGGAAGGGCCTACCTAAGATAATGGGGGCATGAGAACTTACCTGATCATCCTCCATGTTAAGAACATATAAATCCACTGGAAAGATCATGTCTCTTACCCGAACAAGTACATCCTCAAGAACTCCCGTTGGATATGTCGTAGCTCTATTCGCCAACTGCACCACTACTCTTGTCGGCTTCAACTCACCAACCTGTAATGAAGAGAATACAGAGTGAGGCATCACATTTATTGAAGCTCCTAAATCACAAAGAGCATCAGAGAAGTGGAACTCCCTTATGGTACATGGGATGGTGAATGTCCCGGGATCCTTGCACTTTGTTGTCATTGCTAGAGTTGCTGTAATTAGTGCTGAGACATTCCTTCCAAGTTTGATCCTCTCATTTCCCTTAAGCCCTCTTTGATTGGTACAAAGTTCTTTTAAGAATATTGCATACCTTGGAATTTTCTTAATGGCTTCAAGTAGAGGAATGTTGATCTCCACACGCTTGAATTTGTCCAAAACCTCCTTTTTCATTGCTTCTTTAGCCATCTTCTTGGATTGAACAACCCTTTTTGGAAAAGGAATGGGTTTAGGAAGAACATCATCAATCTTTTTCTTACCTTTATCTTTATCCTTGGATTTCTCATAAGTTGGTAAGGAATGCAGCTGCTCCAGAGTTGAGGTGAATCCTGGTGGAATGGTAGGTAAATATTTATCGTTCATTTGCTTCCCACTTCTCAATGTGATGGCACTGACATTCCCCTTTGGATTTGGAGTGGGTTGGGAAGGTAGATTTCCAGAATTCTTACTCACAAGTTCATGGAGAGGGGTGGCAATCTGGCTCATTTGAGTCTTCAACTCCCTCAGCTCTGAACCTTGACTCTTTAGCTCATTTTGTTGATTAAGAACAATTTGCTTCAAAAGGTCACCAGTGTTAGAATCTACCTTGGGTGGGGGATTCCCTTGTTTCTGGCTTGTTGATGCTTGGGCTTCAAATCTCCTTTGGGGTTGTTGGAAACCTTGCTGGTAAGGTGGAGGCTACTGAAAGTTTTGTTGAAAGGGTGGCCTTTGTTGTTGTCCTGAGCCATACCTCATGTATGGTTGATCCTTCCACCCTTGGTTGTATGTTGGAGCAAATTAATCAAACTTCTTTTGGGGATATGGTTGTTGTTTCTGCTGAAATGGTCTCCTAGGGAATACTGCTACACAATATTCTGTTTCTTGTAGTTGGGGGAAACAGTCAGTTTGATGGCTTGTATCAGTGAAAATGCCACAATGCCTTGAAGGAGGGGGTAGATATTTCTTTTGTTCCAAAGCAGTTTGCCTCACCATAGTGGTCAATTCTTCCAACTTGGTATCAATCAAATGACTTTCAAGAGAAGAAGGACTTACCTGATGTACTCCTCGAACATGTAGGGTACCTCTATCGCCGAATTGTTGGGAGTTTTGGGCCATCTTTTCAATCAATTCACGTGCGGCTACAGGTGTATTTTCCACCAATGCTCCTCCAGCCGTGGCATCCACCATGCTTCTCTCCATAGGTGTGATTCCTTCATAGAAGTACTGGATGAGTAGTTTCTCACTGATTTGGTGATGTGGGCAGCTTGCACACAACTTCTTGAATCGCTCCCAGTACTCATACATTGACTCCCCTTGTGCTTTCTTGATCCCCGAGATCTCCTTACGAATAGAAGTGGTCCTTGATGCTGGAAAAAATCTCTGTAAGAAAAGATGTTTCAAATCGTTCCAACATGTTACATCTTTAGGTTCTAAATAGTACATCCAATCCTTTGCAGCTCCATCAAGTGAGAATGGTAATGCTCTTAATTTGATTTGATCTTCAGAAACATTTCTTGGTTTTAAGGTTGAGCAAACCACATTAAATTCCTTAAGGTGTTTGTTGGGATCCTCACCAGATAAGCCATGAAACTTTGGAAGAAGGTGAATTAATCCATATTTTAACTCAAATTCTGATTCAAGATTCGGGTATGCAATACAATTCGGTTGATAGTTAATATCAGGTGCATCCAATTCTCGAAGGGTTCTATTAAGTTCATTTTCATTATTTCCAGCCATTTGTTCTTATTTTATGTTTTAATTTTAATAACTTCCAATTCCAATGTTTCCAGAAGATAGTAATTCAACAACTGGTTGAATATTGAAACTTCCCGTAGACTAAGAGTGTCTGATTCGTAACCTAAGGTTGCGTTCAATCTCATGGTCAAGATCTAAGAGATCTTCGTGATTAGTTAGTGTAATAAATCAAATGAAAATTAAAAGAAAGTGAGTGGACCATAGTAAAATAAAAATGTGAAGTTGAGTTGATGGTCCAAAAAGAAAAGAAGAGGATGAAAAAAAGGAAAACTTGAGAAAGGGGAAAGATGAAAGAGAGAGGTGAAGAAAATAATAAAATGAAAAATAAAAGAAATAACTCTAAATGGTTGAATAAATTACTTGCCTCCCCAACAATGGTGCCAATTTTAAAGAGCGCTGTCATGGGTTCCCTCAAATGATTAGTGATTTTGGGGTACTTAGGTGCAACAGAGTGGCTGACCAAGGTCGTCTCTCAAAGGAGGAAGTGAATTTAAAAACTTATTAAAGGTATTCTAAAAATAAATAAAATAGAATTGAATAAAAACACTACTTTAAAGGATTGGGTTTTTTTTATAGTTTATGAATCTAGAAGAAGTTTGCTGGAAGAAGATTGTATATTTTTTTGTTTTTAGTTTTGAAATGAATTTTGATTAAAATGACACAACAAGAATATGTTTTTTAAGAAATCTATTTTAAAAGGCGTAATTGATCTAACACTACCTATTTATTCACTTATTAATCATTATCATTTAAATCAATATCCACTTAATTATGATCCCCTAATTTTTTATCCCTCGAACCCTACGAGAGTTAACTTAACCACAAAGATGAAATTACTTAAACCCTAGGCTAGCTTCGGAACACGCAATCGCAGCACCCTGCTTTGATTGTTGTTCTAAGGATAGATTATGGTAAGTGGTTAATTAGAGCACATATCCATCCTGTAAATGAGGACGAATTTTGTTTAGGTATTATATTTTAACTCTACAAATTTATCCCATGTGGTCTTGTATTACCGATTAAGATTACGCTCTCACAATTTACACAAAATCCCGACCTCACGTATTTTTGTGTTAATTGTTCAATTGCTTGCTTAGTTTCTTTTAATTTAAAAACACAATTCATGGATTATATTATGTGAATTACAGTATCTCATTGATTTAAAATAATTAAATGAATAGCATAGAAGAAAGATCAATTACAAAAAGACTACTCTTCCATGGGTGGCGAAATCATCGTAAAAGCGTGTTTCATGTGCAAAGGTTTATAATGGGTATAACCCAATAACACTTCTACTCAAGAATTCCAACCCAAATAGTAAGATTAAGAGAAGAAGAAATTTAAACAAAACATAAGAAAAGAGAATAAATAAAAGAAGAACAAAGAAGTTTATTACACAAACAAAATCATTACAACATGAAGGAGAAGAAGAAGGCTTCGTCGAAGGGATCCTTGCTTCAAGAGATACCCTTATTGAAATGGTTGGATAATTGGAGTGTATCCACTTCTCCTCTTCCCTAAACTTCACAATGAACGTCACAACCCCACCAAATAAGAAAAATACCAATTTATAGAGTGGTGGGGAGGCTAGGTTCAAAGTGGTTTCAAGTGTGAATGGGGAATCTCGGCCAAATATTTTATGCCAAATGGAACCGCCCATTTCACCCCCAAAAGGCGTGAATTGTCTGGCCTTCTATAATTATCAAATGTGCGTAAATGGGTCCTCTATATCCTCTCCAAATTTGGGCTTCATACAAGCCCATATGAAGGCGTTATGGCCGCAATACAGAAGCTTCTCTATTTTGGTGAGTCCAGCCCAACGTTGACTTCATGGCCCATTTTAAACAACCAAATGCACTCTTTAGCTCTAGTGTCCTGAATAAAGGTTGTATATAATTAAGTTAGTAATACTGTTACAATTGTTCAAATTCAAATAATAAATATAAAAATATGTATCTTTGAAATACTACAGTGAACTATAAAGGGTAAAACTGGAATTTTCATCAAATATTCAAATGAATGATCTAATCCCAAATACTTTCTAATTAAACATATTTAACACAATGTGAGGAAATTATATCATTTATTATCAATAAAATATTCAATAAAATAGTGTTTTATCAGTTACTATCCACTTCTCTACTAGCAGTACCCTTGATGGTTTTTTTATTGATATTGGACTGGCCTTTGTTGAAAATATTCTTATGTCTACTGAAATTATTGAATTTTTTTATTGTAATTAATGTAATTAAAATATTGGTTTGTTTGTTAATCAACACATGTTCTGTAGTCTTGATAGAGGTGCAGGCCACCCCATATTTCTCATGACTGAATTTCCATGACTAGAGCAGGAGGGGGAGGTGATGTAGTGGGAAGTTTGAATGATTCAAACTTCTTGTTTAAATCCTTGACTTGTGCAGATAATTGACTATGCTCTTAATCTTGATGGATACCATACTGGGGTGGTTCACAATTTCACTTCCATAGACTGGAATTGTTCTATACTTCATCTATAATTTCTCAATCTGTCTTGGGTGTGTTAAAAGTTAACCCTCCATCAGGAACTACATCAACAATAGCATGAGCAGCTAGTTGGAGGCCTTGATAAAATTACTAGAGTTAAATCCACATATTGTGTCCATAATGCAGGAACTTTTTGGTAAGATCCTTAAAATAGTTCCATGCTTCCCATGTTGACTCTCTATGTGCTTGAGGGAAATTCTAGATTTTATTCCTCAATTTCTATGTTCAAATTGGTAGAAAGTACTTTTCTAGGAATTTTTTTGCTAAATCATCCCAAGTCATGATCAACTTGGGTGCTTAACTTTTGATCAAATCCTTGGATCAATCACATAGGGAAAAAAGAAATACTCAAAGTCTTATGGAATTAGAAGATACTCCCTAGTTGTGAAAGGTATCGCAAACTTCCAAGAAGTTCAAGATATACTCATGGGGGACATCACTTTAAATCCCACTGAATTGGCCCATATTCTGGACCATATGAATGATTACAAGTTTTATTTCAAATGTATGTGTCTATATAGGAGGGTATATGATACTAGGCATAACACTATGGATTGACAAAAATCTATAATCCATAATGGTGCACTCTTGATCTATTGTATGGTCTCCTTGTATTTTAAGTTTCAAGTTTGGTGGGTTGGGGAATGCAGGATTGTTTTAGTCTACCATTATTAAATGGATATGTGCAGAGATATACCTTTAGATTTTGGGTTCGAAGGCAAGTTTTTATATGTATCAAGGCTCCATGAATGATTCAAAGGGGCCTGATTCATGCACTGGGCTGCAGCAAGAATGACGCAATGGTGTTTGAAAATGAATAAATAAAGAAATAATGAAAAATAGAAAGGGGAATCGGGTGAGGTAATCCTATGTTTTTTTCATAGGCTTTCATGAATTAGAATTTTCCTTTTGATTACCTTCAATGGAACCAAAATTTGACGTACCCACATGCATTGTTTAATTCATGCGGGATATAGTTAGACTAGATTTATTTTTAGCAAACTAAATTTGTTACTTGGACATAATATAGTGGTAGTGCGGGGTCGGTCCCATGAGGATTTGGATCGGATAGAAGGAACTGTCTTAAAAACCTTTAGGTTGGTGTCCCCAAAATGGAATTGATCTTGAAATAATTTACTAAATATAAGGGCTTAGTGGATTAATATTAGATATAAATAAGGGATCAATGTCAATCTTTGGGTTCTGGAAAAAGGATGATCTTAATTATAACTTGGTATGGTCCTAAGGTTTAGTATGAGAAGCAAGAAGAGGTCACTAGTTGGATATGGTCAACCCAACTCTATCTATCCAAGAGATAGTTATTCCTTAGTCTGGAGATAGCTTTAACCTGTATGCATTAAACCTAGCTTCAAAAGAAAAAAGTATCTTAGATTATTGGTCATAGCCTATTTTGCTCCAATCAGGTCAGGGTCATTCATTCAAACTTTCCATGATCATGTCGCTTAAAATATTTGGATTAACAATTTTTATTTAACCTGGTTATTATTCATTAAGATTAACATGATGATAATTAAAGATTAATTATATTTAAACACCCCTACACTCGATACCTACCCTAAGGGGTTTAGCTACTCATGGTAGAATCAATTAAAAATAGATAAATAATTGAAAACATGGTTAACATACCAACACAGATTGATATTAAGTGATTAAAAAAATTAAAGTATTGAAATTAAACAATTAAAAAACATGAAATCAAGAATAATAAATTTGATCCTCAAATCAATCACAATTCTAATCAAATACTTACTTTAAATAAGAACAAGAACAATCACATCACAGATTCATCGAAGATTGATGATCGAGATAAATAATGCATGTAGAACAATATTGGTGATGTAAAAAAGGATGAATAAATCTCCTCAAATCAATCCATAGGTCTTGAATAATCATAAAACAATGAATAAAATTGATGAAAATTGAGTTTTGGGATAAAAGGTAGAATAAACTTCAAGAGATAAGACAAGAGAAATGAGAGAAAAATCAAAAGGTTTTCACTATTATTTATATGGTGAACCTACTATAGGTAAATAATCAAGTTAGTATATGATGTGTAATGGGAATTCATTTCATGTAATTCTGATCCAAGATTTTCTCCACAAATATTGAATCTGTGTGAATCTATCTTGAATATCGTCTGAAATCTTTGAACTTTGGAAGTTGACTCCTTTCATGATGTGTATCTTGGATTCACAAAGTGTATGTTCCTTCAGTCTAAATCTTAAAATAGGGAATTGATTTTGAGAGTTACACGACATGTATTAGGTAATCACTTCATGTAATTGCTTTATGGTTTGAAATTATTGCGCAACTTGCTTCAAGACTTGTCTTTGTGCTGTGAAAGTTGACTACAAGTTGTGTAATAGATTTTCATGATGTGTGATGGGTATTTTTGGTTAGTTTTTACATATTTTCCTTTGAAACCTTAAAAACTTATTTAATGAAATAAACAACACACATCTGATGCATTATTGAGTAAAAACAAGGATAATCCTTAATAAGATGACAGCAAAATATATAAATGATTTCAGCTTATCACAAAGCTCTTGAGACACTTCTAAGAACTCGAGGCACCTCTTAGGCCTCAAAAAATATCCAAAAACATCATATTGAGATGATTAAACTCTCAAATTATCAATTTGAATCCTGGTTTTCAAAACAAACCATCCACCAAATTCAAAAATTCAAATTCCCTTGTAATTTATTAACACAAAAAATGGATGGGGTTTTAAATAATTCATCATACATACTTTTATTAATCACCTGTTACTTTTATTATGGTTTTATTTCTTTGATATGATGTGGGTATGTGATGCTTATGTATAGATTTTATAAGTTATAGGATTTATGGAGCTTCATTCCATATTGTCATCCTTTCCATGACAATAAACAATTAATCTAGGTTTATTTTATTTACACTTTTAAAATCACTATGTAATATAGCTAATTAATAACTAAAATACAAAAACAAAATAGTAAGAAAACTAACATTCCTACATTTTTGAACCCAAATGATAATTTTTTTATTATTTCAGTAACAAAGTCTAGGAAATACCACTTTTTTCTATGGTCAATTTGAGCACATGGTTTTGATTCAAAATTCTTTGATTCTTGATATCATGATTTATATTATTTCTTGTATCATTCCATTATTTGAAATTGTTTTTCTATGTAACGCCCCGACCCCAGCTACCCAGAGTCGGTGAATTACTTCGTAACATTGGCATGATCACAAAAGATCAAGTCTCGAAAGACCGATTAGTTTAGTAGCCTTGGAAACACTAGATACATTCATAAGTGTTTCATTACATCAAAATTAAACAAACTACAATAACATGGTCTTCATATCCCACACTCATATCTTCACTGACTATTCTTGCAAGTCAGTCATAATACACTTCTTCACATCCTGGAAAATTTTTAAACATTGAAAGGGGTGAGCTCAGATGCTCAGTAAGGATAACAATATTGCGGAAGCTTTTATAAGAAAACATAAGCATTTAAGGCAATGTATAACTAAAACAAAAGCCTTATTGAACTTGAACTTTAGCATAATATGGAAAACGTAAACAGAAATAATGCCATTTACTTACTCACATGGATATTCTACTAGTCGAATAATCACATGAAATATCAATAACCACTTTCATAATGAGGGAATGTATAATGCCAGACATTCTGAAACATTTTGTCAAGGCCTCAGCCAAGACGTCTAAAATGATTAAGGCCTCGGCCAAAACCATAAATCAAATTGGGAAAGGGCCTCGGCCAATTCCACGTCTAGTTGTCTCATGAGACCTACCGATGCATCGAGGAGCTATAGCGGGCTCCACCCGTCACTTATTAAGTCCAATACATTCCTCATATGAATAGGTTTAAACATATCATAAACCATGACATAATCGTATCACATAAAACATGCACAAAGGAAACATAACATTTCCACATTTCAATCACAAGATATCAATACAACACATTGATATAATAAAAACGCTTTCAAAACCATTTTCAATACCAAAATAAAAGAAAGTTAAAACTTTGTATTTATTTTTCATTAAAAAAGATGGCTTGTATAGGAAGCCGAAACTCAAATAATGGTCACGGCGGCGGAGAAGTCGTTGTCGCCGCATAAGTATGGAAAGAAAAACATTCCCTTTTGTCATTTAGCAAAATGCTTCGTATAAAAAATATTCCTTTTGAATAAATGTAAAAGTCAAAGGGGTTTATACACCGTATAAAAGAAAGTTGTGTATAAAACCAAATATGCCTCAATGAAAGGGGATTGAGACGAAGTCCTTAAAAAGATAATTTTTAAAATAAAATAGATCTATTATGTGTATTCACTATAGGTACACATAAAGAATGTAAAAATACAAAATAAGACATAATAATATAATGACATAATTTGAAAGTAGGAGATTAACCCAAAGAATAGAAATTGGGTTAAGAAGTTCCCTTACCTCGTGTCTGACTTGACTCAACCGTTCTTTAACCTCCTGAATAATAAACTAGAGTTAATATATACCTTATTAAGAACCATTTTCAATTTCATTATCCTTATTATATCACTTATTACAATGATAGGAACATTATGTAATTATTTAAGTTAATAACGGTCGTTTTGTCGATCTTTGGTACTTGAGTCAAAAATAAACTTCTTATAATTACAAGTTGTTCATGTGGTGAATTATCCATTATATCCAGAATTATATTCATGATTTAGATATCATATATATCATATATATACAGTATATACATTCATTCATAATGTCACGTAACATTTAGATGTAAGAAATGAAATGCACCGTTCATGGAGACGGTAAGTCGTACGTACGCATGAACGCTACTTTCATTTCTATTTCGTATTTAATGGAACGAAATCATAATGATATAAATGTATAATATAATTCCAGTATAATATAGTGTATAATACCATTTACTCCATCCTTTATACATCCCACATATGGCATTAACGATTCAAATCACTTTGAGGGGGCGGTAGTCCGCACTTCCTAAAATGAAATTATCGCGTTTTACCCATAATGGAAATCATAAAGCTAGCCATAAATGAGAAATACAGAAGCATAAGTAAAACATAAACATATCATATATCATATATAAAAATAGTGACATCTTAATGGCCACCTTTGAAGGTGTTATATGAGTGTTGAACAATCATCGTTTCGTGAGGCAGAAATTCGCCATCCACAGAAACCGTATGTTATTTAACCATTAGATGTAGGTGTGTGTAAGTGTAGCTCGAATACTTCTTATAACAACATCCTAGTATATTGAGGATACTGGTTTTGTTACAAAAGAAATGAATAAAAAGAGTTTAGGGGGTTGGAAAAGAAAAATAAAACAAAACAACATTAGAGAAGACATTACCTCAAAATCGGGTAACTCTTTTTGATTTGAGCCAAAGGCTTCCTTGGGAAGAGTTCTGCCCAAAGTAAGGCTTCTAGGAGTAAGAGGGGGAAGTTGGGAGAGTATTTGGGAAGAGGTTGGCCGAGCCAAATGGCTTGAAAGTGTAAATGAGGTGGGAGAGGTGGGGGCCTTTTATAAGTGGAGAGGAGGGGCACTTTTGGAAAGATTGAAATGTTACATTATTTCACAATGCTTTTCGGATTCTAAAGGTCCCACACTTATATAATTCGAGGCTAAGGTGATAAGGTTTCTAAATCTCCTCATCCAATAGGCTTTGGACAAGTGTAAGCCTTGGATTTTGCATTATCTTCTCATTTTATTTAAATCTTTAAATAATGAGGTCATCGCTGCATCATAATGATGTCATAAATAATTTAATTTATTTAATGTCTAAAAATTATAAAAAAACTACTATTATGTATGAAATCTTTTTAGCTTTCTAATGAATATTTATAGTCAAAATTTGGACTTGTGTAACCCCACTTAAAAATTGTTTTAGTAAAACATTTTATGTTTGTGTCATTTTTTACTTTAATATTAAATAAAAGGTGTTTATGTCATTTTCTAACTAAAGTGGCTCCATGGGGTCCCCAAGTTGACCCATGGGTTGTCTTGGTCGGCCATGACTCATCCAATAGGAGTAGGACAAGTGTCAAGCTCATCTCATATTATTAAAACATTATTTTTACCTTAAACTACACTAATCACCTCTAATCGCGATTATGAACTTAAAAGTTACTATTCACCAAAAAATTATTTTAATCTCATTGAACCACATTTTACTTCTTAATGACAACCATGTATGTCGGATTTTTGAAAATCAAATCACAGAAGTGGTAATATTTCATTTAAACGAAAAATCAGTTATTTAACTACCACTTAGTGGTTTCACTATTCATCAAAAATTGAAGTTTTTCAGAACAATGCCAAAATTTCACCCTAAGCTATAATTGATATTCTGAATTCAAAAATGATTTCTATTTTACAAAATTCCAAACATATAAGTTGCATTAATTAATTTTATAATTAATTCCCGCTGTCACAACAAATAGCGTGTTTTTAAGAAACAATTTATATCAAAAGATTGGCAATTGTTTATGTCCAATTTCAATGTTAAATTGATTATAATGACCACCATTGGATAAAATGGTAAAAATATATTCTAATTATACTTTAAAACCACTAAATAGTGTAATTTATCACTATAAATTATTTTGATTGAAAAAGTTGTTTTAAGTAATTTTCACTATTCATAAAAAATTAGAAGTTCCCAGAAAAATACCAAAAATTCAACATAGGCTAATTTCGATATTCCGAATCCAAAAATGAAGTCCATTTGAAATATAAAATTTCTATAATTTTAAAAAGTGGTTATTACTATTCATAACGGCTGCTATGATTAGTTGCGGTGTTTTAGAACTCGAAGTTGCGTACAATACAAGCTATTGCATTATTTAATGAGAAGCGAATTGTGGAAGCTCGGGGTGTTACATTCTCCCCTCCTTCAATAAATTGCGTCCTCGCAATTTGAAATTTTTCTTGGAAAATAAAAGGTTGAAAATAGAAAATACCTTTGAGGAAAACCCACATCGGAAATAAGGTTAATAAATATATAACATTAAAAGAAAGCAAGATAAGTACAAAGGTCACCCGATATAGCCCATTCTAGGATTTTATGAAAATATGGATATGGAAGAAAAACAAACCATCAAGGTCTGATGGAGAGTTATAGAAAACAGGATTAGGAGAAAGTTTAACCACAAGAAAATCACAAACTTGTGATTGGTTAAACGGTCATTGAATCCCCCGTTGGAAAAGTTAACCGACAACATTTTTGTTTTAAGTTACCTTTTATAATGTTGAGGAATTTATTTAGGATATTTACTAAGAACGTAAGGGAATATACATACTTGTTATGTATACTTTCATTCGTTAATAAATTTTTACCACAAACCGAACTTTTACTCCAAATGGTAACGGAACTCAAAAATATTCTATTTATCCTAATTTTATAAGGTTCAAAATGTTAACACATACCATTTAGATGAGTAAAACTATTTTGTAATAACCAGGGACTTCCTGTAGGCTAGTGGTAGGAAATAAAGGCCTGTCGCACTTTGGTTGTGGGTTCGATTCTTGCAGCTTTGTCTGACGCGACGGATTATGCCCCACCCTGCAGGTTGTCCTTTTCCTAAAACTATAGTATCATAATATTCCAAAAATAATCTTCATAAATGCTTTAACCTTAAACAATACTATCCATGGTTCAACTTAATCCATTCCAACCTTAATAGTTATCCAAAATACCTCCGTCCAGACTTTCTCTAAAAGGTCTCTAAATTCCAAAATCAATTGTAACATCAGATTCCCCAAACAAAGAAAAGTTTCTCTTATTGTCACATACTAAAAATATGATTACCTTAATCATATTAAATCCTTAATGAAAACAACATGTACTGCAGTACAATCCTTATATATATCACATTATTCTTATAACCATAATCTAGTTCTTGAGTCCAAAAAAACAAATACAATAATTATTCCGCTTCAACTGTAGTCACAGCATAAGATTGGCCTTGATCCCTTGGCCTTTTCTGAGGTAAGTTTCCTTGACGCTTAGGACATTCATTTGCATAATGACCCATTTCTCTACAATTGTAGCATTCAACTTTGACAGCCTCATTCTTTCCCTTGCAATCACGAGCCTGGTGACCCTTTTCTCCACATTTATAACAAACTCCCATTCCTTTTAGGCAAGTACCAGGGTGATTCTTCCCACAATTATCACATAATGGAAAATCCTTCTTTCCCTTTTTCCCTTTATCTGTCTCTTGTTCCACCGTTCTCTTCTTCTCTTTCTTTACTTTGTTGTCATAAGACTTAGAGAATTCCTTTTCTGTCTTGATAGCACACGAGACAATATCTTCGTATGATGAGAACGATTGTGATACTAAAGCTCGACGGAGAAATGGTTTTAACCCATCAAAGAAACGATCAATCTTACTCCTTGGGTTACGTATATAATCGGCAGCATGCCTCGCTAACCTTGTAAAGTTAGCCTCATACTTTGCGACATTCTCATCCTCCTTCTGCCTCAAACTCAGAAATTGCCTTTCCATATCTGCTCGATGGTCACGAGGAAAGTATTTTTCTAAGAAAAGCTCTTTGAACTCCCTCCATTCCATATTCGATACGTCATCATCTTCCTTTGTGTTTTGAATCAGCGACCACCACTGATCGGCATCTCCAGTGAGGCGGTAAACTGCCATGACAACCTTCTCCCTTTCACTACTCCCCAAGGCATGGAATATTTTCTCTAAGGAATTTATCCATTGCTCAGCTACTATAGGATTTGTACTCCCATTGAAGGTTGGTGGTTGTTGCCTCATGAAGCGGTCTAACATTGATCCTCCACGTTGCGGATCAGGGTGCTCCATACGAGTAAGGTTATTATTCATAACCTGAGTAAGTTGTCCCAGTATGGTAATAAGTTGATCATCACCAGTTGTATCTCCAGATCCACAATAATTATCTTGAGCAGGAGGGCAATCCCTACACGGAGTGCGTGCATTGATACGGTTTCCATTCCTTCCACTAGGCGCCATTTCTAAACAATGGCATAAACTATATTAGTTTATAAATCAAAATACATAATTCCATACTTGTAAGATAATTAACATAAATTGAACTATTTATGGATATATTCCATAAAAATGTTTTCTTTGAGGAAGTATATACTCATAAACCCTTCATTAATGATTTGTAAAGAAAATGAGAGTTATCCTAAGCATATCCCCCGGGAGTGTCGTAACCAAGAGTGCAGCAAGGCCCGTTGTCGTGCACCAGTTCCCGTTCGAGTCTAGCTCAAAGCGGTGTTTTCGGGTTTTACCCCTAGGTACATCTGTGCCAGAGCCGCCTCTACCTGCTCGTATCCAGACAGGGATGTATTGCTCGGAAAACTCATAACATCTCTATAATACCAAAATTCTAGGAATTTCTTCTATACTAATCCTCAAAGTCTATCTTTGGGCTATGTGCTCTAATCAGAGTTTATCTAAATCTAGCTTCCAAGGTTAGTACTAAACTGCCTCTGATACCAACTGTAATGCCCCGACCCCAACTACCCAGAGTCGGTGCATTACTTCGTAACATTGGCATGATCACAAAAGATCAAGTCTCGAAAGACCGATTAGTTTAGTAGCCTTGTAAACACTAGATACATTCATAAGTCTTTCATTACATCAAAATTAAACAAACTACAATAACATGGTCTTCATAGCCCACACTCATATCTTCACTGACTATTCTTGCAAGTCAGTCATAATACACTTCTTCACATCCTGGAAAATTTTTAAACATTGAAAGGGGTGAGCTCAGATGCTCAGTAAGGATAACAATATTGCGGAAGCTTTTATAAGAAAACATAAGCATTTAAGGCAATGTATAACTAAAACAAAAGCCTTATTGAACTTGAACTTTAGCATAATATGGCAAAAGTAAACTGAAATAATGCCATTTACTTACTCACATGGATATTCTACTAGTCGAATAATCACATCAAATATCAATAACCACTTTCATAATGAGGGAATGTATAATGCCATACATTCTGAAACATTTTGTCAAGGCCTCGGCCAAGACGTCTAAAATTATTAAGGCCTCGGCCAAAACCATAAATCAAATTGGGAAAGGGCCTCGGCCAATTCCACGTCTAGTTGTCTCATAAGACCTACCGATGCATCGAGGAGCTATAGCGGGCTCCACCCGTCACTTATTAAGTCCAATACATTCCTCATATGAATAGGTTTAAACATATCATAAACCATGACATAATCGTATCACATAAAACATGCACAAAGGAAACATAACATTTCCACATTTCAATCACAAGATATCAATACAACACATTGATATAATAAAAACTCTTTCAAAACCATTTTCAAACCCAAAATAAAAGAAAGTTAAAACTTTGTATTTATTTTTCATTAAAAAAAGATGGCTTGTATAGGAAGCCGAAACTCAAATAATGGTCACGGCGGCGGAGAAGTTGTTGTCGCCGCATAAGTACGGAAAGAAAGACATTCCCTTTTGTCATTTAGCAAAATGCTTCGTATAAAAAAGATTCCTTTTGAATAAATGTAAAAGTCAAAGGGGTTTATACACCGTATAAAAGAAAGTTGTGTATAAAACCAAATATGCCTCAATGAAAGGGGATTGAGACGAAGTCCTTAAAAAGATAATTTTTAAAATAAAATAGATCTATTATGTGTATTCACTATAGGTACACATAAAGAATGTAAAAATACAAAATAAGACATAATAATATAATGACATAATTTGAAAGTAGGAGATTAACCCAAAGAATAGAAATTGGGTTAAGAAGTTCCCTTACCTCGTGTCTGACTTGACTCAACCGTTCTTTAACCTCCTGAATAATAAACTAGAGTTAATATATACTTTATTAAGAACCATTTTCAATTTCATTATCCTTATTATATCACTTATTACAATGATAGGAACATTATTTAATTATTTAAGTTAATAGCGGTCGTTTTTTCGATCTTTGGTACTTGAGTCAAAAATAAACTTCTTATAATTACAAGTTGTTCATGTGGTGAATTATCCATTATATCCAGAATTATATTCATGATGTAGATATCATATATATAATATATATACAGTATATACATTCATTCATAATGTCACGTAACATTTAGATGTAAGAAATGAAATGCACCGTTCATGGAGACGGTAAGCCGTACGTACGCATGAACGCTACTTTCATTTCTATTTCGTATTTAATGGAACGAAATCATAATGATATAAATGTATAATATAATTCCAGTATAATATAGCGTATAATACCATTTACTCCATCCTTTATACATCCCACATATGGCATTAACGATTCAAATCACTTTGAGGGGGCGGTAGTCCGCACTTCCTAAAATGAAATTATCGCGTTTTACCCATAATGGAAATCATAAATCTAGCCATAAATGAGAAATACAGAAGCATAAGTAAAACATAAACATATCATATATCATATATAAAAATAGTGACATCTTAATGGCCACCTTTGAAGGTGTTATATGAGTGTTGAACAATCATCGTTTCGTGAGGCAGAAATTCACCATCCACAGAAACCGTATGTTCTTTAACCATTAGATGTAGGTGTGTGTAAGTGTAGCTTGAATACTTATTATAACAACATCCTAGTATATTGAGGATACTGGTGTTGTTACAAAAGAAATGAATAAAAAGAGTTTAGGGGGTTGGAAAAGAAAAATAAAACAAAACAACATTAGAGAAGACATTACCTCAAAATCGGGTAACTCTTTTTGATTTGAGCCAAAGGCTTCCTTGGGAAGAGTTCTGCCCAAAGTAAGGCTTCTAGGAGTAAGAGGGGGAAGTTGGGAGAGTATTTGGGCAGAGGTTGGCCGATTCAAATGGCTTGAAAGTGTAAATGAGGTGGGAGAGGTGGGGGCCTTTTATAAGTGGAGAGGAGGGGCACTTTTGGAAAGATTGAAATGTTACATTATTTCACAATGCTTTTCGGATTCTAAAGGTCCCACACTTATATAATTCGAGGCTAAGGTGATAAGGTTTCTAAATCTCCTCATCCAATAGGCTTTGGACAAGTGTAAGCCTTGGATTTTGCATTATCTTCTCATTTTATTTAAATCGTTAAATAATGAGGTCATCGCTGCATCATAATGATGTCGTAAATAATTTAATTTATTTAATGTCTAAAAATTATAAAAAAAATACTATGATGTAGGAAATCTTTTTATCTTTCTAATGAATATTTATAGTCAAAATTTGGACTTGTGTAACCCCACTTAAAAATTGTTTTAGTAAAACATTTTATGTTTGTGTCATTTTTTACTTTAACATTAAATAAAAGGTGTTTATGTCATTTTCTAACTAAAGTGGATCCATGGGGTCCCCAAGTTGACCCATGGGTTGTCTTGGTCGGCCATGACTCATACAATAGGAGTAGGAAAAGTTTCAAGCTCATCTCATATTATTAAAACATTATTTTTACCTTAAACTACACTAATCACCTCTAATCGCGATTATTAACTTAAAAGTTACTGTTCACCAAAAAAATATTTTAATCTCATTGAACCACATTTTACTTCTTAATTACAACCATGTATGTCGGATTTTTGAAAATCAAATCACAGAAGTGGTAATATTTCATTTAAACGAAAAATCAGTTATTTAACTACCACTTAGTGGTTTCACTATTCATCAAAAATTGAAGTTTTTCAGAACAATGCAAAAATTTCACCCTAAGCTATAATTGATATTCTGAATTCAAAAATGATGTCTATTTTACAAAATTCCAAACATATAAGTTTCATTAATTAATTTTATAATTAATTCCCGCTGTCACAACAAATAGCGTTTTTTTTAAAAACAATTTATATCAAAAGATTGGCAATTGTTTATGTCCAATTTCAATGTTAAATTGATTATAATGACCACCATTGGATAAAATGGTAAAAATATATTCTAATTATACTTTAAAACCACTAAATAGTGTAATTTATCACTATAAATTATTTTGATTGAAAAAGTTGTTTTAAGTAATTTTCACTATTCATAAAAAATTAGAAGTTCCCAGAAAAATACCAAAAATTCAACATAGGCTAATTTCGATATTCCGAATCCAAAAATGAAGTCCATTTGAAATATAAAATTTCTATAATTTTAAAAAGTGGTTATTACTATTCATAACGGCTACTATGATTAGTTGTGGTGTTTTAGAACTCGAAGTTGCGTACAATACAAGCTATTGCATTATTTAATGAGAAGCGTATTGTGGAAGCTCGGGGTGTTAAATTCTAAAACTTGATTTTTAGATACTCATTTTCACTTATTTTTAACCATTCTATCCAATTTTGTATTTCCATACTCAAGGAAATTTGAAGGTTTCATAGAAATAACTGACTATTTTTTTTGTTTTATTTAGACCCTTTGAACCACTTATATTCTCTTGAATGTTATCTATTGTATGCCCCTTAGAATCCATGAAGAAGCCTTTTTGGGGGTGAACCCATATTTGATTTCCTTTTTTACCCATTTCTTGAATGTTTACATAATAATTGTCAATAAAAGTGTAGGGGGTATTTATTCATGGAAATGATTTTTTAGGGGCATTGATTAATTTGATGCACATGGTTATACATTTTCTCATCCTTGTTATTTTTGTTCCTTTTCATAGTAGCTTTATTAATTTCTTTTAATTTTATATGGGAATGTAAACTATATTTGGTTTTAAAAATGAGTATATTTGTGGTTATTATATTATAACCCTCATATTTAGAGATACTTACAAAAGTGAAAACCCATTACTCTACGAGATATAGAGTTTTTATTTGACATACTTTTATTGAATTTCTATAGAGTATGAGCTACTTTAATACTTTTCTTTAGGATATTATTTTATATCTATTTCATCATGTTTTATAGACGATACTCACAAGTTTTTATTTTCATTATACCTAAGTGAGTTATGTCCCCTGGTTCATTCTGTGCATTTTGATATTATTATTTTCTATGCGAAAAGCAATGTTTTAAGCATGGGGAGAGAGAATTTGAGGGAGAAATTTGTATTGACATTTATCATGAAATTATATCCATGTTAAACCCTTATTTTTATCCAAAAAATGTCAAAATAATTATGACCAACCATCCCATGGCCTTAGAGAACATTTAAACATAATGTGAATTACTTGATATTAATTCATTCTTTTGATTTATACTAGTAGAGATGTGAAATTCATGAAAAACAAATGGAAATCACCAATGTTCATGATAATTGAGCATAGATTTGATCATAAATTGTTTTGGGTGATGAGAGTGATGGAAACGTAGGCCACGTGACACATGAGTGTAGATGTATGTTTTGAAAATAATATGAGTGGAAATAATTTTTTTTCAAATTTTTATTTTAAATGAATCACAATATTTTATGGGTAAAAATATTGACAAAAATTTGAACTTGTGATTATGTTGTTTTGGTTTGACTAAGGGTGAATTTGTGTGTGGTTTTTAATTTTTTTTACTAGGATTAAAAAAATTTAAGTGTGTTATATTTGATGCACTTGTATTTCACTAACATTTTTCAAATTTTCAATTTAGTTTTAATTAATTTTAATAACAGTCTTAATCATTTTAGTTTTCCTTCATAGTTTTATAGTGTTTTTGTAAATTTTGTATTTTTTTAGTTAAATATATATTAATATCAGTTACTTTATTGTTATTATTTTTACTTCAAATACTACTATGACTAAAAATATTATTATTATTATATTATTTTTATATATTATTATCATATATATTTTTTGTATGTGTTTCTTAGAAAAAATTTGGGTTCATGGGTTTGGATTTCCAAACATGGTTCATGTCATCTTTGATTATTAGTATTATTATTATTATTATTATTATTATTATTATTATTATTATTATTATTATTATTATGTGTATAATTATAATGTCATCTCACTTTATTTTAATGTTTTGTATTTTTCTTGAATATCTAATTAATTATCTATAGATATATAATTAAAATTATTTCTAACATTATTTAAATTTATATTTATTATCATTTAATTATTATTATTATTACTATTATTATTATTATTAGTTTGATAGTTATTAATTAATTCTATATAGAATTTTTTTAATATGATTTGGCCCATTATTTTTCATGTATAAATTCACACAGTAAATGGAGGGTAGATCCATCTCCACCCATGCCCTTCTTCCACCACACTAGCAATCCATTGTATCTTCTATTGTATCAACCATCAATCGAACAAGGACCCCCACCCTGGACGAATCTTCCAACCAACTCTTCACTGGTTTTCCATCATCTTCTCTCATATCATCTCCCATAGGTAATTACCCCATATAATGAAAATAAAAAATATTCTTAGAATAATCATTTTGGGAAACTATTTCTCGATCTAAGAGCGGTTTGGAAAGGAAGGAAGGATTCTATCTTGGACAACGCCTTCAAATTTTTTTCAAGTTTTTTTTATTTTTTTATATTTGTGTGTGTTTGTGTGTATTAAAAAAATATTTTAATAGTATTTAACTGTTTTTATATTTGGAATTACTTTAATTAAATTATTCAAAAAATATTACATAAAATCTCATCCAACCTCCACTTTTATAAGGATGAAGTCCTTAACATCCTTTCCATTTTTTTTGATGTGGGATTCAGACACCACTTTTCCAGCATTAAATTAATGATATATTATTTAGAATAACACATTAATGATAATAAATTGTTAATCATAACACATAATTAAGTATTAAAGATTAATTAATAATGCAGTAAATAGTAATTAATAAAATCATAATAATGATTATTAATAATGTCATTAATAAAACTATAATTGATAATAATAATGTTTTTAAATGATATAATAAATAATATAATTAATAAAAATGTATTTATTAATAATTCCAAATAATGAATATTGATAATGTAATTAATAATGTAATTAATTTGATATTTTAATAATTAATAATATGAGTAATATTACTTACAATATTATTAGTTCAGTTAAAAAATATTATTAATAATTAATTTATTAATTAATATTAATATTGTCTAGATGAAAATATGAGAGAGGGTAGCGAGAGATTCTCAGGTTTTTTCTATAAATGGGTTTTTAAATTTTTTTGTAGAAAAGGGATAGTGTTACCAATATTTTTAAAATTTGGTCTCAGATGCATCTTTGGAACAGAGAGATGTGTGAACGGGGTTCACATATCCTACATAGATGTAATAAAATATGTTTGAACCTCATTCACACATCTATCTACGCCAAAGATGTGTGAACAGGGTTAACGCATCCTTCGAAGATGAGATGAAGGACGCATGAACCTTGTTCACACATCACACCGAGATAATCTAAAAAAGGGGTCCCCCCCCAATTCATTCTTCTTATTTATATTTTACTGTGAAGCCCTACATAATTTCTTTCTCAACAATTTTTTTTTGATTTTAATAAGTTAAATTTTCTATTTAAATTTTTAATTATTTAAAGGTGTTTATTTATTTCATTTGTATGATTTATTTATTGGATTTGTGATATTTAGAAATTATTGTTTGTGTGTATGGTTTATTTATTTCATATGTATAGTTTCTTTTTCATGATTTAATTTTTGAATGATGTGTATGTTATATGAATTTTTATTGAATTTTTATGAAATTAATTATGTTCTCTTTAAAATGTTGTATGAATTCATATTGAATGTTTATAAAAATTATATATGTTATAAAATATGTTATTTTTAAAGTAATATTTATTTAAATTATAATATTTTATACACTAGTTATATAATTTATGAAAAATATATTAGTTATGTGTATCAAATTTAAATTTATTAAAAAATATATAGAAAACTCTTTTTGTAAATGGTATAAAAACAGTTTTGTATAAATAATAATTTTAAATGTATTAGTTCTAATTAAATTTATTAAATATAAAATAGATGTAGATATTTAATATGTATTTTATCTAGTAATAGATATAATAAGTATACCCAAAAACATGGTAAGTTGTTTGATGACTGATCTTGAGATGACCGACCAATGAATAATTGAAATTGCATGTCTTATTTTGTGAATGTAGTTATTTAATTTGTAATAATTGAATTTATGTTTCTATATTGATAACCTATGATTCATATCTGACTAAGTATTTAAGGACCTATGTTTCCACTTAAAATAAAAGTTATGTATTTTATACCCATATTCCCCCTTACATACATGTGAGTAAATTTGTAATTAAAAGGAAATAAATGAGAGGCATCCCCAAAGAGGCATCCCTGAAGAGGTGTCCCCAAAGATGTGTCCCCGAAGAGGTGTCGCTGAAGATGCGTTCGAGAATAAGCATTCTATAAGAGGCATTACTGTTTGAAAGGAGACTGATGGTTGCTGAAATATTTGGTAATAAGGACTCTAGGATTCTACCCATAGGTTTTGGTTAGTTTATCAAATAATGATAAACTAATCATAAGTCTAAATATCAAGTCGTGATTATTAATTCATAAGGAATTAAAATATATAGTGTTATACTAAATTTTCTTTGGTAATAATACCACCATCATTATACCTCAATAGTGACAAATCAATTCATAAAAAAAGTTTCCAGATAAATTCATTTATCAAAAACCAATTTAAATAATGTAAAATATTGATTTAGTATATAATATTGTATTAATTATTTTTTTATAGGTAATAATGTCTATCCAAATATATTGCAATGGTGAGACCATTTATATGGATCAAGGATTTAGCTATAGTGTGCCACCTGTCAGAGTGGTAAATCTTCATGGTTGTATGACATTGGATATGGTTCGCAATAAGATTCATAATCGGATAAAACTGAGGGTAAATCAATCTATTTCTTCAATAACATATCGACATCTACAACATCATGAATGTTTTTGGCACACCGAGTACCCTTTGGTCAATGATGATGATTGGATGGATTCATCTTCCTAATTTAGTAGACAGTAGTGTGTTGATGGTTTGATGGAGTTGTATGTGGTGATTTCTGATATACATGTGCAACCAACTACTACAGAACCGTGTTTTTTGAGCTCTATAGAAGTTGGTCTTTCACATCAGTCTTTTTCATTGCCTCATTCTCATATGAATCCAGTAATATAAGAAAATTATCAAGAATATAACCAAAATTTGGAAGGAAATGTAGATGACATCCCTTTTTGTGATGATATAGTGAATGAAATTTTATCTGAGGAAGAAGAATATGTGGATCCATCAGGAGATTATGTGGGTGAGGGTGATGTGGTGAATTAACCTTTTAAGGTTCCTTTGAGAAATGTGGGTGAGGTTGATGTGGGGAATGAACCTTATAAGTTTCTTTTGAGAGACAGGCATCCATGAAATCCACCAGTTAGTGGTAATCATCCTTCAATATTGAGTTCCTTAGTTGAAGAAATTTCTTATGAAAAATATTTTGATTGGGATGTCATTACAATGGCTTCTGAATTCCCTGTTATTATAGGTAATAGGTCTGTATCAAATGATAACACCATATATGTTGGGCAAGAGTTAGAAAGTAAACTAGACATGAAAAATTTAATAAATCAATACCACATTGGGCTACATTTCACATTTGTGTTTGATGAGTCAAAGAAGAGAAAATATCTCATTCATTGTGAAAAATATGGACAATAATGTAAATTTTGACTAAGGTAAATATTTGATAAAACTTTTCATGCTGGAGGATAACCAAATTAGAAGGGCCACACACTTATGTGCATCCAATCTTTTTGCAGGATCACTCTTCCCTTCATTCAAAGTTTATATCAAATGTAATTTATGAGATGATATGAACATGTCAAGATGTTCCCATTTCCCTTGTTTAGGAAAGAATTCAATAGTTTTATAACTATAAGATATCATACACCAAAGCATGGAATGAAAAATAGAAGGCAATTGTAAAAGTATATGGTGATTAGGATGAACCTTATGTAATATTTCCATATCTTATGGAATTTTTTTCTCTCAATAATCATATTTTTTATCAGTTGGACATTGTTGAGTATGTATCCCCCAATCACTAAGTTTATCAAACAAAGGTGAAGTTATATAGGATTTTTTAGGCATTCAGGCCATGCATTGATGCCTTTCATTATTCTAAACAATTTATCCAGGTTGATGGAACATTCCTATATTGAAAGTATATAGGTGTTCTACTCATTACTTCCACATAGGATGGTAATTTTTCTCCTTCTTCACTTGCTTTTTCTATTGTTCAAAAGGAGAATTTTTAATGTTGGATCTAGTTTTTGGCATGTGTACGTGTTCTTGTCACACAAAACAAGGGCATGTGTCTGATATCTAATCTCCATCGAGCGACTATAGAGGTCATGTCTAGTGATGGGGTTTTATAGATTGAGCCAAATTCTTATCATTGTTATTTCATTATACATATTTCAAGTAATGTACATAAGCATTTTAGAGATGAGTCTATAAATAAGGTGATCCTCAAGATGGGTATGTTTTTCTAAACTTACATTTTTTTAAATCTCTATTTTAATACATTATTCTCTTATATTTTCAGCGTATGATCCCCAATAAGAAAGTTTATATTGAATCTTTGAAGAGATTTGAACTACTGATGAAGATGTGTATGAATATATGATGAAAATTTCAAAGAGAAATGGTCATTATCATATTATGGTGGCAGAAGATACGTCCATATGACCACTAATATAGTGGAGTGCATAAATGGGGTCCTCAAGGGTGTGCGCAAACTCTTGATCATATGGTTAGTGTAAGATACATTTTATAGATGTGTTCACTAATTTGTTGATAGGTCCCAAAAGTCTTATGAGAGGATGGAAAAATTAATGTGTTTTACTCAGCATTTCCAAAGTGATATTGATCAGATACTGAATGAGGCTTCAAGATGAATTGTTCTGGCCTTTGATAGGGAAAAGATGAGCTTTCAGGTAAGATAGTGCTACGACTGGACTACATGCACTAGTGGTATAGTGTTTGTGGTGATATTAGATAATAGGTACTATGATTGTGGAACCCTTCAGGAATTTAGATATCCATGTGCAATGTTATTTCAGCTTGTTCTTCAGTAAATATATCATGGGAGCCATATGTTGACCTGGTATATCACATGATCACATTGGTTAACTGTTATAGTGTATCTTGGATGCCTGTTGGTTACTTTAATTATATCTCATTGTCTGCTGATCAGCTGACCATCCTCCTTAATATTTCCAGGTATCATAAGTTGGTTTTTTTTCATTTATGATTTTTTCAATGTCTGTAATTTTTTAAATTATTGGATTCATACTACCAAGTTTCGGCCCCAAGGAAGACCAAAGTCAACTCGAATAAAAAAATGAAATGGATTGGCCTAGACAATGAAGAGGGAGAATATGATGTAGTATTTATCATGTAGAAGGACATACTCATAGGATATGTCCCTAAGTGTAAAGTCATAGCTCCAAATCTCATCATCCATGATCGAGTCTATGTATTGTATCATGAATATGTATATTTTGTTTTTTATGTGGACATTTCAATATTGAATCCTTTTATTTATGACTTTCTCCATTTCTGACATGTTTCAATTTTGGTTTGTCGCATTTTTTTATTCTATAATAAAGAATTTTGTGATACTAAAACTATTAAAAAAATAAAAATATAAATAAAATGAATATATCAAGCTTCCACATGTAACAAAGTCACTAATCCACACAAAATAAATCAAGTATAAATCAAAAATATTAACATAATCATTTTTCATTTTCTTATTGTAGATTTTTTAAAATAAAAGTTTAAAATTTGTATTGAATTTGCTATGAAAAATTAATGATGATATCTTATGTGCAGATGGCATGTTTCCCATTTATCACATCCCAGACTAGTCATGAATCACAACTAATTTCATAGGGATGTCCAATGCCCCCATTGAGTGTATGTAGATCTCCCCATTTCCATCATATTGCCCCACTTCCTGCTATCATCCCTCATCTATGTCGTGCTGGATTCTATAGCATAGTGATGTGAGACTTCACCTTTCATGACCATTATCTCATTAATGCACTTGTAGATAGAAGGATGCCTGAGTCACATATATTCCATTTTAGAGAGGGGGAGATGACTATTACCCTGCAGGATGTGGCCATTATGGTGGGCCTCCCCATTGATGTTGCGGCTCTGACAGGATGAGTTGGAGCAGATTTTTCAGAGCTTGTTCATAGAATACTGGTCATAGAGGTCCCTAATGATGGAAGGACCATCGTTGATGGTAAATTATACATGCCTTGTTTAGACCATCACTTCACACATTTATCATAGGATGCATATGGGATCACCATGCTGCAATTTTCATGTGCATATATTTTGAGGATGATTAGTGGTGCACTTTTTGTTGATCACTCCACTACTTTTGTACATCTGATGTGTTTTCCTTTTTGGAGGATTTAGAAGAGGTAGGCCGATATAGATAGGGGTTTTCTTGTGTAGAATATGCATACAGGGCACTATGTAGCACATGATGCATCGATAAGATGTTGATCACAGGATGCATGGTTCTTCTATAGATGTGGGTATGGGAGAATATCCCTCATTTAACTCCATATGCTTGTGCACCATTACTGGCAGATATTGTAGTAGAGGCTCCATGTGGACGTTGGTATGTTATTACTTCCTTATAATATATATCTTAATTGTATAAATTTATATTATGAAATATAAATATAACAATATTATCTATTGGTGGAGTCATGCACATCAGTTTTCAGATTCCCCCAGACACGAAGTCCACACCTACAGACTTATGTTGGACAACATTCAACCACACAATGTAAGTGATTATTATCTATATTGTTAAATATTTATTCTTTACTGTACATGTATTCATATATTAATTGATTATTTATTTTTCATTTTAGATGATATGGATGACATATACAGATGCTATTATCCAGAGTCTTCCATTGTATTGTACTGCGATGCTTGTTATCTGCTCCTGCAGGGTTCCATTGATTCATTTTTATATAGTCTAGTGGTATCAGATCAATAGAGTTATGAGGCATTTCAGATTATTTCAACATGTTTTTGACCTGCCCAGTTAGTTAGACTCACTACATTCCCTGAATATGTCAAGGAAGAAAGATTTTTATTGGAGGAGATACCATGCCAGATATATTGATTTATGGGACAGACAGCAGGAGTCCCAGTTGCAAGCGGAGGGGACAATATGTTTTCATATGGTGGATCATATGGATTACGCATCCTAGTATATTAGGTCCCCGGCCATATTTCTGACATCACATAGATGAGGCTTTCGTGAGTTGGTATACATTATTTCTTCCACTTTTTAGCAGAATTTTTATTCATATTAATTAACAATGAATTTTGTTTTCCATAAGATGCTTGTATATATCATCTACTTCATACGTCTAGTCTAGTAGAGAGCATTGTATTTGACTCAGTATATTTTCACAGCCTTGTTACATAGTTTCTTCCTTCGATGGACGATATTTATCATGACATTTTATTTGAAGTATCACATGCTATGAAGGTCGCGGAGCCTATTGAGACTTATATAGATGTACCAGGGGTGATGACCCTATTAGGGATCTTGATGTTCCACATGAGGAGGTTGTTCATCTTGATCAGTCAGATGTTTTTGTTCCACAGGATGAGGTTGTTTAGCATGATCAGTCATATGCTCCCCCAGCTTCTCAGGCTTAGCCACAAGTAGATACAGACATTGACCGGGTTGATCTAGATTCCTTATTATAGAAATCCGCAGCACAATAGCTATCTTCTTTCCATGTTGGTGAGAGTTCCAGCCATCCTCCACTATCCTTAGATATAGGATAGGGTACAGATGGTGATACTGTACATCTACCATCTATCACAAAGGAGGATGTGGAGGTGGCTAATGATGATGATGTGCAACATATTCCAAAGTGCATATATAGACGGACATGACGTGGATGCGTCCAGTATACACCTGGCTGTGGGAAAAAGGAGAATCTAGTCTAGAGGCATAGATTAGGTTTATTTTTTATTTACGAAACATTTTTTATGTGCATTACTATTATCATTTATAGAGTTCTACTTTATTTTCATAAGTGTCTTAATTTCATCAAATTATCTTCCAAAATTAATAATTTCTATTTGATATTCATTAATAAATATTAATACTTTAAATTAAAAGATCATTAAACATCAAGAAATCCTGAAAAATATTATTGATCTCAATGATTTGAATCCTAAAATCATGGAATATGATTCTTTTAAAAAATAATTGCATGAAGAATAATTTCAATGAATAATGGATAATTGTGAAGAGTAGATGATTATGATTGAAGATCATAAAACCCAAAATATGAGATATATGGAATTAGAAGTTCATTTGGAAAATTTTGAGAAGATACATATTCAGACTTTATAAAAGGACACAGGTTCTACTGGTACACAATCTTCACTGGAGGATTTTACTATTAAAATACCTCCATCATGTGATAAAATGATGAAAATTAGGAAACAAATTAATTTCATATTCTTTCGGAATAAGAAACAATCCTTAATAGGGTTTAATAATGTGTTAGAATATCCAAGAATAATTATTGAAGAATATTATCCTTAGTGAAGTTATATATGTTTTCAAAACTGATATTTATGAGTGTTTCCCTTGAGGGGGAGGTAAATGAAAAAATATGAAATTACTGCTAGAATTAGTATATCAATTATAATCAAACCTAATTATTGTATAATGTTCAAGAAGATCATGTTATTGAAATATGAATGTTTTTCTAAATATCTCTTCCTTTTTTAACAAAAAAATAATCTGAATAGAAATAGGTTGTAATTAAATTAATCAAATACATAAGAAAAACATACCTCTAGTAAATTCATGACTTTATTTATTTAACCTTTCTGTAGGATGCGTGAATGGGGTTCATGCATCATTTACAAACTTCATACAGGATGTGTGAACCCCGTTCAGGCATCCTAGTGATGGAAGATGCATGAACGGAGTTCACACATCTTTTATCACATCTGTGTAGGATGTGTGAACGGGGTTCACGCATCTTGAGACCCATTTTTAAAAATATTGGAAACCCTATCCCTTTTCTATAAAAAAAATTAAAAAACCCATTTATAAAAAAATTGAGATTCTCACTCTTCACAAATGGAGATTAGGTCTTCGAAAATGGTGGCTTCGAATATTTTCTATCTGGCTAAAAATTTCCTCACCCAACTGTTATTTGATTCCTAAAAAATGATTCCTCTAGAATGTATAATCATAAGATCACTCGAAGAGGGGTTACGGTGGGAAACAAGCTTGACAAGGGTGTTACCAATAGGTTTTTCTCTCTATTTAATGGATCTACTTCTTGAGGGATATGCCAAAAGGTTAATCTTTACCTTTTCAAATCCAACCAAGATGTCATTTCATAGTGCTTATAAATCGGTAAGTTCTCTATAACTGTGTGATGGATTATTTTTAAAGTTATCCAAACATTTGAAAATTGATTATTTGGTTACACGGATTTCAGGAATTTGGGGTTTCACCAACTAGAAGTGTGTTTCTTTGGGCTGGGGATTCTTTTACATTCTCTTTCCTTCTAATTGTTTGTATATTAGTTCCAGGGGTCTTGGATCAATTTTGATCAAACCAGGCATCCTTCACATCCTTGAATGGTCTAAAAATTCCCATCCCTTGGAGGTTAAAAATTCTTGTTTCTAGATGTGGGTAAAGATATATGCACTAATATGGGTATTTTGGAATCCCAAAATATTATATGATATTGCTTCAGCAATTGGAGTCTCGATAAATATGGACAAAGAAATTAAGTTTGTGAGATATGGTCATTTCACTCTGTTCTTGGTGGAAATTGATATGTGCACTAATTTAGTTGATAGGGTGTTTATTTCAACATATGAAGATGAATTCAACATTTTTATTGAGTATGAGAATGCACCTCGATTCTGCTCAAAATATAATATAATTTTCCACGAGGTATCAAATTTTAAAAGATATGTGCTTGGTTATTATTATTCTATTAGAGGAAACAATAAACGTATATGTTTTAAAAATAAATAGGGTTTGAATCCTAGATTTAAGAGGTCTTCTAAAAAACCTAGGCCCACTTAGTCACAATATGATGTGAATAATTTTCATTTGGGTGGTCTATATTGTTTTACTAGGGCTATGTGTATCAAGTCTACTTAGGTGGAGGCCTTGCCTTAGTAGGAAGAGTTTTCTTGGGCTTTTGTTGAGATAGGAAGTGGAACTCCACCTTCAAGATTTAAAATTGTTGGAATTAATGAGAATCATGCAATAAATTCATGGCTTTACATTTCTGAAGAGGACTCAGATAATGATTTTCAATCCTTTGAGGAAGAGGCTGCACAAGAATCGGTGGACTAGTAGATAATTCATGAACAAATAATTGATTCAATATCCTATAAGTGTAACCATAAAATGAATATTGAGGCACCTACACATTCAAAGTATCTTAGTATCACCCATAATTAGAAAATGACTGTTAATTACTTGGAAAGTGTTAAGACAAAGGCTTTTGAGCCTACGATGATAGGTATACTTGTTTCTCCTAATGTTTAGAAGGATCTTGTTTCTTCTTCTGCCAATTTGAAAAGGACATATGCACTGGATAAGGTAGCTGGTGGGGTGACCATGAAAATTGCTTCGTGTATATAAGGCTCTCAAACTATTTACTCTCAAATGGGTTCTTATTGATTCGGGTTTTCAGCCTATACTCCCTACTTCTTCTATTCCACAAGTTCGTAGGGATTCATTTAAGGAGGAGTTAGATACTGATATTTCTACCCCTAGTTAGCATCCATCTATTGTAGTTGACATGAAAAAAATCTCTGAGGATACTAAGTATAGGATTTATAATAGTAGTGTGTAAGTGCACAAGACCAGTGGTCGGGATGTCAAGAAAGTATCATCTTCCAATGGAAAAGTATTATTAGACAAAGAGGGTTTCCAACTGGTAGTCCCTTTTAGGAGGCCTAGTACACCTTCTAAACCTAGTTAGGTCTCTAATTCTGACTTTTCTAATAACATGACCTTAACACCTCTTGTACTACCTATTCAACTAGAGCCTCTATCATTTATCCAACCTTCAATGCTGGTTGAATCTATCTTCCCTAATTTTTTATATAATACTACACTTAAAGACGTACAGGTAGTATAAAACCTAAGAAATATGAAGGTGTCAACCTCTAACCTCTTTGGGGTCCATGACACACTCAAAGATGATAAAATTCAAGCTTAGGTATAGGAAAGTTAGGCAGTCTCCTCAAAGATACTATCCTGATCCATGAGTATGATAGGGGATGATGATGCACTAGATGATGGTATATAGATGTATATTCAATATAATGTTAAAAAATATGACTCAGGTAGTACTGGCATTGAAAAACTTTGGCGAAAAGAGAAAACTAGGAGTAGAGGTCGTCACCCTAGAGGTCAAGGTCGTGGTTGTGGAAGAATTAAATAGACTGAAATTTGATATGAGGAACAAATAATTGGGGTTAAAATTAGGGAAAAACTATGTCTTTAATTATTTTTTGATGAGGTTGGGACATGCATAACCCCACCTTTCTCTATTTCATTCTCTATTTTATATTTTTTAAATAAAGAGGCGATGTCCCTACCTTTTAAAAAATGGTTAGCAGTGCTAGGATATCTATTAAAGTGAACCCACCTATTGGTATAAATGTTGATATATTGGAACTTTATTCCATGCACTTTGGAAAGTATAATATTTAGGATGAAGCTAAATATTATTTTGAGAGTGATAAAATCATAACTGAGAAGGAGAAAACCATTTTAAAGATTAAGGGTAGTGTGTAAGTGGAAGTTGTGGACTCCCCTGTTGGCAGATTGGTTGATAACACAACCCGATATCTGGTTGGGATGTATATGGATTCCCTTGATGTAAAATCTTCTATTAGTGATCAAACCAAAATTCAACACCTAGGGGAAGAATCCAAAGTGACAAATAGAATCCTCGTAGCATAGAATCAAAGTTGTTTCTTCATCTAGTACTTCCCATATTGTCAGGGAAATTCATCTGAAAGAGGGTGTAGCAGATGCCAACAAGGGTAGTGGGAATCAGAATGCTACCCATAGAAGTGATGTTGGTTCCCTTACTCTTAGAGGTGAAAAATTCAAAGGTAGGTTCTGATCCAGTCATTAATGAACTTGCACCTATCAATCTGTTTGAAAAAAGTGTCTCTGATAAGGAAGGCACTACTCTAACTTGTGAAATAAAGGAATGTAATAAGAATAGTTTAGTACCATTTATATAAGTGTAATAGAATATTCAATCTCTTGTCAATGATTCCATTTTTTATGCCTCTAAAGCCTGCACTCAAGGAGTATGTATGTTGACCAAGAATGGAAGATCAGGAAACACTGGTCAAATAGTTCACCCTTCATCAGATATGACTTTTTTTTAAGAGGTGTGGTTATCCAATAAGGAAACTAATGATGTTCTTACTAGTAACAATACAACATAGAATTGAAGTTTAATTGGAAATTGGTATACTCTAATTTATGAGGATCATGATCCACTAGCTAGAAAAAAATGCTTTGGTAGACAACACTTTATCAAATGAAGATCATGAACCTTGGAAACAACCCAAGATATGGAGGAGAGGCTAACATCTATGTGGAAGAGGTAACCCTCATGGGTGGGGGGGACGATTCCATCACAATATTAGTCAGTGTTAGGCTATTGATTTTGGCATGTAGTGTTTGGTGGTTTGTTTCAGTGATATAGTGTGACTATTTTTCTTTTCTTGATGAGTGTAGTTCCTACCATGTCTACCCTTATCTTCCCCCAATATACCTTTTTCTATCATTCAATAAATGGGATATGGCCTTTGGGATCTACCCAATAGTGTTTCTTTGAATTATTATCAAACAATAATGTTTTCTATATTGTAAATTCTTTATTGTCTATTATATTTTTGAATAATATTACAACTAATGTTGAGAGTGATGTAAATAAAATTATTATTTTTAAATAATATTATTATAAAATAATTTAATTTAATTATAATAATAATAATATTATTATTTTAAAAGATAAGGGTGAAAGTCCCTCTTATTTTTATTGAAATAATGACCATCTAGATATTCTGGACAGAGGTATCCCATTACATGGCCTTTGTAGACCCAGATATTAAACTTAATGCATGTGGCCTATATTCTTAGAATCACACATCAAACCTGAATTGAATGCCCAATGATTAGCACATAGCCCAGCCTTAGGACAGAATTACCACCGCTACCTGACTTCTCTAATCACCTCACATCCATAAGAGGTGAGTGGGTGCTTACAACATCATTAGAATGACATCATGTTCCTCTAGTGTGCACTAGTGCCACCATCATACTCTATCAGCCAGTCTGACCCATTTGTATGTCACTCTTTGTGGCTGACCTATGCCACCATTGTCCATTGATCGTCTGCCTCTCCTTGAGGTTGGCTGACACTGCCCACCTATTGGTGTCATGTTGTGATGCCATTCCTGCAACATAATGAAAATAGTGGGAATAATATTATTATTATTATTAAATATACTATATTTTTTGTTAAAATAACTAATATTTTATTTTTATTTTTAACTAAATTATATTATTATTATTATTATTATTGAATATTATTATTATTATTATTATTAAATAATAATTATTCACATAAATTATTTTTTGACTTAAAATTATTTTTAATAATATTAAATATTTTGAAACAACATTATTTTGGGTTATTTAAATTATTGTATATTTACTATTTTTAGGAAATTATTTTTATTTTGAATTATTTTTTAAGTGTTCAGTCAATGTTTTAAATTTCATTTAGAGTATATTTTTACTTTATATTTTATAAGCTTTGAAAATCGCAAACTTAACAAAATTATTGTATAAATGTTATACATAGTAGGTCTAGGGTGGGGGTACACAGAAAAGAAACCTGCAGACATGGATGTTCATAACCCTGACCTCCTTAACTCACCACCATGGGTACAAGAGGGGCATAAATGTTGTGTTTTGAAACAAAAATGTACTGAATCATTTAATTTTTTTCTCTTTTTTAGGATATTATTATTTTTTCTAAAAAAAATTATGAGTTCATTAAATGATTAATATTTCTTTTTGGTTAAATTTATAGTGAATATTTTATAACATTTAAAATCAATGTACTTGAAAAAAAATTAAAGTATGAAATCTATATTTTGAAATAATAATGTTTTTTGTTATTTATATTTTCATAGTATAGTGTTTTTATAATTTTTCATATTTTTAATTATTCATTATGTGTTTGTTCAGTATTTAGAATTTCAGTTAGATTGTATCTATGGTTTATATTTTATAAGATTTCAAATTCACCTACTTGAAACATATATCAAATAAGTGACTTTAAAATCTTATAAAAGATAAAGTATAAATACACTCCAAATGAAATTTAAAATGTTGACCGAACACATAAAAAATAAATAAAAATAAAAATAATTTCCTAAAAATATCTAGTGAAAAATAATTTAGACACAAAATAATGTTATTTTAAAACATACCATTTGGGTTTAATTTTTTTCCCATGACATGTTTTGTACTTAATGATTATTTATAATTAATTTCATTATTAATTATATTATTATCAATTATTCTTAAAAACATAAAAAATAAGACTATACATAACATTTTGAATAATTATTAATTATTTTTAATTAAAATATCAATTATATTTCTAACAATGTTATAAATGATTATTAATTGTATAATTAATGGATAATAATAAAATTATTATTAATAATTATTATTTCTATATTATTAATTTAATCAATATTTATTTTTAATTATATAATTGCAATATTATTAATTATAATAATAATTATATTATTTACATCAATATTATTAATTATTATAGTAATTATTAAAAGAATTGATTATGTAATTAATATTTATTAATAATATAATTAATAATATTTAATAATAACAAAATAATTAATAACATGTAATAATCATTTAATTAATAATGTAAATTCTTAATAATAATTATGCAAACAAATTTTTTAAAGTTTAAATGTTATGTTTTTAAACAATATTGTTTGTATCATGTCAATTATTATTTTTATTTATGAAATTATTTTTATTTTCAACTATTTTTTATATATTTATTTTATGTTTTAAGTTTAATTTAGATTATAATTATAGTTTATATTTTATAATATTTAAAATCTAACGACATCAAACATAATAAGTTTTGTTATGTTTCGTGTATGAGACTATGAAAGATTATAAAATATAAATTACAAATACAATCTAAATGAAATTTAAAACATAGAAAAAACACATAATAAATAATTTAAAAAATATATTTTTATCAAAGTATTATATAAATAATAATATAGATTACACAAAAAATTGTTATTTCAGAATATCACATTAATACTTTAAAATAAGTTACTTTAAAAGTTTACAAAATATAAATTATAAGTAGATTCTAAATGAAATTTAAGGCATACACTTTATACATATAAAATAAATGAGAATAAAAATAATAAATAAAAATGAAAAAAAACTAAGTATTAATAATAATATATGACTTAATGATAATAATATAAGTAATTAATTAATCAAAAATAATAATATTTTCAATTTATTAACATTCGTATTTATCATCATCATTATTATTATTAGTCATAATTAAAAATATTATATTAATAATTAAAAATATTATATTATACTAATAAATTCATAATTAAATAATATAACAAAAAATAATTTCATAATTAACAATAATATATTAAAATAATATTTATCAAGAATGATAAATTCATAATTAATAGTCATAAAAATTAATATATTATTTTTATGAATTCATATTAATTTATATATTATATTAGTAATGTATAAATTATGATTTAATAAAGTCATAATTGATATAGGAATTAATAAATTAATTATTAAATCATAAATTAAACACAAAAACACATATAAAAAATAATTGCAGATAAAGTATTATAAAAATACATATTATTATTTATTATTAAATATAATATTAAGTTAAAAAGAATTTATGCGCATAATTATTATTGAATAATAATAATGAATTATATTATTATTTTTATTTAGTTTAAATTAAAAATAATATATTATTTGTTTTAATAAATATTTCATGGATTGGAACTTCCAACTTTAGTGATTTTGAATCCTTATGACTATGATTGTGGTTTGGTCCTCGTGGCTCCACTAGATGATGAGCATGGACCTGATATTGGAGCTGAGAATAATTCTTTATCTCTAAACAAGGGGATCCAAGAGTCATGCAAAGTGGTAGATGAGACCTAGATGTCCATGGATAGTGTTGAACATAGGGGTTGAACAACACCTATGAAGGATTTCCTAGAATAGAACCTTACACCTAAGAAAGAGGATAATTATTTTACCTTGATTCCATATGAAAAGGATGAATTAAAGAAGTCTCTTTCTACTCCTACATCAAGTTTGGAGATTTTTCCAATAAATTCATCCCGCCTATTGGAAAAGGATAGAATGAGGAAGTTAAGAAAGCTAAGAAATTATTAAAGAATGAGGGCATTATTGAAGGTATCATTCCTAAGTAGGAGGGTAAATGGAAAACTAAGAAGTTTTTAGTGGAGGTGTACAAAGCATACTTTCCCCAAACTAAGGGACAGTCTTTTTCAAAACGAGTATCCTATTTTGGAACTATTGTGGTCTTAACAATGAAAAGTCTTCTCTAGCCCTCAGACACTTCATTTCACAATATAAACATATTTTGATTGGTGTTGTTGAACCAATATAGAGGTTTACTAACTTCAATCTATTTGATTGGAACAAAGTTAGATATGTCTTTATGACTCATAACATTGGGCATGCATATGATGAAACCTTATAGGTGCTCAGGAGGATGGATATTTTGTTCACCATTCATCAAATTGGACACCATCATATTACTATTAACATGTAATATGAAAATTCTTATAGCATGATCTTCTTAATATATGATTCTAATAATTATATCCAAAGGAAGGTCTTGTGGAAGGAACTCAACTAGTTTTCCAGAAAATTAATTCTCAAATGGGTTCTCTTGGGTGACTTTAATTATGTTATGAATACATATGAGATGATTTGAAGTAACTTCATCATGATATATTATTTAGAATTACATAGATTTATTGATTTATATCATTTGACTGAGATGAGATTAAGCAAAGCTTAATTCACTTGTTCTAGGCACACCACAAATGGGAGGAAAGTGAGTAAATTTGATAAGGATTTCAACTATCTCTAAGGTGGTAATTTAAACACTTATTTATCCTATAGAGGTTTTACTAGGATATAGTCATATAACTCTCATATCCTTATCTCCATGAGGAGTGCAGGTTTGAAATGACCATCTTCCTTTAAATTCAAAAATGCTTGGTTATCCTTTAAGGAATGAAGGGAGATATTTTTTTTATTTCTTGGTCTTAAGAAGTCTCTGGATAAGCCTTTTACAGGTTTTATAGAAAAATTGAGAGGGATAAGATGGATTTGGGAGCCTTGAGCATGGACAAGTTCAATCATATAAATTCATACATTTCCAAGGATAAATGTTATATTCATTAGTGTCATTCTAGACACTTAAGACTACATCAACCCATAGATAAAGAAACTCAAAAGGATCGTTTTTTAGATAGCTTGGTCAGAAAAAAAACAATATATCCTGAAAAAACAATTAAAAATTAAATTGTTCAATAAAGGGGATAGGAATTAAAATTTCTTTCACCTTATTCATAGGTAAAGGAAAGTGAAAAATTCATCCCACCTTTCTACATTAATAGAAACACTTAAATATATGAACATGATATTATTGAATGTCTAGTTTCCTACTACATACATCTCTTAAATAAAGGTATCATCCCCTATCTAGATCCACCCCTCAATGATGTTATCACATGTTTTGTGAAAAACTTGTTGAATGAATTCTTGATAGTAGTTCCACTAGAGGATGAAATTAAGAGTTCCCTCTTATACCTAAATTTGGAGAGTGATGTTAGAACTGATGGTTTTTCTAATAAATGATTCATGTATTTTTTGGATATCATGAATCCTGGGATTATTTGGGTTGTTGAGGAAATATTTATGAGAGAATATATGTCACCTATTTTAAATTCTAAACTTCTAATTTTTATTCCCATGGTAGATCATATCATGTAAATTAAAGAATTTATACCCATTTTCATTGGGAACACCTAACCAAATGTTGTTGGTAAAATCTTTTCTCTGAGGTTGGGTAACATTGAAAATCTAGTGGTTTCTTCAAATCAATTTGGATTCATCCCTATAAGTAAAATCCAATATTGTTTGTACTCTACCTCAGAAGGAATTAATATTCATTATAAAAAGTTAAAATGTGGAAATACTACTTTAAACCTAGACATTTCTAAAACCTTTAACACCTTAAGGTGGAACTTTTTCCTATAAGTTTTTAAAAATTATGGTTTCTCTAAAAGACTTATTAGACTGATTCACTCAATTCTATTGAGCTCCAGACTATTTATCCTTTTAAATGTCTCACCAAAATTATTTTTTGAATACTCAAGAGGGGTTAGGTAGTGATACCTCATTTCTTCACTTCTCTTTGGTTTTATTTAGGATTATCTCAGTATAAGTATTCTTAAAGTTATTGAACAAGGGGAACATGAAATTATAAAGGCTATTGGGGACCTACCAATCTATGCTCATATTTTTTATGTTGATGATATTTTGAATTTTTTTAATATGATAATTTATCCTTTAACTCTATCAAAAATATTTTCTCTTGCTATGAACATGTCATTAAGCAAGCCACCTTATAGAAAAAATCAATGGTTCTCTTTAGGAAAGGCATCTCAAAATTTTGGAAAAGATCTATCAAAAATCAATTGATGGTTAAGAATGGGGATCTACCCTTTAACTACCATAGAGTTCTCCTATTCTTGGTTGAGTTAAATCCAACTACCTTGAAGGTATTACCAATAATATCTCATCACACCTTTTATGTTGGAAGGGTAAATACCTAACTCGGGTTAGGAGAATTTTCTTTGTTAATGTTGTTGTCACTTCTATGTTTGTTTACTCATTCCATATTTAAAAATTTCCATGTTATTTGATGATTAGTCACTAAAATTGGCTAATATTCATTGTTAAGATCTTAATATTAATGTGTTTAAAATTTCAGAAACTTCAATTTTAGTCCAATTCAGAAATTGAACTTCATTTCCCATCATTGTGCAATTCATGCATAAAGTGTCAATTTGGGCTCACTCAATAATTTGCTTGTGGAAATTACAATATTCATCATTTTAATTTTATTTTTTTTTATATTATTCATAACTTTGTTTGGAACAATTTTTCTTTTAGGTCTTATGGATGAATCACAAGGGAAGATGGAGATTTTTGCACCTGAATGCAGAAACTTGATTGAACAAGCATAATGGGCCTAAGGCCCATCAAACAAATGTGAGGCCCAAAAACCAATACCAATGAAGCTCAAATTTATATATTAGAAATATAAAAATATGAGGATCATTTTATTCAACTTTTTCCGGAGCTAATTCGGAAGTTTTCATGATGATAAAGGGATCTGAAGTTGAGATTTAAATGGTGGACTCGACATTAATGCACATAAAGTCGTCCCACCATTTCGACCATAACTTCCAAAAGGCGACGCCAAAATTCCTGAAATTTTTATAGATAATATAGGATAGAAGGAAGAGAATATTTATCTTCTACAACCTCTCAGTATTCGGCCTCCTTCAATTCCAAATTCACACGTCAAAATGGTGGACGAATCTGGACAGTTTTTCAGGTCAAATTCGAAACGTTAATTTCCTTTCGATTATTCACCCTCCTTTTGACTCTATTAATTTTTGGGGGGTGAATTAATTGTTGGGTAGTGGACCTAAGGCTCTTTATATGCCTATATAAGGGGATGGTGGTTAAGGGAATAAGGGCGGATATTTTTCTTATCATCTTTTGTGGATTGTTTCATTGTAAGGTTATGCTGCAAAAGTTCCTTTGTAATGTTTTCAATTTCCATGTAAGTTTTTTTTGTTCTTAATCAACATCTTTCTCATCTATATTTTACATTCATTTATTAAAACTAAATTTTCACAAAGCACAGTGATATCTCTGCATCGTGGTGAATTAGTTCACACATAGGTGTGAATTTCATTCACACACACGGAGGAGTGCTCGTTATTTCCGCGGTTTTAATTTCTTCAATCCAATTCTTGTAAGCCATCTTCTGCCCACCATTGAGAGTATACCATTAATGTAGGGATAACACTTTAATGGGTTGATCTTAGGAGGATGAACAGTCTGGATTGAATTTTATTTTATGAACGAATTGTTGTTAATTGGATAATTAATTTAAGACATCCATTCTTCAGTTATTTATACTCTTCATCTTTACTATGTTTGAGAAAACTAAATTCAATTACTAAATGAACATATACCTTGGAGAGATCATGAATTTGGTTCTATAAGTGTATAGGTGATTATTAATTGTGTTTACTAAGCACCAAACAAGAAAATTATGAAGGTAGTGTTATTTTTGAAGAATGGATTCATCAAGAATTAATAAAACCAAAATTGTCTAAAGAAGTAAAATTCATTCAATCCACCCCGAGCATAATCTTAAGATCAACCCATTTTCTTCGAATTGAATTCACTTAGGTTTCTTAGTGTTCTTTAAAACCATCCAAAATCAAAACCAAAGTTGGCTACTTCATATCCCATCCTTCACCAAATCATAGCGTCTCAAGGTTACTTCTTCGGTCCTTGTGGACTCGACCCCTACATGTACTACATCGACTGATTTTTACCAGTAGGGTAAATTTGGGTGAAACCAAATTTTGGCGCCGTTGTCGGGGACCAAGTAAGTTACCTTATAACATCTTTCTATTCTCCCTCATTTCTCTTTTCTCATCCCTATTTCTCTTCTCTTTTCCCCTTTCTATTTTTTTTACTCCCGAAAATCACAATTCCAAATTTCCAAATGAATCCATTGGAGTATAATCAACAATGTCCCTTCACAAACTCAGGATGAAATCAATTTTAAAATCCACATTGGGAATCACCAACCTTTTTTAATCAACCTTTGAATGAATACCCCACACCCGATAACATGAATGAAATTTGTAATGATGAATGTTTAAAATATAAATTTCCATACCTATCAAGAATGATTGAAAAGATGAATAATGAGGAATTCCATGATTTCCAAATATCTATCAATCCTAATCCTGAAAAAATTCTTCAAAAATTGTGTGAAAAAATGGAAAAAATGAATTCAGAGGTATCAAGTTTTAGACTAGAACTACAAAGCATTAAAACTTGTGTGGACCCCATTCCCACTCAAACCATCCCTTCCTCAATATTGATAGAAGAATATTCTAACACACAAACCCATCATGCCTTTATTGAAGAACCAAACTTAGGATTTGGGATAATTAGAGAGGATCGAGTAGTTTTTTAAGGGTCTTTAAATCAAGAGAAAATTGATTTTTTGGATTCAAAAGAGAAAAATTTGACATCATGGATTGAGTTTCCTGAATATAACACCATTAATAAATTTTCAGAAGAACCAATCATTGATCCGCTAGGAGAGATCACAAAAATTGAGACTATACCCATTCCTAACATTTAACTGGACAATTTTTAGAAGGAATCACAGTTTCAAAATGAACCGAATATTTCTAAATTTTTTGAAGAAGAAAGTTATTTTTCAAATTTTCAATTTTTTTTAGGAAAATTCAATCAACCCAACCTCAAAATTATTAACCTTTCATCCCTACTTAATTATCCCTTTATAGGGTACAAACAAGACCTTTCAGTTTTCATTCATCCATCTCAGGAAACCAATAATGTAGGAATAATCCTTGGTGTCTTAGGAAAGACTATAGAAGAAACTCGATCAACCATTTCATATATACCTTGGATTTTACCAATCATTGTAGAAAATAGGATTTTACACGAAACAAATTTCAAAAAAATCGTCAATCTCAATCTTCTTGAAGTGGAAAAATATAGGTTAATTAAAATTTCAAAAGTTGGAATTGTATAAGCTGGGGGTACAAGTCGGGCTAACGACGTTAAACAAAAGTGCTGCTGGAGGCAACCCATGGTTTTCATGTTTTCAATATTTTTGGAATCATATTTATTTTTCAAATAGGATTAATAAATCATTTTGATATTTAAAAAATATAATAAATTACTATAGACTGTTGACATGTTCTTCTTTTTTGTGTAAGGATGGGTATGAAAGGGGAGCACCGTATTCATCTATGTCATGCAGTGTGATCCCTGATTAATACCTTACCTAGAAAATATAAATAATACAATGTATCATCAGTTTATTTTATTTTATTTATGTTTTTGTAGGTTAAAAAAAATTAGAATCTTGACATGTTCTTCTTTTATGAGTATGAATGAGTATGAAAGGGGAGCACCGTATTCATCTGTGTCACGCGGTGTGATCCCTGAGTAGTACCTTACCCAGAAATTTAAAAAAAGACAATGTATCATTATTTTGATTTAAAAAAACATGGAAAACCCATAAAAATGATGGTACTTGGAATTAAATAAATCATTGTGCTGTTTTTTTTTTTGTCTTCTTTGTTCTTCTTTGTATGGTTCAATAACTATTTTGGGTGATACATGTTCAATTAAAGAGATTCCAACTTCCCCCAAGAGATCAAAGGAGTAATCTGGAGCATCGTGAACTTCAACTTCAAAAACCAGGTGAATTTGTTCCATGTTTATCATTTTCAATTTCCTCTTTGAACTCCTCTATTACCCCCCATCTAACTTTTATTTTCTTTAAACACTAGAGACAGTGTTATTCTAAGTTGGGGGGAGATAAAAAATGATTTTTTATTTTTATTTTTTGAATAAAAACATGCATGGAAAGAAAAATTCCATTAACCTTGAACATGATAACACACATTGCAAACTCTGAAATTGGATATCAAATAATTATACATGCCTTGATTTTGATTTTAATGCAAGTTGAAGATCATGAGAATAGTTTTTGGAAAGTGCGGTTGTCCGATGTGATTTTTCAAAGTTTATATTTTCATCCTCTTAATAAAAATTCCACAATGCACGTCTACTAGATCGTGGCTGTAAATTTGAGTTCTTGGGTCCCTTTAATTATAGCATAGGGTTCTGGGGTCACTTTTAGTTTAATTTGAGTATCCAAAAAAATTATGACCACATAGAGTAATGTTTTGTCTAAATGTGTGGCGTCCGACACTTCGTTATCGTGACTCCATAGTTGTCTTGCCGAGAGTTAGGCTTTATATCTCTATTGTAGAGCATGAAATTGACAATATGTGTGGCGTCCGGCACTTGGGGATCGTGACTCCATAGTTGTCTTGCCCAAAGTTAGTCTTTTCATATCTATTGTCGTTAAAAAAACTAAAAAATAAAAACCAACAAAAAAATCAAAAAAATGGATACTCATCTTATGGTTTAATGTGATTACCACCTAGCGCTTCCATTTTTTCCCCTTGAACAATAAAATGGTCCCCATATCTTTTGTGATGCACAACACTTTATCATGCTTAATTGAAATTGGATGAAATGTGGCGATGAATTTGAACAAAGGAATGGGCTTGGTATTGGGATATTCTTATGGACCTAGATTGTTTTAAATTATTTTATGGGTTCCATAATTTTTTTGGTATGAGGTCTTTGGGTGAGCAATGTGTATTAAAATGTTTTTGGAAAAAGGGATTTGATGTTCATATTTGAAATATATTTTTCTCGGGACTAGAAAAACTCAAGTTGTGGGGTGTGATTAGTCACTGAAAGTGGCTAATATTCATTGTTAAGATCTTAATAATAATGTGTTTAAAAGTTTATAAACATCAATTTTAGTCCAATTCATAAATTGAACTCCATTCCCCATCATTGTGCAATTCATGCTTAAAGTGTCAATTTGGGATCACTCAATAATTTGCTTGTGAAAATTACAATATTCATAATTTTAATTTCATATTTTGGTATATGATTCATCACGTTATTTGGAACATTTTTTCTTTTAGGTCTGATGGATGAATCATAAGGGAAGATAGAGATTTTTGCACCTGAATGCAGAAACTTGCTGGAAAAATCATAATGGGCCTAAGGCCCATAAAAAAAATGTGGGGCCCAAAAACCAAGCCCAATGAAGCTCAAATTTATATAGTAGAAAGATAAAAATATGAGGATAATTTTATTAATCTTTTTCTGGAGCTAATTCTGTAGTTTTCATGATGATAAAGGGATCTGAAGTTGAGATTTAAATGGTGGACTCGACATTAATGCACATAAAGTCGTCCCACCATTTCGACCATAACTTTCAAACAGCTGTGCCAAAATTCCTGAAATTTTTAAAGCTCATAGAGGACAGAAGGAAGAGAATATTTTGATTCTAATACCTCTCAGGATTTAGCATCTTTCAATTCCAAATTCACATGTCATAATGGTGGATGAATCTAGACAGTTTTCCGGGTCAAATTGGAAACGTTAATTTCCTTTTGATTATTCACCCTCCTTTTGACTCTATTAATTGTTGGGGGGTGAATTAATTGTTGGGGGTGGACCTAAGGCTCCTTATATTCCTATATAAGGATATTGTGGTGAAGGGAATAGGGGCGGATATTTTTCTTATCATGTTTTGTGGATTGTTTCATTGTAAGGTTATGTTGCAAAAGTTCCTTTGTAATGTTTTCAATTTCCATGTAAGTTTTTTTTGTTATTAATCAACATATTTATCATCTATATTTTCTATTCATTTATTGAAACTAAATTTTCACAAAGCACAGTGATATCTTTTCTTCGTGGTGAATTAGTTCACACATAGGTGTGAATTTCATTCACACACACGGAGGAGTGCTTGTTATTTCCGCAGTTTTAATTTCTTCAATCCAATTCTTGTAAGCCATCTTCCGCCCACCATTGAGAGTATACCATCAATGGAGGGATAACACTTTAATGGGATGATCCTATGAGGATGAAAAGTCTGGATTGAATGTTATTTTATGAACTAATTGTTGTTAATTGGATAATTAATTTAAGACATCCATTCTTCAGTTATTTCTACTCTTCATCTTTACTGTGTTTGAGCAAACTAAATTCAATTACTAAATGACCATATACCTTGGAGAGATCATGAATTTGGTTCTCTATGTGTATAGGGGGTTATTAATTGTGTTTATTAAGCACCAAAACAGAAAATTATGAAGGTAGTGTTATTTTTGAAAAATGGATTCATCAAGAACTAATAAAACCAAAATTGTCTAAAGAAGTAAAATTCATTCAATCCTCCCCGAGTATAATCTTAAGATCAACCCATTTTCTTTGAATTGAATTCACTTAGGTTTCTTAGTGTTATTTAAAACCATCCAAAATCAAAACCAAGGTTGGCTACTTCGTATCCCATCCTTCACCAAATCAGAGCATCTCAAGGTTACTTCTTCGGTCCTTGTGGACTCGACCCCTACATGTACTACATCGACCGCTTTTTACCAGTAGGGTAAATTTTGGCACAACCAGTTGATCAAATTTTTTACACACAAATCAAGAAATTCATATTTTCAAGATTCATTCATGAATAGAATGTGGTTACCATGTCTTAGAGAAATTATACTACGCCAATTGAAATGGGAGAGATGGGCATCAAAAACATCATACTCTTCAACAAGGCCTTTGTGATAAGTTTGGTCTAGTAATTTCTTAATTATAATAATGACTTGACACTCTTAATTAGAAGAATAATAGTAGATAGACTTCATAGGGGAACATATTTTATTTAGGATCCTCTATGTAACAAACTAGCTCATGTTTCCACCTAATCTGGCACCGAATGTGCTTTTCCACAAGGCCTAAGATGTGTTCCCAATCACCCCTGGCTGGTGAAAAGCACCATGGTATTTCATGTGAAATCATTGGAACAATTTCACCATCTATAAAATGTATTATCAACAACAGTTTCCAACCAGGAACTCGACATGGGGTGTCTATGCATTGGATAACCATGCCAAACTAAAAAAAATCAGTTCTAAAATAATAACATTCCATCATCGGAAATCAAAAAAATGATATTTAAGTCTTTTTCCAAACATTTTTTCACATGAAATTAACCTTTTTATACAGATAAAATTAATAAAAAGGGCTAAAACAATGCAGGAAGCTGGAGATTCCAATAAACCACATGACCCATTAGTCCAACAAACTTGGTATACATACCCCAACATTGCCACGTGACTCTAAAACCACCACCATAACCGACATCACCAAATTCCCAATAGATAACGATATCAAACCACTCTGAAATATATAACCTGAGAATCTGTAGAAGACATGAAGACTACATACCCACTAATGTGAGTGTGTTGGGTGTGAGCTATAGAATAGTATGATACCACCATTTTTCTATTACATTAATTTTCTTAGAAAACCAAGTTCACACATTTAAATGTAATAGAAAATATGTTTTAATTTCCTTTACAAAAAATGGAAATAAAACCACATTACCTTGCATCATTTTTTAAAAAACACTATTTATAAAACATACCTAAGGATTCCATACCAGGGTTATTTCATTTTAAAAGTTAACCATTACCATTTTAAAAAAACATTCATTTCAAAAAGAAACAAGTTAAACCTTATATTTTCATTTAAACATTCCTTTTTTAAAATAATCCAATATCATGTGTTAAAAACATTTTCAAATAAACATTTCACAATGAAATTCATTTAAAACCGCCCCCCACTTTTACCTTTAAAACTTTAACACATGAACAGTCCTCAAATGTGATTAAATAACTAAGATAAAGTAGAAAATATACTATCCATAATGATTTATAAATAAACTAAAACAAAAATAATAGGTAAAACAAGTCAATATAAAGATTAAACTTCAAGAGATACTCATACAATAAAGCAATATACATCCCATAAATAATTAAAAAACATAAAAATTAATAATAAAGAGGTGTAATATATATATATATATATATATATATATATATCATGAGGCAACACCATAGGGAACAATGGGACAAGTACTAGATGTTAAAAATTGGAACCAAGTGCATGTAGGTTAATGGTTTTATAACCCGCCTCCTAAATCAATCTAACTAGTCTCATCGGTGAAACCCCTATCTAAGTCATAACATTAAACTAGGGGCTACCATATAGTGTGTAAATATAAAATATCATATATAGAATCACTTGACTCCCAACTTAGTAGTCTAGGGTTTCTCATGTCATATATAATGAAGGTGGGATGCCACCATGATAATTTTAGTCACATGAAAAACACAAATCCCAAAGGAAATATAACACCATAATCATATACATCCCATATCCAACACATCCCCTTCAACAACAATCCCCCAAAGAAAACTATATATCATGAATCATAATTCATTCAATCATTAACACATTCACACAAGCATAAATATTGGATATCATAGGGGATTAACTAGGGTGTAAACATGAATCAATAAAATCAATCTTTCACACAATATTCCAAATGAGCCTTTTCTTTAAAATTTATAATCACATATTTGGAAATCCTTTTTCAAAACTAGGTTTGAAAAAAAGGATATTTCTAAAAAACACATAATAATCACCAAATTATTAATGTGCCCAATTAACCAAAAGCTTCACTCAAAATAATCAATCCAAGTGGACTTATACCCATATTTTAATAAAATAAAAAACTCTAATCAAGATATGGGAACACCCTTTTAAAATAAGTAAATAACTTTATAAAAAGTAACACTCCACTTTATAAATCCATATTAGTATAAATCATCCTGAACCAATCATTTTTCTTGAATAAACCCACCAATGGAATTTTACCAAACACTAAGAATATATAAAACACTATTTAAAAACTAATTACTACTAAAATATGAAATTTACCAACTTTTATAAATTAAATCAATAACCCAAGTAGGGAAAACCATTGAAGAAACCAAACTAGATATCATATACATCATTATCTTAGTGCAAAAACACTTTTAAAACATCAATCATCTAACAAACTTATTAATAAAAGGAAATAGAAAAGAAACACATAACTCAAGAGACAAAATAATGTTCCCTTTGATTGAAAACACTAGATTAGGTCTCCTAATATTGATAAAAATTTAAAAAACCAAAAAAACAATTAAAATAGCCCTAGAAATCAAAATCAGGCAAATATGACCTCTAGGATTAGAGAATATTAGAGAGAAAGGAAGAAAGTTAGATTAGAGGGAAGAAAAAACCATAACCTCTTGATCTAGGGAAGAACCCACAAATAAACCACTAATAATCCACATTTTATGGGATTATAAGAGGGATAGATCCTATTGGTAGGATCCTAGGTTAAATGAATCTGAGTGGGAAATATTTTGGGACAAGCCTCAAATAAAAATAACTCAAAGGTAAAAAGATTACAAAACATGACCAGGTCGCATGGTTTACCAAATAGTGTGGTGACGGTGTGGTCACCACTATCCAAAAACTAACCGTGTTTTATGGTTTCCACTTTATGGTATCATATATTGTGCACCTAAGTCATGATCCTTTAGAAAATTACCCAAAACTCAAAAATTTCCCCTTGGGACACCCAAAACACAATGGAGAAATTAACCACATAAATATAAAAAAATGTCATTTTGGGGTGTCAAAATTATTTCCACCATGACACTTTCTTCACTAATAAATTCATCAAAAACAAGATTAAAAAAGAAAATTTCAAGACCAACTCACTAAAAGAAATGAACCAACCATGGGTCCAACTTTCTAGACTTGAAACCAAGAACACTAGATTAAAGAATCCCACTCTAAAGGAAAACTACTTAAAATGATTTAAGATATACCCACCATCAAAAGCACTATGAATCCTAAAAGAAGATTCCTCACAAAATGAAATTTTGGTGTAGGAACTCCTATAGTCTATTTTGAAATTTGGAACCTCAAAATGTGCCCATATAAATACCCATAAGTTATTTCTGAGTCCCGAACCAGACCAAAGGAAAAAAATAGACACCTTTGAAACATATAAGGAAATAAGATATACAAGAAATGGAATGTAACAACCAACAATAGATTAGAATAAAACTCTCAAAAATAAGATTTACACACAAATTCCATCTATAGGTATCCCCACCATTTATTATTTATCTAATATTTTTGAATCACCATATAGAAACACCCAAGATAATGATAATCATCAAAGAATACATTCCTCCACCACTCACTAGAGGAAGAATAAGAACCCATAAACCACAAAGAACCATATCAAAACACCATAAGAGATAAAATTATTGAGAAAGATACAAAAAGGTCACTAGAACATATCACCAAGATAACACACTCCACAAAATAGTAGGAACATGCCAAACATGAACCGACATAACAAGGAATATAATGAAACTAACTTCAGGACATGAAACTACAGAAAGGGTAACTCGGGGCCAAAATCATGGAACACCCACTCTCAGTGATCCCAAAAGAAAAATATAAACTTGGTATATCTCACAATCTACCTAGAGACCAAAATATTATCCTAGTTACCTCCATCTTACACCCAAGGAATTCCCATATCATCCATAAACCAAACCAAAAACCATGGTTCACACCATGCACAAAATATAACAAGTACCACAAATAAAAATGGCGTGACCATCTCAAAAGACAATAATGTGAACCAAAATATATTTCATTCATTAAAAATAGATATGGGTTATAAAAATAGATAGATAAATGTCCCAAAAAATAGTGATTACAAAAAATGGCACCCCCTCCCAAACTAAAGAACAACTTCTGAATCTCTAATAGAAGCAACACCACAACCACTCCACAGATAAAAGATGAGTATAATAATTCTTCTTCTAATATCTATTCATCTTGAGAAACCTATGAATGTGACCAAGAATTACACACTAATGACATGACCTTGGTGATGTTAAACAAGAGGGTCAAACATTCCCAAAATTCCCACACTATAAGAACACAATTTTCTCCCACATCCTACTAGATGGATCACAAATATTGACTCTATATGGTGTCAAAGAATCATTTTTCAAAGGATGGCCTACTAAAGAAGCCTAATCAGCAATGGTCTTATACATCACTTCAAAAAAAAGTCAGGCCATACTAAAACACCACCAATCAGAGATCTAGATAAATGCCTCTTAAAAATAACCAAGCCTTATTCGATCCATATATGTCCAACTTATAAGATAAAGGGACTGGTCGATTGAAACACTAAATATATTCCATCACCGACTGATCACCCTAATGAACTCCAAAGAGTTCCATCACTTTATTTACTCTCACATTCTCAGAATAAAATTGTTGGATGAATTCTAGCCTGAAATATCCCTAAGAAAAAACCCTAAATAGTTGGGTGTGGATATAGAACCTCCACTAATAAAAACCTAAACTTTTGAAAAAAGGACGGGTGAACCTCACCTTAAAGGCTTCTATAGTTTCAGTGACTCTAAGATCTCTTCAAAACTAGCTAGACACTCTATCACCTCCAGAGATCCTTGATCACCACTAAAAATTGGTAGATTAAGATTCATAAATTCTCATTCATAATCCATGAGATGAGAATAACATGGACCTAACACTCCATAGAGATTCTTAGAAGAGTAAAAAAAAGGAATAAACATTTTCATCACTAGAATGACTACCTGAGAGACTTCCTTCTTAATTTTTTCCCTTTTCAAGGATTATATTTAAAAATTCACCAAAAACACAGCATTTACTCAAGACATTCTAATCCCAAAACAAGGGATGCAAAATCACAATTTAAACAAAATAAGATTATAAAAACATTGTATAATCTTATTTAAAAACCTTTTAATAAGGCCTTATTTCCACTTAAAAACACCATGAAGGTTCATAAAAATACCCTTCAAGTTTTCATTTCAAAAACCTTAAAATATATCAAACCTAAGAATAAAAAGGAACACACTTATTGAAAATCAATTTCCTCATTGAACCAAACACACAAAAATCCATTCAAGAGTTTCATAATACATAAAACCCATGAAACTATTTCTTTAAAACCATTAAAACACAAAACTATTTGATCCACTCAAATCATTTGTCCTATAGTTCAAAAAATGATAATAAAAGAAACTAAATAACCCAAATAATGGTTTTCAAAATAAAACTAAATAGAAAATAACAGAAAATTGCTTTAAAAAAATTTCAACCAAGATTTAAAACTCCAAAACATACACTTGATCACTCAAAAAAAATACTCATAAAACACAAGAGTGGTTAAAGGTGTCAAAGTAGGTAAAACAAAAAAAATCTAACTTTCTCCATTCTGCATGGTCTGTCAAACCATTTTCCAACTATGAAAGTTTCACTAGAAGTTATCTAGAATGGTCCTTACAGCTATCATGTGGTTTTATAGACTATATTCCAAACCATTTCACCCTATGGATTTCCTCTAATTTCACTCTAAAAGTCATAATTTTCTAAGACATTTTTTGGAGTCTTCCTATAACTCAAAGTAGTAGAAAAAATTCATAAAAAAATTTCATAAATAAACGTCCATAAATCCCAAATTAATATCCCTTAACAATCACACAACTCATCACATGAATCCCTCAAAATAGTCTCATCAATGAAAACCCCCTATCCAAGTCATAAAATTCAGCTTGGGTATACTAGCTAGTACATAAATAAAAACTATCATAGTTAATATCCCTTTACTTGCCACTTATTATCCTAGGATTTCTCATGTCATAGCTAATAAAGGTGGGCTGATATTTAGGTAATGTTAATCACATAACAATCACAAATCCCATAGGTAATATAACACTTTATTCATATACATGCAACTTCCCACACATCCCCTTCAACAAATATCTTCTAACCCACACTGCATACCATGAATCATAATTCATTTAATCATTAACACATGCACACAAGAATAAAAAGGTATAGTATAGGGTCTTAATTAGGGTGTAAACTCAAATCAATAAAATCTATATTTCACACATGATGCCAAACAAGAATTTGTATTAAAATTTATAATTTTATCCTTATAAATACTTTTTCAAAACCACGATTGAAAATAAAACAATTTATAGAAATATCATAACAATCACCAATGAATCAATATCTATAATTAACCAAATTTTTTACACAAAAAAATAAAACCAAAGGGTTATTTTATCCTATTTTAATAAAATAAGGAAAACCCTTTTCAAAACATGAGAAAATCATTTAAAAATAAGTAAATCAATTTAAACAAAGGAATGATTCACTTTATAGATTCATATTATCCCAAATCACTATGAACCAATCAATTTTATCAAAGAAAAACACCAATGGAATTTTACCAAACACTAAGAATGCATAAAACACCATTTAAAAATAATGTATCATTGAACTATACAATTTACCCACTTTAACAAATGAATGAAACCGCCCAATAATGGAAAACCCTTGAAAAATAAAACTAGATATCATATTCATCATTACCTTAGATAAAAAAAAATTTAAAACCTCAAGCATCTGAGGAACTATTTAATAAAATTCAATCTCATGGAAGCACCTACCTCAAGAGACAAAACCATGATACCTTTGATAAAAAACAACTGATTGGGTCTCCTAAGATGGATCAAAATCTTAAGAAACCAAAACCCCTTATTAAAAGAAACTATATACATCAAAATTTATAAACCATTTCCACTAGAGTTATATAATTTTGGATAAAAAGGAATAAACATATAGGACAAGGAAGAAAAGTAAAAAAAAATCACATGATCCAGGGAAGAAAACACTAAGAATCCACCTTAATAGGGATTAGAAGAGGGAGTTATCCACTTGGTAGGTTCTATGGTCAAATTATTTTGAGTGGTAAAAAATTTTGGAGAATAAAAAATTAAAAAGAAATCAAAATTAAAAAAATACTCAAACCTAAACATGTTTCATGGTTTAATTACACGGTTTACCGAATCATGTGGTGACTCTAAGATTTCCACTACTCAAAACTATATAGTTTACACAATTTCCACTACAAGGTTTCCGAAGCCATTTAAAAAAGCAATGAAACCCTTGAAAATTTATGAAAACACCAAAATTGACCCCCAGGACACTCCAAAATCAAGAAAGAAATTAACCGCATAAATATAAAAAAATAAAATGGAATTTTGGGGCATCACACACAATTTGGATAGTATTTAGAGATGAGTATACTGAAATCATGATCCAAGACCATTGTATTCCATCTAAAAAGTCTATCTTAAACTTATGTAATTTGATTTGGATTGACATTCCTATTTCTATGATCACTCATCCTTTAGTGAATTTTAAGGTTCTTACCATATATAGCACTCTTGAACTTCCATCCCAAGTGAATCATTTTCTTCTGACTCATATTAAGAAGTTCTTATATTCTTTTCATTTCTTGATTTAAGATAAGGCCTTATAATGAACTTCTTGGCTAGTCATCCTGAACCCAAAATTACACTATCATTTTAAGTGTGAACCAGGTGTTGAACCCCCCCCCCCCCCCCTATATGGATGAGTCTTTTTAGGAAATCATTTTTTCATAATTCATGAAAACTGATCATTTAGAATATTTGTATCTAAATGGTACTTTTGGATGATAAAAATAGATTTTTTTAATGAAAATGGGCTCTATTTTCTCACACTATCTCAAAAACTTTGAGATATGTAAGCATCACTTTTTAAACTGTGAAATTTTTATGAAAATATGAGCACACATTGAAGCCCTTTTTCATTGTAAGATTCAATTTTGGGATAGTCTTGATGATTTCATGAGTAGTATTCTTAATCTTGATTTGAGAGAACAACTAAAAAACTCATCTACTCTATTATTGATACTGGTTTACACTTCATTTGGTAGTCAAGAAACAACCTCATATTTTAAGAGAGTAAGTTTCCCCTCGAGTATCCTATAATCGGTATCCACAAGGATATCCAGATGGTATCTAAGATGTAAGTGGGAAGCATAGATAACATGGTTGAAGACATTATCATCATTAAAGAACTTAGAGTCAAGGGTGAACCTAGAAAGCAATCTTACCCTAATTTTATTAGATTTATTCCATCTACCATCACGGAACAAAGTTAATGTTGATGTTGTTGCTAGTGGTGCTCCTATCTGATCGGTATATGGTGGTATTTACTAAACTAATGGAGGATTAATTAAGGAATGTTTCCAAAAATATCTAGTTACACACATTTCTCTTGAACCCAAGCTTTGGGTGGTCATTCAATTTATTATATATTACAAGTAATTTAACAGGGACAAGCTATAGATTTAAAGAGACTCATTACTGGTGGTTAGAATTATTATATTCAAATCCACTCTTGTTTCATGTTATCTTTATAGGGATTAAATGGAAATTCTTGGGCACCTAGATATGATATAGTTTATGGTCACTCATATTCATAGGGAGTCTAAAATGGTAGTTTATGCATTGTTTAAACAAGTAATTGAAGAGGGGATATCTTTATGGTCATTCTACCTTAATTAGGACTTTCTTCATTTTCATTTTTCTAATGTATGGGGTGATATAAACACCCACTTTAGCATTCCTTGTTGTATCATATCCCTTTTTTATTAATAAATTTTTTGGTAATAAGACTTTATAATCATCTCCCAGACCTTATTGGATTATTATTATTCATAAATATAATAGATAAAAAATAATTTACATGACACAAAACATTATTGTCTAATAATAATAATAACATAATTAATATTAATTAGATTTTTAACTATTAATCATTATTTTTAAATATCAGATTAATTATGTTATTAATTATATTATTAATTTGAGTTATTGGAAATTATTAATAATTATATTTTTATTACTAACTATATTATTAATTAAATAATTTAAAAACATTTTTGCTATTATTTATTATAGTTTAACCATATTAATGACATTATTAATAATCATTATTTTGAATTTATTAATTACTATTTAATAAATTATAAAATAATAATTAACTATTAATAATGTTTTATGATTAATCATTTAGTATCATTAATATGCTATTATAAATAATATATTATTTATTTAATACATGAAAAGTTGTGTCTAAATCGCATATTGAAAATCTATAAAATATGTTAAGAAATGCACCCTTATAAATGGAGATCATAGATAGGATTTTATGTAATATTTTTAGAATGATTAAATTAAATGAATACTGAATATAAAAATAGTTAAATACTATTTAAAATTTTATTTAATTTGTTTTTATAAATATAAACCAAAATAATAATTAAAAAATGAAATAGAATGCATTGTTCGGGACAACGCTTTCTTCGAAAACATTTCTAGGAAGTCATTTTCCATGACAGCACTCATCATTCCCCACAAAAATATTCCAATGGTTTCCTCAAATGAATATTTTCATAACTTTTTTTAAAATTTCATTATATAGGGAAATCGTCTCCCATTCTTACTGCACACCAAACTGAGCCACCCCTACCTCCTCCTCCTATGTATACCATCCCACACTATCTCGCATTCCTAATATATCCCCAACATCTTTATCATTATATCAATCATAACTTCTATTTTTCACGTCTACATCCACCTTACCCATTAGATCCTCTCCATGAATTCTCATATAGTAATGAAACACTAGTATAACATCACTCCATGTTCTATCCTCCTTGTTATCTCCTTCCCTACATGTAGAGCCTTAAACTGAAATTACCTCCCTTTCTTAACATCCACACTTGTAATAAACCACCCATACTTGCTTTTCATTCATTATCAACAACACAATAGGGGTGGTTTAAGTCGTGTTTGTTTTTTTTACAGTTGTGTGGTTTGTGGTTATAGTTTTTGTATGTGATGAGAATTTACAACATCATTTATGTAATGGTTCTGGATGGATTCATAATTGGTGGTGGTTTTCGTATGTTAACAACGCATGTGGTGGTTCTCATTATAATTTCAGTGATTACTAGAGATTTTTTTTTCATGTCATTGTCATCAGTGGTGAGTTGTGTAGATATTTTCATTAACACAAGGATAATGATTTTCGTTATTTATTTTTCATATCATGTTTTCATTATAGCTGGTGAATTTCATTTTCTAAAGTTGTAATGAATGTTACAATAGTTTCATTACTTTAATTAATTTTCAAATTGATGATTTTTTAATGTGATTAAGAACTAAAAATTCTAAAAAAATATTGAAATTAACTAAAACTAGTTTAATAGGGGGAAGAGGGGATGGACATGTCAGAGTTGTGACTCTCATTCAATAGAATGTGATGCCGACTATCTGATTCCCACATCTAAATATTTATTCATTTAATTAACATTGATTCCAAATTTAATTAAAATACTATCAACTCTCATTCTTAGATGTTAGATAGTACTCTAAATTTTATAACTAATTATTCAATGTCTCGTTCTCTAGTATTGTAAATAATTTTTGAAGTGTTTGTGAGAAAAATCACTTAGTGAAATATCAAGACCCACTTCTAAGAAACTAAAGATGCCTATAGGTTCTAGGTTCACTCACATAAGTTCACTTTTTTAGGTATCACTTACACATGCTTAAAGAGAGATCACACAAAATATTAATTTTCCAATTAATATATTTATTTATTCTGAATCCTCTTGTATGTGACATATGATTCTCTCACACATGTGATCAAATTTTGAACAAATGAATTATATAATTTTATCCCATCCATGATTAATTATTTGGTATGACATGAGTAACACCAAAGAATGTGTGAAATATAAATAAAGTTAGAAACATATATAATTTAATGGATAAAAATCTAATTAAAATTAACTGAAAATTGGATTTGGAAGTTAAAAAAAATCATGAAATTATTATTAAATTCCTCAGAACTCAAAATAGTGAAATTATTCATCCATCATGTAAATAGGACATAAAAATAAAGAACAAAAATATATTTTCATAGTTCAATAAAAATATATATACAACCCACTATGGGTGATATCCACATGAAAAGCATCACTCTAATGAACATTGCACCATTTTTCAGAAAGATTCCATCTTTGAATGTACACAAGAAAAGAAATACCCTTACCAAAATCTCTTAGTGATCAACTTATATCCATAATATTCTTGAATGCAATGTCTGGGTAAATCATGTAACCATGTTTTTTTATCAATGACCACCAAAATTGAGAAATCCAATTATTTAAAACTTAGTTCATACTTTAAAATTTCATTGAGTTCACCTAGGTTATGATTATGGTAATCATATGAAGTTTCATAGGATTTATTAATGGTTTTTATTTTATTTTCAATATTTTTTCAGAATCTTTTGAGGTTTTGGAGATGTTGTTTGAAGTTGTAAAGAATGTTTTTGAGATTATTTGAAATGTTCATGAGATATTATGAAGTGATTTTGTCATTATTTTAAAGGAATCTAGAATTATTCCTAATCATAATTTTCCTATAATCATAATAGACATAATTATCATTTTTCTATAAGAATTATGGTTGTATGAATGACCAATCTATAAGAATGAAGGATTTTGTAAGCATGAAGAGCTGCATATGCATCAAAGATGAGTAATCTTGAAAACCTATGTAAGGATCATTACCTATAGAAATAATCTCATAGCAATGAGTCTCTAAGGATGATATTGTAGGGTTGATCATGTAAGTATGAGACTATAAGGATGATTCGTAAGAATCATTTTACCCTTATGATAATTTTGAATTTCTAGAATTAATATTTTTTGAAGCAGTAAAATATGATGATATTGAATCCAATATACAATGGTTAAAACATCAGATTTGAAATTTTCTTTAATATTATTCTTGTGAGTATTCAAAATGTTTTATATCTATACATATATGTTTTAAGTTTCAAAATGAGTGAAGTGTCTGATTAATAATTTCATTTATTATCAACAAGTTAATATGTGTTTAGTGGATCAATGAGGTGATGATTCTTAGAGGATTATTATATATTCATGAGTTATAATTGGATTTCATTTTAATAAATCATCCAAGTATATAAGTTGATAAATATACTACTATATTTTATTGAAAATAATTTGAGTCTACAACTTGTGAAAAACTTAGTGGAGAATTTCAAGACAGTTTAGTAAAGTCTAATGTGATTATTGATATGTTATTCCTTTGTGAAATCAAAGAAAAGTGTTATTAGAAGTAGAGACATTATCTATAACATCTTGGAAGAGGTTTTGAGTTGACTAAGAATGTTTGGAAATGATTTTAGGAGGCTTGAGTTTGAAATCAGTCAAGTCTATAATTTTTAGACTAATACAAGCATGGTCGATCAAATTTGTATATGTGGTTAGTCTAAGCATGATTTACCCTTTATACATATGATAAAAAACATTTAAATAAATTTAAGGTATGGGATTGCTGGAGAAGATGAGTTGTGATATTTAAATATAATTTGGATATATAAATCCTAAAATAAATGAGAATTTAAATGAATATTATTTACATGGTGCTTATAAAGAAGATAAGATGTGGAAATTTGAATATTGTGTGGGGGGGGGGTTTAAGGTCAAGTATTCAGGTGATTTAAAACATGAAAAACCTAGAGAATTGGTTATCAAGGAATAATAAGATCCATCCATGATAACATGATAAGATTTCTAGGATATTAAACATAAAATAATATCTAGAAATAAATTATAAATAATAATTATGATATTATTATTTGTGAATAAATATTCACATAGTTTAGAATAAGGCGAGGTTAATTTTTTGTAACTATGAGAGAACTCATGGAGGATGAGGCAAAAATACTAAGAGATGATACAACATATATATCAAGGTTGTAAGAACCCAGATTTTCATTTCAGGTACGCCTTTCCTTTTTCTAGAGTTGTTAAGAAAAATAAACTTTCTGGAAAATTTCGAAGTACACGCCATGTACTTTCTGAGTACACACCGTGTACTCTTCTATGGCTTGAAGCCGTGTGCTGGCCATGTCCGGGCCACACGCACGATGTGTAGGGGTGAGGTGGAGGCCGATTTTGGTAGAGTATGGAAAAACCTAGTACACGCTGTATACTTTTATTTTTTTCCACTAAACGCACCGGGGTCACGCCTGAAGGACAGAACACACCCCTTCTTCAGGTTCTTCGTCCGAGAGCGACCCGTACGGCCGGAACTTCCCCAAGCCCCTGCCTCTCCATCCGTTCTCTGATTCGAGCATGGTCGATTGTGTTGGAAGCGCAGCGGTGATTTCTCCCTTCTCCTTGAGCCTTGTTTTCCAATTCTTCCTCCTTCTTAAGTTATCTAAGGTTGAAGGTTTTGTGCGTTTTCTTAGATCTACGAAATTCTAGGGAGAATCAGTCATCGTGGTTCAAGTATATCGATCTCCTAGGATCGAGGTAGGTGGTTTGTTCCTTTCTGTAGAGAGTCGATGAGTATTTTGTGCAAATTCCACCAATACCATCTAACGGGGTATTGCGTGTTCCTTTTTTGCCCTTTTTTTATTTCCCGCTTTTCTTGATTTCTAGAGTAGATGTTTTACCTATGATTATGGTAGTTTTTACTATACTCTGGATGTTTTCCATGCTTTTATTGCTTGTTTGGAGTTTGGCCGGTTTCCATGCCTAGTTGTAGGATAGTGGAACTGTTGCTTTGTTATGCTGTTGAGCCTTAGAATGATAGCCAAGTAGTTCTTGAGGTTTACTTGGACGATACACGCGTACTGAGCATGTTAGTTTCACACAGGATTGTGAGAACCTAGTGTAGTAGACCACAGGGAGAATAGATGTAAGGGCTTCTCCAGAGTGTCTTTTAATACGATACGAGACCACAGGGGGAATTGACGATGAGTGCTTCCTCAGAGAGTCTTTAGTTCCTCAACATGGGCCATAGGGGGAATGAGACGTTGAGTGCTTCCCTAGAGAGCCTTTATCACGATATGAGACAATAGGGGGAATTGATGGTGAGTGCTTCCTTAGAGAGTCTATTCTTAGATGAACCAGAGGGGTGATACTGTGTGTGCCTCTTAGAGGGTTGCTGGTACTTGTAGGTTGAACCATAGGGGTTAGGTTATGAGAGCTACCCAAAGGGTTACCTGTTTTCTACTTTTGTTGGTTGTTTACTTGTGTACTTTATATGTTAGAACCGTGAATTGTAACTACTGTGTATTTCATGTTTACTGTTCATGTACTTTACTTGACATGTATTCATTGACTGTTAGGCACAAATATTTGGGTGGTTTCCTAATGGGACTTTGTCTCACACCATGTCTGGGCCATGCTTTGGGCCCAAGAAGATTATGTTGTTGCAGGGATAGATAATGGAAAGCACCCTTCTACTTCGGGTACCTGACTTGCTGGAGCTAGAGAGCATGGGACCGAGCCGAGGCTTGCAATGTTGAGGAGTTTCTCATCTGTTTTTCTTTTTCTGTTGCTTTAGTACTTATGGTCAGTTGTATTTCAGCACATTGTTGTGTTTTCTACTTTTCTTAGATACTTGTACTTGCTGCATCATTATTATCATTTTCTATATAATTATTATTTCCACTGTTGGGTTCCAGTTGTTGCATGTTGTTTACTGCTTCCGCTATTTATTGTTGTTTTCCTTACCTTGTATACCTTACCGAATGAGGGCATAGTTTCCCCAATAACTTACCAAGGACCTCACTGCTAGTCGGTATCCTCTGGCGTTTGGTGAAATGCACTTGAGGTCATGTGGAAAACCGGGTACAGGAACTAATGGAGGGGATCCGGATTCGGTTCATTACAAAGTTGTATCAAAGGAGTTCTTTTCTCTTGCTTTACTTTTTGGAGACTTTAGCCAGGGATAAGATGAATTTGGTACTTGGTATTAAGTTGTGCTTGGGAGTAGCTAACCCGTGTACAGGTAAATCCATACTACCTCGTTAATTGCAGTTTGCTGGTTTTGAGATTTTACGGTTTATATGATTTTACCTAGAGTGATTCACATGCTTTGTGTTGTTATTTCCTTGACGATTGCAGTTTTATTTCTGTCGCAACCCGATGAGACAAGGGTATGCCATCTCATGCATCATATAAGAACTTTTAGAAATCACATGCCATGCATTCTTGCCATGTCATCTAGGGTGCATTAGTGATTTCATGTTGTTGTGATAGACCTTGTGTAGATTATGCAAGTTGTTGTGATAGATGCTTGATAGAATCTCTGATGTCTTGTTATAGGATTTTTTGTTTCATACCTTGCATAAATGAACACCAAGTTTTGATTCGCGGGGAGTATGGGCCCTCACGAATCGGAATTTGGCACCTCTCTGCCTTGTTTTTTATGTTTTCTGGGTTCTGTGTTGTTTCTGAGCTACTGCCCAGAAAAACCTAGAATACACGGCATGTACTTTTTGACTACACATCGTGTAGTTTTAGACCGTGTCACTGACCGTGTGAGAAAGGACACACAGTTGTATAAATAACTTCAGGAACACGCCGTGTATGGTAGGTACACGCCGTGTAGTTCGGAGCCGTGTACCCGGTCATGTCAATAACAACATGGGTCGGGGAAGCTTAGGTAGAACATGCCATGTTGTAAAGGAACACGCCGTGTAGCCCTGTCCAGGTACCCGGACGTGTCACGAACAACACGGTTCGTCATTACCTTCTCTTCGACACGCCGTGTTGCCTTCAGAACACATTGTGTAGTCTTTTCTAGGTACCCAGCCATGTCACGAACTACACGGGTCAACGTTACCTTCCCTTCGACACGCCGTGTTGTCTTCGGAACACACCGTGTAGTCTTGTCCAGGTACCCGGCCGTGTCACGAACCACACGGTCCGGCGTGACCTTCTCCTCGACATGTCGTGTTGTCTTTGGAATACGCCGTGTAGTCTTGATCAGGTACCCGGCCATGTCACGAACAACACGGGACGGTGTCACCTTCACCTATACATGCTGTGATGTTCAGAACACACCGTTCAAGGTCCAGCCGTGTATACGGCCGTGTATTTAACAACACAGGCCACTGAAGCCTTGTCTAGTACACGTCGTGAATATTCATAACACGCCGTGTAGTCTCAGGATAAGTCGGACCGTGTGGGTTAGCCATGTAAGGAGACTCAGGTAGGGGAATAGTTTTCAAGTACATGTCGTGTGTTGGGTCAACACGCCATGTAGGTTGAGGTGTTACACGACCTATAGGGAAGGGGTATACGCCCATGTCAGTGTCTTGGGAAGACATGTCGTGTAGTTTTTATATGCGTCATGTAGTTGTGTTTTGTAAACTTGTGTGTTTTCCTTCCCCTATTCCCGTTTTGTACTCTTGTGTTTCTTGTACTTATTTTTCTAATCTAAGGTGTGCTTTTGATCTTTCATATCTATGCCTCCGAGATGTCCTCTGGTTGTACATTTTTCATCAGGCAGTGATTAGACGCCAGATATGGATGATCAGGGGACTTCGCAGTTGGATTTTCCTCCAGTGGTGGATCGTTTCAGGGACATCTTTCCAGAGGACTTTTAGGGTTTTCCTCCGGAGCGTGAGGTAGACTTTTCTATCGAGCTCGTTCCAGGAGCGGCACCGGTGTCCATTCCTACCTATAGGATGGCTACACCTGAGTTGTAGGAACTCAAGAAGCAGTTGCAGGAGTTGCAGGCAAAGGGTTTCATCCAACCCAGTACTTCTCCTTGGGATTCGCCTGTCCTATTTGCGAAGAAGTCAAATGGTACCCTTCGGCTTTGTGTGGATTATCGAAAGCTGAACCAGTTGACGGTCAAGAATCGATATCCCTTACTGAGGATCTATGACCTCTTTGATCATATTCGAGGAGCCCGGGTGTTCTTGAAGATCTAATTGAGTTCCAATTATCATCAGTTGTGCGTTAGACCATCAGATATATCTTTGACAGCCTTTAAGAGAAGGTATGGTCTATACGAGTATACAATCATGTTGTTCGGTCTCACGAACATGCCTATAGTTTTCATGGCACTAATGAATCGAGTGTTCCATATTTACTTGGATTCCTTCGTCGTGGTATTCATGGACGATATCTTGGTGTACTCTCACACTCGACACGACCATGCCACACATATTGAGATCATTTTTAGTACACTAAGAGAGCATCGGCTTTATAATAAACTATCGAAGTGCCACTTTTGGATGGATCAGATTCACTTTTTGGGTCACATCATCTCAGAGGCAGGAGAGGCAGCTTTGCTGGGACCTCATCTTGTTTAGGAAACCTCAGAGCAGATAGAGTTGATTCAGAAGAGGATGGCTACAGCACAGTCTCGGCAGAATTCTTATGCTGGTCAGCAGAGATGACCTCTGGAGTTTGAGGTCGGGGATCAAGTTTTCCTGCATGTCGCACCGAGGTTGGGACACAAAAGGATTCGGAGGCAGGGTAAGCTTTCACCACGGTACGTCGGGCCGTTTGAGGTTTTGGAGAGAGTTGGGCCGGTCGCCTATCGGTTGTAGCTACCCCAGAGGTACTGGCCCATGCATGACGTCTTCCATGTCTCTCATATTCGACGTTACTTTTCAGACCCGTCTCATGTATTTCATCCTGAGGAAGTTGAGCTTGAAGAATATGCGTCGTTTGAAGAGCATCCTATCTGGATTGTCGATCGCAATACGAAGGTTCTCTATGGGCGGTCTGTCCCGCTTGTATGGGTGATATGGAAGCATGGGCGAGTATAGGACGAGACCTGGGAGAGGGAGGTCGATGTACGATCGTAGTGGCTGGAGCTTTTTGGGGTTTCTTATTCTACGCCTCACTAGGGAAATTCGGGGATGAATTTCATTAATGGAGGAAGTTTGTAAGAACTTGGATCTTTGTTTCAGGTATGGCTTTCCTTTTTCTAGTGTTTTTAAGAAAAATAAACTTTCTGGAAAATTTTGAAGTACACATCGTGTACTTTCTGAGTACACTCCGTGTAATCTTCTCCGGCTCAAAGCTGTGTGATGGCCATGTATGGGCCATACACAAGGTGTGTTGGGGTGACATGGAGGCCTATTTTGGAGGAGTTTGGAAAAACCTAGTACATGTCGTGTACTCTAAAAGTACACACCGTGTATTTTTCTATTTTTCACTAAACGCACCGGGGTCACGCCTGACGGACAGAACACACCCCTTCTCTAGGTTCTTCATCCAATAGTGACCCGTACGGCCGGATCTTCCCCAAGCCCCCGCCTCTCCATCTCTTCTCCGATTAGAGCACGGTCGATTGCATTGGAAGCGCAGTGGTGAGTTCTCCCTTCTGCTTGAGCCTTGTTTTCCAATTCTTCCTCCTTCTCAAGTTATCTAAGGTTGCACGTTTTGTGCGTCTTATCAGATCTAAGATGTTCTAGGGAGAATCAGTCGTCGTGGTTCAAGTATATCAATCTCCTTGGATCGAGGTAGGTGGTTTGTGCCTTTCTGTAGAGAGTTGATGAGTATTTTGTGCAAATTCCACCAATACCCTCGAACTAGGTATTGCGTGTTCCTGTTTTTCCCTTGTTGTATTTCCTACTTTTCTTGATTTCTAGAGTAGATGTTTTACCTGTGATTATGGTAGTTTTTACTATACTCTGGATGTTTGCCACACTTAATTTTCTTGTTTGGCGTTTTGTCAGTTACCATGCCTAGTTGTAGGATAGTGGAATTGTTGCTTTGTTATGATGTTGAACCTTAGAATGATATCCAAGTAGTTCTTGAGGTTTACTTGGATGATACACGCATGCTGAGCATGTTAGTTTCACACAGGACTGTGAGAACCTAGTGTAGTAGACCACAGGGAGAATAGACGTAAGGGCTTCTCCAGAGTATCTTTTAATACGATGTGAGACCAACGGGGGAATTGAAGATGAGTGCTTCCTCAGAGAGTCTTTAGTTCCTCGATGCGGGCCACAGGGGGAATGAGACGTTGCGTGCATCCCCAGAGAGCCTTTAGCACGATACGAGACTATAGGTGGAATTGATGGTGAGTGCTTCCTCAGAGAGTCTATTCTTAGCTGAACTAGAGGGGTGAGACTGTGTGTGCCTCCTAGAGGGTTGCTGGTACTTATAGGTTGAACCATAGGGGTTAGGCTGTGAGAGATACCTAGAGGGTTACCTATTTTATACTTTTGTTGGTTGTTTACTTGTGTACTTTATATGTTATAACTATGAATTGTAGCTACTGTGTATTTTTTGTTTACTATTCCTGTACTTTGCATTCCATGTATTCATTGACTGTTAGGCACAGATTTTTGGGTGGTTGCCTACTGGGACTTTGTCTCACACCCTTTTTTTCCATGCTTTGGGCCCAAGCAGATTATGTTGTTGGAGGGATAGATAAGGGAAAGCGCCCTTCTACTTTAGGTACCTGACTTTCTGGAGCTGGAGAGCATGGGACCAAGCCAAGGCTTGCGATGCTGAGGAGTTACTCATCTGTTTTTCTTTTGTTGTTGCTTGAGTACTTGTGTTCAGTTGTATTTCAGCACGTTATTGTGTTTTCTGCTTTCCTTAGATACTTGTACTTACTGCATCATTATTTTCATTTGCTATATAATTATTGTTCCCGTTGTTGGGTTCCAGTTGTTGCGTGTTGTTTACGACTTCTATTGTTTATTGTTGTTTTCCTTACCTTGTATACCTTACCGAATGAGGGCATAGTTTCCCCAATAACTTACCAAGGCCCTCACTGCTAGTCGGTAGCCTCTAGAATTTGGGGAAATGTGTTTGAGGTCATGTGGCGAACCGGGTACGTGCACCAGTGGAGGGGATCCAGATTCAGGTCGTTACAAAGGTGAGAAGAAGGAGTTTGAAATAAGATATTTTTTAGGAGGAAGAGAGATTTTGTGCCCAAGTATTCAAAGACTATGGAAGAACCATATTGTTCAAGATCTAGTGAAGAGTTTTAAGACAAACAATGTTTCTGAAGTTCTTGAAGGTTTTATACATGATCAGATCTATTGATCCATTTATTCATGGAGAGAGGTCAAATCACAAGTGGAATAGAATAATCTAGGTGAAAAATGAGATCATTCTAAAAGAATATCAAGTTCAAAATGAAACATATGACTAGGGTGTCTAACTAGTTGATGAAGCCTTATGATTGGAGTGTCAAACCAATCACTGTAGAATTATAATTAGGGTGTCTAACCAATTATAGAAAAATTTTAACTGGGGTGTCTAACCAGTTGTATTCACTTGTGTCTATAGTGGATAATCCATGTTGGTTTATCTAACCATCATGGAAAGAAGTATGATTTTATGTCGAACCTTGTAAATATTTTGTACTTCCCTCTCTTTCATTACTATTATACATGAGTTGAGGATATGATATATTATTCAGTGGATCAAAAACTCTAATAGTCAAATAGGTCAAGTTCCAAAGAAATGAATTCATAAAATAGGTCCACTGATTCACCCCCCCCCCCCCACAGTGGATTAAATGGGATAGTGAATTTTAGGTTTTATTAAAGATAAGTTCTATCTAAAGATCCAAATGTTGTTTTTGAGAAGTTTAGAATCTTAATTTTATAAATAATAGGGTTATTACAATGTTTTATGGAAATAATTATCCCAATTTCAGGAATATGATACTTTCCTACCTCTATATCTTTTCTTAGAAGTGATAGATTTTGTAGCATTGGACTTTTAATTCAGCTCTAAATATGTTTCTATTGGGGCCACTTCAGAATATGATCAACACTAAGAGGGGGATTGAATTAATATTGGGGAATTTTTAAATCAATTAGTAATTTTTAACCCTTTACCTCTTAAAACTTTTAATATTATCATTCTCTTGCTCTCTTCAAATTTTTTTATAAAAGTAAATGAAAGTGATTAAAGGATGAAACATGATGTCTTTATAAGGTTCACTACCCAATAGGAGTAGTGTGTTCTTGTTGTGTATGGTGGTGACTAGTATAAAAATTTTACACTATAATGAGATACCAATTACATTAGTTTGGATTAGAATCAATCTAAATCCTAAGTGTGGTTTCCTACATATTAGAAGGGGAGGGAAAAAAATCCGGATTCCCTAGAATGGAAACATCCTAGAATACATATAGCTCATGTTGGATTTTCATAATAACTATACAGAAAGTCTTAAACTTCTTCAAATTATTTGTAACATCAATACATTCCACCACCAAATGTGACTTCTGTTGAATGTTGTACTGTTTCCTTATTATTATTTTCCTTTTTATTCTACTATTAATTTCATAAAAAAATGAAAATATCTCTATTATTCTTCTCTTATATTCACAGAAGTGAACAAAACATTCTTCATCTTTAAAACAGCAAATAGAAATTATCATTTTTCCTTGTCTTCTTCTCGTGCAATAGATATGCACAACACTCTCTTTTTTCCTTCTCTCTTCTTCCATATTTCCACTTCAATACAGAACAAATTGCAGTGGATTCTTCTTCTTTCCTTCAACTCACATCATATGTATAATGATGAAAACAGAGTCGTATCTCCTTCTTATTAACACCAAAAATATCATTTCTTGAATTAGTGATGAACCACTCTTATAATTTCTCTTTCACCACTCTATTGAACCATATGTCCGGTTCTTCTCCATCCATAACTTGTTCATCCAATTATATACTTATCTATCTAGTTCTTTTTTATCCAAAACCTCTTTTTCTGGTATTATACATAATTAGTTTCCCTATTTGATACATGTTCATTGGATACCTCTCTATTTGATACCTTATTCATCATTTGCTAGCTCTCATTCTTGTAGCTTCTTCTTTATATGATACCATCTATTTGGTATCTCATTCTATTACCTTCTTCTTTATATGATACCATCTATTTGGTATTGTCTATTTGGTACCTCTGTGTCCAATTCTTTGACAAGGTATCTCTCAATTTTTTCATTCATCTCCTCACCACTTCAATGAGTACCACACTTCAGTTATAATAGTGTGTTCTCTAGACCTAACTAAATGGTATTTTTCAATTACCATATAATTTATACAATGAGTTATGAATGATGTACACTTACCATAATAGAGTTGGTATTTTTGTATCCACTATTTACATGGTAATGTCCTTAGATTATTTGTCATATCAAAAGGTTATATAAGTTCCTGGGTTATAATGATAACCTTGATATACTATGACATTAATCTTAAACATAGTGCATATGGTCTAGATACATCATATTGACTGGACACAGATGACGTTTGGATCTTAGGTGTTAGGGGATCATAAGCATTGAAACTTTTTCTCATGAATTTTTCACTTAGTGAAATTTAGTAGATGAGATAATAAGGAATTACCCACTAATAGAAACACCACATGTTTCAAGTTTCATTCATAGTTTCTATCATTGAACATGTGTAATGGACTCCTTACTTGATATTATTATCAATGTGTACCATTTTATTGCGTACTTCGATATAAGATGAAAACTATTGAATTGATTTTGTAGTGGGGTAGCTTGTGTTGGGTGCACAATTAGTGGAATGGCATTGATTTAATAATCAAGAGAGAATTTGTTACTTCTGAAAGGAGGAGATATCTTAGGCCTAGTTGATTAGGATGGTAGTACCATCATTGAATCCATGTCCATGGTGGAAGAAGGTATGATTTTCTAGTGAGGTCAAAAAATAATAAATAAATAATGGATATTGACACAAAGTTTGCATCCTAAATTATGAGATATCATACAAAAAAGATATTATATTACACAGTGTGTGTCATAGGAAATATTAACGTTGATATGAATTTTCTTTATCTAATTAGGGGCCTTGATGGCTTTATATACTCCACTTATTGTCTATAAATAGTATTCGTTGATATCGAGATAAGGGTCTAAAAGAGCACAAAATTATCATATTGAAAAGTTTCCCCTATTCTGGTGAATAGGAGTATAGGAAATGGTGGGACCCACCAAAAGGTATGAGGCATGTCCTAGAATAAATGATTTCCAATGAATAAATAAATTCATTATTATTCAAGTATAGAATAATTCACTATAGGAAAAATGGATATTTGCGACAGGGAGATTTCCCTGTCATAAATAACCATTATTTGCAATGGGCACTTGCCTCCTGTCGCAAAAGGTTTGGCACAAACTACGCGCCAAACCACGCTTAAGGTTATTTGCGATGGGTTCCTATTCTCGTCACAAATAACCGGTGGTGGTTTTTAGTATTTGCGATGGGATTATTTCCCCATCGCAAATACTTTTTCAGCATATAATATTTGCGACGGGCCCTGTCGCAAATAACTAGCGGCGGTTTTTATTATTTTCGATAGGATTCTTGTCCCATCGCAAAAACTTTGTCGACATGTACTATTTTCAATGGGCCTCGTTGCAAATAAGTTTTAAGCATCCCACTATAATTAATGTGGGACAAGATATTTGTGACAGCCCCATCGCAAATGCTCTCGTTGCAACTAATCTAACCTATAGATACCCTCATCCATTTTTCCTCTCATTTCACTCTTTTCTCAACTTCTCTCTCTATCTCTACTAAAAAAAATTCTTCTAAATTTTTTCATAGTTTAAACTTTTAAATCAGTCTATTATCTGCGACTTTAATACTCCAGAAGCTTCTGTTTCAAGGTATTTACCTATTTTTTTATTATTTAGTTAATTTATTTTATTTTCAATTATTTATAATTTTTGTTAATTTGATGTAAATTAATTAAATTAGAATTAAATATTTGTTTTATAGTATTTATTTTTATGAATAGTTATATCTAAGTGACAATTAGCAATAAATTGTAATAATTATAAATAATTTGTAATAATTAGTAATAACTAGTATTAATTAATAATAACTAGTAATAAATTTTATTGATTAGTAATAATTAGTAATAATTAGAAAAAATTAATAATAATTTGTAATAATTAGAAATAATAATAAATAATTAGAAATAATTAGAAATAATTTGTAATAATTAGAAATAATTTTTAATAATTTGGAGTAATATATAATAATTAGAAATAATTTGTAATAATTAGAAATTATTTGTAATAATTAGAAATAATTTGTAATAATTAGAAATAATTTGTAATAATTCTGAATAATTTGTAATAATTCTGAATAATTTGTAATAATTCTGAATAATTAGTAATAATTAATAATAATTAATAATAATTAATAATAATTAGTAATAACTATGATTAATTAGTAACAGCTAGGATTAATTAGAAATAAATTTTAATAAATAGAAATAAATTGTATTAAATTGTAATAAATTATAATAATTTGTAATAATTTGTAATAATTAGTAATAATTAGTAATAATTAGTAATAATTAGTAATAAATTGTAAAAAATTGTAATAAATTGTAATAAACTATAATAAATTGTAAAATTTGTAAAAATTTGTAAAAATTGGTAATAATTAGTAATTATTCGTAATAATTATTAATAAATAGTTTTAAATAGTAAGTATTAGTTATAAATAGTAATAATTAGTAATAATTAGTAATAAGTAGTAATAAATAGTAATAAATAGTTATAAATAGTAATAATTAATAATAATTAGTAATAAGTCATAATAAATAGTAATAAGTCATAATAAACATTAATAAGTCATAATCAATCCTAATAAGTTATAATAAATCATAATGAATCATAATGCATGCGAGTACATTGATAAACTTGCACAATTTCCAGCAGATTGGTGGCATTCCTTTTGATCGATGCCTCAGCTCCTTGCAACTTTGTTCTCTGAAATCAATATGAAAAATCTGCTCGAACATACATCAGAGTAGATTTTTTATAGTGATTTAAGTTAGAGAAATTTGTAAGGAGGGGAGCTGTTAGATAAAAGAGGCTCTTTTGTGCAACAACTCGTCCCTTTGAAACTTTCTATGGCTGAAATCAATATCAATAGTCTGTTCTGACGTATGAATATCCATTTTCATATGCACGAGAGAATGAAGAGCACTGCCATAGTGCTTTTATTCCATGCTCTCTTGCATAAAAAAATAGAAATTCATACGTCGGAGAAAACTATTCATTATGCTTTTAGTCGAAGAAAGTTTCAAGGGGATGAGTCGTCAGGAAAAAGAGTCGTCGCCAATCTGTTGGAAATTGTGTCACTAGTAATTAAGAATAATTAGTAAAAAATACCTGAAATTAATAATAATTAGTGGTAATTAGTATAAATTTTTATAAATGAGGGTATATTAGTATAAAATCTTAAATTAGTATAAATAACTATAAAATAAGGGAAATTGTTATAAATTACCAGAAAATAGAATTTAATTGTCTTCTATTTTTTGGATAGTGTTTACCTTATATCTAATTATACAAAATAACTAATTATTTTATATTTTCTAGAAAAATATGGAATGTAGAAGTTGACAAAAGTCATTATTAGATGATCGTGCTTAGATAACTCAGCATAAGAATCCAAACGGTCCGGGTTTAAATCCTATCTATATTGAGGGTGTTTAAGCTTTCTTATCATTTGCATCATCAAAACCAAAATTTGTTTCAGAATGGAAAATTAAGTGTCCTTTTAAAAAATGTACTCTAAGGATGTATGACACATTTGACAACGTTGGAGCTCATTTATTTCATTTTGGTTTTCAACCAGATTATGATTTTTGGTAGCAAAATAATGAACGTAGTTTCATAGAAGATATTAATAATGTGGTTCCAAATCCAACACAGTTTCAAAGATTAGTACATGATGTGGCAGGTCTGTCTGTTCAACAAACTGAAACATAGGATGATGTTTATTTAACTCTTGAGTTGAAAAAATCTTATTTATATGAGTTTTTTAGGTTCACTGAGGATTCCTTATATCCTAGGGTAAATATAAGCATGTTTGAAGTAGTTGCTAAATTTAGGGTCATTAAATCTGATAATGGAATATCAAATAGTTCTTTTGATTAGATATTCTCTTTGTTAAAAACACTACTACATAAAGGAAATGTGTTGCCTATAAATTTTTATGAGAGCAAGAGGATGGTTCATAATCTAGGTCTTGGTTATCAGAAGATTCATGCATGTTCAAATGACTGCATATTATATTATGGTGAAAATGAGTCGTTGGATAGTTTTCCTATGTGTGGACAATCAATGTATAAAAAATCTCAACCAGGGAAGTCTGTATTTATTCCTGTAAAACAATTGATATATTTCCCACTCACACCCAGATTGCAGTGTTTATTTATGTCTCAAAACATAGCATCATTGATTTCATGTCACAAAACCAACATTTTAACCAGTAAAAGATTAAATCATCCCTCTGATGGGGATTAATGGAAACATTTTTACCAAGTTCATTCGTCATTTTATTTAGAATCCTAAAATGTAAGATTGGGTCTTTCTACTAATGGTTTCAATCCATGTGATTCTTATGGTAGTCATTATTCATGTTGACCTATCTTTATAACTTTGTATAATTTACCTCCATGGATGTTGATGAAGGAGCCATATATATTTTTGACCATATTAATTCCAAGTCATCCGAAAAAGAATATCATTGTTTATTTGAAACCATTGATTGATGAGTTGAATTCACTATGGATTAATGGTGTCAGTACATATGATGTTGTTGTGAAACAAAACTTCTTACTAAAAGCTACATTGATGTATATAATTAGAAACTTCCTAGCATATGGCATGTTATCTGGATGGAGTACACATGGTCCAAAATCATGTCCATATTGTATGAGAGATATTAAAGTGTTTATTCATGTCAATGGAAAGAAACTTTATTTTTTCAGCTATCATTGCAGATTTCTTCCAACGATCATCTTTTTCGAAGAAACAAATATCATTTCAAAAAAGAAATAGTTGAAAAAGATGGGCCTCCAAGAATGATCTTAGTTAAATAGTTGAAATCAATTATCTCTTCATTACCTACCATCACATTTGAACCAACAATAAACCAACAGAAAATTTATGGGTTTGGAAAAGAGAACAATTGGATAAATAAAGAATTTTTTGGGATTTTCTATATTGGTCTGATTTGTTAGTTCATCACATGTTGGATGTGATTCATATTGAGAATAAATATTTTGATAATTCATTTCATAAAATTTTGGATACACTAGGTAAGACCAAAGACAATGTGAAGGCACAGTTAGATATTGCCCAAATTAGCAAGTGGCTAGAACTTGAATTATTTGAAAATGTCATATCATAGAAGTTAATGAATCAAAAATTAGTTTATAAACTTTTTAAATAGATTCATTTATTATTTTTTCATTGGATTCTAGATTTGAGACTTTTAAATGGTTATGCTTCCAATTGGGGAATATGTGTCAGAAATGGTTATATTATCGAATTGAAAAGTCATGATTGTCATGTTTTAATGGAAAGACTTCTTCCAATTGGATTAATAGGTTTGTTAAATACAATTATTTGGGATGTTCAAATAGATATATCATATTTTTTTGAGACATTTTTGCATCGATAATAAACTATAATGTTGTAAGAAAACTACAAGAATATGTGGTTTTAATTTTATGTAAACTGGAAGAAATCTTCCTGCTAGGTTTGTTTGACTCAATAGAACATTTGATATTACATTTGTTCCATGAAACAAAATGTGGAGGTTCGTTTTAGTTCTGATGGATGTACCCATTTAAGAGATGCATGACAAAATTGAAAAAAAAAGTACGTTACGAATCATCAGTTCAAGGCTCAATTGTAGAAGCTTATTACCAAGAGAAAATTTCTTTTTTTTTTCCTCTCATTACATTAAATTTGAATATCCCTAAAAACAAAACTACATGAGCTGTAATGAGGGAAATTTTGACAATGACATGAATAATCAATTATCAGTTTTCAATCAGCCAGAACATGGCTTCGATGGAGTTCATGAATGATGGCTTTCAGATGATGAACATCACAGAGCTCATACATATAATCTGCTGAACTGTGTAGAAATGAAACCATCCCTATTGTGAGTGCTCCTATCACTTATTCTATAATTTTTATAACATTAGAATAATATTATTTTATTTTTAGGTTAAATGATAATCATATCAAGAAACAGTTTCCCCAAATTACAGCAGTTTCTCCTGAAGAACATCGTCAAATTTTTTTCCCTATTAGTTTCAAAAATTGGTAACATAAATTATATTTTATTTCACATAAAAAATCAATTTAATACTTGTTATGGTGATAATTGTTTTACAAATTTTCAGGTATCTCAACATGGTGATAAAATTGATAATCGATTGTCTATATTGAGTAACCCACCATCCAAAATGCTTAAATCTTATAATGCATATGTGGTGAATGGTTATCGATTTCATACATGTGCATATGGGGAATCAAAAAAATGAAAATTGGTGTTTTCTTGAGAGGATCTCATTATAGAGAAACTAAAGTTGACTTTTATATCATGTTGAAAGAAATAATTGAAGTGTGTTATCTAGGACAACATTATGTAACGATGTTTAAATTTTAGTGTTTGGATACTGAGAGAGACTTATGTGTTTATAAGATCCATGGAATCGTTGATATTAAATATAAAATTCTTCTTATAGTAAATGAACCATTTTTATTGGATCATCAAGAACATCAGATTTATTATGAAAATTATTGTGCTACTTTAAGGGAGTTGGGTGATTGGTGGAGCATAATAAAAATTAAATCTCGAGAGAATCAGTTTACTGAAAGTGAATGTGGTTTCACTAAAGTGAAAGGAATTAAAATATTTCCAGAGACTGCTCTAAATCCATCTTTTACATGAAGAGATACAAATATCATTGATGAAACCCCACAGTTAAGGGTCGATGGTGATGATGATGTTAATGATGTTACAACTTAATTTCAAATTAAAAGAGATAATGAAACTGAAAATAATATGGAAATTGATGATTCTGAGGTGGAAGATGAAGACATTGACATAAAAATCTTTGAAGATGAGGATGAAGATGAACATTGACATAGTTAAATGCTAGTTATAATCATATATAATATATATCTATATATAATAGTTGTTTTTAATTGTTTTCTAACAACAATGATTTTTTGTTTCAGAATGATGATGATATGTTTCTTATGTTGCAGGAGGGTGATCTGCCTTTGGATGAACAGGAGGTCAGATCAGCCAACCCTCATACTGTTGGTAGTTCAGGGGGCAATCAGAGGGGGTGTGGTCTTTCCTGACTGATGATTCCCAACCCTATACGTGAGTTATGTCCACATCTTGGGTTTGATCCATGCATGTTGAGGTATGTTTATCTGTGAATTTTACTTAGTTTTCATTAATTTATTTATATTCCAATTTTTTGATTATATTTTTAACAACTTTATGCATATAGCTGTTGGACAGGGGAGTGCTATATTGTGCAATTATTTTTCTGATGCATGGGTGTCATTGAATCATATTCTCATCGATGTTCAGTAGTGCATGTTCGAGCATTGGTTGGTACGTAAATAAATAATATTTTTTTTGAAATTATTTTAATTAATAACTTTTTATAATAAATTATTTGTATGGTTTATGGTATTCCATTGAGAAGAGAATGCGTGATGCCATTTGGAAGGCATGGAAGGGAGCTATGTGTATGTGTTGCAACCAATTTTTGCACAATTTGAAACAGAAAGAAATGGAGAAAGCAGGAGTAAATGAGTTTTATGAGACATGTCGTGTGCACTAACCTGATTATATTTCATCTCAGGTTTGGGATGGATTATATACACATTGGTTGAGTAGGCGGTTTCAGAGTAGATCATCAGTTGGTCGACAAAATCAGGAGAGATGGGAGGTGACACACCAAGATGGTATTTGTACATTCAGTAAGTATAAAGATCATATGGTAAGTATATTTTTTTAAAAATATTGTATATAACTTTAAATGTAAATGGTTTATTTTCTTTTCATATAGTCAATCGCATAGCCCGATATTATGGAGTATGACGTTTATAGGAGGATGTACAGTGATTTAGCCACTGAAGAGATTAGAGGTGCTCACCCGCATCAGATTGTTGTCAGTATATGTTTTTTTGAGTATTAAATTTAACTAAAAATAATATTTTAACTATTTTAATTTTAAATAACAATTGAAGGAGTCATATGAGGTTGAGACATCTTAGAAAGATGTTGAGAGTCAGTCCGAGACTGATGGTTGGACCAGTTCCCACCGATTTGATGAGGTAGCATGGATTTAGGTGACCCAGTATGGCTTTGAGAAAGGCTGAGTTGTTGGTATTGGCTCTCGAGTGGCCCCTGGGGGTTTTATGGCACCTTTGTGATGTCACCGTCCATCTCAAGAGGAGCTCGCGGAGAGTCATCATCATCTCATGCACAGTATCAAGTGCAAGTGTTATCTCATAGTGAGCTTATAGAGACTATGCATATGCAAGAGGAGGAGATGCGTTAGTGGTAGTAGTAGTAGCAGGAAGAGTTCCTCTGACAGCAGCAGCAGCAGCGGATACAGGATGAGATGCGTCAATGGTAGCAGGAGTAGGAGCAGCAGTAGGAGCAGGAGTAGATAGAGTATATACAACGTCTGACTCATAGTTTAGGGATGGATTTCCCTCCACCATCTCCTTCAACTCCTCCAGACGACCCTCCCCCTGATTAGTGATGTATTTTTATTTTATGATGAAACATTTGAATGAATTTTTTTTAATATTAACTCTTTAAAGTTTCAAATAGTGTTTGTTTTATATTTCCTCAAAAATTATAGTTTTTTATTATTAATTTAATTTTTTTATTATATTTATTATTTTATTAACTAATATATTTTTATATTTTTGTGAAAACATAGGTTTTTATTATATTACTAATTTTATTATTTCATTAATATTAATAATATTATTGTTATATTAATTAATTTTATTATAATTAATTTTATTTTACAAATATTAATATTATTATTTTAATTATATTAATATTATATTATATTTACTATTTTATAATAAGTTTATTCTATTAATATTAATATTGTGATTTTATTTATATTAATAATATATTATATTAATATTATATTATATTAATATTATATTATTGTTAATATTTTGTTATTGCTAATATTATTTTATTTTTTAATTTATTTTTTAAAATTTTTTAACTATTTTTGATGGTCTATTGCAAATACTAATTTTGACGGTCCATCGCAAAATGGGTTATTTATATTTTTATTTTGAGAAGTAATTGGGATAGTCTGTCGTAATTAATAATTGTGAAGGACCATCGCAAAAGAGTCAAAACTGGGAAACTATTTGTGATGGGTTGTTGGTCCGTCGCAAAAATATTCTTAATAAAATCACTGAATGTTTTTTGTGACAGTTATAATGCCCATCGAAAATAATCTATTTTTACAATGGACCGTCGCAAAAAAATAATTGCAATGCTGTTTTCTGTGATGGTTCATTTGTGATGGGACCCTATCGCAGATGACCCGTCGCAATAATCCATTTTTTAGTAGTGATTGGAGTTGAATTTATTTTTTCAAAGTATTTACAAGGTACTAAGAGAATACATGGAAAAATATTATATGAACAAATCTTATTTTAATATTCAAGGTTTATTTAATATTTGAGGGAATTATATTCAATTTAAAGACTTAATTTTGTCACTAAATATATTTATTATATATTACAAGTAGGTGATAAAATATAAATGATGTTTATGACATAGTTAATTGGTCATAACATGTCATTTATACCTTATTTAGTGGGTGTTATTTATATGATATTTGGGGAACCCTTTTCAGGTGCTTAAGCTCCAATATATAAGTAAGATGGATATATTTTCCAAGGGAATATTCATACACTAGAATTTGAGAGATTCTCTCTCCTCTTTTTGACATTTTTGAGAGATAAGTCCCTACTCCAAGAATTCGATCCAAGATCTCCTTTCATGGATCAAAGGAACAACATCATGGTGATCATTGGGATGTCAAAGGATTCATTGGACCTCCGCCCTAACACTTGAAATTCAATTATTAGAATTATGCAGACTCTTAAAGAATGTGTGGAAAATATAAATGGATTTTACCTCAGATCATTCGATTAATTTTCGTCGATGATGAGTTGTTTTCAGACCCTCCATTGATTTGAATAACGTAATCTCTTATTTTATTTTTTTCTCTTAAATAAATTCACATGAAATAATTAGACTTTACCTGGTCTCAAATCATCAGATATGGCATTATAATATCGATTTGGTGAAGAAAATTTTAATTCCCCATCCCATGAGCTTCCATTACACGCCTCAGTACAAACAACTTCTTCATTAGGTACATTCTTTAGCTAGTACTCTGTGTCTGATATTTTGACTTAAACAAAATTATATGATTATTTCTATTCAGAACCTCACTTCTTAAACCACAAGATCAACTTATCATTTTACCTTCTCCCCTTTATATTTTTGTAGTTTATATGAAAACTTAGGGAGAATCATGAACTTAAAATATGAGTTTCCCACTCCAAATTTTTAATTTTCACTTAATACATTATTTTATTAACCTTATTCAAATATTTGACTAAATTAGGGTCAATAATATTCATAATAACTTCTTTATAGATATACTCCAATGATACCTTCAAATATTCCTCAAATATCAGTTAGATTTATGAACATTGAAAGTACAGATCATTGTTATCATAATATAGGACTTTACAAAAGACTTTATAAAGATCCTCAAACCTTTTTCTAATACATATTTATAGGAACATCCATATATGGTAATTATCTATCTTGTTTACCTTTGTAGGAACTTCATTTTGATGGATTCATATAATTTCTCTGTATGTTAACCATAAAAATTCACTTCATCTGGTAAACTTTGTTTGATGGACCTTCATTTAGAAACCTCTGCCTAATCATTTGGAAACCTCTTTCTGATGAATTCATTCAGAAACCTCTGTCTATTGAATTCTCTTGGAAATATCTATTTGATAACTTCACTCAGAAACTTCTATCCACTTAATTTTCTTAGAATCCTTTTTCTGATGACTTCACTCAAAAACCTCTATCTGATGAAATTTTTTGGGAATCTCTATCCAATAACATTACAAAGTTCATAAAGAGAACTTCATGCATCTCTTGATCTAATAAAACTTCATCAGATCAACATAACCTCATTTAGACCATGATAAATTTTAGTAATCATTATGTTTGGTACTTTTTGTTAGATTTTCTTGTTGAACCACTTTATTTATTTATTATTTTGATAATTACAAATATTATTATTTTTATTATTAATAATAATGTTATTTTTTTATTGTTTATTAATTTTCATTCATTTATTATTATTATATATAATTATTTTTTTAAAATATCATGAAAAATTTATTTTCTAAGTAATTTTTTTACCCTTACTTAACTTTTTGTTATCATTACGTAACATTGTTTACCCTTACTTAACTTTGTTTACCCTTTCTTAACATTGTATTCCCTTACTTAAATTTAGTCGTACCCTTAATTAACATGTAAAAAAAATTATACCATTAACTAAATAAAATTAATATTGCATTTATATATCCGAATATAGTTACAATTAATTAGATATTATAAATTTTGAGTTTCACTTATATAATTCAACATCATAAAAAAATTCATATGGAATTCGGATTTCCAGATTATGTTTGTTGTCGTATTTTTATCATAACAAGAGTTGAACACCTCAAATTTAATTGATTCTTATTTAATTGGATAATTAAGAAAATTATCTACATTTAATTTAATTAAAACTAAGTTTGAATTGATCTTTTGGATTTCTTAAATTAGTTCTAAATTCTCATCATGTCGTTTTTTCTATTTTTTAGAATAATTTTTCTTTTTTTTCAATGATATATTGAGCTAAAAATATCTTATTCAGTTGATATTTGATTTATTAGAAAGATAATAAAATTATATAAATATAATTAAACTATATTAGATGCTAGAAATGCATTTATAAGGTGTAAATTTGTTCTGAATATTTTGTAGATAAGTTAATACATAAGTTATTCTTACGCAACATTAGTTTTACCTTTTATGCATGCAAGGAAGAATCTTTACACAAGATATAAATTTTACCTTATACCTTTATAAAAAATATGTAAAACTCATTTTACCTTTATGATCTCTTTTAAAAAAATATGCTTACGTGCATGTAAATGACCCTTAAATTGGTATAAAATTATGATTTTTTTCAATTTATTCTATATTCACATTTTTCATGGTATATTAACTTGATGCATGTTCATAAAAAGTTTAATTTTTTTAATGATTTTATAATTTCATATTAATTATATAGAACCTATGTGAAGTAGGTTTGTAGTGTTTTAAACACCTTTACATGAAGATTAAAGTTTTTTTCATTTCTCATATGAACTTTCAACATGAAACTCAAAAAAAATAGATTTTTTTTTATTTTGAGTGGTTTTATTTTTTTTAATATTTCTATGTTAATATTAGATTTTATAAAAATTATTCAAATTGGTTTTATAATTTTATAATTTATTTTTATTATTTTTTGAAATTCATCGTGTCTTTATGCATACATTCTGCAAGTTTTTAATTTTTGAATTTTAAATGGAAACTACTGTGTGATTTTCATGGGATTTTCATTGACCTGTTATTATGAAGTTGTTTTTTTATTCTAATTATGATTTTAAATAAGTTTTAATTATTTTTTTGTTTGAATTTTGAGTGATATGTTTTTTAATTATAATATATCTATTTTTATCTCTCTTGTAATTATTCAACTATTATTTTGAATTTGAATTGCCTAACTAATGAATCATCTATGTTGAGTTTATATATTATTTAAAGAAGTTCATGAAATTATTGGGTGATGTCCATACACATAAATAATGATATCAGACGGCTTTTGTGTGTAATAACCCTAACTCTAGTAACCTGGAATAAGTGTTTTACTTTATTACATTGGCATAGATATAAAGGTAAAATATCGAAGGACCAGTCAGTTTAGTATTTTTATAAAACCAAAAACATACATGATACCCATTTTAAATTGGTAAAATATAATAAAACATAATAAAATCAAAATCTTGTCATCCTTGAAAACTCATTCTAGGAATTATTCTTCATATCCTAAGGAAGTGAAACAAAATATGAGTGAGCTCAAATTCCCAGTAAGGTTTAAGTAAAGTAGAATCTATAATCAACATGTAAAGGTAAATAAATAAGCACAAATTACATTTAAATAACTTTACTATCATGATAAGATAAGGTAGAATCAATATGGAAAGGTAAATAACTGAAAAAAAATATTCTTTAATCATCAATCTGAGAATGAAATGTATCTAGATAAAATATCATAGAAAAAATAACAAGGATAATAAGTTAACTAAATTATAAATGAAGGAAATTATTTTTTATTTTATTTAATGACTCAGGAACATGAAAACCTATACTATTGATACCTATCCTTAAGGCAGTTTAAAACTATAGGTAGAAACCCATTTAACTTGGCCAATTGATTTTTTCCATGAGACATATCGATGCATCAAGGGGCTATCAATAACCAGGAAAAAACCATATCTCTATGTGAAGATCATTACTAATATATAGAATAATAAATCTAATCCATGAATTGATATTCCTTATCATCAAATATTCAAATTGAGTAAAGGATATAGATTAATCAATATTTTCCCAATTAATCAAATAACTTTCAAATTAAACATTGCATGTCAAAAACTGTATATGGTTTAGGAAATAGTTGTATCTACCATACATGAAAAGTATATTTAAGATAAATTTAATTTCAAAAGAAAAATGATCACAATAAATTTATTGTTTCAAGAGAAAGTTAACAATCACAAAATAAAGTGAGATTATATAATAACATTTACCACTTGGTAATTTTCGAGTCAAATCCACTAGGATAAAATAATTAAAATTGAAACATAAAATATCATAAAGTATGAATGATTCATGATATTACATGTAAAATGGTAATTATATACCCCATATAACAGAAATTAGGTGCATAACATTACAATATGCCTTAATGAAGGGAAATTGAGACGAAGTCCCTTACCACTTGGTAACATTCAAGTAAAATCCCCTTGGATGAAATAATTAAAAATTAAACTTAAAATACCATGAATTATGATTTATTCATGATATTTCAGGAAAAAGTGGTAGTATATAAATCTTGTAAATAAATTATTTTTATAAACTTACAATATTTCTCAGTGAAATGAAATTGAGGTGAAATATGTTACCTTGAGTCTGACTTATCATATACGTTATTTATCTTCCTGAATAGTAAATCTATATTAATTATTCACTTTGTTAAGAAAAATTTTCAAGTTTATTATTCCTTTTATTTTAATTATTCTAATGTAATATACAATTACTTAATCAATTAGGTTTATCTCAGGTGTTTTGGTGATATTTGACTATGTGTCAAAAAAATGACTTCAGAATGTGAAAATTAGTCTAAGAGGTCATCATCTCAACATATACAGAATAATAATAATGAAATAATTATCATATTTATATATCAATTATATTTTTAAGACCAATCGTGGAATATGGGTTTGATAAATGAATTACATTACGGACATGGAGATGGTAGGTCATACGTACATAGGAGTAACGTTTCCATTATTTCACAAACATTATAGAAATGAGGTAAGTAATATTTTATCTTTATAGAATTAACACAATATGATAAATACCATATTATATATTTAAATATATTTATATATATCATCCATGTGGTGTGGTTATGAAAAGAGATTCACATCACTTTATGAAGGTGGTAGTCCACACATACACGAACGACTTTATCATATTTCTATGAGTAAAATGGTAAGAAATAAAATGATATATTATCTTTTAAAAATGATAAACATGTCATCAATATAATAATTATTTCATTTATATAACATATAATAATTAATTTTTTTCTTATCACTTTCCATGTAAATAATTAGTGGAAAATCGCATAGCTTCGTGAGGAGGTAGTCTATCATACACACTAGTAATGTTATCATAGCCCCTACAGAGTAGAAGGTAAAAAGGTATATATAATATAAGGGATCTAGTAGTATAATTATGTTATAGATATCATATATTCATTTATATATATATATATATATATATTATATCCATCATCATACCCAACCATGAGAGGTGGTAATGGAAAAATAAATGACATCGGTTCATGAGGCGGTAATCCTCTACACACTTGAATGATGATTTCATAACCCATTTGATAGAAGTGGGGATGTTTTTTAGAATTGAAATTAAATAAATATAATATAATAATATTTAATATACTTATTTTATTATATCATAATTTCTTAATAATAATTTATGTATCTGGAGTAAGAAATAAAATAAAAATTCTCGTTGAAGAATGGTACCTCTTCTTTGGGTATCCTCCTTAGGATTACCCAAGAATACTCCCTAGATTGGATTTCTTATTAAAATAAGGATTATAGAATGATAAAATGGAAAATTTTAAGGTATTTTGGTAGGTAATTTTTGAACCAAAATGTTTTTAAGTTGTGAATAATAGATAATATTGGGTGACCTTTTATAAGTGAGGTGGGTGGCACACTTGTAATTTTTTAGAAGAAAAAGGTCTACCCACATTTTTAACACGTAAAAAGAGTCCCAATTTGAGTATTATCAATAATTATACATTATAAGGGTAAAATATGGCCATAAAATAGATTGTATATATGTTTTTAGGTTATTTTAATCCTTATATTTTTTGTTTAACCCCCGATAAATTCATTTTTACCTTAACTATGGTAAATATGTTTTTCCTATTTTTACTATTCATTATGATGAAAAATTAATTTGAAATTATTAGATAATATAAATTATTCAAATTAAAAATATGGAATCTATTTTCCAAATTCAATTCAAAAAAATTGTAAATTTTTAATTTAAAATTAATCATGCAAACACAATGAGAAAGTAGTTTTTTAAAGAGAAAATGTCCAAAAGTTTACAAAGTTTTCATATAAAAACTCAATATAAAAATGATTCTAATGACATAAATTTGATTAATAGAAATATAATTTAACTAATATTACTTTAAAATCAATTAAAAATATAAATTAACTTTATAAATAATTTAAACAAAATGGCAGTTTTAAATTAAAATTCAGTATTTTTCAGTATTCATCAAAAAATGAAACTTTTCATAAAAATACCAAAAATTCACCATAAGATAATTTATATATTCTTATTTAGAAAATAAATTTTATTTTTTGAAATAAATTTTCTATAGGTGTTAAAAATTAGTTTTAAATTATGTGTGCAAAGTGTAACTGAACGGTCTTTTAGAAAAAATAATGTTTTTTATAAAATGTTTACTTTTATTTTAAATGATTATTATTTTTATTTATAATAAATAAATAACCATAATTTTATAATTTATTTAGTTTTATTCATACCTTATAATTTAATGGATATTTTATAAATTTCATGTTTAAATAGTATAGAGTATCGTGTTTCGTTTAAACCTGGTGTTGTGTGCATCACATGCTATCGAAGAAATTAAGTTTATTATAAAAGAAATATATTTCAAAGTCTTGGGGTCTAAAATTGTGACTCTCCATTTCTTTAAATTGAAACTTTCATATTTTAATAGTTTTTGAAATTTTTTGATCTTTTATGAACAATTATTCATCTATTGGACAATATCTCGAGGATTTTAACTAAAATGCTTCGACTTCTACTACCTTAACTAGACAAGCTGATAAAATTATCAAAAACCAATACATATTCTTCTAATATCTATCTTATATCTATTTAATCCTAGTTTTTTTATATAAAACTATTTTCGAACTATAAAACATGCTCTCACTTTCCTTTTACTCTTTTACATACAAATGTATTTTCTTTTTTTGGGTTGTGACTCTATGGTTCTAAAGTCAGGATTGTTCAGGTTGTGACTCCCATAGTCTAGATTCGGTGTGGTAATTAGTTTTTCACTCCACATAAAAAATTTAAGTTTCTTAGTTATACTTACACAAGAAAAATTATGTTGTAATTGGGTTGTGATTCCCCTTCAAAAATCAGTTTATTGCACGATATATCTCTCATATAGTAGAGATGTATAAGTGTAGAGTAGGTCTACTTTAGAATGAACTTCTATAAACATTTCTTACATTTATTTTATTTTACACTATTATTTAACTCTAATAATTAAGTATGATAATTAATTTAAATAATTAATTCATCTTTTTAAGATTTTAATCTGGTCTATTCACCCCCCCCCCCATAAAATCTATAATGTCATTTCCAACATAACACATTATAGAATAGTAAAGCATCTCATGTTTTACTTTTTTTGAACATAACTATATGATGGAACTATTAATACATTCATAAAATAATTTGGTTCCACCCCTCTTCTGATAATATCAGTCTATTCTACTTTTTCTAATCACTTATGTCCCTTTATCCCTTTTCAATCGTATTTTTCTGCTAGACACAGTCCAGTAAAATTTATATGTCAAACTGAGTCTGATATAATCACGTTCCCTCATTTGATACCTAATAAATTTTTCTTCTATTAGGAAAACTTTCATCTAAAACTCCATTTGAAATATTTATCTCCATCATGTTGTAAACACACATATCTATCCAAACATCATAATACAACTTATAGACATTAAGATCATCTTAGTAATCATTATAAGTAATTCAAAATTTTAAGATAATCTTTCACCTTCATGTAATGAATATACTCCAAATATTCCAACTGAAAGAACAATATTTATCTTATTCTAATGTAACAAGATATTGTAACTTCTTTTCTTCTTCAAAAATCTTAGATTCTTTATCATTCATAATCACGACTTCATCATCACTATCTCTATTCAATATTTGATTTAAATCATATTCATTTTCAGGACTGGATACTTTATCCAATATTCTAAGAAAAATCTTCTTTACAACCTATTAAATATATTAACATTAATGAAATCCCTCTAATTCATAGAAAACCATGGAAACTATTGATAATAAATAAAACACACACAATTTGGGATCAATAATATCCCCCTTTGTATTTGTTGGAAATACCTTCAAATCAAATATATCAATATTTATATCCTTTATTATTTCTCTCCCCATTTCTTTTCAAACATTCATGTCACTTTTTATCCTCCTTATTGATAGGAAATACAAATATCTTGAGAAAATGGTATCAATTCATTCTTAAGTAATGTATCATCAATCATTTTACTCTAAGTATACATGATCCATGCTCGATGTAGAAAATAATAGGATTTGATATAGAAAACAAATTTATCCTTTACAAATAGAAAATTATACCAAATGACATGAGAACTCAAAAAATTGACTTCAAGAACTATTCATTTGTATTCTAGGATAAAAATACCAATTTTGATATAAAATAGTTATTTTATAAATCAACCTGAAAATCTTGTACTCGCTTCAACAAATAGGTTAAAAATTATAGTATAAATAGAAAAATTAATATCCTCATTAAACTTTAATTATTATACATTTTATGTTATTTATTATTTCAATTTCTCTCCCTTTGTGTTAATATTTTTACTTTTATCTACCGAGGATGAAAAATTAAGAAATACATACCTTTTCAATGACACTCCTTCAAGAACATTCTAGATTAATAAGATTTTAATGAACTAGAAATTCCAGTATCTTTTTCAACATACTCCACTTGTCACATCCTTAATAAGACATTTTCCATGATCTTTATGATGATGAATCTCTTCAATAGATATAATTTAGGATCTCCATGTTCATTATAAACCAAAATGGATCTTTTACTTAAGGTTGTACACATTTAAAAATTTCTACAACATCACCAAGGATGATATTATTCAATATATCTCTTTAGAATTTCAAATTTAAGATCAACCCAATATGTGATCTTCTTCACTTTTCTATAATTTGTTGACATCAACCACTTCAACTTCATCAATTATAATCCTCTCATTAGATTTTTTAGTATACCGATTTAGGAATCATTCCATTATGGTAACTTATTTAAATAATGATGTACAATTTTGACATCCCATCTAATTCTTTAGGTTATCCCCCTGATATCATGCTTTAACTTCAATTTACTACATTATAAGTACAAATATAGTAAATAAAGGTTAAGGGAATACAGTGGTGCTTCTTTGATTCTCAATGTAAGAAGTAAGGTTGAGATGATTTTATCAACCAAGTTTCTCTATTTTCTATACTCTTCATACTTTCACATATGAACATTAATTTTGATTGCGACATCATGGATCTTATCACTTATTACATTTATTTATGTTTGAATTTTATCTTCTTAACAGTTTTTAAGGCTCGTTCATCACTTGGTGTAAATTTGATCTTCTTTAAGAACTCTTCTTATGATTGAATTGTTATACAGTAGTATCTATGATTATTTTAATCCATGTTTCACCTCCCACGTAGAAATTTTTCACCACAAGGGATTTAATTTGATAACAACCTCTCATGAAGTTATATATCCTTATATGGAATTTTCTCTTTTCCTTTTATACTGGCTTATACTTGAGATTCAACCATCTTTCTTTCCTTCCCCAGATCTTTTAGCAAAACCACTAATATATATTTGGGTTCATTGGAAGCCTTATTGGAGTCTCTGCATGGTTTCTTTTGAGTTCCTTTCTTCACATTATTTCATTTGGATATAAGACTCCTTTTAAAATTATTGGATCTAGTATCTAAGAACAATTCATTTTTCTTCTTTGATATCTTCTTGGGTGAGTTGTGGATTGAAATAGTATTCTTCTATTTTCCCAAGGTTATTTATTCTTTATCTACAAAATTTTGGGTTCTTATCTTGCCATTGTCATTTAATACATGTCAAGATAATCATGTACCAATATTTTGATCACCATTATTTCATACATCGTATATATTTTCAAGTATTCCAAATATATTTAAAGTATACAAATTTATCATTATTTGTAGATTTTTGTTATTTATCTCTATATTTATCCCCCTTGACATGGATTCCTTTGTGATTTTTCATTTAGTGGATTGTACTAACAATACAATGCAAAATTCCTGAACCTATTATAGTTCCAACATTGACACATATATATTGATCTTCTTATATCTACAACATATTGTAAAAGAATTCCTGCAAAATGAGTATGCTATTTTTGGGTCTTCTTCACAACTTATTGGGCTCTTTGTAGGGAATTAGCTTCCATAATGCTTCTTATATCCACAATATACATGGTGTTAGGATCCTCATCACTTTTATTATACATACTTTTATGGATCATATTTTTATTCTTGTTCTATTAATGAGAACATATTTATATAAATCATTACAAAAAGGTCTGGATGGTACCTCTTTCTTCATAGATTCTTGAGATAGATAATTAAATTATGTAATGGTATACTTATCATGTTTTAAATTTGTTTTTTCATTATAATCCTCTATTGAAAATTTTTTATCAATAGAAACTTTCTCTTTCTTTTATGAACACTCAATATATTCTTTTTCAAGACTGACTAATTTGAATTCCAATTCTAGACACCTCGTATTGAGGGTGTTATTATGATCTTAAATCAAAATCATCTTCTTTTCACGATCCTTGTTAATTATTTTATTTTACTATTCATTACTTTTATTTATTTATTTATTAAAAGTTTAAAATTATTTGATCCTTTTTTCTTTCACATCCAAAAGATGAATTTTTACCTCAATACAATTTTTCAGTTTTTATTCACGTCCATGGATCCACTCTTCAATAGACTTATTGATCCATTCTTTATTTTAAAATTATTTGAGACATTTTTTTGAAATTTTTAGGAACATATTTCAAGATTCACATTTCTTATCTTAAATGCTTCAACCTTCTTGGATATATTTTTTCATTCTAGAAACTTTTCTTACAAATCTTTCCCCATGTTATTTGTTTTACCTTCAAGGTGGGTGATTTCTTTCTGCATGCTTTAAAACACTCCACAAAAAAGAGAGTCTATTTATTTGGTAATAATATATTGAATATATTTTAATATTATATCTTATATATATTGAGAATTTGTATATATATCATCAATTCCATTTATTCTAGGTTCTTCTTCTTGAGAATAGTTTTTGCAAGATTTTTCACATACCTCATGATCACTTGACCTTGATTCCCTTGAGGAGATAATGTTTTATTTATCCTTGGTGGTAATTTGAATGACCTTTTCTCAGCTTTTTAATCTAAATATATCTTATTTTTATCATGGAATGGAAAAACAATTTACTTCTTCCTCTTGGATCAAGAGGGACATCTTCTTCAATTTTATTTTCTATTTCTTTATCTTTTTCATCGTGGTATTAGTAGAAATATAATGCTTATATGATACAAGAAATTATTTATCAAAAATACACTTCATTTTAAATATAGGAGAGAAACTAAAATTTTCAAAAGAGAACTATTTCCAATATATATAATCTAATATAGGTGAACCTTCCCTCTGATACCAATTTTTGGGACCACTTCAGGATATGCTCAACACTGAGAGGGGGTGAATCAGTGTTGGGGAATTTTTAAACCAAATAATATTTTTTATCTATTTACATATTATATCTATTAAGATATTGATTCTATTGTTATATTTTATATTTTTTTTGAAATTAGATGAAATATAGTAAAGGATGTCACACAATGTTTTTATAGGGGACATTACCCAATAAGAGTAGCTAGTCCTCTCTGTATATAGCGATGACCTATAAAAAGATTCTCCACTATAATGAGATACCAATTATAGTTTTTTGTATAGTAATAAATATTAAACCTAAGTGTAGTTCTTACACTTTATGAGGGGTATGGGAAAATTTTAGATTCATTGGACCAAGGGTATCTTGGTCCACACAAAACTCTCATTGGATCTGTATACTTCCTATGTAGATATTCTTCAACTTCTTCAAGTTCTTTTCAAAATCAAGAATGTCCTCCACAATATACGAATTCAATTTAATTTCATAGTGATTATTTATTCTTATCTTCTATTTTTCTTATATTGTTATATACATAGCAACATGAAAGAAACATCTCTTCTTATTCCCTTATATGCCCAAAAGTTCACACAACCTCTTTCCTCTTTACAACATCAAATTGAAATATTACTCTTTTCTTTACTTATTCCTATGAAATAGACTTTCACTATTCTCTATTATCTTATTAACTCTTCTTACCTCTTTTTATTTTAGTACAAAAAATATTACATATAATCTCGTCTTCTGGGATGTAACTCACGTCATGTGTATGATGATGAAAATAGAGTCAGATCTCCTTCTTAACACCAAAAATATTCTTTTTTTAACCAGTATCTAGCCTCTATTACAAATTATTATTCACCACCATCTAGAACCCTGTGTCTAGTTCTTCTCCATCCATAACCTATTTTCCCAATTCATTACTTCTCTATTTATTACCTATTCATCCATAACTTCATCACCAATTATTGTTAATCTATATTTTCTTTATCTGATGCATGTTCATTTGATACATGTCTATCTAATACGTTATTCTTTATTTGGTACCTATCTATATAGTACCGTATTTTTTCTATGCTGTCCACTTTATGGTATACTCTGTATGGCACATCTATGTCTGATGTTTCAAGAAATTGTCTCTTACGCTACTTGGTCAACACCTTACTTCTTCAACCAGTACCCCAATTTATTGTTCGGTATTTTTTTTAGTACCTTGTGTATGATAATTCATCATAAAAAAGTTACAAAAGATTCCTAGTCGACACCTCATTTCCCCAACCACAATATCACCTTTTTATAGCACATTCTCCCATTTATATAGTCATCGTTTCTCTAAAAAATAGGGAGAATCATGAATTTAAAATTTGAGTTTCCTACTCCAAATTTGAATATCCTTCTCAACTCTTTATTTGATTGACCACCTTCAATATTCTATGTAAATTGGATTCAAAAATCTTCATAATAACTTTCTTATATATCAAGATCAATGAAGTCTTAAAATATTACTGAAATATTATCGTTTTTTATTAACATTGAAATTATATCTCAACATCATCAAAGTGTAGGACTTTATAAAATAATTCATAAAGACCCTCAAACCTTATCCTGATACATCTTCATATGAACATATTCTTATGGTAATTATTTGTATAGTATACCTTCATATGAACTTTTATCTGATGGATTCACATAATTCCTCTATTCAGTAACCTTATAAAGTTTATTTATCTGATAAACTATATCTATAGAACCTTAATCTAGAAACCTATATTTGATCATTCAATAACTTATATCTGATGTCCTCATTTAGAAACATATGTCTAATGACTTCACTTAGAAACCTCTATCTGATAACTTCACTCAGAAACTTTTTTACATTGACTTTACTTAGAAATATATGATTGGTTACTTTGCTCAAAAACATTTATCCAATGAAATTTTTTAAGAATATGTATATAATAACTTTACAAATTATGTCTAATAAACTCCATACCCCTCTCTATCCAATACAACTTCATCTAATTGAATCATGAGAAATTTTAGTAATCATGATGTTTGGTACTTTGAAGAATAATAAATAATAACTTGTTCTACTTTGTTTTAACATCACTTTTTTATGTAACTATGAATATATTTGGGAAAAAATTTGGTTCCATCCCCTATCTGATCAACTCAGTCCATTTGACATTGCCTGATCACTTATATCTATTTGACTCTCTCTAAACAAAAATTTCCACATGATCCATATTGATCATATTTTTTATTATACATAGTTTGAAAAACTTTTTCAATTAGTATTAGTTTTATAGAGTCTTGTTCCTTCATCTGACACCTAAGAATGTTTTATTTTATCTGTAAAAACTCCATCCTAAAACTCCATTTTAAATATTCATCTTCATTATGTTTTAAACACATGTTATTCTCCAAAAATCATAGAACATGTTATATAAATTAATATCATCTAATTAATAATCATAAATAATTTAAAATATTTAAATAATCATTTTTCCCTTTATGTAATTAATATACTAAAACTATTCCAAATATAAGAACATCGTTTATCTTATTCTAAGATAAAAATATGTGGGGACTTATTCTCTTGTTCAATAATCTTGAAGTCTTCATCATTAATAATCATGAATTCATAAACACCATGTCCATTCAACATTAAAACTATATATTCTTTGTTACCAAGCTTGGATACTTCAACTAAAATTCCAAGAAACTTCTTCTTTAAAAAAACTTCAATATATTGGAATCAATTAAATCCATCTAATTAATTTCCAACCATTGAAAAATATTTAAAATAAATACACCACACACAATGTGGGATCAATACTTTCACTAACCCAAGATGATAATAGGACTATATAGTTAGATATAAAGGATAAAAATTAAACCTTGATTTATATATCATATAAGGTCTATACAAAGGTCATAGGTCTCAATAATTCCAAGTAAATCTCATAAAAATTCAAAAATAACTATAATGGAAATATCAAAGTTAAATAATCTAAGTTACAAGTCTAGAGTATCCAATTTGAAGACATAAATATGGATGATGATGATATCATTAATAACTATTTTACAAGGGTTAATGAGGTTGTGAGAAACATCCTAGGTTTTGGAGAGAGGGTATAATATCCTATCATTTTAAAAAAAACTAATGAGGAATTATCCATATTATTTTTATTAAAAAATATTTTCACTATAGGAAAGAGAGGATTTTCCACTGGATGAGTTACACAACATATACATGTCTTATGAGATGAGTAAAGAAATATATTTCAATAGGAAATAAAAAAGGAAATGGATTTTGAGACCATGAAAAATAAAAAAATTCAAATGAATTAAGTTATTTTAAAAAGGTGGAAGGTGAATATGACTTTAAAAAGACTATTTCTCTTTTTTCAAAAAGATTCATAAAAGGGAAGGGGAAGGTAATAATCAAATGATCACCAATGTACTAAAATTGTGATAGCCATGGATACTTTTCATATGATTTTTCAAATAATAAGGTTGATGAATCTGAATCTTATGAATAAGATGAAAAATTTTAAAAACAAGAAATGTGTAAGAAGCAAAATAAGTACTCTAGAATCATGAAAATAAATTTGATGAGAAAAGATGAGAAAGTTATTTCACCATCAAGTAGATATTAAAATGAGGATGTTAATTTTCATAATAAATTTGAAGAAGGATATTATTTATTAATGATTAATAAATATTGTTAATAAAGAACCAAGTTAAAATGGATACTAAAAGATAATTCGGAAACAACTCTTGAGAATGATACAAAACTCAATAAATAAAATAGAAAATTAGAAAAATAAAATACAAAGTTTTCTAGTGAAAAGGTTAGGTATGATAGAGTATAAATATATCTTCATATTGAAAAAATAATAATAAAATATTAAATATGGATGAATTTTATAATACGGTAAGTGATATTCAAGAGAATCTGGCTATAAGTGAATAAGAACAAGACAAGACACAATCCATGTGTCTCTTAATTAAAAATAACATGAATAAATTAAAATAATATTTTAACAGTTCAATTGAAGTTGATGTTGAATGCTCTCAAACCGGTGAGAGGTGAATCCTTATAGATAGGTAAAATCTAAACCCAATCAATGTTAATATAAATCTATAATTTATAAAAATATAGGTGATAAAAAAATATGAGGAGGTTTAGACTAATAATATTGTGATTAAATATTCCAAATAAAATATAGCTTAATAAATGCTAAGGATATCACTTCTTCTTAGCTAAAATAAGGCTTAATCTAATGAGATAAAGGCCCAGCAATATTTTAGATAGATCTAGAGATAACCTAGAAGAAAAAAATTCAAGGGTTCTATTGGTTTTATAGAAGATATGGACATATGTAATTTCTAGTAATGAGGTAAGAACCAAGGGTAATATCGAGTGATAAAGTGATGATAGATGTTAATAGAAATATAGTTGGGAAAATATCTATACCAAATATTTCCAATAAAACCAAAATTATATTCCTACATGAATTTTGTGGATGATGTGGACTGAAAGGTCACAAAGCTATTACATACATGACTAAACTCCCTAGAGACGTCACATATGTTTACAACAGGAATTCATGTACTAATAAGACATTCAAGAAGATATGTAATAAGTCTAAATAAATATAGAAGGTCGAGAAAGGGTTTCTATAAATATGGATAGACCAATTGGAGATTTCTAAGAGAATATAGAATGAATAAATAGATGTTAAAGCTAAAGTAAATCATGTTTTTTCACATAAAGAAGTTGGAATTCATAAGAAACTTTCAACAAATGATGATAAAAAAATACTCAAGGATCCATCTATAAGTGTTGACATAAAAAAACCAAAAATATGATGTGTGAAAGATATAAGCAATATGGGAATGATATAAAGAGTTTTATAAAAAATTTACCATCTTAAAAAATGGAGGAAGTAAGTTCAAGAATTATTTAAGTAGATTTATTTGAAATATAAGGTGAAGAACATTTATTCATAAAAGTAAAAAATATAAGAAATAAATGAGCACAAAATATGTTGAGGATGATTATAGAAAGAAAATAAGTGAGAAGGGAAATACTATAAATTCTAGGGTGAGAGGAAAATATCATTCTTCATGTTACTTATATGTAACTAAGAGTTACCTCCTTATTATTAATTATTCATGTTTAGTTTTTCTAAAATATAGGTAATTTAATTATATGAATGAGTTTTGTACACACTATTCATCAAAGAAGACATTATTCATACAGTATTTCATCTATAACTGAGAGGATAAGTGAGTTCATCATTTTAGGGTTAGAAAAAATAATGATTTATAAGGCTATAAAAATCATGTATTCCATGAAATATGAAACTTTTATATGGTCCCATGAAATATGGAGAAAATGGCATGCTGGTCACACTCACAATCCTTATTCTTGATTATATCAAACATATTTTATAGGGGGCGATGGTTGATAAAAGTATGAGATAAAAGGGGAGTTATTTTACATGTTAATAAATTATTTTGATGGTTTGATGAGTTAGGTGTATGTTTTTTTCTAAACCAATGTGAAATAATCCCATGAAAAAAAATATAATAATATAAAATTCATGGAATTTTATGGACAACATTGATAACCTTAGTAATATACTATTGTTTTATACATAGATTTTGCCCATGTAGACATAGAATTTTCAAGATAAGTTATCCTTACTAGGAAGAAAACTAGTGATATCATCCTTCTCTCAAGTGGATATAGGATATTTTTTATATTTGAAATGGGAGATGAGAAATTAGCATATTCATTCCTTGAAAGGAAAAAATAAGTGATGATAAGACCCCTTACATTAACCTTTTCATTTATTTTCAATAAGAGAGAAAATAAATAATCCATAGGATCATACATATTTACATTGGTGAGTATTGTTATTTCCAAAAAATTCAAAGGTAGAGATTAATGTTCCCTAGTAATAATTTCATTTGTTTTCTATGAGTGAATATGTGTTTAATAGAATAATTAGGTGATGATGCTTGGAGGATTATTATGGATTCATGAGTTGGAATTATGTTTCATTCTTGATAAATATTCCAATCCCATAATCTGATAAATTTATTATTATGTTCTATGATAAATAATTTTAGCTTGTAGATTGAAGAACTCGAGTGAAGAAGTTCATGACAATGTGGAAAAGTAAAATGTAATGAATTGTTTATTATTCCTCATTGAATCGAGGACAAGTGTTGGTGTAAGTGTATATTCTATCAATAACATCTTGGAAGAGGTTTTGATTCTATTTAGAGGGGATGGAGATTATTTAAGGAGTCCCTAGTTCAAAGTGAGTAAAGTATGAAATTTTCACACTGATACAGGCATAGTCTATTGGATTTTTATGTATGTTCAGTCTAGTCATGGTTGATTTTACTTGAATGTGTGGCCAATCCATTGATTGTATCATCATATAGTCACTTTTCTATTATGTTGATCCACTTATTAGGGAATTATATGGTTGATTGAGTTGTTCATGTGGTAAATCTAAACCTTTGGTCAATCTTGATTGGCACATGAGATAGATCAATATTGTTTCATGTGTTTGATCTAAACATACGATCAATCTAGACTAAGACATGTGGTCGATCAAGATTGCTTCATGCAATAAATCCATATGGTTGATCCATATGTGTGGTCTATCTTGAAACATGGTTAATCAAGATGTTTTGGTTACTTCATATGGTCACTTGCATCATGGTCTCTTTATAAAATTGATTGACTACCTCTCAATCAGTCACATGCTTAGTGAATTTTCAAGTTCGGTCTGTTGGGTGAAATTTTGAGTTTCCATATTATGAATAAAAATATATGTGTGATGTGATGATATATTTTTATAGATTATACATCATCATCAATCATGTGATCATTATACAAGACATGAACGAATTATAATCATTCATGGAGAAAGTGTTGGATGCTAAGATGAGACTTCTGCTTTAATAGGATGTGCTACATTGCAAACCCATGCATTCATGTATGCATGAATACATGTATAAAAGTATTGAGAGTTTAAATGATTCATTATTTTTGTATATGAGGAGGAATATTTAAATTAATTTAAATGAATGGGATTAGTGGATAAAATGAGTTATGATATTTAAATACCCCACTGTGATATAAATCTTGAAATAAATGAGGATTTAAATAAAGATTATCTCTATAAGATTTATAAAGAAGATAAGTCATGAAAATTTAAATATTACAAGGGGTATTTAAGATTGATTCATTAGGTTCTTTAAAACATGAACAATAAAGAGATTTTATGATTGAAGAAAAAAGATATCCCATTAGGAGAACCTGTAAAGACTTATAGGATATTAAACATGAAATAATATCCAGAAATAAATGAGAAATGATATTTATGATATTATTATTCATGATTAAATATTCATAAAGTTGAGATAAAGGTGTTGTAGATTTTTTTATTTATATAAGATAAATCATAGATGATGATGTAAGAATCTTGATAGATGATACAACATCTATATCAAGGTGATAAGGAGTCCAAATCTATGATATTTTCAAAGATTAAGAGACCTATTGTGCCCAAGTATTCAAAGATTTATAAAAATCCAAATTTATTAATATTCAGGGAAGCGTCTCAAGAACAAAAGTGATTTTGAAGTTATTGACAGTGTTTTACATGAGGATATATATCAATCCATTTGTTTGTAGAGGGAGATAAATTAAAAAGTAATAAAAAATAATCCAAGTGCACAAATAGATCTTTCTACAATAAAATAATGTTTAAAAATAATCATATGACTAGGCTATCTAACCAATTTATAGAGGCTTGTTATCGGGGTGTCTAATCGATCACAGAATAATTTCAATTTGGGTTTCTAATCAATTACTACATAATTGAAACTGGTGTGTCTAACCAGTTGTATCGACCTTTGTCTATAGTGTAGAATCCTTGTTGGGGTGTCTAGCTAACTTGGAAAGGAGTTGGATTTTATGTTGAACCTTGTAAATACTATTTGTTACTCTCTCTTTCATTATTAATTCACATGAGGTTAGGTTTTGATGTAATATTGAGTTGATAAATAACTCTAATAGGTTCTAGAGGTTGATTAAAAAAATAATTCATAAAATAGGTCTATTGATTCATCACTCCCAAGTGGTCCAACTAGCAAGAGTAATTTTAATGAGATTAACTAAAAGTATTTGTGAAGTTTAAATATGTGTTTTTTAAGAAGGATCACTAGAAAATAATTATAGTATTTGAGTGTGATGATTTTGTGCTGGTTTGAAGTTTAAATAATCACCTTCATCTGACTATGAAATGATTCTATCTGGATTTTCAAGTGTGGATGTTCAAGATGATGAGTTTTAAAATGTTGTGTCGTGAAGAAGTTCCTCATGCTAAAATCAGTATGATGATGATGATAATTGAAGATGATTTATTCCAATTAAGATGAAAATTATACTAGATATTTCTAGCATTCAAAAAAATTTATCTATGAGTTATTCTCTTATAGTGATCAAAGCTGGAGAAAATTATCGAGTGGGTTTTGTTGTGCAGCCGATGTTGTAAAAGTGGTATCCCTAGACCCAATTTTATTATTACTTTTGACTACCATACTAATTTTACATTGAGTTAAGCATGATTTACACTTACCATTATAGTGTATATATTTCTATATCCACTATTTAAATGGTAATGTCCATAGATTATTTATCATATCAAAAGGTTATAGTAGTTCTTAGTCTATAATGAGAACCTCATGATACTATGACATTAATCTTAAGCACATTTTTTATGGTAAAGATATATCATAATTACTAGATATAGTATATGTGTGATTATCTAGTGCTAGGGAATCATAAGCATTGAGACATCATCTCATGAAATTCTCACTTGGCGATCACAATTGGGTGAGAACATGGGGATAGACCCACCAATAGAAACACCAAATGTTTCAAGTGTCATTGGTTGTTCCTATCTATATACATGCGTATTAGTCTCCTAACTTGATATCATTATCAATGTGTTTAATTTGATTTCATACTTTGATGTAAGGAAAAAAACCATGAAAATGAATCCATGGTGAGGTAGCTTGTGTGGGGTGAATCATTGGTGGTATGTCACTGGTTGAATGGTTAAGATATAATTTGTCTCTTTTGAGTTGAGGAAGTGATATCTCAGGTTTGGTTAATCAGGATGGTAGTACCTTCATAAATATGTGGCCATGGTAGTCGAAGGTAAGTGTATCCAGTTAGATCAACAAATAATAAATCAAGGAACGACGATGACAGAAGTCTGCATCCCACTTTATGAGATATCATATAAAAAAGAGATAATATTACATAGTGAATGTTTATAGTAAAAGTTATCATTTCTATGACTATTCTTTATCCTTTTAGGGGCCTTGATGGGTTTCTAGACTCTCCTCTTGGTTTGTAAATACTATTCAATGTTATTATGATAAGGGCCTAGAGGGTCAGACATAATAGCGCATTCAAGAATCTTCTATATTTTGGTGAATAGGTATATAGGACATGGTGGGGCCCACCATGGGCCTTGAGAGTTTTCCAATAATTATTGATAACTAATTAATAAATAAATAAATCCATTATTATTTAAGTATAGAATAATTGGATTGAATATATTTATTACAATTATTTACATGTGTTTAACTAAATATATGGAATAATATTATAGGAATGAATATTATTTTAATATTCAAGGTTAGTTTAATATTAGTAGAAATTATAGGTTGGGTTAATGAATCGGTTTTATCACATAATATATTTAATATATATTATAAGTATGTGATAAATTATACATAATATTTATGATGTAGTTATTTCATCGTAATTATGTTTTTATTACTTAATTTGTGTAATTTAAATATATATATGGGTTGAGAACCCTAATTGGGTATTTTATACATCCACTATATAAGTCAAATATAAGATCATTCCATGGACTATTCATCATTTAGAAATGATTTCTTCTCTATCCTCCTAAATGTTAGAGAGAGAAATGCTCTAACTGACATAATGATCTAAAAACACCTTCACGGATCGAAGGCACATGATCATAGTGATTGTTGCAATGTTTAAGAGACATTAATAACTCTATTCTAGTACCCTAAATTTTATGAATGATGTGTGTGTGGATTATTGAAGTGTGTGTGGAAGATATATAGTGTTTCGTCCTCAGATTCTTTGAGCAATGGTTTCTGGTGATGAGCGACAGACGATCATGCTTCAATTTGAATGAGGTACTCATTCTATTTTTATTTATGTACTCTCATTAATTTACACCGGATATTAAAACCTCTAATAGTGATTTTATGGTAATAGATGAAATTTTTTTTTGCTCTGGTGATGAAAATTTTAAATTTCTAGCCCACCAGCTTCTGATCACCATCCTGGTACCTTTAGTTGGTATCAGAGGGACCGTGTGAATTTTCTAATCCAAGAAAAATTATTTTTATTTAAATTTAATTAGAGGGTAATATTTCAATCCCAAGGGAATAGATCTCACATTGATTAAATTTCAAATGGCCAAATTATGGCTATCTAAAAAAATTATCGATCGAAAGCGATGATTTTTTTATATTAAAATTTTTTATTTTAAAATTTGAAGAACAATATATGTTTATAAATATTTTGTTTATTTTATTTTTAATAATATCACTTGATGGATTTTGATCATTGGATTTCGGTGGATGGATTCAATCTGGTCAGTGAATTTTCCACAGATGGTGGAATTATTCAAAAAAATAGAGTTTTTCAAAGGCCATTTAATAGGATATTGATTTTTTTTAATAAAGAAAATGAGTAACTTAATGGGGGTGGAGTAATCAATGGGTAACATAAAAATTAAAAGGGGTTGGAATCCCATATTTTTTAAATTCATACTTTTACATTTTTAGTCAAGAAAAACATATTTTACTTGAAAGGAGGGGGTGGGATTCCCCCCCCCCCCCCCACACACACACTCCCCAGCCCTATGGGACTCCTCCTCCACCTATGCAAAGACCCAATAGCCAACTACCTCCCTTTATCCCATCGTTCCACCCTATTATCCATCGGAGAAAGATGCTTCTACCCTCTCGATGCTTGAATGACCATTACCTCCCACTCCTAGCTTGAATTACATTCGACACTACCCGCTATGAGGCCACGGTCCCACCGCCCTCCTGGACCAACCACTGGACATTGACCCTCCACCGTGATTCCACCTCTATCAAGTCTTCAGACACCAATGGTTGAGCCCCTCACCGGCAGTCACCATCTTGTTATCCCTACCATCGCTCCCGCCTATACGTTGGACCACTACATTTCTCGGGATCAGCCCCCCCCCCCCCACTGACCCACCAGTGACACCACATAGCTACCGTTTAATAGATGGAATCCAATCACATGGCCTCTAAAACCTGACATATGACCCTACCCCCCTCAATATGGCTGCCTTGTGCCGATGTGCGACTCCCAACTAGATCCCACCTGACAGACTCTATCCTATAGGTGTTCATGCTTCCCCTATCTAGATTGGGTTATCCATGAGTAAAGAGGGTCTAGGCTGACCCAAAATGGGTCCTCCAAACCTAAAACAGGTCAGGGAACCCTTACCCAGCCCAATACAACCCTACACGGGGTGTTCGTAGCCCAAAATGGGCATGTGTGTTTATAGCCTGACCAGTAATGGGATGGTTCAGGGTTTCGGGGCTTGGTTTAATTTTATATAATCAAAAAGTTAATTCAATTAATTAATTAATTTTAGTATTAAATTAAACAAATTAATAATTAATTTTTTGTTTAAAAATACTAATATTTTAATTTTCCAAAAAATTATTTTAATTTTAATTTAAAATTACTTTTATTTATTTATTGAAATTAAAATTAAATTAATGATGGTACTGAATGAGAATAATTTATTTGAATAGATTATTTAAATTTAAATAATTCATTTAATTTATTTAGATTCTCTCATAATTTAAATTTATTGCAATTTAATTTTATTGTGCTTTTATTTTACCCCTTGACTAGTCTTGAGAAATTGACTGAACCTGGGTTTGGCTAGATAATTTATTAAATTATTTATTTTATGTGATGTTTTTAATAAGTAATTTATTTTTATGATGTTATGCTTATCATCTTCCTCAATTAATTATATTTAAGGTCATGTGTGTCCATCAATATTTTTGTATGAGTGTTGTGCTTCCTAAGACCCCCTCAACCACATATGAGTACATTTTTTATAATAAAAATGATATATGATGTGGACCATGCCATGTTGAGGTGAAAACTCATGCGAGATATGGACACACTAGACTAGGGAAGTGTTGGATCATGAATCAAGATCCTACTTAGGTATGATACCCCTAGGACATGGTTGATCTATTGAGTTTAAATGGATCAAACAATAGTAGATGCTTAAGACCAGAAAGGTAAAATTATTTCTTATATATATTACTTATTATTTTACACAGGTTTATGTTTACAGTGATAACACATGAAATAATAAACAAAAAATCCATAAAGACATGATGACTGTTTTTCTATTAATGTTCATTTGTGAGCATGGGAACATAGTACAAACATATTAATAGAAATAGATTTCATTTTTCGAAAAAATATAAAACCATTTAAGAAATATTAAGTCGAAAACACCTTATTTTATTTTATTTTTAACACAAATAGGTGTTTTGGGTGCTCATCATCCATAGTTGAGGGTGTATCCAACTATAAGAGAGTTATTAGGAAGATGATGGGTTACCTTAACTAATTATGATAGAAAGGATGTAGGTATAGATAGCTTGTTTCATATTTATAGGAAAGCGTTGAGTAAATAAAATTCTTGATTTTAGAAGTTGGGACTTCACTCAACAGATCAACAAGTCATGAGTTAATGCATTTGTCCAATCAAATTCCTACCTTGAAATCTCCATGTAGTGGTGTAGTTGTAGATTATAGACTATGAGGGTAGGTTTGAATGAACCTTTATACTATAATACTCAATAAATAGATTATTCTAATTCTAGTACAGATAGTTTCTAGAGTTTTATAAAATAGTGGTAGATATTTAATGATTTAAATAATTGGTAATTTATAATCAGTAATCGAGATAAAAGTACTAAAATTTTAGTTTTTAATTATAAATAAAATGATAATAAATTCCATAAGTAAACTGTAATAATATTAGAGAAATAAAATTTCTAAACTAGCATGAGTTTCTAAAGAGTAGTAGATGCCCTTGCACAAAGTACTATGACATCAATAATTCATAGTGTCGGTGTCCCCAATACCTGTTAAGCCTCCTCTGGAAGTTATGTTAAGAAACATTTTTATAGGAGACTCATGTATTACACGTATGATGTTTATTTCACAATGATATCATCAACATTCGATGTTATTTTTAGATATAACATCAAGACATGGATGATTTCACATGTTTTCTCATCTCTAAGAAGCTTGAAAGGAGTAAGTAAATAAAGATATGAATAAGGTGATGTTTACAATAGATATTTGTAAATTTATATATGGATCATTATCTTTTAATTGATCTATTTCTCATATCATGTTCACCCATTTAATCTAATTTTATTTAATATTACAAAAAAGAACTGTATGGAGAAAACACTTTGGTTCCTTTTGAGTAAGGTTCTCTAAGAAATAAGAACATTAAAAAAAGATTAATCTTTAGTTATTAAGGTGAACTAGTTGAAAGACAATATGAAAAGGCCAATGGAAAGATTTACACCAATGGAACCTTTGCAATGTCTTTCAAAAAAGAGGTATTTTTCAAGAGGTTATTTGCTTCGCATATCCTTAAATAAATCTATGAATGTTTAAATGCAGTGGATTGAATTGAAGAAGAAAGTTGTTGTTTATTATTTAGGTATATTAATCAACTTTAAGTAATGTTTATATTATACTTATTGGGTATTAAATACAATATTCCTATTGCATATGTGTATTTAAATATAGTAACCAAGTATTGAAACATTTTTATAATTAAGGTGTGTTCTCCAATCAGCTGATAAAGTGTTGTTCCTAAGTCAACGCTGAGAAGTACACAACTTCTGTATTGACAAGTTTAATGGTTCTATTTGAAATTTGGTATGTGTTACCAAAAAATTTATCTCACATATACATTAAACACAAGGATAGATTATTCTAGTTTAGGAATGAATATTGTTTGTGGTGTTTAATACTCAGCCAATATTCCAGTAATTCTTTAATCATAGACAATACATGATGAATATAAAATGTAACACTTATATACCCAGTTGTGGAAAGATAATACTTTCTCAATAAAAACTAATTAGTTTTCATGGATATAACAATTATGGTTTTAGACTCCTCAAAGTTAAAAATCCTTAGGTATTATCAACACACTTATATAATTATTTTTGGAAAAAGAAACCTTTAGAAATAAAGTTAATCCACAAAGCCTTCAAAACTAGTTCATATAGAGAGTTTAAATTAATACAAGGGTAATCCAGTGGTAAGTATACTTCATAATATTCCTTTAAGTGTTTAATGAATTTGAAAGTAAAGTATGGTATTTTAATGGTTAGAAGATATGAGTTGCTTCAGGTTAGTGTGCTGAAGATTATCTTGACCAAGCATTACTTGGTCAATATAATGTAGTGTGAAGTAATTCCTATATATACATTACCCTATCCACCTCAAGTCTATGATTCTAATAATGAATATTGATGATGAGTCTTACATGTTAACATTTATCAACAAAAAATTTAGAATGGGTCAATTTCTAAATACACATTTTCTTATATACATTAGATTCATGATGTAAGTAAAAGGATCATCAATGTTAAAACTCATGTATTATATATACTTCTATTATTTTCAAGACATTATTTGAAAATAGAGAAAATATACCATAACTATATTCCAAATATAATGAAAATTTGATATCATATGAGTTTTAGTATGGTATAAATCCATTATAATAAGAACGTGTGTTTAGATGTAAAGAGTTTATTAAAGATATAAAAAACTTTCATCAATAAAAACATAATGTGTATATAAAGTAATTATCCCCAAATATTATTAGGATATTATAGAAATTACTTTAATATAATATTTTTATTCCAGTGATAGACTATATTTCTATAAAAGGGTGCACATTTCTGCTTGATATAGTGGGAGAAATTTTTACTTGGGTTTAATCAATTACAAAGATGCACAAGAAGTTTTCATAAGAACAAGTTCTACAAGAGCATGTGGAAAAATAATGTTCCAGATACACATAATGCATAGGAACTATGGAACCATAGTGATGGTTTTATATTCACCATAGATGGTGATAAATTATTCATTAAGAATAATAATTCCTATAAGTAAGAAATATATAACAATAAGCTAAAATTTATAATACTAATTAAAATACAATAATGGGTTCTATGTATCAAAGAAGAGGGGGTTATTATTTTTGAATAATGTGGTGGGCATTCAAATGAGACTATACATGGATGGCACAAGATTAGTATCAATAAGACTCAATTGATAACACCAATTCATTATGACGAAATCCTTTATAATTTTACTTGTCATGGCTATTTTTTATCATTAAATTGATAATTTTATATCAAGACCACCAATAATGGAAGGTGTCTATAAGACATAATCATAAAGGGATGGTGACACCATAGAATGTCAATAAGGGGTACAGGTTACTTAAATCCAGGTTAGGATTGAAGTAAGCAACAAGATCATAGAACATTCATTTGGAATGAATCTTTTCCATGTTTCTACTAGAGGTTAGTAGGATCACCATTTTTTTCCAAGTAAAATATGTTTGGTATCATAATGAAAAAATCTATTAGCATTACATTTAGTTAAGACAAAGATAAAATTAACTCTCTATATACTGAATTAAAGAAGAAACCAAAGTTCTAGGGAACAAGATCTACTAAGGTATATTTAATGGTTTCTTAGACCAAGTCAATACGACATATACTAACAATTTATTGAAAAATAAAAGTTGTAACAATTCAAGATAGAATCATTACCAATGTCACATGGCATAAATACTTACAAGTAGACATGCATTGGAATGTGAGGCGATTAATGTATTTAATTCCATATTATTATGTAATGGATCAATCACATATTACATGGTATGTATAATAAATTATATTTACAATATATACTTTATAGTAGGAAAATATTGATTATCTCTAGGAGAACTATAAGGGAAGCAGTCTGAACTATCCGATTATACTTGAGTAAGTGTAAAATATGTGTAAATTTTATGTGTAGAGGAAGGGATTATAGTTACAAGGGGACACAAACTAGTCTTCCTAAAAGTTAAATATGATCTAATATCATAATTAGGATAAAGAAATAATCAAAACAATCTCATTAAATCTAGTGGTATCCATGCACACAAATACTGAGTGCATTGTGACTTCTGAGGTAGCTAAAGAAATAGTGAAAAATATGCAGTGATTTTTTACATTTCTTGGAATTTCACCTAGTAAGTAAAGTTTTATCATAATGTAAATTATGATAATTCTACTACTCTTACTATCCAAGATGAAAAGTTTTTATAGTGAAAAAAATGGAATAAACTTAGGGATATCATATCTTGAGAATTCTTACTCAAGGAGGTAAAGTAGCACATAGAAACATGGACACTTAGTAGAAACATGGTAGGCCCAGTGATGAAATCCATAACTCAAAAAAAACACGATCTTATCATGTGAGAGCTAACATGGTTCATTAGAAAGTTACATCTAGTACAAGGGAGGGTGTTGTAAAATTGGGTGCCCTAGACCCAAATTTATAAGTAATTTGGATTACCATACCATGTGTATAGTGAGTTATTCATGATATATACTTACCATTATAGTGTAAATATTTCTGCATCCACTATTTAAATGGAAATTTCCATAGATTATTTTTCATATCAAAAGGTTATAGAAGTTCTTGAGATATAATGAGAACCTTTAGATACTATGAAGTTAATCGTAAACATTTTTCCTATGGTATGGATACATCATATAGACTGCACATAATAGATTTTTGAGATATTATGTGTTGGGGGATCATAATCACTGAGACTTATTTTCATGAAGTTCACACTGGGTGATCTCTAGTATGTTAGATCATAAGGATAGACCCTCTAATAGTAACACCACATGTTTCAGGTGTTATTGATTGTTCCTATCAACATACATGTGTATTGGTCTCCTGACTCAAGATCATTATCAAATTGTATCATTTTATTTCATACTTTTATGTAAGGAAAAAACCATGACAATGAATTCATGGTGAGGTGTATTGTTTAAGTGAATCATTGGTGGTATGACATTATTTGAATGGTCAAGATGTAATTTTTTACTACCAAGTTAAGGAAGTGATATCTTGGGCCTAGTTGATCAGGATAGTAATACCTTCATAAATCCATGGTCATGATAGTTGAAGGTATGTTTGTCTAGTTATATCAACAAAGAATAAATCAATGAAGGATGATGAAATAAGTGTGCATCCTAATTTATGTGATATTGTATGAGAAATAGATTATATTGCATAGTGCATATTCATAGGAAAGTTTATCATTTCTATGACTATTACTTATCTCTTTAGGATCCTTGATGGATTGCTGGAATCCACTCTTGGTCTATGAATACTATTCACGACTATCAATATACTATCCTAAAGGGTCAAACAAAATATCGCATTCAATAATCTTCCTTATTATGGTGAATAAGCATATAGGGCATGGTGGGACCCACCATGAGGTCTGAGAGTTGTCTAAAAATTGTTGATCACTAATAAATAAATAAATATATTCATTATTATTCTTATATAGAATAATTGGGTTAAATTTATTTATTAAAATTATTTTTAAGTATTTAAGAAAAAATAATGAATATTATTATACAAATGAATATTATTTTAATATTCAAGATTAGTTTAATATTAACGGTAATTATGAGTCGAGTTAATGACTTAGGTTCATCACATAATATATTTAATATATATTAAAATTATTTGATAAAATATAAATAATATTTATGACATGGTTAGTTCATCATAATTATTTATTTATTACTTATTTAGAGGGTATTAAATATATGGGGGTCAGGGAACCTTAATCAGGTATTTTAGACATCCACTATATAAGTCAAATAGAATATCATTCCCTAGACTATTCATCAGTCAAAATTTATAGCTTCTATCTCTTACCTAATCCTATAGAGGTAAACTCTCTAATTGGGATAACGATCCGAGAACACCTTCATGGATCGAAGGAACGAGATCATAGTGATTGTATAAATGTTGAATAGGTCATCAGAGCTCTGTGCTAGCACTCAAAATTCGATGAATGATGTGTGTGTGAATTATTGAAGCAGTTATGAAAATTCTACCAGGTTTTAGCATAAGATCCTTTGAAAATAGTCACCGGTAATGAGAGATAGATGAGCACTCTCCAATTAAAATGAGTTACTCATTATATTTTTATTTTTATTTTCTAATTAATTCACACAATATCCTCATACCTCTTTTGGGTCTCAGATCATTAGAGATAAAAAGTTTTATCACTCCAGTGATGGAAATTTTAAATTCCCATCCAACCATCTTTCTCTTTATGCCCCGATACCATAAGTCAAAAGAGAATAAGGGTATAAGTGGAAATTTAATTGAGTCATGTAGTTATTTTTAAAAAATGAATATTATTATGATCATGGTGTATATTTGTGAAACTAACCGAATGGGAAAAAAAGAGGATCATGTGGTATGATTTTTTTGAGAAATTTTTTAAGAGTCATGAGTTAGAAATTATATTTCCTAAATTATTCAAGTTATGGAATTTCATGGGATTCATTATATAGGGATCTAAAAAATATATAGAATGTGTGCTTCTGATATTTCTGTGAAACTCGTAAAACTGATAGAGGAATAAATATTGAGGCCTAAATTTCATACCATATAATCTATATTTTTTGAGCTTGATCATTTAGTGAATCATATTTATTCTTGAGAATTGAGATATAAATCCACATAAAATTATGTATATTCTTAGTAGGATTCATTTGAATATTTTAGAGTCTCATGGATAAATATTATATGTATTTTTATTGAAGTAACCAAAGCTATGAAGAGATATTTCTCAATCTAATTTTATATATTTTTATTTTAGTAAAAATCTTCATGGTCCAATGTGACTCTAGATCAGAAGATTAGATAATATTCTCATGCATGTAATATTTTACTCACTTTTTTTTACAATTAATAATCTATAATTGTGGTGAGTATCCAATCATGGAAAGGATTATTTTTAACATGAAGGGGCCTAACAATGTAAAAATTCTTGTGTAATTTACACTTTCATTGTATACATTTTTGAGTGATGTTAAGAATTCATATTTAATTTAATTTAACTTTAATAAGTTACAAAGGTTGGTTTAAGTTGGAAGAAATTGTAAAAAATAATAATTTACATAGCTTCATCCCCCCCTTCTCAGTGGAGCAATCTAATCATAGGAACTTCAACTAGTATCAGAGTAAGGTATCTATATTAAAATCATTCAAGATATGGGAATAGATTTTCTAAATTCTATTAATAGTATGTTAGTTCCTGCATTTTATGGGAAAACTTCCAAAATTTTAAGAATGGTATGTTTCCATATCTTTTATCCCTTGGATTGGAGATTATAAAAAATATTATTGTTATTGGTTTTCCACTAATTGATTAGGATACACCAATGACCTTCACTGATAAAAATAATTTAGAGTTTGATGGTAAGGAACAAAATTCAATTATTATATCTTTATCATAAAAGGTCTATACAAAATTGATGGGTCTTTAATCATCCAAATAAATACAGGACAAGCTGGAAAGAAGGATTGAAGGTAACGTGAAATTCAATGAAGCTAAATTAAAATTTTAGAGGAGTAAATTTGAAGACATAAAGATGATATATGAATATAACATTGATGATTATTTTATAAGGTTCAATGAAATTATAATCAATGTATTAGGGTTTTGTGAAATTTTTGAATATTCTACCATTATCAAAAAACTTATGAGAAACTTCCCAGACAAGTTGGACATTAAGAGCTATACTCTTGAAGATAAATAAGACCTCTAAGTTGATTAATTACATAATATTCACATAGCCAATGATATGAGAATACTCCCAGCATTTAGTAAGAATGTTAAATATGAAATGGTTTTTGAGTACATGTGAAAGTTGAAAATTAAATAAAATATTGATTATGTAGATTCAAGTGAATTTGAAAATGAAGAGGATGATAGATACTATCAAATAATTATTGATCTTATTTTAAAGAGGTTAAATAATGGATAGAGAAATAAAAAAAAGGAAAGTTTCCACTTATATGCAACTAATTCAATAGAATTGGGCATTTATTAGTTAATTTTCTTAAGAATAAGGGACCATATTTTAAGCATAAGATGATAAAAAACCTTAAAGAAATAAGTTGGATAAAAGCTTAATATAATCATCCAAATGTGAAAGAAGCAAGAATATATTTTCTATAATTAAAATAATAAATCTGATGAGAAAGGAAGGATAATTTTATCATCTATATATCCATGAAATTTAAATAGAATCCAATGAGAAATTTACTAATTTCATAGATCATTTTGAAAAAAAATTATTTGACACTTAATGTTGTGAAGAGGATGATTTAGAATCAACTGATCTAGAACATATATTAAAAGATGAACATGATTCATGTATTAAACAGAATTCCAAGTTCAAGAAAGAAAAGAAACTAAGGTTGAAATAAAAAATGAACTTGTTTTAAGAGAATAATGATATATTCAAGAAAGAATCAGTCTACACTGGTGAGATCAAGAAGTTCCAGTTAAAGGATATTGAACATGAAAATATAATGAAAGATCTTGAAGGTATACTTTCTTTTAAAGAGTATAAATTATATAAGATTCAAAATAAGTATTTTTATCTAATAATGATTTGAATAAGATTAAATAGAATATCAAAAACTCTATTAAATTCAGGTTTGAATCCTCTAAAGTGGTTGGGGGACTTGTATAAGAAATTAGGTTAAATGTTTACTTGATGAATATATATAAAAATATATTTTTACTAATCCTATAGGTATAATCTATAAGATTGTTAATATTAGACCAGGAAAATGGGGATAAACATCCTCCCATATCAATATATTAAAATAGGATTTATTAAATCCATTAAACTCTCAAATATAAGTAAATTCAGACCCATATAATGTAGCATGAACAAAAATCTAGACAACATTTCAAGTAGAATTTCTATGATCCTAGAATATTCAGATTATAAGGTTATTTCTAGTATTGTATATTTTTTGAGAATAAGGCCTACACATGCTATCACAACATGTCATTTCCTATAAAAAGGCATGAATTCATGGGGAATTATTCAAATGAGATGAAATCAGATTCTCAAAAAATAAAAGTTCCGAAGAAAAATATTTTCAACCTACTGGCCCATAATAGATTTGAGTGTCTTAAGGAAGTGTGTGAAATGTTTGTTAAATAGGGTCATAGTGTAGTTAGGTTTATTAAAAGTTCTCTAGGAAAAATTCCCAATTCTAAGAAAGAAAAGGGAATTCAAAAAACAAAGTAAGATATAACATTTATAGTTGAGGTTACATTAAAGGCCAATCCAAGAACCAAGTCATGGATTCTTAATAGTGTGTGCTTTTCCCATATGGTATGTGATCCAAAGATTCTGAAAATTATTGATAATATTGAAGGGGGGTTATTCAACTTTATTAATGATTGTTATCTAAAAATTAATGTAGTTGTCCTAGCTAAAATTGAAGCACAAAATCTAAAATCAAATGATGTTTTGTTTATGGAAGGGAAGAAGCATATCCTTTTAAGTGTTAGTCATCTATGTGGTAATGGTAATGAGGTTATTTTCAAAAATTAATCGTGTATAATTAAAAAATTAAAGGATGTAAGGTTCATTTCAAAAATAAAAATAACAAATTTTAATCTATTTTTATTTAGAAATCCAAACGATTCATTTTATTTGGGTGTAGAATAAGAGATTATACTATGTAATAGTAGTATTGGTCATATTAGACAAATAATACTAAGAAAAATTCAGAAACATAAAGTTGTGAGAGATATTACCAATCTGAAAATAGAAATTAATGTTGTTTTCGGATATTCCATAAAGGGTAGATTACTCATAAATATCACAAGAAGGTTGAAATTCTTTCTAGCAGACCACTATAACTCATTCACTATGATTTATGTGGTCAAATAAAGAAAAATTATATAATATATAATTTAAATTTCATCAAATTCATTTATTATTAAAATCAAAAGACCAATGTGGTGTTTTTTAAGCTCAATTTAGAATCCAATGAGATGTTTAAAATTATCAAGAGATAAGTTAAAAAAGTGTTGGGACTCTACAACAAGAAATTGAGATCTAATAATGGAAAGGAATTTAAATCTGATGAATTTGAAAGCTATCATTCTTAACATGGAATCAAGTATAAATTAGTCACCCTATATACTCCACAAAAGAATGGTGAAAGGAAAAAATATAATTATTTTTGATATGGGTAGGACAAAATTAGCTGAATATAAAATCACAAAAAAAAATTGGAGAGAAATTTTATGTATATCTGTATACATTCATAATTGATGTATTTTTGAGACCTAAGACACATTTTACTTATTATGAGTTGTGTTATAAGAATAATCCAACTGTCAATGAATTTAAATTATTTATTAGTCTGTGATTTATAGATATCAAAGGCAGCAAATTGAGGAAGTTTAAAGAGAAATATGATGATAAAATATTTATGGGATACTTATCTAGTGTAAATGAGTACAAGTGATGGAATAATAAATGAAAAAATATTTATGAATGTACTAATGTTAACATAATTGAAAATAATAATAAATAATAGGTATTTTATAAGGTTGAATATTATTTAACCCAAGCTTTTAATAAGCATAATTTTGAAAACTCGTTTATAGAATAAGAAGAATTTGAGAATAAATAATTGATATTGACTTTGATAAGAATTTTGATGATGATGATATCATTAATAAATGTTTTAGAGATAAAAGGTTGTAAAATAATGTTGATATAGAAAATATAATATGAAATAAGGAGGAACCATTCCAAACTATAATGAGACTGAGAATTGGAAAATAAAAATATCTTATATCACATATTGAACCAAGAACTATAGCTGAAATTATTGATCATGAAGATTGGATACAAGTAAGGAATTATGATTTAAATAAAATTGATAAAAACTCTAATTGGGGTATTATTCCAAGGTTAAAAGATAAAAATTTCATTATAAATAAGTGGGTGTTTAGAAAAAATGAATGAGAAGGGTAATGTAATAAGAAACAAAGCAATATTGGTGTTCAAAGGATATACTCAAATGGAAGTGAAATAATCCTTTATGAATGGTGAAATAAAATAAGAAGTGTTTATTTATAAACCAGAGGTATTAATTATATATTTCTATAGAATAATTATGTGTATAATGGGAAAGGAATAGTATGTTTTGAAATAGTCTCTTAGATCCTGGTATTCTAAATGTTATGGTTGTCTAAAATAAATGGAGTTCTCAAAAGGGAAGGTTGATAGTAACTTGTATGTGAAAGAGTTTTCTATATGTCTATTGATTTTCATAGTGTATTTTGATGATATTATATTTGATATTGAAAAGTTGTATCTCTATGAGTAGTTTTATGAGAAGATAAAATAGTATTTTAAGATGTCTTTTCTAGGAGAGTTAACATGATTTCTAGGTTTATAGGTTGAGAAAATATCTAACTAAATATTCTTAACCTAAGAAAAATATACTATAAATTTATTTAACAAATCATGGAAAAATCAAGATAATTTTCCACCCTAACTTCAGTTGGAACAAAACAATGTTAGGATGAGAATGGAAATATGGCTAATCAAAAGTATTTTAGAAGTTGTTGGAAACTTGTTGTATTTAATAGATTCAAGGGATGGAATCACTTATGTAGTGACACTTTATGATATATTATAGAGTGAACCAAGGGAGTCACACATTATTAGAATAAAAAGAGTTTATAGATATTTAAAGGGAATAGTAAATTTTGGGTTGTTATGCAGATGTAATAAAATTTTGAATTTTCTTAGCCTCACTAATGCAGATTGAGAAGGTGAATATAAAAAACAAAAGATCCACTTCAAGTGAAACATTCTTCATTTTTGGGATTTGTGTGAGATGGTATAGTAAGGAGTAATATTTAGTGACAACTATCAAGGTTTAAATAGAGTATGTGTCTACTACTCATCAATGTACATAGGTTTTATGGATGATTATATAGTTAATAGATTTTGAGGATGAAATTGAAAATCCATTAAGGATAATTTGTGACAACTAAAGTGTTATTGGTCTATACAATAACCCTATAAAACATTCCAATTCAATGAATATAGACACATGATATCATTTAATTAAGTAAAGTGTGTCAAATTTAGATATTAGGTTAGAATATATTTCTACCAAGAATAAGCTTTTAGATATCTTCAAAAAAGGTATACCAAGAAAATTATTTCTATATTTTAGGTTGGAACTCCATGTTCAACCCTCTAATCTTAATTGAATATGTGTCTAAAGTAAACCCCATGGGTATTTGGATTAAATTAACAAAGTGGGATAAATAGTGACACAATTCTTTACTAAAGGGGATCTTAACACAGATAATTTTTGTTCTTAGGGGAGTGTGAACTGCATGTTCATCTAAATATATGAATATTTAAATATAGGGGTTTCATATAGAAGTGGGGAGAATATGTTTGAATTTAGAGGGAGTTAATCTAAGTAACATATCCATAATTACTTGTCACCAAGAAATAAAATTATTTTAAAAACATTTATGTATCCACTAGTGTAGTGAAAGGTACTTCTTATAAGATATTGGATGAAATTTGATGATTCTCATGTGACTTTGAGGATTATGAATAGATCCAGGTTTATTTAGAAGATTTTAATGATGTATCTAAAAAATTAAAAAGGGTAGATTGAAGTTCCATTAGATTTTTTAATGGTTTTAATTTGTTTTAAATCATTTTTTAGGGTCATTGTATGTTGTTGAGATGTCATTTAACTCTGTGATAAATGTTATTGATATGTTTTGAATTGTACTTGAGATATTATGAAGTGATTATAAGGTTATTTTAAAGGAATCTGAAATTTTGCGTAATAATCATTTTCTCATAATAATGATATCTATAAGGACTATTCTCCCATAAGGATGATTTTCATATGAATTCCCAATCCATAATCATGAATGGATATGTAAGAAAGAAGGGACATATAATCATGAAGTGTGTGTGAGCTTTAAACCCCCCATAAAGATCATTACATGTAGGAATGATACTCTAGGGATAAGCTGCTAAGGATGGGCCCATTGGAATGATATCATAAGGATGAGACCATAAGGACGATCCATAAGGATCATTTTACCCTTATGAGAATTTTTAATTTCAATATTTTAGATAAATGTTGAAGTTGATCATCAGTGGTTAAAATATCATATTTAAAATATGATTCAAGTTGAATCGTGTGAGTATTCAAAATGGGATATCTCTATGAATATATGTCTGATGTTTCAAAATGATTTTAACTAAAAATTAGTCATGAAGTTCAAATCTAATTTTACTAAATATGGATCACAAGAAAATCATTCTAGTATTTGAGTGTGATGACGCTTTATTGGTCTAAAGTTAAAATAATCGATTGCATCTAATTATACAAGTATTCTAGATGGGTTTTCAAGTGTGGGTGTTCAATTTTTTGAGTTTTCAACTTTTTTTCCACAAATTATTTCCTCTCTCTGCAAGAAGGTTGATGATTATAATGAGATCTAAATATAATTATATCAAATGAAGATAAAAATTATATCATGTATCTCTAATATTTATAAATGGTTTATCTATGAATTACTCTCTTATAGAGATCGAATCTAGAGATTATTCTTGAATGTGTTTTACTATGAATTCAAAAAATATGAATGGTAGAAGTGTAAATATATAGGATAAATATAGTTATTTTGAAAGAGAATATATTCTAATGATCATAGTGTGTTTTTGAGAGCCTAACTGAATGATAAAAATAAGAGGATAATGTGGTTTGATTCTATTGAGAGATGTTTTGATAATTTTGAGCTAGAGATTATATTTACTAAATTATTTTAATTTTGTAATTTCATGGGAGTTTGTATATTGGGAGATACCAAAGAGAGACAATGTGTACTTTCGAGATTTATGAGAAATCAAAAAATCTAAGAGAATAATATAGCTTGAGGAATAATGTTCAGAAGATATAATCTATAAATACTTTTCCTTAATCATTCAGTGAATAATATCTAAAGTTGGGAATCAAGATACAAATCTATAGAAGATTATACATGTAGTGAGTAGGATTTATTCAAATATTTTGGAGGCTCATGGAGGAATATCATATATATTGTTATTCAAATAACTAGTACTTTGAATAAATCTTTCTTATCATGATTTTACATGTTTTTATTATCGTGTGAATTCACACAATTCAGTGTGATTCTGGATCAGAAAAGTTTGATGTTATACTCATGCATATAATCTTGTACTCACTTGTGCTTTTAGTTAAGAATATATGATTGGGGAGAGTAACCAATCATGTAAAGGAGAAGTTTTCCCACAAAGGGTTCGAACCATATAATTTTTTTTTGTTCTTTTCACTTTCATTTTTTTCTTTTGCGGCTGAGGTAAATAATTCATGTTTGAGTGAATCATACTTCAAAAATTCATGGAGGTTTATTTATGTTTGAATCAATTGTAAAAAAAAATATCACCAGTGATTCATCCCCCACCCTTATTAGTGTTTCAATCCAATCTTAATAACTTCAACATCTATGGGTATTTTGGGTGAAGTGGTATTAGCCTCAATACATGGAATAGGTGAGACAATCTCAAGTGTAGTAGGTGACTAAGATTTTTTAGGAACTACATATTCTCTACAACTTTATTCCATATTATCCTCATCATTTTTCTCTATAATCACATGTGTCACTATGAACCCAGGATCCTAAAACCATATTCTTCTATATTTTCTAGAATATTTTGAGTGTCCTCCATCACCATCACTGATTGATTTTACGACTCTGTAATTGTTATAGGTATTCCCATTTTTTTAATTATGTATAAATCACAATTATTCTTAGAAAGGTGTGATTCAATGTCATTTAAAGTGAGTTCCTTGATTTTAAGGAAATTTATGGTGTCTTGGGAAAATTTTGACACTCTTAAATTAATGAAGGGTTTTATTTCAATTTCCTCTTCAATATCAAATGTATTTTCCTCATAAAAAGGTTCAAGATGATATGCATCAAACACATTCATTCTCACTTTGGGTAAGAAATATTATAAACTCGCAGGAGAGGGATTCAGAATCACATCAATTAATTGGGAAATTTATAGTGTAGGATTTTCAAATGTGACAGGAACTGAGGAATCAAGTTGTGGTGTAGAGGATTCATCTATGGTATTATAATAATAAGGGTCAATCAAATAAAACTCATCATCAAGATCATGAAATTAATTTTTTTCAGATAGAACCTAAATTGTTCTTTCCTCCTCCTCCTCCAATAGCCCGAAGGCCTTCATTTTTTATTGATTTTTGATCATCCACTTTTCAAGGGGTGAGGTGGAACACTTACAAGGCCCTTAGGCGTAAGTATTTCATGGCCCATAGGCCTTAGAGGAATTCATTTCTCGTAGGCTTCAAACATTACATACAACCCAGACTAACTACATAGAACTGCTCCTCCCCAGCATCTTCATCATGAAATCAGCTCTTCACCTTCGCATGGATGTTCGGTTAGGCATTCCCGTGCATGCACAGGCTTGTCCCGATGGTAGGTGTCATTCCCTCTCATTATTTCATTCTGTTTAGCTTCTGCTATGGTGAATGCTCATTGCTCATCCTCCTTGTAGAGCTTGTTTCTTGTAGGTTTTCTGGTTTGCATCTACACTTAAGGTGGCCCAAAGGCCTTGAGATGGCCCAAAGGCCTTATTGACCTGAAGTCCTGGGTGGCCCAAAGGCCTTACTATACTCAGGGACCAAATTGATGGCCCAAAGGCCCAAACGGGGGCATATTCCCGGCTGCTACAATGCCAAACAGTGTCTGCTAAAGTTCCCGCTACAGTACTGCACAGTTCCCGCTACATTACTGGCTATAGTGATGCTACAATACCTGCTACAGTACCTACTACAGTGCCCCCAGAAATTCTACCTCCACCTAGATTTGATCCTCGGTCACTTGGATGCACTTATGGAGTCCTTACCAACTGGGCTAAGGCACATGTGCAAATTATTCTTTCCTCATAAGAATTATTCTAAGGTATAATTTCAAGTGGTAGTGAGGAGGATAATTTTAAAATTTAAATCAATTTATTTTCTTGATATTTCATTCTAAAAACTAAATTTACATTTCTTCAATATTTTTTTTGTGCAAACCAAATTTACATTATGTTATTTTAGAAGTTCAAACCTTTTATTTACCTCATTTATAACAGTAAACATCGTGTGCTATAATGTTGAAGAGTTTGGTTCACACAATGATTGATCAAATTGATTATCTTCCTCTAGATCTTATGATGATTAATGTTATATAAATTTTTGAGATTGTGTGTTTAATTTTAGAAAATTTTTGAAAAAAAATTCAGCACAGATAGAGAACATGAATTACTACTTTTAGTAGTTCTGAAAATATCTAGACTTTGTGAATAATTAAAGTTGGGTAAGAATTAATATTAGGATATGGTGATTAATTATCCCTTGTTTCATGATATTGACTTGAATAATTATCATTAAAATAAAACAAATTACCTAGAGAAATCATAAGTGGTGAAAATGGTAGTCCATACTGTGCACTATAGGCATTTAGGTTGGGGTGTTGACCATGCCATTTCAAACATCTAGTAATATATAAGTTTCCTACAATGAAAAAAATACCTAGAGTTGTAATTTTAATTATTTTTTGTTGTTGATTAACCTAAATCACTCTCTTGGAGGATCTTTTAATGAAATAATTCTCCCTAAAATGGGTACAGAAATTCAGCGCACGCAATTTCAACATGTCAAATTTAGAAATTTATAAATCTATAAATACTTTAGAAGAGGAAATATGTTCTATCTAATAGGGAGAATGTGTTTAAGAACTAGTATTATCCCCTTTAAATATTTTTCAGGTCGGAAAAATTTCAGTGTGATTAAAAATAAAAATTCATTAAAAAACTCTTAAAATAAACTAAAAATAATATAACAGGGGGAAGATAGTAGGGATGGATGTGTCATAATTTTGAGTCATGTTCAAGTGTATGTCATTCAAATTATTTTATTCCCACATATAAATAGGTATTCATTTAATTTTAACTGATTCTAAATTTAATTAAAATACTATAGATTATTGTTCTTTGATGTTAGAAAATACTCTAATTTTTCTCACTAATTATTCAATGTCATGTTATCTGATGTTATAGATAATTTGTGAATAAATTAAGTGTTGAATCACTTAGTGAAATATTAAGATCTGTTTCTTGAAAAATCAATATTACTATATGTGATGAGTTCACTCATATAATTTCACTTTTATGTATTTTAGTGCATTTTTGAAGAGATATTACAAAAAATATAAATCTTCCAATTAATATATTTATTTATTTTTAAATCTCATATGTGAGGCTTATGACTCTCTCATGCACACAATAAAATTATAAACAAATCAATTATTTTATGTTCTCCCATCCATGATTACTTATTAGGTATCACACTAATGACACTAAAACATGTATGAAATCTCATATGAATAAGTGTAGGCACATTAATAATTTAATAAATAAGAAACCAATTATAATGATCTAACATATAATTAAATTTTTAAATTAAATAAATTCATGAAATTATTTTTATGTTCATAAAAACTCACTATAATGAAATTATCCAACCATCACACAAATAAAACATGAAAAAAATAGAAATAACCATGCTCGTGTCAATGAAAATATCTTCTCAACCCACCACTGATGATTTCATATTTAAAACATCACTCCTTTGTTCACCACAATTCCAATGTAGACCACTATTCATGTTTTTGATGTGTGAACCCCACTGTCAATTGAGAATACACTTGGAATTTTCACATAATGAATGTTTTGAATGATCATTATGCACATAAACTATAACCACAAACTATAAAAAAAACTGTCAAAAAAATGAACACCACATGAATCATCCCTCATGTGTAGTCAATGATGGAATCCAAACGAGTATGGATGGTTGGATTCAAGTGTGGAAATTGGGATAGGGAGGCGGTTTTAGGCTAAGGCTCTACACATATGGAATTAGGTGACAATGAGGATGGTGGCTAGTGTGATGTTATACTGGAGTTTGGGAACTGCATAGGTATGTATGGAGAGGAACTAATGGGTAAGGGTTAATGGAGGTGTGATTCACATGAGGTGTGACTAGGATAATGATGTAGTGTAGGCGATAGAGAGTAAGGATGTGCAGTGGTGTAGTTTTGTATGCATAGAAGGAGGAGGTGGGGAGATGTGGCTCAAATTGGTGCATAAAAAGAATAGGAGATGTTGTGAGGGAATATGATCATGACTAGTGATGTAAAACCTCTTCAATTTTTATGTTAGTAAATTTTAGGTGGTTTTTATTTTATTTTTTAGTTTGGTGGATGGGATATTTTTAAAACCGAGGTTTTGATTGAAAATTTAATATTTGTAAGATCATAAAAGTATTTTTTTATATGTTTTGGGGATTGAGAGGTGTCTAAGGTGTTCACATAAGTATTGGGAGCTTCATGTTGAAATTTGATAGTATTTGGAAGTTCTTTTCTTGTGGAGTTGGTTTTTTTCACATAGTTTATAATAATTCATGCAGAAACCTGAGAAGGAAGTTTTTTTAGTTTCGTTTTTATAGTGCATGGTTGTTTAGCATAGTAAGGGAATGGTTGGGTGAACCTTTAAGGATTCCAGGGGAAATTGTGTGAGGTGGATTGGATCTGGGACATGGTTCATGGTTATAGAGAAAACCCTAAAAAATATTTTAGGGGTTTCCAGAGCTAATCCACATGGTTTGCACATTTTTGGTAAACCATGTAGACCAACCGCATGAGGTGGTATATTTAGGGACAGTGTTGACCTCCTGGTTGGCACACATTTTTCCAAGCCCTACACCCCTTAAAATTGTAATTTTAACCTTATACCCTCCCACTTTTATAACTTAAACACCCTCTCCCCCCCCCCCCCCATTTTGACATAGCAGCTTCACGCACATCCTTCTTCTCCTCTCCCACTTCCCTTGGTGGATATCATTTATTCATTGTCTGTTTTTTTTTCTTTATGGTCCCTTGGAGGACTAGAGGTAAGGGGAAATCATTGCCTCCTCTCATTCCTCATTTATCATTTTGTCAAGAGATAACTTTAAACTTTAATCTAATATGACATATTTCTAGGTATTTTATCTAGTTTCTCATTTTCTCTCGTTTTAGGTGGGATCTTATTAGGCTAATGTAGATGGTCCCTAAATTTAACTCATATCCTCACTTTTTTTCAAGTGATGTTCTGTGCAGTCATGTCGTACTTTCTATACATTGACCTAATTTGAATTAAATGATTTAATTGTGCCTTGTCTTAGTTATATTCCCCAATAATATTGTTTTGAGCCTAATAAAGTTAGTGGTTCCATGTAAATTTTTTATTTTTAAAATATAACATGAATATAGAAATTGTAAATTCATATGGCCTCATGAAATGGGAAATGAGGTTGGGGGATTTCATTGGTTATGTGAATTAGTAAATTATGTTACAAATTGATAAAAGAAAATTCATATTTTGATCAATGATAATGAAAAGTAATTTCATGATCATAAATGACCAGATATGGATCTTTAATTATATTTTTGAGTTCTTTATAAAATAAAAATTGAATGTAATGGGAATTTTGAATTGATAGTTCATTATTTTAAAAGGTTAAAGGGAAATTGTAACTTGATATCAGGTTTGAAATGGTGAATATTAATGTGTGAAATGGGTTTGGTGTATAAATGGTAAATTATGATGAGATGGTAAGTAGGAAGTGGGATGGTAAATTTTTATAGCTTTTATAAAATATCATTTATATAGATAAATGGTAAGCATTGGTTTGTAATGGAGTAAAGGAACCTTGTGGTGTAATATGGTGTTATGTGTTATGAACTACCTTATGTGAAATAAAAACAACATTGGAGGAATTATTGTTTCTTTGAATGGAAAATGTCATTGGGGAAGTTTTTTATTTTATATAGGTATATGCCTTGCATAGGTCTTGAACTAAGTATATATAAAATGATTATAGTTTTAATTATGATACTTCCTAAATAAAACTCTCATTATGGGAGGTCATGAATACTCCCCATTTGGAGTTTGTGAATACTCCCTATATGGAGGTCATGAATACTATCTATTAGGAGGTTTTGAATACTCCCTATGAGGGGGGTCATGAATACTCCCTATGGGGAGATTTTGAATACTTCCTATGGGGAGGTTGTGGAGCTCTAAGGAAAACAATTAAAAGGGTAGTTGTGATACTAATGTTATAATGTGAAGTACTTAGAGACACCCTAACACTAGATGAAGTTGGTATGGTTGATCAAGATCATGGTCTTGAGGATCTAAAGTGGTATAGACCAATCTAGGGTGTCACTATAAAGCTTGGGCATTGGTGGTTTATAATTATTTTTAATTAAATTAAAAAAAATTAAAAAAATTAATTGTATATCTTATACATGTAATTATTTTATAAGACTAGTTATATTTTGGAATGTCATTGGTGGTGACCTACTAATTTTTACTCACACCCTACTCAGGCTTCCATGGAACTTGGGTACCCCATAATATGTTACTTTCTTGATGGACTAGGATTGGGAAAATTCGGTGCTTAATGTTATGATTACTAGGATGGAGCATGGGAGTCGAGGACTGGTCCAGGTATTGGGACCATTTTTAGGGTTATTTGTAGTTTTATATTTTGGTATTTTTGTTCTGTATATATGGTATATTGTTAATTTATGACCATCTATCATGTATTTTATAGTTTTATTTTTATATAGCATGATTTATTTTGATGGTTTTTCGGCACTCTCTTGGGTGTTTGTTTTTCAATTTATATGTATTATGTGCATGATTTCTCTTATTTTTTATGTTATTTTACTCTAATATGTGGTTATAGTCACCCCATAATACAATAATAGACTTGTGATGTTAGTATATAGCCTTTGTAATATGGGGATCCATGCCTATAGTTTGGTGGCAACTACCAGTTCATGTACTGATTTGTAGTTTGGGGCAGTGGGACATCAAAAAGCGATATAAAATGTCCTTTTTTTACTATTTGGGAAAGGTACATATGGGATAGGATGTTTTAAAATCATGGTATAGAACTTGTGTCTGGGACTAACCACCCCACCTATGGGGGAAGTCTGTGTCACCAGGATGGGATTGTTTTTAATATTGTTCTCTTTTACTATTGATTTTATTTCACCTCAAGTGGCACACATTATTATAAGGTTATTGGTTTATATTATTTTAACTATTTTTTAGTATGGAAATAGGGAGTGTTTTCATGAATCATATCCGGAATTTAGGATTCACATGTCATTATCATAACTACATGCAATTGTTTGCCTAGGTTGTGACATGGATCGATCATTTAAAGTGTATGTATCCATTTATTTGGTGTTTTCCTATATAAGTGTATGGTGTAATATTATATAGATGATATTATAAATGTATAAAATAATTTTATGTGATATTTTTCATTTATTATTATGAGTTATTGGATAAATTAAATTTAAATTACAACTTATAAAGTGTCTTACTCTATAACTTGTAATTGAAATTCCATTTAATTGATCATCAATTGTGAAACTTTTGATTAAAGTAAATAGTAAAAAGTAAGTTACATGGTCACTTGTCTTGATTTTTATGCAGTGTTGGCTAAATAAATTTTCTTGTATAAATTAAAAAGAATTTTACTCTATAACCGGGACTTGAAATTTCATTTAACTGGTCCTTTTTTCTAGAAAATTCTGGTTTATGTAAAATAGAAGTGTAAAATTTTGAATCCTATATTTGTATATGATGTGGAACTAGTGGGTAGTTGGTGTTTAACCATGTGAATGGGTATAGGGGGAGACTAAGAGTTCCCGGGTTATATGATATCCCTATAATGCTAGATATAATAAAATATTAGAACGTGTTCCTATTATTAATTTCCTTGATCTGTGAACTTGATACCATTATGATGTGGGGTGTACAGGGTAGAAAAATTTAATGCCTATTGTGGTTTTAGTTTTAACAGTGGCCATAATTTTGTGGTGTGATGTGACTAACTATAAACCCTTCAGTTATTCCTGACCTGATAGAGTGGGTAAAGTGGTCTTTGTTCGAACCTGTGTGTGGTACCCATGAGTGGGTGAGTACTTTTAGAATATTAGATTTCATGTGTCTTGATATGGGAGTATGAACACATCCTATGATTTTTTGTATTTGAGAAACTTTTATGGTAGGACTAAGTGAGAGAACCTAATGACCATGATATGTGACCCTATTTTGGTAAATTCATTTTTGGTTATGATCAAGGGTAATCTGAAAGAGTGGTTGGACTAGTAAAATAAGTTCTTTATGATGAGGGGAATGAGATAATTCTTATATATAAGACCGATGTATGGGTTGAATTATTAGTGTGTGGTAAAAAGATAGTGAAACACATTTATAATGTTTGGACCTAGTTTCCCCATGTTTTTTAATACCCTTGAATGAGTATGAGTAAATTCATGTGTACATAATTGGGTATTTTTGTTATTGAGATTGTTTTTAGAGGGCAGGGTCATTCAGATACCAAGCCTTGTCAATTTTTGGTGCATTTTATAATGAGATGGTAGATGGTGATCCTAGATGGTAGAATCCATTCCAAGTAGAGTGAATTATTTGGGTTGAATAATAATGATTAGGTAATGGGTGGATGTATAAATATTTTTGATATGGTAAGATACTCTGGTTTTGAAATTTTTTTAGGTTGATTTTTCTTGATGAGACTGCCATGTGGTGGATTCATGAATAGTATCATAGATTCATAAGATAGTTTTGATGAAATGTGACTTGTTTGAGCTTGAGTTGTATCTTTATGATTAGTTTTCATGGGATCATGAATCATTGAGTTTTAATGAGATTAGTAAGGAAAGCGTGCAATGGGGATGTGTTATGTCATTTGTCTTATGGTTTTTGTGGTATAAAAGTGTTTACCTTTTGTGCTTAAATTTTTTTAATCAATGCAAGATGGTTACATTTAATTTTTGTGGGTCTTAAATTGGTGATTAGTCATGTGTGGTTTGAGAACTAACATAAGTACAGTGAAATTCTTGAGGGCAAGATGACCTGGGGCCTTAGTTGAGGATTGAGAAATTTCTATAGTGAGAATGACAATATAGATGGGTCAAGGTGTGGTATAATGGTTGATCTGAGCTTGACCCTTGTTAAGGGTCAACATGCAAGATAAGTGTATCTCAGGTAGAGTGACATGCATGTGTTAGTGATGAATCATGTTAAGGTTATGTTTTTGGACCAATATAAGTGAGTCTATAGGTTGTGGATTGTAACAATGTCTAGTTGTGGGTATGGTCCTCATTTGAATGAAATTTTGGTGGATGCCAATGTATAGTTGAATATGGTTTTATCTAGTTTTATGGAGAGAAAGGTATTTGGAGTTTAGATATAATTTTTTTTGGAATTAAAACATTATCATTGAAATCATTGTAAGATTAAGTGATTCAAGAAAGCATCGGATTAGGGGTGCTTCAATTATTGTAGTACAACATGATGGAATTTTAGGTCGATTGAAGACCTAGTCAGGGAATTCCATCAAGATTCAGGTTCAAACTATGATTTTCATGCATGAACAGTCTTGATATGACTTGTAATTTAAGTAATATTGATCGGGAAATTTGATAACATTTCGATGAGAATGGCTGAGCATTTTGATGAGATTCATCCATAGGATTCCAGATGGGTGATGTTGTGTTTGGTTGGATATTATGGGGTAGAGACCACATTAGTCACATCATTGGATTTTGAGATTTTTTATTATGAAATTACAATGGTGGGAGAACCATGTATTAGAATTTTCCCTTTTAGTAGAGTTGTATAGTGGTAAACACTAGATTCTAGCAAAGGAGTCAATTGGATCAACGGTAATATCTCAAGATATATGGGTGTCATAGAGAATTTTCTCAGTGTTTCAATAAGTAGTTTTAGTGGTGGATTTTGTTTTATAGAAATGATAATCATGTGTTTGAGATCATTCTAGAGAATCTTGTATAGTGCTCTGGAGTATAACGTGATAAGATGTTTAGGATTTAGAAACTATTGTAGGTTGGGTTTGTGGTTGAATGTTCAGAAATAAATCTTAGGGATGAGAATTATTAAGGTTGAGAGGTTGTAAAACCCATTCCCTTTCCAATTTAGGAAATTTTAAGGGTAATAGTTTTTTTTATTTAGTGGATGGGTCATTTTTAAAAACAAGGTTTGGATCAAGAATATGAGATTTTAAATTCCTTCAAATGATGTTTTTGGATATGGTTTGTAGATCAAGAAGTGTCTTGGGTTCTTGGATAATTCTCAGGATCTTTGGGTTTAATTTTAAATTATTTTATTTTTTGTCATAGGAATATAGTTTGGTGTTCATAATTTAAGAGAAATCATGTACCACCCTAAGTGTGGCGTGTTTTCCATACAGTTTGTATAGTGAATGGTTGTATATAATGGATGCAACATGGTTTGGGGGAAACCATGTGGATTTCAAAGGAAACTGTAAGAGGTGGCTTAGATCTTAGACTTGGTGTATGATTTACACATGGTTTCATAAAAACCATGCGAATTGTTGTAAGGGGTTTAGAACTGATCCTCATAGTTGGTCAACCATGTGTGTTTTTCCATAGTATTTCTTTATTTCAAGTGATGCATTGTGCAGTTCTACTAGAAATGTCACAAAAAGACCTAATTTGAATTAAATGATTCAATTATTACTTTTATTAGTTAGATTCCCCAATCACAATGCATTGAACCTAAGAAAGAGATATATTTTAAGTAAATTCCCTTATTTTAGAAATTGACCTTGAATATAGAAATTGTAAATTCATATGCCTTCTTGAAATGGAAAATGAGGTTTAGGTATCTCATTGGTTGTGTGAATTAGTAAATTTTATTTCAAATGTTTAAAAAGAAAGTCGTGTTTTGATATATGATTATGAAATAGAATTTTACAATAATTGATGATCAAAATTAAAGATTCAATTCTTTTTTTAGTTTCTTAAAAAGTAAAAGTGAATGAAATGGGAATTTTGATTTGATGGGTAATAGTTTTAAAAGGTTAAAGGGAAATTATAATTTTATCTCATTTTTGAAATATTAAATGTTAATATGTGGAATGGATTTTTCATATAAATGGTAAATGATGATGAGATGTTGACTAGGAAATGGAATGGTAAATTTTGATGGATTTTATAAAATTTCTTTGATAAGGATAAGTGGTAAAAATGGTTTATAATGGAATAAATAAACCCTGTGATGTAATATTGAGGTATGTGTTATGAACTTACTTATATGAAATGAAAACACCAATGGGCCAATCTTATTTCTATGAATTCAAATTCCCTTGGGGCGGTTTCAATTTTATATAGGTATACTTCATTAGGGAGGTCTTGAACTAAGGATATGGAAAACACCCATAGAGGTGTCCATGATACGTACTAAAGAAAAATCCCATTATGGGAGGTTGTGAATACTCCCTATAGGGATGTTGTGAATACTCTCTACAGGGAGGATGTGAGTACTCCCTATGGGGACTCTATGAATACTCCCTATAGCGAGGTCATGAATACTCCCTTTAGGGAGTTTGTGGAATTCTATTGAAAATACCTGAAAGGTTTCTCATGGTAATAAGGTTGGAATAGTCTATACAATGTGATCAAAGACACCTTAGAAATGATTGAAGAAGGTATACTTGATTGGGGTTATGAACCTAAGGATAATAGTGGTATAGACTGATGTTGGGTGTCACTATAGAGAAAATACAGTTATGGTTTTTATTGATTTTTAATTAAATTGTTAAACTATTGAAATTGTTTAATTGTGGAACTTTTTCATACAATTATTTTATTAGACTGGTAATATTTTGGTACATCGTTGGTGGTGGCCTACTGAGTTGTACTCACACCCTTCTCAAACTATCAGGGCACTTAGGTACCCGAGAAGATGCTACTTTCTTTCAAGACTGGGATTGGGTAAATTTGGTGCTTGATTTTTGGCTTACTATGATGGATCATGGGACTCTAGGAATGGACCAGGACCCCTGACCACTTTTAGGGTTGTACCAAATTTTATCATTTGGTCTTTTGGGTTATTTATATATTTTTTGTTATTTATGTACTAATTATGTCCATGTGGTGTATAGTTTCATTTTGATATAGCATTGTTTATTTTGATGGTTTTTTAACACTCACCTGGATGTATTTTTATCACATCATCTAGATGATGTGTATTATTTCCCTTATTTATCATATTATTTTACTCTGATATGTGGGTATAGTATTCATACTATACCACCATAGACCTGTGCTGATAGTCGATAGCCTCTAGTGTATAGGAAGGTGCACCTGAGGTAAAGTAGAGACCATTGGTTCAAGCATTGATTAGTGGTCTAGGGCGGCATTACATTATAGGTGAAGAGGTGGATGGATGATTCATGAAGGGTGGGGGGATGGTTCGGCTAATGGTGGATAGGGATAAAGATGTAGTGGACTTTTGGTGTAGTAGAAGATGGGAATGGATTGATATGGATCTCCCCTCTATTTATTGTATGAATTGTTTCATGAAAAATGGAAGACAAAATCATATTCAAAAAAATAATATGTAATTAATTAATAATAGTAAAACTAATAATAATAATAATAATAATAATAATAATTTTATGATATAAAAAAATAAAAAAAAAGTTATAAATAATTTGAATTATATATCTATATATACGTAAATAGATATACTAAGAAAATATAAATCATTAAAATAAAGTTAGATGAAATTATAATTATATACATAATAATAATAATTACAGAAGGTCCTAAAGGTTATGAGAAAAGGAAACAATACACAAACCCCTGGACTCACAATGACAGTTCATACCCCCTTTAAGGGTTGACTCACTTTATATCAAGATCGTTACATTGATTGTTCTGAAGGCTCAATAACAAGGATACCATTACATGGGTTTGCACCCCTACCTACGTCACTCATATTTCATCTCCTTGTATTGCCACCTTAGTCACCACCTACATGCATCACTACATCATAAATCCCCCATGGTGATGTTGGTTCCTGGCGCAGCAGAAGCATGAATATGTGGGTGATATATTAAAATTTCTTTTAATAATCATTTCTTGAAACCAAGAGCAAGGATCTTGCATGTAAATTTTATAATTAATTTATTTAATATTAGAAGAAATAAATACCTAGAATTTTGAATTTTCTTCAATGGTAAATATTGATCATTTGAAAAAAACCCTTTCAGATTACCTTCATTTCACTGTGAGGATCCATGGATAGAATCCCTCTAGCGGTGATCCACACATGCTCCTATGATCTCTGAGAAACACCACTCAATCTTTGGGTGCTAGTGCGTCGAGTCGAATTTCTGGTGTTGTTTTTTCTTGATAGATCATTCTTTGGTATTGAATAAATATCTCTTTCACTTCTCGTTCTTGAGAGGGAGAGAGAAGGAGGAGTTGAGAGAGAATTCGTTGTGCGCAATAATTCTCTATTATCATTTTTTGGATGATCTGCACAATAGACATAGTCGCTTATTTATAGAGTTGGGATTTAAGTTAAAAATATTATTTAATTGCACATAGTCCATTAAATAACATTTATTACATTAATAATTCTAATTCTGTATATTAATAATTATATAATTAATATTTTGTGGTGTGCACCAACTTACACAATAAAAAATATTATATAAGGGTCTTGCTAATTAATATTTTTCACCAGACTCAATCTTGGTCAGTTTGAACTCCTCTAGAATTTATTGAATACCTAAATAAATGTTTTATTCATAAATAAATATTTTTTTCAGTATCTAGAAAATATTTATTTATTAAAATATTCAATAAATAAAATAAATATTTTATTCACAAGTAGACGAATAAATATTTATTTAATTTATGCGATCAATATAACTTGAATAAAATTATTCCTTGAACTTGAGAATAATATTTATTCCATTAATTAAACTCAAATATAATTTAATCAAGATCAACAAAAACACTTAGTGTGTGACCCTCTAGGATTCTTTCTCATTGGAATTAGGTGTTCTTGCTTAAATTCCAAGATTACTATCTAGAAACTAGTCATGGAACCTAAGAGAAATAACTTAATGTTGCAACATTGACAACCACATATGAATGCTCATTGTGTAATATAATCCCTTTATCAAAATATCTCATCAAGTAGGTTGCACATCCGTGTCACCAACCTATATGCTCGATATTTCCTTCTTTGGATATCTAAAATAAACATGTCATTACCCCCATGTCCATGGAATTTAATGTGATGGTTCTATTCCAATCAAAGATATGATATATCATCTTCCATAAAGATGGAAGGTACAAATTATTCCTTGACTTATTCGTTAATGACATGTCACTAATGGCACACCCAACATATCCAACTTATTCATGAACTGTTGTCGTCATGGTTTACGGAATACATCTAAGTATGCGAGTTGTAACATGCATTAATAATAATATTAAAGTCTAAGGACCATCACACATGCTTGTAGATAGGAATATTTGATGACACCAAAACATACAGAATTCCTACTGGTGGGTCTATTCTCATAATCTCCCATCTTGGTGATTACCAAGTGAAAACTTCATGATATGAATCCTCATCTTCTTTCTCACCTGAAAATATATATACTATGTGTCCCATCATAGCATGTTATCCAACTACAGAACATTATTTGATAATATCATCATAGCACATAAAGGTTATCATCATAATGGGGAACTACTATGACCATATCAATGTGATGGGTACTCAAGGAAATTATTACATTATATTCATGAAGAACATCAAACAATATGTAATAAGAAGTTTTATTAATATTCAATACATTGAATATACATGTAATCAGAGTAAAAATATTTAGTCCTAGGACACCAACTCTAAAAAACTCCTACTTGGACTAGATCCAACTACCTATGACCTTCAGTTTGCTAGACCTCACATGATAGTCATGTTTATACTGAGTCAAAGATTTATTCAATGGGTTTGCCACATTTTCTTCCATATAAATACTACTCACTACAACTTCACCTCTCTAATAAAAATCCTTCAAGAGATGATACTTTTGAAGTATGTTCTTCTTTTTCTGATGTGACCTTGTCTCTTTTGTAAGAACTACCACTATAGTATTATCACAATAGTCTGTGATATGATATTTACTACTAAGTATCACATAAATCTCTTAGATGAAGTTATGCATCCATACTGCTTCTTTATATACTTCAAAAGCTGCAATATACTCAGACTCTACTGTAGAATCTGCAACCATAGCCTACTTTGAGCTCTTCCATCTCACAATACCTACATTCAAAGTGAAGATGTATCCCATCTATGACTTCATGTCATCTTGATGAGTTTGGAAACTAGAATCTGCATATCCTCTGATGACTAGTTTCTCATCTCCTATATAAAATAGGAACATATCCTTAGTATGCCTCAGATACTTAAGGATAGTCTTGAATACCATCCAATAGCGGTCACTAGGATCATCTTGATATCTTACTACCGTACTTAATGTATAGGCAACATCTAGCTTATTATATATCATAGAATACATGATTGACACAATCGCAGATGCGTATTGACTCCTTATCATTCTATTTCTTTCCCCATGTGTTTGAGGACACATTTTCTTGGAAAGATGGATTCCATGTGACGTTAGAAAAAATACTCTCTTGGATTGTTCCATACTGAATTTATTCAGTATCTTGTAAATTTATGCACTTTGACTTAGGCCGAGTAATCTATTAGATCTATCATGATGGATCTTGATCCCAATAATATATGATACCTCACCCAAGTCCTTCATAGAGAATCATTTATTCAACCATACCTTAATAAGCTATAATATTGGTATTTCATTTCTAATGAGTAATATGTTATAAACATATACTATTAAGAAAACAATTGCACTCCCACTAAATATTTTATAGACACACGACTCACATTCATTATTTATAAAACAAAATTTCAAAATGGCCTCATCAGAATGAATGTTCTGTGACCTGGATACTTTCTTTAATCGATAAATGGATCTTTCCAACGTGCATACCTTATCGGCATCCTTTAGAGTCACAAACCCTTTAGGTTGTTTCATATAGATATCTTCCTAAAGGTTCCTATTAAAGAAGGTTTTTTTTTATATCCATTTTCCAAATCTCATAATAATTTATATCCTTAATGGAAATTATAATTCTGATGGATTTTAGTATTTTAACTAGTGAAATAGTTTCTTTATAGTCAAATCCTTAATGTTGTTCAAACCCTTTTGCAACCAGTCACGCCATATAGGTACTGACTTGTCCTTCCATTTCCAGTTTCTTCTTGGATACTCATTTATAACTAATGGTATTTACATCTACTGGAGGGTCTGCCAAAATTCATACTTGGTTTTGGTACAGTAAATCCATTTTAGAATTCATAGCTTCTTTCCACTTGGAAACATTTGTACCACTTATTGCTTCCTTGTAGGTTATAGGATTATTATTATAAACTAATAATGAGTCACCATCCTCAGTGACTAGAAATCCATATCATTCTAGTTCTTTAACCTCTATAGTACTCCTATGCAGTAATTATGTCTCTGGAAAAATTTACTCTTCCATGGGGATTTGTGGAATTTGTTCCTATTCCAACTCTTTTGTATCATGAACCTAGATTTTATCCAAGTATATATCTCTCCCACTATCTATTTCATAGATAACATCCTTTTCAAGAAATCTGGGACATCTATCAACAAAAACCATTTTTTCTGAAAGATTTTATAGGTAGTATCTCTTTGTTTCTTTAGGATTTCCTATAAAGAAACACTTTGTGCCTTGGGATACAAGATTGTTAGCTGAAGAGGCCTTAACAAATGCTTTGCAACCCCACACATGTAAGTAAGACAACACAATTTTATTTCCATTCCATAATTGGTATGGTATATCATCTATTACTTTAGTTTTCACTCGGTTTAGTACATATGTTGTTTTCTGTAACAGATATCCCCAAAAGAATAATGGATGGCTCGCATGATACATCATTGATCTCACCATGTCTATCAAGGTGTGGTACCTCCTTTCAGTTACACCTTTCCACTGAGTTGTGTTAGGAGGAGTGATTTGTGATAAAATCTTGAACTCCCGTAGATAATAAATGAATTCTTGATTAAAATATTCTTCACCACAGTATGAGTGAAGTTTCTTAATCTTTTGACCAAGTTGTTTATCATCTTCATTCTTGTATTCCTTGAATTTTTCAAAATAATCTGACTTATACCTCATTAAGTAGACATATCCATATCTACTGAAATCATTAGTAAAAGTTATTAATTATGAGTACCCACACCTTGCTTCAATAGGAAATGGTCCACACACATTGGTATGAACTAATTCAATAATCTCTATATCCCTTTCACCTTTCCCGTTAAATGGGTATTTGGTCAATTTTCCTTATAAACATGAATAACATACACCAAGTGGTTCTAGTTTAAAAGAATATAAATATATATCTTGATGTAATTTAGTCAAGTTATTTTCATTTACATGACCTAGCTAGTATTAACAAAGTTGGGGGTGGTATGAGTCATGTGAAGTAACTTCGTTATCGATTACCATTATTTGGTTCATGTAATCCAACACATAAAGACCATTATTTAAATGTGCCTTACCATAACAAATCTTATCTTTATAAAAGAAGAAACATTTACTCCCAAATTTGAAAAAAAAACCATCCGCATCAATTCATGAAACAAAAATAGTGTTTTTGGTAACTGAAGAAACATAATAACACCCCTTTAAAACTAAGATCATTTCAGTTGGAAATGTGAGTTGGTATTTTTCGATAGCTACAACCGAAAGTTTAGCTCTGTTGGATGCTCAAAGATATACCTCTCCTTAGAAAATATTTTCGAATCTACTTGGTTACTATATTTGAATATATATATATATATATATATGAGCATCAAAAGCTATATATGATACCCAATTTGTAGAAATAGATATATTTCACTCAATAATAAGTGCACCGGAATCTTCCCCTTTCTTCTTTCACTGAGTATAGTTTTTCTTCTTGTCGGCCTTCTTGCCACATGAGAAACAGATAGCATCATGTTCCCTTGCTTCCCCCTTGAATCTTCCCCTTGCTTATTTCACTGGGTATGAAGATATGGCAAAGACTTCTCAATGTTTTTCCTTTTAAAATTCAAAAAAAAATCTGGAGAAGATCTCAAAGAGTGATGCTAGAATGAGGTTGGTTCCCAGTTCTTCAGGAAGTTTAAACCCTAGAAACTTTAAATGCTCAATGTATCCAATGAGCTTGAATACATGAGGCCCAATAGGGGAACCCTCTCCAAGATTTCTCTGAAAGAGTTCCTTGGAAATATCAAATTGTTTTTATCTAGCTCTCTCCTGGTAAAGACCACAAAGGTGCTCAAGCATTCTATATGCATCCCTGTTTTCATGAGACTTCATTAGTTCGCTAGAAATCGATAAAAGCCTTAAACATTGAACATTGACCGCATCACTCAAATTTTTTTCATAGATAAGGAACTATTCATTAATCACCTCTTTAGTAGGTAGACCAGGCATTGAGGATTCAAGCATATAAGATTTCCATTCATGGCGTAGCACAACCCAAAGGCATCTAAACCAATCTTGGATGTTACTTCTACTTAGGAGGTTATCTTTCTCCAATATTGATCATAGGGATAGTTTGGATGATGAACTTTTCATTTTATTATACAATTAAAAAGAGTAGATTATTAGTACTTTTCTTGATTAAAAAATAAGTGAGATATAATAAATTAAATTTTTTTATTTTTTTATTTATTAAATCTCTCACTATTTTATCAATTCTCAATATCCCTCACCATTGAACTCATAATGTCTAGTTTCTTTAACATTCTAGTGGCAAGGATCCCAATTAATTTTCTTAATGATCTAAACTTTGGACATAAAAACCCTAATAAAGTAATTAGCTAGGAAGATTTGCTAACTATGGACTTGCATGTCCTTGACCTGTTGAGTGGATTCCCCTATCCTGACATAGATTTCCTCTGCACTTACCTCCAAATTTGTATTGAATAGACTTTGTATATTAAACTTAATACAATTTTGGTTAAGTCAACCTAAAACTCTCATGATAACTCCCTGATAAAATTAAGTGCCCAGACTTTGGCCATGTACTACACTTAGTTCTATGGTTCCATTCCCAATCAAGTAATGGGAGGCCTAATCTAAATTAATATTTAATTGAGGAATTTTAATTTATTATGCATACATTTTAACTTTTTTATCCTTTACATGTATTTTTAATATTAAGTGGATGTTAATTAATTAACCACGTTGGAAAAAGCATTTAAGCATAACTCATTTATTTAATATCCATATTTACACATTAATTCATTTATTTATGTGATAAAGGCCTTGCATCCAGGAAATAAATAATTTCATAGACAGAAATAATTAATTAATTAATTAAATGACTCATTCATGAGATTTATCTAATGGTTGATTTAATGAGCAGACATTAAATCAACCTTTTACCTAGGAGAAATAACTCATATTTCTAGTCTTGTAATGAGTTACATCATTCCACCTATCCACTTATTTGTCACCTAGGTTGGCATCATTATGGGTCCATTTTGAACTGCCTCCATATGCCTTGGGATTCTCCATTAATTGAAAATATTTATTACTCACATGCATGTGAGGGGAACCAAATGATTAGTTAAAGGGGATTATATAAATATCTTTGGACACATAGGCCCTACATAATTATGGAGGGAGAGATGAATCATAATACATCATTTAATTTAATATTAAATAATTGAAAACTCATGTAATAAATTAAATTAAAACATCCAACACATACACAGGTCTTGGTTAATATCATAAATGGTCATACATGCAATGAATATGTAAAAGTAAATAACTAGCATTCATTTTTTTTATTTGTTCTTTTATTATTTAAGATAAACAAACTTGCATTAATTAATTAATTTATTAATTCCCTATCATATTAATGATAATTCAATCATATTTGGAGATATCCATCATTAATTGAATTCATGGAAAATAAAACACAAGACCAATAATGATATTTTAATTTACAATATATTAATTGAACATTTATAATTCTTTAAAACCATTCTTAAATTGTAAAATACAAAATGGTGTGCCAATCAATAAAATAAGGTTTTAATGCTTCAATTTCAATTTTACTGTAATTTTAATTTTTTTCATTAGTGGGAGACTACAAGGAATATACATGCAACTACACACCATGTACCTTGGTTTCCATATATTCAAGCCACATATCTGGGGCTTCAGTGTGTTGACTCGAATGGACTACATGGTGTGTACATACTAATTAAACACCTTGTATCCACTTTTCATGTGTTAGGTTGGCCCAGTAAACATATGGTGTGCAATAAAAACACCATGTGTAATTAATTGTTCAGTGCATCTAGATACAATGTGCATGGGTATATGATCACACCACAATTCATTGTTTCATTTTCACCCTTACACCACTATGCTAAACTTGTTTTATATTGAAAATTATAAAAGTAATAACAAATTTAATTCCATGTTTGAATAATTTATTTTGTGTTTATCACTATTAAAAAGGGCAATGTTACTTGTTTTGATGATTCCATTTCAGGAGGAGGTGATTTGGAGGGCCCATGATGATGTCCAAGAAAAATGGGCCAAACTATACAAGATCCATGCACACTAGTGGACTCAACTGCATATTTCAACTAAACCGTGCATCCAAATGGGTTGAAATTTCATGGAATGGTACAAACTTTAATGGGATGCCTTTCATATGAAGGAACTGAATCCTCATTCAGCCTCTACAATTCCCAACTAACCCTATCTTTTCAGCACACCGAATCTGCAAGAAGTCAAAAGTGGTGTGTTGTAATCTATCCATATCTCGAGATCTAGTTGTCAAAATGTTACCAAAATTTAGGTGGAGACATTAAAGAGGTGTTAAAACATGTTTTTGGTTTCGTATAAAGTGATATTTGACTTTAAAGAGGTCGAAAACTATGAGCCAAGTGGTTTTACACAATCTGTGTGCCCAAAACCACCTTCCATTTTGCCTATAAAATGGAAGCTTGGTCTCCTAATTTGTAAGTTAGAACTAGAAGTGAAACTCTGAAATTTTGAAATCCTAGAGGATTCTCCTCATTATCCTTGAATTTCTATAGGCCCTTATCCTCATAGGGGTATCAAGAATGAAGAAGGAGTTCCAACCGAGCTTCCTCCTCCTCCCGATGTTGAGCTAAATGGTGGGTTTTCGTTGTGAGGGAACTACACACATGTCAAGGGAGTTCCAATTATTATTTTAGCTACTTTTTAGAGTAATTTGGGTGTGAAAACATTTATTTTCATGTATCTTACATAATTATATATTTAAATTCTTTTTTTGATGCATGTGATTGAGATACTCTTAATTTCTAACTGATCGATGTGAGGTTTTGAGTGCATGACTTGTGTTGTTCTGATTGTGTAGCACAAGAATCATTTTCATACCGACCTTCTTGATATTTCAATATTATTTGGAATTTATTATTCTATTCATAAGTTCTGGACCTTGACAATATGATTGTTATGTCAAGGTTTGGTTATTTAAGTATTGAAATAAAATCTTAGGAATTAATCAGGATTCCAATTAATTTCAACCAAGGAAATACTCCAAACCTAAATGAATATCTATAAAAAATGAAATTGAAATGTTTGTATTGAAATCACAATGAACCCTTTTATCTCATATTTTTCAAAATCTATTTGGTTTATCAAATTTTAAGCTTCCAATTAATACATTTCATCCTAAAAATATTTTCAAAACAACCCCTTATTTTAGTAATTCTTATTAAAAATGCGCACTCTAAACCCACCAACGCTCCTTGAGAGATGACCTAGGGTCTTCCCTAGACTGAAAATAAACCTTAAAATCATAATCAATTTGACATGTCGCAACATCATGTTCAAATTTTGGTGACATTTCCTGTAACATCCCAAGGTTTTCTAAAAATAAATTGAAAATTCTTGAAATTTTGTTTAAGGTATATATTTATAAGTATCCTTTAAACATAATTTTATTTCTCCTATGTTTTGAATTTCAAGAAACTGTCATCTACAATTGTGTTCAGTATGTTATTTAGTGTCTGATGAAACAAACTTGTTTTTTTGGTGAATATTAACCTACCCTTATGAATAGTAACCCACCCTTATGAATAGTAATATGACCCTTATGAATAGTAAATAAGAGTAACATTACCTATTAATAATAAAATAAAATTTAGACATCTTATAAAGTGACAATTTGACCTTAGTAAATGTTTTTGGTATTTTATAAGTCATAAATAATTAATTATAATTAATTAATTAATTTAAAAGAATATTTATTTTCCTGTAATGTATTCATAAATTATTGAATCAATGTCTAATAGTTTTTAGATAATTTTATAAGACCTTACGTAATATTTAAAAGAACTATAAATTTAGTTTTAATCTTAAAAACTGTTTTTTAAGTAAATTATGATTTTTATTAATTATTAAATTAATAATATTTAGAAAATTATTTTTGAAAAATGGACTTCATTTTTGGATTCTACACGTCGAAAAATGGTTGGGGTAAATTTTTGAGATTTTTCTGAGATACTTGAATTTTTTATGAATAGTGGAATCTGATAATTCACAATAAATGCTAAATAATGTATTAATTGAGTCATAAATGATGTTCTTCTGATGTGAGACCACTTGGTTCAGGATTACATTATAAAATTACTATTTCTGTTCATTCAAGACTCACTATTCTTGGTCTTTGGTGAAATTAATAAACTAATCAATTTTATATTATGGAAACCCCTCTCCCCTCCACTATAAAAGCCACCCTTCACTCCCTCTTTTCCTCACACCTCTCAAGCTCCAAGAATTCTCTAAACTCTGCCCAAACTCCTTCCCTATCTCATCCCCCACGTCCAAAAGCTGCTGGTATCATCAAAAGAACAAGCCTAGCTTCCTTAAAAAGGACCTCAAGAGGAGGATTCTAAAGGTAATTTTCTCTCTCTTCTCCTTTATTTTCCTTTCAAGTTCAAGTTTCTTTCTTGATATCTCCCTACCTTTCTTCATCAAAATTGTTCTGTAAATACATTATTATATAAATAATATAATATTATGATTCTAATGTTATATTATATCACCCCACACCCTTTCCCTCTTCCATTTATTTTATTAAAGAGAACGTTGTTCATGAGGTGTTAAATTTATCACCTTCAAAAAGGACATGTTCTCTTCTTCCATTTCTACCTTCAATCTGGTCATAAAACCATTTATATGGTTGAACCAGGTTATAATATATGTTTTATGACTCACATAAGGTTATGGAATTCTTTTTTAATAATTATTCAAATTTATAAGACTAAATGAGGTTGTAATTATCAAAGAACCACTTAAATGATCTAAACGAACATAATTAATGTTTTAACTTATGAATCATCATAATATAAAGCATCAAAGTGATAAATGGTATAATTTATGGTACTGAAAATATGTAAAAAACTACTCCATTCCAATTCTGGAGTTTCACTTCCAATCAACAAGAACGATTCATCATGAACCGATTGTGAAAATCACAAAAGAACTCACCCAAAATAATGCAAGGAACAAAATACTAACAATTAAGGGGTGAAATGGGGTTATGAAATGACCATATAAGATGTTATAAACATGAACATGTTTCTGTAAAATACTAATAACACTCTTTTAACCATTATACAGGAGTTTTAAACAATTTTTAAGTAAGACAAGCCCAAGGTAAGGGAATTCTTAACCCGATTTCCATTCTTTGGGTTAACCGTCTACTTTATTATTTATGTGCTATTTAAATTGTTTGTGTGATGGGTTATATATATATTATGTTTCATTATGTGTGTTTACAGAGTATATTAATATTACATCCACTCTATTAAGTCTCAATTCAAGTATATGATGTTTATAAGGGACTTTTCTTCTAAAATCCCCTTTTTAAAATTCTGTTTTACAAGATTCAAAAGCAATGTTTTTATGCTATTATTTATGTTGTATGATAATGTTTTTGTTATTCGGAATTGTTTATGATGAAGGGTGGGACCTATATTTCCCTCCAATGCATTGGTTATGAGTAAATTGGAGGTCAGTCGTATGGTTACTCCACGTGTAACTACGATGGTTACACAAAGTATGGTAGCCGTGAGGGTTACAAATTTTAAGGTAGCCAAGATGGTTACAAGATTATGTAAGTAATGCCCCAAGATACCTCTATGATTATAATTATGTTTGGTGTGGATCTTGTGTAAATCTCATGTTACACAAAGTAAGTATTTATGGGTGTAAAGCATGTCTTTTGAAAATGTTTTCATACGTCATGCGTATTCATGGGCTAATGTGATTTTTCCTTCTTTTTCATACCTTACTGAGCTTTTGTGCTCATCCCAAGTTTTTAAATAATTTTTCATAGGTTAAAGGATGAGTAATATAAGGAAGGAATACATGTTAAATGTTGAATAATTTTCAAGGAGTATTGTTTAAAGTTTTAATGTTTTATATTCTGAGGAAAATGGAAACTGATTTTATGGTATCCACTGTAAAAATGTGTAATGTTATGAATGATTTTTCTTATTTCTCTAAATATCTAAACTTGAAAAGATCCTCAATGTAAAAGGAAGTGTTTTCTTGAATAAATTCAAGATTATGTATGAAATAAGTGCGGGTTATTACAGTTGGTATCAGAGGATGATTTAGATAAATTTAGGGGTTAAGGTGATGCTAATAGAATACCATAAATAATTTTTACTCTATGTTTAATTTGTTATAGCATTTAAAGATTACCATGTTGCTTCATCTAAGAAATATTTGTTCAGAATGGTTGTCCGCAGAAGGAACTTGGATGCTGAAGAGGAGAGGCACTGACAGAATGAAATCCTTCCTGATCTACAGCCCAGAATGGTAGGGATTGGAACCGATCAGTTTGTGACAGTAATGGCTCAGCTAACGCAGGATATAAATGGTGGTGGAATCCATGCAAGAGAACCAATAGAGGTACCCCAACGGAACATGACAGTGGTGGAACATTTTATGAGACAACATCCTCCTGCATTCAATGGATCTTCTGACCCAGTGGCAGTAGAAGGATGGATTAAATCCCTTGAAAAGATATTTGATGTTATGGGATGTTCGGACAATCAAAAGGTAAGTCTTTCCATTTACTGTAATGAAGGGGAAGCTGATCAGTGGTGGTCAATGGTAAGGAATATCAGGGTTAGAGAGGATTTTGATGCCTTAGTGTGGGATGAATTTAAAAGTCTTTTTATTGAAAAATATTTTCCTAAGGTGGTATGACTTATAATGGAGAAGCAATTCCTTGAATTGAAACAAAAGGAGGAAGATTCAGTGGCTGTGTATGAAGCGAACTTCACCCGACTGGAGAGGTATGCTCCAAATCTTATTCTGGATCTCGATAGAAAAATCAACCGCTTTTACTCAGGATTGAAGACAAGGTATCGAAGGGCGTTGGCCTCCCGTGAATTCAAAAGTTATGAGAAACTTCTCCGATATGCTGAGTGGGTAGAGATGGAATTTGCTGACGATCACATGCATTTTGGAAACAAAGAGAAGAAGAGGTCTCGTTGGCAAGCAATGGGTAAGAATCAACCAAATAAATCTAATGGTAAGAAAATCTTGTTTCCAGTTTGTGAAAAGTGTTGCAAGAAGCACCCTGGGGAATGTATTATCAAAACTAGGAAGTGTTTTAAATGTGGTAAGTTTGGACATATGGCCCGAGATTGCAATGAAAATGATCCAAAGACTAATCCTGATAAGCAAACTGTAAAGTGTTTTAAATGTGGTGAGATGGGTCACTATGCAAATGCCTGTCCAAAGAGGGATCCAAATGATGCAAAGAAGCCAGACTACAAGCAGAAAGGTGTAGTGAGATCCTTTGTGACTACGTCAGTAGGTGTTGGGCCATCCAATGAAGTTGTATCAGGTACTTTGTTTTTTCACTCATATTTTTCTAAAGTTTTGTTTGATACGGGTTCTACACATTCCTTCATCTCTGAGAAATTTTCTAGTAAATTGGAAATATCACCTCAACAAATGAGACCCGAACTTTTTGTTAAAACACCAGGGGGAAATGTTATAGCAAATAGGAATTATAAGAATATTTCTATTGTGGTATGTGGAAAGACTTTACCTACAAACCTTGTTGTTTTACCCTTAGTCGAGTTTGATGTTATTCTGGGGATGGACTGGCTTTCTAATTATCATGCTAAGATTGACTGTAGAGCTAAAGAAGTTGTTTTTCAGAAAGATTTTCAGTTTGTATACAAGAATGAACCCATAAAATTGATAACATATCAGGAAGTTGAGAAACTACTGAAAGATGGAAGTGAAAGTTATCTTGCTCATATTGTTGAAAACAATGGAACTATTCAAATTAATGATGTGCCAGTGGTAAATGAATACCTTGATGTTTTTACTGAGGAGTTACCCAGTGTCATACCTGAACGAGAAGTCAAATTCACAATTGATTTAGTTCCTGATGCTAAGCCAATTTCAAAACCCCCATATCGTATGGCTCCAATAGAACTTCAGGAATTGAAAAATCAGTTGCAGGATTTTCTTTTCAAAGGCTTCATTCGTCCCAGTACTTCACCATGGGGAGCCCCTGTTTTGTTTGTTAAAAAGAAAGATGGTTCCATGAGACTTTGCATTGATTATAGATCTTTGAATAACATCACTGTTAAAAACAAGTATCATTTACCTCATATTGATGACTTGTTTGATCAGCTCTAGGGAGCTCAGTACTTTTCCAAGATTGAATTGAGATCTGGATACCATCAGCTGAAGGTGAAGGGGGATGACATTCCGAAAATAGCCTTTCGTACTAGATATAGGCATTATGAATTTGTTGTTATGCCATTTGGGTTAACTAATGCACCTGCTGTATTCATGAATCTTATGAATAGAGTATTTCATGAGTTCTTGGATAAGTTTGTGGTTGTATTTATTGATGACATTCTGGTTTTTTCTAAAAATAAAGAGGAGCATGAAAAACATCTAAGGGTTGTTTTACAAACTTTAAAAGAAAAGAAACTATATGGAAAATTCAGCAAGTGTGATTTTTGGTTGCAAAAAATTTCTTTTCATGGGCACATTGTAAATAAGGATGGAATAACAGTTGATCCTTCCAAAACAAAAGTAGTTGATGAATGGCCAAGACCCACAAATGTTACAGAGATTCGTAGTTTTCTGGGCTTAGAAAGTTATTACCGATGGTTTGTTAAGAACTTTTCACGGTTATCTAGCCCAATAACTAAGTTAACACTGAAAGGGGTTAAATTTTTTTGGACAGAGGAATGTGATGTTCTTTTAGGAACTAAAGAAGAGATTGGTGAATGCTACAGTTTTGTCCTTACCTTCTCAGAATGGTGATTTTGTCATCTACAGTGATGCTTCTTTGAAGGGACTTGGTTGTGTTTTGATGCAGAATGATCGGGTAATTGCCTATGCTTCGAGACAACTTAAACCTCATGAGCTAAATTATCCCACACATGATTTGGAATTGGTAGTTGTGGTTTTTTCTTTGAAAATATGGAGGCATAATCTATACGGAACCAAATGCCAAATATATACTGACCATAAAAGTCTTAAGTATATATTCACTCAAAAGGAATTAAACATGAGGCAGAGAAGATGGCTAGAACTGATAAAGGATTATGACTGCACGATCAATTACCATCCTGGAAAAGCAAACAAAGTAGTAGATGCCTTAAGTCGGAAAAATCATGCATCATTAACTATGCTACAATTGGAACATGATCCCTTGATTAATGATTTGATGAATTTTGGCTTAGAAGTTATTGCTGCAGGGAATATGTCTATTTTTTTTTCAGGTTTCAGTGCAGTCTTCATTGTCAGACAGAATTATGAAAGCGTAGAGGGAAGACCGTGAGCTACAGAAAAAGGTAGAATTGGTTAAAATGGGTATGTTTCCAGAATTTAATCTTGATAAAGATTGTGTTTTAAGATTTGGAAAAAGGTTGTGTGTGCCTTGTGATTCCCAGCTGAAGAAAGAATTGTTGTGTGAAGCTCATAGTTCTCCATTCTCTGTTCATCCTAGAAGTACTAAGATGTACAGAGACCTTCAAGAGTATTACTGGTGGAATGGGATGAAAAGAGATATTGATGATTTTACAATGAAATGTTTGACATGTCATCAGGTTAAAGTAGAGCAGCAGTTACTGAAGGGGCTGCTTCAGCCTTTTCCAGTGCCAAAATGGAAATGGGAGAATATATCCATGGATTTTGTGGTGGGACTACCAAAATCTTCTCGAGGTAACAATGCGATATGGGTTATTGTTGATCGGCTGACAAAGTCTGCTCATTTTCTTTCTATTCGAGATACAATGACATTAGATCAGCTTTCTCGATTGTACCTCAAGGAGATTGTCAGGTTACATGGAGTTCCTCTTCCCATTGTGTCTGACCGAGATCCCAGGTTCACTTCTAAATTTTGGAAGGGACTTCAGAAGTCTTTGGGCACAGAGTTGAATTTCAGTACAGCTTTTCATCCTCAATTAGATGGGCAGTCAGAACGAACGATTCAAACTTTGGAGGATATGCTTCGAGCTTGTTCAATGGACTATCAGGGAAGTTGGGATCAGCATATTTCATTATTTGAGTTTTCTTATAATAACAGTTTTCATTCCAGTATTCAGATGGCACCTTTTGAGGCCTTGTATGGAAAGCGGTGTCGGACTCCTGCGTTTTGGGATGAAGTCAGTGAAAGAAAGTTGATGGGGCCAGAATTAGTAGAAGAAGTGGCTAAGAAAGTGAGGGTGATCCAGCAACACATGAGGACAGCTCAGAGTAGGCAGAAAAGTTATGCAGATAACAGAAGGAAAGACTTCTCTTTCAATATAGGTGACCATATTTTCCTTAAAATCTCTCCTTGGAAAAGTGTGATGCGTTTCAGTAAGAAAGGTAAACTAAGTCCACGATTCATCGGTCTGTTTGAAATCTTGGATAAAATTGGAACAGTTTCATACCGCGTAGCTTTGCCTCCAATCTTATTTCAGGTACACGATGTTTTTCATGTTTCGATGTTGAGAAAGTATGTTTCAGATTCATCACATGTCTTGAGGCCGGAAGCAGTTCAGCTGGCAGAGAACCTTTCTTATGAAGAAAAACCGGTTCAGATTCTTGATCGAAGAGAACAAGTATTGCAGAATAAGGTAATCCACCAGGTAAAGGTTTTGTGGAGAAACCACATGGTTGAAGAAGCAACATGGGAGTCTGAAAATGCTATGAGGGAAAAATACCCTGAGTTGTTTAATAAGTAAATAAAATTGTGAGGACACAATTTTAAGAAGGTGGGGATAATGTAACATCCCAAGGTTTTCTAAAAATAAATTGAAAATGCTTGAAATTTTGTTTAAGGTATATATTTATAAGTATCCTTTAAAAATAATTTTATTTCTCCTATGTTTTGAATTTCAAGAAACTGTCATCTACAATTGTGTTCAGTATGTTATTTAGAGTCTGATGAAACAAACTTGTTTTTTTGGTGAATAGTAACCTACCCTTATGAATATTAACCCACCCTTGTGAATAGTAATATGACCCTTATGAATAGTAAATAAGAGTAACATTACCTGTGAATAATAAAATAAAATTTAGACATCTTAGAAAGTGACAATTTGACCTTAGTAAACATTTTTGGTATTTTATAAGTCATAAATAATTAATTGTAATTAATTAATTAATTTAAAAGAATATTTATTTTCCTGTAATGTATTAATAAATTATTGAATCAATGTCTAATTGTTTTTAGATAATTTTATAAGACCTTACGTAATTTTTTAAAGAACTATAAATTTAGTTTTAATCTTAAAAACTGTTTTTTTAAGTAAATTATGATTTTTATTAATTATTAAATTAATAATATTTAGAAAATTAATTTTCAAAAATGGACTTCATTTTTGGATTCTACACGTCGAAAAATGGTTGGGGTAAATTTTTGAGATTTTTCTGAGATACTTGAATTTTTTATGAATAGTGGAATCCGATAATTCACAATAAATGCTAAATAATGTATTAATTGAGTCACCGATGATGTTCTGCAGATGTAATCCCACTTGGTTAGGGATTACATTATAAAATTACAATTTCTAGTCATCCAAGACTCACTATTCCTAGTCTTTGGTGAAATTAATAAACTAATCAATTTTATATTAAGGAAACCCCTCTCCCCTCCACTATAAAAGCCACCCTTCACTCCCTCTTTTCCTCACACCTCTCAAGCTCCAATGCTTACCTAAACTCTACCCAAACACCTTCCCTAGCTCATCCCCCACGTACAAAAGCTTCTGGTCTCATCAAAATACCAATCCTAGCTTCTTTAAAAAGGATCTCAAGAGGAGGATTCTAAAGGTAATTTTCTCTCTCTTCTTCTTTATTTTCCTTTCAAGTTCAAGTTCCTTTCTTGATCTCTCCCTACCTATATTCATCCAAATTGTTCTGTAAATCCATTATTATATATATACTGTAATATTATGATTCTAATGTTATATTATATCACCCCACACCCTTTCCCTCTTCCATTTATTTTATTAAAGAGAACGTTGTTCATGAGGTGTTAAATTTATCACCTTCAAAAACGACATGTTCTCTTCTTCCATTTCTACCTTCAATCTGGTCATGAAACCATTTATATGGTTGAACCAGGTTATACTATATTTTTTATGACTCACATAAGGTTATGGAATTCTTTTGTACTCATGATTCAAATTTATAAGACTAAATGAGGTTGTAATTATCAAAGAACCACTTAAATGATCTAAACAAACATAATTAATGTTTTTACTTATGAATCATCATCATATAAATCATCAAAGTGATAAATGGTATAATTTATGGTACTGGAAATATGTAAAAAAACTACTCCATTCCAATTCTGGAGTTTCACTTCCAATTAACAAGAACGATTCATCATGAACCGATTGTGAAAATCACAAAAGAACTCACCCAAAATAATGCAAGGAACAAAATACTAACAATTAAGGGGTGAAATGAGGTTATGAAATGACCATATAAGATGTTATAAACATGAAAATGTTTCTGTAAAATACTAATAACACTCTTTTAACCATTATACAGGAGGTTTAAACAATTTTTATGTAAGACAAGCCCAAGGTAAGGGAATTCTTAACCCGATTTCCATTCTTTGGGTTAACCGTCTACTTTATTATTTATGTGCTATTTAAATTGTTTGTGTGATGGGTTATGTCTATATTATGTTTCATTATGTGTTTTTACAGAGTATATGCATATTCCATCCACTCTATTAAGTCTCACTTCAAGTATATGATGTTTATAAGGGACTTTTCTTCTAAAATCCCCTTTTTAAAATTTTGTTTTACAAGCTTCAAAAGCAATGTTTTTATGCTATTATTTATGTTGTATGATAATGTTTTGGTTATTGGGCATTGTTTATGATGAAGGGTGGGACCTATATTTCCCTCCAATGCATTGGGTATGAGTAAGTTGGAGGTCGGCCATATGGTTACTCCACGTGTAACTGCGATGGTTACACAAAGTATGGTAGCCGTGAGGGTTACAAATTTAAAGGTAGCCAAGATGGTTACAAGATTATGTAAGTAATTCCCCAATATACCTCTATGATTATAATTATGTTTGGTGTGGATCTTTTGTAAATCTCATGTTACACAAAGTAAGTATTTATGGGTGGAAAGCATGTCATTTGAAAATGTTTTCATACGTCATGCGTATTCATGGGCTAATGTGATTTTTCCTTCTTTTTCATACCTTACCGAGATTTTGTGATCATACCAAGTTTTTAAATGATTTTTCACAGGTTAAAGGATGAGTAATACAAGGAAGGAAGACATGTTAAATTTTGAAGAATTGTCAAGGAGTCTTGTTTAAAGTTTTAATGTTTTATATTCTGAGGAAAATGGAAACTGATTTTATGGTATCCACTATGTAAAAATGTGTAATGTTATGAATGATTTGTCTTATTTCTCTAAAGATATAAACTTGAAAAGATCCTAAATGTAAAAGGAAGCGTTTTCTTGAATAAATTCAAGATTATGTATGAAATAAGTGTGGGTTCTTACATTTCCGGGGATCGCTTTGGTTTTTAGTGCGTGTTTTTATAATATTTTTTAAATTTTATGAATATTTATTTGTTTTTTCTTATACCTTTACCTATATATTTGTGTTATGATTTATTTCTTTTGTAGGTTTTTGGCATGACACATTCTAATTCAGGAGATTTTATACATTTAGAACCCAAACCGAAGAGGATCTTACGTCAGCAGCCCCGAGACACACAAGACAACTCTTTGAAGGAGGACACACCACAACTTGAGACTTTTCTAAACCCCTCTTCTTTTGGAACCAAATTAGAACCTGAAATTAAAGAGTATAAAATGGATGAAAACAATCAAACACTAAAAGAACTAACCTCACCTATTGTTGATATCCAACCCACATATATTCAAATACAAGGCGAGGTACCCAATTTTGAACTAAAATCCGGTCTAATTCATTTATTACCAAGATTACATGGAATTACTAGAGAATATCCTCATAAACACTTAAAAGAATTTCATACTGTGTGTTCTAAATTAAAACCTACAAATGTGGATGAAGAACAAGTAAATCTTAGATCATTATCATTTTCATTAGAAGACACTGCAAAAGACTGGATTTATTATGTTAATTCACTAATAAGAGGTTGGGCGGACATGAAATGCATTTTTCTTGAAAAATATTTCCCAGCCTCTCGAACTGCAATAATAAGGAAATAAATTTGTGTGATAATACAATCTCAAGGGGAAACACTTCAAGATTATTGGGAAAATTTTAAAAGGTTGTGTTCACATTGCCCACACCACCAAATAAGTGATGAACTTTTAATTCAATATTTTTATGAAGGTTTAATTCCTATTGATCGTAAAATGATTGATGCTGCTAAAGGTGGTGCACTAGTGGATAAAACCCCAATCACTACAAGGACCCTAGTTGAGAACATGGCGCAAAACACTCAACAATTCGGTTCAAGGTCCAATTTACCCATTCGAGGTGTCCATAAGGTGCAAAGTACTGAATTCTAGAAGAAGGTGGACGTGAAGTTTGAGGAGGTAAGTACCCTTATATGGCAACTTTCTCTCTCACAAGGGAAATCTCAATATCCTACTCCCATCCATTATGGAATATGCTCTTCTGACACCCATTATTCTGACCAATGCCCCCAATTGAGAGAAAATTTTGAGAGTTGTAAGGCAATCTTCTTAGGACACCCCTATAACCCACCCTTTAGGTAAGTTCCATGCTATCCATCCAACTATGGGTGGAAAGAAAACCAAGCTTATAGGCAAGGGGGTATTCAAACTAGCCTCATCAACCATGGAATCAACAATGTTAGAGTAGTCATCCACCACCACCACCCAAAAATTCTCAACCACCCCAAAGGATTTTCCAACCACCCCCTCTAAAATCTGAGCCTAGCCTAGAAGATATGATGAAATAAATAGCTTCCAATAATCTCCAATTCCATTAAACCACCCACGCATCCATACAAGACCTCAAACCCCAATTAGGCCAACTAGATAACTCGGTGGGGGAAATTCAAAGTCACTGGTTGGGTAAACTACCTTCTCAACCAGTAGTTAACTTTGGGGATAATGGAAATCTTATTTAATCACCCATAGGAGTGGAACAAAACTTAAAAACAAAATGAATCCTCTATTAGAGCCATTCCCTCCTAAGTAAACCTCCATCCCAACCATTCAAAATGTTCCAAATTTTGAAAAATCATGTCTTGAGAGAATCCCTTCCAAAGGAAAGAGTGTGTATGTCGATGAGTCTCCTAGACAACCCATTCCTCTTCTATTTCCCCAATGGGCTACCCAACCTAGGAAACAAAAGGAAAGTGAACTTTATAAGGAAATTTTGGAGACTTTCAAAAAAGTGTAGGTAAACATTCCCTTGATTGATGTTGTGAAACAAATTCCAAGATATTCCAAGTTTCTAAAGGATATGTGTACACACCGAAGGCGAGTTCGAGGTAATGAGAAGGTGAGCTTGGGGAGGAATGTTTTAGCATTGACAAAGCCATCACTTCCAACCAAGTGCAATAATCTTGGAATATTCTCAATTCCTTGCACCATAGGGGATTATTATTTTTCTAATTCTATGCTTGATTTAGGTGCTTCTATAAATGTGATGCCTCACTCGATTTACTCTACATTATAGGTTAGGGAACTGAAGACCGCTATAATTGTTGTTCAACTAGACAATCGGAGTACCTCCAACCCTTCTGGGGTTTTAGAGGATGTTCTTGTGATGGTTAAAAATTTAATTTTTTGTCCTGACTTTTATGTGTTCAAAATAGAGGATGATAGGATGAATAGACATAACCCAATTATATTGGGGAGACCCTTCTTGAAAACCACCAAAACCATAATTAATGTCCATAATGGTATATTATCTATGGAGTTTGGTGGTGACATTGTCCACTTCAATATCCTTGTTGTCATGAATCACCCCTTGGAAGAACATTCCTCTCTCTGTGTTAATTCTATAGATGTACTCTCTTCCCTTGAAAAAACTTCATTTCATTCCCCTGATCCCCTTTCTGAGTTTTCTTCATTGATAGAAATTCTAGGAAATGATTTGTGCATTGATTGTTGTATTAGTCTAGAAAAGTTTCATGCATGTTTATTGAGTGATGATTTCTTGAACACTAAGGATACAATGACCATTGATGACACTGCTAAGCTTGTAAAAGCTCATTCCTCATCTTAGGATGATACTATTGAGCAGTTAGATGAGATCAGTGACCTATCACTTTCACACACACTCCCATAAATCCAAAATCCACTTGAATTGGAACTAAAAAAATTCCTCAAGATTTAAAATATTCATATCTTGAGAATGGAAACAAGTTTCCTACCATCATTACAAGTTCACTCCCTCCTGAGCATGAATTGTGACTGCTTGAAATTTTGAGGGAGTATAAACAAGCTTTGGGATGGACACTAGCTGAAATTCCTAGTATTAGCCAATCAATTTGTAGACGTAATATTTTATTAAATGATGAGGCTAAACTAGTGAGGCAGGAACAACGTCGACTGAACCCAAACCTCTTAGAAGTTGTGAAAAAAGAGGAAACAAAATTATTGGTTGCTGGAATCATTTACCGCGTCTCTGACAGCCAATGGGTAAGTCTGGTTCAAGTAGTTCCAAAAAAACTAGACTTACAGTAATCAAAAATGAAAACAATGAATTGGTTCCAATTCATGTGAAGAATAGTTGGTGTGTCTGCATAGACTATCGTCGAATAAACCAATAAACTAGGAAGGAAAAATTCCCTTTTCCATTCATTGAACAAATGCTAGAGAGGCTAGCAGGTAAGTCCCACTACTATTTTGTTGATGGGTATTTTGGATACTTTTAGATCCATATTGCCTCCGATGATCAGTAAAAGACAACATTCACTTTCCCCTTTGGCACATTTGCATATAGGAGGATGTCATTTGGTCTGTGCAATGCTCCAGGTACTTCTCAGCGATGCATGGTTAGTATTTTTTTGGATTACCTGTAGAATTGCATGGAAGTATTCATGGATGATTTCACTGTTTATGGCTCTTGTTTTTATGAATGTTTCAGTAGTCTTGATTTAGTCCTATGTCGCGGTATTGAAAATAATCTCATATTAAATTATGATAAATTCCATTTCATGGTGCGACGAGGTATAGTTTGGGGACATGTCATTTCTGTGGATGGTATCCAAGTATATAAATCAAAAGTGGATGTCATTTCTTCCCTCCCATTCCCCAAAAATGTATCGGATGTGCGGTATTTCCTGGGTCATGTTGGATTATACCGTCGTTTCATTTGTTCCTTTAGTAAGATTTTACTCCCCCTCTCTCGGTTACTCCAAAAAGAAAATGAATTTTTTTTGATAAATAATGTGAGAGAGATTTTAATAAGTTAAAATGGAGTCTCACATCACCCTCGGTAATCCAACCACCTCAGTGGGATTTACCGTTTGAGCTCATGTGTGATACCTATAACTATGTAGTTGGGGCAGTCTTATCACAAAGGTTCGATCGAGATCCACATGGCAATGCCTATGCCTCGTGTACTTTGGACCCTGCCCAAGAAAACCACACCACAACTGAAAAAGAATTCCTTTCAATTGTGTTTTCCTTGGAAAATTCAAGTCATACCTTTTAGGGTCCAAAGTAATTGTATTATCCAATCATGCAGACCTCTGGTATCTTTTTAAGAAACCAAAAGAAAAACCACATCTCATTCTCTAGATTCTCCTCCTTTGGGAATTCAATTTAGAAATTAGAGATAAAAAAGGAGCATAGAATATGGGGGCTAACCACATCAGTAGGATCCACCCATCCTCAAACATTGACTCATCCCCCTATATTCTTATAAATGATATGTTTCTTTATGAGAAATTGTACAGAGTGAAATATTTTATTCCTTGGTATGCTGAAACTGTAAATTATTTGGTAGCATCTTGAATTTCGGCTGATTTCAACAAAAACCAAGCGAGTTGTCTAAAACATGAGTCTTGTTGGTACATTTGGGATGACCCCTAACTTTGGCGCACTTTTAGTGATCAAGTCCTCAAGTATTGTGTTCCCGATAGCGAGTTCTAGTCCATCCTTTGGTTCTGACACATTGTTGCTTGTGGGGGCCACTTTGGTCCCTAATGGACTGTTTGCAAGGTCCTCAATTCTGGTCTCTTTTGGCCCACATTGTTTTATAATGGCCATGACTTATGTAAATCTTTTCCTCAATATCAAAGAATGGAGAATTTATCTAAAAGAAATGAGATACCACAAAAACCATGGCTCTTCAATGACATTTTTTATGTTTGGGGCATTGACTTTATGGGACCATTCCCCAATTCAATTGGTAACTTATAAATTCTATTAGTGGTGGATTATGTTTAAAAATGGGTAGAGTCACGAGCTACAAATACTGATGATTCTAAGGTAGTTGTAGAATTTTTGAGAACCCAAATCTTCTGTAGGTTTGGCTTTCCTAGGTTCATCATCAGTGATTAGAGTTATCATTTCTACAGCCAAACAATGCAATCAATTTTGCATTGGTATGGGGTCGGTCATAGAGTGTCTGCTGCATATCACTCACAGACCAGTGGTCAAGCTGAGGTGTCAAATAGATAAGTAAAACAAATTCTTGAAAAAATGGTTCAACCTAATATAAAAGATTGGAGTCTTAGACTCAATGATTCCTTATGGGCTTACCGTACTGCTTTCAAAACTCCCATTGGAATGTCACCCTATCGGCTTGTGTTTGGAAAGAGTTTTCACCTTCCTATTGATATTGAGCATAGGGCCTACTGGGTAATCAAACAATTCAATTATAATCTTTCAGGTGCAGGTTCTCAAAGTAAGTTGCAGATTCAGGAGCTAGAGGAAATGAGAAGAGATGCATATAAGAACTCTAGGATTTATAAGGAGCGAACCAAGGCTGACCACGACCGTCTTATCCTTCATCGTCAGTTCTACATTTGGTAGAAGGTCCTCCTTTACAATGCATGGATTAATTTTCATCTAGGTAAGATTCGTTCCCACTGGTTTGGACGATAAATTATTACTAACATCACTCCATTTGGTGTTGTCTTGGTTCAAAATGAAGAAACCTAGCAGACCTTCACTGTGAATGGGCAGCGGTTGAAGCACTTCCATGAATCCATTCCGGAGTCCCCTATGGAGGAACTCTAAGTTCAAGAATCATTCTATGAATGACACTTACCAGGTTTTATCCTTCCTTACCACATTCTATTTTATTACAGTGAGGAAAATGCACACTTTAAGTGTGGGGGGATGGGTATATTCCTAGGTTATTTAGAAAGAATTTTCAGAATCGTTTTTTTTAGCTTACTGAAATGTATTGTTACTTTCCCCCCTTCCCTTCCCCTCACCTTTGTTCCAGAATATTACTTTTTTTATGACCAATTTATCATGGAAAATTATTCACATTTAATCATGGAAGTTATTGAAACTTCATGCAGAATATTTGTATCTCATGTTGTTTTAACATAAAAAAATTCTAATGAAATGTGCATTTTAGAAAGAATTAAATATTATAGTGTGACTTTCTTTTGAAATTTAGTTCTTTGTCAATGATATAAATAGTTGTATCATTTCGAAACCTTTGAGAAGAATGGTGCCCTTTTTGTGAATAGTTTAAAGAAAAATTGTGTCACTTAATCTCTCCACACATTTTTTCACCCAACCATGATGTGTGAAAATTTATTACTTAATGGAAGGTAAATATAAGCTAGGTTTATTTTTATATACTTTCAAAAATCATTTTTCCATTCGCTCGTTCCTTATTCGATCTATTTAATTATTGTACTAGATTGACCTATGCATGTTTACCTATTATCTGAATGTTGTACACCCTTAAAAAAATGGGTTGTATATTGGGCAGGTCAAAACCCACCCTTCTTAGACTTTTGATCTTGTTATAACTATTATAATTAGTGTCGTGAGGAGATCAAACAAGGGTTGGGAGAAGAGTGTGAGATTTGTTCCAAGTGAAAATTTTGAAAAAAAATGAGGAGAGTGATGAAATGTACATCATATAGGGATATCTAGGTCGGGAGATTATGGTTTGACTTCTGTTAATTCTTAAGTGGGTGGGTTTTGAAATTTAATTGCAAAAGATGTGGGGAAAGTACGGTGGAAAGGATCTTGAAAGAAGACAATTATTAAAATAACTTATATTTACTCAATAGAAAGTGGAAAGAATATCATGAAATAGTTTTCACACACAAGAATGGATAATTAGTTAAATGATTAACTTTTAAATTATTTTATTTTATTGGTATCATACATCTCTTGGAATTTCATTTGGATACAATTTTTGAGACGTCTTTTTCAATGATCACTGAGAATAACTACTTGGTGTGTGTTTTTTCTTTGATCACATTTATATCAGGAATTAAATTTTCATTGAATGTTAAATATTTATGAAGTTTTAAATATCTACATGCATAATTTTTGAAAATGTAACTTTTCCCAGGAGTGCAAGTGTTTAGGTGTGGGGGTGTGATCGTATCGTGATTCACTGTTTCATTTTCACCCTTACACCACTGTGCTAAACTTGTTTTATATTGAAAATTATAAAAATAATAACACATTTTATTCCATGTTTGAATCATTTATTTTGTTTTTATCACTGTTAAAACGGGAAATGTTTCTTGTTTTTAAGATTCCATTGTAGTAGGAGGTGATTTGGAGGGCCCATGATGTTGTCTAAAAAAAATTTCCAAACTGCACAGGATCCATGCACACCAGTAGATTCAACCGCATATTTAAACTAAACCATGAATTAAAATGGGATGAATTTTTTTGTTCTAGTCCAAAATTTAATGGGATACATTTAATATTAAGGAACCAAATCCTCATTCATCCTCTACGATTCCCAACCAACCTGATTTATCCAGCACACCGAATTTGCAAAAATTCAAAACTGGTGTGATGTGATCTATCCATATCTTGGGCTCTAGTTGTCCAAATGGTTCAAAACTTTAGGTGGAGACATTAAAAAGGTGGGTAAACATGTTTCTAGGTTTTTTCAAAGCAATATTAGACTGTCAAGTGGTCGAAAACCATGGTCCAAGTGGTTTTACACAATCTGTGTGCCAAAAACCACCTTCCACTTTGCCTAAAAAATGGAAGATTGGGATCCTCATTTGTAAGTTCGAACCAGAAGTGAAACTCTACCATTTGGAAGTCCTGTATGATTATCCTCCTCATCCTTGAAGTTCTGGAGGCCTATATTTTCATAGGGGGTCAATAATGAAGAAGGAGTTCCACCCGAGCTTTCTCCTCCTCCCGATGTTGAGCTAAACGGTGGGCGTTCGTTGTGAGGGAGCTACGCACATGTCAAGGGAGTTACGATTCTTATTTTAACTACTAGTTTGGATTAATTTAGGCATGAAAACATTTCTTTCCATGTATCTTACATAATTCCATATTTTAATTCTTGTTTTTATGCATGTGATTGAGATACTCTTAATTTCTAACCGATCAGTGTGAGGTTTTGAGTGTGTGACTTGTGTTGTTCTAATTAGGAAGTACAAGAATCCTTTTCATACCCACATTCTTGAGATTTCAATATGATTTGGAAGATCTTATTCCATTTATAAGTTCTAGAACTTGAGAATATGATTGTTATGTCAAGGTTTGGTTCTTTAAGCATTGAAATAAAAGCTTAGGAATTAATCTAGATTCCAATTAATTTCAACCAAGGAATTACTCCAAACCTAAATAAATATCTATGAACAATGAACTTGAAATGTGTGTAGTGAAATCACAATGAACCCTTTTATATCATATTTTTCCAAAATCCATTTGGTTTCTCAACTTTTAGGCATTCAATTAAGAAATTTCATCCTAAAACTATTTTCAAAACCACCCCCTATTTTAGTAATTCTTATTAAAAACGCACACTCTAAACCCACCAACGCTCCTTGAGAGATGACCTAGGGTCTTCCCTATACTATAAATCAACCTTAAAATTATAATCAATTCAATGTGTCATGACAGCGTGTTCAGTATACAGCATGTTCTTTGGCCACACACCATGTAACCTAGTTTTAGCAGCCAATGGCATGACACTTCCTAATTGAATCTTCAATCATTATTTATTTATTATTAAACCTTTAAGAAAATTAAACACTGAATGAACATGATTAATATGTCGATAACAAGTTAATTCAAAACATATTAAATAATTAATATCATGAAATGGAAATCTAACCACAATCATTCATATATCTAAAATCAAATAAATAACTATAAATTTAAGTGTGACTGATCTGATACCACTTTTTGGTTCCTAGTGCAGCGGAAGCATGTGTAGGTGGGTGATATATTAAAATTTCTTTTAATAATCATTGCTTGAAACCAAGAGTGAGGATATTGCACATAAAAATTATAATTAATCTATTTAATATATAAAGAAATAAATACCTGGGCTTAGGAAGTTTCTTCTTTGGTGAATGTTGATCATTAAAAAAGTCACTTTCAGATTACCTTTTTCATGCTGTGAGGATTCAAGGATAGAATCCCTCTAGCAGTGATCTAAACATGCTTCTATGATCTTCGAGCAACACCAATTGGTCTTCGGGTGTTAGTACGGCGATTGAATGTATTATGTTGTTCTTTCTTGATCACTCATTCTTTGGTATTGAAGAAATATCACTTGAACTTCTCATTCATGATAGGGAGGGAGATGGAGGAGTTGAGAGAGAATTTATTGTGTACAACAATTCTCTATTATCAATTTTTTGATGCTCTACACAATAGACATAGCTTCCTATTTATAGAGTTTGGATTTAAGTTAAAATATTATTTACTTACATATCAGCCATTAAATAACATTTATTACCTTCAATAAATCTCATGTCGCATAATAATAATTATATGATTATTATTTTGTGGTGTGCACCTAATTGTGTTATAACAAATATTAGGAAATAGTCTTGTTAATTAATATTTTTCATTTGACTCAGTCTTGGTCCATTTGAACTCCTCTATCATTTATTGAATAACCAAATAAATATTTTATTCACAATATAGAAAATAAATATTTATTAAAATATTCAGTAAATAAAATAAATATTTTATTCACAAGCCAGTGAATAAATATTTATTTAATTTATGCGATCAATATAACTTGAAAGAAATTATTCCTCATACTTTAGAATAATATTTATTTCATTAATTAAACTCAAATATAATTTAATCTAGATCAATAAAAACACTTAGTTGTGACCCTATATGGTTATTTCTCATAGGAATTAGGTGGGCTTACCTAAAATCCAAGATTACTATCTAGAAACGGGTCAAGGCACCTGAGAGAAATAACTTAATGTCACAATGTTGAAAACCACATACGAACACTCAATGTATAATATAATCTCTTTGTCTCAATATCTCATCAATCATGTTGCACATCTCTGTCACCAACCTATATGATTGATATGTATTTCTTTGACTATCTGAAATAAACACATCGTTAAACCATGGCCATGGAATTTAATGTGATGGTTCTATTCCAATAAAAGGGACAAGATATCATATTCCATAAATATGGAAGGGACAAATATTTCCTTAAATTATTCATTAATGACATGTCACTCATGACACACCCAACATATCCAACTTCACCATAAACTGTTATCATCATGGTTTACAAAATACATCTAAGTACATGAGTTGTAACATGCATTATTAATAATCTCAAAGTCTAAGGACCATCACACATGATCGTAGATAGGAATATCCGATGACACCAAAACATGTGGAATTCCTACTAGTGGGTTTGTTCTCATAATCTCATGTCTTAGAGATTACCAAGTGAGAACATCATGTGAAGAAGACTCGTCTTCTTAAGAGTACTCACACCTGATAGTCTATGTATTATGTGTCCCATCATAGCACGTTATCTAGCTGCAGAACATTATTTGAGAATATCATCATAGAACATCAAGTTTCTCATTATAGTAGGTAAAAATTATGATCTTATCAATGCGACATATACTCTAGTACATTATTACATTAGATTCATGAAGAACAAAAAAAATATGTAATAATAAGTTTTATTAATATTGAATACATCGAATATACATTTAATCAAAGTAAAAAATAGTTGGTCCTAGGACACCAACTCCAACAGGTGCCTCTAGGATTCTAACCCTAGACTCTTGGATATGGACTCCAGTGATGAGTGCCACTCAACTGTGGATCAGGCCACATAATAATAATAATAATAGTTATAATCATAATAATAATCACCATCATCGCCATCATCATCATCATCATCATTATCATCATCATCATCATTATAATAATAATAATACTAAAAAAAATTAATAAAATTTTATAATAGAAATAATAATATTATTATTATTACTACTACTAATATTAAAAATATTAATATTAATAATAATATATGGTGGTAATATATATATATATATGATAATAGTATAAAAATTTAATTTATAATAATAATAAATAACTAATATTATTATATAGTAAACTAAAAAATAAAAAAATAACAAAAACACTAAAAAACTATGAAATTAAACTAAAACACTAAAAAAAGTTAATACAATTAATTAAAACTAAAATAAAATTTATAAACATGTTAGTAAAATCCATATGCATCTATTTAAAAATAATTTCATGAAACTAATGATCATTCTCACCAATGAATGAAGGGCACTCCTTCCCTTTATAGAGGCCATGCCCAATGTTCTCTATTTTATAAAACTCATAATCCATATACAATGTATCAATCGCATGTGTTATTTCCCAATAGAGATTTAATTTAGATCATTCAAAAAATATGAAATTCATGTTTAATTAATTCAAAATGGATTATAACTTATGAAAACTATGCAAGGATGACATAGTGGAAGTTCTAGCTAAGAGCACACATTAATTTGGATGTAATGTAGTCTCAGGTTACATCACATGAAAATACTATATGTTGGAACCAATATAATCTTGAGATCATGTTTAAGGAAATTTTGGGAGAAACATAACCTTATTCCATATGCTTTATATGCATATTTTATTTTAAATCCAACATGTATAGCCACATATGTATAAACATGGTCACAACCACATAACACAATCAAATCATTATCACATCCCCATTGTAACATAATATAACCAAGATCTATTACATCCCATGTATGTATACACTATACTTCAATCCATTACATCCCATTATATATACACATGTCATAACCATAATCCATTACAGAATGTACATATATATGTAGCATAAACTTGATCCATTATATCCCCTACATATACATGTTTCATAATCGTGATTTATTACAACCTATATAATCACACATATTATAACCATAAGTTATCATAGTTCAGATATGGGCACATTCCATACTACATCAAAAAAAAGGTCGAGGTAAGGGGAGTAGTCATCCATGTGCATCCTTTGTAACCAATATGTTGGGAACACACCTGAAACCCAAAACCTTGAATGGTCATTAGAAGCATTACTCGAATAGGGTAGTGGGGTGTAAGAAATCACAAAACCATAATGAATATATAAAAACAAACAAAAAATATAAGGGAAACTATATATTTCTAAGACACTAACATAAACTAATTCCTTCTCATAACTCGGCTATTAACACTATCTAAAATAAAATAAATTTCACTTCTAAGTATAGAGAACTGCAAAAATTATTGCTTATCTCCATTCAATTTTTATTATTGAATTATCAACCTTAATAACCCTTATTTAATTTTTATTTTTAAATTACATTAATATTTAAAGATACCATTAGTTTTTTTTAAATTGTTTTTTTAATAATTTAATGATGTTAGTATGTGTAGGATGATGAAGATTGAATATTTTTAATAAGATTCCTCTTAGTGAGAAAAGTTTGAGGAAGCTATATATGATGATTTTTGAAATATGATTTTATTGGGATTAATGAAAATTTTTATTGGTTATTAAAAAACATCCAACTATAAGTTCTTGATGAGTTTGAGATACTAATTGTGATTGAGTAAGAATACTGTTTGATGTAATTGATTAGTCTCATCCTTGTGATTTTGGTTTGAATAAATATACAAGGAATGGAAGTGTCATTTGGATGATTTTATTTATGGAAGTTAAAACTAAGAAAGATGATTCATTTTTTACTAATTAATTAAGGAATTATTTTTTTGTATAAATTTTGAGAATTAAGATAATATTTAGTTCAGGAAGTATAGATTAATTGGAATACTCAATTTGAGTTATCATATTTGTAAAGGATTTAAAAAATTATAGAATAGTTTTAGAAATATTCTTATAGTTTTCTAATGATTTATAAATTATCAATATATGGTTTAAATTGGATAGAGGTTTTTAAAGAAGTTTGTAATTGAGTTTAAAATCCTAGAAATCAAGTTTTTGAAGTTTTGGATTGTGGATTTGGAAATATGATATTCCAAACTTTCACGTATGATTAATAAAGGTTTTATAAAGTCTATGAAGTAATAAATTTTTCCCATGTAAGATTAAACAAGTATTGGATGACTCGTGTGTGATTAAACCCATGGACAAATAAGAAATATACAATCAAATGTAGTTGCATCCAAACTACATAGGATTAGTCATACATTTCATAGGAGTAAATAGATCTCATTTCATATTAAACAAGTATTGAGGATCTCGCATAAAAGTAAATTGGCACTACTTCAGTATAAAAATAACCCATGAAAGATTAAAATAAGGATACATTAGATTAAGTGAGTGTTATAGATTATTATATTAGAGTTTTTCTAGAGTAAATTCATGAAGTAAGGATATGGATGAATAAATTTTGAAAGTTGTGGGAGATTAATTAGTTATAAAAGATGAGTTGTGTCATATTAAATTGACTCTATATAAAATTAATTACAAGTTACATTAGAACAGTTTAGTGGTTCTAGAAGCTAAATCATAATAATTTAGAGGCCACAAAATAAAACATCTATAAGATAGTGATATTTATATGTTTAAGAAAGAAGTTTTGACATTTTATGTAAGAGTTAATTACTCTATTATGAGGATTTTATATATGTTTAAGAAGTGAATTATATGAGTTCATGGAATATTCTAAGAGGTATTATAAGGATGATATTTAAATCATAGAAATGGAGAAATAATTGAAGGTGTGTTTATAAAAGCACACAAATGTAGACATATAAGAAGATGTAGATGTATATCACTAGAGATGATTGCAGGAAGAAAAATAGGTGCAGCAAAAAACTATGTTTTTATTTATTTAACTCTTATTAAATTAAAAATCATAAAACATGTCCTATTTATAGGGATACAAACACACATAAAATTGAATAATAAATATTACAAAAAAAAATAAAAGTCCATGTTTTTTACATTAGGTTCTGCCTAATTCTCCAGCACCAAACATTTCAAGTTTCCAATTTTGAATTTTCCCAACCTCCATCAAAATAATTAAGGTAGGTTCCTACTAAGAGGAAATCCGATTTTATTTTCTAACATCCCCCCTTAAACTTATTTTCCTTGTGACCTGGAAATTTTCATCATATTTGAGTGGTTGATCAATTGGTTTAATGATTTTACCATATTCAATGTCTTCCTTTTGATTATAGCCTTTGGTGGTTTCTATGGAATGAATTTCCTTATTTATAAATTTTCTCCCTATTTCAGCAGATTTAGCTTCCCTAAAACAAACTATATTGGAAGTCACTGAGAGAAAATATAAATGTACATACTCCTCCATTGGTTTTGTTTTCTCATATATATCTTCATGGATTCGAACATTTTTGGGACATATATGAGAGAGTTCTCATTCAATTTCTTCAGATGTAGGAGTATTTGGTGATAGTGTCATTGGTTCTTCAATTCCTTATTCTACCATTGGTACTTCTTCAACAATTTATTCATCTTCTAGAGTGAGTCATACCTCTCTTGAATCATCATTTTGATTATATTTCCATGTATAATTTTCATCATAGATAACATATATAATGAATATAATCTTCTTTTTTATGGGATTATATAACTAATATCCCATTTTTTTATCTTCATATCCCATAAGGAATCACTATACTCCTTTATCCTCAAGCTTTGTTCGTTTTGCCTCTGGGATCCTAACACAAACAATAGAACCAAAAACTATAAGATATCTTACACTTTGATTTTGAGTACTACATACTTCATGTTGTGTCTTTGATTTAAGATTTTTGATTGGGGATCTATTAATTAGATACACCATACACAAAGCCGCTTCATCCCAGAAAGTCATCAGCACTCCTTTGTCTATCAACATGGTTCTCACTATGTTGAGAGTAGTTCAATTTTTTGTTTTAGCTACTCTATTTAGTTGGGGTGTGTAATATAGAATAATATGGTGAATAATTCCATTCTACTTGTGGTAATCTTTAAAAAAATCATAGGTGTACTCCCCACCTATACAAGATCGCATTGTTTGTATATGATTCTTGCTTTGATTTTCCACCAGCGCCTTGAATTCTTTGAAGACTCCAAACACTTATGACATCATATTGAGAAAATATATCCATTTTTTCTACTATAATCATCAATAAATTTCAGAAAAAAACCTATTTTTTCCATTTGATTTTGGATTCAATGGACTACACACATTGGTGTGAACTAACTTAAATGGCGCTACAGCTTTCCAGTTAGCCTTCATTGCAAAGTTGTTTCTATGTTGTTTTCGTAGAACACATGTTTCACACATTTGATTCCATTTTAAAATGATAGGAATCAAATTCACTATATTCTTTCTTATTAATAATTTTAAACCTTCAAAGTTTAAATTCTTGAATGTAATATTCTATAGTCAATCTTTATTATCAAGTACTAGCATAAAACACCATGGTACGTCTGGTTAGATCATAAGTGGAAACATGTGGTTCTTCTCCATTGGTAATTTTGTGACCAGCCATATTTTTTCATCAATAATCACCATTTGTTTATTTTTTAGGCTTATATAAAAGCCTTTTTCTACCAATTTCCCAAGACTCAAGATTTTGGTCTTCATATTGGGAATATAGTAGATGTTGGAGATAAAAGAATTATTACCACCCTTTTTCTCGATCATAATCTCTCCTCTTCCATAGAAAAATATTATTGAGAGAACACCAAATGAAATAACTCCTAGAACCCTCTCACATAGGTTTGTAAATAAGTACTTGTGACCTATCATGGGGTTTCTATCTCCTAAGTCAAGATGTAACATACCTTGATTTTTTGTTAATGTTTGTGTCATAAACACATGGGACTCACCAAAAGTATATCTTGATTCGATGATATATGCCTCCTCAATGTTGTTATCTATGGGTTTCTTACGCCAACCTTCATTACTATGATGTACATAGTTTTTAAAATTATAGAATTGAACATTTATTTTGTACAATTGGTGATTATTGAATCATCACCTTATTCCTTGTATTTTCTCTTATGGAATATAGTTTTGATATCCATGAAATCCTTGATATGGGCTTCTTCCACCTCATCCTCCTCTTCTTGAATCAAATTCTTATCCATGTAATTCTATTCCTTAGCTTCTTTGAAATGTCCCCCTATCTCATTTTCAATGTTGTTGAGATAAAACTTTCATTGTAGGTCATGATCCAATCTATTGGTATCACTCCAGTAGTTCAACTTTTATTCATGGGATTTTAGAGATATCACAAGTTCTTTGATAGAGATCGTATCTATGTTTTTAGTTTTTTATAGGGCAATGACTATGTGATAAAATTTTGGATCTAAGGATCATAAAATTTTCTCACACACCCATATGTTGGCAATATGTTCTCCATTTCTTCACAGTTGTTTCACCACAACCATTACATGAGTATGATACTCAAAAATTGTTTTATAATATTTCCTAAAAAGGGATTCAAACTCACCTCGTAGAGATTGAATTCGTATTCACTTTAATTTTTCGATGCATTTGATTGCTTTGTTTAAATTTTCCCATATCACTTTTGAATATTTTGATGAAGTAATTATTTCAAAATTCTCTTCATAAAGACCTTGATAGATTATGTATTTTGACTTTAAATCTCTCTTTCATTCCACCTAAAGAGTGACATTTTGAACATCTAGAAGGGAAGCCTCCACTTCTTTGGATTATGGTTCGGTGTGTCTGTACTCCACGATGTCCATGACCTCTTGGGGGATGAGGAGCGCTCAAATTTGGGTGAAAAAATTTTTATAATTGTTCTTCTTCAGCTTCTGGATCAAATATTTTGCATTTTTTTTCATGGAGACAAATTATATTTTTGTATGGGAAAATGATAGATGCAGATATCCTAAAGTGCATGCAGAATGAATTTTTTTTAAATTACATGTTGCTGTGTTTTTTTCTTAATCATAGACTACCCATTTTTCATAATACAATTGAATGGGGAAATAATTTTTTTATAGGAAGACAAGAGGTTTGACAATATGGAAAGGAGGGGGCTTGGGTGGCATTGAGGGTGGAAAAGGACAAGGTGGTTTTTTTTGAAAATGGAAGAAGAGATATAAGAGGCACATAAAAGGGAATATATATATATATATATATATATTATTTGAAAATATGGAATAGGGGGGAAATAATTCTATGATTTGAAATGTTGATAAAATCAAATAACATTTTAATTACGGAAAAAGGGTCATAGAAATGGGAAAAACAAACAACTCACACCCGAATTTTGAAATAGTGTGGGAATACTATTTATCATCTTCTTCCTCTTACTATTACAATAGATCAAAAGTATCACTCAAAGATCTCTCTCTACACAACTCACCTTGTAATCCTCTAATACCACTGAAGGTTGATTTACCGGAACACATGAATGTAGATATGGAAGTAGATCATTGGAGGTGATAGGAGGAAGAAAAATAGGTGCAGTAGGAAACTAGGTTTTTATTTCTTTAACTCTGATTAAATTACAATGCACACAATATATCCTATTTATAGGCATAAAAACATAAAAAAATCATATAATAAATAATACAAGGAAAATAAAATTCCATGTTTATTGTAGTAGGTGTCGCCTAATCCTTGATTGGAAAATTCATCAAGTTTCCAATTTTAAAGTTTCCCAGCCTCCATCGCAACAATGAAGGTAGGTGCTGAAAAAGAGGAAAACCATTTTATTTTCCAAAAAAAATAGTTAAATTTCAAGAGATAAACTAAATGATATTACACTATTATTAATATTATGAAGGGTTATCATGAAACTAATAGGGGTTTTAGAAAATTATTTACATTTTATAAAATAATCCAATGCTACAAAACAAGCTATATATGAATAAAAGGATTTAATTATCTAGAGTTAGTTATATTAATAGAGGCACTCACAAACTATACTGAGATCTCCATGCCACACTGGTTGATGAAGATATATTTGTAGTATGATATTGCATATCAATGAGATGATGTAAAAAATAAAGGCAATACTAGAAAATGAAGACTAACTAGAGTGTTCTATAAATAAAGATTATGTGCCATCATTTATTTTAGCAGGCACTCATATAGAATAATGATGTGTTTTGAGTAATAAAATTTCACCGTAATGATTTTTCCGTGATTTAATGCACATAGGGATATTGTGATGCAATTTTATAAGAAATAAAAGAAAAGAAAGGATAATCCTTAAAAAGGATTAAATGATATGATCTTTACATGATTAATTATAGTTTTTCAAATATTATTTGAAATCTTGTATCAAGATCAAGAGTTGAAAGATATTTCTATAATAATATTTTGACTAGTTTGAATGAGAGGTTTTTATGAAAAATTAAAGGAATAATTAAATGGAGATATTAATAATGTGAAAAATATATAGATTCAATAGGGTGGTTTGAATCCTATAAATAATGATCGGAGATGGGATTATTTACTAATGATTATAAACCAATATTTAATTGAATTATATCACATGGTTTAGATTCATGAGGATTTTCATATTATTATATTATTGAAAATAATGCATGTGGTTATTAATTATGTTTTTATAAATAGAATAAGTGGAGAAGATATTGTGTGTGATATTATCTTGAGAACCTGATGTTATTGTTTTTATATATTAATTCATCATAAAATGATAAAAAGAAGAAAGACATAGGATACATTACCTAATTCTATTAAATATTATATGTTTCAAATGAAGAGAAGAAAAAAAAAGTTAATAGAGAGACCAAAATTATGTTGTTCCATTGAATATTCCATAGGTAGAGACTCTTATTGAATGTGGAGCCATTTTTGATTTAATATTACCAAAAGGGCCAAAGAAAATTGAGGAGGAATAAGAAAGAATATGTTAACATGTTACCATGAAAACATTTATCATTCTAATATTTTGAGATGGATTACCTGCATGAAATGTTGTTGATTGTATCCTATGAATTGAAGCACTCTAAGTTGAGGAAGAAGTTTTTTTTTTTTGTCATCCTAGAGACTCAAAATAATATTATTCAAGGAGATATTTTTACCCCATTGTAAAATGGTAGGATATATTATAGAGAACCTGTAAAGAGACTATAAACCGATGAGTGATAGTTTTTATTCTATTTCTGTTTTTAGTGAAGAACCTTCATCTCGGGCTTGAACTGAATCAATAAAAAAGTATATATCCACATTGGGATTGAAAATTTTTAAAAAAAATGTATCTTTATCTCTTTACTTTCTATATTTTATGTGATTTGAATCGATTGATTGAAATATATGATATCCATTCATCTTAACAGGTGGAGAGGTTTAAATTAACTGAGTGGAAATGATTCAATAAAAACTGGTCTACATTGATTCTTCCCCCTCTTGGTGTGATTGTATGATCCTATGGGGTATCAAAATTAGTATCATAGCACATTTTCCACCTATGGTTGGAAATAGTTTTTCCTGTTTTTTTTTTCATTGACCGATATGAAGTACATATTTGATAAAAAAATATAAGTTTCCTTAGAATAAGATTATGGAGTTTATCTTAGAAAAAACATTAAAGAATAGAAAAAAAATATGAGCTAAGAATCTAATAAAAATCTCATAGGTGAGTAAGGAGAAAGCTGACTCACTACTATTTTAAGATAATCAAATTGATAATTTTTATGTCATATCTATTGATGAGTGTCCTCTTGAAAAGTCTAGTTTAGGTTGTGAATAATATGTTCTTATTAAGTCACTTAGTGATTTTTATTATGAAATAAAGTATTATTTTAAAAATGTTCTTCTTGAAGTTATCACTTTTATAATTTAATTTATCAAGGGTCTAAAAGAAAATAAAACATATTTAGAGTTGTAAGTTGATGTTATGAAGAAAGAATTGGAAGAGATGTTGCAAAATTGTAACACTCTCATTGAAAATGTAGAAGACAAGGAAAAACATTCATGGTTCAACATGGAAAAATATTCTCTTGATAAATAACAATTTTAAAAAAATTCCATGAGAAATATGGGATAATAAATTCTTGTGAATAGAGGATCCATGCATTAGAAGAAACACAAGGAACTACCATGGATGTTAAAGATGTTCAATTGGAGAAAAGGTCAAAAAAGTAAAAATGATCTAGAAATTTACTTATAATAAAAGTGTAAGTTACGTGAAAATAATTTTGAAAATATGATAGGATAATTAAAAGGAATAATAACATTAGTTGAGGATGAGAAAAATACCCTCAATATGAAGTTTCTTGATATGGAAGTAAAATTGAGAAATTTTGAAGTGACATAATCTTAGTCTTCCCAATATGTTCAAAAAATATGTACTACCATGGATGTTTCTAATAATATTATTATTTTAAAAAATTATCACTCTAGTGTAAAGAAGATCTTGAAATCATTTGAAAAATTAATCATCACAGGCTCAATGAAAAAGTTAATCCTTGTTCTAGAAATTTGTTTTTACACCACTGTTTTTTTATGAAAATTGAAGGTTACAATTAAAATTATAGACATGTATGGGTGGATAAAATTTGTGATAATCCAACCAAAACATCAAAGGTGGGTGTGAAAAAGATAAGGATAATTGGTTCCCTATTATTTGTTCAAAAGTAAGACATTTTCCCTAAAAAATATAAGTTGTTCATGTTATCCATCTTGGTACTCCATGGATAAAGTGAGGTTTTTTAGCTACTGTTGGTTTTGTGAAAGGTTTGTAAAAAATGAAATTGTTTATTTTTATAATATTTCACTTATTAAAGATTATAAATGGAAAACATTAAGGGGTAAAGGATGAATTGTGAATAAATTCATAGAAAAAGTTAAATATGTTCACTTCAAAAAAAAATTAGAAACTTTATAATTACTAGGATAATTTTAATAGAGGTGTTCAATGTCATGATGATTTTTAACTCACACTGATCAAGTTTGAATCATATTCTATTAAATAAGTATGTCCATAATAGATGATAAGGAAGAAAATGATAACTGAAAGTGAGTCTACCTTGAGGCAGGTGTAAAATAAAAGTGTTGAACAAAGCATGCCCAAGATGATTGTGAGAGATGTTACAATAAGGAGAATATGCTTATACTATAGAAGAAAAGAACAATTCATGGATCACTAAAAGTAATCTATGAATATTAGTGTTTAAGGTATAAATTTTAAACAACAAATAATATAATCAATCTAATTGATAAATAAAAGGATTGGTTTGGTGGAAATCATACAAGAAGATGAATTTGTGAAGCTTACAAGAAAGGGTAAATTAAACACTCTTGATAATTCATGTGAAAGATCCAAGAGGTTTTGACACACACTAAAATAATTCATGATCATATGGAAATACTAATTAGAACTATTGGGGAAGATGAAAAAATTAGAATAAAATGAAAGTTATTTTATAGTCATTGTAAAAAATAAAAGTGCACATGAAGAGATGGTTGAAATAAGTAGAACATACTACCCAAAGAGTTTTATACCTAGAAAATAAAATAATGTGCAAGCATGAAGTGTTATCAACAAACTAGAGCTAAAAATCAATAAGCCTTTGGGTTGAGAAGAAACTATCAATTGTTATTATCTTAATAAGGAGCAATGGAGAAGCCACATTATTTACATATATTTTTTTATCTATGTTTCTTTGTGAAAATAATTTAATGTTATGCATGTGGGGGGAGAACCTAATGAGTTTTGTGATGGTTATATTGAAAGAATATATTTCTTTCATGTAATGATCCAATTGATATTCCAATTACTCCTTGTGATATTTTAAGTGTATCAAAGGGTGATTAGGGTTTATTTTTAAAGAATTTTGTTCATGATAAAGAGTTATTATTGTTTATATCTTTAAGGGGGTTGTGATGTGAGAAGCTTCCAGAATCTATCATTTCATGTGAAACTAGAATTTTTATAAAGTTCTTGAAAATGTCATTGAATAGGTATATTAGTCTTACTCTTCTATCCTTTTTTGGAAAAAATTAATTCAGGAGTTAAAGGGGAGAAGTTGAATTAATAAATGACATGAAATTTAAAATGTTATTAATAAATACAAGGGTTAGAATCTGTGAAACCTGCTTGTGATTTAATATTTCTAATTTTTTTATGGATATGGTTATAATGGATAACATAAAAATCTTATTAAACATTTCCTATAAATATATTTTTGAGTTTTTATCACATATTGAGTTGTTTTATGGATATATTTGATGTCTAGATTAATAAATCTTGTTTTCTACACTAATGAAGCTCACATAAACTTAAATATGATTAATTTATAGATCGATACTTAATTTAAGTGTGATAATATACATACCAAAAATTTCCTTGTATTTATTCTCAATAAGGGGTAGATAAAATGGAGAGATAATAAGAACAAATTGATATTGATTTATTTAAGGTTATTGAAAACAAATTAAGGAGGATATTAAAGATCTTGTTGGTTTTTGTTAATGATTTTATTTTTTTTCAATAATTTAATGATGTAAATATGTTTTGGATGATGAATATTGAATATGTTAAATAAGAGGTAACTTGATGGGAAGAGTTTGAGGAATCTATATCTGAATATTTTTGTGTTTACATTTTATTTGAATCAATTACAAGTGTTATTCGTTATTTAAAACAATGTTAACTGTATGTTTTTTATGAGTTTGAGATATTCATTATGATTTAATAGGAATAATGTTTTCTAAAATTAATTAGGTTCATCCTCATGTTTTATGTAATGAATAACTATGCATGGAATGGAAGTGTCACTTGGATAATATTATTTGGAGAAGTAAAATATGAGATATATGGTGCATTTATTAGTGATTAATTAATTTATCATTTTTTAGAATAATTTTTAGGAAAGAAGTCAAGGTTTGTTTTAGGTGATGGATATTTTTTGAAATAATCATGTTAAGATATCATATGGGAAAAGGATTTAAAATTTTATAATAAAAAGTTTTGGAAATATTCTTATAACAATACTATAATTTTTACTTTTAACAACCTCTATCTAACCACTTTTAGCAACTGCAGTTAGACCATTTCTATAGGTTATCTCGAAATAACTATAATGGTGGTCACTAGGAATATCATTAGTAACCACCAATATCAGTTGAAAAATATATAAAGACTTCCAAAGGTGGTTGCTAATGCTCTTTAAAAATAAAAGCATTAGAGGATGCCTATAGTGGTCATTAACCTGAAGGTTTTTTTAAAAAATTACATTTTTATAGCCGCCAAATAACCAAAATAAAAAACAGCCCGAATAGAAAAAAAATAGAAAATAAAATATAGGCATCTGGACAAAACTAGGGATCCAAAGATCTATAGATCTTTTTATTATACTATATTAATCAACCTATAGATATGATACAAAAAAAATTAAACAAAAAATAAAAATTTATATATTTATATTAATAAAATTCATTCAGTTAATATATATAGAGAGAGACTAATCAAAATACTTTATATAGTGTTACATACATAAAGCATCATAAATATATAAATTATACAAATATAATATGAAATGTATGTTTCTAGTATTTATCAATTAAGCAATTACTATAAAAAAGTTGAAAACCAAGTCAACTATATACCGATCAATCTGAGCATAACATTGATGGGTGATTTATTATAATAGATCACATATAATTTAAAGAATGTTATCCTAACTTTACACATCAATAAAAAAGTTTTCTTATGATTTTTGACACCTTTAAGGGAGATATATCATTTTAATAACACTGGATAATGTTACACATAGTTTTCCATCATATCAAGATACACGAGCATCTAATGGATGAAGCGTTGATTCCTATAGATAAAAAATGTATTGGTGATTATTCTCCCATGATTTCATGTCTATTAAAGTGTGTTTTGTTGGTATTGGACAATTTTACATGATTTTTAACTTAACTCCAAATCTGAGGGACAAACTTCACTTTTGATCATATCAAAAAATTCTGGTGTCATATCCACGTTTCAATGCTTCCAAAAAAAATTAAATGACTTAAAGATCATTTTCCTAATATTTCATGTCAATTGAAGCTCATTTGGTCAGTTTTGACCCCTATACACATGATTTTCTCGTTATTTCAAAAATAATGATAAATGTGAAAATGAACTTGTAATTATACCTACCAATACATGGATCATATTGACATGTGGTTGATTCTAATAGATAATATATGATTCAAATAATGTTCTCACAGATTTTCATGTTAATCAAAAGTTTTTTTCTCATTTTTTCACCCACTGGTGGGAGATATGTCATTTTAATAACACCAGACAATGTTATTCATCATTTTTCATCATATTGGGAAACAAGAGAATTTTATGGATATGACATTGATTATTAGAGAAAAAAAATCTAGATGATCATTCTCCCATGATCTCATTTCAATCCAAGTGTATTTTCTTGTTATTTTTTCCTTTTACGTGATTTTTCACTTCACTCCAAATTCAAGGGACAAATTCCACTTTCGATCATACCAATCAAATCAATTATTTGATCCATGTTTTGATTCCTCTAAAACTTTTAAAGGAATTAATGATCATTATTTTAAGATTTCGTTCCAATTAGATCTCATTTGTTCAGTGTTAACACCTACACAAGTGATTTTCTTATTATTTCAAAAAAATGATAATAAATGTGAAAATGAATTTTTAATTGAAATAATCAATAAAGACCCTAGATTAATGTATGTTAGATTCCAATAGATAATATATTATTAAAGGAATGTTCTCCTAGATTTTCATGTTAGTCAGAAATTTTTTTCTCATTTTTGAACCTGTGATAGGAGATATGTCGTTTCAATAACACTAGAAAATGTAATCCATTGTTTTCCATCATACCGAGCAACATGAGAATGCAATGGATGTGGTTTTGATTCCTACAAATAAAAAATTTCTAAACGATCATTATTCCATGATTTCATATCAATCCAAGTGCATTTTATTAGTATTAGACCATTTTATGCAATTTTCCCCTCAACTCCAAATATGAGGGTCAAACATCACATTCGATCATACCAAGAAATTTGAGTATTAGATTGATGTGTTGATGATTCCTACAAATTATAAATTAATTAAATATCATTATCCAAAAATTTCATGTGAACCAGATCTTATTGGTTAGTTTTAACCCCTATACACATGATTTTCCCATTATTATAAAAATGGTAATATTTTTAAATCATACCTTAATCCATACCAACCAATTCAGAGATGATATTGATGCATGTTTTATTCCAACAGATCACAAATGATTTGATAAATTTTCTCCTAAATTTTCACATCAATTATAAGTTCTTTTCTCATTTTCTACCCTTAAATGGAGATATATCATTTTAGTAAAAGTAGACAACTTTTCCATAATATTGGGGAACATGAGAATCTAATGGATATTGATTTGATTATTATAGATAAAAAATGAATCCATGATTTTTCTCCCAAGATTTCATGTCAATATCAGTTTGTCTTCTTGGTACTAGCCCCATTTATGAAATACATTAAATTAATTGGTAAGGAATGAAACTAAGATAACCAACGAGAAATGGATCTGGATAGTGAGTTTCATAAAAAAAATCCACCTCTATTTAGATGTGATGTTTTATAAGAACAAGAAAATGAATTTTTTATGAGGATCAACTATATATTTTGTTTTTTTATATTTGAGTTTTAATCCTATTATCTTAAAGGAATAATTGGTAAATAGTAGTATATTATGATGTAAGCATGATTTCATAAGGATGTTAACATGAATTGTTTCTAAAATATCTTCATTGAAAAATATTTTATTGAGGAGTTTTAGTTTCCTAAATTTATGTAATATCTAAAATATGAGTAAGGTATTATGTTCATGATGTAGTATGAATCGAAATTCAAAAATATGGCTAGTATAAAATGGAATTGGTGAAAAAAAACCTAAATGAATTATGTTTTTTGATGTGATTATGACTTAATATATGATCAATAATAATATTTGGTGCTAGTATATAGGGTAACAAATATGGAAGAAGATATAGAAAATAGGCATAATGAAAATGTTTTCCATCCTTAACCAAGTGCATGAATGAGTGGTTTTCAGGGTCATAAGTGTAAGTAAAATTATTTTTGAATGAAATATTAACATAATAATTAATGTTCTTTTAGGTGGTGTTTGGAATTTATATGATTTTAATATAGAGGTAAGCGTCATTTAAAGGTTGGATTCATTAATATATAATGAACTTTTCATGAATGTTCAATGATGAATCATTTAAAAGAAATTTTATTTATTTTTTTAACTCAAATTACTAGTGTACAAGGATCTAATAAAATGAAAAAATCACATATTTTTTGTGGATAAAGAGAATATATCATGATTAATAACTGATGGGAGGGTGTAAAGAGATTAGAAATGTATCACCAAATTTTTAGATCTAATAATTTTTTTATTAGTTCAATGTTATAGTGAGACCATATTTTATTCAAGGTATGACTTTATTAAATCTATGATCAATAATATTTTATTTAATATAGATGTGTATAGTAGTTTACATGACATTAATTCATATAAAACACGTGAATTATAGTGTTATTGAAACCAAGGGCCCCTTCCGATCCTTAGGGGTTGGAGATGAGAACAAAAAAAATAATATAGAAGTTATTGAATGATTTTCCTACATTTTTATGATAAAATTTTATAGTTGTATTCTATTTAGAATCAGTAATAACCCATCTATAAATCAAACATATTGAAAATATGACCTCAAGACAAAAAAATCATAAATGTGTAAAAAATAATGGGAATACCCTATACCTCTCTATATTAGTTCACATCAAAGTAAATATCCTAGAATATAAAGTATAAAAATAGGCCTAAATAGATTTAAGACAAAAAAAGACCTGAGACAAAGAATATAAATGAAGTAATCGGTTATATTTAAAACATAATCTATAACAATCCCTCACTATAACAGTTTTATAGTTGGATTTAATCTAGATTCCATAAAAAACATGATAAATTTTCTATAATAACCCTTCTATTTATTAAACATGATTTATTAAATAGATTTTTAATCAATACAAATCAGAATATTGAGAGTTATAGTACCTTGGTAAATTATAATCATTACATAACAACTTAAAACATGTAATACAACTTCTTTATTGAAAAATTCTTTTACATGACCACAACATTCCTTCATACTTAACACTGCATGGGATAAATTGAGGATGTACATAAGAAATGGGTGATCTATAAATCTCAGTAAGGTAATAAACATGTAATAACATGAGGATAATAATACATGTTATACAAGGCATATCAACAAGGCATAAAGGAACATGAATATAAAGGCATGATATAACATGATATTCATAACATGGAAATGTGGAAACAACTTAAAACATTGTATCATAAACAAAAATGAATCGGTTAAACCCCTATCCCAACATGGTGAAAAAATTTCAACAAAATAATCAATTAAACCCCTATCCCAACATGACGTATCATGATACTAAACATTACCCAATGCATTGGAGCACTATAAGGGCGCACCCTTCGGAATATTTCAATCTCATGCTTAAGTGTGCCACATAGATCATATAATATGGATTCATTCAACACCATAATTTATTCCAAGATCAAGAAATGTGGAATACATACATGTAATTCCTCAATAAATAAGTATATGTGCATAAATTTGAATACCCTAGATAGATTAATGGGTATGGTATTCACTGCACAATGATTTTGGCATGGAAAAACGCGGTGCAATTTTGGCAGCATAATGACATGATATGGAAATTTTTAAAATGGGTTAATGAGATATAAAAGGTTGTATCATCATTTATACATGAAATTAAAATTAAGGGGATCATGGAACATAATATCCCAAAAAAGGAAATAGAATTTAAGATGCATAATATAAAATAAGTGTGTTAATGGGAATGAGGAGAGAGAAATATCTTATGGAATTTTGGCATGGTAATAGGTGTATATAAAGGATCATTAAAGGTATAATTATAGTGGAATGAAGATCTCATTATTTATAAATAAAATGGATAGTACGGGGAATATTTATGAACATATCTCAAAATATGAAAATTGAAATTAAAAGGCATATCACAAAAGGAGTGCTTGATAAAAGAGGAAAGTGAAAGATCCATTACTTGGATGTCTGACACCAAAGTCTTGGGAGAGGCTTATTTGGAGCTTGGGGATCCTTATTAGGACTCTAGGGAGTAAGTGTGGAAATGGAGGTCAAGATTTAAAGAGTTTGAGTGAATATAAATGGGATCTTGGGTGGGTTTATATAGGAAAGGAGGGGGGGTTTCTTTATTATTTTGGTTTTGGACACTACACAATAAAATGTTCAAAACAACAAAAAATACCATGGTTTTTGCCCATGGTTTCTAGAAAATTATATTGGTATAAATTATTTTATAAGTCTAGGGTCTAAATATATTAAAATATTTCCATTTCTTATGTGAAGGTGAGTCAGACTTTCAATGAAACAATTTTAAAATATTAAAATATATTAATGTTTGGGAGGATTCACTAAGGATTTATTAAATAAATAAGATAAACTTAAAATTTCATTATTTTAAATTAAAAACATATATTTTTTCAAATATACCTTTTATAGTATTTATTAAATTTCTATTGGGTCATTAGGATGTCATAAAACACACTATATATTTATATGGTGTTTAATTTTCACGCAACAATTCGAATGTCTCATAAAATTATGAAAAATTAACCATTGGATAATTTTGATGTCATGATTCCAAAAATAATATTAATTTTATCTAAATAACTTTATGTGAATTTTAGCTTTTAAAATAAAAACCGACCTCTATTGAAAATTGATGGGTTTTGACAAAAAAAAGTTTTCAAACCTTAATAAAATTTACATTTGACTTCATAAAAATAATATGATAATTTATATTTAATAAAATTAATTTAATAAAAATATTTTATTAGAATATTATTTATTTAAATAATCCATTAATTCATCAAAATATATTTCTTAATTTAATTTGAATATTAACCAAAAATACTATTTGTGCTTTAAAAATAATCTACAAAGTAACAATAGTAGAATGAAAGTATATTCATTATTCTATAAAAAAAATATACATAATAATAATGATAGGGTATTTTTATATATCCCTTTATTACACCATCATATGCCTTAAGAGTAAGATTTTCTATAGTGGGGATTTTATGGGGTCGTTCAGTGAACATGGTTTGGGATGTGATCTTGATAAGCTTGAACTTCTCTTATAAACGGTTTCACTCAGGCTTAAGTTGTTGGATATCGTCTTGGGATTGGTCAAGGGAAAATCCTAGAAATGATATCCCCCTTGTAATCTCTGATAAATGGTATTTATAGGGAATGATCCTACTGGTTGATTCCATCACTTCCTTTGTCTATGCCAAAAGGATTTGTTAAAACCCTATATTTATACTAGTCATGTGATCACTGTTCAATAGCTATATTATCAACAATAAGAATACTTAACAGTCATTTAAATCCAAATGGATATAATAAACAAAATAATTTCATGTGTCTTCTATATCTATAATAAATTTAATTAAATCAAAAAGAGTGATTTTATTCATAAAAGTTTGGTTCATTACAACCCTCCCCTATTAATAAATTTTTCCCTTGAAATTTTATTTTCCCACAATAAAACAGATGAGGATAACTCTTCTTCATCACCTCCTCTAGTTCCCATGTTGCTTCTTCAAACTTGTGGTTTCCCCACAACACCTTGATGAGGGGTATTATATTATTTCATATAACTTTTTCTCTACGATCTAAGATCTTCATTGGCTGGTCCTTATAGGAAAGGTCATTCTCCAACAGTACCACCTCTATATTGAGTACATGTGATGGTTCTAGGACGTACTTAATTAATAGGGATGTATGGAATACATTATGTACTTGAGTCAGGTCCGGTGGGAGTGCTAGTCCATAGACCACTGCTCTTATTCAATCAAGGGTCTCAAAAGGGCTGATGTACCCTGGACTAATCTTTCCCTTCTTCCCAAATCTCACCACTCTCTTCCATGGAGATATATGGGGAATTAACATGTATCCAACATCAAACACTAGGTCACATTAATGATTTATAGCATAGATTTTTTTTCAACTCTGAGTATCTTTGATGTGTTGTTGGATGGTCTTAACCTTCTCCGCCATTTATTCAACCATTTCTAGACCTAGAAGTTTTTGTTCCCCAATATCATCCCATCATTCTGGTTTTCTATACTTCTTCCCATAAATGGATTCATAAGGGGCCATTTAGATGCTCGAATGGAAACTATTGTTGTAAGAGAACTCCACAAAAAGAAGGTGTTGGTCTCATCCACCTTTGAAGTCCATTGATCAATATCTCAAAATGTCCTCAAGTGTTTGGATAGTCTGATCAGATTGACCATAATTTTGAGTGTGATAATCCATACTAAAATTCATATCAATTTTTAGAGCTTTCTAGAGAATTTTACAAAACTTAGAGGTGAATCTTGGTCCTCGAACAGAAAAAATTGATAGTGGTACTCCATGAAACCTTACCACCTTTCTAATGTATATCAATTCCAGTTGATCCAGTGAGAAATCCTCTCAAATCGCAATGAAGTGTGTATTCTTTGTAAGATGATCCATAACAACCCAGATATAATTGTTTCCTTTGGATGTCTTCAAAAGTTTAGTGAAAAAATCCATGGTGATGTCTTCCCATTTTAATGTTGGTATGGGTAATGGTTTCATCATTCACTTAGACTTATACCTCTCATCCTTCATTTACTTACATACCAGGCACTTTGATGTATATTCTTCTTCATGTTATCCCAACAATAGTTCTTTTAGAAATCTCAATATATATTTTTGTTTCCTGGGTGAATGGAGAAATTTGAACTATGTGCATCATCCAAAATTTCTTTCTTTAAGATTTTATGGAACACATAGTCTCGACCAAAATCTCACAATTCCTTCTTCATTAAAACTAAACTCTTAGGATTTACCTTTTTTAATAGTTTCCACTTTCTTATGAATACTTTCATTATCTTTTTAAGAATCCTTCAACCTTTACCAAATAGATAGTTGAGAAATAATTTGTGAAAGGATTGATGATGTTACCTTCTTTATTATTCACATGCCCATCTTCATCAAATCTAAGAAGATTGGATCCTTTTCAATTCTTATCAATGATAGAATTGTTGGTTCCTTTCTACTTAGAGCATCTGCCACATTGTTTTCTTTCCTAGTATGGTAGTTGATTGAGCAGTTGTAATCCTTGATGACCTCTAACCATTTTAATGGTGCATATTTAGATATTTCTATGTAAATATATATTTGAGACTTTTTTGATCCATATATATTTAAAATTTCTCCACAAAGAGATAATTATTCCATATTTTCAATGCAAAGATCATGCTACTAACTCCAGATCATGCATGGGATATTTTTGCTCATGAATTTTCAACTGCCTTGAGGCATAGGTAATGAATTTTTCATTTTTACTCAAATTCCACCAAAGGTAGACTTATAATGTTTCTAAGAAGAAAATTTCCACAAACTTAAATATACGATAAAATACTTATAGAAGTTTTCCCTAATGATTTAATATCATTTACAGTGGGGACTCAATATTCTTATAAAACAGAAGAGATATACTAATAGAACATTAATTGAAATACATTGTGACATACACTACTTTAAATTAGTGGTTACATATAATTAATTCATCATTATTCATATTAGAATAGGTCTTTCCATGCTCCCTTGTTCACGGTGATTGTTGATGCACATCATGCTTCTCATCCCTTACAATAGATCATTGTCTTGGATAATGCCTGAATTCTCCACATTTATGACATAGAACTATGTATGATTCCTTATATGGAACTTTTTTTTAATCCATAACATTATCCATTTTTTGTGTAAATTGGATACTTTTTGTCTTATCCTTGCACACTTAAAACATCTCTCAGTCCCTTTGTGACATTTCCCTTGGTTCCTCTTTCACACTTGTTGCACGAAGAAAATTGGGTATTCTTTCCCTTATCACATTTATCAGATGGACTTTGATAATATGTCATCTTCCTCTTCCTTGATTATCTTGGGCATTCAACAAAGTTTAAATTATAAATCATGATTTTTGATAGCTGGTTTTGAATAATCATGATGTGCTCTACTTAAGATCTCATCTAATTGGGAATTTTGTTGGGGAAGTCATCACATTGCCCTTAACATCAGTTTTTAACATGATTCCTCATATTTATAGCCATTGGATATAATAAAAGTAAAATTAGGGATGATTATATTAAAAATTTAAAGACATAAATGGAATCAAATGACATTGAAGGAATAACTTATAAATTACATTTATCTTCTTAACTTATGAGTTTCTGGGCTTCAGTCTAGGTTATCCATAATCTACATCCTAACATATATTATTATTGGAATTTTTTATTACCTTAATAATGGTTCATATTGAAATTATCAATTTACCAAAGCATATCTCCTGTGAGTGTCAAAAAAAAGAGTGAGTAAAGGGACTTTTTCATGCACCAGTTCTCATTCGAGTCTAGCTCAAAGCGGAATTTTTAGGTTTTACCCCTAGATACGTATGTTCTAGAGCCACATACAATTGTTCATATCTAGATAGGGATGTATTTTATTGATATACCACTTAATCTATACTCACCCAAAATCTATGGATGTTTCTCTTATACTTAGTCTTATCCCTAAGGTTTTTCACTAGGGTTTTCTAATCCTAATCCCAAAAATAACTAATCCTATCCTATGATACCAATTATAACAACTATGATATTTATTAGAAAATATTTATTAAATAGATTTGAACTTAATAAAACTCATAATATCAAGAGTTATAGTGTCTTGGTAAATTAGGAACATTACACAACAACTTAAAAATGTAATATAACTTCTTTATTGAAAACTTCTTTTACATGACTAGAACATCCCTTCGTACTTAACACTGCATGGGATAACCTAAGGATGTACATAAGATATGGTTGAGATATAAATACCATTAAAGTAATAAACATGGAATAACATGAGGATAATAATATAGGTTATAAAAGGAATAAATTAACATTAATATAAAGGTATGATATAACATGATAATCATAACGTGTAAATGTGACAACAACTTAAAACACTGCATCATAAACAAAAAGGAATAAGGTAAAACCTTATCCAAACATGGTGGAAAAAAGTCCCAAAAAGGAATCAGGTAAACCTTTTTCCCAATATGACGTATCATGATACTAAACATTTCCCAATGAATTGGAGTGCTATCAAGGCATTCCCTTCATAATCATTTTAATCTCATACTTAAGTGTGCCCCATAGATCATATAACATGGATTCATTCAACTTCATCATTTATTCCATGATCAAGTAATGTGGAATAAATAAATGTTATTAATAAATAAAAAAATATGTGTTCATAAAGGTTAATACCCTAGATATAGAAATTGGTATGGTATTCACTACATGATGATTTTTGCATGGAAAATCGCGGTGCAATTTCGGCAGCATAACGACGTCATATGGAAATTTGTAACATTTGTTGATGGGAGAGAAAGGGGTATCTAGTAATTTATACATGAAATGGAATAGAAGGGGATCATGGAACATAATATCCCAACATATGAAATTGAATTTAATATTCATAACATAAAATAAGTTCTTTAATGAGAATAAGGAGAGAGAAATCCCTTACGAAAATTTTTCATGGTAACAAGTGTATATAAAGGATCATGAATGGATTAATGAGAGTGGAAGTAATATATAATTATTTATAAATAAAATTTAAATTAAGGGTAGTATTTATGAACGTATAAAAACATATGAAAATTGAAATTAAAATCCATATCACAAAAGGAGTGCTTGATAAAAGAGGAAAGTGAAAGATCCCTTACTTAGATGTGTGACTCCAAAGGCTTAGGAGAGGCATCTTGGGAGATTGGGGTGCCTTGGGAAGACTATAAAGAGTAATTGGGAAGAGATTGGTTGAGATTAAAAGAGTTTGAGTGAAGTGAAATGGTATTTCAGGTGAGTTTATATAGGAAAGGAGGGAGATTTCTTTATTATTTTGGTTTTGGGCACTACACAATAAAATATTCAAAACCACAAATCATCCCAAGGTTTCTAGAAAATTGGAGTGATATACATTATTTTATAAGGATAAGGGTTGAAGATATTAAAATAGTTCCCTTGGTTATATAGAGGTGAGTCATACTTTCAAGAAAATGATTTTAAAATCTTAAAATATATTATATGTTTTGGAGGATTCATTGAGGCTTTATAAAATATATCAAATAAACCTAAAATTAAATTATTTTAAATTAAAAAATTATATTTGTCTTAATATACCTTTTATAGAATTTATTACATCACTATTGGGTCATTATGATGTCATAAAACACACTATATATTTATATGGTATTTAATTTTCACCCAAAAATTTGACTGTCTCAGAAAATTATGAAAAATTCACCATTAGATAATTTTAACATCCTTGTTCCAAAAATAATATTAATTTTATATAAATAATTTTATGTGAATTTTCAATTTTAAAATAAAAACCGACATTTATTGAAAATTGATGGGTTTTGACAAAAATAGTTTTCAAACCTTAATAAAAATTACATTTGACTTAATAAAAATTTTATGATCATTTATATTTAGTAAAATTAATTTAATAATAGTATTTTATTATAATATTATTTATTTTATAAATCCATTAATTCATCAAAATATATTTCTTAATTGAATTTGAATATTAACCAAAAATACTATTTGTGCTTTAAAAATAATTTACAAAGTAACAATAATAGAATGAAAGTATATTCATTATTCTGTACAAAAATAATGTACATAATCATAAATCTAGTGTCTTGTTACATATCCCTTTATTACACTAGCATACACCCTAAGAGTAAAGTGTGCAATGTTGGGGCTTTCATGGGGTCGTTCGGTGAACATGGATTGGGTCGTGATCTCTATGAGCGTGAACTTCTCCCGTAAACAGTTTCAGTAATTCTTAAGTTTTTAGATCTTGGCTTGGGCTTGGTCTAGGGAAAAACCCAGAAATGCTATCTCCCTTGGAAGCTCTAATAAATGGGATTCATAGGTAATGATCCTACTGGTTGAATCCATCACTTCCTTTTTCTATACCAAAAGGATTTCTTAAAACCCTATATTTATACTAGTCATGTGATCACTGTTCAACATATATATTAATAATAGTAATGATACTTAATAGTATTTTAAATCCAATTTGATATAATAAACAAAATAAGTTCATGTGTCTTCTATATCCATAAGAAATTTAATTAAATCAAAAAGGTGAATTTTATTCATAACAGTTTGGGTCATTACATTTTCTATAGAGACCTAACAATTTTGAGTGTACCTATATGTACCTAAAAATCAGTAAGAGATAAGTTTTATATCCATCAATATGTTCATGTGGTGTGTGAGTATAAAATACTCGGTACGGAAATATCAATGGTGTCTCAACCCAATATTAAAAATATTGGTGTATGCATATACATGTCTGCAAATTTAAATAAATAAAAAAACAATTTCATAGTCAAAAAGTAGATAAATAGTATGTTAAAAATGTCAAGAGTAGTAGATCAATTATAAATAAATATATTTAAAAATAACAAATTCAAAAAATTATCTTTATACTTGTAGGTTTCATACCTATACTACCTACTTTGGGTCAATACCCAGAATCAAGGATAGGAATGGAAGATCTAAACAACAGACCAAACCAAAAACCTTGAAACATGGTATTATTTCACTTTTTTATTAGGAAGAAAAAATAATCAACCATCATGACAGTTAATTATGATGGTACCTTACCTAGATCTATAAATAATGATTTTTTCTCCTCTTCTATATAAATATAATGATATAAAAAAGATAGATTTGTAGGAACTTATATTTGATGCAAACAATAAGGAACTATTTGACCACATTATAATAAGAGAGGATAATATTTTATTATTTCCATAAATAAAATGTTTATAAAGAAAAAAATTACTTGTATAGGTGATTGGGAATCAGGAAGATTTGGGAAAATCAGGAATATATAATGAACACAAATATTTTGATACTGTAATATAAAAACACCACAATATAAATGTGAAAAAAAACATGAAGACTGTTATTCTAAAATGAAAAGTGCATAGACAAAATGAAAATAGAGAGAATAAAAATTCAACCAATCATTAATGCATATATCCAATCACAAATTTATGAATTTAGTGAAATTTTAAAGAAATGATATATTGAAATAAATAAAGAATATAATTCTTATTTTTTCTATAATTGCTAACTACATAATAGAAAATATTAATCAACATGATACTATGTTACCTTCAAAGTATATTTCCATTACATAATATAACTATAAAACAATTATGACACTGACCCAATGCATGAAAGAGAAAAATTAATGAAAATGTTATTAAATAGAATAAATATAGGGAATAATTCACCACTACGATGCCATTTAAATGATGACATGGTCTGAAAAAAAAACCCCATGTCATTATCAATTCAGACCATGTTGATGTATCAACCATTCAAGTAAAATATATAACATCCCATGAACTTTGAAATGATTTAATCATATTCCCCCCATTCTTATTATCCAACATCCATTTCAAGAAATATGATCTGTTTCCAAATAAAAAAAGCCACATGATTCAAGGATTATTTATTGAATATTATATAAATGAATTAGAAAAGAAATCATCTATTTGCCACTGACCACGCTCATTTAATGTTGTAGGTCTCTTGAAATGATGAAGATCTTAAATCTTGTTCTATTTATCATAATTTCCAAATTTTGTGCAAAAAATAAATCATATTTCCCACTGCATCAATGATTTTTCTAGGATTTTCATTGCAACCCCCAAGAAATTATTTGTATTGCATTTTCCAGTTTCTATATCCCAATAATTATGTTTTCATTTCATGAAACTTATCACATCACAAGAGTACAAAAATTTTAAAAAATATTTAATCCATGATATTCACAAATAAAATAAGTTATGTTTAGTTAATAAAAATGTTTTTTACATTTAGCTATCTAAAATACATTGAAAATTATGCTTAGTTATGTGAATTAAAAATAATTTTTTACAAATTAATATAAAAATAAGAGAAATATGGAAAATTTAAACATTTTTAATAATAATAATTGAATACATGGTGTCAATGAAAACCCAAGTTTGTGTTTTTTTTATGAATAAAAATTCTATATTTATTTTTATATATTTTTTGTAAACATTTTTTAATTATGTGAATAATAAAACAATCTTTATAAAATAAAATTAAAAATAATATAATTATAAAAAATCATGAAAATAAAGACATGGTTACAAACAAAATAATTATTAAAATTTAAAATGATAATGTTTAATGAAACTATATAGGAAAAATAGTAGTGTGCGCTATATGTTAGTAGTGAAAATTTACAATATTAAGTATAACTCTATTTAATTTCATTATGGAATAGGGAAGTAGAAATTTAATCAAGACATTATGGATAATAATTGATTTATTGTCTAAATTAATGAAACATAATTAGTTTGATACATTAGAAATAAGATTTAGTTTGTCTAAAATTTATAAATATAAAACAACAATCTTATAGATGAAAAAAAGTATGTGAACATGATCAAATGCAATAATACACATTGAGTTATTGAAATATTCCCGATCAATGCTTTTAAAGGATCCATGGTATATAAATTTGATCCTCCTGCTAGATTTACTACCTCCAGAACTTTCAAAAGAAACACACAATTTTAAAGTCTATATTAGTATATGATCTATCTTTTGAAATAACATGTAACTAAATAAAAAATTTCATAGATTCAAGTATGTAAAATAATGAAGTATGTTTCCAAAAAAATATTAGTACATCAAATTGATTTCAAACTAAAATATTATTTACCAACATAGGAGAAAAAACAAACTATATTCCAACCACCAATATTAATTTAAGAAAACTTAAAATGATGAATATTTAAGGTATATATTAAAAATAACTCATTAAATCAATTAATATGGATATGTGGAGAGCCACCATTAACATTAAAAATGATACTTATCACACTCGCCGTAGTTTCTTAGAGGCTTAAATTGTTATAGGAATTTAAAGTATTGTGTATTTGGTAATACTCTAAAGATGGTAAACAATTTAAATGTAAAAAAACTTTTATGCGGACATACTTACATAATATAGAACAACCCACCCATTGATACTTTTAATGAGTGAAATATAAAAAATTACAAAAAAATATAAATTTAAATGTAAAATTGATCAAATTGAACACCTTTTCTCCAACTCCCCCCACCCAACCCTCTTCTAACTCAAATTTCTAACCCATTTCCAATACTATTGCCAACGATGCTTGAACTGCAACTATATATCAAATAAATGACATGATAACAATACCTATTGTTTCATTTATGAAAATGTGGAACAACCCACCCATTGATAATTTTAATGGGTGTAATGAAAATAATTATAAAAATATAAATTTAAAATTTAAAAACAATAAAACTACACACCTTTTCTCCAACTCCTCCCACCCAACCCTCTTCTAACTCACATTGCTAAATCTCTAACAATACTATTGCCAATGTTGCTTGACCTAAAAACATAAATCAAATAAATTACATGATAAAAATACCTATTAATTCATTGATGAAAATTGTAAACATATTAATTTTAATATGTCAAATAAAAATAGAGGTTTCCCAATACATTATACTGTTAGGATTACTAGAAACATTTTTTGTGTGATCAAAAACCAAATCTATTAGTATAAAATGTTGCAATGACTTGATCTTACATGTATATAGAGAGTTAATGAATCATTTATGAGACCACTTATAAGAGTTAAACTCATAATCAATATATTGAATGAAAGAAAAGACATTAGGGCCTACCAATAATATTTTAAGAAAACTATTTATAATATATATTGTAATAGTAAAGTGATTAAAACAAATATAGTATGATCTATGAAAGAGATAGAAAATGATTAAAAATAAATAAAAGTATATAAAAAGTAGAATATATAATTCCTAAATCAATTTATGTAAATTAGGGAAAAATAATTAGATATAACAAGTTGGTGTGTTTCATACTGGTTTCACATGATACTAATATATAAGTTTTATTTATATTCAAAATATATGTGTGTTTCCTTTATAGACATAATATATGTATGTTTTATTTATACATTGAACATATATATGTTCTATATATACAAAATTCACACTCTAAAATAACATGGGAAGGAGAACCAAAACTAACCTCATAAAAGGAATTATATAATTATGAAATTCCATGATATATGTTCTTGTAAAATTCTGGAAACAAACACCGTAATACATAAAAAAAATATGTTTAAAACATCCAATTTATTAAAAAAATTAATCAGAATAAAAGTATGTATTTGGTATTAAAATAATATAGTAATTAAATTGAACAAATTATAATGTATGGAGATTAAAAGTATGTATGGATATTTAAAATTATAATCATATTCAAAGCATGTATGGATAATAAATATTAAGAAATAGGTTTTCTATTGAAAATATATTTCACTTAATATTTTTGCATAATCATACAAATATTGGAAATTTAATAAAAATATACTTAGATTGGATTAATATAACTTTACAAATGTTTTATGTGTTAAAAATTGTTCAATAGAAGTATTCAAAATAAAATAACAGGTCAAAAGTTTTTATAATTATAAATGAAATACTATAATATAAACGGAAATTATAGGAAAGAGTACCTTCAAGAATTGTAAAGACAAGGATGTAACCATTTGATATGACATGTCTACCTGATGATATATGTTTAGTAGCAGGTCAAGAATTTTACATTAAAAAGTAATAATTGTATGTATATACAATTGTATTTTCATGGGAAATCCTATGAGACTGATATTATGAAGGATGGTTGTTTTGAAAATTTATATAGCGCATACTATAAAAAATAGTAGTGAAAAACGAAATATAGGTTTAAAATAGGTTTATCATTTTTGGACTAACTCAATGAATAAACAGACTACATATATTCAGGATAAACTCAATGTATATAGAATATATTCCGAATAAGCAAAATTTATATTACATGAATTCAAATAGAATGCATAATTTATATATTTAGAGACATAAAACGTGTATTTTGAAACATAATTCATATTCCATGTTGAATATATTTAAAAAACACATATATTTTTAAAAAAATGAATAATGCATAAACAAAATTCATATTTCATAAAAATAATTCATATTGCATAAAAAATGCATATTGTATATTGTATATATAAAAATTAATATTGGGAATATCCAGAATGAATATTGCATATTCCATATATTTAAAATTTATATATGATATATTGGCACATATACTATCAAGATAACACAATATATATATAGACTAATTTCAAGTGGCTAGCAGTAAGAAACCATGACCATGCACTAAATTTACAGTAATTATTTTAGGTACCTCAGATGCATCTTATTCTTTGAATAATGCTTAAACTAAAAAACCAATAATCCTTGGATCATAATAAATATAAATATAATCACCTACTCAATCAATCCAAAAATAGCAATTAATTAACTTTTATGTTATGGAATAGTGAAATTATTAAGCAAGCTAACCCACCAAATGGTATTATACTTTCAATGATATTCATTGTTGTAAATAATAACACATAATTTACATATTAAAATAAATACACTTCACAAAACAATACAATTCACATACAAAAATTAATACAAAGAACATTGTTTAAAAAAATTACACATCACCTAATGAAATATTTAGATTTCAAAAATCCAAGCCTGGAATAGAAGTGTTGAACATATTACTGAATAAATGATACTGGTTAAATGAAGATATATTATTTTAGATCTGAAAAATTATAGGGTTGAAATAAATTATTTAAAGGGTAGAAACTGAAGAAAAACTAACTTGAGTATTCTAGTTACCTTAAATTGAAGTCATGGATGGAAATAGATAAACCAATATAAGAGAATAATAAATGAAAGAAATAATATGGCAAGGATAATTGATAGAGGTGATACCATTTAGTAAGATTTAATTCTTAATAATCATAAAGAATTCATGTTCATAGTTCTGAAAGCAATAATCATGGTAAGAAATAGGAAATGAAATTAGGGTTTCAAATCAGGCATTCCAAAATCATGAAAAAATGGATATTGACCAAAACCAATGTGGATAAAAGGTTGGTAGATGGGGATCTGAGGTCAAGGAGGTGTAGAATCTTGAGAGGAGGTGAGGATAGAGGGGAATTGAGGAAAAAATAATATTTTGGAATGAATATGGTGAGGTTTAGGCTGATAGACAAGGATTCATGGATGAGGAGGCTGAGACCGATATATGGGGAGGCAGGGGGAGTAGTGAATGGGAAGATGGATCTATGGACAGATGGCATGAGGGATCTAAAAATAAATGGTAGGATCCTGATCATTTGTGAAGATGGGAGGTTATAGTGGTAGGAAGAGGGTGAGGGAGAGGGTGTGTGATTAGGTGAGGTGGTAGGGGCGAGCAAGGTGGGAGGATCATGAGCGGGCTTTAAAGCTATGGTGGTGGCAGTGGGTAGAGGATGAGAGGCCCTCAAGAGGTTGGGGTGTGAGTGGGGTAGGGGATTAGGGGGTCGGGGTGGGGGCATGATAGGTTTCCCTAATTATTTTTAAGGCCAGTGACCACCATCAATGGTTTCTAATGGTGACCAATAGCAACCTCCAATAGCGGTCACCAGTTTCAAGGGCCATAGTTGCTCATATTTCCAATAGTGTAATTTTATAAAGTCATTTTAAGTATTTTGAAATGATTTAAAGTGGATGTATGTGTTTTTAGAAGTTTTAGTGGAGTTCAGAAGCTTAGAAATTGGGTTTTGGGAGTTTTGGATTTCATATTTGGAAATACGATATACCATAATTTTAAGTATGATTATTCCTTGTTTTCCAAAAGATATGTAGGAATAGATTTCTCCCATAAAAGATTAAATAGTAATTTTTAGTCTCGTGTATGATTAAACCTAAGAAATGATCTATGTATGATTAAATGGGGTGGAGACTGAGCTATAGAGTATTAATTATACACTTTGTACAAGAAAATATCTCTCATGTTAGATTAAACTGGTGATGTGGCTCTCATATTATAATAACATAGTGTTACTTCAATGTAAAAGGGATCCATGGAGATTGAAACTGGGATATTTCAGATTAATTGAGTTCTATGAATGATTATATTAAAGTTTCATTAGAGTAAATTTTATAATCAAGGATATGAAAGAAGAAGATATATGAGATTAATTTTTTCCATAAGTTGAGCTACTTCAAATTAAATTCCTTTTACTGTAGATTTATACCAAGTTATGTGAAAATGGTTTAGTGGTTCCTAAACCTATGTCAGAACAATTCAGATATCATGAAAGATAGTATCTAAAATATGGTGACCTATACAAGATTAATTTAGAAGATTTAACATGCTACATAAGATTAAATTACTCTATCATAAAGATTTTATATATGTTTTAGATGTGAATTATATGATTTCATGGGATATTTTTGAGAAGTATTTTGAGGTTTATATTTCATGAATTTCAATGGACAAATATGGATAAAATATTAGTAGATAAATCAGATGATGTTACACCATTATTCAATGAATTAAATATCACACAGAGTGATCATGATACATGTATGAGTCTGATAAAAATATTTTTTTCATAGAGAAGAATCCTATGCTGCAAAGAAGTTTTGGATGGACAAGTGGAATTAATTTTCATGAGATAGTTCTGTTAATAGAAAAACTCACATGTCATAATGAGATCACCTACAACAATGGCTGATGAAAAAGTATTTATGGTATGATATTGTGTTGTAGTGAGATGACATAAGAAATTGGTGCAATATTGGAATATGAATATTAACTAGTTTGCATAAAAAATTGATATGTCGCACTATATTTTATTTCAATAGGAACTAAAAGAGAATAATACTATGTTGTGAGTTAGAAAATGTCAATGTAATGACATGTGCAATTTTTCACGAACATGTGAATATTGTAATGTTTTTTATGGGAAATAAAATGAAATAGAAGATGGAACTTAAGGAGGTTTAAATAATAAAATCAATATATTATTTTTTTTGGAGGTGTGATGGTAAATAAAATACAATAGGGATGAATTTTATTTTTAAAAGAAACTTTAAATTTCTTTTCTCTTCAACTGTTTAGTTGATTAGTTTTTCGAATTACAGGTTGAATTAAAGATCAGAGTGATGGAAATATAAATCATATTAAATACATTTATGATATAGGAAATAAAATGATTAGCATGAAAATTTAAACTAATTGTATTACAATAAATGATGTAATAATTAACTCAACAGTAATTCAAGAAATAATATATCATTAGTTTAAAAAAATATAAAGTATTGGTCAGAAAACCAAATACTTATTTAAAATAATATTTATTAAAACTTCAATTTTTATACAAAAGTGAAAGGTGTATTTTTAAACTTGATCTAAGGTATCCATGAATTTAAATCTATTATAAGGTATCCTTTATTTTATATCTATCAAAAATTTTGTATTACTAACCCTGAAAGACCTCATCTAAATTTTCTAGTAGTAGATCACTTCCACACACCAAAAGTACTTGAGATCTATCTTTATTTCCCTTGAATCCCTCAATTATGAAGGATAGGTAGAAAAATATTACAATGGAAATAATGAGTTATTTACAATGTAAAACCTTACACAATGGTATCTCTTAGTATAAACACTCATAAAGAAAAATATTACACTGATCCGAATTTCTCTCAGTAATAAGAAATTGAAAAGATTTAAAACAAGCAACAAATTTTATAATTCTTGATTCTCATGTGTACATATATTACTCAAGGTGTAGGTTTATTTATAGGCAACATTGTAACAAACTTTAACTATCAAATTCTTAAAAAAATACAAAGTTAGTTGTAACTACATCAAGGTTATCTTCTTCATCTATAGATGAATTTAGCATGCTGCTTCATCTACTGATGAGTTAGATTAGAACCACAAAAATTCTTATAAATCTGATGGAAGTAGTCAAGAATAAATCTTCAGATTACTGGATTTTCATAAAGTTGTTTTGGAGGTCCAGTATTTCATTTTTTAAAATTTTATTATATGTAATAAAACATCTTAAACAAAAACTTCAAGTTAGTTCATTGTTAAAAAAGTGTATTTTGATTTCAAAAAAAAAATAAGTGATTTGTTATTTCAACAATCTCCCCAATAATTTATCCCTCTTTGGAAAACACAATACATACAAGAAAATATAAATATAGGAACTGAATTTAATAAATAAAGATCCTTTTATTCTTTGTGATAGATAATTTCTTCCCTTTTTATGATAAAAATTAAAAAAAAACTCATTATAGATAAAAATACCCCCCACCCTTAATTAATAAATATTCATATAATATAAGATAGAAAATAGAAAAAAAATATACAAAAAAAAAGTATTTGATTTACATCACTTTGTGATTTTCAAAAAGAAATGCAGAATAAATAAAATAAAATCATAAATTTTAATTTTAATTCTATTTGAGAATTATTTGATCATATTTTTTTGTTTCTTATATAACTTTTGTATATCTTTATATCTTCAAGAAAAATCCTTTTATAATGGTAGATGTAATTTAATTTGAATATAATAATTCCATTTCAACTATGTCTTCCTATTTAGAAATATCTTTTTATAAAGTAAGTTCAAGTTGAACTTCACTTTCTTCATCAATCTTTAGAATATTATTAGAAATATCCATATAATAAAAGATATTACTCAACATTATTAGACTTTGAGATTCACCTTCTTCACTAGTAAGCAGAGATATTGCATCAGCAACATTTAATGCTCTTACTACTTTAGCATGAAAAACATTAATCTTCACAGATGTTCATGTGATCTTATTCAGATAAATTCTTAGAAAGATACTTCACATAAGAAAAATTTTAGTATAAGAATGTGTAGATGGAAAGAATATTTAATGCGAAAAATGCCTTGAGATTATGGTCCTTATATGGGAATTTAAGACTAATATTTTCTTAAAAGTTATCCTTTGATGTACTATTGGTTCTCAATTACTTGCATAGAAGATGAAAGGATAAAAAATATATCATACATATTATTTTAAGAATTTAATTTAAAATTTCTTTGAATATAAAATAAAAAGTTACCATTTGATAAATAATAATAACTCCACCTATAAGAAGTAATTGGAAAATTTTGTTAATTTTGAATATCACCCCTTAAATTAAATAGTAAAAGGTATAGTTAAAAATATTAAACCTCATTAAAGTTATCTTCCATGAATAATATATTATCTTCCTCTTTCAAGGATAGTTTTAGTAAAAGTTTAAAAAAATTGAAAATAATATATGTTTGAAAAAAATTTAAATTTGAAAAATAGTTATGTTTGAAATAAAGTTAAGTTTTAAAAATATTTAATTTTAAAAAAGAGTTATGTTTTAAGAAAATTATCCTCCTAATGATTTTTCAATGCAATGTGATAAATGAAACATGAAGTGGTTTGAATATCACTTAATATTGATCAGTATCAAGTTCTGTTTAATGAATTTGAATTAATGAAGAGTAAGATGTTTCGTAAAAATATTAGAAATATTATTTCTTACTCTATAGTGATTTTTTTACCTTGTAATACTTTGTAATTTTTTAAGGAATATTTTTGGAGTCAGGCACTAAGTTGGTGTGAGATTACAAGGCCGAGAAAGGCTCGGTGTGGATATATTAAAAATATTAAATATATTTTATCATGAACATAGATAATTATGTAATTAATGGTTTTATCATTGATAGAGACATCATATGTGAAATATGAGATTGTGGTTGAATATGTAATGTGGGGTTTAACCAAGGTCCAACCTATGGTTGGTCAGCGTCGAACGTTCCATGAGAGGTGACCGTTGGCGAGTGCATTTAATAAAATAAATAATTTATTTATTTATTTTAATTAAATAACCAAACCTAGCCTAATCCTCTATATATACTTTATTATGATGTTTTTTAGGGTTACATTCATAACTCGGGAAAGATTATATGAGGTGAGCACTCCTCATTGGCATTGGCAAACCCGAGGATGTAGATCAATGATCGGATCAAGATGAATTGAGAGATAGGAAATGAATGCATCATATCTTCTTCATTTCTAGTAAACATTATCTTCACTAATTATTGATACTTAATTGAGGTATAACTTTTTATTTTATGTATTTATCCTTTTTTGATTATTGAGCATGGATTTTTTTTTAATTATATGCTGAATTAATTTTCGAACTCGTGAATCACATGAACCAGATTAAATTATATTAAATCCCATTTATCAAATTTTATTTTTTGTTCTAGGATTCACCCCCATAATTACCACCTTAATATAATTTTCCATGATCGCATAGGATAAATATGGATCTACATCATTCTTATTCCTTTCCCCCACCATTCTTTGTGATCTTCATCATTGTCCTATGGGGTCACAGTTAGACTTTGTCAGGGAGGGTTTGAGCATGATCAAACCCCCAGATTCATGGTGATTAATTGAATGGTTTAGGTATTTATGGTTTCTATATGAATCGAGGTTGGATTTAGGATATAGGTGATGCTTTTTGGATGTGTGATCTAGAGAAGAGACGGGAAACGATAGGGGTGATGAATTCATATAGGTGATTTGAATTCTAATTTCTAGCCACTAGAGGCCAGAGATCAATGGTCAGTGATGTCCCCATTTGATTTTTAGTGGCCAAATATTGGTATTCATAGTGGAAAATGTGGATATGGAATCCACATTAAGGAACTGGGTTTATTCAAAAAACCTAACTAAACGACGTGTAGTGAGGAAGATAACACGTCATTTTCTTTGGTTTCTATGGTGGCTAGGTTTTTGGACAAGTTAAGGATCACACAATGTGTGTCTAGTTTCACACATCATGTAACCCTACCTGGGTAGATAATTAATGTTCATGTGGTATATTCTTGGGGATCTTGTATGATCAGACACACCATGTCACCCCATAGACACTCCATGTGGTTGTGTATGGCCACTTGAGTCATGTGTCAGGTGTACACAACTAGGAATCTAGGTGAACATACACGTCATGTCCCTATGTGGACACGAATTATAGTATTTAATGGATTCCAAATCCATATCTAGGAGAGAACACTCCTAGTAAATGATGTGATATCACACACTGTGTGGACCCATGTACACATTGTGTACTTGTTTTATAAGCTTCCTTCTCTGATATCTCCATATTTGAGACTTAGATTTTGGGCCATGAGTAGCCTATCCTGGGTTTTTTTCATGTCTAATTTGATGGTATCATTATTTATGATATATGAGATATGATTTTAGGTATAAATATCATAACTCTTCTTTAGGCGATGCTTGATGAAGGTAGTGATCGGGCAAGATCATCAGAGAGATGTCGGGGTTGGTACTCCCTTGTCGTATCATGGAACAGGTCCCCCATAATATTTATATAGGTAGATTTGGTAATCCCCTACACTAGATTGGGTGTAGTTCAACTATCTCTAGAGTAATACTCCCCTATCATTGAGCTTCGGTAGGGATCGGTTCCTCCACTATAATTGTGGCTCCCTCGACTGTGGAGCGCAGCGGTGAGGTGCGGGCCTCTCAACATAGATTCTTGTGAGGTTTCATGTGATACTAGTAATCAGAGATGTAGTTTTGGAGTTTTAGTAAGACTCTTAATCCTTTAATAGTTTGTGTGTATTGATATATCATTTCCCTCTCACCTAGGTTTCATTGTGAGCTTATATATATATTGGATTTTTGTTTCCCCTTTCTGTGGGTTGAGTTGAATTTTTTTATTCCCTTCTATTTCTTCATTTGTTGTTTTTAGGGCATCCTACTGGGTATGTACGTAGTCACCCCTATATGGTATTTTCATATATGTGTCATTTCTTATGCATACAATAGGTAGATCAGTGGTGAAATCGGTGGATCTTAGTGATACTTGGGTGCATTAACCGCATAAAGTGGTCAGACTGGGAAATCAGGAGTTGGGATCTCTTTAGTGTTCATTTTTTATCTAGTTATTTTTAGGTTTGGACCACATTTATGTTTGGTCATGTACTTTTCTTATTTTTTTTAATTTGACTCTATATTTTCATACTCAGATGTAGTCCCTATATTTTATTGCATGCATGGTTGTACTCTAGATGTGCAGTCTTTATTATATTCATCTTCACTTTTTCATGGTGACAGGTGTGTACATGCATATAGGTATTCCGTCTCTAAGGCCTCCCATTTAATTTATACATTCTTGGTACTTGTCACCATCCCCTATCCTATTGGAGGTGGGATTGAGGCCATCACACCCAGCTTTCCACCGACCATGTGAGCTTTGGTGGTTTTGGCTATGACGGAGTGGTATCAGAGGTGGTTCGTCCCCGGTTCAGTGTTTGGTATTAAACCCATGATGAGGATTGGTTTGGGAACTTAGATCAATGGTGTCAGAGTGTCTCAAGTGTGGATTCTAGGCCAAGTAACAAAATGTTGATGTGGAATACAATGTATCCATTCACTAGGACTCTGACTACTTACTTGTTGACTTAGCATACCAAGATATCGGTTGTATGGAACATTGGTACATGCATGATATAGGATTGATTCCTTTGATTGTCCTTCTTGACTAATCTACCCATATATATTCTCATATAACTTTTTTATTTCTTGATCACTTTAAGGATATCTTCGCAAAGATAGCTAACCAAGTTACCAATATAAGATTGTGATGCTGATTTGTTAAGTAAAGAGACATCAGATTAGGGGCCATCTCATAAGGTGTTTTGTAATGCCCCGACCCTAGAAGCCCAGAGTAGGTGCATTATTTTAATACATTTATATGATTAAAAGGAATAATATCCCAAAGTAACTATCATTTTAGTAGTCTTGGAAGACCAGAGTATAGTCATGATACCAATAATACATTGTAAAAATAAAATAAAACATGATACAATATGAAATAAACTGTATCCTTGAAACATTGTTCAAATTTTTCTTCTTCATAACCTAGGGAATGTGAACATAAGAAAGGGGTGAGATCAGATGCTCAGTAAGGGTAAATGATACAATAGAATATATCATAAATAATAATCAAAAGTGAATAACTCATTCCACTAAAATATAATCTTGAGCATAATATGGAAGGAATAAAAACTGAATGAATAATGCCATATAAATAATTACATGAAACTTTACCATGGATATTATAATAGTAGAATAATCACATTATTTATATATTACTAATATCATAATAAGGGAATGAATATTATATAAATCATAAACCTTTCGTTGAGGCATTGTCCAAGACTTCTGAAAATTCTAGGGTAAGGCCTCGGCCAAAACCCAATTCTGTTTTGTCTCATGAGCCCTATCGATGCATCGAGGGGCTATAGCAGGACCCACCCATCACTTTCTAAGTCCAATGAATTTATAATATGTATAATAAAATATATCTTTAGATCAGAGTGTACCATACCACTTTGAAATATTTGAATCATAATCATAGATGATAATACTCTAATTAAATCATTTATAAACTCTTGAGGAAAATGATTATTAAACATTCCAAAGTGTCACATACCACTTTGAAAATTTTAATTATTAATTCCATATAATATCATAAGAATTATAAGGTTAATTATTTGATATAAAAAATGGCGTTACATATACCACATGTAATAAATAAGTGGTGAACAAGTCGTAAATCTCATAAAATTAAAAGAGAGATGAGAAAACCCCTTTTATTTTGGAAAGAAGAGTTATTTTATAAAACCATTTTTATTTGTCGTAAAATCATATTCTAATAATTTTTATCAAAAAAATAAAATGTAAAGATATTTAAATTATATTTTAGGCATAGATTTTGTCCCACTCAAGTGAAATCATGTAAAAAAAATTTAATGAAGCTTTAGAAATAAAACATTTTAGTGCAATTTAATGGAAATATTAAAGAGATTTTAAAGAGGAATGGAATGTTTTTTTCATAAAACCATAAATTAACCATGATATTCTTTTATTATAAAATTTTTTATTTTAATAAAATAATGATGGCTTAAAACAGATTATATAGTTCACTTGAAAATGGGTAAGAATTTGAGAATTTCCCCTGAATCGAGCATGTTTATTAAGAAGAATTAAGAAGGGAACTATTTTAAAACATATAATACCAATAAAATAAAGATTAAATGATATGAATATATTATTTAGGAACATAGAAACAGAATATATAATATGTACACAAAAATAAATAATCATTACATTTGGGTAAGGATAGTGAAGGAATAACTCGAAGGAAAAATGAAGGTTCGGGTGGAACCCCTTACCACTTGTAATCAATCGAATCATATGAACCAAAATTAATAATCCTAAAATGATATATTAAATACCATGAAAATAAATTTATTCATGATATGATACATCAATGGGTTGTATACATACACCATACATAATAAATATTGGTTAATAAGGAATATCTCACAAAAAATAGAAGTGAGATGAGAAAACCCTAACCTTATGTCTAAATGTGTTCATCACATGACCTTAAGGTCCTAGAATATGAAATTAGACCCATTAATAATTTAATCAAAAACCTATTAGACACGTCTATAATTTATTATAATTTTATTAATTTCATTTGGGGCCTTTTAATAAATTATAAGATTGAATTACGTCGTTCCAGAGTGTTCATTTCTTGATATTCATGATCGGTTCGCTTGATTATAAGTATGGAAGTTCCTATGGAATGGATATAATTCTATAGGATTGAATTTATATATTATTAATGAAAATAAATAATTTTAAATGGTTATATATATCATTTGGTTACATGGTATTTGGATGAATCATTAGAAATGTTATTTAGTGAAATCGTTTAGATTTTTATGTCGGTTTTTCGATCACAACGAACTATTTTTGTTATAATATTTAGTATAATGTAAAAATTATGGTTCAAGAATAATTAAATAAAATATAATAAATCTTTTATAATCTTTTTTAACCATAAAAATGGTTTCATGACCATCCTTGAAGGAGAAAATTAATAATGAAGGTTCATCATCCATGCAGGTTGTAAATTAACACCTCCCAAATGATGATTTCATTTTTAAAATAAAAGAGAGAGAGTAAGGATATTGATGATGTATCTTCCATTAACATGATAAAATTATAGTATATAGATGATACTAGAGTTATCATGATCATCTGGATAGAGGAGTTGAGGATAAGATAATAGTATAAAACAAAATGAAAATGAAATTAAAAGAAAAAGGTAGAGGGTTTACCTCTTGAAATATCCTCCTTGAGAACCTCCTTAAGAGAAGGGGTTTGGGTCTTTTGGAAATACCAAGGGATCCTGGAGGTGGGGAGGTACTAGGGAAGATTATTTTGGCAGAACTTTGAGAATCTTAAAGGATTATAGGAGTGAAGAAAGGAGGGAGTGAGGGTGGTTTTTATAGTGGAGGATAGGAGAGTTTTTTCCATTATTTTAATCATTATTTTATTATTTTGGCTCAAGACTATGAATAGTCTTGATTATTATGAATAAAAATAGTAATAAGTAAATTATAGTTTGAACTAATGGCTATTCACATCATTCATGACTCAATCATGATTCATAAATTCATTTATTTAGCACATTCCGTAAATTCTTGAATTTCACTATTCACCAAAAATTCAAGTATTTCAGAAAAATCTCAAACTTCACCCTAATAATTTCTCTATATGTAGAATTATAAAATAGAATAAATTTTACTAAAATAATTTTTAAATAAGTGAAATTTACTTTTTTTAATAAAATAATTATTTACTTCAAAAATACAGATTTTAATTTTAAAACTGATTTTATAATACTTTCAAAAATTAACTGAGGTCTCATAAAATTATCCTAAAATAATAGGATAAAAAAATATTTGTTTAGGAATAAATTTTATGAAAATGAATTTTATATTAAATAAATATATTAATTTAAAATTGTAAATAAATATTTATTACTCACAAAAATACCAACACTTATATATTTATTTTTAAAACATTCACTCTCATTTATAAGATTCCTAAATTTTATTTATACTTTCATTGGTGAGGTTACTATTCATAAGGTTCAATTTAATATTCATAAGAGTAATATTACTATTCATAAGGGTATATTACTATTCATAATGGTCAAGTTACTATTCACCAAAAAATTAAGTTGGTCTTATTAGACCATAAAAAAACTTATTGATCGTAGTGGTTTATGTCCATTTTTTGAAATTAAAATCATAGAAGTGGAAAATTATGTTTCATGGATAGAGTATAACTATAAAAAAGTGTTGTTTTGTAGGGACTTGGTGTTGTGTTTATATAAATTATCTAATGAATTTAAATTATTTATGAAAAATATACCATAAAATCTTGGGGTGTCATATTAATAGTGAACATATTCGTAAAATAATTTAGTATTTATCAAAATAATTATAATAGTCAATATATATATTAATTAATTAAATAATCTATTGATAAAAATGAAATTTGTAAAAATAATCAAATATATATATTCATATTAAAATATTCTATTACACAAAAAATAATATTGTAAAATAGTATTTATTTTTTTAGAACATTAATTAATTTGAAAGCTATAAATTCTAATTATAAGTATTATTATTAATTAAAAAACTTAATTTTAAATTATTTAAAATTATTAAAAAAATTATTGGGGTTTTACATTATTCCCCCATCAATAGAATTTTTTCCTCACAATTCAAAACTGTACTTCAAAAGTTAAAGTTTGATGCTTCAAAATTATCTTATGGAAAACCTACATTGGAAATATGGTTAATAAAATATCCTCTTAAAAAGAGTTTAAAGGAAATGAGATGTTCACCACAAAAAAAATATTCTTTCTAATGGGGTGATATTATTTGGAATTAAAAACCTAGACATGGAAAAAAATCAAACTATGAAGTTCTGATGGAAAGTGATAGAGAACATGTTCAGATGAGAGTTGATTACTACAAAACTATAAACTAGTGTAATAAAATTCATTAATATTATCAAATATTATGATAATAAGGGAAAATTTTATTTAATAATCTTTTCCTTGAGTTGAGGAATTATTCCACTCTATAAGAGTATAAATATATGTTTATATTTTATAAACATAGTCTTATCATTTTATTGCGCCTTGAACTATCTATACATAATCTCTTAACATAGGTCGCATTATGTGATGAAGTAATAAATTAAGCTCTAAAACCTTATACAATTAACAAATTAAACTATTCATAAATGGTTAAAATTTAAAAAATATAATTATTTAAAACTTTAGAACGAAGGACACTGAATTTCCAAGATGAACTTAGCCATGAAGAAACTCTAAATTTTCACATTCCAAACATGTGAATAACTTCATCATGTATCCTATTAAAATATGGTAAAAACTCAAATTACCATAAAACCTTATTAGAAACATACATTCTTACATATTCCTTAAGTAAGATACATGTTATTAGATACATTACTTAAATCCAAAAGTGTTGTAAACTCCATCCATGATAGCATAGACCACTTGTCGACAAGTTAATAATCAGTTCCAAGGTGGTCAGTACTTATCAAAATCAATCATTTCTTCATCATTATCTCAACATCAGAAATATATTAAGGGTTTTATTTCCCTCAATCATGTGTTTTCCAAAAAAATAACTTTCTACTAAATATATTTTCAGTATTATTAAACATATGGTCTCAAATCCTTAATGAAAAAGTACGGTAGTACAATCCTCGTATATTTCATAATTCTTATAACCAGTAAATTGCTGATAAAATATTCAAATGAAATAATTCTTGAATATACATATTAATTACTCCTCTTAATCTATGTTAGTAAAATAACTCAATCATTATCCAATAGCATCATTTGGGTTATATTTCTCTGATGATTGGGACATTGATTCGCATAGTGTCTCATCTCCTCACAGTTGAAGCATTTTACACTGGAAAACTTTATCTTACCCTTGCAGTCATGAACTTGCTGTCCTTTTTCTCCAAACTTATAACAAACACCCATTCCCTTAAATCATTTTCCAGGGTTATTATTTCCACAGTTATCACATGTGGGAAAACCCTTCATTCGCTTCGTACCTTTATCCAACTTTTTCTCTTCTATACTTTTCTTCTCTTGCTTCCCTTAAAAATAATAGGACTCATAGAATTATTTAATTTTCTTTTTAATACATGATATTATTTCATCATATGATGAGGATACCTTGTATACTATTTCCCTTTGAAATTTTGGCTTAAGACCATGGAAGATATGATCCTTCTTACACTTTTCATCATGTGAATTGGTGGAGTTCTCATTTCTTCTGCTAGGTTCCATTTTTAAACAATGCCATATACTATATTAGCTCATAAAATTATGAACTTTCTTTAACTCTAATCATGGTATATCACATGACATAAATTTATGCATCATAAATCCTAGAACCATATACTTTGGTTACTTTGGAAGCATAGATACTTCATAATTGTATGTAATAAAAATGTGAATTATCCTAAGAATATCCCCTAAGAGTGTCAAACCAGGTGCATAGTAAGGATCATTGTTGTGTACCAAGATACCCCGAGTTAAGATCAGAACACCTTTTCAGAGTTGTTACCCCAGGGTATATCTATTCTATAACTATGTCTACTTGTAATATCTAGACAGGGATATATTTTCTAGGAATATCCACATAATCTATACCTTACCAAAATTATAGGATGTTTTTCTATTTTTATCCTCAAATTCTATCTTAGGGTTATGTTCCCTAACCTATTTTTTCTAAATCTAGTTTCTAAGGTTGCTGCAAAACTTAATTTGATACCAACTGTAACATCCTGACCCCAGAAGCCTGGAGCTGGTGCATTATTTTAATACATTGGCATGATTTTAAGGAATCATGTCCCGAAGGACCAATTTTTTTCACAGTCTTAGAAGACTATATTATATTCATGATACCTATAATATATTTGAAAAAGAAAATAAAACATGATACAATATTAAATAAACTGCATCCTTGAAATTTTATTCAAAGTTTTCTTATTTATAACCTGGGGAAAGGAAACATAAGAATGGGGTGAGCTTAGATACTCAGTAAAGGTAAGTGATATAGTAGAAGATATCATAAATAATAAGGAAAAGTGAATAACTCATTCCACTAAAACATAATCTTGATCATAATATGGATGGAATAAAAACTCAATGAATATTTCCATATAAATAATCACATGAAAATTTAGTATGGATATTTTAAAAGTTGAATAATCACATGATTTATCTATTACTAATATCATAATGAGAGAATTAATATTTCGGTCATCATAAACCTATCATCGAGGCCTCAACTAAGACTTCTAAAAATGCTAGGGTAAGTCCTCGACCAAAACCCAATTCTGTTTTGTCTCATGAGGCCTACTGATGAATCAAGGGGTTATAGTGGGCCTCATTTGTCACTTGATAATTCTAATGCATTACTCATATGTATAATAAAATATTTATTTATATCAAAGTGTAATGAATCAGATTTTCCCAAATTTATTTTTATAAATTATTTGAGAAAATTTTGAGACTAGGTGCTGAGACGGAGTGCGATTCTGAGGTCCGGTGTACCCAGAACAATTCACTGAAAAATGTTAATTTTTTAATAGCACGTGCACAAGACTTTTCTAAAAAATTTAAACAAATTTTAAATGGGTTCCCATATCAAAAATATGAGGGAACCATTGAGCTCAGAGTAGTGGATTTACCTTAAGTGTGATTTAACTTTAGTTGGTGTAGGCCTTTAATGTAAAAACCTTAAAAGGGTGTAATCGTAAATAAAATTATTAAATAAAATTATTTTATTTTCAAAATTATAATAAATCATAAATGGTAAATTAGATTGGAAAGCTGAGATAACCATTGATTTTGTAAGGAGGTGTTTTCCTTAGGCAAGGCCTAACATCGGTGGGTGCAGGCTGACTATGAAAGATAGTTTTTAGACGTAAAATCCATTAAAATATTTTAATAAAAATATATTATTCTTAACACAATGACACGTTTTATTTTAACACATGTTTTTTAGAGGATTCAGGTTTATCACCATAACCCTGTAATTCCTATGAGGCAAGGAGACAAAGCTCTCTAGACAAATGGCAGCGGATCGTGAATCGACGATCAATGACAAACCTCATATTCGAAGGATATTCAACTACGATAACGACGCAGTGACCATTCTTCATCATTGATCGAACTGAATTGAGGTAGGGTTTTTTTATTTTATTTATTTTTTCCATTCATGAATTCCATGAAGAAAGTGGACCAATCAACAAATAGATTGGCTCACGGATCGATCATTATTGTGGGATGGGATTTACCTTTGTGGGGTTTTGATGGGAGAATGATCTTGTGATTATTTGTTGGATTTTGATTCAAATTCTAATGGAAATAAACCACGATCAACATGAACATCGATAAAGTTATGTTTCTTTTGGTTGATTTATTATTTTCTTCCCTTGTTCTTCGTTCATCATGGGAATTCTGCATTTGTCCTATGACTCGACATTTTGTGATTGATCGATCATTGTGCACTTGATCCTTAGTTTAACAATTTGATACTACAGATCTAGGATCAGAATGGCATGAAGGAGGTGCGATGACAACAACACTAGACAGATTGAATTGGTTTAGGAGATATCATTTTTTGAGTGACTTTTTTTTTAGAATGGATCACAACTTCGATCAAAGTCCAAGGTGATGAAGAATGTGACCCAAGGATTACAGGCATATCTTTGTTTTGAAAAATGGATCACTGGAAGAGAACCGATGGTCTGTGGAAGGGTCCACTAGCGTGTTGGGGCCAGCGGCAGTCGTGTGTGAGAGGCGATGTGAGTCGGTGGTGCACTACAATGGTGGAAGCCACATAAATCGTGGTTGATCCATGGTTTTTAGGATCCCGTAGTAGTAAGGCCATAGGGAAGATAGACATGATGGACCACCATGTCGAGCAAGGCAGCACCGCGTTGACCAAGAAGAGGCACACAGACCGAAAGATCGTGTGTGGTGCAACAAAACCAGCCTACATGGATGGGCCAGATCATGTGAGTCGGGCGGCTCCAGCAGCCCAGCATGCTAGGCCCATCAGGCTAGAACGGTTTAGACTAGGCTAGGACAGTTGAACTAGGTCAGGTTGGGTCGGTAGGACTGGGTTGAGTCGGCCTGATTCTGGCAGTTCGGACCAGACTCGAGTCTGGATTTTTTACTAAAATGACCATATCTTTCAAATGGAGCATCTTATTGATGATACATCTATGGGTTTGGGACCCTTACAATAGGGAGGTCCTTTTTATATGGCTTGGTGGGTTTTTATTTGGATCATAAAAGGTTGAGAGTCTACCCATGGTGTTTTTCTATGAGGGTTCGATGGAGGGACTAGTTCTTGTTATAGAGGATGACCCGTATTCTGAAGTGAGTTGTATTAGCCTAGATTTGACATTTGACTTAGTGGGTTGAAGCATGTATCTCACCAAGAGGCCCGGTTGGTCCTCACTTATCTTTTTGGTACCTTAGATAGGGTTTTAGGAGAATGTGTGACCAATATTTACATGAGCACCTATCCCCTATCTTGGATGATGTTTCTAGTAGGGTGAAGAGTCCCCTCCAGTGATCCCCAAGCATAGAGGACCCCCTATCTGTGTATCGAGATCATATTCTTTCTATTATACATGACTAAACCTAAATATCATGCTTTAGTTAGTTTTCAGTGGTTGATGTTTGGCAGTGACTTGGTGACTACGTGACTTGGGTTCTACATGACTTATCGACACTCTGTGTGTTACCGAAACTCCATGTGCTACTGACAATCCATGTGTTATCAAACTCATTGTCTTTGAAATAATGGATGCATTAGGGAAACTACATAACTTTTTGAGACCCTAGTGTTCTCTTGGGTCCTTTTGGTAGACCTATTCTGCGTTCTTCTATCATATAGCTTGAGGGGTGAGATCTCCCGAGAAGAGTGTGCTATAAGCGGAACCGCATAGCTGGTAGTGTATGAGACCTTGAGTCTTGGAATCCTTTATGAGTATACCTGGATTTTCTTTCCATATGTGTTATATACATATACCTATGTTGAGCTGACCATATATTCTTAGTTTTGTTTTCCCTATGTGGTATTTCTGTGTGGTATCTTCTTCGTGGTGTTTCCTCTATGGTATTCCTTTTTGTTTTGGGGGTGTCTTACTGAGTATTGTTTTAGTCACCCCTACATGGGATTTTAATACATGTGTCATGTCTTGTGAATATAATCGATGCTTTGACATATTCCTAGGTAGACCAGGACCAGGTGGTACTTATAGAGAGACCAGAAAGTTGAGGTGTGATCCTGCGGCTTCAGACAGTTGTTCTTATACCTACCCTTCAGTTAAGGGTTTCTACAGACGAGCTTCATGACCTTGTTCTATAGACTCTTTCTTTTTGGTGGGATTTTATTCTGGCCCAGTTGTACTTTTCTGCACTTTAATTTCCTATCATACTATATTGGTTTATATATAGTGGTATGTATGCATTTTTTACTTAGTGTTTTTTAATTTTCAGTATTTTGGGCTTGGGGATGTGTGCGTTTATACAAGTACTTGTGAAAATGCCTCCCATTTGTGGGATATGCCTACTCAGTGATAGTTTCCAGCCCCTGTCCTATCATAGGTGGGGTTGGGGTAGTCACAACATGGGTCCCACTTGGACAGGTCATGACAGAGTGGTATTAGAGGAGGTTGGTTATACCTAAAGAACCAAGATTCTATGAGATTGGTTTGGGGAACAATGTTAACTGTTTAGAGTTTATCTTCTAGTCTAGGGAATCTAGTGTTGGTGCAGAATATGACATATCAATACACCAAGACTCTGGACACCTGCTTTTTGACTTGATACCTAAAAACACTAGTTTCAGGGAAGTTAACGGTACATGCAACAAATAATAATGGGTTTTGTTTTCCATTTCCTTATTGAGTCATCTCACTGGGTATACTCTTTTAACTATGATACATATTGTTTTATTAGAGGATGTATTCACGATGCTATCCATCAAGGTTTCCGCAGAAGGATCGAGAGTTCAACCTGATGTTTTAAGAGGCCTCCCTGAGGGGATCTAATCATAGAGCAGTTTTTCTTCAGGATGGTCAGCAGGTGGCTTTTTCTCCCATTGATCAAATTGTAGACCCACCTCCAGTGGTTCAGGTGGATAAAGCTTGCCAAACTGAGTCATGGATGGCTCTTTTGGTGTTGTATGATGATATATAGGGTTTTATCACATATAATAGGCTTTTGAGGTAGTGATATCCTAGGATGCAGGGCCAATATGACCTACTAATAGCAGGTGCATGACGTAATACACAAAATAGGAAGTTTTTCTAGAATTTCCAAGGGTGTGCTAGTTCCATGAGGAAGAGACATTTCTATTATTGTAATGGGAAGGGACATTTCGTGCGAGATTATCCCACTGTTCAGGCTGCATTCAGAGAGGCGATTGATGAACCGACAAGGAAGATTCGGCGATAGGAGTAGACAAATCCATTGGGTGGAGGACATGGCAGAGGAGCTAGGGAAATAGTAGGAGGTGGCCAATGTTTTGACGTGTTACCACCACCACCACTAGGTGCTCCATAAAAGATTTAGGGAGCTATAGGACTAGGGAGTAGACAACTACAAGTAGTCAAGTCTTATGACCCCAGGACTCCATGAATGGTTCAAGGTATTATCTTTGTCTTTCTACTTTAGCTATAGTAGATAAACACATGTGCTAGTGTTTTCCTTTCCTGTCACTTTTCTTGTTTGATACTTAGATATTCTAGTTAAGTCCTTGACTTCACCCTTAATTTTAGAGACTCCAACTAGAGGAGAACCAATGATCACACATTAGTGCCGGCAGTGATACCTAACTCTTAAAGGAGAGATTTTTAGTTGGGATATCTTGATAGTAGTGTCAAGGCCTTATGATGTCGTTCTCAATATGGACTAGTAGCCACATTTCATGCTCATATTGATTGTTTTTTAAAAAGTGTGTGGTTCTTACATAATTATATAACCATATTTACCTTTTTATCAGTGAAAATAAAATCCTTGTAGCTTAGGATGGACTCACGCATAGGGGGGTGCAGCTAATTACTCTTCAGTTAGCTAGCCTGACCCTTAGTGTAGTGGATGTTTTGAGTCCTCATTTTCCTATAATGGTGGCAGAGTATAAAGACATCTTCCCTAAAGATGTTCTAGGTTTACCTCCCCACTGAGATATATAATTCTACATTGATCTACACCTCAGGATGATATCGATATCTACACCATCATATCAGATGGTTCCCACATAGATACATGAGTTAAGGGTGTAGTTGGAGGAATTGTAGAGGAAGGGCTTCATGAGACCCATTGTTTCACCCTAGGAATCCCTATGTGGTATTCTTTGATCTTGAACATATCATCTCAGATACTGGAGTTTCAATGGATCTAGTAAAGGTTGATGTAGAGTTTGAAAAGCCCTCCCCTCTTGAGGTGTCCAAAGGAGGGTGTCGAGTACATAGTGTTCTGTGATGCATCAAGAATCGAGCTTTATTGTGTCTTGATGTAGAGGCAAGTAGTGATTTCCTATGGTTCATGCTAATTGAAATCACATGAGAAGAACTACATGACCCATGATCTTGATTTAACTGTATTAGTCTTTGTATTAAAGATATAGTGACACTACCTAATGGGGCAGCGGTTTATCGTCTACTTCAACCACAAGAGCCTCAAGTATATCTTCTCTTAGAAGGATTGGAACTTGAGATAGAGTCGATGGATAGAGTTCCTCCATGACTATGACTTGGATATTTTCTATACTCTTGGGAAGGGGAATGTGGTAGCAGACACTCTCAATAAGATATCTAGCTTGTAGTTTCTGAACGAGGCATCAGAGTAGTTTCCCTTGTTACAGATATCCTTTGTGGATAGAGATGGAAGAGATTATATCTATTCAATGCTTGTCACCCCTCCACTCTATTGGTGATTCAAATAGGCACAACTTATGGATATCAACTATGAGGCTTTACATGCTCAAACATCCATAGGGCATGCCCCTGATGGGTATTCAAAAGGTGGGGAGAACATTGTTCTTTTTAGAGGATGCACGATGATACCAGCCACGTTGCGAGAGGAGGTTATTAGGACGTTTCATAAATCCCCTTTAGTGGTACATCCAGGTGTGTAAATGATGTATTATAACCTCCAAAATTAGTTTTTGTGGCCAGGGATGAAGAAGGAAGTTGTAGAGTTTTTTTCTTGATGCCTTACTTGTCGAAAAATGAAGGCTAAGCATCAGTTTCTGGCAGGTTTGACTAAACCCATTAAGGTGCCAAAATGGAAATGGGATGAAATACCAATGGAAGTAATGACTAGTTTACCACATACATCCGGGGGGAATGATAACTTATGGGTGATCATTGACCAACTCACCAAGTCAGCCCACTTTCTACCAATCTGGGAGTAGAGTTCAATAGAGAGCTTAGGACACCTCTATGTGTAGGAGATAGTTAGACTCTGTGGAGTTTCATCGATGATTGTTTCATATCGTGATTCTTGCTTCAAATCCCAATTTTGGAAGGGATTATAGGAGGCCTTTGGGACTCAGTTACACTTGCGCATAGTGTTTCACCCACAGGTGGATAGCTAGACTGAGCATGTTATTCAGGCTCTAGAGAACATGCTATGGGATTGCATGTTATGTTTTGGACATAGTTTGTAGGATCACCTACCTTTGGTGGAGTTTACATACAACAATAGTGAACCCTCCACCATCATTATGGCACCATTCGATCTTTGGTATGAGTGACCATGTAGGTCATCACTTTTTTGGACTGACCCAAGAGATTTAACACTCATGGGCCCAGATTTGGTGCATGCAATTACAAAGAAGGTGCAGGTCATCCAGGAGAAAATAAAGACTACACAGATCCGTCATAAATATTATGATGACATGATATGGAGGCATTTGGATTTCAATGAGGGAGACCATGTGTTCCTTTGGGACTCTCCTCAACATGGGATATGAAGATTTGGTCGGGATGAAAAGATATATCTTAGGTTCATCGTTCCTTTCCCGGTACTACATAGAGTTGGCAAGGTAGAATACTTCTTGGCTCTACCACTACAGTTGGACTGGGTACATGATGTCTTCCACATTTCTTATCTAAGGAGATACGTACATGATTCATCACACATCATTGACTAGGGTGAATTTTTTTGAGAACTCGATAGAGTTCATGGATTGATAAAAGGGTATCCTTTTTGGGAGGTTGATTCATCTAGTTCTCGTTCGGTGGCGTCATGGGAATCTCTAGGAGAGAACATGGGAGCGGGAGGCTCAGATTCATGCTTAGTTTCCTCAATTGTAAGATTTTCCCTTTTCTTTGTCTTTTGATTATGTAAATACCTAAGGTGGGGAGAATATAATGACACATATTTTCCTGAATTTTTTTTAGAAATTATTTAGGGAAATTCCAAGACTAGGCGCTGAGACAGTGTGTGATTCTGAGACCTCATGTGCCCAGAACGATTCACTCATGAATTTTATGAAAAAGTGAAATAAATTTTAAATGGGTGTCTGGATCATAAATATGATGGAACCATTGAGTTCATAGTAGTGGATTTACCTTAGGTGTAACTTAAATTTAGTCGGCACAGGTCTTCAGTGGAAAAAACCAAAAAGGGATTAACCGTAAATAAAATTATTTTATTTTTAAAAACCTAATAAATCATAAACGATAAATTAGATTGGAAATCTGATACCCCCATTGAGTTTGTAAGGGGGTGTTTTCTTAGGTGAGGGCTAACATTGGCCAGTATGGGCTAACTGTGAAAGACAGTTTCTGGAAATAAACGTCATTAAAATATTTTAATAAAAATATTTTATTCTTGACGCAACGACACATTTTCCTAAGTAACTATACACACACACACACATCTCCAAGCCCAAAATTCTGAAATGTAAAGCGCTAAGTAAACAATTATGCATACAAATAAGAATACCAATAATAGAGTATGACAGAAGAAGATTGGAAAGTAAATAGGGAAAAAATACAAGCCCACCAAAATTAAGAGTCTATAAAAGTGAACACACAAGTTCCTAAAACTCATCTGTAGAAAACCCTACCTAAAGGGTAGGTATTGGGATAAATTCTTGAATTTGTATGAGCACACCTCAATTTCCTAATATCTCTAAGCACCACCTAGTCCTGGTCCACCTTGGACTTCGTCAAATCATTGAATGTCGTCATAAGAAACAACACTTGTGGGAAAAGCCCGTATAGGGGTGAGTAAAACAATAATCAATAGGACACCCGAAAACCACAAAGGAATACTACTAATAAATACATGAAGTGTACCACAAAGAAATACATAAAGTACACCAAAAATAAATACACGAGGTACAGTCATCTCCACATAGATATATGTCTACAGCACATATATCAAGAACATCCAGATATACTCATCTCAAACACTAAGTATAATAAGGTTCCAACCTCATAGACAACAATAGGAATCTCATCATCAGCTTGAATCCAAACACAAAAACTAGGAGGACAAACTCCCTGATCTTAGTCATCTCAGATGGCACCCATCTGAGAGATTCCCTCCATCAAGAACATTTTACTAGGTCTATATCCAATACCCAGTGCCAAGGGTCTGGTCAACACTGCCTTGCTCCCAGCAGATGCTAAAAAACCCAAGTGAAGATATCTTCTCCTCACCACTAAACACAGTTTAGGTAGCACTACATCAAACTATGCACCATGTGCATCCTCTCTATAAAGAGAGAGAGGAGGGACTCACACATCACCACTACCTCGCAGTCGAGGGAGTACTTCCCCTAACTAACCCACAAAACTTTTGTCACTCCTGAACGGAGTATCCCACTGCTCAGTATGTCGATGGATATCTAACTCTTATGTAGGTATAATTAACACCAAGAAAATGGTTCCACTCTTCATAAATATTTCTAATATACAACTTATCTCCATATATAATGGAGGACCCACCCCTTCATGATAAGACACACAATATTGGTAAGACACTCAATCTTGATAAGACACTCATTCTTGAAAAGACACCCAATCTCGGTAAGATACTCAGTCTCAAGGAAACACACCCTAACTTTTTAGGTGATTTTAACTCAATGAATAGAGAACCCACACCCTAGTAGGACAGGGGAGTACCAACTCAGTCATGATAAGACACCCAATCTTGATAATACATGTAGTCTCTATAAGTCACGTATTCTACTCATAATGTGCTCATTCTGGGAGAACCTACACCTCAATCCATTAGTTTATATGTGAACTTCTATAAAAACACACTTAGAGTATCTCAAAAGTATCTTCTCATCACAAGATTCCCAATTCTACAAACAACTCGTCAAAAGGACACAAGGTTTGAAAGTTATGGTTGTTTTTATAAAAATGTCTAACTTGGGTCCGGTCCAGGTCCGACCCGACCTGGTCCGCCCAACCCGACCCGACCTATTCTGGATCAGACCGAACCAGATTGGCCTCTTGGGCCATTGGGTCTAGACTAGTGGGCTGCTGGAGTGGCCTGGATCCCCTGTCTATCCCACACTGCGAGCCAGTTCACTACATCGCACGCAGTCCACCCCGACAGCATGATCTTCTTGGTGTCGCGGTGCCGTTGTGTCCCACAAGGTCGGCCCTCTTCCTCTACGTGTGCTCTCCACACCCCACCTGCCCACTGCCTCGCCACCACCGTAGGCTCCTACGCAGCCTCGCCAAGATGTGTTCTTCCTCCACCACTAGTCGCCCCACCGGTGACCCCTCGTCTACCTTGTGCTCCTGAATGGTTCTACCATCTCTGCTAGACACCTTGCGACCTTTATCCACAACCACACACAGTCGTTTCCACTCTGGACACTACTGACCCAGCCATCACCTTGCCTCAATGGACCTATTTCGGTGGGGAATTTTTTGACATGTTACCACCACCACTCCCAGGTGGTCCATACCAGACTCAGGGAGCTGGAGGAAAGGGGAAGAGACAGATACACGCGGTCGAGGCTTATGACCCCAGGACTCCAAGAATTGTTCAAGGTAAAATCTTTGTCTTTCAACTTTAGCTACAATAGATAAAAACTTGTGCTAGTGTTTTCCTTTCCTTCCACTTTTCGTGATTGATACTTAGAGATTTTGGTTAAGCCATTGACTTGACCCTCATGTTTAGAGACTCCTATTGGAGGATACCCAATTATCACACACTGGTGCCAACAGTGAGACCCGACTCATAAAGTTGAGAGTTTTGTCTTGAATATCTTGATATTAGCGTCGAGGAATTATGATGTCATTATAGGTATGGACTAGTAGCCATAGTTCATGCTAAGATTGGTTGTTTTAGTAAAAGAGTGTGGTTGTTTCACGATAATAGAACCAGGTTTCATTTTTTATCAATGAAATGGAAATCCTTGAAACTTAAGATGAACTCACACATAGGTGGGTGCAGCCTATTACTCTTAAGTTGGATATCCTGACCCATAGTGCAGTGGATGTTTTGAGTCCTTAGTTTCCTGTAATAGTGTAGAAGTATAAGGACGTATTCCCTAAAGATGTTCTAGGTTTACTCCCCCACTGAGAGATAGACTTCTTCATTGATCTACACCCCGAGACGATACCAATATCTACACTATCATATCAGATGGTTCCCTCAGAGCGTTATAAGCTAAGGGTGTAGTTGGAAGACTTTCATAGGAAGGACTTCGTGAGACTGGGTGTTTCACCTTGGGAATCCCTAGGTGGTCTTCGTTGATCTCGGACAAGTCATCTCAGATATTGGAGTTACAATGGATCCAGCAAATATTGAGGAAGAGTTTGATGAGCAATCCCCTCTTGAGGTTTCCAGATGAGGGTGTCGAGTATGTAGTGTTATATGATGCATCAATAACCGGTCATGGTTGTGTCCTGATGTAGAGTCAACCAGTGATCGCATATGGTTCACGCCAGTTTAAATCACACAAGAAAAACTACGTAACCCATGATCTTGAGTTTGCAGGAGTAGTCTTCACATTGAATATGTGGTGACACTACCTTATGGATGAGTGGTTTATCGTATACTTTAACCAAAAGAGTCTCAAGTATATCTTCTCTTAGAAAGATTGGAACTTGAGATAGAGGAAATGGATGGAGTTCCTCCATGACTAAGACTTGGAGATTGTCTATACTTCTAGGAAGAGGAACGTGGTGGTAGACGCTCTCAGTAGGAGACCTATCTTGTAGTTACTTAATGAGGCGTCAGAGTAGTTGGCCTCATTGTAGATATCCTTTGTGGATAGATATGGAAAAATGTATCTCTATTCAATGGTTGTAACCCCTCTACTCTATCAACGAGTTAGGAAGGCACAACTTAGGTATACGGACTATGAGGATCTATGTGCTTAAACGTCCAAAGGGCATGCCCATGATGGATATTCAAAATGTGGGGAGAATTTTGTTCTTTTTAGAGGATGCATGATGATACCAGTGGCATTATGAGAGAAGGCTCTTTAGGATTTTAATGCATCCCTTTTAGCAGTACATCATGGTGTGGCAATGATGTATCAAAACCTCTAACTTCAGTTTGGTGGCCAGGGATGAAGAAGGGAGTTGTAGAGTTTATCTCTTGATGCCTTACTTATCAATAAATGAAGGTTGAGCATCAGGTTCCAGTAGGTTTGATTCAATCCCTTGAGGTTCTGGAATAGAAATAAGATGGAATAATAATGGAATTTGTGATGGGTTTACCAAGTACGTCTAGGGGGCACGATACTATCTTGGTGATCATTGACCAAATCACCAATTCAACCCACTTCTTACCTATCCAGGTTCAGAGTTCAGTATTGATCTTGGGATTCCTCTATGTGAAAGCAATAGTTTGACTCCATAGAGTTCCATCAATGATTGTTTTAGATTGTGATGCTTGCTTTGTATATCAGTTGTGGAAGGGATCACATGAGGCTTTTGGGACTCATTTATGCTTGAGCACAGTGTTTCACTCATAGGCGGACAACCAGACTGAGTGGGCCATTCAGTCTCTAGAGAACATGTTACGAGTGTTCATGTTAAGTTTTGTCCATAGTTTGGAGGATCACCTACCTCTGGTGGAGTTTTTGTACAATGACAGCTACCCCTCCAGCATCATTATGACACCATTAGATCCTTGGTATGGATGACCATACAGGTCACCACTTTGTTGGACTGACCTAGGAGAGTCGGCACTCATGGGCCTAGAGTTGGTGCGGGTGACTATAGAGAAGGTTAAGGTCATCAAGGAGTGAATGAATACTACACATAGCCATCATAAATCTTATGCTAATAGGTGAAGAAGGCATTTGGAGTTCGAGGAGGGAAACCATGTGTTCCTTAGGGCCTCTCCTGGTCACAGGATACAGAGATTTTTCTAGGATGACAAGTTATATCCAAGTTTCAACGTCCCTTTCCTGATACTATGTAGAGTTGGTGAGGTGGTGTACCACTTGGTTCTACCCCTACAGGTGGATCGGGTACACGACATCTTCCACATGTCTCAGCTAAGGAGATTTGTGAATGGTTTATCACACGTCATTGACTGGGGTGAATTTTGCTGATAACCCGACAGTGGTCATGGATAGACAGAAGGGAATTTTTCTTGGGTGGTTGATTCATTTGGTGCATGTTCAGTGGAAGCACAAGAATCTCACAGAGAGAACATGGGACTGGGAGGCATAGATTCATGCTCAGTAGCCTCAATTGTATGAGTAGCCATTTGTTTTGGATAATGAAGATGTAAATCCCTAAGGTGGGGAGAATTATTGAGTTGGATTTTCTCAAATTTATTTTTATAAATTATTTGGGAAAATTTTGAGTCCAGGTGCTGAGACAGCGTGCAATTCTTAGGCCCAGTGTGCTCGAAACGATTCGCTGAAAAATGTTAAGTTTTTAATAGCACGCGTGCATGAATTTTCTAAAAAGGTGAAATAACTTTTAAATGGGTGACTAGATCAAAACTCTAAGGGAACAGTTGATCTCAGATCATTGGTTTTACACTAGGTGTAATGTCCCAATATTTCTATATAAATTTTTTTTAATTATATGGAATTATTTTGAGACCGTGAAATCTGACAGCGCATGATTCTGAGGCCTGGAGTGCTCAGAATGATCAGTTAAAAAATGTTAAGTTTGAAATAGTGTGTGTGAGTGGTTTTCCTGAAAAAGTGGAAAAACTCTTAAACTGGTGCCTAGATCAGAAATCTGAGGGCACCGTTGCGTTCAGGATAGCGGGTTGACCATAGAAGCGAATTAAGTTTAGTCGGTGCAGGCCTCTAGTGAGAAAACCCAAAAATGGAATAACTATAAATAAAATAATTAAATAAGGTTATTTTATTTTTCAAATGCTTATAACTCACAAATGGTGACTTGGACTAAAAATCTGAGACCACCGCTGAGCTCATGAGGCTATTCTTTATTTAGGCAGATACTAACATTGGTCAGCACTGGTCAACTGTTGAAGTTAGTTTTTGGCTGTAAATAAAATAATTAATTAACAATTATTCTATTGTTAAAATCCATAACTTCTAAACGATACCTCAGATTGAAAATCTGATAGTACCATTTAGTTTGTTGGGATGTGTTTCCCTTAGGCAGAACCTAACCTTGACTGACGTGGGTCGAGGGTGTATATTAATAATTTATTTAACTTTTTTAAAGGTACGTTTAGTAAACGTGTGAGTGACGTTTTCTAACTTTTTAATATGAAAGTCGGTCAGCCGAACGGACGATTGTTGAAACGTGATGGGGCAGCGCCCCACTGACAGGCTAAAAAGGCCCCGCAACCACGGGTCCCGCGGGACTCAATAGTCCTCTTTCTCATGGACTAAGCTGGACATGGGCCGGCCGAGGGGGTTGAACCCACCCAGCAGTCCAGGCCGGACCCGCGGCCCAGCGGGACGGATCCACCAGCGGACCGAGCCGGACCCACGGCCCAACAGGCCAACGCTGGTGGACCAAGCCCCACCTGAGGGGTCAGGCCAACCACAACCTGGGCATGCAAAAAAGTCGTGCCGACCTCAAAGGGCCAGACCTGGTGAACCGGGATGACCCCCAATGGGCCAGACCCAAGCGAGGTCAGGTAGACCCTGGGACCCGTTGCATCAGGCCGGTCTAACCGAGTTGGATCGAGCCCAGACCCAACTGGTACCTGAATAAAGAAATGACCGTAAATGAAGAACGCCCCACCTGAGGGGTCAGGCCAACCACAACCTAGGCACGCAAACAAGTCGGTCCGACACCGAAGGGCCAGACCTGTTGAACCGGGCCAACCCCCAGTGGGCCAGACCCAAGCGAAGTCAGGTAGACCCTGGGGCCCGTTGCGTCAGGCCGGTCTAACCGAGTTGGATTGAGCCCAGACTCAACTGGTACCTGAATAAATAAATGCCCGTAAATGAAGAACTGAGTGTCCATTTGACATGTCTTTAGTGTCGTTGGGACCCCTTTTGAGAAGCGGTCCTTTTGGCATATTTCGGTGGGCCTGACCAAGCTAGGTCGGACCGAGGTGCGATCACCCCCATTTCACGGAAAGGGGTGTAACTAACAGACTAGGCATCCAAACGACGCGCCATTTGTGGCATAAGGACCCTTGTGACAAGGCAGTCCTTTGGAGATACTCTAAGTGATTTTTGATTGAGTTTTACATGCGACTTGGCTTGGATCAAACTTAAATCCAACTGGGCTCTTTTTAAAAAAGTGTTCATATCTCATAGACCAGGCATCCAATCGATGCACCATCTGTCATGTTAGGACCCCTATGATGGGTTGGTCCCTTGGGTATTCATTTTGAAATAATAGTTGAAATGCGAATAATGTCTTGAGGAGCGGTTCTCCCATAATCAAGAGGACTATGAGAGAGAATCCAACGGTTGGCTGTGACATGAAGAAGAAGAGCGACCAATTCAAGTCTGCACCAGCAACCAATATGGGTCTACACCAACGACCAATACGAGTCTGCACCAGCGACCAATATGGGTCTGCATCAGTGACCAATACGGGTCTGCACTAGTGACCAATACGGTCTACACCAGCGACCAATACAGGTCTACACCAACGACCAATATGGGTATGCACCAGAGTTACTATAGATAGGATGATCTGGTTGTACAACTAGTCATCCCTATCCTAGTAACCTTGAAGTTACCATTAGGGTGAGTTGTCTATTTTTATTTGTTCTTCATGATTTAGATCATGCTTTTGATTTTACCTTTGAGGTATATCTTGGGATGTTTTCCTTTGTGGATTAATGAGAGACCTTTGGGGGTCTCAGGGTCCCATATTGGGTATTGATATACTCACCCCTACACGGGCTTTGCCCGCACCTTGATGTGTCTTTTACAGACGATGAGAAACTGGGCTGAGACTTGAGGGAACCAGGACCATGTGGTACACGGAGGAGACGGGTTGATGTGGAGTGTTGTGAAAATGAGTTGTACCTACCCTTAAGGTAGGATCCTCAGTGGATTATCCAGGAGTTATTTTCTATATTCAGTTGTACTTGTACTTATCAGTTGTGATTTTATTCTGTACCCCTTTTACTTTCAGTCTACAGTTGTACTTGTGGTTGTACTTTACTCTCGTGGTTTCACCTTACTTTTTTTGGTTTTTTACTTCAGTTTTATCTTTTTAGTGTGCTCAAATGTCAAATTAAATGCCTTCCCTATTCGGGAAAAAGCCTTCAGGTGCTAGTCACTAACCCCTGGCCTATGGAAGGTGGGCTTGGGGTAGTCACATCTGGGCCCCGTGGGACGGGTTGTGACAAAGTGGTATCAGAGGAGTCGGTTCTACCGAAGAACTAGGACTATGATATTTTCAATAGATCAATAGTGTTAAGTGTTTTGAGTGTGGTTTTCTATTCGAGGAGTCTAGTTTTGTTGCGGTGGCCGGCGTATCCATACACCAGGACCCTAGATTCTAATTTCTGACTCGGTGCACAAAAACACTAATTGTGAGTGTTTTGGAAATGTTTTTCCTTGGTTTATTTGGAGTTAGCTCACCAGTTATAACTTAATGAATTTGGCGCACCTGTTCCTTATCAGGATCTTGTTGCATAGATAGCCATCTTGGATTCTCGAGAGAGTACATGATGACAGCCCACCGAGCGATCCTGTGTAGATCAGCATTCTAGCAACCCTGTGTGGATCAGCATTGTAGGGACCCTGTGTGGATCAGCATTCTAGAGACCATGTGTGGATAATAATTCTAGAGACCCTATGTGGATTAGAATTCTAGTGACCCTATGTGGATCATCATTCTAGCGACCCTGTGTGGATCACCAGTGCACGACCTGACGAGGAACAACCTTAGAGTAGCCTGTCGTGGATCAGCAACATACCGATACTGTGTGGGTTAGATCTTGTGTGGGTCTTGCAGGGGGTTATTACCTATCGACCCTAGGTGGGTCAGATCCTGTGTGGGTCTTACGGGAGTTAGTACCTACCGATCCTGTGTAGATCTTCACCGAGTGATCCTTTGTGGATCAGCACCGAGCGATCTTGTGTGGATCAGTAACAGATACTACCAGTGCATTATGCCCGCAGACTAAGAACATTTCACGAGTTCCAGTAGCAGAGTCCTTTGAGGTTTCAAGGTAAGATAGATCCCCAGGCAGTTGAGGACTGGCTGGAGGTTGTGGCTAGAGTTTTCCTCCTATTTGTGACACCAGTAGATCAGATGGTGATCTTAGCTACTGGTCTTTATCAGTGTGTGACCGTAAGGATGGTCCGCATGGTGATAAGGCTTTAGTACATGGACCATTGCCCATGATGGTACCTTTAGGTAGTGTTCCAGCTATATCATTTCCCACTGGTTAGTAGTTACAACTAGTGGTACCGGTAGAGGACACATGTAGGATTAGTGCCTTACACATGTTTTAGAATCAAATACCCCTCAGGTTCTGAGGTGATTCCGAATCATAGTAGGTTAAGGACTGGCTTAAGGAGGTGTCCGAGTTTCCATCTAGCCAGGTCACCATTCGTTCAGATGTTGGTCCTGGTAGAGAGCCTTCTATGTGGCTCAGCAGGACGATGATAGGGTTTAAATTACCCTGATCTTGCGAAGAGGTGACTTTTCTGTGGACAATCTTGAGAACCCTCCTCATAGAAGGGGGTCTCTTTCCATAAAAATATAAGGGGTGAGTGTTCCCTATAGATTCTACAGCTTCGATAGGGTGACATGTCGGTAGCTGAGTATTCATCGAGTCGTACCGACCATCCCAGGTACTCGATGAATACAGTACGTTTAGTGATTCAGGGCTCAGACCTCTGATCAAGGTGTGTTTAGGGACATCTGATCCAAAACTATTCCTCTATGAATTCCTACTTATGTTAGTGTCTAGAAATAACCTTTGTGGTTTAATGTTCTTTTCCTAAGAAGATGCATCCAGTGAATTTTAGTAGTGGGAAAGCGGGAAACTGATGCCAGTCTCAAAGACTTGGGCATGTAAAATGTTTCGAGAAGAGGAAGTAATAGGGATAGATGAATCTACAGGGTATCATACATGTAATTAGATCTATGAGAGTAGCATGAGGTGGTATACATTTCAACATGTTACAACCACTACCCCTATGTAGTCCTCACCAGGCTCAGGGAGCTGAACGACAACGGAAGGGAGTAGCTTCATGCGATTAAGGAGTGTGACCCAAGGGATCCATGAATGATTTGAGGTATGGTATGTATCTACTACTAGATTCCATATTAATATACATAGGTACCAATCATTCCTTCTTACCACGAATCTTGTTCAAGACCTAGAGTTTTTTGTTAAACTGATGACTTTACCCTTACGTCTGGAGATACCTTTGGGAGGAGACTCAATAATCACACTTATGTAGATGGTGTGATCTGACCCTTGAGGTGAGAGTTTCAGTTATAACCTCTTGGTGGCAGCGTTGATTCCTTAGGACGTTAGTTTGGGTATGGACTGAACATCCACAATTAATACTCAGATTTACTCTTTTAGGAAAAAAGGATTTAGTATATCTACAGTGTTGGAGTGGGGATTTTTTAGTCACGGAAAAAGGAAACCCAGGTAGCACAGGATAAACTCATACATAGGAGGGTTCAGCCGATCACTCTTGAGTCACCTAGCCTTACCCTCATGGCAGTAGGAGTTTTGATTTTTCAGTTCCCAACAGTAGTGGTAGGGTGTGGGGACATCTTTTCAAAAGATGTTTCCAGGATACCTCCCTGAAGGGAGAGAGACTTCTTATTTGTATGTGTACTACCAGGGATTTGTACCTGACTTCTCCAGGGTAGTGGTACCCTTATCATCTTTGACAAAGAAGGGGGATCCTTTCCTATGGATAGAGAAGTGTCATCAGAGGTTTCAGGAGCTAAGACAGAGACTGACGAGTGCCCCCATCTTGAGGCTACCAGGAGAGGGCGTTGGGTATGTAGTCTACTACGACGCATCAGGGACCAGACTAGGTTTTTTCATGATGCAGGAGCGGAATGTGATTGCCTACGGCTCATGGAAGTTGATACAACATGAGAAAAACTATGCTACCCATGACCTGGAGTTAGCAGTAGTGGTCTTTGCACTGAATATGTGGTGACACTACTTGATGGGTGAACGGTTTACTATTTACTCTGATCACAAGAGTCTCAGGTATATCTTCTCACAAAAGGACATGAACCTGAGACAATGATGATGGCTATAGTTCCTCCAGGAATATGACTTTGAGATAGTCTATACTCCTGGGAAGGGGAAATGTGGTAGTAGATGCACTCAGCAGGAGGTCTGGTTTACAGCTGCTAAGTGAGGTGTCAGAGCAGCTAGTCGCACTGCGGATATCCTTTATGGATAAAGATGTATAATCTTACCTTCAGTCTATGGCTATCACTCCCCCAATTCTTCAGCGAGTTTGGGAGGCACTGCTTGGGGATGTTGACTGTGAGGCCTGACGTGCTCAGATATCCTCAGGACGGTCTCTTGAAGGATTTTCTAAAGGTGGGGAGCATATCGTTCTCTTTAGAGAACACACCATGGTACCAGTGACACTTAGGGAGGAGATTTTGAGGGAGTTCCATACATCCCCTTTAACAGTACATCCTGGAGTGGAAAAGATGAACCAAGACCTCTGGTGTCAGTACTGGAGTCCAGGGATGAAAGAAGTAGTGGAAGAGTTTGTACCACGATGTCTCACTTGTCAGCAAGTGAAGACTGCATAGAGCTGGCAGAAGTCTTATTTCGATAGAAGATAGAGACCCATAGGGTCCGAGGAGGGAGGCCATTTCTTCCTATTGTTTTCACCCCGATGAGGATTGCGGAGGTTTGGTCGGGGAGGCAAGCTATCTTTGAGGTTCATCAGACCTTTCTATATTGTCAATAGACTGGGTGAGGTGGCGTACCATCTATCTTTTCCCCCACATATGCATCGGGTGCATAATGTTTTCCATGTGTCGTGGCTGAGGAGATGCATGCATGATCTATCGCACGTTATAGACTAGGGCGAGTTGGAATTTGATGATGTGGTGACTTTTATAAAGTTCCTGGTAGAGATAGAGGATCGACAGGACCGAGTCCTTCATGGATGGTTGGTCCCTTTGGTGTGAGTTTGGTGGCAGCATGGGAACCTCCAGGAGAGCACATGGGAGTGGGAGACTCAGATTCATTCTCAGTACCCTCATTTATTTGATTTTCCTTTGTTTTGGATTTCGGGGACATAAATCCCTAAGGTGGAGAGAATGTAATGTCCCGGGATTTCTATATAATTTTTTTTAATTATATGGAATTATTTTGAGACCATGAAATCTAACAGCGCATGATTCTAAAGCCCGGAGTTCCTGGAATGATCCGTCGAAAAATTTTAATTTTAAAATAGAGCATGTGAGTGGTTTTATTGAAAAGGTATAATAACTCTTAAATGGGTGCCCGGATCAGAAATTTGAGGGCACTGTTTCATTCAGGATAGTGGTTTTACCCTAGGTGCGACTTAAGTTTAGTCGGCGCAGGCCTCCGGTGAGAAAACCTGAAAATGGCATAACCGTAAATAAAATAATTAAATAAAATTATTTTATTTTTCAAATTCTTATAACCAATTAACGGTGACTCGGATTAAAAATTTGAGACCACCTCTGAGCTCATGAGGGTATTCTTTCTTTAGACACATACTAACATTGGCCGGCATGGGCCAACTATGGAAATTAGTTTTTGGCCGTAAATAAAATAATTAAGTAACAATTATTTTATTGTTAAAATACATAACTCCTAAACAGTAACTCGGATTGAAAATCCAAGAGTATCGTTGAGTTCATTGGGACGTGTTTCCTTTAGGCAGATCCTAACCTTGACTGATGCGGGTCGAGGGTGTATGTTAATAATTTATTGAACTTTTTTAAAGGTACATTTAGTAAACGCGTGGGCGGTGTTTTCTAACTTTTGAACCAGTGCTCAGATTAAAAATCTGAGGGCACCGTTGAATCCACAGTGCTGGGATTTTCTTAAGGGAGGATTCACTTTTACCGTAGTAGGTTGGGTGAAAAAGTTAGTTTTCACAGATTTTAAAGAAATAATAAAATAACATAGGAATCATTATTTTATTTTATTTTCTTTTTCTCCAGTGGATGAGCGGTGGTGGCGGGACCAATGATACGTCAAGCCATTAAATGGCTTGACTCCCCTTTATTTTTGTAACCACACCATTGTAATTATGAAGGTTTATATTAAATGAACCTCATTAATTCCACGTGCATTACTCACCCTTCTCCTCTCCTATTTATATAGAGCTCAGGGAGGGGTGTTGGCATGGCTTCACCAAGAGACGTAGCTCTGGAAAAGTACCACGACACCAACCACTTGGAGTATGAGAATAGTTTCAGCGGGCGGCGATGAGCGCCACCAAATCACGAACTGACGACAACGACGAAGGGGGTTCTATCGATCATCATCATCAAATGTCTCTTCCAGGTAGGGGTTATTTTGATGTTATCTTTGTTGAATTAAATCCTCTCCCACTTTCTATCACATTAACGTGGAGGGTGTGGGCCAAACGAACAAGTCCCAGACCCTCCGCCACTTTTCTCATGCTTCATTCTTCATGTACAGTTTCCTCGGATTGATGGAAACATGAAATAGCAGGTCATGCTATGACAGCGGCGGCACGGGAGAGCCGTAGGTGCAGATGGCACCAAGAATGGACACTGAATCATGTTCAGTGGCCTGCGAAAGAAAATCACCGGCGTGCCATGTCAGCGGTGGCCAGAGGAGACCTGCGGAAACTGGTTACGGGAGGTGGAAGGCGGCGCGCGATGGCGCACCGTGGTGGCTAAAGGAGGTTGGCCCAGGCCAGCTATGTGGGACAAAAAGGGAAACACCCGTAGGCACCACCGACGACAAAAGGAAGGCAGCACGGAGCAGCCCTGGCCAGCGGGCCGGGATAGGAAGGGGCGGCAAGGCCCCACACTGCGCCACATTGGCAGAAGCCGGTCAACCGAACGGCTGATCATTAAATTGCAGTGGGGTAATGCCCCACCGGCAAGACAAAACAACCCCGCAACTGCGGGGCCAGCGGGACTCAATGGTCCGCCTTCGGGCAGACCGAGCTAGACGTGGGCCAGCGAGCGGGCCAGACCCACGACCCAGCGGGCCGGATCTGCCAGTGGTCTGAGTTGGACCCGCGGCCTAGTGGGCTAGATCTGCCAGCGGACCGGGCCGGACCCATGGCCCAATGAGCTAGTGCGGGTGGGTCAATCCCCACCCAACGAGTCGGGCCAACCGCAGCTCGGGCCCCTGAACAAGCCGGTCCAACCCCGATGGTCTGGACCTAGTGAACCGAGATGACCCCCAGTGGGCCAGACCTGAGCGGGGTCAGGTAGACCTCGGGACCCATTGTGTCGGGCCGGTCTGACCGAGTTGGACCGGGCCCAGACCCAACCGGTACCCGAATAAAGAAACGCCCATAACTGACGAACCGGGTGTCCATTTGACACCTTTTCAGTGGTGTTTGGACCTCTTTCAGGAAGCGTTCCCTTTGACATATTCCGGCGGGCTGAACCGAGCTGAGCCAGACTGAGGTGTGATCACCCCCGTTTCACAGAAAGGGGTGTAACTAACAGACCGGGCATCCGAATGACGCACCTTCTGTGGAATAAGGACCCTTGTGACAAGTTGATCCTTTAGAGATACTCTAAGTGAGTTTTGATAAAGTTTTACATGCAACCGGGGTTAGATCATACTTGAATCCAATAGGGATCTTTTTACAAAAGTGACCATATCTCACAGACCGGGCGTCCAATCGACGCGCCATTTGTCATGTTTAGACCCCTATGATGGGGAGGTCTCTTGGGTATGCTTCTTGTGAGACTTAATACCAGTTGAAATATGACATGATGGCTTGAGGAGAGGTTCTCCCAAAATCAAGCGGGCTATAAGAGAGAATCCAACAGATGGATTTGACATGAAGAAGAAGAAGAAGAAGAGCAACCAATACGGGTCTTCACCAGCGAACAATATAGGTCTACACTAGCGACCAATAGGGGTCTGCACTAGTGACCAATACGAGTCTGCACCAGCGACCAATACGGGTCTGCACTAGAGACCAATACAGGTTTGCACCAGTGACCAATACGGGTCTGCACCAGTGACCAATACGGGTCTGCACCAGCGACCAATACGGGTCTGCACTAGAGTTAGTATGGATAGGATGATATCGGTACATGACTAGTCATCCCTATCCCAGTAACCTTTAAGTTATCGTTAGAGTGAGATTTCTCTTTTTCTTTTTGCTTCATGATTTAGATCTTGCTTGTGATTTTACCTTTGAGGTATATCTTGGGATGTTTTCCTTTGTGGATTACTAAGAGACCTTCAGGGGTCTTGGGGTCCCATACTGGGTATTGTTATGCTCACCCTACATGGACATTTCCCACACCTTGTTGTGTCTTGTGTAGACAATGAGCAGTTGACTGAGACTTGAGGGAACCAGGACTATGTGGTACACTAAGGAGATGGGATGATGTAGAGTGTTGTGGAGATGAGTTGTACCTACCCTTCAGGTAGGATCCTCGATGGATGATCCAAGAGATGTTTTATCTTTTTAGTTGTACTTATAATTTTTAGTTGGTCTTTTATTCTAGCCCCCTTTTACTTTCATTATACATTTGTACTTGTGGTTTTACTTTACTCTCATGGTTGTACCTTACTTTTTTTGGTTGTTTACTTCAGTTGCCCCTTTTGAGTGTGTTCAGATATCTAAGGAAATGTCTTCCCTATTTAGTAAAAATCCTTCAGGTTCTAGTCACCAACCCCTGGCCTATGGAAGGCGGGCTTGGGTTAGTCATGTCTGAGTCCCGTGGGACAGGTCGTGACACTAGGCGCGACTTAACTTTAGTCAGTGTGGGTATTCAGTGGAAAAACAAAAAAGGGCATAACTGTAAATAAAATTATTAAATAAAATTATTTTATTTTTAAAATCCTAATAACTCATAAATGGTAACTTTGATTAGAAATCTGGTACCACCATTGAGTTTTTAAGGGGGTGTTTTCCTTAGGCGAGGCCTAACATCGGCCGGTGTGGGCCAGCTGTGAAAGATAGTTTTTGGACGTAAACATCATTAAAATATTTTATTCTTGATGTAATGAAATGTTTTATTTTAATATGTGTTTTTTAGAGGATTCAGGGTTATCACTATAACCTTGGAATTCCTCTGAGGCAAGGAGATTGAGCTCTCTCAATGAACGATGGTGGATCGTGAATCGACAATCAATGGCGCACCTCGAATTTTAAGGATCTTCACCCATGATAACAACGAGGTGACCATTCTTCATCAATGATCGAACTAAATCAAGATAGAGCATTTTTTATTTGATTTATTTTCTCAGTTCATGAATTACACAATGAACATGGACTAATTAACAAACATATGGGCCTGTGAATCGATCGTTGTTGCGGGATAGGATTTACCTTTACGGGGTTTTTATGGGAGAATGCTCTTGTGATTATTTGTTGGATTTCAATTTTCATTCTAAATGAAATGAACCTTGATCGACACAAACATCGATCAAGGTATTTTTCCCTTAGTTGATTTATGTTTTTCTTCCCTTGTTCTTCATTCTTCACGGGCATTCTTTGTTTGAACCGCGACTCAACATGTTACAATCGATTGATCGTTGCACACTCGATCCTTCACGCAACGATCTGATATCACGGATGTGGGATCATCATGTAATGATGGAGGTGTGATAATGACAGTGTTTGATGGATTGAATCTATTTAGTAGATATCTTTGTTTAAGTGAATTTTTTTCAGAATGGATCCCGACATCGATCAAAGCCCAGGGAAATGAAAAATGCAACTCGAGGATCGTAGGTGTGCCTCCATTTTGAAAAACAAAGTACCAAATAAAAACTGGTGCACACTTAAGAGGCCACCAGCATCGATGACCAGTGCCGGTGGAGATATTCGTAGTTTAGAAGATCCCATAGTGATAAGTTTGCGGGGCAGGTAGACATGGAATTCCACCACATTGAATGCGGTGTTGTCGTGTTGACTGGGCAGAGCCACGTGGTCTGGAAAACTGTGTGTGGTGTAACAAAACCATCCTGAGAACAACAGCCAGATCAGGTGATCCAGGCCACTCCAATAGCCCCATGAGCCGGTTAAGGCCAGGACCATCGGGTTGGACCAGTTCAGACCAGATCAGATCGGTCCGGGTCAGCTGAACCGGGCCAGGTCGGGCCAGCCAGACCGCATCGGGTCATCCCAGTTCTGGTGGTTCAGGTCAGACCCGAACCAGACCAGGGTCGACCTTTTTCACTAAAATGGACATATAGTTTAAACAGATCATTTGATTGATGATCCATCTATGATGTTGGGACCCTTGCTATGAGGCGGTCCTTTTGAGATGGATTGGCGGGTTTTTAGTTGGATCATCAAAGGTTGAGAGTGTACCCTTGGTATTTTCCTGTGAGGGTTCAATGTAGGATCCCATTCCCATCATAGGGGATAGCCCGTATTCTGAAGTGATTTGTCTCACCCCATCTTCGACATTTGACTTAGTGAGTTGGAGCATGTATCACACTGAGAGGCCTGATAGGTCCTCACTTCTCTTCGTGGTACCTTAGATAGGTTTTGTGGAGAATGTGTAACCAATATTTACATGATAACCTATCCTATATCTAGTATGATATTTCTAGTAGGGTGAGGATTCCCCCTAGTGAGCCCTGGGCATGGAGGACTCCTGTCTGTGTATCGAGATCAAATTATTTCTGTTCTATATGACTAGACCTGATGAGCATGCTTCAGGCGGTTTTCATTGGTTGATGTTTGGATGTGACTTTGTTACTATGTGACTTAGGTGCTTCATGACTTATCTACACTCTGTTTGTTACCGAAACTCTATGTTTTACCGACATTCCGTGTGTTACCAACACTCTAAGTTCTACCGACACACCATATGTTACCGATACTCCATGTGTTATCAGAACTCCATGTCTTAGTGAGACTGGATGTCTTAGGGAAACTACATAACTTTTTGATACCTTTGTGTTCACTTTGGTCCTTTTGTTAGACCTATTCTATGTTCTTATTTCAGATAGCTCAAGTAGTGAGATCTCTCTGGATGAGTGTGCTACGAGCGGAAGTGCGTAGCTAGTAGTGGATGAGACCTTGAGGCTTGGAATCCTTTATGAGTATACCTAGATGTTATTTTTATATGTTTTATAGGCATATAACTATTTTTTTCTAACTATATCTTCTTAGTGGTGCTTTCTCTTTTGGTATTTCTTCATGGTATCTTCATCTTGGTGTTTTCTCTATGGTATTCCTTTTTGTTTTCAGAGTGTCCTACTAAGTATTGTTTTAATCACCCCTACACGGTCTTTTCCCTCACATGTCATGTCTTGTGTAGACCATCAGCACTTTGACAGATTCCTAGGTGGACTAGGACTAGGTGATGCATAGAGAGAGACCAGGCAGTTGAGGTATGCTCCTGCGGCTTCAGACAGCTATTCTTGTACCTACCCTTCAGGTAGGGTTTTCTACGGATGAGCTTTTGGACCTTGTGCTACAGAATCTTTCTTTTTGGTGATATTTTATTATGGCCCAGTTGTACTTTAATGCACTTTACTTTCCTATCATACTCTACTGGTTAAAATATAGTGTTATGCATGCATTTTTTTACTTATTTCTTTTAATTTTCAGTATTTTGATCTTGGAGATGTGTGCATGTGAACATGTACTTAGGCAAATGTCTCCCATTTGTGGGATATGCCTACTCGGTGCTAGTCACCTACCCCTGGCCTATCAAAGGTGGGATTGGGGTAGTAACGACATGGGCCCCTCTAGAACAGGTCTTGAAAAAAGTGTCTCGTGCCACTTTGAAATATTTGAATCATAATCATAGATGAAAATAATCTAATTAAATCATTTATAAACTCTTGAGGAAAATGATCATTAAACATTCCAAAGTGTCTCATACCACATTGAAAAAATTAATTATTAATTCCATATAATATCATAAGAAAAATAAGACTCGTGATTTGATATATAAAAAGTAATTACATACACCATATGTAATTAATAAGTGGTGAACAAGTTTTAAATCTCATAGAATTAAAAGTGAGACGAGAAAACCCCTTTTATTTTGGACTGAAGAGTTATTTTGGAGAACCATTTTTATTTGTCATAAAATCATATTGTAAACATGTTTATATAATAAAATAAAATTTAAATTAATTGAAATTATATTTGAGGCATAAAAATTTTCCCACTGAATTGAAATCATTTAAAAATATTTTTTAATGAAGCTTTATAAATAAAACATTTAGTGCGGTTTAAGGAAAATATTAAAGAGATTTTAAATCAGAATGGCATGTTTTTTTTTGTAAAACCAAAAATGAACTAAGATAGTTTTTCATGATAAGATTTGTGATTTTACAAAAATAATTATGTATTAAAATATATTATATAGTGTACTTGAAAATGGGTAATAATTCGATAAGTTCCCTTGAATTGGGCATGTTTATCGAGAAGAATTAAGAAGGGAACTATTTAAAAACATATAATCCCCATAAAATAAAGATGAAATGATCTGAATATATGATTTTATAATATAAAAATAAATTATAGAATATGTAAACAAAAAGAAATAAGCATTACATTTGGGTAAGGATGGTGAAGGAATAACTCGAAGGAAAAAAATGAAGGTTCGGGTGGAACCCCTTACCACTTGTAATCAATCGAATCATATGCCCCAAAATTAATAATCATCAAATGATACATTTAATACCATGAAAATAAATTTATTCATTATATGATACATAAATTGGTAGTATACAAACAGCATACATAATAAATAGTGGTGAATAAGGAATATCTCACAAAAATGGAAGTGAGATGAGAAAACCCTTACCTTATGTCCAAATGTGTTCTACACTTGAACTTAAGGTCCTGGAATATGAAATTATACCCATTAATAATTTAATTAAGAAACTATTATACACATATATAATTATCATAATTTTATTATGTTCATTTATGGCATTTTGATAAGTTATAAGATTTAATTTCATCGTTCTGAAGTGTTCTTTTCTTGATATTCATGATCGGGTTGCTTGATTATAAGTATGGAAGTTCATGTGGAATTAATATAATTATATAGGATTGAATTTATATATTATTAATGAACCTAAAAAAGTGTAAATGGTTATATATATCATTTGGTTACATGGTATGATGATAAATTATTATATAAGTCATTTAGTGATAATCTTTTAGTTTTTTACGACGGTTTTTCGATCACAACAAACTAGTTTTGTTATATTATTTAGTATCATATACAAATGATGGACATTTTATGCCAGGTGATACCCCCTCCCTTCCCATTTCTTGGAATCCCCCAATGGAAGGGACCCTTAAGATTAACGTGGACGCGTCACTCCCAAAGGATGGGCTTGTCGCCCTAGGCCTCCTGGCCCGAAACCATCTGGGGCAAATCCTTGATGCAAAATTCAAACCACATCAGGCTTTCTCGGAGCCTGCAGTTTCTGAGGCCATGTCCATCCTTGCTGGTATAATGCTCGTTGTGGATCGTGGATGGGTTAATATCATCATTGAGTCTGACTGTCTCACTGTAATCGATGCTATCAACAACAACGATGGCGAACACCAGTCATTTGGCTCCATCACTAGGAGAATTTGCGTGCTTCGCCAAGGCTTTTCTAACTATACCTTCTCCTTTACCAAAAGGTAAGGAAACAATTTGTCCCACCAACTGGCAGCCTTAGTCCCCTTCGATTTCAACCAGCTCTAGCTGGACAATTTCCCTTCATGGCTTTTTGCTTGTACGGCTGCTGATATTCGTCATTAATGTTATATGTCCTTCTTTTCAAAAAAAATGTACAAATGATGGTTCCAGAATCATTAAATAGGATATAATACATATTTTATAATCTGTTTCAACCATAAAAATTGTTTCATGACCATCCTTGAAGTAGAAAATAAAGAACAAAGGTTTGTCATCCACGAAGGTTGTCAATTGGCACCTCTCGGATGATGATTTCATTTTTAGAATAAGAGAGAGAGAGTATGGATATTGATGATGTATCTTCCATTAACATGATATAATTCCAGTATATATATTATATTTTAGTTATAATGATCATTTGGATATAGTAGGTGAGGAGAAGATAACAATATAAAACAAATTGAAAATGAAATTAAAAGAAAAAGGGAGAGGGTTTACCTCTTGAAATATCCTCCTTGAGAACCTCCTTAAGAGAAGGGTTCTTGGTCTTTTGGAAAGAAAAATAGATCCTAGAGGTGGGTAGGTACTAGGTAAGAGTATTTTGGTAGGACTTTGAGAATATACAAGTCTTAGATAAGTGAAGAGAAGAGGGAGTGAGGGGTGTTTTTTATAATGGAGGAGAGAAGGGTTTTTCCATTATTTTAATCATTATTTTATTATTTTGGCTCAAGACTATGATAATTATTGATTATTGTGACTAAAAATAGTAATAAGTACATATGAGTTAAAAAAGGCCATTTACATCATCTGTGACTCAATCATGATGCATAAATTCATTTATTTAGCATATTTCGTAAATTATCGAATTTCACTATTCACCAAAAATTCAAGTATTTCAGAAAAATACCAAATATTCACCCTAACCATTTATCGATATTTAGAATTAAAAAATGGACTCCATTTTACCAAAATAATTTTCTAAATATGTTCAATTTAATTTTTTTAATTAAAATCATTATTTACTTGAAAATACAGATTTTAATTTTAAAACTGATTTTATAATACTTTTAAAAACTAACTGATGTCTCATAAAATTATCCTAAAATCATAGAAAAAGAAAATATTTTTTGAGTAATAAATTTTATGAAAATTAATTTTATTTTAAATAAATTTATTAATTTAAAATAGTAAATAAATATTTATTACTCACAAAAATACCAACACATAATTATTTATTTTTAAAACATTCACCCTCATTTATAAGGTGCCTAAATTTTATTTATACTTTCATGGGTGAGGTTATTATTCATAAGGGTCAAGTTATTATTCATAAGGGTAACATTACTATTCATAAGGGTACATTACTATTCATAGGGGTTAAGTTACTATTCACCAAAAAATTAAGTTGATTCTATTAGACTCTAAAAAAACTTACTGATTCCAATGGTGTATGTTTGTTTTTTGAAATTTAAATCACAAAAGTGGAAAAATTATGTTCCAAGTCTAGGTTATAACTATAAAAAAGTTTTATTTTGCAAAGACTTACTATTGTGTGCATATAAGCTATCTAATGAATTTAAATTATTTGTGAATAAATATACCATAAAATCTTGGGGTGTCATATTAATAGTGAACATATTCATAAAATAATTTAGTATTTATAAAAATAATTATAATATTCAATATATATATTATATTTAATTAAATAATCTATTGATAAAAATTAATTTTTTAAAAATAATCAAATATATATATTCATATAAAAATATTCTTTTACACAAAAATAATACTATAAAATGGTATTTGTTTCTTTAGAACATTAATTAATTTTAAATCTATGAATTATAATTATTTATAAGTATTATTATAAATTAAAACACTTAATTTTAAATTATTTAAAATTATTAAACAATTTTCTAGGGTGTTACATGTTTCCTCTAGGAAGACATGGTGTAGTGCCACCATATGTCGAGTAACAGTTAGTATTAGTAGGATAGGCTGATGATCTATACAGGCTTAGAGCCTTATGTGAGTTCCAATGGCAGAGACCGATGAGGTTCCAGAACGATCCATATCCTTAGACAGCATAGGATTTTCTTAAGTTAGTGATCTGAGTCTTCAGTCCTATGAAAACCCCAATAGGTCATATAATTGTTCTTGTGTCCAACCTTCTTCATGAGGAATCAGGCTGTTGGTGGAGTTTGATGACACAAACCCATGATGATATGACTCTCTCATAGTCATACTTCCATCATCTATTTCATGGTGATTACTTCCCTCCATTCTTGCACTCTGTATGGATTTAGAAGCTTCTTGAGCTGCATCAGGGTGATACGATGGTTTTTAAATACGCCATGAGGTTTTCTAACCTCATTATTTACTCCCTAGATATGGTATGAGATGGATTATTTTAGGAATAGAAGTTTGATCAGGGTCCCTATAAAGAGATACCTTCCAATGTGGTCTTTCTATGCATTCCTACTTATACTGGGGTGGTGGATTAGGCTCTGGTTACCAATATATTTCTAGAAGAGGGGCATCGGGTGGATGGGGTTAGCGATGAACATTATATGGATGATCCATCTACACCAACTAGCAGGAACCAGACATTGAGGTCTTAGCACATGAGGCATACTCATACCCAGGCCTGGATGCATGGATCAGTAGCTCATGGATCGTGTAGAGGATTTAGTTAGCTAGGTGAGGATTTAGTTATGCTTGTGATGGGATGGGTCATATGGCATGTTATTTCCTAACTCATCATGTTTTTAAGGATAGGAACATAGTGGACAGGCCATCACGGTAGAGGAAACACCATGATCAGGGATCTCCTAAGCATGGTTAAGGCAGCCACTAGGGAGGTGTGGATATATTAAAAATATTAAATATATTTTATCATGAACATAGATAATTATGTAATTAATGGTTTTACCATTGATAGAGACATCATATGTGAAATATGAGATTGTGGTTGAATATGTAATGTGGGGTTTAACCAAGGTCCAACCTATGGTTGGTCAGCGTCGAACGTTCCATGAGAGGTGACTGTTGGCGGGTGCATTTAATAAAATAAATAATTTATTTATTTATTTTAATTAAATAACCAAACCTAGCATAATCCTCTATATATACCTTATTATGATGTTTTTTAGGGTTATCTTCATAACTCAGGAAAGATTATATGAGGTGAGCACTCCTCATTAGCATTGGAAAACCTGAGGATGCAGATCAATGATCAGATCAAGATGAATTGAGAGATAGGAAATGAATGCATCATATCTTATTCATTTATAGTAAACATTATATTCACTAATTATTGATACTTAATTGAGTTATAACTTTTTATTTTATGTATTTCTCCTTTTTTGATTATTGAGCATGGATTTTTTTTAATTATATGCTGAATTAATTTTCGAACTCGTGAATCACATGAACCAGATTAAATTATATTAAATCCCATTTATCAAATTTTATTTGTTGTTCTAGGATTCATCCCCATAATTCCCACCTTAATATCATTTTCCATGATCGCATCAGATAAATATGGATCTACATCATTCTTATTCCTTTCCCCCACCATTCTTTGTGATCTTCATCATTGCCCTATGGGGTCACAGTTAGACTTTCTCAGGGAGGGTTTGAGTATGATCAAACCCCCAGATTCATGGTGATTAATTGAATGGTGTAGGTATTGATGGTTTCTATATGAATAGAGGTTGGAGTTAGGATATAGGTGATGCTTTTTGGATGTGTGATCTAGAGAAGAGACGGGAAACGATAGGGGTGATGAATTCATATAGGTGATTTGAATTCTAATTTCTAGCCACTAGAGGCCAGAGATCAATGGTCAGTGATGTACCCATTTGATTTTGAGTGGCCAAATATTGGTATTCATAGTGGAAAAGGTGGATATGGAATCCACATGAAGGAACTGGGTTTATTCAAAAAACCTAACTAAACGACATGTAGTGAGGAAGATAACACGTCATTTTCTTTGGTTTCTATGGTGGCTAGGTTTTTGGACAAGTTAAGGATCACACAATGTGTGTCTAGTTCCACACATCATGTAACCCTACCTGGGTAGCTAATTAATGTTCATGTGTTATATTCTTGGGGACCTCGTATGATCATACACACCATGTCACCCCATAGACACTCCATGTGGTTTTGTATGGACACTTGAGTCATGTGTCAGGTGTACACAACTAGGAATCCAGGTGAACATACATGTCATGTCCCTATGTGGACACGAATTGTAGTATTTCATAGATTCCAAATCTATATCTAGTAGAGAACACTACTAGTAAATGATGTGATATCACACACTGTGTGGACCCATGTACACATTGTGTACTTGTTTTAGAAGCTTCCTTCTCTCATATCTCCATCTTTGAGACTTAGATTTTGGGCCACGAGTAGCCTATCCTAGGTTTTTTTCATGTATAATTTGATGGTATCATTATTTATGAAATATGAGATGTGATGTGAGGTATAAATATCATAACTCTTCTTTAGGCGATGCTTGATGAAGGTAGTGATCGGGCAAGATCATTAGAGAGATTTTTGGGTTGGTACTCCCTTGTCGTATCATGGAACGGGTCCCCCATAATATTTATATAGGTAGATTTGGTAATCCCCTACACTATATTGGGTGTAGTTCCACTATCTCTAGAGTATTACTCCCCTATCATTGAGCTTCAGTAGGGATCGGTTCCTCCACTAGAATTGTGGCTCCCTTGACTGTGGAGCGCAGTGGTGAGGTGCGGGCCTCTCAACATAGATTCTTGTGAGGTTTCATGTGATACTAGTAATCAGATATGTAGTTTTGGAGTTTTAGTAAGACTCGTAATCCTTTAATAGTTTGTGGGTATTGATATATCATTTCCCTCTCACCTGGGTTTCATTGTGAGCTTATATATATTGGATTTTTGTTTCCCCTTTCTGTGGGTTGAGTTGAATTTTTTTGTACCATTATATTTCTTCATTTGTGGTTTTTAGGGCATCCTACTGGGTATGTACGTAGTCACCCCTGTATGGTATTTTCATATATGTGTCATTTCTTATGCATACAATAGGTAGATCAGTGGTGACATCGGTGGATCTTAGTGATACTTGGGTGCATTAACCGCATAAAGTGGTCAGACTGGGAAATCAAGAGTTGGGATCTCTTTAGTGTTCATTTTTTATCTAGTTATTTCTAGGTTTGGACCACATTTATGTTTGGTCATGTACTTTTCTTATTTTTTTACTTTGACTCTATATTTTCATACTCAGATGTAGTCCCTAGAGTTTATTTCATGCATGTTTGTACTCTATATGTGCAGTCTTTATTATATTCATCTTCACTTTTTCATGGTGGCAGGTGTGTACGTGCATATAGGTATGCCGTCTCTAAGGCCTCCCATTTCATTTATACATTCTTGGTGATTGTCACCATCCCCTATCCTATTGGAGGTGGGATTGAGGCCATCACACCCAGCTTGCCACCGACCAGGTGAGCTTTGGTGGTTTTGGCTATGACAGAGTGGTATCAGAGGTGGTTCGTCCCCGGTTCAATGTTTGGTATTAAACCCATGATGAGGATTGGTTTGGGAACTTAGATCAATGGTGTCAGAGTGTCTCAAGTGTGGATTCTAGGCCAAGTAACCCAATGTTTATGTGGAATACAATGTATCCATTCACTAGGACTCTAACTACTTACTTGTTGACGTAGCATACCAAGATATCGGTTGTATGGAACATTGGTACATGCATGATATAGGATTGATTCCTTTGATTGCCCTTCATGACTAATCTCCCCATATATATTCTCATATAAATTTTTTATTTCTTGATCACTTTAAGGATATCTTCGCAAAGATATCTAACCAAGTTACCAATATAAGATCGTAATGATGATTTGTTAAGTAAAGAGACATCAGATTGAGGGCCATCTCATAAGGTGTTTTGTAATTCCCCGACCCTAGAAGCCTAGAGTAGGTGCATTATTTTAATACATTTATATGATTAAAAGGAATAATATCCCAAAGGAACTATCATTTTAGTAGTCTTGGAAGACCAGAGTACAGTCATGATACCCATAATACATTGTAAAAATAAAATAAAACATGATACAATATGAAATAAAATGTATCCTTGAAAGATTGTTCAAATTTTTCTTCTTCATAACCTAGGGAATGTAAACATAAGAAAGGGGTGAGATCAGATGCTCAGTAAGGGTAAATGATACAATAGAAGATATCATAAATAATAAGCAAAATTTAATAACTCATGCCACTAAAATATAATCTTGAGCATAATATGGAAGGAATAAAAACTTAATGAATAATGCCATATAAATAATTACATGAAACTTTACCATGGATATTATAATAGTAGAATAATCACATTATTTATAAATTACTAATATCATAATGTGGGAATTCATATTCTAGAAATCATAAACCTTTCATTGAGGCCTTGTCCAAGACTTCTGAAAATGCTAGGGTAAGGCCTCGGCCAAAACCCCATCCTGTTTTGTCTCATGAGCCCTATCGATGCATCGAGGGGCTATAGCAGGACCCACCCATCACTTTCTAAGTCCAATAAATTTATAATATGTATAATAAAATATATATTTAGATCACAGTGTACCATAACACTTTGAAATATTTTAATCATAATCATAGATGAAAATGCTCTAATTAAATCATTGATAAACTCTTGAGGAAAATGATTATTAAACATTCCAAAGTGTCACATACCACTTTGAAAATTTTAATTATTAATTCCATATAATATCATAAAAATTATAAGGTTAATTATTTGATATAAAAAAGGGCGTTACATACACCACATGTAATAAATAAGTGGTGAACAAGTCGTAAATCTCATAAAATTAAAAGAGAGATGAGAAAAACCCTTTTATTTTGGAAAGAAGAGTTCTTTTATAAAAACATTTTTATTTGTCCCAAAATCATATTGTAAACATTTTTATCAAAAAAAATAAAATGTAAAGATATTTAAATTATATTTTAGGCATATATTTTGTCCCACTCAAGTGAAATCATGTAAAAAAGTTTATAATGAAGCTTTAGAAATAAAACATTTTAGTGCAATTTAATGGAAATATTAAAGAGATTTTAAAGAGGAATGAAATGTTTTTTTCATAAAACCATAAATTAACCATGATATTATTTTATTATAAAATTTTTTATTTTAAAAAAATAATGATGGCTTAAAAAAGATTATATAGTTCACTTGAAAATGGGTAAGAATTTGAGAATTTCCCCTAAATCGAGCATGTTTATTAAAAAGAATTAAGAAGGGAACTATTTTAAAACATATAATACCAATAAAATAAAGATGAAATGATATGAATATATTATTTAGGAACATAAAAACAGAATATATAATATGTACAAAAAAAATAAATAAGCATTACATTTGGGTAAGGATAGTGAAGGAATAACTCGAAGGAAAAATGAAGGTTCGGGTGGAACCCCTTACCACTTGTAATCAATCGAATCATATGAACCAAAATTAATAATCCTAAAATGATATATTAAATAACATGAAAATAAATTTATTCATGATATGATACATCAATGGGTTGTATACATACACCAGACTTAATAAATATTGGTTAATAAGGAATATCTCACAAAAAATAGAAGTGAGATGAGAAAACCCTAACCTTATATCTGAATGTGTTAAGTATGTGACCTTAAGGTCCTAGAATATGAAATTAGACCCATTAATAATTTAATCAAGAACCTATTAGACACGTCTATAATTTATTATAATTTTATTAATTTCATTTGTGGCCTTTTAATAAATTATAAGATTGAATTACGTCGTTCCAGAGTGTTCATTTCTTGATATTCATGATCGGTTCGCTTGATTATAAGTATGGAAGTTCATATGGAATGGATGTAATTATATAAGATTTAATTTATATATTATTAATGAAAATAAATAATTTTAAATGGTTATATATATCATTTGGTTACATGGTGTTTGGATGAATCATTAGAAAAGTTATTTAGTGAAATTGTTTAGATTTTTATATCGGTTTTTCGATCACAGTGAACTAGTTTTGTTATACTATTTAGTATAATGTAAAAATTATGGTTCCAGAATAATTACATAAAATATAATAAATATTTTATAATATTTTTTAACCATAAAAATGGTTTCATGACCATCCTTGAAGGATAAAATGAAGAATGAAGGTTCATCATCCATGCAGGTTGTAAATTGACACCTCCCAAATGATGATTTCATTTTTAAAATAAAAGAGAGAGAGTAAGGATATTGATGATGTATCTTCCATTAACATGATATAATTATAGTATATATATTATAATAGAGTTATCATGATCATCTGGATACAGGAGTTGAAGATAAGATAATAATATAAAACAAAATGAAAATGAAATTAAAAGAAAAAGGGAGAGGGTTTACCTCTTGAAATATCCTCCTTGAGAACCTCCTTAAGAGAAAGGGTTTGGGTCTTTTAGAAATACCAAGGGATCCTGGGGGTGGGGAGGTACTAGGGAAGATTATTTTGGCAGAACTTTGAGAATCTTAAAGGATTATAGGAGTGAAGAAAGGAGGGAGTGAGGGGTGGTTTTTATAGTGGAGGATAGGAGAGTTTTTTCCATTATTTTAATCATTATTTTATTATTTTGGCTCAAGACTATGAATAGTCTTGATTATTATGAATAAAAATAGTAATAAGTAAATGATAGTTCGAACTAATTTCCATTCACATCATTCATGAATCAATCATGATTCATAGATTCATTTATTTAGCACATTCCGTAAATTATTGAATTTCACTATTCACCAAAAATTCAAGTATTTCAGAAAAATATCAAAACTTCACCCTAATAATTTCTCAATGTGTAGAATTAAAAAATAGAATCAATTTTACTAAAATAATTTTTTAGATATGGGAAATTTAATTTTTTAAATAAAATAATTATTTACTTCAAAAATACATATTTTAATTTTAAAACTGATTTTATAATACTTTCAAAAATTAACTGAGGTCTCATAAAATTATCCTAAAATAATAGGATAAAAAAATATTTGTTTAGGAATAAATTTTATGAAAATAAATTTTATATTAAATAAATATATTAATTTAAAATTGTAAATAAATATTTATTGCTCACAAAAATACCAACACTTATATATTTATTTTTAAAACATTCACTCTCATTTATAAGGTTCCTAAATTTTATTTATACTTTCATGGGTGAGGTTACTATTCATAAGGTTCAATTTATTATTCATAAGAGTAATATTACTATTCATAAGGGTACATTACTATTCATAATGGTCAAGTTACTATTCACCAAAAAATTAAGTTGGTCTTATTAGACCATAAAGAAACTTATTGATCGTAGTGGTGTATGTCCATTTTTTGAAATTAAAATCATAAAAGTGGAAAATTATGTTTCATGGGTAGAGTATAACTATAAAAAAGTGTTGTTCTGTAGGGACTTGGGGTTGTGTTTATATAAATTATCTAACGAATTTAAATTATTTATGAAAAAATATACCATAAAATCATGGGGTGTCATATTAATAGTGAACATATTCATAAAATAATTTAGTATTTATCAAAATAATTATAATATTCAATATATATATTATTTAATTAAATAATCTATTGATAAAAATGAATTTTGTAAAAATAATCAAATATATATATTCATATTAAAATATTATATCACACAAAAAATAATATTGTAAAATAGTATTTATTTTTTTAGAACATTAATTAATTTGAAATCTATAAAATATAATTATAAGTATTATTATTAATTAAAACACTTAATTTTAAATTATTAAAAATTATTAAAAAAATTATTGGGGTTTTACATTATTCCCCCATCAATAGAATTTTTTCCTCACAATTCAAAACTGTACTTCAAAAGTTAAAGTTTGATGCTTCAAAATTATCTTATGGAAAACCCACATTGGAAATATAGTTAATAAAATATCCTCTTAAAAAGAGTTTAAAGGAAATGAGATATTCACCACAAAAAATATTCTTTCTAATGGGGTGACATTAGTTGGAATTAAAAACCTAGACATGGAAAAAAATCAAACTATGAAGTTCTGATGGAAAGTGATAGAGAACATGTTCAGATGAAAGTTGATTACTACAAAACTATAAACTAGTGTAATAAAATTCATTAATATTATCAAATATTATGATAATAAGGAAAAAAATTATTTAAGAATCTTTTCCTTGAGTTGAGGAATTATTCCACTCTATAAGAGTATAAATATATGTTTATATTTTATAAACATAGTCTTATCATTTTATTGCGCCTTGAACTATCTATGTATCATCTCTTAACATAGGTTGCATCATGTGTTGAAGTAATAAATTAACCTCTAAAACCACATACAATGAACAACTTAAACCATTCATAAATGGTTAAAATTTAAAAAATATAATTATTTAAAACTTTAGAACGAAGGACATTGAATTTCCAAGAGGAACTTAGCCATGAAGAAACTCCAAATTTTCACATTCCAAACATGTGAATAACTTCATCATGTATCCTATTAAAATATTGTAAAAACTCAAATTACCATAAAACCTTATTAGAAACATACATTCTTACATATTCCTTAAGTAAGATACATGTTATTAGATACATTACTTAAATCAAAAAGTGTTGTAAACTCCATCGATGATAGCATAGACCACTTGTCGACAAGTTAATAATCAGTTCCAAGGTGGTCAGTACTTATCAAAATCAATCATTTCTTCATCATTATCTCAACATCAGAAATATATTAAGGGTTTTATTTCCCTCAATCATGTGTTTTCCAAAAAAAATAACTTTCTACTAAATATATTTTCAGTATTATTAAACATATGGTCTCAAATCCTTAATGAAAAAGTATGGCAGTACAATCCTTATATATTTCATAATTCTTATAACCAGTAAATTGCTGATAAAATATTCAAATGAAATAATTCTTGAATATACATATTAATTACTCCTCTTTATATATGGTAGTAAAATAACTTAATCATTATACAATAGCAACATTTGGGTTATATTTCTCTGATGCTTGGGACATTGATTCGCATAGTGTCTCATCTCCTCACAGTTGAAGCATTGTACACTGGAAAACTTTATCTTACCCTTGCAGTCATGAACTTGCTTTCCTTTTTATCCAAACTTATAACAAATAGCCATTCCCTTAAAGCATTTTCTAGGGTTATTCTTTCCACAGTTATCACACGTGGGAAAACCCTTCATTCTCTTCGTACCTTTATCCATCTTTTCCTCTTCTATACTTTTCTTCTCTTGCTTCCCTTAAAAATAATAGGACTCGTAGAATTATTTAATTGTCTTTTTAATACATGATATTATTTCATCATATGATGAGTATACCTTGTATACTATTTCCCTTCGAAATTTTGGCTTAAGACCATGGAAGATATGATCCTTCTTACACTTTTCATCATGTGCATTGGTGGAGTTCTCATTTCTTCTACTAGGTTCCATTTTTAAACAATTCCATATACTATATTAGCTCATAAAATTATGAACTTTATTTAACTCTAATCATGGTATAGTACATAACATAAATTTATGCATCATAAATCCTAGAACCATATACTTTGGTTACTTTGGAAGCATAGATACTTCATAATTGTATGCAATAAAAATGTGAATTATCCTAAGAATATCCTCTAAGAGTGTCAAACCAGGTGCATAGTAAGGATCATTGTTGTGTACCAAGATACCCTGAGTTAAGATCAGAATACCTTTTCAGAGTTGTTACCCCTGGGTATATCTATTCTAGAACTATGTCTACTTGTAATATCTAGATAGGGATATATTTTCTAGGAATATCCACATAATCTATACCTTACCAAAATTATAGGATTTTTTTCTATTTTTATCCTCAAATTATATCTTAGGGTTATGTTCCCTGACCTATGTTTTCTAAATCTAGTTTCTAAGGTTGCTGAAAAACTTAATCTGATACCAACTGTAACGTCCTGACCCCAGAAGCCTGGAGCTGGTGCATTATTTTAATATATTGGCATGATTATAAGGAATCATGTCTTGAAGGAACAATTTTTTTAGCAGTCTTAGAAGACTATATTATATTCATGATACCCTAATATATTCGAAAAAGAAAATAAAACATGATACGATATTAAATAAATTGCATCCTTGAAATTTTATTCAAAGTTTTCTTCTTTATAACCAGGGGAAAGGAAACATACGAAAGGGGTGAGCTTAGATACTCAGTGAAGGTAAGTGATATAGTAGAAGATATCATAAATAATAAGGAAAAGTGAATAACTCATGCCACTAAAACATAATCTTGATCATAATATGGACGGAATAAAAACTCAATGAATATTTCCATATAAATAATCACATGAAAATTTAGTATGGATATTTTAAAAGTTGAATAATCACATGATTTATCTATTACTAATATAATAATGAGGGAATTAATATGTCCGTCATCATCAAGCTATCATCGAGGCCTGAACTAAGACTTCTAAAAATGCTAGGGTAAGTCCTCGACCAAAACCCAATTCTGTTTTGTCTCATGAGGCCTACCGATGAATCAAGGGGTTATAGTGGGCCTCATTTGTCACTTTCTAATTATAATGCATTACTCATATGTATAATAAAATATTTATTTATATCAAAGTGTAATGAATAGGATTTTCCCAAATTTATTTTTAGAAATTATTTGAGAAAATTTTGAGACTAGGCGTTGAGACGGAGTGTGATTCTGAGGTCCGGTGTACCCAGAACAATTCACTGAAAAATGTTAATTTTTTAATAGCACGTGCACAAGAATTTTCTAAAAAATTGAAACAAATTTTAAATGGGTTCCCAGATCAAAAATATGAGGGAACCATTGAGCTCAGAGTAGTGTATTTACCTTAAGTGTGATTTAACTTTAGTTGGTGCAGGTCTTTAATGTGAAAACCTGAAAAGGGCGTAATCGTAAATAAAATTATTAAATAAAATTATTTTATTTTTAAAATTATAATAAATCATAAATGGTAAATTAGATTGCAAATTTGATATCACCATTGAGTTTGTAAGGAGGTGTTTTCCTTAGGCAAGGCCTAACATCGGTGGGCACAGGCTGACTGTGAAAGATAGTTTTTAGACGTAAACTCCATTAAAATATTTTAATAAAAATATATTATTCTTGACACAATGACACGATTTATTTTAACACGTGTTTTTTAGAGGATTCAGGTTTATCACCATAACCCTATAATTCCTCTGAGGCAAGGAGACAAAGCTCTCTAGAAAAATGGCAGCGGATCGTGAATCGACGATCAATGACAAACCTCAGATTCGAAGGATATTCAACTACGATAACGATGTAGTGACCATTATTCATCATTGATCGAACTGAATTGAGGTAGGGTTTTTTTATTTTATTTATTTTTTCCATTCATTAATTCCATGAAGAAAGCAGACCAATCAACAAATAGATTGGCTCACTGATCGATCGTTATTGTGGGATGGGATTTACCTTTGAGGGGTTTTGATGGGAGAATGATCTTGTGATTATTTGTTGGATTTTGATTGAAATTATAATGTAAATGAACCACGATCAACATGAACATCGATCAAGTTATGTTTCTCTTGGTTGATTTATTATTTTCTTCCCTTGTTCTTCGTTCATCGTGGGCATTCTTCGTTTGGCCTACGACTCGACATTTTGTGATTGATCGATCATTATGCACTTGATCCTTAGTTTAACAATTTGATACTACAGATCTAGGATCAGAATGTCATGAAGGAGGTGTGATGACAACAACACTAGACAGATTGAAGTGGTTTAGGAGATATCATTTTTTGAGTGACTTTTTTTTAGAATGGATCATGACGTCGATCAAAGTCCAAGGTGATGAAGAATGTGACCCAAGGATTACAGGCATATCTTTTTTTCGAAAAATGGATCACTGGAAGAGAATTGATGGTCTGTGGAAGGGTCCACTAGTGTGTTGGGGCCAGCAGCAGCCTTGTGCGAGAGGCGATGCGATTAGGTGGTGCACTGCAATGGTGGCATCCACATAAATCGTGGTTGATCCATGGTTTTTAGGATCCCGCAGTAGTAAGTCCATAGGGCAGATAGACATGATAGACCACCATGTCGAACAGGGCAGCACCGCGTTGACCAAGAAGAGGCACACAGACCGAAAGATCATGTGTGGTGCAACAAAACTGGCCTACATGGATGGGCCAGATCATGTGATTCGGGCTGCTCCTGTAGCCCAGCATGCTAGGCCCATCAGGCTAGAACGGTTTAGACTAGGCTAGAACAGTTGAACTAGGTCAGGTTGGGTCGGTAGGACTGGGTCGAGTCGGCCTGATTCTGGCAGTTCGAACCAGACTCGAGTCTGGATTTTTTACTAAAATGACCATATCTTTCAAATGGAGCATCTTATTGATGATACATCTATGGGGTTGGGACCCTTAAAATAGAGCGGTCCTTTTTAGATGGCTTGGTGGGTTTTTATTTGGATCATAAAAGGTTGAGAGTCTACCCGTGGTGTTTTTCTATGAGGGTTCGATGGAGGATCTCGTTCTTGTCATAGAGGATCACCCGTATTCTTAAGTGAGTTGTATCAGCCTAGATTTGACATTTGACTTAGTAGGTTGAAGCATGTATCTCACCAAGAGGCCCAGTTGTTCCTCACTTCTCTTTTTGGTACCTTAGATAGGGTTTTTGGAGAATGTGTGACCAATATTTACACGAGCACCTATCCCCTATCTTGGATGATGATTTTAGTAGGGCGAGGAGTCCCCCCCAAGTGATCCCCAAGCACAGAGGACCCCCTATCTGTGTATCGAAATCATATTCTTTCTATTCTACGTGACTAAACCTAAAGATCATTCTTTAGTTAGTTTTCAATGGTTGATGTTTGTCATTGACTTGGTGACTACGTGACTTGGGTTCTACATGACTTATCGACACTCTGTGTGTTACCGAAACTCCATGTGCTACTGACACTCCATGTATTATCAAAACTCATTGTCTTTGAAATAATGGATGCCTTAGGGAAACTGCATAACTTTTTGAGACCCTAGTGTTCTCTTGGGTCCTTTTGGTAGACCTATTTTGCGTGCTTCTATCATATAGCTTGAGGAGTGAGATCTCCCGAGAAGAGTGTTCTATAAGCGGAACCGCATAGCTGGCAGTGGATGAGACCTTGAGTCTTGGAATCCTTTATGAGTATACCTGGATTTTCTTTCTATATGTGTTATATACATCTACCTATGTTGATCTGACCATATATTCTTAGTTTTTTTTTCCTTTGTGGTATTTCTGTGTGGTATCTTCTTCGTGGTGTTTCCTCTATGGTATTCCTTTTTGTTTTTGGGGTGTCTTACTGAGTATTGTTTTAGTCACCCCTACACGGGCTTTTAATACATGTGTCATGTCTTGTGAATATAATCGATGCTTTGACAGATTCCTAGGTAGACCAGGACCAGGTGGTACTTATAGAGAGACCAGGAAGTTGAGGTGTGATCCTGCGGCTTCAGACAATTGTTCTTGTACCAACCCTTCAGTTAAGGGTTTCTACGGACGAGCTTCATGACCTTGTTCTATAGACTCTTTCTTTTTGGTGGGATTTTATTCTGGCCCTATTGTACTTTTTTGCACTTTAATTTCCTATCATACTATATTGGTTGATATATAGTGGTATGTATGCATTTTTTTACTTAGTTTTTTTTAATTTTAAGTATTTTGGGCTTGGGGATGTGTGCGTTTATACAAGTACTTGTGAAAATGCCTCCCATTTGTGGGATATGCCTACTCGGTGCTAGTTTCCATCCCCTGGCCTATCAGAGGTGGGGTTGGGGTAGTCCCAACATGGGTACCTCTTGGACAGGTCATGACATAGTGGTATTAGAGAAGGTTGGTTCTACCTAAAGAACCAAGATTCTATGAGATTGGTTTGGGGAACAATGTTAACTGTTTAGAGTTCATCTTCTAGTCTAGGGAATCAAGTGTTGGTGCGGAATATGAAATATCAATACACCAAGACTCTGGACACCTGCTTTTTGACTTGATACCTGAAAACACTAGTTGCAGGGAAGTTAATGGTACATGCAACAAATAATAATGGGTTTTGTTTTCCATTTCATTATTGAGTCATCTCACTGGGTATACTCTTTTAACTATGATACATATTTTTTTATTACAGGATGTATTAACGATGCTATCCATAAAGGTTTCCACAGAAGGATCAAGAGTTCAACCTGATGTTTTAAGATGCCTCCCTAAGGGGATTTAATCATAGAGTAGTTTTTCTTCAGGATGGTCAGCAGGTGGCTTTTTCTCCCATTGATCAATTTGTAGACCCACCTCCAGTGGTTTAGGTGGATACAGCTTTCCAAACTGAGTCATGGATGGCTCTTTTGGTGTTGTATGATGATATATAGGGTTTTATCACATATCATAGGCTTTTGAGGTAGTGATATCCTAGGATCCAAGGCCAATAGGACCTACTAATAGCAGGTGCATGACATAATACACAAAACAGGAGGTTTTTTCAGAAGTTCCAAGGGTGTGCTAGTTCCATGAGGAAGATACATTTCTATTCTTGTCATGGGAAGGGACATTTCGTGCAAGATTATCCCACTGTTCAGGCTTCATTCAGATAGGCGGTTGATGAACCGACAAGGAAGATGTGGCGATATGAGTAGACAAATCCATTGGGTGGTGGACATGGCAGAGGAGCTAGGGAAATAGTAGGAGGTGGCCAATGTTTTGACGTGTTACCACCACCACCACTAGGTGCTCCATAGAAGATTTAGGGAGCTAGAGGACTGGGGAGTATACAACTACAAGTAGTCAAGGCTTATGACCCCAAGAATCCATTAATGGTTCAAGGTATTATCTTTTTCTTTCTACATTAGCTATAGTAGATAAACACATGTGCTAGTGTTTTCCTTTCCTGTCACTTTTCTTGTTTGATACTTAGATATTCTAGCTAAGTTGTTGACTTCACCCTTAATTTTAGAGACTCCAACTAGAGGAGAACCAATGATCACACATTAGTGCCGATAGTGATACCTAACTCTTAAAGGAGAGATTTTTAGTTGGGATATCTTGGTAGTACTGTCAAGGCCTTATGATGTCATTCTCAGTATGGACTAGTAGCCAAATTTCATGCTCATATTGATTGTTTTTTGAAAAGTGTGTGGTTCTTCCATAATTATATAACCATATTTACCTTTTTATCAGTGAAAATAAAATCCTTGTAGCTTAGGATGGACTCACGCATAGGGGGTGCAGCTAATTACTCTTCAGTTAGCTAGCCTGACCCTTAGTGTAGTGGATGTTTTGAGTCCTCATTTTCCTATAATGGTGGTAGAGTATAAAGACATCTTCCCTAATGATGTTCCAGGTTTACCTCCCCACCGAGATATATAATTCTGCATTGATCTACACCTCAGGATGATATCGATATTTACACCATCATATCGTATGGTTCCCACATAGATTCATGAGTTAAGGGTGTAGTTGGAGGAATTGTTGAGGACGGGCTTCATGATACCCATTGTTTCACCCTAGGAATCCCTAGGTGGTATTCTTTGATCTTGAACATATCATCTCAGATACTAGAGTTGCAATGGATCAAGTAAAGGTTGAGGTAGATTTTGAAAAGCCCTCCCCTCTTGAGGTTTCCAAAGGAGGGTGTCAAGTACATAGTGTTCTGTGATGCATCAAGAATCGAGATTTATTGTGTATTTATGTAGAGGCAAGTAGTGATTTCCTATGGTTCATGCTAATTGAAATCACATGAGAAGAACTACGTAAACCATGATCTTGATTTAGTTGTATTATTCTTCGTATTAAAGATATAGTGACACTACCTAATGGGACAGCGGTTTATCATCTACTTCAACGACAAGAGCCTCAAGTATATCTTATCTTAGAATGATTGGAACTTGAGATAGAGTTGATGGATAGAGTTCCTCCATGACTATGACTTGGATATTTTCTATACTCTTGGGAAGGGTAATGTGGTAGCAGACACTCTCAGTAAGAGATCTAGCTTGTAGTTTCTGAACGAAGCATCAGATTAGTTTCCCTCATTACAGATATCCTTTGTGGATAGAGATGGAAGAGATTATATCTATTCAATGCCTGTCACCCCTCTACTCTATTAGAGATTCATAGAGGCACAACTTATGGATATCAACTATGAGGCTTTACATGCTCAAACATCCATAGGGCATGCCCCTGATGGGTATTCAAAAGGTGGGGAGAACATTGTTCTTTTTAGAGGATGCACGATGATACCAGCCACGTTGCAAGAGGATGTTATTAGGAAGTTTCATAAATCCCCTTTAGTGGTACATCCAGGTGTGGAAATAATGTATTATAACCTCCGACATTAGTTTTTGTGGCCAGGGATGAAGAAGGAAGTTGTAGAGTTTTTTTCTTGATGCCTTACTTGTCGACAAATGAAGGCTAAGCATCAGTTTCTAGCATGTTTGACTAAACCCCTTAAGGTGCCGAATTGGAAATGGGATGAAATACCAATGGAATTAATGACTATTTTACCACATAAGTCTAGGGGGAACGATACCATCTGGGTGATCATTGACCAACTCACCAAGTCAGCCCACTTTCTACCAATCTGGGAGTAGAGTTCAGTAGAGAGCTTAGGACACCTCTATGTGTAGGAGATAGTTAGACTCTTTGGAGTTTCATCGATGATTGTTTCAGATCGTGATTCTTGCTTCAAATCCCAATTTTGGAAGGGATTATAGGAGTCCTTTGGGACTCAGTTACACTTGCACATAGTGTTTCACTCATAGGTGGATAGCTAGACTGAGCAGGTTATTCAAGATCTAGAGAACATGCTATGGGATTTCATGTTATGTTTTGGACATAGTTTGTAGGATCACCTACCTTTGGTGGAGTTTACTTACAAAAATAGTGAACCCTCCACCATCATTATGGCACCATTCGATCTTTGGTATGAGTGACCATGTAGGTCATCACTTTGTTGGACTGAACCAAGATATTCAATACTCATGGGACCAGATTTCGTGAATGCAATTACAAATAAGGTGCAGGTCATCCAGGAGAAAATGAAGACTACACATATCCATCATAAATATTATGACGACATGATATGGAGGAATTTGGAGTTCAATGAGGGAGACCATGTGTTCCTTTGGGCATCTCCTCAACATGGGATAGGAAGATTTGGTCAGGATGAAAAGATATATCTTAGGTTCATCGGCTCTTTCTCGGTACTACATAGAGTTGGCAAGGTAGAATACTGCTTGGCTCTACCACTACAGTTGGACTGGGTACATGATGTCTTCCACATTTCTTAGCTAAGGAGATACATACATGATTCATCACACATCATTGACTAGGGTGAATTTTTTTGAGAACTCGATAGAGTTTAGGGATCGATAAAAGGGGATCCTTTTTGGGTGGTTGATTCATCTAGTTCTCATTCAGTGGCGTCATGGGAATCTCTAGGAGAGAACATGGGAGCGGGAGGCTCAGATTCATGCTCAGTTTCCTCAATTGTAAGAGTTTCCATTTGTTTTGCCTTTTTATTATGTAAATAACTAAGGTGGGGAGAATATAATGACTCATATTTTCCTGAATTTTTTTTAGTAATTAATTAGGGAAATTCCAAGACTAGGCACTGAGACGGTGTGTGATTCTGAGACCTGATGTGCCCAGAATGATTCACTCATAAATTTTATGAAAAAGTGAAATAAATTTTAAATGGGTGTCTGGATCATAAATATTATGGAACCATTGAGTTCATAGTAGTTGATTTACCTTAGGCGCAACTTAAATTTAGTCAGCACAGGTCTTCAGTGGAAAAAACCAAAAAGGGATTAACCGTAAATAAAATTATTAAATAAAATTATTTTATTTTTAAAAACCTAATAAATCATAAACGATAAATTAGATTGGAAATATGAGACCCCCATTGAGTTTGTAAGGGGGTGTTTTCTTAGGTGAAGACTAACATTGGCCAGCATGGGCTAACTGTGAAAGATAGTTTCTGGACATAAACGTCATTAAAATATTTTAATAAAAATATTTTATTCTTGACGTAAAGACACATTTTCCTAAGTACCTATACACACACACACACATATACAAGCCCAAAATTCTGAAAGGTAAAGCGCTAAGTAAACAAGTATGCATACAAATAAGAATACCAATAACAGAGTATGATAGAAGAAGATTGGAATGTAAATAGGGAAAAAATACAAGCCCACCAAAATTAAGAGTCTATAAAAGTGAACACACAAGTTCCTAAAACTCATCTATAGAAATCCCTACCTAAAGGGTAGGTATTGGAATAAATTCTTGAAGCTGTAGAAGCACACCTCAATTTTCTAATATCTCTAAGCACCACCTAGTCCTGGTCCACCTTGGACTTCGTCAAATCATTGAATGTCGTCACAAGAAACAACACTTGTGGGAAAATCCCATATAGGGGTGAGTAAAACAATAATCAATAGGACATCCGAAAACCACAAAGGAATACTACTAATAAATACATGAAGTGTACCACAAAGAAATACATAAATTACACCACAAATAAATACATGAGAGGTATATTCATCTCCACATAGATATATGTCTACAGCACATATATCAAGAACATCCAGATATACTCATCTCAAACACTCAGTATAATAAGGTTCCAACCTCATAGACAACAATAGGAATCTCATCATCAGCTTGAATCCAAACACAAAAACTAGGAGGACACACTCCCTAATATTAGTCATCTCAGATGGCACCCATCTGAGAGATTCACTCCATCAGGAACATTTTACTAGGTCTATATCCAATACCCAGCGCCAAGGGTCCGGTCAACACTGCCTTGCTCCCAGCGCACGCTAAAAAACCCAAGTGAAGAGATCTTCTCCTCACCACTACACACAGTTTAGGGAGAACTAAATCAAACTATGAACCATGTGAATCCTCTCTATAAAGAGAGAGAGGAGGGACTCACACATCACCACTACCCCGCAGTCGAGGGAGTACTTCCCCTAACTAACCCACAAAACTTTTGTCACTCCTGAACGGAGTATCCCACTGCTCAGTATGTCGAGGGATATCTAACTCTTATGTAGGTATAATTAACACCAAGAAAATGGTTCCACTCTTCATAAATATTTATAATATACAAGTTATCTCCATATATAATGGAGGACGCACCCCTTCATGATAAGACACACAATCTTGGTAAGAAACTCAATCTTGATAAGACACTCATTCTTGAAAAGACACCCAATCTCGGTAAGATACTCAGTCTCAAGGGAACACACCCTAACTTTTTAGGTGATTAACACTCAATGAATAGAGAACCCACACCCTGGTAGGATAGGGGAGTACCAACTAGTCATGATAAGACACCCAATCTCGATAAGACGTGTAGTCTCTATAAGTCACGTATTCTAATAATAACGTGCTCATTATGGGAGAACCTACACCTCAATCCATTAGTTTATATGTGAACTTCTATAAAAACACACTTATAGTATCTCAAAAGTATCTTCTCATCACAAGGTTCCCAATGCTACAAACAGCTCGTCAAAAGGACACACGTTTTGAAAGTTGTGGTTGTTTTTATAAAAATGTCTAACCTGGGTCCGGTCCAGGTCCGACCCGACCTGGTCCGCCCAATCCGACCCGACCTGTTCTAGATCAGACCAAACCAGGTTGGCCTCTTGGGCCATTGGCTCTAGACTAGTGGGCTGCTGGAGCGGCCTGGATCCCCTGTCTATCACACACTGCGAGCCAGTTCGCTACATCGCACGCAGTCTACCCCGAGAGCATGCTCTTCTTGGTGTTGTGCTGCCATTGTGTCCCACAATGTCGGCCTTCTTCCTCCGCGTGTGCTCTTCACACCCCACCTTCCCACTGCCTCTCCACCACCGTAGGCTCCTACGCAGCCCCGCCAAGATGTGTTCTGCCTCCACCACTAGTCGCCCCACCAGTGGACCCTCGTCTTCCACGTGCTCCTGCATGGCTCTACCATCTCTTCAAGCCACCTCGTGACCTTTATCCACAACCACACATAGTCGTTGCCACTCTGGACACTACTAACTCAGCCATCACCTTGCCTCAATGGACCTATTTCGATGGGGAATGTTTTGACATGTTACCACCACCACTCCCAGGTGGTCCATACCAGACTCAGGGAGCTGGAGGAAAGGGGAGGAGACAGCTACACACAGTCGAGGCTTATGACCCCAGGACTCCAAGAATTGTTCATTGTAAAATCTTTGTCTTTCAACTTTAGCTGCAATAGATAGAAACTTGTGCTAGTGTTTTCCTTTCCTTCCACTTTTCATGATTGATACTTAAAGATTTTGGTTAAGCCATTGACTTGACCCTCATGTTTAGGGACTCATATTGGATGATACCCAATTATCACACACTGGTGCCAAAAGTGAGACCCGGCTCTTAAAGGTGAGATTTTTGCCCTGAATATCTTGATATTAGCATCGAGGCATTATGATGTCATTACAGGTATGGACTAGTATCCATAGTTCATGATAAGATTGGTTGTTTTAGGAAAATAGTGTGGTTGTTTCACGATAATAGAACCAGGTTTCATTTTTTATCAATGAAATGGAAATCCTTGCAGCTTAGAATGAACTCACACATAGGTGGGTGCAGCCTATTACTCTTAAGTTGGATATCCTGAACCATAGTGCAGTGGATGTTTTGAGTCCTCAATTTCCTGTAATAGTGTAGAAGTATAAGGACGTCTTCCCTAAATATGTTCTAGGTTTACTCCCCCACTGAGAGATAGACTTCTACATTGATCTACACCCCGAGATGCTACCAATATCTACACTATCATATCAGATGGTTCCCGCAGAGCCTTATAAGCTAAGGGTGTAGTTGGAAGACTTTCATAGGAAGGACTTCGTGAGGCCCAGTGTTTCACCTTGGGAATCCCTAGGTGGTCTTCGTTGATCTCAGACAAGTCATCTCAGAGACTAGAGTTTCAATGGATCCAGAAAAGGTTGAGGAAGAGTTTGATGAGCGATCCCCTCTTGAGGTTTCCAGATGAGGGTGTCGAGTACGTAGTGTTATATGATGCATCAATAACCGGGCTTGGTTGTGTCCTGATGTAGAGGCAACCAGTGATCGCCTGTGGTTCACGCCAGTTGAAATCACATGAGCAGAACTACATAACACATGATCTTGAGTTTGCAGGAGTAGTCTTCACATTGAATATGTGGTGACACTACCTTAAGGATGAGTGGTTTATCGTATACTTCAACGAAAAGAGTCTCAAGTATATCTTCTCTCAGAAATATTGGAACTTGAGATAGAGGCAATGTATGGAGTTCCTCCAGGACTAAGACTTGGAGATTTTCTATACTTCTAGGAAGAGGAACGTGGTGGTAGACGCTCTCAGTAGGAGACCTATCTTGTAGTTACTTAATGAGGTGTCAGAGTAGTTGGCCTCGTTGTAGATATCCTTTGTGGATAGATATGGAAAAATGTATCTCTAGTCAATGGTTGTAACCCCTCTACTCTATCAACGAGTTAGGGAGGCATAACTTACGTATACGAACTATGAGGATCTATGTGCTTAAACGTCCAAAGGGCATGCCCCTGATGGATATTCAAAATGTGGGGAGAATTTTGTTCTTTTTAGAGGATGCATGATGATACCAGTGGCATTATGAGAGAAGGTTCTTTAGGATTTTAATACATCCCTTTTAGAATTACATCAAGGTGTGGCAATGATGTATCAAAACCTCTAACTTCAATTTGGTGGCTAGGGATGAAGAAGGGAGTTTTAGAGTTTATCTCTTGATGCCTTACTTATCAATAAATGAAGGTTGAGCATCAGGTTCTAGTAGGTTTGACTCAATCCCTTGAGGTTCTGGAATAGAAATAAGATGGAATAACAATGGAATTTGTGATGGGTTTACCAAGTACGTCTAGGGGGCACGATACCATCTTGGTGATCATTGACCAAATCACCAATTCAACCCACTTCTTACCTATCCAGGTTCATAGTTCAGTAGTGATCTTGGGATGCCTCTATTTGAAAGAGATATTTTGACTCCATGGAGTTCCGTCAACGATTGTTTTAGATTGTGATGCTTGCTTTGTATATCGGTTGTGAAAGGGATTACATGAGGCTTTTGAGACTCATTTATGCTTGAGCACAGTGTTCCACTCATAGGCGGACACCAGACTGAGTGGGCCATTCAGTCTCTAGAGAACATGTTACGAGTGTTCATGTTAAGTTTGTGTCCATAGATTGGAGGATCAACTACCTCTGGTGGAGTTTTTTTACAATGACAGCTACCCCTCCAGCATCAGTATGACACCATTAGAGCCTTGGTATGGGTGACCCTACAGGTCACCACTTTGTTGGACTGACCCAGGAGAGTTGGCACTCATGGGCCTAGAGTTGGTGCGGGTGACTATAGAGAAGGTTAAGGTCATCAAGGAGTGAATGAATACTACACAGATCCATCATAAATATTATGATAATAGGCGAAGAAGGCCTTTGGAGTTCGAGGAGGGAGACCATGTGTTCCTTAGGGCCTCTCCTAGTCACAGGATACAAAGATTTGGCTAGGATGACAAGTTATATCCAAGGTTCAACATCCCTTTCCTGATACTATGTAGAGTTGGTGAGGTGGTGTACCACTTGGTTCTACCCCTACAGTTGGATCGGGTATACGACGTCTTCCACATGTCTCAGCTAAGGAGATTTGTGAATGGTTTATCACACGTCATTGACTGGGGTGACTTTTGCTGATAACCCGATAGTGGTCATGGATAGACATAAGGGAATTTTTCTTGGGTGGTTGATTCATTTGGTGCATGTTCAGTGGAAGCACGAGAATCTCCCAGAGAGAACATGGGACTGGGAGGCATAGATTCATGCTCAGTAGCCTCAATTGTATGAGTAGCCATTTGTTTTGGATAATGATGATGTAAATCCCTAAGGTGGGGAGAATTTAATGAGTTGGATTTTCTCAAATTTATTTTTATAAATTATTTGGGAAACTTTTGAGACCAGGTGCGGAGACAACGTGCAGTTCTTAGTCCCAGTGTGCTTGAAAAGATTCGCTGAAAAATGTTAAGTTTTTAATAGCACGTGTGCATGAATTTTCTAAAAAGGTGAAATAACTTTTAAATGGGTGACATGATCAAAACTCTAAGGGAACAGTTGATCTCATATCATTGGTTTTACCCTAGGTGTAATGTCCCAATATTTCCATATAATTTTTTTTTAATTATATGGAATTATTTTGAGACCGTGAAATCTGACAGCGCATGATTCCGAGGCCTGGAGTGCCCAGAATGATCATTTGAAAAATGTTAAGTTTGAAATGGTGTGTGTGAGTGGTTTTCCTGAAAAAGTGGAAAAAATCTTAAACCGGTGCCTAGATCAGAAATCTGAGGGCACCGTTGCGTTCAGGATAGCGGGTTAACCCTAGAAGCGACTTAAGTTTAGTCAGTGTAGGCCTCTAGTGAGAAAACCCAAAAATGGAATAACAATAAATAAAATAATTAAATAAAGTTATTTTATTTTTCAAATTCTTATAACTCAAAAATGGTGACTTGGACTAAAAATCTGAGACCACCGCTGAGCTCGTGAGGCTATGCTTTATTTAGGCAGATACTAACATTGGTCGGCATGGGTCAACTATTGAAGTTAGTTTTTGGCTGTAAATAAAATAATTAAGTAACAATTATTCTATTGTTAAAATCCATAACTTCTAAACGATACCTCGGATTGAAAATATGAGAGTACTGTTTAGTTCGTTGGGACGTGTTTCCCTTAGGCAGAACCTAACCTCGACTGACGTGGGTCGAGGGTGTATATTAACAATTTATTTAACTTTTTTAAAGGTACGTTTAGTAAACCTGTGAGCGACGTTTTCTAACTTTTTAATCTGAAAGTCGGTTGGCCGAACGGACGACCGTTGAAATGTGATGGGGTAGCGCCCCACTGACAGGCTAAAAAGGCCCCGCAACCATGGGTCCAGCGGGACTCAATGGTCCGCCTTCCCATGGACTGAGCCGGACATGGGCCGGCCGAGGGGGTTGAACCCACCCAGCAGTCCAGGCTGGACCCGTGGCCCAACAGGACGGATCCACTAGCGGACCGAGCCGGACCTACATCCCAACAGGCCAACGCGGGTGGACCAAGCCCCACCTGAGGGGTCGGGCCAACCACAACCTGGGCACGCAAAAAAGTCGGGCCGACCCCGAAGGGCCAGACCTGGTGAACCGGGCCGACCCCTAGTGGGCCAGACCCAAGTGAGGTCAGGTAGACCCTGGGACCTGTTGCATCAGGCCGGTCTAACCAAGTTGGATCGATCCCAGACCCAACTGGTACCTGAATAAAGAAATGCACGTAAATGAAGAACTCCCCACCTGAGGGGTCGGGCCAACCACAACCTAGGCACGCAAACAAGTCGGGACGACCCTGAAGGGCCAGACCTGGTGAACCGGGCCGACCCCCAGTGGGCCAGACCCAAGAGAGGTCAGGTAGACCCTGGGACCTGTTGCGTCAGGCCGATCTAACCGAGTTGGATCGAGCCCAGACCCAACTGGTACCTGAATAAAGAAATGCCCGTAAATGATGAACTGAGTGTCCATTTGACATGTCGTCAGTGTTGTTGGGACCCCTTTTGAGAAGCGTTCCTTTTGGCATATTTCGGCGGGCCTGGCCGATCTAGGCCGGACCGAGGTGCGACCACCCCCGTTTCACAGAAAGGGGTGTAACTAACAGACTAGGCATCCGAATGACGCATCGTTTGTGGAATAAGGACCCTTGTGACAAGGCATTCCTTTGGAGATACTCTAAGAAATTTTTGATTGAGTTTTACATGCGACCTGGGTTGGATCAAACTTGAATCCAACCGGGCTCTTTTTAAAAAAGTGTTCATATCTCACAGACCAGGCATCCAATCGATGCGCCATTTGTCATGTTGGGAACCCTATGACAGGCTGGTCCCTTGGGTATACTTTTTGAAAGACTTCGTACTAGTTGAAATACGAATAATGGCTTGAGGAGTAGTTCTCCCATAATCAAGAGGACTATGAGCGTGAATCCAACGGTTGGATGTGACATGAAGAAGAAGAGCGAGCAATTCGAGTCTGCACCAGCAACCAATATGGTTCTGCACCAGCGACCAATATGGGTCTGCATCAGTGACCAATACGGGTCTGCACTAGTGACCAATACGGTATGCACCAGTGACCAATACTGTTCTACACCAGCGACCAATACGGGTCTGAACCAGAGTTACTACAGATAGGATGATCTGGTTGTACAACTAGTCATCCCTATCCCAGTAACCTTGAAGTTTCCATTAGGGTGAGTTGTCTCTTTTTCTTTGTGCTTCATGATTTAGATCATGCTTGTGATTTTACCTTTGAGTTATATCTTGGGATGTTTTCCTTTGTGGATTAATGAGAGACCTTTGGGGGTCTCAGGGTCCCATATTGGGTATTGATATACTCACCCCTACATGGGCTTTGCCCGCACCTTGATGTGTCTTGTATAGATGATGAGCAACTGGGCTGAGACTTGAGGGAACCGGGACCATGTGGTACATGGAGGAGACGGGTTGATGTGGAGTGTTGTGAAAACGAGTTGTACCTACCCTTCAGGTAGGATCCTTAGTGTATTATCCCGGAGCTATTTTCTCTATTCAGTTGTACTTGTACTTATCATTTGGTCTTGTATTCTGGACCCCTTTTACTTTCAGTCTACAGTTGTACTTGTGGTTGTACTTTACTCTCGTGGTTGTACCTTACTTTTTTTGGTTTTTTACTTAAGTTTTATCTTTTGAGTGTGTTCAAATCTCAAATTAAATTCCTTCCCTATTCGGGAAAAAGCCTTCAGGTGCTAGTCACTAACCCCTGGCCTATGGAAGGTGGGCTTGGGGTAGTCACGTATGGGCCCCGTGGGACGGGTTGTGACAAATTGGTATCAGAGGAGTCGGTTCTACCGAAGAACTAGGACTATGATCTTTTCAATGGATCAATAGTGTTAAGTGTTTTGAGTGTGGTTTTCTATTCGAGGAGTCCAGTTTTGGTACGGTGGCCGACGTATCCATACACCAGGACCCTAGATTCTAATTTTTGACTCGGTGCACAAAAACATTGATTGTGAGTGTTTTGGAAATTTTTTTCCTTGGTTTCTTTGGAGTTAGCTCACCAGGTATAACTTAATGACTGTGGCACACCTGTTCCTTATCAGGATCTTGTCGCATAGACAGCCAGCTTGGATTCTCGAGAGAGTACATGATGACGACCCACCGAGCGATCCTGTGTGGATCAGCATTCTAGCAACCCTGTGTGGATCAGCATTCTAGTGACCCTGTGTGGATCAGCATTCTAGAGACCATATTTGGATCATCATTCTAGAGACCCTGTGTGGATTAGAATTCAATTGACCCTATGTGGATCGTCATTCTAGTGACCCTGTGTGGATCAGCAGTGCATGACCTGACGAGGAACAACCTTAAAACAGCCCATCGTGGATCAGCAACATACTGATCCTCTGTGGGTCAGATCTTGTGTGGGTCTTGCGGGGGGTTAGTACCTATCAATCCTGGGTGGGTCGAATCCGGTGTGGGTCTTACGGGGGTTAGTACCTACCGATCCTATGTAGATCTTCACCGAGTGATCCTTTGTGGATCAGCACCGAGCGATCTTGTGTGGATCAGCAACAGATACTACCAGTGCATTACGCACGCTGACTAAGCACATTTCACGAGTTCCAGTAGCAGAGGCCTTTGAGGTTTCAAGGTAAGATAGATCCCCAGGCAGCTAAGGACTGGCTGGAGGCTGTGGCTAGAGTTTTCCTCCTATTTGTGACACCAGCAGATCAGATAGTGATCTTAGATACTAGTCTTTATCAGTGTGTGACCTTAAGGATGGTCCACATGGTGATAAGGCTTTAGTACATGGACCATTTCCCATGATGGTACCTTTAGGTAGTGTTCTAGCTATATCATTGCCCATTGGTCAGTATTTACAACTAGTGGTACTGGTAGAGGACACATTTAGGCTTAGTGACTTACACATGTTTTAGCATCAAATACCCCTCAGGTTCTGAGGTGATCCCTAATCATAGGAGGTTAAGGACTGGATTAAGGAGGTTTCCGAGTTTCCATCTATCCAGGTCACCATTCGTTCAGATGTTGGTCCTGGTAGAGAGCCTTCTATGTGGCTCAGCAGGACGATGATGGGGTTTAAATTACCCTGATCTTGCGAAGAGGTGACTTTTCTGTGGACAATCTTGACAACCCTCCTCATAGAAGGGGGTATCTTTCCATAAAAATCTAAGGGTTGAGTGTTCCCTAGAGATTATACTGCTTCGATAGGGTGACATGTCAGTAGATGAGTATTCATCGAGGCGTACCGACCATCCTAGGTACTCGGTGAATACAGTACGTTTAGTGCTTCAGGGTTCAGACCTCTGATCGAGGTGTGTTTAGAGACATCTGATCCAGCACTATTCCTCTATGCATTCCTACTTATGTTAGGGTCTAGAAAGAACCTTTGTAGTTTAATGTTCTTTTCCTAAGAAGATGCAGCCAGTGAATGTTAGTAGTGGGAAAGCAGGAAACTGATGCCAGTCTCAAAGACTTGGGCATGTAAAATGTTTCGAGAAGAGAAAGTAATAGGGATAGATGAATCTACAGGGTATCAGACATGGAAGTAGATCTAGGAGAGCAGCATGAGGTGGTATACATTTCAACATGTTACAACCACCACCCATATGTGGTCCCCACTAGGCTCATGGAGCTAGAGGACAAGGGAAGGGAGTAGCTTCATGCGATTAAGGAGTGTGACCCAAGGGATCCATGAATGATTTGAGGTATGGTATGTCTCTACTACTAGCTTCCATATTAATAGACATAGGTACCAATCATCCCTTCTTACCACAAATCTTGTTCAAGACCTAGAGTTTTTTGTTAAACCGATGACTTTACCCTTACGTCTGGAGATACCTTGGGGAGGAGACTGAATAATCACACTTATGCCGATGGTGTGATCTGACCCTTGAGGTGAGAGTTTCAGTTAAAACCTCTTGGTGTCAGTGTTGATTCCTTATGACGTTAGTTTGGGTATGGACTGAACATCCACAGTTCATACTCAGATTGACTGTTTTAGGAAAAAATGATGTAGTATATCTACAGTGTTGGAGTGGGGATTTTTTAGTCAGGGTAAAAGGAAACCCAGGTAGCATAGGATAAACTCATGCATAGGAGGGTTCATCTGATCACTCTTGAGTCAGCTAGCCTTACCCTCATGGCAGTAGGAGTTTTCAGTTTTCAGTTCCCAACAGTAGTGGCAGGGTGTGGGGACATCTTTTCAAAATATGTTTCCAGGATTACCTCCTTGAAGGGAGAGAGACTTCTTATTTGGATGTGTACTACTAGGGATTTGTACCTGACTTCTCCAGGGTTGTGTTACCCTTATCATCTTTGACAAAGACGGGGGATCCTTTCCTATGGACAGAGAAGTGTCAGCAGAGGTTTCAGGAGCTGAGACAGAGACTGACGAGTGCCCCCATCTTGAGGCTACTAGGAGAGGGTGTTGGGTATGTAGTCTACTACGACGCATCAGGGACTAGACTAAGTTTTTTCATGATGCAGGAGCGGGCTGTGATTGCCTACGACTCATGGCAGTTGAGACAACACGAGCATAACTATGCTACCCATGACCTAGAGTTAGCAGTAGTGGTATTTGCACTGAATATGTGGCGACACTACTTGATGGGTGAACGGTTTACTGTTTACTCTGATCAAAAGAGTCTCAGGTAAGTCTTCTCACAAAAGGACCTAAACCTAAGATAATGATGATGGATATAGTTCCTCTAGGAATATGACTTTGAGATAGTCTATACTCCTGGGAAGGGGAAACGTGGTAGTAGACGCACTCAGCAGGAGGTCTCATTTACTGCTGCTAAGTGAGGCATCAGAGCATCTAGTCGCACTGCGGATATCCTTTGTGGATAAAGATGGATAATCTTACCTTCAGTCTATGACTATCACTCCCCCAATTATTCAGCGAGTTTGGGAGGCACAGCTTGGGTATGTTGACTGTGAGGCCTGACATGCTCAGATATCCTCAGGATGGTCTCTTGAAGGATTTTCTGATGGTGGGGAGCATATCGTTCTCTTCAGAGAACACACCATGGTACCAGTGACACTTAGGGTGGAGGTTTTGAGGGAGTTCCATACATCCCATTTAACAGTACATCTTGGAGTGGCGAAGATGTACCAAGACCTCTGGTGTCAGTACTGGAGTCCAGGGATGAAAGAAGTAGTGGAAGATTTTGTACCATGATGCCTCACTTGTCAGCAAGTGAAGACTGCACAGAGCTGGCAGAAGTCTTATTTCGATAGGAGACAGAGACCCTTAGGGTCCGAGGAGGGAGGCCATTTCTTCCAATGGTTTTCACCCCTACGAGGATTGTGGAGGTTTGGTAGGGGAGGCAAGATATCTTTGAGGTTCATTGGACCTTTCTAGATTCTCAATAGAGTGGGTGAGGAGGCGTACCATCTATCTTTTCCCCCACATATGCATCGGGTGCATAATGTTTTCCATGTGTCGTGGCTGAGGAGATGGATGCATGATCCATCGCACGTTATAGACTAGGGTGAGTTGGAATTTGACGATGGGGTGACTTTTATGAAGTTCCTGGTAGAGATAGAGGATCGACAGGACCGAGTCCTTCATGGATGGTTGGTCCCTTTGGTGTGAGTTTGGTGGCAGCATGGGAACCTCCAGGAGAGCACATGGGAGTGGGAGACTCAGATTTGTGCTCAGTACCCTCATTTATTTGATTTTCCTTTGTTTTGGATTTCGGGGACATAAATCCCTAAGGTGGAGAGAATGTAATGTCCCAGGATTTCTATATAATTTTTTTTATTTATATGGAATTATTTTGAGACCACTAAATCTAACAGTGCATGATTCTAAATCCCGAAGTTTCTGGAATGATCCGTCTAAATATTTTAAGTTTAAAATAGAGCATGTGAGTGGTTTTATTAAAAATGTATAATAACTCTTAAATGGGTGCCCGGATCATAAATTTGAGGTCACCGTTACATTCAGGATAGTGGTTTTACCCTATGTGTGACTTAAGTTTAGTCGGCGTAGGCCTCCGGTGAGAAAACCTGAAAATGGCATAACCATAAATAAAATAATTAAATAAAATTATTTTATTTTTGAAATTCTTATAACCAATTAACGGTGACTCAGATTAAAAATTTGAGACCACCTATGAGCTCATGAGGGTATTCTTTCTTTAGACAAATACTAACATTGGCCGGCATGGGCCAACTATGGAAGTTAGTTTTTGGCCATAAATAAAATAATTAAGTAACAATTATTTTATTATTAAAATACATAACTCCTAAATGGTAACTCAGATTGAAAATCCAAGAGTATCGTTGAGTTCATTGGGACATGTTTCCTTTAGGCAGGGCCTAACCTTGACTGACGCGGGTCGAGGGTGTATGTTAATAATTTATTGAACTTTTTTAAAGGTACATTCAGTAAACGCATGGGCGGTGTTTTCTAACTTTTGATCCAGTGCTCAGATTAAAAATATGAGGACACCGTTGAATCCACAGTGTTGGGATTTTCTTAAGGGAGGCTTCACTTTTACCATAGTAGGTTAGGTGAAAAAGTTAGTTTTCGAAGATTTTAAAGAAATAATAAAATAACATAGGAATCTTTATTTTATTTTATTTTCTTTTTCTCCAGTGGATGGGCGGTGGTGGCGGGACCAATGATACGCCAAGCCATTAAATGGCTTGACTCCCCTTTATTTTTGTAACCACACCATTGTAATTATGAAGGTTTATATTAAATGAACCTCATTAATTCCACGTGCATTACTCACCCTTCTCCTCTCATATTTATATTGAGCTTAGGGAGGGGTGTTGGCATGGCTTTACCAAGCGACGAAGCTCTGGAAAAGTACCATGAAACCAACCACTTGGAGGATGAGACCGGTTTCAGCAAGCGGTGACGAGCGCCACCAAATCACGAACTGACGACAACGAAGAAGGGGGTTCTATCGATCATCATCAGTGAATGTCTCTTCCAGGTAGGGGGTTATTTTGATGTTATCTTTGTTGAATTAAATCCTCTCCCGATTTCTATCACACTAACACGGAGGGCGTGGGCCAAATGAACAAGGCCCAGACCCTCCGCCGCTTTTCTCATGCTTCGTTCTTCATGGAAAGTTTCCTCGCATTTATGGAAACATGAAATAGCAGGTCATGCTATGACAGCGGCGGCACAGAAGAGTCGTAGCTGTAGATGGCACCAAGAATGGACATTGGATCATGTTCAGTGGCCTGCGGAAGAAAATCACTGGCATGCCATGTCAGCGGTGGCCAGAGGAGACCTGCGGAAACCGGTTGCGGGAGGTGGAAGGCGGCGCGTGATGGCGCACCGTGGTGGATGAACGAGGATGACCCAAGCCAGCTACCCGGGACAAAAAGGGAAACACCCGCAGGCACCACCGACGACAAAAGAAGGGCAACACGGAGCAGCCCTGGCCAGCAGGCCGGGATAGGAAGGGGCGGCGAGGCCCCACGCTGCATCACATTGGAAAAAGTCGGTCAACCGAATGGCTGATCGTTAAATTTCAGTGGGGTAATGCCCCACTGGCAAGCCAAAACAACCCCGCAACTGCGGGGCCAGCGATACTTAATGGTCTGCCTTTGGGCAGACCGAGCTAGACACGGGCCAGCGAGCGGGCCAGACCCACCCAGCAGTCCGGGACAGACCCGCGACCCAGCGGGCCAGATCCACCAGTGGTTTGAGCTGGACCCGCGGCCTAGTGGGCTAGATCTGCCAACGGACCGGGCCGGACCTGTGGCCCAATGAGCTAGTGCGGGGGGGTCGAGCCCCACCAAACGAGTCGGGCCAACCACGGCCCGGGCCCCTGAACAAGCCGGTCTGACCCCGATGGTCTGGACCCAGTGAACAGAGATGACCCCCAGTGGGCAAGACCTGAGCGGGGTCAGGTAGACCTCGGGACCCATTGTGTCGGGCCGGTCTGACCGAGTTGGACCGGGCCCAGACCCAACCGGTACCCGAATAAAGAAATGCCTGTAACTGACGAACCGGGTGTCCGTTTGACACGCTGTCAGTGGTGTTTGGACCTTTTTCGGGAAGCATTCCCTTTGACATATTCCGGCGGGCTGAACCGAGCCGAGCCAGACTGAGGTGTGATCACCCCCGTTTCATGGAAATGGGTGTAACTAACAGACCGGGCATCCGAACGATGCACCTTCTGTGGCATAAGGACCCTTGTGACAAGTTGATCCTTTAGAAATACTCTAAGTGAGTTTTGATAAAGTTTGACATGCAACCTGGGTTAGATCATACTTGAATCTAATAGGGCTCTTTTTACAAAAGTGCCCATATCTCACAGACCGGGCGTCCAATCGACGCGCCATTTGTCATGTTTAGACCCCTATGATGGGGAGGTCCCTTGGGTATGCTTCTTGTGAGACTTAATACCAGTTGAAATATGACATGATGGCTTGAGGAGAGGTTATCCCAAAATCAAGCGGGCTATAAGAGAGAATCCAACAGATGTATTTGACATGAAGAAGAAGAAGAGCGACCAATACGGGTCTGCACCAGCGACCAATATAGTTCTAAACTAGCGACCAATAGGGGTCTGCACCAGTGACCAATACGATTCTGCATCAGCGACCAATACGGGTCTGCACTAGAGACCAATACAGGTCTGCACCAGTGACCAATACGGGTCTGCACCAGTGACCAATACGGGTCTGCACTATCGACCAATACGGGTCTACACTAGAGTTACTATGGATAGGATGATATTGCTATACGACTAGTCATCCTTATCCCAGTAACCTTGAAGTTATCGTTAGAGTGAGATGTCTCTTTTTCATTGTGCTTCATGATTTAGATCTTGCTTGTGATTTTACCTTTGAGGAATATCTTGGGATGTTTTCCTTTTTGGATTACTAAGAGACCTTCGGGGGTCTTGGGGTCCCATACTGGGTATTGTTATGCTCACCCTACATGGAAATTGCTCGCACCTTGTTGTGTCTTGTGTATGTTGGAACCATGGTCTTCTATGCATGATTTGGAGTATGGTTTGTTTTTGTTGTCAATCATTAATGGAAGTTCGGATTGTGTACCAGTAAAGAGATCATACCGTTCAAGCAGACAACAGTATTGAAGGTGGCGCTGTTTTCCAGTGTTTGCCAAATTTTTAGGGTCCAAAATTTGGAGGTTGGTGAGCATCGCGAAAAGTGGATTTCCATGAAGATCATAATTTAATATGTCAAAGGAATGAGTTTCGCGAAGATGGAATGCATGGATTGGATTTTGCGAAGACCAGAAGAATGGAGGCGGTGATTCTTCGCGATTACGTCAATCTTCGCGAACGGCAAAGGCTGGAGAGCTCCGCAGCGATGAAGGGCTTTGCAAGGGATCTTCACGGCGATGAAGGGATTTGCAAGGGAGCTTCGCGGCGAAGGTGCGAAGTAATTGATGGGATGCTCCGCGATTACGACGAGCTCCGCGAATGGAAAATTTCCGTAGTGTTTCGCATTTTTGAGAGAATTCCGGTGGGAACTTCATAGCTTCGCGATTTGAGCTGACGTGGCATTGACTTCACGCGGAAAGTTCGAGGATCGGTGGAATCGCCTATAAATAGAGGCTGACCCCCTAAAGAGAAAGAGAGAGAATTTCAGAGAAAGTCCTTTGCTCTCGGTTCGCAAAGGTCTCTCACTAAGGTAGTGTGATTTGCGAAAGAGGAGCTTCGTGGCGGCTATTCTAGCTCCGCAAAAGTTGTGCACCCCGCGTTGGCTCAGTGAGCTTCACGAAGAGGTAGGAGATCTGAGATAGCCAATCATTGCGAAGGCTGGAGCATCGCGAGAGTGCTTCTCGATTGAGCTTCACGAAAAGGCAGGGACTCGGCGAAGGCTTGTTTGAGCTTTGCAAAATTGGGAGCCTTGTGAAGTAGGGTACTTTGTGAAGACCTTTTCCAAATGTTGTTTTCCCAGTGGACAAGGGAAAAGGGGGTATTCATCAGTGGTTGGAATTTGGACTTTAATAGAGCATTAACTCAGGACTCTGATGCAAGAAAATTCTCATGTTGAACAGGAGACAAAGACCTTCATGTCTATCTATTGAAGAGACCTTCACATCTACAAACTGAGTGAGACTTCACCAACGGCAGTGAGTCAGGGGGAGTCAACGGGAGTGACCCGAGGGAAGCAGTGTGCTATCCCTGAACCTTTGTAAAGGCAGTGAGCCTGGGACAGAGTGACTATGCCCAAATAATTGTAATCCACAACTTGTGAATATTAGTGGATTCTGGTACGACCGGCAACTTGTCGGCGTATGCTCCTTGGATGTAGCCCTTAGTGGTGAACCAAGTAAAAAGGGATGTGTCTTCTCTATGCATGTGCATGTTTGCTTTCTGATTTTTTTCATCATACTGATTCAACAAGTTCCTACCAACGTGGGAACAAGATCCATCACATTAAAAGAAAAAGTTGTCACCCTGATTCACCCCTCCCCTCTCAGGGTGTCCCGGGGTCCTTCAAGTGGTATCAGAGGCAGGTTACTGGTGTTGAATCTGTCCTTTTGCGTCATGGAGAATGCAGTCAATGTTAGGGGAGTACCTCACTTCGATGGAAGTAATTTCTAGATCTGGAAGAATAGAATGAGATCCCATCTAAGATCTCTTGGAATGGAAGTTCTCTTTTCTACTGTGCAAGGAATAAAAGTCACTGACCCAACAGGCCAGGCTATGACTGAAACAGACAGGAAAATTCTTGATGCAGATGCTAAAGCACAAAATGCACTTACTGAAGCCCTTTCTGATCAGATCTACCTAAAGGTGATGAATTTTACCTCAGCAAAATCCATGTGGGATAAACTCGAGAATATTTTTGAAGGAGATAGTAAAGTGAAGGAGGCGAAACTACAAGTGTTGCACAATCGGTTTGATGATCTAAAGATGCATCTAGACGAGAATGCAGACTCTTTCTTCAATCGAATTACTGAAGTGGTTGGAGCAATTCTGGGTCTAGGTGAAGAAATCAAAGACATTGATATTGTAAATAAAATATTAAGAATACTTACACCTCTGTACAATGAAAAGGTGTCATCCCTTGAGCAAAGAGATCTTTCAAAACTTTCTCTGGATGATCTACTTAGCAGCTTGGTAGCATATGAAATGAGAGTCAAACCAAAAGATGCTACGTCTCTTGTGAGCAAGGAAATGGAATTCAAGGCCATGGATAAACTGAAAATCTCAAAAGATATTAGTGGTGAAGATGAAGAAGAAAAATAAATTCTTTCTCTCATTTCAAAGAAGTTCCGTAAGGGGAAAGGGAAATTCAAAGGGAAGTTACCTCTCGCGTGTTTTCGTTGTGGAAAAGTTGGGCACATTGACTCTCAGTGCTTAAAAAAGATCAATGATGAAGATAGTGAAGATGAATGCATCAAGAAGCCCCAGAGAAGGTTCTTCAAAAAGGGAGACTTCAAATCTGGAAAGAAAATGCAAAGGAAGAGTTTTGTCTGTGAAGAGGAAGAAGATGATAATGAATTCTGTGATGAAGAAGAACCAGAATTCAAAACTGGGAACTATGCTTCCATGATGGCCACTGTTGAAAAGTCAGAAGATACTGGTGGAGAAAAACAACTGAGAACTTGTGTAGATCTCGAGATGCAACTTAAGGATATGGTTAATAAGCTTAAGATTAAATGTAAGAGTTGCAATAAGTGGAAATCTATTGTAGAAGAATCAGCTGAATATGTTGATCAACTTGAGGCTGAAATTGAACGACTGGAAGAATTTGTAAAGGTACAGTCTAAAATAATTGAAAGCAATGATGATGTAGTGAATCTGAAGCTGAGAATTGAAGAGCAGGCAAAGGTCATCAATGACCTCACCTCCAGACTAGATGAAAAATCCAAGACTGCTGAGGGTATTGAGGAGGAATTTGTTACTCTAAGGAGTAAACTTGAGACTGAATCAATTCCAAAAGAATCGAGGAAGAAAATATAGTTTGGAATATTCTCAGATGCAGAATTACTAGCAAGATCCAAGTGCGGTTCAGATGGGTTTGGAAAAATCTTGAGTAATCAAAGACCCGCTTGCATGGGAAAGAGTGGAATTGGCTGTGAGGCTGAGACATCAACTGCTGGAAGTGAAAAGATCCAAAAGAAAGATAAGATGAAATTTGAACATGTTGAAACGTTTCCTAAAGTTCTGAAAAAGGAACCCTCAACCAAAACTAAAAGGAGAACTGAAAATTATCCTCAAACATTCAGAAATGACAGATAGTCTAACTTTTCTCCCAAGGAAGAAGGTATGAGGAGAAATTCAAGTGAGAAGACATTTTCTCTCATGAAGTGTCAGTTCTGTGGCTATCTGGGCCATACCATGTCTTATTGTGAGGAGGCAAGAAGCTATCTAAATGGAGAAGATATAGAATTTCAACAAAGGAGAACAAATTCATATCCTAATTCTTATAGAAGAAACAATTTCTATGGATATTGTTTTCATTGTTCTAACTTTGGTTATAAGGCTGCTAATTGTAGGCAGAGAAGGGACATGAACACCTCATACCGAAGTTCAAGACAAGTCAAGTCTCGTCAGCAAGACAGTGTTGCTCTTTCAAACAGGTTTTCTCCTCTCGAAGAAGATTTTGACTATGAAGAAACTGGGTATGCGGAAGAGATAATTGAAAGTCCATCAGTTCTATATACTCAATCCAATGTCTCATGGAAGGAAAGGAAGAAGATTGAGAAATCCAACCTTACAGAGGTGGCCCTCAATGCTACAAAGAACAACAGTACCTGGATTCTGGATAGCGGTTGTTCATCTCATATGACGGGTAATGTGGGCCTGCTAACAGATATCAAAAGGATGGTTGATGGTACAGTACGATTTGGTAATGATGGGGCTCTGAAAATCAAAGGGAGTGGAAGTACCGAGTTAGCTAATGGAGAACTAAAGAAGACTGAAGTACTTTACGTTGATGGCCTACGTCATAATCTCCTCAGCATGATTCAACTCTGTGACGCAGGACTTATAGTTACTTTTAATCAGAAAGGCTGCACTATCAAGGGAAAGATAGGCAATTCACTTATGCAGGGATGCAGAACAGAAGGCAACTTGTATCAGGTTGATAGTGAAGAAAATGTATGTTACATGACTGTTGAAGAAGAAAACTATTTGTGGCATCGGAGACTAGGACACATCAATCAACAAGACATGGAGAAATTTTTAAAATTGAGAATTGTCATGGACATTCCCAACCTGAAGCGTGAGCGTGAAAAATCTTGTGATGCTTGCATTCGTGGGAAGCTGGTCTGCAGTTCATATTGGCCAAAGAAGAAAAGGGAATCTCACCTTCTTGATCTGATCCATACAGATGTATGTGGGCCGATAAATGTTTCTGGAACTCATGGAGAAAGGTACTTTGTCCTTTTCATAGATGATTACAGTAGAATGGCATGTGTGATGGTCATTCATAGAAAACGACAAGTCCTTGACTACAAGAAAACATATCGGCGAATCGCCGAGAATGATACTGGATGAACAATCAAAGTGTTGCGATCTGACAATGGAGGAGAATACACATCCATTGAATTTGAAAATTATCTATAGAAGCATGGGATACAGCATGAGGTAGATGATGTGAGAACTCCACAACAAAATGGAGTTGTTGAATGTAGGAATCGACAGGTGAACAACATGGCACGAACTATGCTGATTGAGAGTCGCATTCCAAGACATTACTGGAAAGAGGTTGTTCAAGCTTCAGTGTACATTTAGAATCGAACGGGGCTTTATATGGGTGAGACGAAGACACCATATGAATTGTGGCATGGACGGAAGCCTTCTTTAAAATAATTTCATGTCTTTGGAAGTAAATGCTTCATAAGGAACAAAGAAGGAAATCAAGGGAAATATGGCGACAATGCAGATGAAGGAATTTTCTTCGGTTACTCAATGAACAGCAAAGCCTACAAGTGTTTCAACAAGCGTTTAGGAAAAATTGTGGAAAGCAGTGATGTTAAGATAATTGAAGAGAAAAGTACAAATGCTTCAAGGACATCATATGCTGATGTGATAGAAGATCAAGAAGAAAGTGAACGGGAAGAAAATACAAATGAAGAAATAGAGGAAGTTGTTCAAAACACTCAGCAGTCACATCATGATGTTGAATCAGACGAAGAATCTGAAGAGGAAATCTTGGATGGTGAGAATGCGACTGAACCTCACAGGAGAAATCGAAGAGTAGAGATTGATCCATCTAACATAATTGGAGACAATAATGCACCCACACAGACAAGGAGGATGATGAATAACACACCTTCTGCATTTCTGTCAGTTGTGGAGCCATCCTCATTTGAAGAAGCTGCAAAGGATGAATCCTGGGTGAAAGCCATGAATGGAGAGTTAGATCAGATTGAAAAGAATCAGACATGGGATCTTGTCCAGAGACCAAAATGTCACAATGTTATTGGAACAAAATTGATATTCAAGAAAAAGTTTTATGAGCATGGAAATGTTATCAGAAACAAGGCTCGACTTGTGTGTAAAGGGTATTCTCAGATAGAAGGTGTTGATGTTGAAGAGAACTTTGCTCCAGTGGCTAGACTGGAGTCAATTAGGCTATTTCTTGCCATGTCTCTCCAAAGAGGATATAAAGTATATCAAATGGATGTCAAGACAGCATTATTAAATGGTGTACTCGAAGAAGAAGTCTACATTGAACAACCCGTGGTTTTTCTTCTTGGTGCTGATGAATCAAAAGTTTGCAAGCTAAAGAAAGCACTTTATGGCCTGAAACAGGCACCACGGGCGTGGTACTTCAGACTGGATTCTTACCTCAAGAAGCTGGAATTCAAAAGAGGAGGAGTAGATCACCATCTCTATGTGACGAATTCTTCGAAAGATTAGTTCATGGTTTTAGTTTACGTCGATGACATTATATTTGGTGGAAGCATGCAGAAATCAGTGGATGAATTTGCCAATCATATGAAATCATAATTTTAAATGTCAATGATTGGGGAGATCACATATTTATTGGGAATGCAAGTGACTCAAAGGAAAGACTTCACTTTTATCTCTCAAGAAAAGTATGCCAGAGAGCTGCTAAAGAAGTTTAATATGCAAGACTCCAAACCAATGTCAACTCCGATTGCAGTTGGAACCAAACTTTGAAAGCATGAGGAAGGGACATCTGTAGATCCCACCATGTACTGAAGAATCATTGGGAGCCTACTGTACCTGACAGCGACACGACCAGATATTGTCTTTGCCACATTTCTTGTAGCCCGATTTCAGAGTAGTCCAAAGGAGGAACATATGGCGGCAGTCAAAAGAATCATGCAGTACATTCAAGGTACACACAACTTTGGGTTACATTTTCCTGCAGGTAGGGACAGTGAATTATCAGCGTTTTCTGATGCTGACTGGGCTGGTGATGTAGTAGACCGAAAGTCCACCAGCGGTGGAGCTTTCTATATTGGGAAGAAATGTGTTGGCTGGTTGAGCAAGAAACAATAAAGTACTTCTCTTAGTACTGCTGAAGCTGAGTATATCTCCGCCACAAAGGCATGCACTCAACTTCTTTGGATGAAGTAGCAATTAACTGATATTGGCGATGAGGTGAAGCAACCAATGGTAATTTACTGTGACAATAAGAGAACAATTGATCTTACGAAGAATCATGTTCAGTATTATCGTACAAAACACATTGAAATCAGGTATCACTTTATCAAATATAAAGTTGAGCAAAGCGTGATTAGAATGGATCATGTGGGAACAGATGAGCAATTGGCTGATATCCTGACAAAGCCACTGTCAGCGGCTGTGTTTGAGAAGCATCGGTTGAACCTCGGTGTTCGGTCACCTCCCAGTGCATAAGGAGGTTACGGAATTCCCCTCTCCCTATTTGTTATAACTGTTTTAATCTTTTTATGGTTGTGATGCAGGTTTATGGGGGAGATACTATCTAGGGGGAGTATGGTTTGAGCTGAACGTGCAAAAAAAAATTTATTGGTTTTTGGATTTATTGTCAATGGGGGAGAAAGGTGAAAGGAATAAATTCAGGCAACTTCTGTGATGAGAAGAATGATAAGGAAAACAGTATAACCCAATTCAAGCCTTCTATCTTGTTTTCTACACTGATCTTTGCTCACGTAGACTTAGAGTGTTGGCTGAGTTGATTCCTGCGTTTTTGGTTTTCACATAGATGGAGATCTATTGAATTTATCTTCTGATTTCCAACAAACCCAAAGGGGGAGATTTTTGGAACCATGGTCTTCTATGCATGATTTGGAGTATGGTTTGTGTTTGTTTTCAATCATCAATGGAAGTTCGGATTGTGTACCAGTAAAGAGATCATACCGTTCAAGCAGACAATAGTATTGAAGGTGAAACTCTTTTCCAGTGTTTTCCAAATTTTTGGGGTCCAAAATTTGGAGGTTGGTGAGCATCGTGAAAAGTGGATTTCCATGAAGATCATAATTTAATATGTCAAAGGCATGAGTTTCGCGAAGATGGGATGCATGGATTTGATTTCGCGAAGACCATAAGAATGGAGGCGGTGATTCTTCGCGATTACGTCAATCTTCTCGAACGGCAGAGGCTGGAGAGCTCTGCGGCGATGAAGGGCTTTGCAAGGGAGCTTCGCGGCGATGAATGGCTTTGCGAGGGAGCTTCGCGGCGAAGGTGTGAAGTAATTGACGGGAGGCTCCGCGATTACGACAAGCTCTGCGAATGGAAAATTTTCGTAGTGCTTCGCGTTTTTGAGAGAATTCTGGCGGGAACTTCAGAGCTTCATGATTTGAGTTGACGTGGCATTGAATTCGCGCGAAAAGTTCAAGGGTCGGTTGAATCGCCTATAAATAGAGGTTGACCCCCTCAAGAGAAAGAGATAGAATTTTAGAGAAAGTCCTTTGCTCTCGGTTCGCAAAGGTCTCTCGCGAAGGCAGTCTGCTTCGCGAAAGAGGAGCTTCGCAGCGGCTATTCTAGCTCCACGAAAGTCATGCGCCCCGCGTTGGCTCAGTGAGCTTCACAAAGAGGCAGGAGCTTTGTGATAGCCAAACATTGCGAAGGTTGTAGCATCGTGAGAGTGCTTCGCGATTGAACTTCGCGAAAAGGTAGGGACTCCGCGAAGGCTTGTTTGAGCTTTGAAAAATTGGGATCCTTGCGAAGTAGGGTACTTTGTGAAGGCCTTTTCCAAAGGTTGTTTTCCCAGTGGAAAAGGGAAAAGGGGGTATTCATCAGTGGTTGGAATTTGGACTTTAACAGAGCATTAACTCAGGACTCTGATGCAAGCAAAGTCTCATGCTGAACAGGAGACAAAGACCTTCATGTTTATCTATTGAAGAGACCTTCATGTCTATAAACTGAGTGAGACTTCACCAACGGCAGTGAGCCAGGGGGAGTCAACGGGAGTGACCCGAGGGAAGCAGTGAGCTATCCCTAAACCTTTGTAAAGGCAGTGAGCCTGGGACATAGTGACTGTGCCTGAACAATTATAATCCACAACTTGTGAAGATTAGTGGATTTTGGTATGACCGGAAACTTGTTGGCGTATGCTCCTTGGACGTAGCCCTTAGTGGTGAACCAAGTAAAAGGGGTTGTGTCTTCTCTGTGCATGTGCATCTTTGCTTTCTGATCTTTTTCATCATACTAGTTCAACAAGTTCCTACCAACGTGGGAACAAGATCCATCACATTAAAAGAAAAATTTGTCACCCTGATTCACCCCTCCCCTCTCAAGGTGTCCTGGGGTCCTTCAGTGTAGACAATGAGGAGCTGGCTGAGACTTGAGGGAACCAGGACTATGTGGTACACTGAGGAGATGGGATGACGTGGAGTGTTGTAGAGATGAGTTGTACCTACCCTTCAGGTAGGATCCTCGATGGACGATCCAAGAGATGTTTTATCTTTTCATTTGTACTTATACTTTTTAGTTGGGCTTTTATTATGGCCCCCTTTTACTTTCAGTATACATTTGTACTTGTGGTTTTACTTTACTCTCGTTGTTGTACCTTACTTTTTTTGGTAGTTTACTTCAGTTGCCCCTTTTGAGTGTGTTCATATCTCTAAGGAAATGTCTTCCCTATTCAGTAAAAAGCCTTCAGGTTCTAGTCACCAACCCCTGGCCTATGGAAGGCGGGCTTGGGTTAGTCATGTCTGAGCCCCGTGGGACAGGTCGTGACACTAGGTGCGACTTAACTTTTGTCAGTGTGGGTCTTCAGTGGAAAAACCCAAAAAGAGAATAACTGTAAATAAAATAATTAAATAAAATTATTTTATTTTTAAAATCCTAATAACTCATAAATGGTAACTCTAATTAGAAATATGGTACCACCATTGAGTTTTTAAGGGGGTGTTTCCCTTAGGCGAGTCCTAACATCGGCTGGTGTGGGCCAGTTGTGAAAGATAGTTTTTGGACGTAAACATCATTAAAATATTTTATTCTTGATGTAATGACATGTTTTATTTTAATATGTGTTTTTTAGAGGATTCAGGGTTATCACTATAACCTTGGAATTCCACTGAGGCAAGGAGATTGAGCTCTCTCAATGAACGATAGTGGATCGTGAATCGACAATCAATGGCGCACCTCTAATTTTAAGGATCTTCACCCATGATAACAATGAGGTGACCATTCTTCATCAATGATCGAACTAAATCGAGATAGAGCATTTTTTTTGATTTATTTTCTCAGTTCATGAATTCCACAATGAAAATGGACCAATCAACAAACATATGGTCCTGTGAATCGATTGTTGTTGCGGGACAGGATTTACCTTTACGGGGTTTTTATGGGAGAATGATCTTGTGATTATTTGTTGGATTTAAATTTTCATTCTAAAGAAAATGAACCTTGATCAACACAAACATCAATCAAGGTATTTTCCCCTTAGTTGATTTATGTTTTTCTTCCCTTGTTCTTCATTCTTCACGGGCATTCTTTGTTTGAACCGCAACTCAACATGTTACAATCGATTGATCGTTGCACACTTGATCCTTGGCGCAACGATCTGATATCACGGATGTGGGATCAACATGGAATAATGGAGGTGTGATGATGACAGTGTTTGATGGATTGAATCTATTTAGTAGATATCTTTGTTTGAGTGAATTTTTTTCGGAATGGATCCCGACATCGATCAAAGCCCAGGGAAATGAAAAATGCAACTCGAGGATCGTAGGTGTGCCTCCATTTTGAAAAACAAAGTTCCAAATAAAAACCGGTGGCCCGCTTAAGAGGCCACCGGCATCGATGATCAGTGCCGGTGGAGATATTCATAGTTTAGAAGATCCCACAGTGATAAGGTCGTGGGGTAGGTAGACATGGAAGTCCACCACATTGAATGTGGCATTGTCGTGTTGACCGGGAGGAGGCACGTGGTCTGAAAAACCGTGTGTGGTGCAACAAAACCATCCTGAGAAAAACAGCTGAATCAGGTGAGCCAGGCCACTCCAGTGGCCCCACGAGCCGGTTAGGGCCAGGACCATCGGGTTGGACCAGTTCAGACTAGATCAGATCCTTCCGGGTCAGCTGAACCGGGCCTAGTCGGGTCAGCCAGACCGAGTTGAGTCATCCCTGTTCTGGTGGTTCGGGTCAGACCCGAACCAGACCAGGGTCGACCTTTTTCACTAAAATGGACATATAGTTTAAACAGATCATTTGATTGATGATCCATCTATGACGTTGGGACCCTTGCTACGAGGCGATCCTTTTGAGATGGATTGGCGGGTTTTTAGTTGGATCATCAAAGGTTGAGAGTGTACCCTTGGTATTTTCCTATGAGGGGTCAACGAAGGATCCCATTCCCATCATAGGGGATAGCCCATATTCTGAAGTGATTTGTGTTCACTTGGGTCCTTTTGTTAGACCTATTCTATGTGATTATTTTCGATAGCTCAAGTAGTGAGATCTCTCTGGATGAGTGTGCTATGAGCGGAACTGCGTAGCTGGTAGTGGATGAGACCTTGAGGCTTGGAATCCTTTATGAGTATACCTAGATGTTATTTTTATATGTTCTATAGGCATATAACTATGTTTTTATAACTATATCTTCTTAGTGGTGCTTTCCCTTTTGGTATTTCTTCATGGTATCTTCTTCTTGGTGTTTTCTCTATGGTATTCCTTTTTTTTCAGAGTGTCCTACTAAGTATTGTTTTACTCACCCCTGCATGGTCTTTTCCCTCACATGTCATGTCTTGTGTAGACTATCAGCACTTTGACAGAGTCCTAGGTGGACTAGGACTAGGTGATTCATAGAGAGAGACCAGGCAGTTGAGGTATGCTCCTGCGGCTTCAGACAGCTATTCATGTATCTACCCTTCAGGTAGGGTTTTCTGCGGATGAGCTTTTAGACCTTGTGCTACAGAATCTTTCTTTTTTGTCATATTTTATTATGGCCCAGTTGTACTTTAATGCACTTTACTTTTCTATCATACTCTACTAGTTGAAATATAGTGTTATGCATGCAGTTTTTTACTTATTTCTTTTAATTTTCAGTATTTTGATCTTGGAGATGTGTGCATGTGTACATGTACTTAGGCAAATGCCTCCCATTTGTGGGATATGCCTACTCGGTGCTAGTCACCTACCCTTGGCCTATAAAAGGTGGGATTGGGGTAGTAACGACATGGGCCCCTCTGGAACAGCTCTTGAAAAAAGTGTCTCATGCCACTTTGAAATATTTGAATCATAATCATAGATGAAAATAATCTAATTAAATCATTTATAAACTCTTGAGGAAAATGATCATTAAACATTCCAAAGTGTCTCATACCACATTGAAAAATTAATTATTAATTCCATATAATATCATAAGAATAATAAGACTGGTGATTTGATATATAAAAAGGAATTACATACACCATATGTAATTAATAAGTGGTGAACAAGTTTTAAATCTCATAGAATTAAAAGTGAGACGAGAAAACCCCTTTTATTTTGGACTGAAGAGTTATTTTGGAGAACCATTTTTATTTGTCATAAAATCATATTGTAAAAATTGTTATACAATAAAATAAAAGTGAAAGTAATTGAAATTATATTTGAGGCATAAAAATTTTCCCACTGAATTGAAATCATTTAAAAATATTTTTTAATGAAGCTTTAGAAATAAAACATTTAGTGCGGTTTAAGAAAAATATTTAAGAGATTTTAAATAATAATGGCATGTTTTTTTGTAAAACCAGAAATTAACTAAGATAGTTTTTCATGATAAGATTTGTGATTTTACAAAAATAATGATGTATTAAAATATATTATATAGTGTACTTGAAAATGGGTAATAATTCGATAAGTTCCCTTGAATTGGGCATGTTTATCGGGAAGAATTAAGAAGGGAACTATTTTAAAACATATAATCCCCATAAAAGAAAGATGAAATGATATGAATATATGATTTTCTAATATAAAAACAAAATATAGAAGATGTAAAAAAAATAAGCATTACATTTGGGTAAGGATGGTGAAGGAATAACCTGAAGGAAAAAAATGAAGGTTCGGGTGGAACCCCTTACCACTTGTAATCAATCGAATCATATGCTCCAAAATTAATAATCATCAAATGATACATTTAATACCATGAAAATAAATTTATTCATTATATGATACATAAATGGGTAGTATACATACACCATACATAATAAATAGTGGTGAATAAGGAATATCTCACAAAAATGGAAGTGAGATGAGAAAACCCTTACCTTATATCCAAATGTGTTATACACTTGAACTTAAGGTCCTGGAATATGAAATAATACCCATTAATAATTTAATTAAGAAACTATTATACACATATATAATTATCATAATTTTATTATGTTCATTTATGGCCTTTTTATGAGTTATAAGATTTAATTTCATCGTTCTGAAGTGTTCTTTTCTTGATATTCATGATCGGGTTGCTTGATTATAAGTATGGAAGTTCATGTGGAATTAATATAATTATATAGGATTGAATTTATATATTATTAATGAACCTAAAGAAGTGTAAATTGTTATATATATCATTTGGTTACATGGTATGAGGATAAATTATTATATAAGTCATTTAGTGATAATCGTTTAGTTTTTTACGACGGTTTTTCGATCACAACAAACTAGTTTTGTTATATTATTTAGTATCATGTACAAATGATGGACATTTTATGCCAGGTGCTACCCCCTCCCTTCCCATTTCTTGGAATCCCCCAATGGAAGGGACCCTTAAGATTAACGTGGACGCATCACTCCCAAAGGATGGGCTTGTCGCCCTAGGCCTCCTGGCCCGAAACCATCTGGGGCAAATCCTTGCTGCAAAATACGAACCACATCAGGCTTGCTGGGAGACTTCAGTTGTTGAGGCCATGTCCATCCTTGCTGTTATGATGCTCGTTGTGGATCGTTGATGGGTTAATATCATCATTGAGTCTGACTGCCTCACCGTAATCGATGCTATCAACAACAACGATGGCGGACTCCAGTCATTTGGCTCCATCACCAGGAGAATTCGCGTGCTTCGCCAAGGATTTTCTTACTATACCTTATCCTTTACCAAAATGGAAGGAAACAATGCATCCCACCAACTGGAAGCCTTAGGTCCCTTTGATTTCAACCAGCTCTGGCTGGACAATTTCCCTTCATGGCTTTTCGCTTGTACGGCTGCTGATCTTCATCATTAATGTTATATGTCCTTCTTTTCAAAAGAAATGTACAAATGATGGTTCCAGAATCATTAAATAGGATATAATACATATTTTATAATCTGTTTCAACCATAAAAATTGTTTCATGGCCATCCTTGAAGGAGAAAATAAATAACGAAGGTTCGTCATCCATGAAGCTTGTCAATTGGCACCTCTCGGATGATGATTTCATTTTTAGAATAAGAGAGAGAGAGTATGGATATTGTTGATGTATCTTCCATTAACATGATATAATTCCAATATATATATATTATATTTTAGTTATCATGATCATTTGGATATAGGATGTGAGGAGAAGATAAAAATATAAAACAAATTGAAAATGAAATTAAAAGAAAAAGGGAGAGGGTTTACCTCTTGAAATATCCTCCTTGAGAACCTCCTTAAGAGAAGGGTTTTGGTCTTTTGGAAAGAAAAAGAGATAATAGAGGTGGTTAGGGAATAGTTAAGAGTATTTTGGTAGGACTTTGAGAATATTCAAGTCTTAGATGAGTGAAGAGAAGAGGAAGTGAGGGGTGTTTTTTATAACGAAGGAGAGAAGGGTTTTTCCATTATTTTAATCATTATTTTATTATTTTGGCTCAAGACTATGATAATTATTGATTCTTGTGACTAAAAATAGTAATAAGTACATATGAGTTCAAAAAAAGGCCATTTACATCATCTGTGACTCAAGCATGATGCATAAATTCATTTATTTAGCATATTTCGTAAATTATCGAATTTCACTATTCACCAAAAATTCATGTATTTCAGAAAAATACTAAATATTCACCCTAACCATTTCTCGATATTTAGAATTAAAAATGGACTCCATTTTACCAAAATAATTTTCTAAATATGTTCAATTTAATTTTGTTAATTAAAATCATTATTTACTTTAAAAATACAGATTTTAATTTTAAAACTGATTTTATAATACTTTCAAAAATTAACTGATGTCTTATAAAATTATCATAAAATCATAGAAAAATAAAATATTTTTTGAGGAATAAATTTTATGAAAATTAATTTTATTTTAAATAAATTTATTAATTTAAAATAGAAAATAAATATTTATTACTCATAAAAATACCAACACTTAATTATTTATTTTTAAAACATTCACTCTCATTTATAAGGTGCCTAAATTTTATTTATAATTTCATGGGTGAGGTTATTATTCATAACATTACTATTCATAAGGTTACATTACTATTCATAGGGGTCAAGTTACTATTCACCAAAAAAATAAGTTGATTCTATTAGACTATAAAAAAACTTACTGGTTGCAATGGTGTATGTTCGTTTTTTGAAATTTAAATCACAAAAGTGGAAAAATTATGTTCCAAGTCTAGGTTATAACTATAAAAAAGTTTTGTTTTGCAAAGACTTACTATTTTGTGCATATAAGCTATCTAATGAATTTAAATTATTTGTGAATAAATATACCATAAAATCTTGGGGTGTCATATTAATAGTGAACATATTCGTAAAATAATTTAGTATTTATAAAAATAATTATAATAGTCAATATATATATTATATTTAATTAAATAATCTATTGATAAAAATTAATTTTGTAAAAATAATCAAATATATATATTCATATAAAAATATTATTTTACACAAAAATAATACTATAAAATGGTATTTGTTTCTTTAGAACATTAATTAATTTTAAATCTATGAATTATAATTATTTATAAGTATTATTATAAATTAAAACACTTAACTTTAAATTATTTAAAATTATTAAACAATTTACTAGGGTGTTACATGTTTCCTCTAGGAAGACATGGTGCAGTGCCACCACATGTCGAGTAACAGTTAGTATTAGTAGGATAGGCTGATGATCTATGCAGGCTTAGAGCCTTATGTGAGTTCCAATGGCAGAGACCGATGAGGTTCCACAACGATCCATATCCTTAGACAGTAGAGGATTTTCTTAAGTTAGTGATCTGAGTCTTCAGTCCTATGAAAACCTCGATAGGTCATATAGTTGTTCTTGCGTCCAACCTTCTTCATGAGGAATCAGGCTGTTGGTGGAGTTTGATGACACAGACCCATGATGATGTGAATCTCTCATAGTCATACTTCCATCATCTATTTCATGGTGATTACTTCCCTCCATTCTTGCACTCTGTATAGATTTAGAAGCTTCTTGAGCTGCATCAGGGTGATACGATGGTTGTTAAATACGCCATGAGGTTTTCTAACCTCATTATTTACTCCCTAGATATGGTATGAGATGGATTATTTTAGGAATAGAAGTTTGATCAGGGTCCCTATAAAGAGATACCTTCCAATGTGGTCTTTTTATGCATTCCTACTTATATTGGGGTGCTGGATTAGGCTCTAGTTACCAATATATTTCTAGAAGAGGGACATCGGGTGGATGGGGTTGGCGATGAACATTATATGGATGATCCATCTGCAGCAACTAGCAGGAACCAGACATTGAGGTCTTAGCACATGAGGCATACTCATACCCAGGCTTGGATGCATGGATCAGTAGCTCATGGATCGTGTAGAGGATTTAGTTTTCTAGGTGAGGGCCGATGTTATGCTTGTGATGGGATGGGTCATATGGCATGTTATTTCCTAACTCGTCGTGTTTTTAAGGATAGGAACATAGTGGACAGGCCATCACTGTAGAGGAAACACCATGATCAGGGATCTCCTAAGCATGGTTAAGGCAGCCACTAGGGAGGTGATCCTAGTAGAGGAACAGGTGCAGCACCCGAGGGAGGAGAAACTAGTGGAGGGATACATAATGATCTACTTCCACCACCACCACCAGGTGGACCATTCCAAGCTCATATATCTAGAAATCGAGGTCGTGGGTATCTGCATACTATGGAGAGGTATAACCAAGAAACTCATTAGATGATTCTAGGTATTATCTATGTCGTTTATACTCTATCTCCAGTACTTATAGACATATGAGAGTCATTCCTTCATCTACATTTTCCTCATGTGAGAGCTAGATCTATCCATTGAGACCTTATCCTGACTTCTTTGGATGGAGGTTTAATTGGGTGTGATTCTTCAATATCGCATATCTGCCGACAGTACAAGCTGGTGCTCGGTGGAGAGAGTTTCTCATGAGACCTCTTGTTCATCACGGTGAAACATTATGAGATAATATTAGGTATGGAGTGGTTTTCCATAGTTTTGGACCAAATCTACTATCATCATAGATTATTTAGATTACTTTGGATAGATGAGATGAGGATCTATTTTGTGGGAGAGAGATATCTCATCGCTAATTGAGTGGGTCTTATGAGCAGGAAGCTATAATCCATCACCCATTTGTTGGTGAGTTTATCCCTTGGTGTAGAGATCTATTATGGAATCTAGATTCCTTCATTGGTGTATTATTATATACTTCTCTTCCCCAGTCACATTTTAGGACTACCACCGCAGTGGGAGACAAACTTATGTATCGAATTTTACCTCAGGATTGAACTGATATCTTATACAATATATTGGATGGCCCCTACTAAGATCTAGGAGCTAAGGATGTAGTTGGAGTACTTTCAAGAGAAGGTTTTTATTAGACCCAGTGTGTCCCCTAGGTATCTATATCTTTTTTCGTAAAAATGACAAAGGGATCTTGAGGATTTGTATTGATTATCATCACCTAAACTAGGTAATGATAAAGATAAAGTACCAATTTCCAAGGATTAAAGACCTCTTAGACTAGTTGAGAGGCACAATTTAGTTCTCAAAGATCAATCTTTGGTTTAGCTACCACCATTTGAGGGTATATGATGATGATATTCGGAATATAGCATTCTGATATCACTATGAACATTATGACTTCTTGGTGATGCCTTTCAGTGTGATGAATACCCCTGCAGTTTTTATAGATTTTATAAACTAGATCTTCTAACTATATTTGGACCAATTTTTTGTTGTCTTCATTGATGACATACTTTTTTACTCTGCATCAGAGGAGAAGAATGTTTAGCATCTGAGGATGGTCCAAGACTTACTCTGAGAGCACCGAATTTATGGTAATCTCTCTAAGGACTAGTTTTGGATCCACAAGGTTCACTTTTTTGGGAATTTAATCTTTGTTCGTGGTTTATCTGTGGACTTAGTGAATATTTATGTGGTTATTTCTTGGGATCCACCCAAGTGCGTGTTGAAGGTGTGGATTTTTCTTATCTTTTCGTGGTACTAGAACTGTTTTGTGGTATATTCTCTATGATTACAGCCCCTTTTACCACCCTGATGTAGAAAGTTAATTCATTTAACTGGACTGAGTAGTGTTAGAGAGCCTTCAAGTATTTGAATCTGAGGATGAACAATACTCCTATGTTGACACTACCAGAGGAGGATATAGACTACATGGTGTTTTATAACACCTATGGAGCTGGGCTTGGTTGTGTGTTGATGCAAAGGAAGTTAGTGATTGAATATGGGTTTAGGTAGTTGATACCCCATGAGAAAAACTATGTGACTCATAACCTAGATTTGGTGTTGATAGTCTTCTCCCTGAATATGTGGAGGCACTATCTTCTGGGAAACCATTTTTTTTATTTACTCATATCATCAAAGTCTCATGTGCATCTGTGCTCAGAGATATTTAACCCTAATAAAGACTAATTAGTTTAATTTTCTATGGTAATATGACTTTAAGATATCATATACTCTTAGGAAGTACAATTTGGTGGAAGATTACCATAGTAGGAAGTCTTATTCTCACTTGGTGGAGGAGACATCTTAGCAGTTGGCTTCATTACAACTGACCCTAGTGGAGGATATGGGTGTAGTTTTTCTTAAGTAGATAGTGTTGAATCCTCCATTTCTTCATTTTGCGAGAGAGTATCAATTGGGATACATTGACTATGAGGTTCTACATGACTAAATATCCTCATGAGATACACCATATTGACTTTATGAGGGAGGGGAGCACGTCATCCTTTTTTAGGGATAGGTGATGGTTCTAGTCATGTTGTGTGAGGAGGTGATGAGTGAGTTTCACACTTCCCCATTGTATGTACATACCAATGTGGGAAAAATGTATAAGGACCTTCATTGGAAGTTTTTGTGGGCTAGAATGAGGTGGTGAATCACTGATTTTGTCTCTCGATGTCTCACATGCCAGTAGGTAAAGGTCGAGTACTAGGTTCTGGATGGTTTGACACTGCCTCTTGAGATTCCAAAGTGGAAATGGTATTTCATAACCATTGACTTTTTAAGAGGTATTATAAATATAGTGATAGTCCATGATGTTATTCAGGTTATTGTTGACTAACTTACCAAGTTATTACACTTCCTTACCATCAGGGAGCAAATCTCGGTTGAGATTTTGGTGTAGTTGTACATGTGGGAGATAATTTATATTTATGGGTTTCCCTTGACGGCTTTCTTCTACTATGATGCTCGGTTCACATCACAGTTGTGGAGAGGTTTTTTGGAGGCCTTCAGGGCCTAGTTGTGGATAAACACAATGTTTCACCCTTAGATGGACAAGAATACTAAGAATACTATCCAAGTGTTGGAGGTTATTCTAATAGATTATGTGTTGGACTTCATCTGGAGCTAGGAGGATCACTTCCCATTGGTATAGTTTGCTTATAATAACATTTATCCCTCTACTATCAGCATGTAACCTTTTGAGGCCCTTTATGGGAGACCCTACAGGTCAAACTTTTATTATATTGGGATTGGAGAGACATCTATTTTTGGGGTAGAGATGATGTATTAAACGATTGAGAATGTTCAAGTGATCCGTGAGTGTATGAGGACATCACAAATCCGATAGAAATCTTACACATATCTACATCATAGTTCCTTATATATTTAGTAAGGAGATCATGTTTTCCTAAGACTCTCCCCATGATGAGTATTGCAGAGGTTTTTCCATTGATGAAATCTATCCTAAAGGTTAATCATGCCATTTTAAATCCTATGGAGGGTTGGTGAGGTTTCATATAGCTTAAATTTTCCCCCATAGTTAGACCGAGTGCATAATGTCTTCCATGTGTCATAGCTGATGAGATACATGCATGACCCTATGCATGTTATTAACTAGGGAGATTTAAATATTGTGGACAAAGCTGCCTTCATAGATTACCTAGTGGTTATTGACAACCGAATGGATAGGATCCTATGTGGATGAACCATTCCTATGGTGTACATACTATGGTAGCATGGAAGTTTACAGGAGAGCTCTTGGGAGCGTGAGATCCAGATGAGAGCTCAGTACCCCCAACTTTTTGTTTAACTTGTGCTTTTTAGGGTGAAAATCCTTGAATTATGGGAGATTTTAATGACTCTATTATTTCTTTATAAGACTTTATAATATTTTAAGAAATATTTTCAGAGCCAAGAGCGGAGTTGGTGTAAGATTCTGAGGCTCGGAGAGTCTCGGTACTGATATATTAAAAAAATTAAATTTATTTTACCAAGATCATGAATTTTAATTTAATTAATGGTTTTACTATTGATAGAGACATTGGATGAGAAATTTTATACCATTATTGAATCTATAATATGGGGTTTACCCTAGGCATGACCTAAGGTTGTTCGGCGTCGGATGTTCTATGGGAGGTGACTGTTGGTGGGTGCATTTAATAAAAAAATTTATTTATTTATTTATTTTAATTAATTGGATTAAACTAGAATAATAATATATAAATAACTCATTATTATGTTTTTTATAGAGTTATACACATAACCTTATGATGATTAGAGGAGGATAGCGTTCTTCATTATTGTTGGTAGACCTATAAATATGGATTGATGATCGGATTTAGGTGAATTGAGAGGCAGGAAACGAATGAAATGGGACTTCTTCATCATAGGAGAATGAAATATTAACCAATTATTGATCCATAATTGAGTTAGGACTCATTATTTTATGGATTTATTGCTTTTTTATCATTGATCATGTATTTTTGTTAATTATATACTTAATTCAATTTTGATCCTGTGAGTCGCATAAAGAAGAATAAATTCTATTGAAGCCCATTCATAAAATTTTATTCATTGTTACATGATTCACCCATTATTTTCCCAAATTATTATCATTTTCCATGATCATATTGTACAAGGATAGATTTAATTCATTCATGTGTTTTTCCCCCATCGTACTTCACGTTCTTCACCATTGGCCTATGGGGTCGCGATTCAACTTTGTCGGGTCAGGTTCGAGCATGATCAAAACCCTGAATTCATGAAGATTTCACAAATAGAATATGGATATATAGTTTTTCTATGGATCAAGTTTGGGTATGATATGTGAGTGATGCTATATTTGGGATCCAGCGTGGCGACAGATGAAGGGAGGTGCAACGGATTCAAACGTGTGATTGAAATTATGATTTTTGGCCACCGAAGGCCATAGTTCGATGGTCAGTGATGTTTCCTTTAAATTTTTTTCATTAAAATGGTGGTATTTATGGTGGAAAATATGGATCTATAATCTTTGTTAATGAACTGGGCTTCTATAAAAAAACTTGACTACATGTCTTGTGGTGCATAAGAACACACGTTATGTTCTTTGGTTTCTATGGTGGCTAGGGTTATGAGTGAGTTAAGGGTCACACATTGTGTGTATGGGTCCATAAACCATGTGAACCTACCAAAGTAGCTAATTCATGTGCCATTGGTACATGTCTAAGGACCCAAAGTGATCAGACACATTGTGTAACCCCTTAGACACCCCTGTGTGGTTGTTCATGGCCAGTAGAGTCATATGCCAGGTGTACACACCCAGAACCCCAGGTGGACATACACATTATGTCCCTACATTGAAATTAAATTTAGTATGGAATGGATTCATAAGAAATTTCCAAGGTAGATCATGCTTAGGCGATGAGGTGATATCACACACCATGTGGACCCATGTACACATCGTGTACTTTTCCTAGAAACTTCCTCCCCTCATATCTCCTTCTTTGAGACTTGGATTTTGGCCTGTGAGTATCCTTTCCTAAGTGATTTTTCACATAGAACATAATGGTATCATTTATTTTGTAATATAAGATATTATTTGAGGTTTTCTAAGAATGATGATTCTTTAGGTGATGCTTGATGAAGGCAGTGATCGGGAAGGATCATCAAAGAGATGTCGAGGTCAGAAATCCCCTATCATATTAGGGCATGGGTCCCCCATACTCTTTATAAAAGTATATTCAGTACTCCCCTACACTAAATTGGGAATTTTTACTCTATCCATAGAGTGGTACTCTGCCATCTTTGAGCTTTTTTTGGGAGTGGGTCCTCTATTGGAGTTGTAGATCCCTCAGTTGTGGAGTGCAACAGTGAGGTATAGGCTCCTCCGCACAAATTCTTGTGAGGTTTCACATGATATTGGGCATTGAATATGGACTTTTTGATCTTTTAATAAACTCATTATAATTGTATGGGTAGTGGATATGGATATCCCCTTTCTCTTTCATATGGGTTTCTTCATGAGCTTATATATATGTGTGTGTTTTGGGTTTTTGTTTCCCTCTTACTAAGGGTTTATCTAACTAATTTTGTATCTTTATATTACTACTTTTTTGTTTTCAAGACATCCTACTAGGTATATATATATTCACCCCTACATGGTATTTTACCTCACTTGTCATTTCTTATAAATATGACAGGAATATCAGCGGTGACATTGGTGGAGCTTAGTGATACTTGGGTATATGGACCGCATACGGGGTCGTACTTGGAGATCGGGAGCTGGGTTCTATTAAGAATTCCTTTTTATAGAATTTTTGTTAGGTTGGGACTATATTTCTTATTGGGCATGTACTTTTTCCCTTTTTACACTTTTAGTCTATATTTTCATACTCTAATGTATTAAATGGATTTTATATCATGTCTGGTCGTACTCTAGATGTTGCAGTCTTTATTATATTCCTCTACAATTTTACATTGATATGGTTGTATGCATGCATAAAGGTACTTGGGATAAGGCCTCACATTTCATTTATGTTTTCTTGTATCATGTCACTAGACCCTAGATTATTGTAGGCGGGCTTGGTGCCATCACACCTAGTTTATCTCTAGTCATATGGGTCTTAGTAGGTTGGGTCATGACATGTTCTAATAAAGTTAAGAATAATATTTCATTTTTGTGTGTGATTCCTAGGGAAATGGTGTCTTGAATCTATGTAATTTTCTTATGAGTAATGTTTTGGATTTATTGCAAAGAAAATAGAACTAGTATTATCACAAATAATTATAGTTCAAGTAAAAATCAATCCAAAATCTATGGTTGTGTGTTGCATCCACAACTCTTGATCACAAAAAATCCCAACTACTACGTATTCTGATACAATAGTGAAAAGTGATACAAAATGTTATTTAATTATAGAAAAATAGACTAAATCTTCTCCTAATAAATAACATGTTCCAGAAGTAGATTTTTTATCTAACCTACAGCCTCTAAAATTAGTATATGAGTAACTTTTTAAAACAAAATCATTTCCAAAATAATAAAATAATCCAAGTTTTGAAGTACATTTAAGGTATCTTAAAATTAATTTTTCCACTTTCAAATGAGATTCTTTTAGATTATCTTAAAATATCACACATAAACATAATTAAAAAATTGTGTTTGGTCAACTATTAGTAAGATACAGTAAAATTTAGATTATACTTCTTCAAATCTTTTGATCTACTAATTTACTTAATTTGTCAAGATAAAGTTTGATAGAAGTTTCTATAAGAGTAATTTTTTTAATGCATTTTCAAAATAAAAAATATTTAGTAAATATTTAATATATTTATGTTGAGTTAAAATATTTCCTTCTATTTTTTAAAAAATATGAAAACCAAGGAAAAATTTGAGTTCTCCCATTATGCTCAATTAAAACTCATTTTTCATAATTTCAAAAAAACTATCATAAAGGGATTTATGATTTGAACCAAAAATAATTTCATCGACATATATTTGAACAAAAATGGTGTTTTTGAAAATTTTCTCTATGAAAAAGGTTGGATCAGTACTTTCTTTAACAAAATTATTTTTAAGTAAATATCTAGTAAGTCTATCATACCAAGATCTTGGGGATTGTTTAAGTCCATAGAGTTATTTATTAAGTTTAAATACTTTGTCTGGAAATTTAACATCTTCAAAACTAGAAGTATTCTCAACATAAAGGTCCTCTTGAACATAACCATTAAAGAAATAAATTTTCACATCCATTTGAAATAAAGTAAAATTAAGATAAGCTATAAAGGCTAATAATATTTTGATAGATTCTAATCTATGTACTAGTGTAATATTTTCACCATAATCTATGCCTTATTCTTGATAATAGCCTTTGAAAACAATTATTTCTTTATTTCTGATAATATTTCATTCCAATCACATTTTATTATAAAAATTCATTTTACTCTAATTACTAATTGAACTGTAGGACATTCAAATAAGGTATGAACTTGGTTCCATTCAAACTAATTGATCTCTTCTTGTATAGACTATATCCAACATTTGTCACCTAAAGTATCACCTAATGTTTTAGGTTAAAATTTTGATAGGAATGCATGAGGCTCACAAGGATTTATTAGGGAACTTATAGTTTTAACTGGTTAACATACATCTTAAATAATATAATCTAAAGAATGATTCCTTAAGGTATAGTTTTTGGGAAAAGTGATAAGATGATCTTCAACAAACAAATGTACATATTCCGTTAAAGTAGCTTCTAAATGTTGAAAATATGATGGTCTTACTTCTATAGGATTTATAATTGGATGTTGTAAATTATCTTTTGGTAATGTAATAGAAGGATTTTTGAAAGTTCCATTAGTATTATGAATTTTTTATGGTTTTACAAAATAAAATGATCCAATTCATCAAACTTTACATAAATAATTTCTTAAACAACATTGGTTATTTTATTAAAAAATCTATAATTCATATTAGTTTTAGAATAAAACATAAAAATTACTTCATATGTTTTAGGATCAAACTTATGCAACTGGTCATTTTTATTTAGTAAAAATACTTTCCATACAAAATCTATGAAGTGATAATGTTTAGACTTTATTTTAGTCCACAAATCTTATGGAGTTTTATTAAGAAAATTTCTAAGTAAAACTCAATTTATAGTATAACAAGAAGTACTCACAGCCTCAACCAAAAAATATCTAGTAATAGAATACTCGCTTAGAAAATTTCATATAATTTTCTAAAGAATTATATTTATTTATTCAATTATTCTATTTTGATTTGGTTTTCTATGTGTAGAAGAATTATGAGTAATACCTTTTAATATAAAAATTTTCAAAATTAGATTTAACAAACATACCATCATGATCACTTTAGATAGTACCCAAAGGTAAGTTTTTATCATTTTTAATATTATCATAAAATTACTTAAAATTATTAAAAGATTCAGATTTTTTGAGTGATAAAATAGACCTAGGTAAATCTATTGTAATCATATACCAATAAATATATCTATTATTTTCCTCTAATACTTCTAGTTTTTATATGACCAAATATATCCTTGTGTACTAACTCTAAATTTTTTGTATTTAAGACTTCAATTTTAGATTTAAATCTTTAATTATGTTTCTTACCAAATTTAAAAGGATTATATACTCTAGTTTAATTAAACTTAAGTTATAGTAGATATCTGACATTTTATTTCTTAGAAATTTTAGTTAAAGTTTGAAAGTTAAAAGTCATAATCTCTTATGACATGACCAAGATAAGTCTTCGCTTCCACTTAAATAAAAAAAATTGATGAATTAGTTCTTCTAAGTAGAGTGTGTAAACATTTTCATGCCTATATATGGATAAAATGAAAATACCTTATGAAATTTAAATAGTACATTTTTCATTCTTGATATTCATAAGATATCCCTTATCACATAATTGTCTTATACTGATAAGTTTGTGCTTAAGTCCTAAAACATATAAAACATTTCAAATTAAAGTTTTTTCAAGAAAAAAATATCATTGATTTTGATTATTTTACTCTATGAATTGTCTCTAAAAGGGACTCTTCCTTCTTTAAATTAATTTAAATTTAGGAAGTTTGAATTGTATCCAATAATATGTCGAGGATGACCACTATTTATATATCATTTTTTCTACTATTGGAACTTATATTATTTCATATAAAAATATAAAACTAAGTTCTTGGTTCCCACACATGTTTGGGACCAGTTGTGTTAGAAAATAAAATATTAGGAACCCACATATGTCCAACCATTTTATATTGTACAGCTATTGGTTCTTCTGAAATAAAATATTTATGGAAACCAAAAATTAGAATTTTTTTAAAGAAAAATATTTACTCTAGTGACTACCTCTTTGAAATTTAATATAAAAATGTTCAATTTTAAGTATATAATAGTTTGATTGAAAATAATTTTTATCATAAATAAAACCACTTTTATTTGAAGTTCTAAATGGTATTGTTTGTCTATACATTTTACCAAAATTTTCTTTACCTAAAGTAAATATAAATAAAATTTTCTTTAAAAAAACTTCATATTTAAGTTGAATAATAAAATTATGATTATTTTTATCAGACTTACAACCAAATAAATTTTGATCAACATAATAATACAAAAATTAGTTTTTTAATCTAATTCAGTTGAAAGTTTTGAAATTTCTAAATTTAATTTATAAATTATTTTATTATCATTAATAATTTTTTCTCCAGTAAATTCGTAGGTATTTTTCATTTTATTATTTTCTTGATTCATAAGGGTTGAATATCTATCCATTTTAGCTATTTTAGGTAAAGTTTCTTCATCTTCCAATGAATTGACTTTTTCAACTTCTGATAGATTATCTTTTTCATATTTTGATGAAGTTGAATAATAAAATTCAATATTAAAAGTAAATTTATAATCAAGTCTTAAATTTGTAAGGTATTTTGTAGTTACCTTTTCTATGAATCACTTTTAATTCATTGGAATATTTTAATAGAATCCAACTATTTTCTAGATTTATTTTACACTTTCTTTTTATTAACTATCTAAAGATGTGTTACTTTCACTAGTGCTCCAAGAATTTAAATCTTTCAAGATTTTATTTACTTTGATTTATAATACCTTCTTGGATTTATATTTTTATTTTTATTTTTTGTAAAATAAATTTTGATATAACCTTTCTTATTACAACCATAGAATATAACTTTTGAAGATTCATACTTGACATTTTAATCATTCTTATCTTTCCAATGAACATTTCTGAAGTTTGAATTACTGAAAAGATTATTCATTTTTTTTAATTACAAGTTCATTGTTATTGTCTTTTGAATAAATTTGATCTGAATGCTTACATTTTCTATTTGAAATAGGAGATTTAATATCATTAGAAAAAAATATTAAAGATACTGGAATTAGTGTTAAAAAAAGTAGAAGTGAATGCTACTCCATTTTTCCTTTTCTCTTTTTCATCATCTTATCTCAGTATTCTCTCATACTAAATTTATGTTTCAATTAAGTCACTGAGGCTTAACTTTGAAAAATTAATAGTGTTATCGATTGTTCTTCTACTTCACTCCCATTATTTAGTCATACTATCAATAATATTTTCAATTAGTGGATCTTCTGGTAACTCTTTTCCACCCAATTATTGTAAAATGTTTAATATTTTTATAAATCATTGATGCATTTGTGTTACAGTTCCTCCAAGAAGAAAATCAAAGTCTTAATAGACATCTATTAGTATATATTTTTGAGTTTATAAAACTATAGGTGTTCTAAAATGTGTTATCTATTGCTTCTTACAAATTCTATTTTTCATTTCGCATGAAATGATATGGCTATAAATTATTTTAGTCATATAATACAATAGATTATTATGAACTTTATGGTTTACCTGATATTCTAGTTTTTCTTCATGATATAATTGAATTATATCCTTCCCCAAAACTTTATAGTTTCCTATTAACATGATAAAGTTTTCAAATATTGTATTAATGATATAGTATTTCATATGATCATGTTAGTAATTGTAATAAACTCCATTAAAAATCGGTGGTCTAGTCAGATTTAAGTTTTTGAGTGCTCCAATCGATACTCATGTCATCACAAAGATATCTTTCCTCTACCAATACGGTTAGTGTAGGGAAACTGAGTTAAAAATATAATAAACTAATGTAAATACAAAGAAGTATAATCCTACAAATAAAATCTCAAAATCAATGTAAAGACTCCTTTGACACCAATTTTTGATTGGAGGTGTGATGGTAAATAAAATACAAGATGGGTGAATTGTAGTTTTAAAAACAAACTTACAATTTTCATCCTTTTCAAGTGTTAAGTTGATCAATTTTTTGAATTATCAATTGAATTAAATATCAGATTTATATAAATATAAACTTTATGAAACACAGTTTGTATAGAAGAAATAAAATGATCAATATTTTAGACTACTGCTGAAAGAGTTAACACAAAAAAAAATTAAACTAAATGTATTATGATAATTGATGAAATAATTAACTAAATGGTAATTCCAGAAAGAATACAATGTTTGTTTAAAAAAACATGAAGTATTGGTTATCAAACCAAATACTCTTTTGAAAGTATATTTATTAAAACTTCACTTTTAAAAAAAAATGAAATGTAAATTTATTAGCATAATCTAAGGTATCTATGACTTTAAACCTACTATAAGGTATCCTTAATATTATATCTATCATAAGGTTCATCTTCCTTTCCCCGTAATCCCTCAACTAAATGTATCAGTAGTAGCTCACTTCCATAAACTAGAAGTACTTAATTTTTGTCTTATTATCCCTAGAATCCCTTGATCACAAAGGATCAGTATAAAAAATTACAATAGAAATTATAAGAGATTTATAAGGAAAAAATCTCAAAAAATAGTAGATATTATTAGTTACAACCATAAATAAATATATTACACTAATTGTAATTACTCTCAAAAACAAGAAATTGAAAAGCTTCAAAACGAACAACACCTTTCAGAATGATTTATCCTAGTGTGTAATTTTGATACTCAAGGTGTGGATTAATTTATAGGTATTTTTGTAACAAATTTCAATAGTATAATTCTAAAAAACTTTGATTCAATTATGACTACATCGGAAATAAATTCTTCATCTACTAATGAACTCAACATGTTCCTTCATATACCAATGATTTCTATTAGCATCTTTATGATAATTATAAATGTGAAAGAAGTATTCTAGCATGAATCTTATAATTATTAATTTTTTAAAAGAAAATTTTAGAGATCTTTAATTTTAGTTATGAAAAAATAATTCTACATAAGAAAACAACTTAAATAAAAACTTAAAGTTATATCATTATAATAAAAAGTGTATTATGATTTCCAAAATAAAGAAATAAGTGAGTTATTGTTTCAACAATATCCACGGAAGTTAATTTTTGGATTTCAAAAATAATTTTAAACCATTTCTAAAGATCAAAATCCAGATGATATTTCTTGAAGAATATTTTAACCAATTTAAATGAGATATTTTTATGGGAGATTAAAGTAATAATTAATTAAAGATATTGAGAAGATCTTTGTGAAAATTCAACAAGGTGATATGACTCCTATTAATGAATATCTAATCTTGGATTCTTTACTAAAGATTATGGACTAATATTTAATTGATAAATATCATGTGGATGAGATTCTTAATTATTTCCATGTTTTGATATTATTTAAAATAATTCACATAGTGATTTATTATTTTTTGTAAATAGAATAAGTGGTGAAGCTATTTTTTGTGAGATTATATTGAGAACCTAATGTTATTGTTCTTATATGTTCCATTATCATAAAATATAAAAACTAATAAATATAGAGGAGTCTCTAACCTTATTCTATTGAAGATCATAAGGTTTAAAGGAAAAGAAGAAAGGAAAGAAGAATAAAAATTAAGAGATACCAGTATTGTGCTATTACCACTGAATATTATAGATGTTGAAACTCTTGAATAATGTAGGGATACTATTGATTGAAGATTATAGAAGGCTCAAAGAATATTTAAGAGTAGGAGGAAAATTTATGTTTGTGTTTTCTTATAAATATTTTGATCATTCTGAAATTTTGAGAAGAAGGTCGACTTGCATGTAGTGTTTCAGATCATGTCCTAAAAGCCAAGATTATAGAGACCTGACCTAAACATACATAAATATTACATTTATTCTAGGTTTAAATTAATTCATCTCGTAAATAGTTATACAAACCAAGGACCAAAAGGTTTATTGTCTTTTAGACTAGTTACAAAAAACATCTTATTTTCAACAATTGTTGACATTTATCCATAATTTCCCTCCTCTAGACCCTCTTTTATAAAACTTATAAGATATAATCATCTTTATAGCCTAGGGAATGGAAATATAAGAAATGGGTGATATTTAATGCTCAAAAAGGGAAACTTTTCAACTAGTTATAACTATTATATCATTAACATGAGGGAAAACATGCGTAAGGTAGAAATATCGGATAAAAAGATGAACAGATCATAAGTGAAAGTTGTAAAACTTGATTTATCATTATGGATCATGGAATAGAAACATAAGAAACAAGAAAGTTAATCAAAAACATATCTTAAAATAATATAAAAAATCAAACAAAACATGAAATTATAATATAATAAATTGGAATATCTTTATAATATGGAATATCATTAACATTTGGTATATATTGGGAATAAATCATAACTTAGGAAAAGAAGTGGGTAGAAACATGATCATAGATAAACATAACATAGTAGAGCAGGCTTTTCCTCCCAATTATCGTATCATAGTGGAGTACACATCACTACCCAGTTATTATAGTGGAGCAAGCATCGCTACTTGATTCCTATAGTCATGTAGACATCACTTTCTGAATTATCATAGTGGAGTGAGCATTCCTTACTAGATTCCCATAGTGGATTGAGCATTCCTTCCTCTATTCCCATAATTATATCATGTGATATAACACCTTAACCAATGAATTAGAGAGAAATATAGGACCCTATTCATCATCATCTACACATATGGGTTCCACTTAAAATAAAATCATTCATATTATCATAAATAACCTAGAGAAAGAAAATTGGTTACATAGATTTTTTGAATGGTATCACATAAAAAAACATGATAATTTGATACCAAAAAAATAATCACCCAAAATTAGTATTAAAAATGAACATATAGGATGATTTATGAACTATTAATTCAATCAAGAATAATACATTGAAAATGTAAGAGAAATCAGAAGAAGGATTTTTCTTAAAAATCGTTTCTTAATATCACAATAAAAATATGGGGTCTTCAAGTCACTTTCCAAAAACCATTTTTTTTAAGATGAAGATAACAATTCATAAAAAATTACTTCAAAAAAATTCCAATAAAGATACCTTGATAAGAAATAAAACATATGTTAAAATTTTAATTATAAGGGAAGAATATAAGATGATGGTAAGGAAAATCCTTTTAAATGTTTTTTTAAAACCCTTTATTGAAAACCCACGTCGTTAAAAGGTTAATGAATCCTTTATTTTAAAATGAATAAAGGAGAATATAAGGATCATTGGAGATAAAAAAATTAGTTTACACTATGTAAAGTAGAACATTTGAGGTAAGTAAAAACATGGATATGTAAAAAATATATATTAATAAATATGCTAACTATTCTTAACAAAATTACATTTTTTATGAAACAATACATTCCTCAAGGAATAATACTTCGGTGTGAAACAATATTTACCTAAAAAATAAGATGGAAATACAATATAACATCATCATAGAATAGGACAATTCAATATTGAAACATTATAATTTAAGTGTAGTGATTATGAATCAATAAAAATATTTTATTCAAGAAAACCCCTTACCTCAATTCCTAACTTCAACTAAATCTATTTAATCTCCTGTATTAAAAAATAACTATATTAATCACCTATTTCAGAAATAACTTCATATCCATAAAATTTTATAATATTGATTTATATTGATTTCCTTGAATGATATTATAGTTTTGTATTCATAACAAGAATATGGAAAATCAATGAATGATTTCGACAGCATGATGGGTATGCAAAAGGATTATGTATTGGGTTTAATGAGTGATAAAGGTAGTATCTATTCAATAGAAAATAATTTGGATAGTAAAGGATTTATTATGAACATGTGTAATCATAATCCCATAGAAATTAAAAGGCTTATAATAGAGGAAGTTCTTGAAATAAAAAGAGGACAGAGAGAATCAAAGAGTGATTTCGACAGCATGACGATTATACAAAAAGGATTATGAAATGGGTTTAATGAGATAGAATGGTAATATGTCATCATTATGGAATAATTTTTATATTAAAGGATTGATTATAAAAATATGGAATAATAATCATATGAAAATAAAAAGGTCTTATCACAAAAGAAGTACATTAATCAAAATGAGGAGGTGGGGGCCCTTACCTTGCTAAGTAGCTTCTTAAAGCTTGGAAAGAATCCTTAGAACCTTAGGAACTCCTTGGGAGGGATTTCTAAATTCATGATAAATTCATTTTTAGTGTATAGGTATTGTAACATCCCGGTTCTAGGTGCCACTCAACGGGTGCCCCAAACCCGGTTCGCCACGTGACCTCAAGCGCATTTCCCCAAACGCCAAAGGCTGTCGACTAGCAGCGAGGGCCCAGGTCTAATAGTGGGGAAACTATGCCCTCATTTGTCAAAGTGTAGCACAGCGGAATAAAATAAAAAACATACAACAACAACGGAAGCAATAAACTATACACATTTAAAATAAACAACTGCAGTAAAAGATAACCAACAGTTATATAGAAAATGATGTAACATGTCTCAAGTTCTAAGAAAACAGCCAGAACATGTTACACAATAATACAGTATAGTAAAATACAGAGTACAGAAAAACAAAACAGTCGGTAGCATCGCGAGCCTAAGCTCGGTCCCATGCTTCCCTACTCCTCAGCAGCAATTAAGTACCTGTATAGGGACCCTTGACCTTATCCACAACTGTAGAAATATAATCTGTTTAGGCCAAAGACATGACCCAAACAGGGTGTGAGAAACAAATCCCAGTAGGCACCCACCAAAGGCCCATTCCCAACTGTGTGAAAAGATTCAACAACAGTGTGCAATAGTAAAAATTCAATAAACTAATAAGTACTCAAAATTAACTAACTTTACCAGTTATATTGCCATTTTATTATTCTTTTTAACATTCAATTTAAGATATCACCCTAGTGAATATTCTAACTAAACAGACAGAGTCCTCAGACACATAAACCCTTACCCTCAGGTAAAGATAATCCAAACATAGGAATCTTCCCACAGGCATACGAGGTGTCACCCACAGGCACAGAATCAACTACCCACAGGCACTAAAGAAGTTTCCCACAGGCTAAGTAGTACGTTTCCCACAGGCTAATCACAGCACTGCCCTCAGGATAAACAAGTAATCGGTCCATGCCCAATATTTAACAAGAAATATACATGCAACACAAAATGAAATTCCTCTCAAGGAAATTCTACAATCATTATTATAAAGGCACACCCTCGGGTATCCTGGCTAAATGGATAAACAAAGGAATGCACCCCAGGGGTGGTCCTGGATCCAAGCAGCGATCTCAAACAACAGTTTATTATCACATTTAAATTACCTAATCAATTCTAGGTATTTAATTCAATAAGGCCTCAGCCATACGACACCCCATTCATGGGAGAATATCTCAACGATACACAAAATGCACAACAGTTGGAATTTAAACACAAAGACACCTACCTTAAACACCCAAGAACGGTATACCCGAATGACGCCTTCTGAAACTTCCAAGAACGTCGTAGATCTGAGGTAAAATAATTCTCATTCAACCTTAAATAACTTCCATTATAGGAAGAATTGGAAAGAACCACGCAAGTATATGGGAGGGCTTACCCGTGTGGTTCCAACGTGATCAACAGAAGCAGAAACGGATTCCCGACGCTCGATCTGGAGATCCACGAAGTTTCGGTCATCCTCTCTCGAGCTCTCGTTCGGTTCTAAGCCAATCCTGTGAACAGGGTTGGATACTACCCATTTTAAGCGGAAAAAAAAAGTACACGATGTGTACTTTTGACTACATGGTGTGCACTCCCCTCATTTAACTATTCTTCTGGAGGCACCGCCAAACTGTTCATCCATCGACATGATTACACGGCATGTATTACTGACTACACGGCGTGTACTATCGCCCAGCTGGTGGCTGCTCCCACCGCCTTACTGTTTCATCTGCCGACTGACTACACGGCGTGTAAATGACCACTATATGGCGTGTAGTCAGTTTTTACACCCTTAGTCACCAACAAGGCTACACACCCTGTGTACTCATCCCACATGGCCAAAGTACATGGCGTGTGGAAAAGTACACGGTGTGTAATCCTAAAATTTAGGATTTTCCCCCATTTTCCGTATTTTCTCAAAACAAATTAAGGAAAGGAGAAAAGAAGAAACCTGTACCTTAAGAATAAGAACCAGGTTCTTACAAACTTCCCCCCTTAAATCAATTCATACCCGAATTTCCCTTTAAAGGGTGGTGAAGATATAGCCGTGAACAACTCCGGCCACTGAGCATGTATGTCGATCTTCTGCTCCCGGGTTTTGTCCTGCACTCAGCCATGCTTCCATAGCACCCGTATAAGAGGAACTGACCGGCCTCAGAGAACCTTCGTGCTCCTATCAATGATATGAATCAGATGATCCTCAAAGGACGCATCTACCTCAAGCTCAACATCCTCAGGCTGAAAGATGTGAGACGGGTCTGAATGATAGCGACGCAACTGAGATACATGGAAGATGTCGTGCATGTCTCGGTACCTTTGTGGTAACTACAACTGATAGGCAACCATCCTGACTCTCTCTAGAATCTCAAATGTCCCCACATACCTCGGTGAAAGTTTACCATATCTCATGATCCACCTATTTCCCAACCTCGGTGAAAGATGCAAGAAAACCTGATCCCCAACCATGAACTCCAAGGGTCGTCTGCGGCGATCAGCATAAGACTTCTGACGATACTGTGTGGTAGCCATCTGCTTCTGAATCAACTGGACCTGCTCAGAAGTCTCCTGCACGAGACGTGGTCCCAGTAAAGCTGCCTCACCTGCCTCTAACCAGCATAAGGTTGATCGTCATGGCTTACCATATAAAGCCTCGTAAGGTGTCATCTCAATAGTTTCCTGAAAACTATTATTATAGGCAAACTCAACTAGGGGTATGTGCTTCTCCCAAGAGCCCCCAAAGTATAGGACGTATGCACGCATCATGTCCTCAAGCACCTATATCGTACGCTCTGACTGACCATCGGTCTGAGGGTGGTAAGCTGTTCTTAGAAGCACCTGTATACCCAGTGCCCTCTGAAAACTATGCTAGAAATGAGACGTAAAACGGGTGTCCCTATCTGAAACGATAGAACGGGGGACCCCATGAAGACGTACGACCTCTCAGATATACAACATTTGAGCTCGTCAACACAAAAGGTCTCCTTGATCAGCAAAAAGTGAGCTACCTTTGTGAGTCTGTCCACAACAACCCACACGGCATCATTACCTCGAGGTGAAATCAGAAACCCAGTCACGAAGTCCATCGTGACATCATCCCATTTCCACTCTGGGATGGGTAACTGCTGTAACGGTCTGGCTGGCCTCTGATGCTCTTCCTTCACCTACTGACAGGTGGAACATCTCGTAACAAAACCAGCTACTTCTATCTTCATACCCAGCCACCAATACTAATGTCTCAAGTCACGGTACATCTTGGTAACTCCGGGATGAACTGCCCAAGCTGAAGCATGAAACTCCCACATCATCTCCTCGTGTATATCCCATGTAACCCACACTCATCCATGGAAATGAAATAATTCATCATCGCCTATCGTCCAACCAGGAGAAGGGTCCTCACTGGTCCCTGAATCTCGTAGAACTAGGACTTCTGAATCAGATAGTTGTCTCATCCTCACTCTATCCAGAAGGGTAGTGGTCACAGCCAAAGAAGAAAGATAGGTCTGCCCCTGACTGTCGTGCACCTCCAAATGCATCTCAGAGAACAAAGCCATAAGCTTCCATTCACCACTGGCCTCTTGCACTGCCTATATCTGAGTCTTCCTGCTCAGTGCATCAGCTACTACATTACCCTTACCAGGTGTATAGGCAAGCTCAAAATCAAAGGACTGAAGGTATTCAACCCACCTTCACTGTCTCAGGTTCAATTCATGCTAGGTAAATATGTACTTGAGACTTTTTTAGTCTGTGAACACCACAAAATGTTCTCCCAAAAGATAATGTATCCAACAACGCAACGCATGAACAACTGCAGCCAACTCAAGATCATGCGTTGGGTAATTCCTCTCATGTGGCCTCAACTGCCGAGACCCGTACACAACTACTCGATCGCCCTGCATCAACACAGCTCCTAGCCCAATACCTGATGCATCACAGTAACCTGTATAGCTCTTCCCCTGCTTTAGGAGTATCAGGATCGGTGCTGATGTCAACTTTCCCTTCAGCTCCTGGAAGGCTGTCTCGCAAGCTTCTGACCAAACAAACTTCACCCCCTTATTAGTCAAACCCGTCAATGTCACTGCTAAGCGGGAGAAGTCCTGTATGAAGCGTATATAGTAACCAGCCAGCCCCAAGAAACTCTATATTTCAAACACGTTCTTAGGCTTCGCCCAGGAAACTACTGCTCTCACCTTCTCTGGGTCTACTGCAACTCCTACCTCTGAGATGATATGAACCAGGAAGTGTATCTGGTCCATCCAAAAGTGGCACTTTGAGAGCTTAGCATATAGTCGATGCTCTCTCAGTGTACTCAATACGATCTCAAGATGGGTGGAATGTTCGTGTCGAGTGTGATAGTCCACCAAGATATCGTCCATGAATACTACCACAAAAGAATCCAGGTAAGGATGGAACACACGGTTCATCAGAGCCATGAAAAATGTTGGTGTGTTCGTGCGTCCGAATGGAATAACCATATACTCGTATAGACCATACCTTCTCCTAAAAGTTGTGAGAGGTATATCAGATGGTCTAATGCACAGATGATGATATCTTGATCTCAAGTCAATCTTCGAGAACACTCATGCTCCACGAAGTTGATCAAAAAGATCATAAATCCTTGGCAAGGGATATCGGTTCTTAACTATCAACTGGTTCAGCTTCCGATAATCCACACAGAGTCTGAGAGTATCGTCCGCCTTCTTCACAAAAAGGACAGGAGAACCCCATGGAGAAGTACTAGGTCGGATAAAACCCTTTTCCTATAACTCCTCTAACTGTCTCTTGAGCTCCTGCAACTCTGGTGTATCCATCCTATAAGGAGGAATAGACACCGGTGCTACTCCTGGCACAAGCTCAATAGAGAAATCCACCTCACGCTCCGGAGGAAGACCTGAAAAGTCATCTGGGAAGACATCCTTGAAACGATCAACCACTGGAGAGAAATCCTTCTGACAAGTACCCTGGTCGTCCATATATAAGCTCACAATCTGGGTTGTGATACCACCTTGCCCAAGATGCTCTAGTCCAGCTCGACTCAGCTGAACATCCCACTCGCCCTTGTATAGAAACTCTCCGCCCTCTGGTGATGTGAACCTCACCCTGCGATGATAGAAATCTACAAAGGCTGGAAAAGGAACCAACCATTCCATCCCAAGAATGACACCATAGCTCATCATCTCTAATACATAGAGGTCCCAAAGGAAGTGACACCCACCAAACTCAAGGGGGCACTCCTTGCACTGACGCACACCAGCCGTTCTAGTTCCCAACGAGGTGTCTAATGTCATAACAGCAGAAGAAGAAGAAACACAGAGCCCAAGGATCTCCACAATGGGCACAAATATGAAACTATGTGCAGCACCCGTATTGAAAAGTACTGAAGATAAAATAGAAGCTACTAGTATAGTACCTATGATAGTAAAAGGTCCGGGATCCTACTCATGTTGGGTCTATTGCACTGCATATGTCTGTCCAGTGTCGCGGCCCTACGACACAGCCTGGATACCCTGAGTTGTCCCGCTCTGCTGCCTCTGAGATCCTGGTGTCTGGCTACCATGGCCACGTCCACCATCTCTGCCTGCACGCCCTGGCGTATTCTAGTTACCCGACAGGTAAGAAGCTGCTGGTCCTACCCCCGCACGTGGAGTCTACACAGAACCCCACTCACTAGTCACTGGTGGAAACGCCCTGCAAAAGTGTTGTAGATGACACATCCTTCCGCAAGCTCGGCACTCCACTGGGTCTCGTGGACATTGAGGTCTCTTGTGCCCTTCCTTACCACACTGGTAGCACATGACCTGGCCACCTGAAACATTCTTCTGACTGGTACTGCCACCCTGAGAGAATTTCATCTGTCTCTTTATCTTACCAATAGAAATAGTACCAAAAACTAGTGATGAACCGCCCTGGACCACACCACTAGCTTCCCACAGGTTCCTCTCTGTAATCAGCACCTGGTTCACAATAGCATTTATTGAAGGCAACCTGAAAACATTCACCAGTGCTCGGATGTCATATCAAAGACCATACTCAAAGCTTCTGGCTCTCAGTATCTCATCGCCCACCAGAATGGGTGAAAAACACTGAAGCTCGGTGAAGCGAGCAGAATAATCCATCACCGACATAGCGCCCTATTGTAGATTCATGAACTCTCGAGATCGATCTTCCCTCAGCATCTCTGGGAAGAAGAAGTCATAGAAGGCTGTCTGGAAATCTTCTCATGGCATGTATCTGTGATGCTCTGACTGGGTGGTAACATCCCACCACCTCTTGGTGGAATCACACAGCATATAAGTCGCGAGCTTGACCCTCCACCCTGGAGGTGTCTCAATATGCTCGAAAATATTCTGCATCGACCTCAGCCAAGACTATGCAGCCTATGGTCCTCCATCCCCTGAAAACGTAGGCGGATGCTGCTACTGGAAGATACGTGTCAGCTCTGCCATAGATGTGGCAGCTAGCGGTACTCCCTAAAAGGTCTTCATAAACCTCATAAAGCCTTCATGGAACTACGCATCCACACCTGTGTCTGGTATAACGGTTGGCGCCGCATCTGGCTCTGCTGGAGGATCAACTGGTAGCCCATGGCCCACTATATTCGGAGTATACTCGTTGCCGCTCTCCTAGCGAACAACGTGTTAACGTCTCGGCAGCATGACACTACAAGGTCAAACGCACACCTTAGATCAAGATTATCATAGTCTGAAAACGAAGTAACCAAAAGGGGAATAGGAGGAAGAAGGCATTTAATATTTCATAACAAGACTACACGGCGTGTATTCTGACTACACGGCGTGTACCTGACTTTTCTTCCCCTGCCCTGGTCCTTCTACACGGCCAAGCCACATGGCTCCCGTTAAACAATACTACACGGCGTGTATATAATCTACATGGTGTTTATGGTGTAATTTTCCAACTACTCGTGTCTTTTGTGACACGGCTGACTACTCGGCTTGATACTACACGGTGTGTTACACCTGCACACGGTGTTCACACCACTTCATCTTCCCAGACACACGGTTAAGTCCACACAATCTATCACTAGTCAAGACTACATGGCGTGTCCCACAGGTACACGATGTGTACTTGATGAGCTTCGTCGACCCGTGTTGTTAGTTACACGACTAGATACATGGATCCAACTACACAGCGTGTTCAATATACACACGGTGTGTACACGAAGGGGTTACACTGACCCGTGTTGTTAGTTACACGGTCGAGTCCCCAGGTCAGACTACACGGCGTGTTCCACAGTGGACACGGCATGTATATATTAAGGTCCACCCCCCCCCCCCCCCCGTCTGTGTTGTTAGTTACATGGGCGGACTCCGGGTCAACACTACACGGTGTGTACTTATGGTACATAGTGTGTTCGCCCCAAGAAATTCCCTTCCCCGTGTCCCCACCCACATGGTCTAGACATGGAAAGAGACTACACGGTGTGTACTTAGACTACACGGCGTGTACTCAAAAAGTTTTCTTTTCTTCCCGAACAGAAGAACATACACGACGTGTTTAAGGTACTACACGGCGTGTATACTGGGTTTCTGGATATTATGCCTCAGAAACTTCTCCGAAACCCAGAAAATACTAAAAAACAACACCTAAGTGTGAAATTCCGATCCGTGAGGGCCCATACTCCCCGCAAATCAAAGTTTGTCATCTTATATGTGTTATAACTGGATAAACATCCAATGATCCACCAAATTTCGGTCAATGAGGGCCCATACTCCCCAAAAACCAAAGTTTGGTGTCCATTCTATAAACAGGCCCACACAATAATACCCTATCAAATAACAGGTATCTATCTAAGCAGCTATCACAACAGCATGCTTTTACTAGCACAACATCTATCACAATAACATGCAATGTCTAATGCACCTAAATGGCATGGAAACTATGCATGGCATGTGATTTATAGCATGTTCCTAAATGATGCATGAGATGGCATACCCTCATCTCATCGGGTTTCAACTAAATAGAACCCATGAATAAAATATAAACAGCACAATACAAGTGCATCACCCTTCGGTGAAAATCAATTCAACTGTAAAATTTGAAAAATCAGAAAAATTGCAACACAAGGTAAATTGGATTTTCCCTGTACATGGGTTAGCTATAACCAGGCACAGATTATTACCAACTACCATTCTCATCCTATCCCTGACTAAGGATCCAAATAGTAATTCAAATAAAAGAACTCCTCTGATACCACTTTGTAACATCCCAGTTCCGGGTGCCACTCAACGGGTGCCCCGAACCCGGTTCACCGCGTGACCTCAAGCGCATTTCCCCAAACTCCAGAGGCTGCTGACTAGCAGCGAGGGCCCAGGTCTGATAGTGGGGAAACTATGCCCTTATTTTTCAAAGTGTAGCGCAGCGGAATAAAATAAAAAGCATACAATAACAGCGAAAGTAATAAACCATACACATTTAAAATAAACAACTACAGTAAAATATAACCAATAGTTATATAGAAAATGATGCAACATGTCTCAAGTTCTAAGAAGATAGCTAGAACATGTTACACAAAAATAAAGTACATTACAATACATAGTACAGCAAAAAAAACAGTCGGTAGCATCGCAAGCCTAAGCCCGGTCCCATGCTTCCCTACTCCTCAGCAGCAATCAAGTACCTGTATAGGGACCCTTGCCCTTATCTACACCTGCTGAAATGTAATCTGTTTGGGCCGAATACATGACCCAAACAGGGTGTGAGAAACAAATCCCAGTAGGCACCCACCAAAGGCCCATGCCCAACTGTGTGAAAAGATGCAACAACAGTGTACAGTAGTAAAAATTCAATAAACTAAGCAATACTCAAAAGTAACTAACTTTACCAGTTATATTTCCATTTTATTATTCTTTTTAACATTCAATTTAAGATATCACCACAGTGAATATTCTAATTAAACAGACAGAATCCTCAGACACGTAAACCCTTACCCTCAGGTAAATAGAATCCAAACATAGGAATCTGCCCACAGGCATATCGAATATTGCCCACCGGCATACGAGGTGTCACCCACAGGCACAAAATCAACTGCCCACAGGCACAGAAGAAGTTTCTCACAGGCTAAGTAGTACGTTGCCCATAGGATAATCACAGCACTGCCCTCAGGATAAACAAGTAATCGGGCCATTCCCAATATGTAACAAGAAATATACATGCAACACAAAATGCAATTCCTATCAAGGAAATTCTACAATCATTATTATAAAGTCACACCCTCAGGTATCCAATCCAAATGGCTAAACAGAGGAATGCACCCCCGGGCTGGTCCTAGATCCAAGAAGTGATCCCAAAAAACAGTTTATTATCACATTTAAATTACCTAATCAATTCTAGGTATTTAATTCAACAAGTCCTTAGCCATACGACACCCCATTCATGGGTGTGTATCTCAACGGTACACAAAACGCACAACAGTTGGAATTTAAACACCAAGCCACCTACCTTAAACACCCAAGAACGGCATACCCGAACGACGCCTTCTGAAACGTCGAAGAACGTCGTAGATATTAGGTAAAATAATTTTCATTCAACCTCAAATAACTTCTATTAGAGGAATAATTGGAAAGAACCACGCAAGGAGATGGGAGGGCTTACCCGTGCAATTCCAACGTGATTGACGGAAGCGGAAACAGATTACCGACACTCGATCTGGAGATCCACGAAGGTTCGGTCGTCCTCTCCCAAGCTCCCATATGGTTCTAAGCCAATCCTGTGAACAGGGTTGGCTACATCCCATTTTAAGCTAAAAAACAAAGTACACGACGTGTACTTTTGACTACACGGCGTGTACTCCCCTCATTTAACTATTTCTCTGGCGGCACCGCCAAACTGTTCATCCGTCGACATGAGTACACAGTATGTATTACCGACTACACGGCGTGTACTGTCGCCCAGCTGGCGGCTGCTCCCACCGCCTTATTGTTTCGTCTGCCGACTGACTACACGGCGTGTAAAGGACCACTACACGGCATGTAGTCGGTTTTTACACCCTTAGTCACCAACAAGGCTACACACCCTGTGTACTCATCCCACACGGCCAAAGTACACGGCGTTTGAAATAGTACATGGCGTGTAGTCCTAAAATTTAGGATTTTTCCCCATTTTCCTTATTTTCTCAAAAACACTTAAGGAAAGGATAAAAGAAGAAACTCGTACCTTAAGAATAAGAACCGGGTTCTTACAGGTATGATAGAATGGGTGGGATTGAGATCCTTTTATAATTGAAAATGAGGGGCTTTCCATAGAAACTAAAGTTAGGTCAAGGGTAAGAATGGTAACAAAAGAGGGTTGGGTGGGTTTAATGAGTTAGGTGAATTAGGTGGTGAAATGGTAGGTGAGACATGTGGGTGTGGATTTCATACTTAAAAATACTTTCTATAAGGTTTAAGTGACCTTTTAATTATTAAAAATTCAAGATACTTTATTTACCCATTTCACCCTTATTATTCATGATAAGAAAAATTTAATCATGGTAATTATTTTATTAAAAAATATATATCTAATGATACCTCCTGCAAATTTTTACATGATAAATCTAAATTTGGGCTTAATTTAACCAAATTAAATTCATAATTATGAGAAAATAAACCTTTAAATTAAAATATATAATATGTAGAAAAATCATTTTTGAAGAAAAATGGTGTTTTAATTATTAAGTGTTATTAATATTATTTATCATTAATTATTATTAAATGAGTATTAATTTATTTTCAAGTATGTTTAAAATTATTATTATAGTATTAATATAAAATATATCCATTTAATTTAAGAAAAATTCATAATATTTAAAAATGTATCGTTATTTGAACCATTTTAGTGCAGTAACTAATTTTTACCTAAGGTAACTTAATATTTATACATAAAAATAAAGTGGTACTTATTAGATATTTTAAAACCAATGATTATAAATTTAAAATCTATTTTTTTTATTCAATTTCTAAAAGTGTTAAAAATTAATTTAAAAATAATAAATGCATAATGCATTAAAATAATTTTGGGAAACATATTACTTGAGTTCTAAAATATCAAATATAGTTTTGAAAACTATAATAAATATTTTAAAATGTATAATTTTAATTATTAATTACAGATTTTTTCAAGAAAATGTCTCATAAATTTCTAATTCATGCTTATATAACAATAATTCCATAAAGGTCACAATATTAGTAAAAACAGTATGTTGCACTATTAACTTAAAAACCATTTTTTAGAAAAATATCAGAAATTACTATTATGCTAATATTTCCATGATAAATCTATAAATGAAGTTACTTTTTAAAAATTCAAATTATAGAAATTATAAATTTTATAAATTTTATTTTTAATTAAAAACATATAATATAACAAAAAGTTATTTTTATAGGAAAATGAATTTTGGTGTATTAACTACTCTTTTTCTAATAAATTACTAGTTATTATAGTGTTAACTTATTATTCATAAAATAAATATATATTTTTGATATTCAATCATAATAAACTTAGTTTCTTAAAATAACATTCCAATTTCTAGAAAATATATTTTTTACGTATAAAGTGAATTGAGCAGAAATTTCCTTTCAAAAAATATAAAAGGTATTAATATATATATACATATAAATATTTTATTAAATTTTAATATCATCTTAATTTATAAATAAAAAAACCCATTATGATCTCTTCATAAGACATAAGCATTAGATACGCTTTGATTGTTGTTTCGGGTGATGGTTTGGCTAGTATAGATCTCATGGAAATATTCATGAGATTGAACTTCTCCCATATACATTTTCACTCAAATTATAATTTTTCAAGTTTGGATTGGGTTTGGTATAGGTAAAACCCTAGGGAAGATACCACCTTTCTAATCTTAGAAAAATGGGATTCATAAGGAGTGTCACGACCCGTCCCAGTGGGGCCCGAGCCACAACTCTCCAAGCCCGCCTCCAATAGGCCAGGGGCTGGTGACTAGCACCGAGTAGGCATGTTACTAACATGGGAGGAATTTACTATAAACCTATACACACACACACACACACATCTCCAAGCCCGCAAAGCTGAAAAGTAAAAACTACTAAAAAGGGAAATGCATGCATACACCAAAACTCCCAACCAACAGAGTACGACAGGAAAGTAAAGTACAGTAATGTAAAACCCTGGTCCAAAAGTACAAGCCCACCAAAAAGAAGTCTGAAACAAAGTCCAACCTATAAAGAAAGGTACTGGGACTGAAATCTGTAGTCGTAGGAACACACCTCGGCCCACTTTATCTTACTAAGCATTGTCCAGTCCTGGTCCACCTATAATCCTGTCAAAGGCTCGCTCGTCTGCACAAGACACGACACATGCAGGCAAAGCCCGTGTAGGGGTGAGTATAACAATACCCAGTAGGAAACCCTGAAATCCACAAAGGAAAAATAACAAGTGGAATACCACAAAGGAATAATACAGTCAGCTCTACACAGTATATGTTTATAGAACATATAACAAGAATATCCAGATATACTCATACGCGATCAACTATCGCGAAACCACCACTAAGATACATCTCGGAGATTCCACTAAGCACGTAACAGGGAGAACACACTCCTAGGTCTGAAGAGAGAGATACGATGTACTCGTTCCAGGAGAACTCACTCCATGAGTACTGAAGAAAGATACTTGATGCGTCAGATGAGGATCACAACCAGTAGCTATGGGGTGATTTCAACAACTCAGTCTGAACTAATCCGCTAAGTAGAGGATCGGCACCTAGGTAAAATAGGTCACGTCGATACCAAGAACTCTACTTAGGGTTCCAGGAAGGAATAGAGGATCCGAATCTGAGTCTCACAGAGGGGATTCCAACAAATCTATTTAGGAAGTCCTGCTGAAGGGATCATACTCTTGTACGTAGGAAATGATACCAGAAACCTTCAGGGGAAAGACCAAGGGTATAAACCCTAATAAATCTAGTCCAAGTCACGTAAGACAAAAGGATAAAGCCATGTAAACAGGTTACACGGCGTGTAGTATGGTTACACGCCGTGTTCCTTGACTCCGGGTACTGCCCATGTAAAACGGCACATGTCTTAATACTTTTCATGTAAAAAGAATATACACAACGTGTAGTAGGATTACACACTATGTCTGAGTGTTCAGGGTTCACTCCTTGTACGCTGGACATGTGCACGTACACGGTCTCAAACCGTGTCGCCCTTCCCATGTACCAGTATATGGGGTGTCCCGTGTGTCTGGACAGGTCTGGCCGGAGAAGGGTATACACGTCGTGTCCTTGACCGTGTACCCAACCCGTGTCTGTGTACTCCCGGAGTACATGCCAGGTAGTTCGTCGACGAACACATGCCGTGTAGCCCATACTGCATGCCGTGTAGTCAGGATTTTTCCAGAAGCGCCATCTTCCTCCTCGCGCCTCGGCCGATCTTCCGGATCTCATTTCTCTTGTACGTTTTCTACGAAACTCAAGATTTCAGGTCTCCTCATCGTCGTGATGTCGAATCTATGGGTTTTGGACCTTCGTTCGGCTCCGGAATCCGATTACGGTCACTCATGTGGGAATCGTTCGAAGAATGATATCATCCGATCCGCTTCGATCCATCCATCTCCAATGCAGTCACACCTCCGTAGCATCATACCGAGGTTGGATCTACAATCTTAGATCATCGCACCAAAAAACGAATGTGCAACGATCGATTTCCTCCAATAACGTCAAGCGCGGGGAAGAACTAGGAGTCTCCACGAAGAACGGGGAATTTAATCGCAAAACGAACAAGTGGGAAGAACCTCGATCGTTGTTCGTGACGATCCGGGTTCTTCGTCGTTAGATCAAAACCAAAATAATCAACAGATTAAATCACAAGGATGAAGATCTTCCCCAAAATCCCCGCAAAATCCCATCTCATAATTACAATAAATCCACGGGCTAATATGTTCTTGGATTAGTCCACGTTCGTCGTAGGAATCATTAATGGAAAAGAAATCACAAAGAGATCAAATCCCTACCTGGATCTGTGGAGTTCGTTGGTGATGATCCGGTCTCCACGTCGTCGTCGCTGGCGAAACCCATCAAGAACGTTGTCTCCTCATTGGGGTTTACTCCAGAGCCTCCAGAGCCTCCAAGGGTTTCAAAGTAATGAGGTCTATAACCATGGACCCCTACGCAAACCTTTATTTAAAAGGATAAAAGATCTCGTTGTAACAAAATTTCATAAAATATTTTTATTAAATATTTTATTACAGTTACGTCCAAAAACCAGATTTCACCACCGACCCATGCCAGCCGATGTTAGGTCTCACCTAAGGAAAACTCGCTGCTCTGGATGCAACGGTGCCCTCGTATTTCCGATCCGAGCATCCGTTCATGAGTTATTCCACTTTTTCAGGAAAACCATACGCGTGCGTAATTTAATTATTTAATTAAATCAAAACATTTTTTCTGGGATCACCGGGCCTCGGAACTGCACGCCGTCTCAGAGAATAGTCTCGAAAGAATTCCCATATAATATTAAAATAAAATACAGAGAAATACAAGACATTACATCATACCCACCTTAGGAATTTATGTCCCCAAAAATCCAAAACAAAAGCTACTCAAAAAGATGTGGGTACTGCACACGAATCTGAGCCTCCCACTCCCATGTGCTCTCCTGGAGATTCTCGTGCTTCCATCAGACACACACCAAGGGAATCGCTCGCCCACGAAGGATCTTCTCCTGTCGATCCTCGATCTCCACTGGGTACTCAGCAAAGGTCGCTCCATCATCGATGTCCAGCTCACCCCAGTCGATAATGTGTGATGGATCATGCACGTACCTCTGTAGCTTCGACACATGGAAAATGATGTGTACCCAGTCCATAAGAGGAGGTAGATCCAAGCGGTATGCCACCTCACCAACTCTACTCAGAATCTGAAAAGGGTCGACGAACCTCAGAGATAGCTTGTCGCCTCGGCCAAATCTTCGCAGTCCCCATCGAGGTGTGACCTGAAGGAACACATGGTCTCCCTCCTCGAACTCCAAGGGCCTCTGTCTCTTGTCAGCATAAGTCTTCTGCCGACTCTGTGCAGTCTTCATCCATTCTTGGATGACCTGCACCTTCTCTGTAATAGCTTGCACCATCTATGGGCCCATGAGTACTGACTCTCCTGGGTCAGTCCAATAAAGTGGTGACCTGCAAGGTCGCCCGTACAAAGCCTTGAATGGTTCCATACTAATAGTGTAATGATAACTATTGTTATAAGAATACTCCATCAGTGGTAGGTGATCCTCCTAGATAATACCGAAGTCAAGCATGAAAGCTCATAGAATATCCTCCAGAACTTGGATGGTTTGCTCTGTCTGACCATCAGTCTGAGGATAAAACACTGTGCTCAAGCGTAACTGAGTCCCAAAATCTTCCTGAAATCCCTTCTAAAAATGGGATGTGAAACAAGTATCACGATCTTAGATGATCGTTGATGGCACTCCATGAAGCCGAACTATCTCCTACACGTAGAGGCGTCCCAAGATCTCTACTGAACTCTGCTCCCATATGTCTATGAAGTGGGCCAACTTAGTGAGTCAGTCAACAATCACCCAGATGGAATCGTGTCCCCTAGACATATGTGGTAAACCCGTCACGAAGTCCATGGATATCCCATACGACTTCCACTTTGGCACCTCAAGGGGCTGAGTCAAACCGGCTGGAACCTGGTGCTCAACCTTTACTTGCTGATAGGTAAGGCACCGAGAAATAAACCCTGCCACACTCTTCTTCATTCCTGGCCACCAGAACTGGTGTCGGAGGTCCTAGTACATCTTTTCCACACCTGTATGCACCTCCAAAGGAGATGTATGTAACTCCCTCAGAACCTCCTCCCGCAATTTCACGGGTACTACTGTGCGCCCTCTGAAAAGAACAATGTGCTCCCCACCTTTTGAATATCCATCAGCAGCATTGCCTGTGGATATCTGAGCACGTAGAGTCTCACAGCTAGTATCCTCGAGTTGTGCTTCCCTGACTCGCTGTAATAGTGGAGGGGTAACAACCATCGACTGAAGGTAAGCTCCCCCATCTCTATCCACGAAGTATAACTGTAAAGAGGCCATCTTCCTCATCGCCTCTTCTAACAACTGTGAACTAGATTTCCTACTGAGATCATCTGCCACAACGTTCCCCTTACTAGGAGTATAAATGATATAAAATTCATAATCCTAAAGAAACTCAAGCCACCGCCTCTATCTCAAATTCAGATCCTTCTAAGAAAAGATATATCTAAGACTCTTGTGATCAGAGTAGATGGTAAACCACTCACCCATCAGGTAGGGCCGCCACATCTTCAATGCGAAGACTACCACTGCCAACTCAAGATCATGGGTCGTGTAGTTCTACTCATGTGTCCTCAACTGGCATGAGACATAGGAAATCACCACTTGCCTCTGCATCAGGAAACAACCAAGCCCGGTTCCTGATGCATCGCAGAACACTACGTAATCGACGCCCTATTCTGGTAGTCTCAAGATCGGGGTGATCGTCAGACTCTGTCTCAACTACTGAAAAGCCTACTGGTATCTCTCAGTCCACACGAAAGGCTTCCCCTTTCGGGTCAAAGCTGTCATGGGTGCTGAAATCCTGGATAAATCAAGAATGAATCTCTTATACTAGCCTGCCAACCCAAGGAAACTCCGCACCTCCATTACGCTCCAGGGTGGATCCCATGCTAACACTGCCTCTACCTTGGCTGGGTCCACTGCTACACCATCTACTGAGATAAAGTGTCATAGAAAGTGGACCTCCTATATCAATAATTGACACTTCGAGAGTTTCCCATACAACTGGTGCTCTCGGAGTGTGTCCAGAACCATCCTTAGGTGCCTCGAGTGCTCCTCCTCGGATACAAAGTACACAAGGATATCGTCGATGAAGACCACCATGAACCGATCTAGATAGGGCTGAAATATCTAGTTCATGAGTCCCATAAACACTGTCGGGGAGTTCTTCACACCGAAGGGCATCACCAAGTACTCATAGTGACTGTAGCAACATCGGAAAGTCGTCTTTGGTATATCCTCATCCCGTAATCGCAACTGGTGATAGCCTGATCGTAGATCAACCTTCGAGAACCATCGTGCCCCTATTAACTGGTTGAAGAGGTCATCGATCCTCGTTAGTGGATACCGGTTCTTCATGGTCGCCTGATTCAAGCGCCGGTAATCCACACACAGCCTCAAGCTCTCATCTGCCTTCTTGGCAAACAATACTGGGGCCGGCCAGGGTGAAACACTGGGTCTCACAAATCCCTTCCTCTGCAAGTATTCTAGCTACACTCTTAGCTCGCAAAGCTCTATAGGAGCCATCTGATATGTTGATGCTGATATTGGTGTCGTCTCGGGTTGCAACTCAATGCAGAAATCTATCTCCTAACGGGGAGGTAGTCCGGGGACATCCTCCGGAAAGACGTACTCGTACTCAGCCATGACTTCTAGAAACTGGGAACTCATAACATCTGTTGCGCCAAGGGCTAGGCTAGCCAACTGATGTGAAATCGTTTGTACCTTCTTATGCACGAGTCCATCCTGCAATTCCTAGGTCTCCTTTTCACCATTGAAGGAGAACCTCGTTCCATCACTGCGGACACACTATACCCTTCGCCTAAAACAGTCAATCTGGGCATGAACTGTGGATAACCAATCCATATCAATAATGACATCGTAAGGCCTCGATGCTACCACCAAGAGGTTCCAACCGAAACTCTCACCTACAAGGGTCAGGTCACACTGTCTTCAAAGGTGTGTGATCTCTGAATCTTCTCAAGTCAGTGTTTCTAAGCATAAGGGTCGAGTCAACGGCTCAACTGGAATCTCAAGGTCTCGAACTAGATAAGCAGCCAGAAAATAATGACTAGAACCTATGTCTATCTGTACGGCAGCTAAAGTAGAAAAGACATAGATTGTACCTCTAATCATTCCAGGAGTACCTAGGTCATAAGCCTATGCTTCTTGCAACTGTCCCTGCCTCTGTCCACCAGCTCCCTGAAACTAGGGTGGACCTTCTGGGGGTGGTGCTGGTAAAGGGTCAAAACGCTGACCACCTCCAGTTTCTCTCCCAGCTCATCTACCACGTCCTCCACCCCACAGATCTATATGCTCCACACATTGCCTCTACCTCGGTGGTCTATCCACTGCTCCCATGTCAGTAGTATGGCGGGTCGGACAATCTTGAGCGAGATTTCCTCAGCCATCACATGAGTAGAATTGCCTCTCTCAAGGCTGGATAGATGCACCCTGCGAACCCTGTACATCAGATCCTCTATCCTAGGATCTCCTCTGAAAACGTCTCCAATTCCTGGGTCCCAGATGCCGGCTCCCTACTGCTGAGGTCTCTGCTCCAGCTCGCTCACTACGGGCAACTACTGGCTGTCTTTGCTCTGCCAAGAAGCTCTCGACCACCAAAGCTCACTCAAGAACCCCAGAATAAGTAGTAATTCTCATAGGGATGATGCTATATCGGAGGTCTCTACACAATCCCCTCTCAAAAGTCTGAGCTCTGAAGTACTGATCCCTGACCATATCCATCGAGTACCGTGAGTGGTCGGTAAACCTCGATGAATAGTCATCCACCATCATGGTTCACGGCTGGAGCTAAAGATACTTCTGTATACGTACTTATCTTAGGGTAACTGGTGAAAACTACTCTCTGAAGAGATACTCAAACTATGACCATGCAAGAGTCGCCTCATCGTGGGTCTGGATAACCAAACTCCACTATCGTCCTGCCGAGCCCTGTAGAAGGCTCGCTGCCAGGATCAACATCTTGTCTGCTGGTGTCCTGACAAAATGGAAGACTCTGGTCACTGCCTCAAGCCAGTCCCCTGCTGCCTGAGGGTCAGGCTCACCTCGAAACCTAAGGGGTATCTATCTCTGAAACTCGTGAAGTGCGCTCAGCCTGCGCTCCTCCTCTACGGGTACAGCAGGCACTAAACACTGCTCCACAGGTGGTGGAACAACTGGCACACCACCCGAAGGTAAAACTGGGAGATCTGGTCTCTATATCGAAGCTTCATCACTAAGGGGGTCATCCTCATGATCGAGCTGCTGGATCCTAGTGGGTGCATGTCACAGAGTCATCTTGTAACAAAACAAGATGTATCACAGTCAGTGAGTATATCTGGAGAGATGACTCAAGAAGGACATGGAAACCACAACCCATTATTATATGATGCATGTACCACTATTTTCCCATGAAAATAGTGTTCTTGTGTTCCAAGTCAAAAAGAAAGTTATCAGAGTCCTGGTTTATGGATACATCGGCCGCCCGCACCAACACTGGGGTCCCTAGCCTGAAATCCGAACTCGAAACACATAACACTGTTGCCCCAAACTAACTCACAGACACTCGGTCCTAAGGTAGAACCGACCACCTCTGATACCACTCTGTCACAACCCGTCCCAGTGGAGCCCGAGTAGCAACTCCCCAAGCCCACCTCCAATAGGTCAGGGGTTGGTGACTAGCATCGAGTAGGGATGTTACAAACATGGGAGGCATTGCCTACAAACCTGTACACACACACACATCTCCAAGCCCACAAAGCTAAAAAGTAAAAACTACTAAAAAGGTAAATGCATGAATACACCAAAAATCCCAACCAACAGAGTATGACAGGAAAGTAAAGTACAGTAATGTAAAACCCTGGGCCAAAAGTACAAGCCCACCAAAAAGAAGTTTGCAAAAAAGTACGACTTGTAAAGAAAGGTACTGGGACTGCAATCTGTAGTCGTAGGAACACACCTCGGCCCGCCTGATCTCACTGAGCACCGTCCGGTCCTGGTCCACCTAGAATCCTGTCAAAGGCTCACTCGTCTGCACAAGATATGACACGTGCGAGAAAAGCCCATGAAGGGGTGAGTATAACAATACCCAGTAGGACACCCCGAAAACCACAAAGGAAAAAATAAAAAGGGGAATACCACAAAGGAAAATACCACAAAGAAATAATACAGTCAGCTCTACATAGTATATTTTTATAGAACATATAACAAGAATATCCAGATATACTCATACACGATCAACTATCGTGAAACCACCACTAAGATCCCGCTCGAAGATTCCACTAAGCACGTAACAGGGAGAACACACTCCTAGATCTGAAGAGAGAGATACGAAGTACTCGTTCCTGGAGAACACACTCCACGAGTACTGAAGAAAGATACCAGATGTGTCAGATGAGGATCACAACTAGTAGATATGGGGTTATTCCAACAACTCAGTCTGAACAAATCCACTAAGCAGAGGATCAGTGCTCGGGTAAAGTAGGTCACATCGATACCAAGAACTCTACTTAGGGTTCCAGGAAGGAATAGAGGATCTGGCTCTGAGTCTCACAGAGGGGATTCCAACAACTCTATTCAGGAAGTCCTGCTGAAGGGATCATACTCTTGTATATAGGAAATGATACCAGAAACCTTTAGGGGAAAGACCAAGGGTACGAACCCTAAGAAAGCTAGTCCAAGTCATGGAATACAAAAGGATCAAGCCATGTAAAACAAGTTACATGACATGTAGTATGGTTACACGCTGTGTTCCTTGACTCCAGGTACTGCCCATGTAAAACGGCTCATGTCTTAAGTCTTGTCACATAAAAAGAATATACACGGCGTGTAGTAGGATTACAAGTCATGTCCGAGTGTTCGGAGTTCACTCCGTGTCCGCTGGCTATGTGCCCATACACGGCCTCAACCCGTGTCACCCTGCCCATGTACCAATACATGGGGTGTCCCGTGTTTCTGGCTAGGTCTGGCCGGCGAAAGGTATACACGTTGTGTCCTTGGCCGTGTACCCAACCCATATTCGTGTACTCCCGGAGTACACGCCAGGTATCCCACCGACGAACACATGCCGTGTAGCCCATACTACACACCGTGTAGTCAGGATTTTTCCAGAAATGTCATCTTCCTCCTCGCGCCTCGGCTGATCTTCTGGATCTCATTTCTCTTGTCCGTTTGCCGTGAAACTCAAGATTTCATGTCACCTCGTCATTGTGATGTCGAATCTGTGGGTTTCAGAACTTCGTTCAGCTCTGGAATCCAATTCCAATCACTCGTACGGGAATCATTTGAAGAACGATATCATTTGATCTGCTTCGATCCGTCCATCTCCACTACATTCACACCTCTGTAGCATCATCCCGAGGTTGGATCTACAATCTTATATCATCGCGCCAACAAACGAATGTGCAACGATCGATTTCCTCCAAGAACATCAAGCGCGGGGAAGAACGAGGAGTCTCCATGAAGAACGGGGAATTTAATCGCAAAACGAACAAGAGGGAAGAACCTCGATCATTGTTCATGATGATCCAGGTTCGTTGACGTTAGATCAAAACCAAAATAATCAACATATTAAATTACAAGGATGAAGATCTTCCCCAAAATCCCCCAAAAGCCCATCACGCAATTACAATCGATCCGCGGGATAATATATTCATGGATTAGTACACGTTCGTCGTAGGAATCAAGAACGGAAAAGAAATCACAAAGAGATCAAATTCCTACCTAGATCTGCGACATTCGTTGGCGAAGATCTGTTCATCGCGTCATCGTTGTTGGAGAAACCCATCGAGAACGTCGTCTCCTCATTGGGGTTTCCTTCAGAGCCTCTAGAGCCTCCAAGGGTTTCAGGGTTATGAGGTCTGTAACCCTGGACCCCTGCACAAACCTTTATTTAAAAGGATAAAAGATCTCGTTGTAACAAAATTTAATAAAATATTTTATTACAGTTATGTCCAAAAACCAGATTTCACCACCGACCCATGCCAGCCGATGTTAGGCCTTGCCTAATGCAAACTCACTGCTCTGGATGCAACAGTGCCCTCAGATTTCTGATCCGAGCACCCGTTCAGGAGTTATTCCACTTTTTCAGGAAAACCATATGCGCGCATAATTTAATTATTTAATTAAATAAAAACATTTGTTCCGAGATCACCGGGCCTCGGAACTACACGCCATCTCAGAGCCTGCTATCGAAAGAATTCCCATATAATATTAAAATAAAATATGGAGAAATCCGAGACATTACATCATACCCACCTTAGGGATTTACGTCCCCGAAAAGCCAAAACAAAGGCTACTCAAAAAGATGTGGGTACTGCACACGAATCTGAGCCTCCCGCTCCCACATGCTCTCCTGGAGATTCTCGTACTGCCACTAGACACGCACCAAGGGAATCCCTCTCCCATAAAGGATCTTCTCCTGTCGATACTCGATCTCCACTGGGTACTCAGCAAAGGTCGTTCCATCATTGATGTCCAGCTCACCCTAGTCGATAACGTGTAATGAATCATGCACGTACCTCCACAGCTATGACACATGGAAAACGTTGTGTACTCAGTCTATTTGAGGAGGTAGAGCCAAGCGGTATGCCACCTCGCCAACTCTACTCAGAATCTAAAAAGGGCTGATGAACCTCGGAGATAGCTTGCTGCCTCGGCCAAATCTCCACAGTCCCCATTGAGGTGAGACCCGAAGGAACACATGGTCTCCCTCCTAAAAATCCAAGGGCCTCCGTCTCCTGTCGGCATAAGACTTCTGCTGACTTTGTGTAGTATTCATCCCCTCCTGGATGACCTACACCTTCTCTGTAATAGCTCGCACCATCTCTGGGCCCATGAGTGCTGACTCTCATGGGTCAGTCCAACAAAGTGGTGACCTGTAAGGTCGCCCGTACAAAGCCTCAAATGGTTCCATACCGATAGTTGAATGATAACTGTTGTTATAAGAAAATTCCACCAGTGGTAGGTGATCCTCCCAGCTACGACCGAAGTCAAGCATGAAAGCTCGTAGCATATCCCCCAGAACTTGGATGGTCTGCTCTGTCTGACCATCAGTCTAAGTATGAAACAATGTGCTCGAGCATAACTGAGTCCCAAAAGCTTCCTGCAATCCCTTCCAAAAACGGGATGTGAAACGAGCATCACCATCTGAGACGATCGTTGATGGAACTCCATGAATCTGGACCATCTCCTGCACGTAGAGACGTCCCAAGCTCTCTACTGAACTCTGCTCCCGTATGGCTAGGAAGCGGGCCGGCTTGGTGAGTGGGTCAATGATCACCCAGATGGCGTCGTGTCCCCTAGACGTACATGGTAAACCCATCAAGAATTCCATGTATATCCCATCCCACTTCCACTCTGGCACCTCAGGGGGCTAATTCAAACCTGCTGGAACCTGGTGCTCAGCCTTTACTTGCTGAAAAGTATGGCATTGAGAAACAAACCCTGCCACACTCTTCTTCATTCCTGGCCACCAGAACTGACATTGGATGTCCCGGTACATCTTTTCCACGCCTGGATGAACCACCAAAGGATATGTATGGAACTCCCTCGGAACCTCCTCACACAAGATCACTAGTACTACTATTTACCCTCTGAAAAGAACAACGTGCTCCCCACCTTTTGAATATCCATCAGAAGCATCACCTATGGATATATGAGCACGTAGAGTCTCACAGCTAGTATCCTCGAGTTGTGCTTACCTGACTCGTTGTAAGAGTGGAGGGGTAACAACCATCAACTGAAGGTAAGCTCCCTCATCTCTATCCACGAAGGATAATTGTAAAGAGGCAAATTGCCTCGTCACCTCTTCCAGCAACTGCGAAATGGATTTCCTAATGAGAGAATCTGCCACAAATTTCCCCTTCCCAGCAGTATAAATGATCTCAAAGTCATAATCCTGGAGGAACTCAAGACACCTCCTCTGTCTCAAATTTAGATCCTTTTGGGAAAAGATATATCTGAGACTCTTGTGATCAGATTAGATGGTAAACCGCTCGCCCATCAGGTAGTGCCGCCACATCTTCAATGTGAAGACTACCGCTTCCAACTCAAGATCATGGGTCGCGTAGTTCTACTCGTGTGGCCTCAACTGGCGTGAGCCATAGGCAATCACTGCTTTACTCTGCATTAGGACACAACCAATCTTGGTTCCTGATGCGTCGTAGAATACTACGTACTCGGCACCCTCTTATGGTAGTCTCAAGATCGAGGTGCTCGTCAGACTCTATCTCAACTACTGAAAAGCCTGCTAGCATCTCTTGGTCCACACGAAAGGCTTCCCCTTTCGGGTCAAAGATATCATGGGTACTGAAATACTAGAGAAATCAAGAATGAATCTTCGATATTAGCCTGCCAGCCCAAGGAAACTCTGCACCTCCATTACGCTCTGGGGTGGCTCCCATGCTAACACTGCCTCTACCTTGGCTGGGTCCACTGCTACACCATCTGTTGAGATAACGTGTCCCAGAAAGTGGACCTCCTCTATCCAGAATTGACACTTCGAGAGTTTCCCATACAACTGGTGCTCTCAGAGTGTGTCCAGAACCATCCTTAGGTGCCTCGCATGCTCCTCCTCGGACGTAGAGTACACAAAGATATCTTCGATGAAGACCACCATGAACCGATCTAGATAGGGCTGAAAGATCCGGTTCATGGGTCCCATAAAAACTTCTGGGGAATTCGTCACACAAAAGGGCATCACCAATTACTCATAGTGACCGTAGCGACATCTGAAAGCTGTCTTCGGTATATCCTCATCCGTACTCACAACTGGTGATAGCCTGATCGTAGATCAACCTTTGAGAACAATCGTGCCCCTCTTAACTGGTCGAAGAGGTCATCGATCCTTGGTAGTGGATACCGGTTCTTCACAGTCTCCTGATTCAAGCACCGGTAATCCACACACAGCCTCAAGCTCCCGTCTGCCTTCTTGGAAAACAATACTGGGGCTGCCCAGGGTGAAACACTGGGTCTCACGAAGCCCTTCCTCTACAAGTCTTTTAGCTGCACTCTTAGCTCGAAAATCTCTACAGGAGCCATCTGATATGCTGATGCTGATATCGGTGTCTTCCTGGGTTGCACCTCAATGCAGAAATCTATCTCCCGACGGGGAGGTAGTCTAGGGATATCCTCCAGAAAGACATCCTCGTACTCAGCTACTACTGCTGGAAACTGGGAACTCATAACATCTGCTGCGCCAAGGGCTAGGCTAGCCAACTGATGTGAAATCGGTTGTACCTTACTACGCACGAGTCCATCATGCGCTGCCTGGGTCTCCTTTTCACCGATGAAGGAGAACATCGTTCCATCACTACGAACACACCGCACCCTTCGCCTAAAACAGTCAATTTGGGCATGAACTGTGTATAACCAATCCATACCAATAATGACATCGTAAGGCCTCGATGCTACCACCAAGAGGTTCCAACCGAAAATCTCACCTCCAAGGGTCAGGTCACACTGTCTGCAAAGGTGTGTGATCTCTGAATCTTCTCAAGTTGGTGTTTCTAAGCGTAAGGGTCGAGTCAACGGATCAACTGGAATCTCAAGGTCTCGAACCAGATAAGTATCTAGAAAATAATGACTAGAACTTGTGTCTATCAGTACGGCAGCCAAAGTAGAAAAGACACTGGTTTTACCTCTAATCATTCTAGGAGTACCTGGGTCATAATCCTCTACTTCCTGCAGCTCTCCCTGCCTCTATCCACCAGCTCCCTGAACCTGGGGTGGACCTCTTGGGGGTAGTGGTGGTAAAGTTTCAAAACACCGACCACCTATAGCTTCTCTCTCAGGTCCTCTACCACATCTGCTGCCCCCGCGGATCTATCTGCTCCACACGTTGCCTCTACCTCGGTGGTCCATCCACTGCTCCCATGTCAGTAGTACGGTGGGTCGGAAAATCTCAAGTGGTATTTCCCCTACCATCACATGAGTAGCATCGCCTCTCTCGAGGCTGGATGGATGCGCCCTGTGAACCCTGTACGGCAGATCCTCTTTCCTGGGATCTCCTCTGAAAACATCTCCCATGCCTGGGTCCCTGACGTCAGCTCCCTGATGTTGAGGTCTCTACTCCAGCTCACTCACTACTGACAACTGCTGGTTATCTATGCTCTACCAAGAAGCTCTCGACCACCAAAGCCTGCTCAAGCACCCCAGCATAAGTAGGAATGCTCATAGGGATGATTCTAGCTCGGATGTCTCTATGCAATCCCCGCTCAAAATTCCAAGCTCTGAAGTACTGATCCATGCCCATATCCATCGAGTACCGTGAGAGGTCAGTAAACCTCGATGAATAGTCATCCACCATCATGGTTCCCTAATGGAGCTGAATATGCTCCTGTATATGTACTTCTCTCAGGGTAACCGGTGAAAACTCCTCTCTGAAGAGACACTCAAACTCTGACCACGCAAGAGTCGCCTCGTCGTGGGTCTGGATAACCAAACTCCACTATCATCCTACCGATCCTTGTAGAAGGCTCACTGCCAAGATCACCATCTGGTCTGCTGGTGTCCTGACCAAATGGAAGACTCTGGCCACTGCCTCAAGCCAGTCCTCTGTTTCCTGAGGGTTAGGCTCACCTCAAAACTTGAGGGGTCTCTGTCTCTGAAACTCAGGGAGTGCGCTCAGCCCGCGCTCCTCCTCTATGGGTACATCAGGCACTAAACACTTCTTCATAGGTGGTAGAACAACTGGCACACCACCCAAAGGTAAAAATGGGGGATATGGTCCCTATATCAAAGCTTCATCACTGAGGGGGTCATCTTCATGATCGAGCTGCTGGATCCTAGTGGGCGCGTGTCGCGGAGGCATCCTGTAACAAAACAAGATGTATCACAGTCAGTGATTATATCTGGAGAGCTGACTCAAGAAGGACATGAAAACCAAAACCCGTTCCTATATGATGCACGTACCATTATTTCCCCCTGCAACTAGTGTTCTCATGTTTCGAGTCGAAAAGAAAGTTATCAGAGTCCTGGTGTATGGATACGTCGGCCGCCCGCACCAACACTGGGGTCCCTGGCCTGAAAGCTAAACTCGAAACACATAACACTCTTGCCCCAAACCAACTCACAGACTCTCGGTCCTAAGGTAGAATCGACCACCTCTGATACCACTTTTTCACGACCCGTCCTAGTGGGGCCCGAGCCGCAACTCCCCAAGCCCACCTCCAATAGGCTAGGGGATAGTGACTAGCACCGAGTAGGCATATTACTAATATGGTAGGCATTGCCTATAAACCTGTACACACACACACACATCTCTAAGCCCATAAAGCTGAAAAGTAAAAACTACTAAAAAGGGAAATGAATGCATACACCAAAAATCCCAACCAATAGAGTATAACAGGAAAGTAAAGTATATTAATGTAAAACCCTGGGCCAAAAGTACAAGCCCACCAAAAATAAGTCTGCAAAAAAGTCCAACCTATAAATAAAGGTACTAGGACTGCAATCCGTAGTCGTAGGAACACACCTCGGCCCGCCTGATCTCACTGAGCTCTGTCCGGTCCTGGTCCACCTAGAATCTTATCAAAGGCTCACTCGTCTTCACAAGACACGACACGTGCAGGCAAAGACCGTGCAGGGGTGAGTATAACAATACCCAGTAGGACACCCCTAAAACCACAAAGGAAAAAATAACAAGGGGAATACCACAAATGAAAATACCACAAAGGAATAATACAATCATCTCTACACAGTATATTTTTATAGAACATATAGCAAGAATATCCAGATATACTCATACACGATCAACTATCGCAAAACCACCAATAAGATCCAGCTTGAATATTCCACTAAGCACGTAATAGGGAGAACGCACTCCTAGGTCTTAAGAGAGAGATACGAAGTACTTGTTCTGGGAGAACTCACTCCAAGAGTACTGAAGAAAGATACTTGATGTGTTAGATGAGGATCACAACCAGTAGCTATGGGGTGATTCCAAACACTCAGTTTGAACTAATCCTCTAAGCAGAGGATCGGTGCCTGGGTAAAGTAGGTCATGTCAATACCAAGAACTCTACTTAGGGTTCCAGGAAGGAATAGAGGATCCAGCTCTGAGTCTCATATAGGGGATTCCAACAACTCTATTCAGGAATTGCTTCCGAAGGGATCATACTCTTGTACATAGGAAATGATACCAGAAACCTTCATGGGAAAGACTAAGGGTACGAACCCTAAAAAAGCTAGTCCAAGTCACGAAAGACAAAAGGATCAAGACATGTAAAACGGGTTACACGATGTGTAGTATGGTTACACGCCGTGTTCCTTGACTCCGGGTACTGCCCGTGTAAAATGGCATGTATCTTAAGGCTTTTCATGTAAAAATATTATACATGGCATGTAGTAGGATTACACGTTGTGTTCGAGTGTTCGGGGTTCACTCCGTGTACACTGGCCATGTGCCCGTACATGGCCTCAACCCGTGTCGCCCTGCCCGTGTACCAATACACAGGGTGTCCCATGTGTCTAGTCGGGTCTGTTCGGGGAAGGGTATACACACCGTGTCCTTAGTCGTGTACCCAACTCATGTCCATGTACTCCCAGAGTACACGCCAGGTAGTCCGCCAACGAACACATGCTGTGTAGCCCATACTACACACTGTGTAGTCGGGATTTTTTCAGAAGCGTCTTCTTCCTCCTTGCGCCTCAGCTGATCTTATGGATCTCGTTTCTCTTGTATGTTTGCCGCAAAACTCAAGATTTCAGGTCGCCTCATCATTGTGATGCTGAATCTGTGGGTTTCATACCTTCATTCAGCACTGGAATCCTATTCTGGTCACCCGTGCGGGAATCATTTGAAGAATGATATCTTTCGATCCGCTTTGATCTGTCCATTACCACCGCAGTCGCACCTCCATAGCATCATCCCGAGGCTGGATCTACAATCTTAGATCATCGCTCTAATAAACAAATGTGCAACGATCGATTTCCTCCAAGAACGTCAAGAGCGGATAAGAACGATGATTCTCCACGAATAATGGGGAATTTAATCGCAAAACAAACAAGAGGGACGAACCTCGATCATTGTTCGTGACGATCTGGGTTTGTCGCTATTAGATCAAAACCAAAATAATCAACAGATTAAATCACAAGGATAAAGATCTTCCCCAAAATCCCTACAAAATCCCATCCCGCAATTACGATCGATCCGTGGGCAAATCTATTCATGGATTAGTCTGCATTCATCGTAGGAATCAAGAACGGAAAATAAATCACAAAGAGATCAAATCCCTACCTAGATCTGCGGTGTTCGTTGGCGAAGATCTGGTCGTCGCGTCGTTGTCGCTGGCGAAACCCGTCAAGAACGTTATCTCCTCATTGGGGTTTCCTTCAGAGCCTCCAAGGGTTTCAGGGTTATGAGGTCTATAACCCTGTACCCCTGTGCAAACCTTTTTTTAAAAGGATAAAAGATCACGTTGTAACAAAAATTAATAAAATATTTTTATTGAATATTTTATTACAGTTACGTCCAAAAACCAGATTTCGACACCGACCCGCGCCAGCCGATGTTAGGTCTCGCCTAAGGAAAACTCACTGCTCTGGACGCAACGGTGCCCTCGGATTTCCGATCCGAGCACCCGTTCAGGAGTTATTCCACTTTTTCAGGAAAACCATACGCGTGCGTAATTTAATTATTTAATTAAATCAAAACATTTGTTCCGGGCTCACCGGGCCTCAGAACTGCACGCTGTCTCAGAGCCTAGTCTCGAAATAATTCCCATATAATATTAAAATAAAATATGGATAAATCTGAGACATTACAAGGAGGTCTCCCACTTCCAGTTTCCATTTCTTCTTACTTTCTTTATTGATTTTGTGATAAGGTTACTTCATGTATATTAGCTAATTTAATGGATAGGTTTTAACAGTCATATTTAATATTCAAAATATATCAAGGTTTTCATTTTAGTTTTGGTATAGTGTGTGAAACACACTATTTAATAAATTATTTATTTAAGGAGAAAATGTAGTGAAATCTCAGGTCATTTCATCCCCCCAAATAAATTATATCCTCAAAAATTTAGTTATCACATAAAAATTAAAATTTTTAAGGGTATTTAAATGATAAATATGACTTAGGGTATAATTTTGATATTGATATCAACCTTAAAAACTTAGAAACATATATTTCTTCTCGTAATAGGCTTAACCCTAATATGGATTTGTTATCTAACCATTTGACCCAAGAGTTTATCATTATTCAATATCATGACCCACATTATGTAATTTACTTCTAATGGGTGTTCATAATTATCCTTTCATTGATAGACAACCATAGTTTGATATTAAATGTGATCTCATTATTCAAAATAATTTTCCTATAAGTAGATAGAACCAATCCATTTCCAAAATCTCATTAAATTTATTTAAGGGATAACAATAATATTTTCATGAAGCAAGTTTTCAAAAATATTAACTTGAGATACAATATTCAAACAACTATAAGTTTTCTTCAATAGTCAACTAATTGGGGTGATGATTTAATATTCTTAGAAAACCTCCTAGGTTTACTAGGTTGTCTATAAGTGATACAAATTTGAGGTATAGGGTGATTTTACCTTTTATCAATTTCTTTCATGACCTAATTTTAGTATTTTAGTTGTTCCCTTTCTCAAGGTAGTTTTTTATGCCTATTACCCTTGGTATTATTTGGTTAGGGAATCGATTTACATAATGCCCAAACTCCTTGAATTTGAAGAATTGAAGAGTGGGTGGATCATTAGTGGGGACCTTTCTTTCTTCTTGTTTTCCTGTTTGCATCTTTTCAACATTCACGAGCTTGATAGATAGCTCTAACACATTTAAAATGTCGCCCTGAACCTATTAGGAAATTTTCTTAGTGATTATTCCCACTCTAATGGGTTGATGATGAGATTGTCACTACATTTTTCCACGCACCCACTATTAACTTGATTACTTCTAGTTACATCTATCTATAAAACCAAAAGGGGTAAAAATGAGTTAAAAACATTAAAATCATAGGGTATTATTATAAAAAATAACATACAATGGATTCAACCTTAAAAAATTTTACATCATCACGTTATCTAGTAGTTTAACCTATATCAAACTTACCTTAAAGTAGGTTACTTTAAGTTGGGTTATCATATACTTCTCAACCTAACCCCTCAAAGTAGATAGAAAATCAATCCTTTATAGTTGTTCATAAAGATCATGTGATCCACCAAAGCATATCCCTTATGAGTTTCTATCCAAGTGTGTAATATTAGGCCCACTTATTGTTCATCAGGGTGTTGATTGAGTCAATAATCAACCAACCATTTTCGATTTGATTACACCTAGGTGAATCTATACCAAAACCAAATCCACTTTCTAGTATCTAGACAAGGATTTTTTTTCTAAGAAAACCACATAATCAAAACTTTAACAATATTTTAGGATATTATCATATACTTAGACTCATATCTAGGATTTTTTACTAAAGTTATTTTATGATTACACCAAATGTAACAAAAATAATATCCAAAATTATCTAAAACATCATTTGATACTAACTATATAATTCTAATATAAACATATATAAATATTATTTTGATTCAATGGTTAAATTAATTCATCTCACAAATATATGCACAACCTGAGGACCTAAAGGTTTAGTTTCTTGGATACTAGCTGCATAAACATATTATTTACAACAATTTTTGACATTTCTCTATGATCATGATCCTCTTGAACCTATTCTAGGCATCACATAAGATAAAATAATCTTCATAACCTAGGTAATTAAAACATAAGAAAGGGGTGAGATTTTATGCTCATTAAGGGAAACTTATCAACTAGTCATAACTATTAGATCATAAACATGAGGGAAAACATGATTAAGGGAGAAATATAAAATAAAAATATCAAGGTATCATAAGTGGAAATCATAAAAAGTTATTTATATTTATGAATCATGGAATAGAAACATAATAAACAATAAATTTCATCAAAAAAAATCTTATAAAATATAATTAAAATCAAAAAAAATAAGAAATCATAACATAAGAGATAATAATATCTTAAGAACATGGAATGTCATAAATATTTATCATTTCATAAAAATATATAATAACCTAAGAAAAATAAGTAGAAAAAAACATAATCATAGATCAACATAAAATAGTAGAGAAAGATTCACCACTTCATTCTCATATCATAGTGGAGCCGGCATCACTGCCTTATTCCCATAGAAGAACAGGTATCACAACATGATTCTCATAGTAAAGAAAAAATTCCTTACTTAATTATTATAGTTATCTCATGAGATATAAAACCTTAACCGATGCATTAAAGGGAAATATAGGACCCCACCCATCATCATCTATACATATGAGTTCTACTTAAAATAAAATCATTCATCTTATTATAAATAACTCATGGAAATAAAATGGGTTTCATAACTTATCCAAATTGTATCACATAAAAAACATGATCATTTGATACAAAAAATAGTATCACTCAAAAGAAGTATTAATAAAATAACATATAGGGTGATTTAAGAACTATTAATTTATTGGAGAATAATCCTTTAAAAATTGATGAGAAATCATAAAATGTGTTTTTCTTAAAAATAATTTCTTAATATCACCTTAAAAAAGATGTGATTTTAAATTCACTTTCCAAAAACCTTTTTCTTAATATGAAGAAAAAACTTGATAAAATGTTACTTTAAAAAAATTCTGATAAATAAAACTTTATAGTAATTAAAACATATGTAAAAATAGGAAGTATAAGGGAATAATATAAGATCTTGGTAAGGAAAATCCTTTTAAATATTTTCAAAATTGCCTTTATTGAAAACCCACATCATTAAAAGTTTAGTGAAACCTTTATTTTAAAATAAATAAATGGGAATATAATTATTTTTTGTGATAAAAAAAATATTTTCCACTATAGAAAGAAGAATATTGGTGGGAAGTAAAAACATGGATATGGAAAAAATGATTAAAATAGATGAAAATTATTCTAAAAATTTACATTTTTATGAAATAATATATTCATAAAGCAATAATTCATCAATTTAAAACATGATTTACCCAAAAAAATAATATTTAAATACAACATAACATCATAAAAGGGTATATTAATTTAATCTTTAAATATTATAATCAAAGGGAAGTGATTATGACTCAAGAAAAATATTTTAGTAAATAAAACCCCTTACCTTAATTTATGATTTCCACTAAAACTCTTGAATCTTTTATATAAAAAAATATCTTAATAACCTATTTCATAACCTTTTTTATATCCATAAAATTCTATAAAATTCATTTATATGGGTAAACTTTAATGATATTAGAGTTGGGTATTCACAACATGAATATGGAAAATCAAGAAATGATTTTGGAAGCGTGATGGGTATACAAAGGGATTATAGAATAGATTTAATGAGTGAGAAATGTTGTATCTAATTAATAGGAAATCATTTTGAAATTAAATTATTTATTATGAACATGTGGAATAATAATCACATGTAAATCAAAAGGATCATAACAAAGGAAGTGATTTAATTTAAAAGAGGAAGGAGAGAATCAATGAGTGATTTCAGTAGCATGATGGCTATACAAAAGGGATTATGTTATGGTTTTGATGAGCGATAAGGGTAATATATAATCATTTATATATTAAAGTATTAATTATGAACACATGTAATCACAATAATATGGAAATAAAAAAAATTATTATAATAAAATAAGTACTTGAATCAAAAGGAGGAGGTTGAGAACCCTTACCTTTCTAAGTAGCTTCCTAAAAATTGGGAGGACTCCTTTGAGTGTCAGGAACTCCTTGGGAGGGATTGAAATAGGGATAGGTAAGGTATATTTATGATTAATTCCTTTTTGGTGGATAGGGATGATAGAATCGATGGGACTGAGGTCCTTTTATAGTTTAAAAATAGGTGCTTTTCCATGGAAACTAAAGTTCGGTAATGGGAAAGAATGGTATCACATGGGGTTTATGTGGGTTTAATCAGTTAGACAAATTAGGTGGGTAAATGGTAAGTGATACATGTGGGTATGAATTTCATACCTAAAAAATTAATTCTAAAATTATTCCTAGGACTTGGGAATAATATTTATTCTAATAATTAAATTCAAATAGAATTTAATTGAGATCAATGGAAACAATTAGTGTTTAACCTTATAGGATTATTTCTTATTAACATTAGGAGATATTTCCTAAAGTACAATATTATTGTCTATAAATGGTTTAAGGAACCCAAGGTAAATAATTTAATGTCACAATGTCAATAATTTCATACAGGTTCTCATTATGTAATATAATCCCTTTTTCATGATATATCATCAAGAAAATATCACACTTGTTTCATCAAACTATTTTCTTAATATGTCTTTATTTTACTATCTGAAATAAACTCTTATTACACTATGGACATGGAATTTTATATGATATTTCTATTTCAATCAAATGGATTAGATATCAACTTCTATAAATATGGAAGGGAAAAATATTTCCTCGTCTTATTCATTAATAGCATGTCATTTGTGACCCACCCAACGTACCATATTTCCCATGGACATATGACATCATGGTTGGTTAGTAAATCTAAGTTTGTGAGTCATTATATGCATTAATAATAATCTTAATATTGAAGTACCACTGCACACACTCACAGATAGAAATATCTGATGACACGTACACATATGGAATTCCTACTGGTAGGCCTATTCTCATAATCTCTCAACTTGGAGATTACCAAGTGAAAAATTCATGAGAGGAATTATCATCTACTTACAAGTACTCACACCTAATAATTAACATACTATGTTCCCCATCATAGAATTTTATCTCAGCATAGAACTAGTTTTAAGAATACCATTATGGAATTTCAAGGTTCTCATAATAGTGGGGAGTTGCTATGACATTTTCAATGTGATAGACTCTCAAATACATTATTACTTTAAATTCGTGTAGAACTATGAATGATATGTAAGAATATGATTTAATTAACATTAAATTATTTGAATATACATGTAATCAAAAGTATAAATTTTTTGTTCTATAACACTAACTCCAACAAAATCCCACTTGTAACAAATCCAACTTCCAACAAATTTCAGTCTGCTAGAGCACAAATGATGATCATGTTTCTTCTAAGTTAATGATTTAGTCAAGGGTTCCACTAAATTTTCTTTCATGGATACTGTACTTATTTAAAATTTACCTCTTTTATAAAAATACCTCAAGATATGATACTTTCACAGTATTTTCTTCGTCCATTGATGTGATCTTGGATTTTTTATAAGATCCACTGCTATAGTATTATCATAATAGAGTGGGATAGGATATTTACTATTGGGAATAAAATTAATATCTTGTATGAAGTTTATTATAAAAAAATACTTCTATAACTACCTTAGAATATGTAATATACCCAGACTCTACTATAAAATCTGCAAATATAAATTGCTTTCAGATCTTCTAGCTCAAAACACCTCCATTAAGAGTGAAGATGTATCCTAAATATGATTTTAGATCATCTTGGTCTATTTGGAAACTGGTATATTCATATCCTCTAATGAATAAATCCTAATCTCATCAATAGACCAAGAATATATCCATAATTCACCACAGATACTTAAGGTTAATATTTATTTCCATCCAATGGTGGTCACCTGGGTCAGCTCAATATCTTCCTACCATGATTTAGGAATAAGTATCATCTATCCTAGTACATATAATAAAATACATTATTGACCTAATCACTAATACATATAGAATAATTTCTATCCTCTATCTCTCCTCATGTGTCTTAGGACACATTTTCTTAGAAATATGAATGCCATGTGTCACTGGAAATAATTTCATCTTGGACTGTTCTATACTAAATCTTTTCAATATTTTTTCAATATATATAGTTTTACTTAGATTGGGTAGTCTTATTAATCTATCACATTGGATCTTGATCCCAATATTATATACTAATTCACCTAAGTCCTTCATGGAGAATCATACACTCAACCAGATAATGACAGACTGTATGGCTAGTATTTCATTTCTAATAAGTAAAATTTCATTAACATAAACTATTAAGAAAACAACCACACTCCCACTAAACATTTTATATATATGAGTATCTCATTTATTTTTTATAAAACCAAATTCTATTATAGATTCATCAAACCAAATGTTTCATGACCTATATACTTTCTTTAATCCATAAATGGATCTCAACAATTTTCATACTTTTTTTGTATCCTTCGGAGTCACAGACCCTTCAGGTTGTGTCATAGAAATATTATTTAAGGTTCCTATTCAATAAGGATATTTTAATATCCATTTTCCAAATATCATAGTCAAGATAAGATATTATGGAAAGTATAATTTTGATGGATCTCAACATAGAAACTAGTGAAAAGGTTTTATCATAGTTTATACATTGACACTGTGTGAGCCCTTTTACAACTAGTCATTCCTTATAAGTATTGAATTGTCCATTGATGTATAGTTTCTTCTAGAATAACCATTTTCAACCAATGGATTTTACATCCACTCGATGATCTACCAAAATCCAAACTTGGTTTTGATACATGGAATCCATTTCAGAATTCATAGCTTCTTTCCACTTTTCAAATTTTATGCCACTTATTGCTTCCTTATAGGTTATAGTAACATTATTATCAACTAATAATGAGTCCCCATCCTTGGTAACTAGAAAACATATCTTTCAAGATCTCCAACCACTCTTGTACTCCTATGCAGTACTTGTGTCTTTAAAATTTCTTCTTCCATGGGGCCTTGTGGAATCTATTATTATACCAACTCTTATATACCTTGAGTCTAAACTTCATCAAATTCTATCCTTCTACTATAATCTATTTTATATATTTACTCCCTCCCAAGTAATATGACATGTATTTCCATAATTAACTTTTTGTTTGAGGGTTCATATAGGTAATATCACCTTGTTTCTTTGGGGTATCCTATAAAAGTTGACTTTTTTCCTTGTGAAGAAAGTTTGTTTTATGAAGAGGCTTTATCAAATCCTTCACATCCCCACGCATGTAAGTACAAAAACATGGGTTTCTATTCACTCCAAAATTGGTATGTAATACCATATTCCATTTTAGTTGGCACATGGTTTAGTATTTATGCTACTTTTTATAACATGTATCACTAAAAGGATAATGGAAGACTTGCATAAATCATCAATGATCACACCATTTTCAATAGGGTGTGGTTCCTCCTTTCTATTACATTGTTCCATTATGGTGAATAAGGAGAAGTGAGTTAGGATAGGATCACAAACTTCTGTAAGTAATCAATGAAGACGTGATTAATATATTCTCTATTATAGTATAAGTGGAGTTCCTTAATCTTATTAAAAATATGGTTCTCAAATTCATTATTATATTCCTTGAATATAATTTTTTTTTAAATAATATAACTTGTACTTCATTAAGAAGACATATCCATATCTACTAAAGTCATCAGTAAAAGTTATGAGGTATGAGTACCCACCCCTATCTTCAAATGGAAATGGTTACTCACATTGGTATAAACTAACTCAAGAATCTCAATGGACCTTTCATCTTTTCCACTAAATTTAGATTTGATCATTTTTTCTTATAAACATGCATGACATACAACAAGTGGTTTCAGTTTAAAATAATCCAAGTATCTATCTTGGTGTAATATGGTCAAACATTTTTCATTTACATAACCTAATTGGTGATTCCATAGTTGGGTGTAGTATGAGTCATGTGAACTATATTGTTAGATATTTCCATTACTTGGTCTACATAATACAAAACATAAAGATCATTATTTAAATATTCCTTACCATAGCATATGATTTATTTAAAAAAGAAGAGACATTTATTCAAAAATTTGAAAATAAATCTATTTGTATCAAGTTTGGATACAGATGTAATGTTTTTTGTAATTGAAGGTACATGATAATAATATTTTAAAACCAAGATTATTCCCATTGGAGACGTGAGGTGGTAGTCCCCAATAGTCACAGTAGCAAGTCTGGCTCTATTAGATGTTTTTAGATCTACCTCACCCTAGGAAATCATACATAATCTACTTGGTTCCTATATTTTATTACCTTTTTAAGGACCACATGTTGTATCTAATACCTAATTTATAGAAATAGATAAATTTCACTCAATAAAAAATGCACTTGAATCTTATCCTTGCTTCTTTTCCCAAGGGTAGTGTTTATTCTAGTGGCCCTTCTTACCACATGTGAAATAGGTATCATAATATTCCCTTTCTTGTCCCTTGATCCTTATCTTCTTAGAGGGGAATTTCAAAGAATTTTTAGACTTAGATCTCTTTTCCTAGACTTTTATTTTATTCACCATAGGGATAGAAGGATTTTGACACTTCATATCCTTGTCAAATTGGAGAATTAGAGTGAGAAGATCTATTAGAGACTTCTCAATGTTGTTTATATTGAAATTAACAAGAAATCTAGAGAATCTATAAAGGAGTGATGAAATAATGAGATCGATGAACATTTATTCAGGTAGTTTAAACCCTATAACCTTTGGCCTCTTAATGTGTCTAATGATTTTGACTACGTGAGACCCATAAAGAGAAATTTTTCCAAGTTTAATCTAAAATGGAACCTTAGATATCTCAAATTATTCATATTATACTCTCTCCTAATAAATCCCATGGAGATTTTGGAGCATACTATAAGCATCCATGTCTTCATGTGACTTCATGATTTTATTATAAATGGATGAAAGTAGTAAACACTAAACATAAACTACATCACTTAGGTGTTTATCATAGATAAAAAACTCCCCATGAATCAACTCATTAACAAGTGGATTAGGTGGTAAGGATTTTAGCATTTAAGACTTTTGTTCATGGTGCAACATTTCATGTAGGCATTTAATCTATTCCTTGATGTTACTACCAGTTAGGAGATGGTCTTTCTCCCAAATTGATCATAGTGATAATGTGGTTTAAAAGCATTTCATTATTATAGAATATTAAAAGAGAAAAATTTTATTACTTCACTTGATTTCAATTTATATGAGATATAATAATAATTTTAATTTTATTAAATCCCCCACCATTTTATCAAGTCTCAACAGACCTCATAACTGAACTCAGAATGTCTAGTTGTGTGTACATTTTAGTGAAAAGGATCCATATGCCCTTTATTATAACCTAATAGAGGTATTATTCAATTATTCAAAGGTATTTTGATAGAAAATCATTTTCTATTTACAGTCTTGTAACTCCTTGATCCGTTGAGTGGACTCCCCAATCCAGAAACCATTTCTCGAATTGCTCAACACTTGCCTCCAAGTTACATCGGGCCTAGAGAGGTCCACTTATCTTAACATAATTGTTTAATTCAACCCAAAACTTTCATAAGAACTCCTGATAAAAGTAAGTGCCCCAAAGAGGGTTTTTCAAAAACTTATTTCTATAGTTTCATTCATAATCAAGTAATGGAAGGATTTATCTGACTTAACATTTTATTGAGAGAATTTTTATTTATTATACATAAATTTTCTTATTTTATCCTCTACGTGTATTTTTATTATAAAGTAGATTTTACATTAGGGAATAACCATGTTTTGATAAACCATTTATGCATAACAAATTTATTTTAATTCCATCTTTTCACATTAATTATTTTATTTTTGTGATAGCGGTCTTGCATCCATAAAATAAATTATGCAAGGAAATAAATAAAATAATTTGATAAATGAAATGACCATGAGCTTATCTAAAGGTTGATTTTTTGAGAAGGAAATAAATCAACCTTTTTCCCTAGGGAAAAACTCATTGTGTTGATATTTTAATGAGTTGTAGTATTCCACTTGTCCACCTATGTATCACATGTATTGGTTTCACCTCAGTTCCATCTTAAACTACCACCTCCTTAGCTCCATATTAAACCGACTCCATGCACTTTTGGATGATATTTTTTATTACATATTGTAACACCCCAAGGTTTTGAAAATAAATATAGAATTCAATTTTATAATCTATCCATTAAATACAACTTTGCCTCACCTATGTTTTGAATTTCAAGAAATGGTCATCTAAAGTTGTGTTCAGTAAGTCATTTGGAGTCTGATAGAACAAAATTGATTTTTGGTGAATAGTAATATGTCCCTTTTGAATAGTAAATAATATTATTATTTTATTTTCTTAAGGCAATATGATAATGGGATCTTAATTAATTTTTCAATGTCACATAAAACTAACTGCACTTCAAGATTATTATTTTTTGAATTAACTATGACCTTATTTAAAAATTAAATTAATAATATTTAGAAAATTATTTTTGAAAAATGGATTTTACTTTTGAATTATACACGTCGAAAAATGGTAGGGGTGAATTTTTGGGTTTTTTCTAAAATACATGAATTTTTCATGAATAGTAAAAAATACAGTTTTTGATTTTTCGGTAGTTTAATGATATGATAATGATGAAATAATTAAATATAAAAGTATGGTCGACTTGTGTATAGTAACTTATGACATGAGTTTTCCCAAGTGGCTTAAACCATGGGCAAAGCAAAAACCACTAATGAGGTGTTCCTTTGAAATTATTAAAAAATTACCTCTCTTTTTTTTATAAATACCCACTCATCCATTCGTTTTCTTTCATTACAAATCCCTCATACTCGAAGCTTTGGCGGTTTTACCTCTATAAGAGTCCTCCCAAGGTTTCCTTAAGCCTTCAAAGGTCCCAACCTTCAAGTAGTAGGAGTTACTCTACAAGGTAAGGGAATCCTTCACCCTCCTCTTTTAGTCGACACTTATTTTATGTTATCTCTTTGAATTTTCATTCAAATATGTTGGGGTTTGATTTTATGTATTCTTATTACTTTCCTTTTTATTTCAATATTATGAGGTCTCCTTTTTCTCTCATCATTTAATTTTATTAAATATTAAGTGACGTCGTTAGGCTGCCGAATTTTCATAAGGGTTCTCCCACCTCTTCTTTTATTTTCAAGATCATCTCTATTCTTTTTCTCTCCTCACCTCCTCTATCCAAATGATCATGATAACTCCAGTATCATCTATATACTGTAATTATATCATGTGAATGGAATAACCATCATAAATATTCTTACTCCCTCCCTTTTATTTTTTATAAATGAAATCAATGCCCATGAGGTTCCAATTTATAGCCTTCGTGGATGATGAAGTTTTGTTCTTCAATTTCTTATTAATTACTGGTCATGAAACAATATTTATAGTTGAACCAGACTAAAAAATATGTATTATAACATAATTAATATTCATGAAACATAATATGTACATATAATTAAGTTATATGACAAAACAAGTTCATAATAATCCAAATACCGCCGAATAATCGAAGTGGTTGTCATCTAAGGATTCTTCCTCATTCCATATAACCAAATTCTAGAAATTACCATTACCAATTATTTATGTTCATAAATAATATATAATCTAAATCCTTGAGATTTATAACCATTACACATGAGCTCCATTACTTAAAAACACTTGAACCGATTATGAAAATAAAGAAAATGAACACCCCGGAACAACGAAATTCAATATAATAACCTAGAAATAAGGGTATAAATGAAATAAACATAATTATGATAAACTAAATACATGTCTAATAGGTTTTTAAATAAGTTATTAATAATTATAATTTCATATTCCAGGAGCTTAATTTCGTGAGAAGAACACGTTTGGAGTTAAGGTAAGGGTTTTTCACCCGAACTTCCATTTTCATTCGGGTTACTTTTATTGTCTAAATTACTCAATGAAATTATTATGTATTGTTATGTACTCCTAATAAATTATTTGTGAGTATTATATATATGTAAACCAACCATAATCCTTCCTTATTCTATGGATAGTTACACGTTTTAAAAGGAACTTTCAAAATTGTTTCCAAAATAGAAGCCTGATTCAAGGGAATTTCTCCAATTCATATTTATTTACAAGGGCACTCTATAATCTGTTTTTGGAAACCATTATCTTTCTAAAAATACTCATTTTATTATGAAAATAATAACTTACTTCACTTCTGGTTTTATACAAAGATTTTCCAAAAGAACTTTTCTTTTCAAAATAAAACAGTATTTATCTCAAAATTGCTTAATGATTTTATAAGATTATTTTCGTTCAATACTCTTGTTGATTCCATGGTATTATTGGGTTTAATCATTTATGAAGTTATATACCATATTTTATTTAATGGTTTATTACTAACTTTATTTTTGGATGATCTATCCTAAAACCATTCATTATATTATTCCGAATGGTTAGTGTTTATGTTCAATAATTGGTCAAAGTCAGTTACATTTCATATGATAGTTTAAATATGAATGTATATGTTGTTTATGTTGATCCCAGATCATATGAGAAATGAATTGGACTTATTATGTGATGTGTGGGGCCCGCTATAGCCCCTCGATGCATCGGTAGGTCTCATGAGACAAACTATGGTCTTAGCATGAGCCCTTGACAAAATGATTATTTTATGGTCCTAGCACGAGGCTTGGACGGTATGGTTATGATGTCTGGCATATGCACTTCCCTCATTATGAAGCTAGTAATTTAAATTTCATGTGGTTATTCGACTAGTAGAATACCCATGATGATGTTTTATTATGGAATTATTTACTCAGCTCATATTCCTGCCATAATGTGTTTCAAGTTTATTATTAAAGGCATGTGTTTTCAATTATTCATCATGTCTAGTTTTTATATTATCTTCTGCTGTATTGCTTACTCTTACTGAGCATTTGAGCCCACCCCTTACTTATGTTTCAATTTCTCAGGACATGAATAAGTAATTTATGAATGACGTGCAAGAATAATCTAGGAAACGTGATGTTTCTAGTGTAATAAAATAGTGTTTTGATTACCTTCATGTTGTAATGATAAACTTATATATGTAACTCGTTTCCAATAATACTAAACTACTCAGTATTTTAGGATTTGTATTCCTTGTATGTATTCCAACGTAATCAAATAAGGCACCGGCTCTGGCCAACTGGGGTCGGGTCCTTACAGTTGGTATCAGAGGAAGTTTAGTAGAATACTTGGAAACTAGATTTAGAAAATGTAGAATTAGGGAAGAGTCCCTAATTTAGTCTTTGAGGATAAACATACAAGAATGTCCTGGTATTTTGGTAAGGAATAGATTATGTGGATCATTCAAGAAATACATCCCTATCTGGATATGAGTAGGTAGAGGCGGCTCTGGCACAGATGTATCTAGGGGTAAAACCCGAAAACACCACTTTGAGCTAGACTCAGACGGGAAATGGTACACGACAACAGACCTTGCTTCATTCTTGGTTATGTCACTCCCATGGGATAAGCTTAGGATAATTCATATTTTCTTTACAAGCCATTATGAATGAGTTTAATGTAAATATTCCTCAAAGAAACCATTTTTGTGAATATGGGATTAGCCATGCGTAGGGTCTCAATTTTTCTGAGTATTTTTAAGTTAAGATTATACATTATGATTCATAACCTAATATAGTGTATTCCATTATCTAGATATGGTGCCTAGTGAATGGAATGGAAATCGCACGAATGCACGTGTCCCCTATAAGGATTTTCCTTTGACGCAAGATAATGATGTTGGCTCTGGTGCTCTGACTGGTGCTGAGCAACTCATAACTATACTGGGAAAACTTTCTCAGGTTATGAATAATAACCTTACCTGTATGGAGCATCCGGATCCACCATGTGGAGGAACCATGCTAGATCACCTTATGTGACAATAGCCTCCATCATTCAACGAGACTACAAACCCATTTGTAGCAAAGTAGTGGATATGTTCCCTTGAGAAGATATTTCTCGCTTTGGGATGTAATGAAAGAGAGATGGTTTTCATGGCAGTATATCATCTATCAGGAGATATGGATTAGTGGTGGTCATTAATACAAAACACAAAGGAGGAGGAAGAGATGGAATGGAGGGATTTTAAGGAAATATTCTTAGAAAAATATTTCCCTCGTGAGCAGCGAGCAGATATGGAGAGACAATTCTTGAATCTGAGGTAGAAGGAAGATGAGAATGTTGCAAGGTACGAAGCTAACTTCACAAGATTAGAAAGACATGTTGTAGACTAAATATGAAATCCAAGGAGAAAAATTGATCGATTCTTTGATGGCCTAAAGCCATTCCTCCGGAGGGCACTGGTCTCCCAAATTTTTTCATCATATGAGGATATAGTTTCATGTTCCATCAAGACAGAAAAAAAATTCTATAAGTCTTATGAATTAAAGGGAAAGTAAGAAAAGAAGAGGGCTGTTAAAAACCCTGGGAAAGGAAATAAGGAAATGGGGAAGAAGGGAAGAGTTTATTTTCCACCATGTGACAATTGTGGAAAGAAACACCCTGGTGCATGCTTAAAAGGAAAAGGTTTATGCTACAAATGTGGTCAGAAAGGCCATCTTGCTGGTGACTGCAAAGGGAATAAGGAAGCCAATGATGTTAAATGCTATAGTTTTCAGGAGATGGGACACTATGCTATTGATTTTCCAAAACGTCAAGGAAATATGCAACAGAGAAAGCCAAGGGGACAGGGACAAGATTATGCAATCACAACTACAGAGGTTGAATTTCCTAATGACGTGGTGGAAGGTACTTTAATTGTTTCCTTAATTTTAGCCAATGATTTATTTGATTCTGGATCATCGCATTGTTTCATATCTTCCCAGTTTGCTAAGAAAATTAGATATTTCCAATTTGATTTAACAAGGGAGTTGTCAGTCAAAACTCCTAAGGGAAGTATCATTGCTACAAAGTTCTGTGAATCAGTTCCCATTAGGGCATATAAATGTTCTTTATCTGCTAATCTCATCATCATACCCATGATTGAATTTGATATAATCCTTGGTATGGATTGGGTTTCGTACCATGATGCAAAAATTTATTGTAAGAAGAAGGAGGTTATGATTTTTGATGATGATGATAAAGAACACCTTATATTTAGAGTAGAATCATCATCACCTGATTCTTATCTAGATCTACCCCCAGTAGCTCAACTAAATTAAATTAGTGGGGAGGAAGATAATGAAATAACTGTGGGTGGGGAAAGGAATGTTCAAATATAGAATGTACCTATTGTGAGAGAATATGTTGATGTGTTTCCAGAAGATTTACTTGGACATCCTCCAGAATGAGAAATTGAGTTTTCCATTGATTTAGTTCCTGGTTCAACGCCCATGTCGAAGACCCCTTATAGAATGGCCACTGTGGAATTAGTGGAACTAAAGAAACAACTAGAGGAATTGAGTAATAAGGGATTTATTCGCCCTAGTGTTTCTCCATGGGGAGCCCCTATCCTTTTTGTTAAGAAGAAACATGGATCTATGAGGTTATGTATCGACTATAGGGAGATCAATGCTATAACAATAAAGAACAAGTATCCCCTACCTCACATTGATGATTTATTTGATCAACTGCATGGATCTAAATACTTTTCAAAGATTGACCTTCAATATGGATATCATCATTTGAGTGTGAAGAAGGAAGACATTCCGAAAACATCATTTCGAACCAGGTACGGGCATTACGAGTTTACAGTAATGCCTTTTGGATTGACTAAGGCACCCTCTGTCTTCATGGATCTAATGAACAGAGTTTTTAAGGAATATCTCTATGACTTTGTAGTGGTATTTATTGATGATATCTTGGTATACTCCAAAATCTACGAAGATCATTAAAATCACTTGCGCGTTATCTTGAAGACTCTTAGAAGACATGAATTATATGGGAAGTTTAGCAAGTGTGAATTCTGACTTCAGGAGATTTCTTTCCTTGGCCATATTGTCTCTAAGGATGGAATCCTATTTGATCCTACAAAGACAAAAGAAATCCAAGATTGTCCCACACCAACAAACATAACTGAGGTACACAATTTTATTGGCTTAGTAGGTTATTATCGGCGTTTCGTGCAGAATTTTGTCCGACTGGCTAACCTGCTAATGAAGATCACACATAAAGGGGTTAAATTTGTTTGGACAAAATATTATGAAGAATGTTTCAAATAACTGAAGAGAAGATTAGTCAATGATCCTATATTGACTCTACCATCGGGGAATGACGGGTTTGTTATTTATAATGATGCTTCAAAGAAAGGACTTGGTTGTTTCCTTATGCAAAATGATAGGGTTATTGCTTATGCATCACGAAAGATAAAAATTCATGAGAAAAACTATCCTACTCATTATCTTGAGTTAGCTGTTGTAATCTTTTCTTTGAAGATATGGAGACATTATCTCTATGGTGAAAAATGTGATATTTATACTGATCACAAGAGTTTGAAGTATATTTTCTCATATAAATAACTCAACATGAGGAAAAGGAGATGGCTTGAACTGCTCAAGGATTATGATTTCATGATACACTACCACCCGGGGAAGGCAATTAAGGTGGAAGATGCTTTGAGCAGAAAGGATCATGGAGTTTTGAATAAGATAAGAGTTGAAAGGGAATCTATTTTCATGGATCTAGTAAAGATGGATATGGGAATAACCATGGAAGGTGAAACATCAATGCTTTTTCAAATGGTTTCCAAACCTTGTTTACTAGAAAGAATAAAAAGTTCTCATGTTGATGATGAGGAGTTTCGAAAGAAGATTAAAGCTGTGAATGATGGGATATTGAGTGACTTTGTATATGAAGATGTAATTTTGAAATTTGGGAAGAGACTTTGTGTTCCCGATATACCTGATCTAAAAAGGGAATTGTTGTATGATGCTCATAGTTCTAATTTCTCTATACACTCTGGTAGCACTAAGATGTATAGAGATTTGAAGGAACATTTTTGGTGGGACAACATGAAGAGGGAGATTTCTGATTTTGTGTCAAGATGTGTGGTTTTTCAACAAGTGAAAGCTAGAAGGCAACAGCCTAGAGGAGTATTGCAACCTCTTTCCATACCTGAGTGGAAATGGGATAATATAATGATGGACTTTTTCATGGGACTACCAAAGACTCCTAGAAGGAATGATGCAATATGGGTCATTGTTGATCGTCTTACCAAGTCAGCACATTTTCTTTCTATAAGAGAAGATCTACCACTTGAACGTCTAGCAAGAATATATATTAATGAATTTGTGAGACTTCATGGAGTAACCCTATAGATTGTTTCTGATCGTGATCCATGTTTTACTTCAAGATTCTGTAAAAGTCTTCAGAAGGCCCTAGATACTGATCTTCATTTGAGCACTACCTATAACCCACAAACTGATGGTCAATCAGAACGAACTATTCAAACATTGGAAGACATGTTGAGGTCTTGTTCACTTGATGTTCAAGGCATGTGGGATCATTATTTACCTCTCGTAGAATTTTCCTACAATAATAGCTTCCATTAAAGTATTCAGATGGCACCCTATGAAGAATTATATGGGAGGAGATGTCGTACACCAACTTGCTGGGATGATGTTGGTGAAAGAAAGATCGTGGGCCCAGAACTTGTTGAATAAACAATGGATAAGGTGAAGATTATCCAGAACCATATTAAAATAGCTCAAAGTAGGCAAAAGAGCTATGATGATAACCGAAGGAAGGATTTGGAATTTCAAGAAAGTGATCACGTTTTCTTAAAGGTATCTCTATGGAAGGGTATTATACAATTCGGTAAGAAGGGAAAGTTAAGTCCCAATTACATTGGACCTTTTGAAATTCTGGACCGAATTGGAGTCGTAGCTTACCGTTTGGAAATGCCGCTAAGTCTCTCCAAGGTTCACAATGTGTTCCACATGTCAATGTAAAGAAAGTACATACCAGACCCAACACATGTACTCAGTTATGAAGAAGTAGATCTTGAGTCAAATCTATCTTATTGTGAAGAGCCTATCAATATTCTTGATACTAGAGAACAAGTATTGAGAAATCGAACGACTCGTCTGGTAAAGGTTATATGGAGGAACCATAAGATGGAGGAAGCAACATGGGAGCCTGAGGAGCTTATGTTAAAGACATACCCAAATATTTTTAGGTAATATTTTGTTAATTTTGAGGATGAAATTTTTGTAATGAATGGATAATGTAATACCCCAAGGTTTTGAAAATAAATATAGAATGCAATTTTATAATCTATCCATTAAACGCAACTTTTCCTCACTTATGTTTTGAATTTCAAGAAATGGTCATCTAGAGTTGTGTTCAGTAAGTCATTTGGAGTCTGATAGAACAAACTTGATTTTTGTTGAATAGTAATATGACCCTTATGAATAGTAAATAATATTTTTATTTTATTTTCTTAAGGCAATATGATAATGGGATCTTAATTAATTTTTCAATGTCACATAAAACTAACTGCACTTCAAGATTGTTATTTTTCGAATTAACTATGACCTTATTTAAAAATTAAATTAATAATATTTAGAAAATTATTTTTTAAAAATTGATTTCACTTTTGAATTCTACACGTTGAAAAATGGCAGGGGTTAATTTTTGGGTTTTTTCTAAAATACATGAATTTTTCATGAATAGTAAAAATATAGTTTTTGAGTTTTCAGTAGTTTAATGACATCATAATGATGTAATAATTAAATATAAAAGTATTGTCGACTTTTTTATAGTAACTTATGACATGAGATGTCCCAAGTGGCTTAAACCATGGGCAAATACCATGGGCATGCCCATGGTTTGGCAAAAACCACTAATGAGGTGTCCCTTTGAAATTATTAAAATATTACCTCTCTTTTTTCTATAAATACCCACTCATCATTTGTTTTATTTCATTCCAAATCCCTCATACTATAATCTCTGGTGGTTTTACCTCTCTAAGAGTCCTCTCAAGGTGTAATTAATCCCCCCAAGGTCCCAACCTTCAAGTAGTAGGAGTTACTCTACAAGGTAAGGGAATCCTTCACCCTCCTCTTTTAGTCGACACTTATTTTATGTTATCTCTTTTAATTTTCATTCAAATATGTTGGGGTTTGATTTTCTGTATTGTTATTACAGTCCTTTTTATTTCAATATGATGAGGTCTCTTTTTCTCTCATCATTTCATTTTATGAAATATTAAGTGACACCGTTAGGCTGCCGAATTTTCATAAGGGATCTCTCACCTCTTCTTTTATTTTCAAGATCATCTCTATTATTTTTCTCTCCTCACCTACCCTATCAAAATAATCATGATAACTCTAGTATCATATATATACTATAATTATATCATGTTGATGGAAGAATCATCATAAATATTCTTACTCCCTCCCTTTTATTTTTTATAAACGAAATCAACATCCATGAGGTTCCAATTTATAGCCTTCGTGGACGATGAAGTTTTGTTCTTCAATTTCTTCTTCATTACTGGTCATGAAACCATATTTATGGTTGAAATAGACTATAAAATATGTATTATAACATAATTAATATTCATGAACCAGAATATGTACATATAATTAAGTTATATGACAAAACTAGTTCATAATAATCCAAATACTACCAAATAATCGAAGTGGTTGTCGTCTAAGGATTCTTCCTCATTCCATATAACCAAATGATATAAATGACCATTAACAATTCTCTATGTTCATAAATAATATATAATTCAAATCCTGGAGATTTATAACCATTCCACGTGAACTCCATTACTTAAAAACAAGTGAACCGATTATGAAAATAAAGAAAATGAACACCCCGGAACAACGAAATTCAATATAATAACTTAGAAATAAGGGTATAAATGAACTAAAAAGAATTATGATAAAATAAATACATGTCTAATAGGATTTTAAATAAGTTATTAATAAGTATAATTTCATATTCCAGGAGCTTAAGTTCGAGAGAAGAACACGTTTGGAGTTAAGGTAAGGGTTTTTCACCTGAACTTCCATTTTCATTCGGGTTACTTTTATTCTCTAAATTCCTCGATGAAATTATTATGTATTGTTATGTACTCCTAATAAATTAAGTGTTAGTATTATATATATGTAAACCAACCATAATACTTCCTTATTCTAGGGATAGTTGCACGTTTTAAAAGGAACTTTCAAAATTGTTTCCAAAATAGAAGCCCGATTCAAGAGAATTTCTCCAATTCATATCTATTTACAAGGGCACTATATAATATGTTTTTTGAAACAATTATCTTTATAAAAATACTCATTTTATTATGAAAATACTAGCTTACTTCACTTATGTTTTTATACAAATATTTTCCAAAAGAACTCTTCTTTTCAAAATAAAAGAGTATTTATCTCAAAATTGCTTAATGATTTTATAAGAGTGTTTTCGTTCAATACTCGTGTTTATTACATGGTATTATTGGGTTTAATAATTTATGAAGTCATATACCATATTTTATTTAATGTTTTACGACTAACTTTATTTTGGATGATCTATCCTAAAACCATTCATCATATTATTCTGAATGGTTAGTGATTATGTTCAATAATTGGTGAAAGTTAGATACATTTCATATGATAGTTTCAATATGAATGTATATGTTGTTTATGTTGATCCCAGATCATATGAGGAATGCATTGGACTTATTATGTGATGGGTGGGCTTGTTATATCCCCTTGATGCATCGGTAGGTCTCATGAGACAAACTATGGTCTTGGCACGAGGCCTTGACAAAATGATTATTTTATGGTCCTAGCACGAGGCTTGGACGGTATGGTTATGATGTCCGGCATATGCACTTCCCTCATTATGAAGCTAGTAATTGAAATTTCATGTGGTTATTCGACTAGTAGAATACCCATGATGATGTTTTATTATGGCATTATTTACTCAGCTCATATTCCTGCCATAATGTGTTTCAAGTTTATTATTAAAGGCATGTGTTTTCAATTATTCATCATGTCTAATGTTTATATTATCTTCCGCTGTATTACTTACTCTTACTGAGCGTTTGAGCCCACCCCTTACTTATGTTTCAATTTCTCAGGACATGAATAAGTAATTTATGAATGACGTGTAATCATAATCTAGGAAACGTGATGTTTCTAGTGGAATAAAATAGTGTTTTGATTCCCTTAATGTTGTAATGATAAACTTATGTATGTAACTTGTTTCTAATAATACTAAACTACTCGGTCTTTTGGGATTTATATTCCTTGTATGTATGCCAACGTAATCAAATAAGGCACCGGCTCTGAGCAACTGGGGTCGGGTCCTTACACATATGTTTTATAACTCATGCATAGATGATGAGAACCAAAGGAATGGAAAAGGATAATTACATAAAACAACATTAGACACACATATCCTATATAATAAAAGAGGTAGGGATGAAACATGGGCCATTATATTTATTTTAATAAAAATTAATTGAAAACTCATGAAATAAAATTAAATTAAATTAACCAACACATAAATAGGTCTGGTCAAAGCTTGTGATCGGCCATACAGATCCAATGATTGTGCATTTAAAACAATGAGTTAACATTCATTTAAATTTTTTCTTCGATAATATAAAATGTGCATGAATTAATCTGATTAATTATTTTATTAATTGATTAATTGATTTTATCTTATTCCATTGAATCATCCTGAAACTCCCATCTATTATGAAAATAAAATAAATAATTTTAATTTATTTAATAAATAGTACACAGCTTTGTACTTGGAAGAAACTCGACGAGTACCTGTCTAAACTACTCAACATGGTTCTAATTATATACAATGCACTGATACAATATATTGTATGTTTGGAATGTGTCATAATTTCATGGTGTGTACTACCAAATTATTTTTTCATAGAATACATGAATATTATGTTGCCTATAAAATTTAATGTTTTGATTCTTTAGTATGAAATGATCATACATCAATTGTAGCTTTGAATATTATACAGAATTAATTAAGAATTTAATATAATATAAAATCTAATGATCAGTGTGTACTACCAATTTAATGACCCATGAAACTCAAGTTGATGAGGTTTAATAGATTAATTAATTAAAATTAATATTTCTACATAAATAGGTAAAGTTCACAACATGTGCAAGCTGGAAAAACAACATGTACTTCACTTAGTCAGATAACTGTGGTATAGGCCCAGGGACTTTATGTGTACTTATTGCTGAAATTTATGAAGTACATGGAATATATAAAGGAAATGTGATTTTTACATCAAGTTAAATGTATTCTAGTCTTTATGCATCATGTATTAAATATAGATAGTGTATTAATACGAAATGTGTCGACCCCATGTTTTCCACCTTGAAAACATATGGACTACATGGAATATAGGAAATCTAAATGGAGTGTAGTATGAAAAATTCATGTTATACCCTAGTCAGTTAACATGAAATGTATTTAATGAACATGGTGTGTATTCATTACATGATGACCTAGAGTCCATGCAAGTGTCCTAGTGTAATGAACAAGGGTACATGACAAGTGATAATGGAGTACACACCATGTAACCTGTCATTATCTGACCATAATTCTTGGTGACTCTAGATGGATTCTTCATATGATTTCATCATTAATTATTAACCAATCTTGGTTATATGAGCAAGACATGAAGAGGAAGAAAAAGATATTTTGACAATGTATCAAGAATGAATTAAAACCTAAAATGAAATTTACCTTTTAAATGAATAATAATTAATTAATTAATTAATAATTATAATTTTGAATATGAATTCCCTAATACCACTCGTTGGTTTTGGGTGTAGTGGAATCACGTATCAGGTTCAATCCCAACTCAGAAATTATTGGGTTTAATGGATCATTCGCATATTGTACAAGACATAAACATCATGATCAATGAAATTTTTCCAAAGAATATTGAAAAATAAGGCTAATGGAACCAAGAGAATATATTTTCAAATTAAATTTATAATTAATTTAAATATATCAGAAGAAATAATGCCTTGGTCTTGAGATCATTCTTCGATGAAGATGTTGATCATATGTATAACATCCTCACTTTATTTCAATATATGAGATGTCGGGGTTATTAAATCTTTCAATCCTATTTTTTTTCTTCTCTCATATGGTTTGTTAAGAAGTTGGTTTTTAATGGATGGGTTTCAGGAACCTAAGGGTGGAATATTGGTGAGAGGCTTCACCTTGGGGTGGCTAGAAAATAGCCACTAGCTCACCAGAGGAACCCACCGACTAGTCAGAAGGGTTCCAATAGTTCTACAGAATTCTGTAGAACCCACTAACCATTTAGTGGTGCTGGAAGAACCCAAGTGGTTTTTTTAGGCACACTAGCCTATTGATGGTAATACCATCTCACCATTGATGCCCACTGGGGTACCGATGCACCTAGTCCAAGGGTGGAATTAATGTTCCCTATGACTTTTAATTTCCACTACTTTTTTACCTCCTTTAACACCCAATTCTAACCCAGTTTCACCTATTCTGAATTTTAGACCTCTCCCCTTATATCTATTCTCTCCCATTATTCTCACCTTTCCTCTCCACCATTTGGATGATCTGGTGATGTTGGAATAGTGAGTTTTTTTTAAATATACTTCAAATTATTCTTCTTCCTTGTGATATGTGAATAGATCCATGTAGAATATATGAATCCATTTAACATTCAATGGTGTTTTATTCCTCTCTTCATATAATAGTTTTGGATCTATCAAGTTTTTTTCATTCCTTGATAAAATCAATATATACCATCAAATATAGACGTTTTATGGGTAATTTCTCATTGATCGTCTTTCTAAACCTATTCTTGATGGTGGATTAATGATAGAAACATATTTTGTCAATGAATATTTGGTAGATTAGTGGACATATTGGTGTGTTGATGACAACCCCCTTGAATATAGATTAATTCTCAAGAATGGTGGACGTTTTAGGGTAATTCATCATAGATTTATCATCTTGATATTTTCTTCTCCTTGATTATCATCTTGGACTTATTTTACAATGAATGTTTTAAGTTAGATTGATGATCATTGGATTGACCTGAGGCTCTCTTTTAGAATTTATAAATAATTTATGATATATTATTGAATCAATAATGGATACGATGAATTAGAGACCTCTCCTCATACATACCTAAAAAAAATTTCCATTGATGAACTCCTTAAGGTATTTGATTCTATAACCACCCTTCTTGACTTATAATCCTATTGAGTCTCCATTTTAAACTTCCTTCTTGACAAACTAGAACTTGAGTTAGGCATCCTTGAAGTGTAAGACCATTCTCCATGGGTGTGTGATGTGTTTGTTATTTGATCCTTGACGAAACTTATAGTTATTCATCAAAAACCTTGAGGTAGGAAGTTCCTTACATTTTTAGTCCTTCATATACTCTTGTTACTTGATTCATGATGTGTTATCATATATTATTATCCATGTCTGATTTTGTTTGATTGTGGGTGTGTGTGTATCCCATGATACCCATATATGATCCTTTTTTCCATGCTCGATGTTAATTACATGTTGTTATATATTGTTACTATATACTCATGATGACATGTTACACTTGTATTATTATGATCTAACTTGTCATGTGTGTTACCATGTCATTGAAGGTTTTGTTCTTGGTAATATTAATGAGTGAACTGTCTTTGTATGATTACCCCTTAGAGGGGGGGTGTTCATGAAATGTGACGATGGAAATGGTTATGGTGGACCCATACACTGGGTAGGAGCGTGACGGCTTTGCATCTCGTATGGAACTCGATGCCTTGAGGATACCGAGGATTGTGTCAGAATACAATACCTTGTGGATACCATGTAGCATGTCCAATCAATTCTTTTAGGATGTTGAGTGACATGTCACCAGCCTTTTGGCTAGTTTCTTGATTATTTTATGACATATTGATTATCCTTCTAGCATAGAGATGAAGCATGTATGACTGGGAATCATGGTGTCTTGGTTATCACACTGGTACTTGGTATATGTGTTATTATGCCTTTTTTTGAATTTATTATTATCATGTCATGCACCTATTATACATTTGCACACTTGTTAAGGACACATTGGTGGTGTCCTACTGAGTTTTATTACTCACACCATACACATGAATCTTGATGAAAGTGTAGATTTGATGTATAGAGATCTAATAAGGGGAAAGGGACCTGTGGAAAATAGATGATTCAGGGACCTTGGAGATGGGAGAGGTACCAAAACATACTCTAGAGCCCTGCACTATTACTCTGTTTTGGCTTTCCATGTAAGGAGACCATTTATTTATTTATTATAGAACATTTTTTCCCTTTGATATTATTTATCTCCATTGTGTTTACTTTGAGTTTTTATATTTTATTTATATTATTGGTTAAAGGGTATGATACAAAGGTTATAGTCTCCCCATAGATGGAATTCAGACCCTCACTGCTAGTCGGTAGTCTCTTTCATACAGGGAGGAATGCATGAGGTCTTTGGGATCTTTGACTTAGACCCAGTGATTCAGGTTTGTATGTTACAAAATAGAAACAGAGAACCATTTCTTTCTTTTCTTTTGGACTAACCTAGGACATGGTAGAAATAATATTTTTGTATGTGACTTGGGTAGGGGAGTTTCCCTATTCCTGAATAGATTGTGTGTAATGGACCATTGACATACCATTGATGATATTATTGTTAAAATGTTACATAATTTAGGTGTGTTCATGCATCATAAGTAGGCACATAGGATAAAATTCCATATATATACCTATTGTGCACTGCATACTAGTTATTTAATTTAATACCTTGATTGTGATATCTGTTCAAGATACACTTGTATTCTCTGACTATGAGATATATCTATTTGTCATTATATTATGATATATCTATTGTAATTAATTAGTTTAACCAGATAATTCTGATATGTTTTAGTATATATATATGACTAGGACTAACATGCAGGGATAGAGACTTTGGTTAGTGATAAGAGGGATATACCTTGGGTTAAGTGTAGAATCATATGAGAACCTTATGTGAACCCATAGACTGATTAGGATTTTCTATAATTAATTTAGTTTTTTTAAATGTTTCCTTCAAGTTTTAGAAGATACTACCCCAAAGGAGACTGATGGGACCACCAACTGATGTGGGTCAGGATGCTCCCACTAAGAAGGATATAAGAACCTGGTTTTTCTATGAGGTATTATTCCTTTAAATTTAAGTCTTTTTTACCTATTATAGATGCCTAATGAGGCCACATAAGTTTTGGGGGTGATTGGGGCTTCTTCATAGCTCAAAAACCCAGCCGGTGGAAGAAACCACTAGGCCGCATAGTTAGTAGAAACTGTGCGACCCAACCCTCATGGTTTCTTCTAAACATGTGGGGCATTTAAAAGTGGGTAAGAATGGTTCATGTATTTCCCTAACTGTGCACCCAGGGCCTCAACCTATTCAGATGGTGTACATTTTTTAGCAGATCCATATAGCACGGTTGATGCACAATTTCTCAAACTGTATGGCCAAACCATACGGAGTCCCTCCTTAGACAGTGGTAGGTGCACGGTTGGTGAATGGTTTGGACAACCATGTGGACAAACCATGAGACCCTATAATTTTTAGGTAAAATTATGATTTATCTCTTAAGAATCTATTAAATTACCCATCCTTATTCTTTTCTCATTCCAATGGACAGGATGCCCTCTTCTCACTTGATGTAGCTCCCAAACCCCTCTTCATAGCTTTTGATCCCATTTCATCATCCAAGATTAGATTCAATATTTATTCATATCATTGGATGTACTTTGGTAAGTGATTGATTCCTTTATATCTTTTCATAATTTTCCTTCCCCTCGACAATGCTATTTTGATGCAAGATCATATACCCTATTTTTAGAGCATTGATCTATTCTTCCATTTTCTCTCGACCTAGGATAAACTAAGGGAAAATAATGGATCAGCAGAGTGCTAAAAACCTGAGGTAGGTGGTCTATGACTCATCCTTCAAATTCTCTCCATTTTATAAATTGTCGTCGTTGTGCGCTAATCTATTTAATCAGGTGTTGCCTCCAAAATTCATATTCCATGCTTATAATCAATGTTCTCATATTCTAGATCCCTACCTGTACATGATATTCATTCCATTAAAGGTTTTGAACTCAATTCCAAACACTCTAAGTAGGGTTCTCCCTTAATTATGCATTGGTAACCCAAGTGGGTTAATTTGAGACACCATTTGGGTGTGTGGCTTGACCCTATTAATGGTAAGCCCGCTTTAATTAAATGAATTATGAATTTTTAATGGATGGAACATGCATATTTAATACCTTTATCACCTGACCCTTCTAAGGTAAGTTCTTCAATTTAATAAGTGAATCTTAAATTGTTTAATGGAAAGAATGTTTATAGATATCACTTTTCCTAATTTATTATAATTGAATTACATATGGTTTCATGTCCATAGCTTGCCTTGTCATGCTAAATTAAAGGTAAAGGAATGAACCAATTAAATGATTAAGTAATTAAAGTACTAAATGGTTGCATGTCCTCATTATACCTTGTCACATTAATGAAAGGTAATGGAATGAACCAATTGATTTATTGAAAGGAATGGGTATTACATGGAATTAAATGAATTATGAATTATGTATAAGGTTATTATTACATATGGACATTTTTATATTTATAGGAATGGTTAGACTTGATCCAATCTTGGTTTCTTAAGGGAATTCCTTGAGCACTCAGAGGATTCAATTCTGATTCATTGAACTAATTTATAAGGGAGATACCCACCTTAGAACTTGCTCTTTCTATGAGTATGTGAATGCATCAGCATAGTATTGACGATTCACCAGATATCATTTAATAATTATTAGTATTCCTTAGATACACTCCTTGGATTCAGCTTGATGTATTTGGACACATGGCACCATGGATTCACCCCATTGGGACCAGTCATGCTTAGCCCATACTTACCTTGGATGGGATCCTTGGACTCAGTTAGAATTATTTACATTAGTATGACTTGGGTGATTCCCCTTGGATTAAACTCAAACCCGTTTACTACCAAACTGCATGAGTTACTATTATGAGTTGGCTGACCCTTGTGGTCAAGGATGCCTTGGTTATACCTTGGTTCCTATTTTAATATTATCATGATATATTGTCGCTGTTTTTTACACCTCATGTGACTTATCTATATAAACTAAACTTAAATGGATTAATTAAATGATCTCATGTTCAAAGAAATTACTAACTGAGGATGAATTAAGTATGATTTACTATTTATTTATACTTCTTTACATTTATATATATACCTTCAAACTATTTTATTTTATATTCATAGACTGAATTCTATAGACAATATTGGTGGTGGACTGCTAAGATTTATCTAGCACCCTATCCGGGCTACCATTGGTATCTTCAAAGATTATATGTATGCAGGTGTTGATAAGGTTAAGTATCCTACTTTGGAAACCTTACATTCTTCTTTTCTTTAGAATGGGAGCTTGGTAGTATATGACTAATCCAATGCTCAGGATGCTGGATAGTTTTTGGATTCTTTTTGGTTCTTTTGTATATTATAAATTTCATGTTGTTGTGTATACCTATTTTATAGTTTTTATAGAGACATAAAATTACATAATCATATTTTAGATATGATATTGTTCATATTTTAAGTATTTTTATCTATTTATTGGTTGTTTATTATCACTTCCACTGAGTTATTCATTATTATTGTTCTTCTACTATTTTATCTGCTTATTACACTGATGTGATCCAATATAACATGAGTTCATAGTCTCCTTAAAAACACACCCTAGGACCTCACTACTGGTTAGTAGCCTCTCGTATATGGGGAGGCATGCTTGAGTCCTTTTGGCTCACCATCTTGAGGCACCTTTGAGTGGAACCTGGATCGGGACGTCACAAAGTGGTATCAAAGAAATTTTCTTTTCTTTTATATTATTGTTTGAAAATATAGATTGGAGATTAAAAATATATTAGAACTTGGTTATAATTCATTCCTAAGAGTATTTAACCCACATTCTAGGTAAATACCAAGTTTTTTGGGAATGGTAAATTATTGTTATGTATTTCACTTATTACAGTTGATATACTTTCACCATTAGGTGATGAACATGAATTTTGGTATTCGATATGATTTATGGATATTTACTTTGGCCTGATATGGAAAGGATAATTGTTACATGCATCATTATAACACCTATAACTCACATTCCATGCATATTCCATGCCATATAGGTGCATTTGTTTCTTGAATTGCCTGTGCTGCTTGTGATTGTTTAGTGAGCCATGGTTGTTATATATTCCTATGCTACTAACATATTCTATAGAATGGGGAATTGGTTATTTAAAGTGGAAACATAAATCTAAATATTTATTTCTTATATAGGTTGATGGTGGAATCTTAAATAGTTAATTTCTACCCATTTCAGCTATATACCTCTGGTTACATGAGATGCTCTTTGGTTGTGATTGATTGAATACCAGTTTCAATTAATGAGGTGTATGGGCCCTTGTGGATTGGAATGGGTAATTAACCAAATCATACCATCGTATATTACCCATTATATTTTGAGACTAAATGTAGAGGGTATTAAATGAAATTAAATGGGTGTATCTTTCAGTTATAAAGTGTATGGGCCTTTATTAGTTGGGAATGAAAATCTATTTGATCAATCCTTTTTATGTGTATAAAAGAAAATACAAACTTAAAAATATAAATCTTGACTTAATTAAATGAAATGGTTTCTATTAAATTAATAGTAAAATTTTAATTGACCCCTCACCTACTAGAAACGTAGTAAATTAAACTTGAATATTTACCAATACCCTACCCTTATAAGCGAGTAGTTAGTGTATTACCTTAGGTAGGGTGCCCTTATTTTGGTGATATGATTCCTCTAGTGCTTTTATCTTCTCTTAAATCCTATTATGAGGCGTGTTCTTGAAAATTTTAGAGCTATGCCACCATGACGCCCTCCAGTCATGCACCAGGAGGGTAGCGATAACCATGCTCCAAAGGTGGTGGGCCCTAAGCCACTAGTGATTCCTCCTATAGTTCCACATGAGAAACCACTTTATATACCTAAACTGAGAATTGATGCTCAATTTCAAGTGGTTTTTCTATGTCTAATACAGTATATATAGGGTGTTTCATAACCTGCACTTACTATGGCTGATCTGACTCATGATTTTTAACACTGACATCCTCCCATCTTTTTGAGGGATGGAATTCCACAGGATGCTAAGTCTTGTCTTGAGGAAACTCTTTCTATCTTAGAGAATATGAAGACACCTTCATAGATGAGTTTCAATATTGTAGCTTACATGCTTCATGATTCTATCAAGTGTTGGTGGGATGTGATTACTTAGGCTAGTCATCATTGGGGCATGATATGGACAGACTTCTAGACTTCCTTCTATGATTACTTTTTCCGTCAAACATTGAGAGTTGACTGAGTTAGAGAGTTTATGTACCTGGAGTAAGGTAAAATGTCTATTGTGGACTATTCAGTGTGTTTCACTGAGTTGAAATGATTTTCATTGATCCTAGCTAGTGATGATCTATCACGAACATGATGTTTTTAGTATGGTCTTAAGTATTCCATCTTCTCATGGGTGAATGTATTTTTCTTACCTATCTTTTCTGAGATCTTAAATCAGTATTTTATCATTGAGAAATACCTAAGAGAAGACGATGATATTAGGCACATAGGTTCAGTGCTGAGGTATCGTGGTAGTTATTCTAGTAGCACGAAGCATAACCTTGAGGTTTCTCATCAATAAAGTGGCAGCTAGAGTATCCACACTAGAAGCTCAATTGTATGCCATCAGTGTGGAAAAAAGTGGATTCTGAAGCCTCAGTGTGATAAAGACCCTATTGCAGGACATGATTGTGTCCTCATGGGATATCTTTAGATATTATTTTAGTCCTTTCCACCTACTTCTAGTGGAAGAGGATCCGCACTAGCTCCACCTTCAGGGGTAGGAGTTATGTCAAGTCAGGAAAGTAGTTGGATTAGGACTGACAGAACAGGCCAAAGAGAAGGTCATGTTCATGGTAGTCAGAATTCTGATTATTAGTTTCAGCATAGTGGGCCTACTCAGGGTAGTCCAACTATAGTACAGGGTCGTGTATCAGGTTAGTTTCATGCCTTATAGCTGATTCCTAAGGATAAGAGTGTAGAACCATCTATAGTACGAGGCATTATTATAATATCCTTTACTATCATATATTATTTATTCGATATAGGTGTTTCTCACTCCTTTATATCCTTATTTACCATGGAAAGTCTCAGGCTGAAAATTCAGTACTCTTTTGGTGTGATGAACTTAGATACATTGTTGGGTGTATGGTCTGAGGGCATATGGAAATGTAGGGACTGCCCCCTTAAGGTAGACAATTATCCCTTCTTATGGGACCTCTTTTTACTCGAGATGATAAGCTTCAATGTCATTCTTAGGATGGATTGGTTGGTTACATATCACAAATATATTGACTTCTATCACCATAGGGTTTCATTTACATCACTAAAGGGAAGAATTTATCTTCACAAGGGTGAGTGGGATTTCAAGACTGGTAGAACTAGACCAGAGCATCATGGGATAGGTGAAGGGACTACCCATATTTCTAGTCTTTTCATGGAGGATCAAGGTTTACCTAAAATATATTTTCCTTCCTTAGTATATCTTTTCCAGGATATCTTTCCCAACAGTTTTTATAGATTACCTCCTGATAGATAGGTAGATTTTATGATTTATTTCATTCCAGGAGTAGCTTTAATGTCCATTCCTCCATATAGTATAGAACCAACTAAGATCTAGGAGCACAAGTATAAAGACCCGCACTTATTTCATACAGAATCTTGAATTTATTCAAGAAAACAATTCCTTTTACATTGAGGATCTTTTCAAGTTTAGAGCTTTAGAGAAATAAGACAAAACATTCATAACATTACACATTGTTACATAGTGGATACCATAAAATCAGTTTCAATTTTCCTTAGAATATAAAACATTAAAACTTAAAACAAGACTCCTTGACAATTCTTCAACATTTAACATGTCTTCCTTCCTTGTATTACTCATCCATTAACCTATGAAAAATCATTTAAAAACTTGGGATGAGCACAAAAGCTCAGTAAGTTATGAAAAAGAAGGAAAAATCACATTAGTCCATGAATACGCATGACGTATGAAAACATTTTCAAAAGACATGATTTCCACCCATAAATACTTACTTTGTGTAACATGAGATTTACACAAGATCCACACCAAACATAATTATAATCATAGAGGTATCTTGTGGAATTAATTACATAATCTTGTAACCATCTTGGCTACCTTAAAATTTGTAACCCTCACGGCTACCATACTTTGTGTAACCATTGCAGTTACACGTGGAGTAACCATACGGCCGACCTCCAACTTACTCATACCCAATGAATTGGAGGGAAATATAGGTCCCACCATTCATCATAAAAAATGCCCAATAACCAAAACATAATCATACAACATAAATAATAGCATAAAAACATTGCTTTTGAATATTGTAAAACAGAATTTTAAAAGGGGATTTTAGAAGAAAAGTCCCTTATAAACATCATATACTTGAAGTGAGACTTAATAGAGTGGATGGAATATGTATATACTCTGTAAATACACATAATGAAACATAATATAAACATAACCCATCACACAAACAATTTAAATAGCACATAAATAATAAAGTAGAAGGTTAACCCAAAGAATGGAAATTGGGTTAAGAATTCCCTTACCTTGGGCTTGTCTTACTTCAAAATTGTTTAAACCTCCTGTATAATGGTTAAAAGAGTGTTATTAGTATTTTAAAGAAACATGTTCATGTTTATAAAATCTTATATGGTCATTTCATAACCTCATTTCACCCCTTAATTGTTAGTATTTTGTTCCTTGCATTATTTTGGGTGAGTTCTTTTGTGATTTTCACAATCGGTTCATGATGAATCGTTCTTGTTGATTGGAAGTGAAACTCCAGAATTGGAATGGAGTAGTTTTTACATATTTCCAGTACCATAAATTATACCATTTATCACTTTGATGCTTTATATGATGATGATTCATAAGTTAAAACATTAATTATGTTCGTTTAGATCATTTAAGTGGTTCTTTGATAATTACAACCTCATTTAGTCTTATAAATTTGAATCATGAGTACGAAAGAATTCCAGAACCTTATGTGAGTTATAAAACATATATTATAACTTGGTTCAACCATATAAATGGTTTCATGACCAGACTTGAAATAATTAATGGAAATTGAAAATACATCGTCCACGATATCGGTAATTCGACACAAATGGACAATGTTTTTCTTGATTCTTTAAATAAGTGGAAGAGGAGAAGAATACTGATGAGGAATTTTCCATAATCATGATAAAATAATGAATATACATGATTCTGTAGATTTCATTCCTCTTGGATAAGAGGGAGTGAGGAAAGAAGAAAAACGAATCATGAAATAAAAGAAAATCTTGAGAAATTTCTCACGAAAATTCGGCAGCCTAACGGCGTCTCTTAAAATTTCATAAAAACAAGATTGATGAGAGGAATGGAATATATAATCATTAATAAAAGATATGGACAGTAAGGGGGGAATATTTAATGAAATATCCCAACATAAGACAAAGGTAATGGAAGATAATAACAAAAAAAATGAAAGAAAAGAAAGAAAATAAAAGAGGTTGTTTACCTCTTGATCTCTTCTCCTTGAGATCCTTCTTAAGGGCTTTGATTTTAGTCTTTTGGTGAGACCAGAAGCTCTAGGACGTGGGGAAGAAGATTTTGGAGGAAATTTGGCAGAAATTAGACAATTCTCAAGGCTTGAGAGGTGTGGGAGGAAGAGGGGAGTGAGGGTGATATTTATAGTGGAGGAGGGGAGGTATTTTAGATTATTTTAATTATTATTATAATATTTTTATCAAGACTATGAATAATCTCAAATAAAGTGACCCTAAATAGTGAAAATATCATGTGATTTCGAATCAAGTGGCCTTGCATCACTTATGATGTCATAAATAGTGCATTTTTACTGATAAATTGATTATACGGTATTTTATCGTATTTCACTATTCACCGAAAATTCAAGAGTTTCAGAAAAATACCAAAAATTTACCCCAACCATTTTTCGACGTGTAGAATTCAAAAATTAACTCCATTTTTCAAAAATAATTTTCTAAATATTATTAATTTAATTCTTAAATAAGGTCACAGTTAATTCGAAAAATAACAATATTGAAGTGCAATTAGTTTTATGTGACATTGGAAAATTAATTAAGATCCCATTATCCTATCGCCTTGGGAAAATAAAATATTATTATTATTTACTATTAATGAGGTCATATTAATATTCATATTACTATTCATATTACTATTCATAAGGGCATGTTACTATTCACCAAAAAACAAGTTTGTTTCATCAGACTCTAAATAACATACTGAACACAATTGTAGATGACAGTTTCTTGAAATTCAAAACATAGGAGAAATAAAATTATGTTTAAAGGATACTTATAAATATATACCTTAAACAAAATTTCAAGCATTTTCAATTTATTTTTAGAAAATCTTGGGATGTTACAACAAGAGACAGTTGGAGGATCTGGAGTCTAAAGTATTTATCAGACCCAATACTTCATCTTGGGGTTTACCCATTATTTTCACCAAGAAGATGAATGAGACCCTTAGAATATACATGTATTATCAAAATTTGAACCAAATTATAGTTAAGAACCTATATCCACTTCCACATATAGATGATCTCTTTAACTAGCTCTGAGGAGCTAGGGTATTCTTGAAGATTGACCTAAGATTAGGCTATCATTATGTGTGAGTCGGGCCTTTAGACATGCCTCATATAGATTTTCACAACAGGTATAGTCTTTATGAGTATCTTGTTATGTCTTTTAGTCTTATTAATGTTCCTATTATTTTTATGGATTTGATTAATAGGATTTTACACCCCTATTTGGATTCTTTTTTCATGGTTTTTATGGATGAAATCTTGGTGTATTCTCATACTTGGAGAGACCATGCTAAACATATTGAGATCATTTTGAATACACTGAGAGATAATCATCTTTATAAAAATATTGATAAGTTACACTTATGGATTGAAAATTTTCACTTATTGGTCTATATTATCTTGGAATCATGAGTATCGGTTGACCTAGAAAGGTGAGTGTTGTTGTTTCCTAGGAGCATCCCAAGAACATTTTTGATATATGGAGTTTATTAGGGATGGTTTGATACTATAATAATTTCATATAGGACTTATCACACCTTGTTACACCTTTTAATAGTATTTCTAACAAGTGTGTGAAGTTCCTGTGATCAAAATTATGCAAGAAGGACTTTTAGGAGCTGAAAGGAAGGGTTACTTCAACACTGATTCTGATTTTTCCAGAGCTTGGTAGAGTCTATGAAGTGTTTTATAATTCATTAGGAATCAGACTGGGTTAAGTACTAATTCATTGTGTATAGGTATCTCTAGTTGATACATCATGAGCATAATTACCTGATGAATGACCTTGATCTAGCAGCAGTCGTTCATGTCTTTCATTATTAGAAACACAATTTGATGGGTGATAACTTTGTGGTATATATAGACCAAAATAGCCTCAAATATATCTTTATGTAGTGTGAATTGAATCTAAAATAGGTAATATCGGTCGAATATCTTCATTCCTTCAACTTTGAGCTTTCCTGTATTCTTAGAAAGGGAAATTTGGTAGTGGATGTGCTGAGTTAGAAAACTCAGGCACAAGATGTACAGGAATCTAGTAATAAATGGAAATTGATGGACCTCTTCTTCGAGATACATCTAAAATTTCATGATATTCAGGAGTAATATAATCTTATAGACATTATAGTTACCTCTTCACTCCTTGATAGGGTAAATATCATGTGGTTTTCAGATTTTGAAGGCAAGGTTCTTTGGGAGAGTATTTATAGAGAGGAACCTCCTTCAAATTGTCCTATTAATGGAGACGACATCCTACATATGCATGGGCATGTCAAGGATCCTACAGATATGAGAGAGGAACTAATGAAAGAGGCCCACACTTATCAGTGGTAAGTTTATATAGGAATATTTAATATGTATCAAGATATGTGATTCCATTATTGGTGGTCTGGGATGAAATGTAAGATAGTAGGTTTTATCTCTAGATGTTCCACCTGTCAGTATGTGAAGGAAGAGCACCAGTGGCCTTATATCTTGTTACATACATTTCCAATCCCAAAATGGAAATGGGAAGATGTTTCTATGTAATTTTTGTTGGATTATCAAGGTCACCTCAAGTTACTGATGCAATTTGGGTAATCATGGATCAACTGACTAAAGTATCCCACTTTATTTCTATCCAAGTGGCTTTCTCAGTTGATGAGATAAGAAAATTGTATGTCTATGAGATCATACGTCTACACAGTGTCCCTCATACTATCATTTTAAATAGGGACTCTCATTTCACATTGAGGTTCTAGCAGGGTTTATAGAGATCTATGGGTACACAAGTGCTACTAAGTAGAGATTTTCACCCTTATACTGATGGCTAGTCAAAACGGACGATACAACTATTAGAGGACATTCTTTGAGCATGTGTCCTTAATTTTAATGATTCTTAGGAGAATCATATCCCTATCACTGAGTTCACTTATAATAATATCTTCCAGGAGTTGATTTAGATGGATCCATATGAGATCTTGTATGGTAGGTTGTGTCGTTCACCCCTATGATGGTTAGAGGAAGGAGAGGTAGTGTTACAAGGTCCTCATCTCATGAAGGAGACTTCGGAGTAGGTTCATCTGATCAGGAAGCGTATGTATACTACTTAGTCCAAATATAAATATTATGCTGATTGTCATTGATAACCTTTGGAGTTCAAGGTTAGGGATTATGTTTTCTTACAGGTATCACCCAAACTTGGGCATAGACATATACAGAGGCAAGGGAAGTTTTCACCTTTCTTTTTCAGCCCTTTTGTGATCTTAGAGAGAGTTAGGCCAATAGCCTATCAGTTGTTATTAACTTATAGGTACCATTACATGCATGAAATATTCCATGTATCACATCTTCACTATTATCATGTCGACCCATCTCATACTGTTGATACCAAGGAGGTTTAGTTGGATGTTGATTTTGAGGAGTATCCCATACGCATCATTGACTGAAACACAAAGGCTCTCTGAGTCCTATTTGTGCCTATAGAATGAGTGTTATGTTTGCATGGCTGTGTACAGGATGAGACCTAATAGAAGGAGGTCGATGTACATTCTCAGTGGATATAATTGTTCTCAGATAGTGTTTCACCACCCTTGGAAGGTGAAATTAGGGACGAGTTCCTTTAAGGGGGGAATACTGTAAGAACCCAATTTTTCTATGTTGTATGGATCCTTTAAATTTCAGTACAATTTTTTTTGGACCTGGTATAAATGCCTAATGAGGTCACAGAATTTTCAGGGGGGGTTTACAAGGCTTGTTCAGAGCTCGAAACCCCATCCAGTGGAAGAAACCATTGGGTTTCATGGTTAGTAGAAACTATGTGACCCAGCCTGCATAGTTTTTTCTAACCGTGCAGGGAGTTTCAAAGGGAGGAAGAAGAGTGCACAACTTTCCCCAACTATGCACCCAGGGATGCACGCCCATGCGGATGGTCTAAAGTTTTTAGCAGAGCCATATAGCACAGTTGGTGGGTAGTTTCTCAAACCATGTGTCCAAACCATGCAGATTCCTTCCTTAAACAGTGGGAGGCACATGATTGGTGCATGGTTTGGCCAACCGTGCAACTAAACTATGTGACCCTTTAATTTTTGGATAAAATTACTATTCCATCCTTAAAATCTATTAACATACCCCACCTTCTCCTTTTCTCATTTTTGCATATAGGAGGCCCTCTTCTCACCTGATGTTTCTCCCAAACCCCTCTTCGTATATTTTGACCATGTTTTGTTATCTGAACTCATATTTTATCCCCATTCATCTTGTTTGATGTGCACCAATAAGTGATTAATTCCATTATCTCCTCTCATCGTTTTTATTCCCATCAATGATTCTATTTTTATGCAGGATCATATGCCCTATTTTTAGGGCATCAAAACATTCTTAAATTTTCTCTTAATCCAGGCCAAAATAAGGGCCAATACTGGATGAGGATAGGGCTACAATCCTAAGGTGGGTGTTCTATAACTCATCCATAAAATTCTCACCATTTTATAAAAAAATTTATTGTGAACACACTGATTTCATCAGGCGTTGCCTCTAAAATTAATATTACATACTTATAATCAATGTGATCATATTCTAGATACCTACATATACATGATATTCATGTAATTGGAGGTTCTGACCTCAACTCAAACCACCCCAAGTAGGGTTCTCCCTTAAATATTATTTGGTAACCCAATTGGGTTAATTTGAGACATTGTTCGGGTGTGTGTCTTAACCTTGCTAATGGTAGTCCCTCTTAAATTAAATGAATTTTGAATTGTCAATGGTTGGAACATATATATTTAATACCTTTATCACTCGACCTATAACATCCCACCACTCCTCATTGGCTTTATAAGGTGATGGAATGTTACTTGGCCTTAGGTGACATCCCCAAGATGCTAAAGGCTGGAAATAAATTCCAAGGGATTCATTAACATATGGAGGATGATTTTCCCTCTAAAAATAAAACAACCAAAACCAACATACCATAAACAAACTACCACTCAATGATGCATGAAACTATTTTAATACAAATCAAAGTAATACAAAAGGAAACATTAACAACTACACCATAACCAAACTATATTAGAGTACAAAGAGGAAGACGAAACCAACAAAGGTCAAAGACTCCAAGACACCAACTCCACATATCCCAACATGATCCAATATCCAACTCTACAATAAATTCCCAAGGTATCATTCATCATCACTAAATAAATGAGATACCTTACCTTTACCTGTGTCTTGATAAACAATATATGTAAATGCACCAAAGTTCCTAAGTAGGGGGTGAGTATAAAACTCAATAGGTTTTCCCCAAATGAATTCCCTGCTCACACCACTAGGATAGAACATGTTATCACATTAATATATAAAATAATTTATATAAAACACTTTAAAAAATTGTCAATCATTTATATCAAAGAAAATCATTTTCTCAATAAAACAGTTTTCATGGAAAACAACCAAACTAGTCCTTCAAACCATTTCACAAATCCATTTGGCATAACCCATTCCAATCCACACATCCACACATTCATGCCCAGGTGATAGTTCCATACTCATTACCATTCTCTTATCAATTTACTAAGTCATCACAATGTAACCATATACCAATTCCTCAATGGCACATAACCCTTCCATAGGGTCACATCAATGAAAATGAACACACACCAACCAATTATGCCAAAACCATTCCAAACCAATTATGAAAAACCATTTCAATAAAAAAAAAATTTATTCAAAACCTTTACAAAAAACCTTTTTTCCATGAATCAAACCAAATAATCATTTTAAAATCATTCAACAAATCACTTTGCACAAAAATTACACAATTTCAAAAACCATCACTAAATAAGGTTTCTACCAATATTTTCATAGATATTTCACAATAATATTCAAGTAATTTAACAAATTTCAAATATATCCTTATATTTTTGGTAATAGGAGTCGATAGTGAAGCCACCTACCTCAGAAACTATGGAAAAAATGAAGAATGGCATGAATTCTTCAACAAAATTAGGTTGAAACTCTAAAAACTCACCTTATATCTCATTATATAACATCAAAATAGGAAAATCTCATCATTATTGGAATAAAATATCATATATATATCCGCAATAGACTAGATATATGAATCCAAAGAGAGGTAAGATGGAGAAACTAAGTAAAAACATTTAATAACAGAGACTTACTAAGGAAACTGGGTTTCAACCCACCAAGAAACACCAATGGGTCACTCCTAGATCAAGAGGAATGGTCTCTATAGCCTTTTTGAAGAGAGAAAACTGATTTAGGGTTGACTTAGGGGGAAAATGAGGTTTAAAGTAAAATTAAAATTAGATCCACAATTTTCGGATCTAATTTTTAGCTGTGCACAGTTATGGCACACAGTTAGGAAAACTATGCGCTAACCGTGCATATGCCTTTGTCCCCAAAAGCATGATTACTTATAGGTGGTTGTACGGTTTGGATAAATCTTGAACTTAACCATGTACCTACCCAGATAAAATTGTCTCACTTTTCACGATTCTCCGTATGATTTTCATGGTTTGTACTAATCATGCTCAAACCATGCACCTTCAGAAAATCTGAAAAAACGTTCTAAAAGTCCTACAAACCGTCCCAAAATTCACCCAAACACTTTATATACTTAAAATAATTAAATAAATTGGTATATACTTGAAACCATGGGTGCTATATTCTCCCCACCATTGGCCTTTCCGTCCCTAGAAAGTGGAAAATTATCATTTCTTGGAAAGTGTTCAGGCCATTACTCAACCATTTCCTTTTCTCATTCCAAAGTTTCTTCCTAAATCTGAAAATGTTTCCACAAAACCCACACTATAGAAATTATTTTATCATGCAAGACTTTCTATTGCCTATCCACAATTTATACTAGCATATGAACCAATGAATCATTTGGCTCTGGGTCAAAATGGTCCCATCGAATCACATGGTCGGGATCAGGCTGATACTTTTTCAACTAAGATACATGAAACACATTGTGCACTACACTACACCATGGTGGAAAATCCAATCTATATGCCACCTCACTAACCCATCCAAGTGTCTCAAAAGGGTCTATGTATTGAGGATATAACTTGCCCTATTTTCTAAAATGATGACGCCCAAGCCTTGGAGAGATTATCAGTAACACATGATCACTCACCTCGAACGACAATGGATGTCAATGATGATCCGCATATTATTTCGGATGACTCTTTGTTGTCTCTATGTGTTTCCTGATCAATGGAATCTTCTCTGTTGTCTCTTGGAAAAATCTCAATCCAACCAGTGAAGTCTCACCTGTTTCCACCCAAAAAAGTAGATAATGAGAAGGATTCCCATACAATGCTTAAAAAGAATTCATATGTGTATCGAGGCTTAATAACTATTGTTATATAAGAACTCCACTAATGGTAAGTGCTCCTCCCATGAGCCACTAAAAACCATTACACAATCCCTAAACATGTCTTCTAAAGTTTGTATTGTCCTTTTGGATTTTTCATTCATCTGAGGGTGATATGCCATACTCATGGTCAACTGAGTCCCAAGGGATTTCTATAAGGATTTACAAAAATGAGATGTAAACCTTAAATCTCTATCTGAAACTATCAAAAATGGTATGACATACATCTTTACCACTTCTTGGATATATATTTTAGTAAATTCCTCCACCGTATGAGATTCATTAATAGGGATGAAATGGTCCAACTTTGTGAGATGATACTCTATCACCCATATGGAATCATGTTTCCAAACCATCCTTGGGAGACATATCACAAAATACATGGAAATATACCCCCATTTACAAACAATGTTAAGTAAATACTGCAATATACCTGTAAGTTGTTGGTGCACTACCTTAACCTACTAAAAAGTTAAGCATCTCAAAAAAAACTCAACCACCATTATATTCATGCCATCCCACCAAAACATTACTTTTAGTTCCTTATAAAACTTCTTTATTTCTGAATGAACATCCCATCTTAAATGGTGGTATGCATGAAGAAGTTTTTCTTGACAATCCATAGGTATGATTATCTAATCTCAAAATCATAAAACTAAACTTCTTTACAGCTTACGTCCCTCAATGGTCTCCCCACCATTAAGTTTTTACCTCATCACAACTCATTAAGAATTAGATTTTTGTGCCTCTTTAACCATATTTACTATATCATGAACCAAATAAACTACAAAGAAAACTGAAACATTGCCTACATTTCTGTTATCACCAACATCAACTACCACTGATCTAAAACCTCTTTTCCAACTAACCATACAACTTCCTTATTAATGCATATTCCACAAAATTTCCTTTACCTATTGTATACATCAAGTCAAATTCAAAAATTTGGAGATAATCAACCCATATTCTTTTTCTTTTATTCAAATCACTTTGTGATAAAATATGTTTCAAGATATTATGATCCATAAACACCATAAATTTATCACCGAAGAGGTAGTGATGCCAAGTCTTCAAATCATGGACTATAGAATCTTACTCCAAATAATGTGTTGGGAAGTTCTTCTCATGAAACAATAACTACCTTGAGCCATAAACAACCACATGATCTCCCTTCAAGATAATTCATCCCAAACCTGATCTTGAAGCATCACAATACACCACGTACCCTTGTCCTAATTCCTAAAAAATCTAGATTTATGCAGATGTAAGGTGAAATTTAAACTCTTGAAAAGACTTATCACATTTATTTTTTTATTGTAATGGAACATTATTCCTTGTCAAAGATATCATGGGTTAATAAATTCATGAAAATTCATGGAGAAAACTTTGATAATAACCAGCTAATCCAAGGAAACTACATATCTCAAAGACATTATTTGGTGGTTTCCAAGAGATAACAGCTTCTATATTTTATGGATCCATAGAAATACCTCTTTCAGAGATAACATGACCAAGGAAATCTACCTATTGTATCCAAAAATTACACTTTGATAAATTGTCATAGAAACTATGATCTTTGAAAATTCTCAACATTGTCTCCAAGTGTTGCTCATGCTCATCACTTGTACTTGAATACACCAACATGACATCCACAAACACCGCCACAAAATAATTCAGATACCTTTGAGATATCTGATTCATAATTCCATAAAGACCACTGGTTCATTCGTAAGACCAAAAGGCATAACCACATACTTTTAATATCCATATCTACTTTTGGAAGTTGTTATTGTAATATCCTCCTTTTAAACCTGCAATTAGTGATATCTTGGTCACAAGTCAATTTTATAGAACCACTTTTCTCCCCTCAATTGATCAAATAGATAATCAATGTGTGGAAGTATATATTGATTCTTTATCATAACTTGGTTAAGCTTATGATAACCCACACACAACTGAAGAGTTTCATCTTCCTTTTTCATAAATAAAATGGGTGCTTCCCACAGACACATGCTAGGCCGAATGAACCCTTTGCATTCTAACTCTTACAAATACACTTTTAATTAACTTAATTATATTGGTTGTATTTGATAAGATATAAGTTATATAGGAATGGTTCCTGAGAGGAGATCTATTGTAAAATTCACTTCTCTTTTGGGTGGAAACCCTAATAAATTTTTAGGAAAATCATCTTGAAACTGATCAACAATTTCCAAAAAACCACTATCCCCGATCTTATCCACCGATACCAAATTAAAAGCTTCCAACTAGTATGAGATTGATTCAACTATTGGTTCTAAAAAAAATTTTACACCTACCCTTACATTCTGGTATTCTCTAAGTAGATGTTTGACACCATAATCAGTTTTAAAACTAACCCTTTAAGTATAAAAATCGATGTGAACTTTGAACATTATCAACCAATCCATACCCAAGATTAGGCCATAGACATACATCTCAAGAAAAGATAAGTCTCATATCATCTCTTCTCCATCAATAATTATAGATCACACTTTACACATAATGGATCGACATTCTCTTTGACCAATAGGAGTTTGAAGTTTCAAAATAGAAGGCATCATCACAACATTTAGACCCAAAATATCAACAACACGATAAGAAATAAATGAATGGGATGAACCTATATCAAAAAATTATTTCATAAGGGTATAATTAAAATGAATCATACCTCTCACCATTGATAGTGCAAATTGATCATCCACAATCATCTTCTCAACTCTATACAATTTCTTACTCGCTACCCTTTGTTCTTTATTGACCTGTTGAGATTTCCCTTAATGAGGAGTCATGGTATTACTAGAATAAAAATGGCTATCTTGGTTTTTATAATAAGAATTATTCTATTGAAATCATCCTATTGAGGCATACAATGTCTGCAAAACATGAGATGTGGCCCAAACAACCGACCATGGGGCACTACAACAATAGCGCTGAAGATTCCCCATCTGGTTTCAATTGTGGCATGCTATAGTTGGTGTTGTAAAATCTATCTTGATGTGATAAAAATATATACATTGGAAACATCCATCTTTAATCTTGAATTTTAGAGGAAGACTTATCTATCCATCCATCTGATTTTTAGTCATCCCACTACCTTAAAAATAGGTGTCCCTATTTCGCTTATTCCCGCCATTTTTCATAGGTATCAACATGATCACTTGTACTATTTAATTATAATTGAATTACATATTTTCTCATGTACTTATACCACCTTTTCATGCTTAATAAAAGTTAAAGTAATAAACTAATTAAATGATTAAGTAATTAAAGTACTAAATGTTTTCATGTTCTTGTTATACCTTGTCACATTAATGAAAGGTAATGGAATGACTTATTGAAATCCATGAGTATTACATGGCCTTATGAATAATGAATTATGTATAAGGTTTATATTTTATATGGAAATTTTTATCTTTATAGGAATGTCCATACTTGATCCATCCATGGATTCCCAATGGAATGCCTTGAGCACTCAGAGGATGCCATTCTGATTCATTGAGCTAGTTTCTAAGAGAGATGCCCACCTTTAAACTTGGTATTTTTATTTGTATGTTAATGCCTCTGTGTAGTACTAATGATTCACTTGATATCATTTCCGGATTATTAATATTTCTTGGATACACTCCTTGGATCCATCTTGATGTCTTGGGACATGTGGCGCCATGGATTCACCCCATTGGGATCAGTCATGCTTAACTCATGCTTACCTTGGACAAGATCCTTAGACATAGTTATAATTTTTTATAGTGGAATACCTTGGGATATTCCCCTTGTATTACACTCAAGCCACTTTACTTCCATACTTCATGAATTAATAATATGAGTTGGCTGACCCCTAAGGTCAAGGATGCCTTGGTTAAACCTTGGATCATCTTTTACTATTATCATGATATATTTTCAGTGATTTATACACCTCATGTAACTTATATATATAATGAATTTAAATTAATTAATTAAATGATTTCATGTTCAGATACATTACCAACTATGGCTAAAGTGGTTATGAGTTACTATTTATTTGTATTACTTTACATTTATATATATACCTGCACATTGTTTCAGTTTATATTCATATATTGGATTGCATAGATGTCGCTGGTGGTAGCCTATATAAATTTATCTCACACCCTATTCAAGCTACCATTGGTACCTAGGAAGATTATATGTATGTAGGTGTTGATAAGGGGAAGCATACCTCTTTAGACACCAAACTTTCTTACTTTCTTTAGGATGGGATATTGGTAGAAGATGAAAAATACAGTGCTCAAGATACTGGATAGTTTTTGTATTTTTTATTTGGTTCTTTTGTATATCATGTATTTCTTGTTTCCATGTATACCTATTTTCTAATTTTTGTAGAGAAATTAAATTACATCATCATATTTTTTATATGATACTTTTCATCTTTTGAGTATTATTATCTATTTCTTGGTTGTTTATGTCTTCTTCTACTGAGATATTCATTGTTATTATGCTTTTTCTATTTAATCTTCTTATTACACCATTGTTCTACACTTTGACATGAGGTAATAGTCTCCCCACAGACACACCTTAGGCCCTCACTGCTATTTGGAAGACTTTGATGTACAGGGAGGCACACTTGATCCCATGTGGCCCACCAGCTCAGGAAACCTTTCAGTGGAACATGGGTTAGGATGTTATAGAGTATTTATTTGTCCTATAGCCTTCTATGCATGAGGGTGTGGTAGAGAACCCTCCCACACCTACTCTAATTGTGTATCCAGTGGTCCCACCTCAGTAGGGGGTCCTTCCGCTTGTTCCTACCTAGGGAAGAAGGGCACTAAGGACCATGGTTGAATACTCTATAAACTTCCATCTCCATTATCCAACAACCTTTTAAAGAAATTGAGGTCCATAAGATATAGATAACAATATAGACATCTTCAAGGGTGTCTTTCACCTCATTGAGAAACCCAAGGATAGGAAGGTGAAGCTGGAAGTATTCATGTTGTTGGGACCTTCCATGAGGTGGTGGGGAATTATGGGAAAGGATGAAATATGTTAGGGTCTCACCTAGGAGGCATTCAATGGTCTATTATTTGAAAAATTATTTTCCAGTATGCTAATGCAAGACCAATTGCAGAAGTTTTTGGATCTACAGTAAGAGTCTATAATGGTATCCACATAATCTACTTGTTTTAATGAGATAATATTTCTTACACATATCTTGTCCAGGAATGAGGCACCAAAGGCCAGGAAGTTTGAGATCGATCTTCATCCTGACATCATATAAAAGGTTTGATGCTTTGACCCAATAAAATTCCTAGAGGTTCTATGCAAGGCCTTAACTATTGAGAAATTATAAGAGGAGGATATAACAGTTGGTATTATTTTACCCTTCGGTACTCAAGAGGTTGGACCTCTTATGGTTGTGGTGATTGTCAGTTTTGGAAGTAGAAAGAGGAAGTACAGGTATGTGCAGTAGGGTAGAGTGTGCCAGTGGGCCAGATTATGGATTCTTCATCCCCCTCCATAGGAGTCCCACAATGCTTCAACTATGGGAAGGTTAGAAATTATCACATATTCTTTACAGAACCTCAAACCATGTGTTTTTAGTTTGGAAAGATGGGGAATATATAGTAGTTTTTCTCTATGGATTCAAGGATGAGGTTCCACAAAGTTAGAGGAAATACGTGATCTATAAACCAGGGATATATTCAGGTTCCTCATCAGCAAGATCATAAGATGATGAATTATATGGGTCATGCATCTCAAGATAGGGTTGAGGAGCCAAGGAAGGATGAGTATATGTAGTGGACCAAACTCTAGCATATAGTGGTGAAGGACCATCTACTATTTGAGTTATAGTCTTGATCACTTATACATTGTCTACTACTTTTTTCAATATTGGTGCTTCTCATTACTTTATAATTTCGAAATTTTTTGTTGGACTTGTCTTACCAATAAATTTTTCTTCTAGGTTACTTTCCCTCGATACACCATTGGGAATTAAATTGAGTTATCTTCAGCATTGACCAAGGCGTATTATAGTCATTTTTAGTTATGGTCATCCATGGGACTTCATGATATTGGAGATGATGAGCTTCAATGTGATTCTTATAATGGATTGTCTAACTGTATTATGAGTGCACATTGATTTTTATTACATATGGGTATTGTTTACATCACCGAAGGGAGAGAAGTTTGTGATAACTAGTTAATGGGAACTAGGAGCATGTAGAGTTGGTCTAGACTTGAGTCAGCTTTGCATGATCACAGTGCATATTTTAGGATTGCTTATTTTAGTAGGATCAGCGGTAGCCCCCTCATCCTTTCCTCCAGTTGTGGATCTCTATCCAAATATATTTGGATGATTTCATTGGACTTATCCTTGATAAATAAATTTATTTTCGAGATAAAACTCATGCTAATTGCATAGACCATTTTGATACCCCCTTATCATATGGAACTTTTTTAGTTAAAGGAGCTCGATGTCCATATTTAGGACTTTGAATAAAAGGGCTTTACCAGGATGATTACATCATTATGGGGTGAACTTGTATTTTTCTCCAAAAAGGAATAAGGTAGTCTTCACCTCTATATAGATTAATGAAAGCTAAATTAGTTGAACATGAATAAAAAATATCTCTTTCTCAGGATTGATGATCTCTTTGATTAGTTATAGGTATCCTAGTGCTTCTCCAATATTGATATTCGATTGGGATATCACCATTTTTGGTTTAGAGAGTAGGAAATCCTAAAGATGTCATTTTAGAGTATGTATGGGCTATACAAGTACTTGGTAATGTAATTTGGATTGAAAAATGCACTGAAAGTGTTCATGGATCTCATGAACAAGATATTCCACCCATATTGTGGCTTGTACATATTGGTGTTTGTTGATGAAATCCTCATATACTCAACTACCGCGAAGCATTATACTAGACATCTCAAGATAGTCCTAAGTAAACTTTGAGAACATTGTATTTATACTAAGCTGCTAAAGTGTAACTTTTGGATTCTAGAGGTAAAACTCTTGGGGAATGTGGTGTATGAGATAGGTATATCTATGGACCCAGATAAAGTAGAGGCAATGATATCCTGGACACATCCCCAACATGTGTTTGAGATCAAAATCTTTTTGGGTTTAGTAGGATATTATCTATATTTTATTCAATAATTCTTCTGATTATCATCACCCATGACTGCATTGACAAAGAAAGGTGTCAATTTTCAGTAGTCAGGCCAGTGTGAAGAGGATTTTCTTAAGCTAAATAGGAGTTTGACTAAATCCCCTATGTTAATTATTCTTGAACTAGGGATTGGTTAATTCATATTTCGCAATGCATCGGGTATTGGTTTGGGATCATTATGGATGTAGTGGGAGTGTTTAATTGCTTATGGGTTACATCATTTGTGACCCCATGAGAAAAACTATCCTACCCATGACTTGGATCTAGAAGTCTCAATCCACTTTGAAGTTTTGTAAATAGTATCTCTTTTGAAAGAGGTTTTTTGTCTATAGGGACCACAAGAGCCTTCACTATATCTTCACATAGTGGGACCTAAACTTGAGGCAGAGGCACTAGGAAGAGTATCTATAGAAATTAAATTTTGTGATAAATTATGCAACTTGGAAAGGTAATTCCCTAGAATATGTTATAATCTTTCAGACATAGGTAGCTTAGCATATTGGTGAATGGCCTTTAGAGGAATAGTAGTGCCTGCTAAGTTTGTTGGCTGACTAGAGGATGGATGCTTTCGAGGACTAGGTATCGATGAAATATACTCCATTTTTGTTCACATATTATCTAATAGACTAGGTAAAGGTTGGATAAAATAATAACCATGAGTTTTCTATGATGTGGGAACAGTTAGCAGGTGGTGACCCAATACCCGAGTGTCCATTGGACGATAACGATGTGATCTTAGTACATGAGAGAATTTTGGTCCCTGCTTCCATCAAGGAATAATCGATGAGGTACTTTCATACTTCTGAGTGGTAAGTACATTCCAGTGTGACAAAGATGTACCATGCATTTAGGTGATAGTTCTAGTGTTTAGGGATGAAGAGGGATATTACAGGATATGTTTCCCAATGTCTTACCTATCAGAGGATAAAATTCAAGAACCAGTGTACTCATGGTTTACTCTATCCACTTCCAATTACCATGTGGAAGTGGGAGGATGTCATGATGGAATTTATGATGGGGTTACCTAGGACCTTGAGGAGTCGTGACTCTATCTAGGTGATTATTGATCAGTTAAAAAAATCTTATTTCTTACCAATTTTTGAAACTCGCTTAGTAGATGTGCTAGGAAAGTTGTATATATGTGAGATAATACACTTGTATGGAGTTACCTTGATAATTTAATCTTATAGAGATACGCATTTTATATCGTTATTTTAGAAAGGATTACATAAGGCCTTAGGGACTCAGCTGAGATTACGCGTGACATATTATCCTAAGATAGACAGATAGTCAGAGTAGAAAATTCAGAAAATGGATGACATGCTTCGAGATTGCGTTCTAGACTTTAGTGGATATTTGGATGATCACCTAGAATTTTTTGATATTTCATACAATAATAGTTACTAGGTTTCGGTCTAAAAGGTTCCTTATGAGGCTCTTTATGGTAGTCCATATCGGACATTTCTTTGTTGTTGTAAAACTAATGAGGTAGCAGTTGTGGGGCTCATTATGGTGCCGGAGACCTCTGAGAGAGTGCAGTTGATTCAAAAGAGTTTGATCACAAATCAAACTAACAATAAGTATTATGAAAACCACAGGAGGACACCTTTGGATTTTACTATAGGAAATCATGTTTTTTTAGAGTGACTTCTAGGTTAGGCCACCAGAATTTGAGGAAGAAAGAGAAGCTAAAACCATTCTTTATTAGACCCTTTAAGATCACTAAGTGAGTTGGGATAGTGGTGTGCCATCCTGATCTTCCTTATCACTACTGAAGTGTTCATGACATGTTTCATGTGTCTCATCTCTAGAGACACATTACCAACCTCATATAATTCATTGATTGCATGGATGTTTACCTAAATCCTGATTCAACATACATGGAATTACCAGTGTAGATTATAGGCCAAAATGAGAAAGTTCTATGCAAAAAAGACAACATCACTACTCTAAATTATATGGTGACATAGACAGATCCAGGATGAGACTTGGGAGCAAAAGTATAATGTTCAAGATCAATTGAATCATAACCTTTGAAGGTACTTCTTGATAAGTATAATTCGTTAAAGGGGGGGGGGATTGTAACATCCTTTCTTTATTTAAATATATGATATGTTAGGGTTATTAAATATTTTATTACTATTTTGGTTTCTATATCATATGGGTTGTTAAGAAATTGTTTTTTAGTGGCTAGTGTCTAAGAACTGAAGGGTGGAAGGTTGGTGAGTGGCTTAGCCTTGGGTTAGATAGAAAAAAAACCATTGGCTAGCTGGTGGAACCCATTAACTAACTAGTTGGGTTCCAGTAGGTCTGTAGAATTTTGTAGAGCCCACTAGCCAGCTAGTGTCCAGTCACCAGTCCACCAATGAGTCCCACTATGTAGTTAGTGTGACCAGTCCAAGGGTACAATTAATGCACCCCATGGGTTTTAATTTCCACTCATTTTTTACCTCCTTTAACACCTGATTCTGACCCTATTACACTTGTTCCAAATTTTAGACATTTCTTCATGTATCTAAAATCTCCGATTCTTCTCCCATTTACTCTCCAATGTATTGATTATATAGAAACATTAGAATGGTGATTTGTTCTTATATTTACTCTAAATTCTTTTTATTCATTATGAGATGTGTATGGTTCTATGTCGGATCTGTGAATTCCTTAAAGATTCAATGACGTTTTCTTCCTCTCTTCATATAACGATGGTAGATCTAGAAAGATGACATTGTTCCTTTATCAAATCAAGATCTACCATAAAATATAGACACTCTATAGGTAATTGTTCAAGTATTATCTTCCTTATCCTTTCATATTTATGATAGAATCTTAATCCGTTGATGATTCTTCGATAGATTATTGGAGGTATTGATGTGTCAATGACAATACCCCTTGATCAAAGATAGAATTCTCAAGAATTATGGATGTTTCATGGTAATTCATCATAGATTGATCATTTTAATATTATATTATCCTTGATTCTCATCTTGGACCTCTTTTTTTATGACGGTTTGATGGTAGATCGATGATCATTGGCTAAACCTGAGGCACTTTTCAAGAATTGACAAAGAATTCTCGATCCATTCTTGAATCAATAACGAATCCAGTAAATTGGTGACCTCTACTTTAGCATACCTCATAATGGGTTCCATTGATGGACTCCTTGAGTTATTTGGTTCTAGAACCACCCTTCTTAACTTGGAATTGTCTTGATTTTTTATTTTAAACTTCCTTCTTGATAAACTGGAACCCGAGTTAGGCATCCTTGATGTGTGGGGTCATTCTCTGTGGGTGTGCAACACATTCGGTATTTTATCCTTGATGAACCTTAGATTTATTCATCAACAACTTTAATCTATGAAGTTACTTATTTTTTATTCCCTCATCCACTATTATTCCTTTATTCATGATGTGTTGGAATATCTTGTTTTCTATGTTTGATGGTGTTTTCTTTTGGGTGTGGGTGTGGCCTGTGATACCCACATATGATCCTTTTCTCCAGGATTGTTCCTAGAGTACCTTATTATAATGCTTGATGTTGATCACATATTTTTATATATTTTTATTATATGCTCATGATGATGTGTTATGCTTGTATTATTATACTATTCCTTATTTTGTGTGTTAGCATGAAATTGGAGGTTTTTTCTTGGTAACTATAATAGGTGAACCATCATGGTATGATTTCCCCTTAGAGGGGGAGTGTACATGACATACAGTGATGATGATGGTGGACCCATACATGGTGTAGGATCATGACATCCTTGTGGCCCATATGGAACTCAATACCTTGAGGATGCCAATAAACATGATGGAACTCTATGCCTTTTGGATACTGAGTAGCATGTCCACTCAATTCTTGAGGATGTTAAGTGACATGTTTCCAACCTTATGACTACTTTCTTGATTATTTTTTGACATCTAGATCATCCTTCCAGCATTGAGCCGAAGTAGGTATGGTTGGGGCTTGTGGTGGCTTGGTTAGCACATGGGTGCTTAGTATAGTGTTGTTACACTTACTTTTTCATATTTTTGTCATGGAATACACGTGTTATACATGTATACACTTGTTTAGGATGAATTTTTGGTGTCCTAGTAGGTTTTATTACTCACACCTTGCATAGAAATATTTATTTACATACAAACTTCATGTACAAGGATCCAAACAAGGGTAAGGGGGACATAGAAGATGGTTGAGTCAAGGAATATAAATCTTTGAGTGGTACAAGGACACACTAAGAATGATACTATAGTTTTATATATTTATTTTCTTGCACTATTACTCTGGTTTGTCTTTCCACACAGGGAGCCCGTTTATTTATTTATTGTATAACATGTGTGTCATTTGATATTATTTATTTTCACTTTTTAATCTGAGTTATATTTTATTTATGTTATTGGTACAAGGATATGATATTGAGGGTATAGTCTCCCCACTAATGGAATTCAGAACCTCTCTACTAGTTGGAATCCACTTGCATGCGAGGAGGTGTGTATAAGGTCTTGTGGATCTCCGAATCGAACCTAGTGGTTCGATTTGGGATGTTACAATCTAAAACCCTTTTAGACAATTGTCATTTATTTTCTAGGATCTAAGTTTATAATTCCTATAACAATGATCAACACATTCTTCTATGATCTCCAAAAAACGTTGATAGATTATTGGGTGCCAGTGCGGTGGATCGATCATCTTTCGGTATTCATCTTGATCACTATAGTGATTCCATTAGGCTTGAAGTATCATCCTTGAAATCTCATTGTTGTGATGATGAAAGAGTAATGGGTATCTCTAGAGAATTATTTGGTCTTGAGAGATAGTTATAGATATCATTATGCATAATAATTCTCAATTTTGATCAATCTCAACATAATAGACATAGTCATCTATTTATAAAGAAACGATTAGGTTTAAAATATTACTTAATTGAAAAATAGACCTTAAATAATATATTAAACCTTATATGACCCCATTCCTAGTAATAATATTATTGTTATTATTTTCTCATGTTTTGCACTAGCTAGAATAGTGATAAATATTATTTTACCAGCTATAAAATTAATATTTATCATTGGACACAATCTTGGTCTATTAGTCCTCGGTATTTATTGAATACTTGAATATATTTTCACAGTCCCTCCCTCTAAAGCTTCCCCTCATGGAATGGTAATGAAGAAAGAGATATGATGACCCCCCCCCCCTGAGTACCGCCTCCAGTGGGCCTCGGGTTGGAGACTAGCACCAAGGGTATAAAAATTCACACATATGGGAGGCATTACCCTCGATAGAAAGAAAGTATGATTAGAAGATAGGATATCAACCACCAAACAACTCCATAACATAAGAAATGTGAATCCAAAATATCCACAATGCATGTAATGTCATACAAATATAATGAAAGTCTCCAAGTAAAACATCAAATAAAATCTTATGGCAGCAACTCAATGATAGCTCCAATGCCAAAATTAGTAATGTCAAGCTCAGTCCCCACACTATGCCAAAATTTGAGTTTAGCGGCGGTTTAAACTGACATTAAATCATTCTACTACGGTTTTAAAAAACTGTCGATAAATCGTGTGTTGGCAATCAATTAGAAGAGGTTTTTTAAAACCATCATAGAACGATTTAGCTGTGGTTTTAACCAGTGTTTTTTAAAAAAATTAATTTTTTTTATTTTTTTAGAATTTTGTTAATTTATTTTATTATTTTATTATTTTATTATTTTATTATTTTATTATTTTATTATTTTATTATTTTATTATTTTATTATTTTATTATTTTATTATTTTATTATTTTATTATTTTATTATTTTATTTTCATAATTTTATTATTATTTATTTATTTATTATTTATTATTTATTTATTTACTATTTATTACCATGCACATGCACATGCACATGCATATGCACATTACATGCATGTGCCATATATAGAAATTTTGTGTTTGGTGATATTTGAACCCCTTACCTCTTGCATATTCTCCAAAAACTTTATCACTCCAGTAGTCTCTTCATATGATGAATAAATAGAATTTAATATACTTAAATATATTAATTGAAAAAACAAACAATAAATAACAAATATATATAAATAATAAATAACAAATAATAAATAATAAATAATAATAAATAAACAAACAATAAAATTATGAAAATAAAATATTAAAATAATAAAATTTCAAAAATAAAATAATAAAATAAAAAATAGTAAATAATAAATAATAAATAATAAATAAATAATAAATAAATAAATAATTATAGTAAATATATAAAAAAAAATAATAAAATATTAAAATTAAGTAAATAAAATAATAAAATAATAAATAATAAATAATAAATGCATAAATAATAAATAAATAATAAATAATAATAATTCATTAATTAATAAATAATAAATAAAAAAATAATAAAAAAATCAAGAAATAATAAATCAATAAAAAATATAAAATTGGGGTACCCTTAAAACACATAAAAATGTAAAGAACTTTGAAAACCCTAAAACCCCTAAAAACCTTGAAATGACCATAACTTTCGATCTGATAGTCTGTTTCATCTTCACAACCAGCCAAATTGAAGCTCATGGAATGATATTTGATATTATATGTGGTACAGGATGAACAAACACCCTAATCAAAAGTTATAGTTGTTTGAATTTTAAGAAACTGTGGTTGGTAATAAAAAACTCAATTTTGGAGCCCTTTAGGGAATTTCTGGGGATGAAAACCCATAAAGATCTCTTCGAACTTAGTTTGATACCATCTATGTCATAGAGCTCATCATAGGGTTCAATTTGATATGTGGTATAGGCCAAACAGACACCCAGATCAAAAGTTATGGTCGTTTGAAGTTCGAGTTTGATTTCTGACTTTTATGAAACTATAATATATTTTATTCCTTTGATTATCACATGATTTAAATCTCATGTGGTTTTATATCATTTCATAAGCTTCGATTTGACTAGTTTTGGAGATGAAATAGACTCCCAAATTGAATGTTATGGTCATTTGATACCAAAGTCTTCTTTTCAGTTTTTTGTAGATTTGTTTTAAGTTTCATGTTATTATTAACTAATAATTATAAATATTTATTAATTAAAAAATTATAATTAATTAAAATTATAAATAATAAACTATATATGAGAGTAAATAATAATTAATAATTAATAATTAAATATTTTTTTATTTTTTCCCTTATATTTCACGGCGGTTTAAAAAAAAGGATGTTATTTCGTCATGGTTTTTTAAAAAAACCCACCACTAAAAAAAAGAATTTTTTTTTGAATAAAATTTAAAGAAAATTATAAAAAAAATATTTTAAAAATATTTAGTGTCATTTTTCTTAAAATTCCATTAAAAATCCGCCGCTAAATTTTATTCCGAAAAACAATTAGCGACAGTTTTCAAAACTGCCACTAAATCGCTATTTTCCTGTAATGCCAGAGTACTCCTGAAAACCTGAAAAATAGTTTATATATACATAGTGTGAGCATAAATGTATACTCTATAGGATCATACCCAAAGTCTCTCATGCACATGTAGAAAGATCATACTAATGCACCATTAAGAAAATAGTAGAACCAATAGCACCTAAACAAGTCAACTAACCAATCTTATCCTCACCAAGGCACACTCCCAGAAAATCACATCTAATTGTAAAAAAATGGTAAGAATCATATCAATAAAAGGGTACTATATACCACTTTCCCATTTATTTTCCACTCTCACACCCCAACATTATATATCTTAGAACTCCCATCTCTTCCATATAACCCTTCCCAAAGACACCTAGGAAACCATATCATAGCAAGAAGCCTGTGTGCAACTGGTCATCACATCCCACCTGAAGACGCCTCAGCCATCATATCACATCTCACCCAAAGACACTTGTGTCATCACATCACATCTATACCACTTCCATAACTAGAATATTTTGGTATCATTAATATAAAGGACATCAACCTCATGCCCTCCACCTAACATGCATGACCACCACTATAAAGCACATCATCGTCTCATCAAACATCACCACAATTGTGATATAATCTAAAATCCATCACAAACCATGTGTAAAAACATTTCCTGGAAGTGATAGTGGGAAGAGTGGGTAGCCAGCTAGCCATCCTCACCATCAGGATGTTGGGAAAAAACACCCCCCCCCCAAATATTTGGGTGTCGGTACATAGTTCTCAACACTGGTGGGGTGCATATGGAAATCATGATAAAAATAAAATATATAATAGTAACACACATAATCTCAACCTATGGGTATTTAACAAGAATACCATCTCATTCACAACATTGCCACAAAGGCCTCACAACCTCCACCACTTCTGCTACCACTTTTAAATAAACAACACCACACAAACATGCCACAAACACAAACCACAAGCCACATTACACCTTTCTTTTCAAGTTAAGCCAATCTATATATTTTCACATTTACCAACCACATTTTTTTATCAATCTCGTTCATTTCATATTTAACTACAACCATTTAATCCACACTTCCCATTTCAATTCAAGAGTTCATTTATTATTCCAACTCATTAGCTATTCCAGTTTCATAATTAATAATTTATTCTATTACTACTGAGAAAAAAAACATAGAACAACCAATCATCCTCATGTCAATAAGCTCCATATTTCCACCATTTCATATCAAACCACTTCCTCCTCACAACCACCACACATCAATTCATAATTCTCATTTAACTATTTCATTTACCAACCATTTTCACATCCATTATCATCTTTCCACCTTCAAATTAAACATCATAATCCCATTTACTATACATTATTTCCATAACCAACCATTTCCATATCAATTTTGTGATCAACATCACACATTACCACCACAGATGTACCACCATTACATCAAACTTAGAAAATAACTACACCTATAATTCTATCCATTACATTGACCATCAAATTGATCAATTTTACAAGAAAGGAGAAACACAAGAACTTCTTTCATGAAAAATAATATTAATTTCGGCATGCGGTAATAGTTCAAATTCAATTATTTAATTTCTATATCATCATATTATAACACCATATGCAATTATACATTTTCATCTTAAATAAATATCACCAGTTTTAATTATATTCATGTGATAATCACTTTACCTTTCTAGGATAATATTTCTATTATCTGAATTAACACATCAACTTCTTATTTACATGCATTTGTTTCAATCACTATCTTTAAGGGATTTACCATTTTCTTGTGAGGTGATCCCATGATTATATTTTATAAAACAACAAAATATTCATAGTAGAAAATATAATTCACAATAAACAATATTCAACATATAATCTGGGAAAATAACTACCTCAAAAATAAGTAAATTATATGTGATATCTCCCCTTCCCATCAATTTTCAAATAACCAATTAATTATCTTCATTAAGCTGGTGTATGCCATTTTCCTAAAGGATAAAAAAACATTATCACTCTCACATGTTATAACTAGAAAAAATATGAAGGATCCCCTACATGGAATTTATTTTCCACTATAAATTGTTACACTCAGGAGGATAGAGAAGAGAGATATTTCTTCATCTTATAATACACAAGTCTAGAACATGAAGAAGAATCCCAAGTCAATTGTAGATGGATTTTCAACTCCCGATGAGGCTTTTAGATGACTCAAAATCAAGAAAAATAAGGAGGAACTCCAACATGAGAAAGAAACCAATTTTAACATTTATAAATATCCTTCCTCAAATACTCTATTAAATCCTATATTTTATTCCCCAACAATTTTTTTTTTGGGATTTAATTAGGGATCAATTAAAATCTTTAAAAAACGAGTTTAAAATTATTTAAACTCGTAAAAATAATAAAAACTATGATTTTATCCTTTTAAATCATTAAAAATTCATTACAAGAGGTTATGGAAGAGAAAAGTGAGGTTTTAAGAATTTTTCGCTACCCATATGCAACTTATATGCGCTGCATAAGGGTAACAGGGTTTTACCCTTATGCAGATTTCTACCATTACATTAGTATAATATATTCAGTTATACCCTTATGTAACCTTTAAAAACTTGGACTTACCCTTATGTGAGCTTCATCTTACCCTTAAATAGGATTTAGAAAACACTGATGACCCTTATATAGCTTTGGGAGGACCCTTGCATAAGCTTAACAAATTCCTAAGTACCTTTACGCAACTTGGAACTTACCCTTGTGTGAAGAAGTATGGATGAGATTACCCTTACATAGGTAATAACCTACCTTTATGCAAGTCCATAGGTACCTTTATGTTACTCCTTATGTACCCTTGTATAGCAGCTGGTACCCTTACATAGTGTTTGGTACCTTTATGAAACTTTGGAGGTACCCTTGCACAGTTCCATAAACCCTTACATAGTGATTAAACTCAAGGGATTAACCTTGCATAACCCTTATAAATTCAAGGTTACCCTTATTAAAGGTTATAAAATAACCCTTACCTTTACACAACCTTTTAAAATCCACCATTACCCTCAAGCAACTTCAATTTCATGAATAAGGGTAAATATTTTATAGAAAATATTAATTTTTCAATTATAACAACTTATAAGTAATTAAAAGTGGGGTTTATTATTACTTTCAAAGTTATAAATCACTTAAAAAAACTTTAGAATTACCTGAAAATATCTAAATTTAATTCCAAATAACCTTTTTAAAATATTGAAATTATATCCAAATTTTGTAAAATGATTTTAATACCTTTTTATAAATTAAAAAATCATTATAAAACAACTTCCAAGATTATGAAATTGATCTTGAACCACCGGACACCCCATAATGGAAAAGGAAGGCTTAGAAATATGTTGCACCTTTACATCAGATACCTCTCAAACTATTCTCATCCTTGAGAATTAAAATAAAATTGAGAGGGGGAAAAGGAAGGGAATATAATTTAACAACCCTATGAGATACCTCTCAAGGATCCCTCTATATATGCAACAGAATAGCTCTAAACATAGTCTATTAGGGGAGAAAATTATCAAACAAGAACATGGCCACATAGATGGCAATAACAAACCCATCAAATAGATCATATCAATCAATCAATCATTACATTAAAAAATACCAAAAATGGAACACTTCCAAAAATCAACAATTCATATTGTTTTAAACAAAAGGCATAGTGATTCATGTTGGATTAAACATTATTATATCCAGCACTTCAAAAACTTACTCATGCATTCCATCAATGAATATTTATACATGCTTTATCCTTGTTTATCATGATAATAAATTTAAATTCATATAATTTAAATCTTATCTTTATTAATATATCATGGACAAAGTATATTAGCATTATTTCATAACAATTTGTTAAAAAACTTGTATATTCAAAATAAAGTACTTCATTAAGTTATGCTTGTAAAGGAGTTCAAAACATATTGATAAAAACTTTCCACCAATACTATTGTGAAATCACTTTAAAAAAAAATTAAATACTGCTTTTAAAATAAAATCAAGTCTCGTGGAAATATTTGATTGATTATTTAAGAAAACATGTTCCCATAAAAAAATTAATTTTTCTAAAAAATATTATTGAAAATCGAATAAATCAAACTTTTCAATCAGTTTTTCAATTCAAATTATTTGCAATAAAGGATTTTAACTTATCCACCCACCACTAAAACTTTAACAATTAAATAAATATAAGAAAATTTAAAACATGCTTTCATCAAACTCTTTTTATTCAACTAAAACAACTCTACCATGCTCTTTATAAAATTAAAATTAATATTCATACACATAACATACAATTTAACATGATAAATGCATTATAATAAATTTATGAGGTTTAAACAATCCACTCTATCCAGATTTTAAAAAAAATCTAGGTTTGTTAATAAAATGTTATTTACTAGGATCACACACATGCAAAAAAATAGCAAAGGGTTCAATGTTCCAATTTCCATTTTCTACAGATGTATAAAATTACTTAAAAAGTTTCACATAACACTTTTCAACTAATAAAATCACTCATATAAACATAACCAAAGTTTCTTCAAGCATACAAATCAAGGAAACCCACCTTCTATATCAAGATATTATCCACTTTGGGCAGCATTGACTTGCCCTCATGGTTTTAAAATGTGTCATATAACACGTATTGATTTAAAAAGTGTTTTAACTTATTTATATACTTGAATCCATAACACATTCAAACAATATGAGAGAAATTTTTTTCATGGATACGAGAACACCAGACCATAGCCATTAAACAAGAATATTCATTATCAATCAAGCATCCCATCTTTTATCACAACAATAGGAAATCCCATCTTCAACCCATTTTAGCAATCCCAATACCATCCCTGACACCACTGCACATAACAACACATTTGGAATCCCATGCCAAAATAATAATTGTAACCGGAACCTCATTCCACTATCACATCCTTAAGCATCCCTGCCCATATCATCACCATAACTGGTACCTTGTGCCACCATCATAGCTTTAGTAATTCCCACCCATGTCTCTTCAACCAATAGCCATTCCAATATCACATTACATCACATATAAAGTCTCACATAAATAGAAAACATATAATTAGAAAACAAATAATAAATTCAATATGGAATCTATGCCCTAAACAAAGAAATAAAATTTCACAAGCAAACGGGATCATTCGGCCGTAAACATTTACCTTTATCAAACAACCGGTTTTATTACCACCTTGAATTAACTGATTAATTTATCATAGTTCACCACCATAAGAAACCTAAGGCATCATCTATATAAATCCATAAATTATTTAAACATTCTCACAAGCATACCTTCCATTTTCAAAAATATTTAAGGAAGAAAATTCTCATTAACATGTCTCTTCATTATTTCAAACAACAAGAATTTACATCCTCATGTTCTTTATCTAATACCATTAACATATGGAAGAAAAAAAATTATTAAACATGCATCTTTCAACATTTTATTTCCATCAAATTATAAGAATCAATTAATTCAATAAAAACGCCCCTTTAATTATTTATCTAACCAAATTTACCGGCTTTAAGTAATTAACCTTTTTATGGGAGGTGGGTGCTTCCATCAACACAACCACAACACAATACACATTCTCAGTAAGGGTACATGTCCTCAATAGTAAGAAACAACAACTCAAATACCATATAGTTTTCCCAATTTAGAAACATAAAGGGTTTATGGGTTAATATTCATTATGGAACATATTCTTCTTACACGTCTTTTAAAACATCATCTTTGTAATTTGGAAACATGTTTTCAGCAAGGAATATCAACAATTCAATGCAAAAATAAAAAATACAACCGCTAACAACACTCAATGTTTCTTGGTCATTCTCAAAGAAACATCAATCTTTATATTTAAATAGATCTTACATATGGCCAAGTTAAAGACAAAAACTACACATGTGTTATTTCATGAATTATATTTAACATGGTTAAAAATACACTCTAGGTTCATCTTGTTATTGAGGAAACACACCTCTAACTTCATTTAAAAAATTTACATGATAGTTTCTTATGCTCACTTTAAATACCCTAATGCATATACAACATGATTTTAGAGTTTATAGAATAAAACATTCTCTTATATCACATGATTAAAACTAAATATGTTGTATTAATATGTTTCATACTTATCATACTCAAACTAAACATTCTTTAAACATTTCATTGTTTAGGAAAAAATGCTTATATACTAAAATAAGAGCAGCATGATTCTGCATCCATATTTATAAACAACATGACCAGTGCATAACATGATTTCATATTCTAAATATGGCATATTAGACATGCCTCATGCTCAAGATTAACATACTATAATTTTCATTGTTATTTCACAAATTTTTTCAGCATTAGACATTCTCCCTATAACAAACTACTCTTGGCTTAATATGTGAGGAAAAGTTATTTTGGAATCAAAAAATCTTATCAATATTAAAAATAATAACTTCAATTATTTTAATAGTTTAGAGTCTCAAAAGGTTACCACAAATAATTCTTATCGTTTTCTAATAATTTTATAACAATAATCAAAATCCATCCTTGTAATAAATCCACATCACATGATCATGATAAATTACAAATGGAAAGTAATTCATGGAATATTAACTTGCATGGAAACCAAAATACTCTTAATCATGGTTCTTAAAACAATCATTGTAGTATAGTGGTATGAAATATACTAAACATAACATGCTTCATAAGGGTTTTCAAAAATTCAATTATTATTCTCAACAAAATACACTAAGAATGATTCTCTAGAAATTTCAAACTTTTGAAAAACAAGTTATCATGTTATGCATTTTAAAAATGTAAAAAAAATAATTCACGATGAATCATGATATAACTGGAAAATAAATAACACATTCAAGTCTCAATGGGGTTTTAAATGACTGCTTATGCCAGTTAATCACCATTTTATTATCTATTTTCAGGTTATAAGATTAATTAATCAAACAATAATAGTTCATTAGCAACCATGGTGTGGGAACATTCATAGGAACACACATAAAATTTCATGTTTTATTTAATTAAATTCCTTAAATTCTCAAAACCACCTCATTCAATCACAAGAGTAATCAATCATGATGCATGTACCTCTCCTATGTCTCTACTCATCAAGCAGCACCACCTCACTTGGTCATTCAATAGATTGAGGGTCCTTGTATCGGATCACATGGGGGCCTAAAATCTCATGTCCTAACTGGTCTTCCCTATCCTATGTCACGCACCAAGATCAACTGATGTCATTTCCCTACCAACCCATGAAATCCTTATAGTTCCTAACTCCAAAATTCATCCTTTCTCTCAACCAAAACCTTTGATACCACTTTTTCATGACCCCCTTGATGTAAAGGTCTAGAATATTTTCACTATTTTCTTTTCCATTCTAGGGTTTTTGGTGGTCTAAGAGAAATTTCATAATTTTGGAAGTTTTTTTAGAATTATTTTATAATTTATAAAGAGGATTTAAAAGTGTTTTAAAAATTATGGATATAATTTAAAAGTTTTAAAAATGTTATTTGGAATTAAATTTAGAATTTTCCATATAATTATAAAGTTTTTGGAAGTGTTTTATAATTTTTAAAGTAATAATAAACTCCTTTCTTAATTATTATAAGTTGGTTTAATTGAAAAAATGATATTTTCAATGAAATATTTACTCTTATGCATGAAATTGGAGTTGTGTAAGGGTAATTGTTGTTTTTAAAAGGTTATTTAAAGTTAAGGGTGATTTTATAACCTTGCATAAGGGTAAACCTAAAATTATAAGGGTTATATAAGGGTACTAACTTGAGTTTATGCACTGTATAAGGGTATATGGATTTTCATAAGGGTACCTCCAGAGTTGCATAAGGCTACCAACCGCTCCATATGGGTACCATCCACTACATAAGGATGTATAATGAGTTGCATAAAGGTACCTTTGGACTTGTGTAAAGGTAGGTTCTTAACTATATAAGGTTAAGTTCCTCTATCCTTCTTCTTGTAAGGGTAAGTTTTTAGTTACATAAGGGTAACTCACAGTTGTGTAAGGGTACTTAGGAATTTTTTAAGCTCGTGTAAGGGTCCTACCAAAGCTATTTAAGGGTCATCCAAGTTTTATAAATCCTAAATAAAGGTAATTTGAAGATCACATAAGTGTGAGTACAAGTTTTAAAAGGTTTTTTAAGGGTATGACTAAACTTCTTTTTCTCGTGTAAGGGTAACAAGCTGTGTAAGGGTAAAACTTTGTTAGCCTTACATAGCGTATATGAGTTGTGTATAGGTAGTAAAAAATTCTTAAAACCATATGTTTCTCTTCTCAAACCTCCTATAATTCATTTTCAATGATTTAAAATCCTAAAATCACAGTTTTAATTACTTTTACTTGTTTAATTAATTTTAAGCTCCTTTTTGAAAGATTTTGATCGATTCTCAATTAAATCCCAACAAACATGAGATTGGGAAAAATTTAATGGGGAATAAAATATAGAATTTCATGGAGTATCCAATGAAGGATATTTATGAATGTTAAAATGAGTTTCTTTCTATCATTGAAGTTACTCCTTGTTTATCTCAATTTTGGATGATCTTAAAGCCTCCTCAGGAGTTGCAAATCTATCTGCAGTTGACTTGGGATTCTTCCTCACACAGTTTACTGATGTATTCAAATATAAATAAATATATCTCTCCTCTATCCTCATGGGTATAGCGATTTATAGTGGAAAATAAATATCAAGTAAGGGATACCTTGTTTTTCATCTAATTGTAACAGGCAGGAGTGATCATGTTTTTGTTATCCTTTGGGAAGATAGTATACATCATCTTAATAAAGACAATTAATTGGTTATTTGAAAATTTATGGGAAAGGGAGATATCACATATGATTTACCTATATTCATGATATTTCTTCTCCCATATTATGTGTCATATTTTGTTGACTGTGAATTATATATATTGTTGTGAATATATTGTTGTTTACCGAAATATAATTGGGGGATCACCTCATATAAAAATAGTAAATCCCTTAAATATGTTAATTGAATAGTATATGTGTCAATAAAAAGTTGTTGTATTAATTTAGATAATGGAAAGATTATCTTAGAAAGATAAAGTGATTATCACATTAAGAAAAATTATATTTTTTATATTTATTTAAGATGAAAATGTGAAATCACATGTGGTGTTATAATTTGGTGATTTATAAATTAAAGAATTGAAGTTGAACTATTATTGAATTCTAAAATTAATATTATTTTTCATGAAATAAGTTGGTCTGTTTCCCCTTTATTGTGAAGTTGATTAATGTGATGGTCAGTGTAATTGATAGAAATATGGGTGTGGTTATTTGCTAAGTTTGATGTAATGGTGGTGCAGCTGTGGTGGTAATGTTTGATATGGATCATGAAATTAATATGGAAATGATTGGGGATAGAAATAATTAATGGTAAATGGGATGATGATGTTTAATTTTACTGTGGAAAGATGATAATGGATATGAAAATGGTTGGTAAATGAAATAGTTAAATGAGAACTATGAATTCATGTGGGGTGGTTGTGAGGAGAAAGTGGTTTTGATGTGAAATGGTAGCAATATATGGATTGTTGTCATGAGGATGGGATATTGTGTGTTTTTTTTGTGTTTTTATTTTTTCTTGGTAGTAATAGAATAAATTTTTAATAATGAAACCGGAATGGCTAATGGGTTGGAATGATAAATGAACTCTTGAATTGAAATGAGAAGTGTGTCTTAAATGGTTGTTTTTAAATATTAAATAAATGGGCTTGATAAATAAAGATGTTTGGTAAGTGGGAAAATTTAGAAATTGGATTATCTTTAAATGAAAGGTGGAATGTGGTTTGTGTTTTGTGGTTGTGGCATGCTTGTGTGGTGTTTTTCATTTAAAAGTGGTAGCAGAATTGGTGGAGGTTATGTGGCCTTTGTGTAAATTTTGTGAATGGGATGGTATTCTTATTTAAATATCATAGGTTTGGATTATGTGTATGGCTATTATATATTGTATTTTCATTGTTATTTCTATACACACCCCACCCACATCAAGCATCGTGTATCGACACCCAAATTTTTTGTGGGGTGTTTTCCTTACATCCCGATAGTGAGGATGAATAAATGGCTACCTCCTCTTCCCTACCATCTCTTCTAGACGGGGTTCTTACACACGGGTTGTGATGGATTGTAGATTATAGTTCACTTGTGGTTATGTTTGATGAGAGGATGATGTGGTTATGTGTCCATCTATTCATCCTCACTACCATCTCATTGTGGCATGCTTGTGTGGTGTTTTTCATTTAAAAGTGGCAGCAGAATTTGTGGAGGTTAGTGGCCTTTGTGTAAATTTTTTGAATGGGATGGTATTATTATTTAAATATCATAGGTTTGGATTATGTGTATGACTATTATATATTGTATTTTCATTGTGATTTATTACACACCCCACCCACATCAAGCATCGTGTGTCGACACCCAAATGTTTTGTGGGGTGTTTTTCCTTACATCCTGATAGTGAGGATGAATGGATGGCTACCTCCTCTTCCCTACCATCTCTTCTATATGGGGTTCTTACACATGGGTTGTGATGGCTTGTAGATTATAGTTCCATCCATCTAATGGCCCGAAGGCCTTCATTTTTTATTGATTTTTGATAATCCATTCAAGGGGTGAGGTGGAACCCTTACAAGGCCCATAGGCATAAGTATTACATGGCACATAGGCCTTAGAGGAATTCATTGCCCGTAGGCTTCAAACATTACATACAACCCAGACTAACTACTTGGAACTGCTCCTCCCCAGCATCTTCATCGTAAAATCAGCTCTCCACTTTCGCATGGTTGTTCGGCTAGGCTATCTCGTGCATGCACAGGCTTATCCCGATGGCAGGTGTCATACCATCTCATTCTTCCAATCCATGTAGCTTCTGTTGTGGTGAAAGCTCCTTACTCATCCTCCATAGAGCTTGTTCCTTGTAGGTTTTCTGGTTTGTATATGCACTAAAGGTGGCCCGAAGGCCTTGAGGTGGCCCGAAGGCCTTACTGGCCTGAAGGCTTGGGTGGCCCGAAGGCCTTAAAGGACTCAGGGACCAAATCGGTGGTCCAAAGGCCCAAACGGGGGCAAATTCCTGACTACTGCAGTGCCAAACAGTACTGCTACAGTGCTGCTACAGCGCTTATGGACAGGCGTATTAATAAAACTATTGAAGTAAAGATCAACACAAGTAACTGACAAAAGACATTAGGATGTCCACCTAACAGAAGATGTGACAGATTAATTACTTGTCATTACATAAATTTATATAATACTAAGAGTTCAGCTCTAAGGAATGGTGTGAAAAGGTTTACGCATCATTTTCAAGATAAAGGAACATCAATTATAGCAATGACTCTGAAAATGGTAAACCCTGAGAGGCTAACATGGCCTAGAGAATGGGTTTTACCATATCCAAAGGAAGAAGGAAGACATAAGAAACTTCTTCTAGATGTGATCAAATAAGTCAATAATAGACTTGTCATCTTCAAAAATGAAGAAGAAGGCGATCTAAGGTCAGATGACTCAAGATCAGGAAGATTAGATTTGAAGATAGGAGATCTCAAATCAAATATACTTGAGAGCCTTTTAGAGAATCTCAGGATCTCAGTAGGAAGAGATGAAGGTAATTCAGCAGAGGCACCTAGAACATCAATTTCCAGAAAAATTGTCAGGAAAATGACTGTTTGAATACCCATCAATGAGGATGAAGAATCTCACGTAGGCTATATATGGGATCTTTATCACTCGGTGCAAAGATAGAAGAGTGGGATACATTAGTAAAGTTAAGCATTGTTAGAACTACATGTGTTGCCCTAGTTGATAAAGGATGTACCTTCTCTTGCATAAGAATCTGGTTTTTAGGAGTATCTGGAGAATCCACAGAGTTGCAAGTTATAGTAGGTAACAATGAAACAATTTTGATTCAAGATGTGGCAAAGGATGTTCAAATTAAACTAAATGAGAGAATATTTGTAAAGTTGTTGTTTTGATTTATTCCTTAATTGTCAGATGACTTCTTGATTGAAAATCAATTCCTTTGAAGATATCATCCAATAACAATATTTTCATAAGGAATTATCCTCAATTATTACTTGATTCCAACTATTTTTGGAAAACTAGAATGGTTCCAGAAAGGTAGGTATCTATTGTCCAAGTGGAGAATTATCCAGATGAGGATAAAGAGCACAATAGAAATATTGAGCAGTGGAAAGAATTGGTTGGAGTAAAAGTTGTGAGGATAAATGAGGAAGAGGCATTGACTACGATAAGTGATTACTTATCAGACAATGTGTCATAAAACCCTTTGAAATTATGGAAGAAGGTGATGCGAGAAGCTATAATTTCCCTTAAAGATCCCAATATGGTGATCAGAAACAGGGGAATTTTCTATCCATATGGAATGATTAAGGAGTTCGAGAAACAAATTCCAGGATATTGGCAGATTAAGTTTAAAGAAGCGATATCATTGACAGTATTTACAACATAAGTAGGCTTGTTTCAATGGCTAATTATGTCATTTGGACTCAAGAATGACCCCAAGAATATTCCAGAGGAGAATAAACAAGGCATTTGATAGATTATCACAGTTTTTGGCAGTCTACATTGTTGATGTGCTCGTATTCAATAAGAATACAAGAGAATATTGATCACTTACAACAGATAGCTGGTGTTTTCTGAAAAGAATGGATGATACTTTCATAAAGAAAGATCATTTAGATGCAACCTAAGATGGTATTCTTGGGATTGCAAATCCATGGGAGTAAAGAGAGACTTCAACTACATATTTCTAAAGAATCTAGAAACTTTCCCCAATGAACTTGCAGATCGTAGGCAGATACAATTGTTTCTTGGCATATTAAGTTATGCAAGAGTGTACATTAAAGATCTAGCAAAGATCTCGACTCTAATTCAGATAAAAGTATCAAGTAAGATACCATAGAATTAGATAGAAAAAGACTCTGAAGTGATCAAAATTATGAATTAAAAAGCTCAGAATCTCCCAGAATTGAAGCATCTATATGGGAGTGAAGATCAGCTTATCTTAGAAATGAATGCATCAGATTCAGCATGGGGATGTATCCTAAGGATAAGAAAGAAGCATGATGAAAGTATTAGTATACACAATAGTGGATGTTTCAATGGGACGGGAAAGAATTATCTTATCCATGAACGATGAAAACTTAAAGGAATTAAGGCTAATGAGCCTTTTTTGGGGAAACCCTTCATTATAAGAACAGATGATTCTCATATCAAGAATTTTATGAAAGGTTTACTCAAACACGGATAGTGCAAAGGAGGAATAAATTGCAATGTTGTAACTTTAATATAGAAAATATTAAAGAAAATGGTAATATCATTCCAAATGCACTGACATGTTACTTTGAATCTTGTAGTAGCAATGGCAGAAGGTAGCAGATCCAAATGATGTCTTGTTTGCATTGATAATCATTTTGTGGCGGCTTGTCTAGTTATAAAAGCAATGAATGAGAGAGGGCATAAGAGAGAAGGAATTCTAAAAAAGAATTCATCAGAAGAAAGGATCTTCATCCAGTAATATTGAAAGATCAAAAAGCACGGTCTCTTCTAGTAGAAAAACAAAAAGACCAGGAAGGGTGGTAAAAATATTTTTAGACAGCGAGTCTAAAGACAAAAGTCATATTGAATGTTTTGTGTGTGGTCTGAAAGAACATTAAAACACTCAATGTACTGAAAATTCGAGAAACAAGAAGGCTCAAAAGAACCAGAAGATAGAAACAGAATGTGCCTCTAAAGGAAAAAAAGAAGGATGTTTTTAAAAGTTTGGGTGATCAAGTATAAGAACTTAAGCGGTATTATGTTTAAAAATAACTTGAAAGCATGAATTATGAGCAAATGAAGAGTCAAATCCTACAAAAGAAATCTAGAAATATTTACAAAGGATTCCAAATATTTTTAGAAGCAAATTCACAGCTGTTTATAATCTTATCCAGAAGGAAAATGATGATCAGATATTCAGAAGAGATCTGAACCGTGTTCTAGACATGCTTGAGGAATTTGAAGACTATGAAAGATTATAAGAAGATAGATCGAGATGCAATCAGTATCATCATCACCAAAGAAATTGGAGGTTCAGGTTTTGGGTCTTCTTGACAAAGTTAAAAAGATAAAAAAAATAGGTACGGAAGATTTTCCGATTGTGAACAAGAAGATAAAGGAAATAGGTACGGAAGAATTTCCAGTCGTGAACAGGTTTTAAAGGATGTCAGAAACAGAGATTCTGAAACTCTATATACCAAATACAACCTTAGAATCAGAAGAGTTCATCGAGTGCCAGCAATTTTTCACAATGAGAATAGTTCATTTTTTGGGATTTAAGAAGATAAATTCTACTTCCAATTGGGTACCATAGATTGTGAAAATAGTTCTGAACAATGCATATTCGAGTTTGGTGTGATGGGTTGCACAAAGAGCCAATCAAATCAACAGACATATTAATGATGTTATGGAACCTGTATCCTAGTCATTAGACTTAAGGACCCACCCAGAAAGCATTTGAAGAATCGCAGTTTAGCAATGAAGATTAGCGAGAGTTCAATTTGAACAGGGGTCATTATGAATGAATCCATATAGCATGGAGTGTTTATCTGATCAAATCTAAATCAACAAAGATTGTATGTTTTTTGCATGAGACAATGTGTTAATTGTCGTCAACTAACAAGATAAATAGGAAGGGGAGATGACACATCTAATAGACTTCACAGTAGAATCAAACATTATCCTCGAAGATCTCAAGGTGTGGAATGGATATAAAGGATAAATCTTTATTTTCAGAGAGGTCAAGTCATCAAATAATTGACGGAGAGAAAGAATCAAAGAATGGGTTCTATATACGACTTGGAGGGATTCAGACACGCGGCATATCAGGCATGAACAATCAGATTTAATCAAATATGCTAAATATTTTGTTTTGTCATTTGTGTGTATGGTGTGGTGGAAGCTTCTCGATAGTGCAATTTTTGCTTTTAGCTTTGCCTGACCCATTTGTTCGGAGAGATGAACTTGGAATAGAAATCAATAAAATTTCAAATACCCTCTCCAATCTCTCTCTATTCCTTGTGTTCATCGTACGAAGCAATTTCCAAAGAGTGGTCTTAAACCTCTCCTGAATATCATTTTGTTGACTTTTTTTGCCATCGACTCAATCATGGAATTACAAGAATCAAGCCATGTTAAACACAAGCAATCACACATGAACTAAAAAAATTCCTACATATTGTTACATGTCCTCGGGCATTATTTGAATCCCCAAAGTCCGGAGATCGGCAACCACTTATGAATAAATTTACCAAAAAATTGATACATCGTACGCATGCATTGGACATCCCAAAACCAGTACAAAATAAAAGATTCCCCAGCATGGTGATTCACAGTTTCAAATTCACAGTTAAAAACCTATTTCAAACAAAACAATATATGTAGAGTTCCTAAAGAAATATACCAAAATAAAAGTATGAAGGACACGAAAATCTCCCACCAGTCACAGCTAAAGTGCACGCCACCCCGATGTCCATGTCACCATGTGCTGAAGAAAAATTATTTGGATGTACAAGAAAGGGGGTTAATATACGACACTCGATATGATTTACATTTGTGCCCCTCGTAATATCATTATCATGTATGCATGTGTCAGAGTTAGTGACATGCGATGCTATGACGAAAAGAAAATTATAGTGGTTCCTCGCTTAGACACTCAGCCTCAGGTGTTACCCAAACCTCCATCTCTATCAATGGAATTAATAGAATACCCCGAGCCTCATCACAAACACAAAAATATGCTCTGTACTCGCCATGTCCAACACCTGCAAGCTTGCCACCACACTTCATCAACATGACAATTTAAATTGAGAAAATGCACCGAAGGAAAACAGTGTGTACAACAAAAAACATTCCGGAACTACACATTGAGAAAATCATGCCATGGATAATTCAAACAGCATCAATTTCAAAACAACTTCATCAATAAGAATTAATATCAAACCATGATCAGGGAATAACCAATATCGCCAAGAATGGTAAAACCCAAAACTCAATATATATGGCGCAAACATATAAACAAGAACATGGAATCTTCAATGTGATGTAATCACTCACCTCCGAGGAAAGTAATCATCGAATAGTTTACTCTCGTAGCATAATTACGATATGTCATTCATGTCATCAATGTAAATTCATTTTCATGCCATTATCACTAAAACAATTTCACGACATAATATGTTAGCAAATCATGTATATATTTGTGTGTGGGTTTATGTAAAAAAACTGTAAGAATCAAAGAGTCAATCAGGAAAATTCATGAAATTTATATAACAATTCATATCAACTTAAATAACTCATAGAAAAATACCCAAAGGATTCTAATCCATCCCAAACCTATAAATTTCTCTCAAGGGTCTGCCAAAACCAAAACTCATTGCCTATGGATTTTTCAAAAATTATGCAACCCCCGAGATGATTCAATTAATGAGAAATGGTTTGGGCCACCTACCCTAGTTAACTCAAAGAGTCTCAAATCAAATCATTGATGATGATCTGACCCAATATTGGCTTCTCATATTAAATATAGAAAAAACCACAATTTCTAGGCTGGATAAATTAACACTCATAATCACCAAAGACTAGATAAACTTAATATCTTATTGATGATTATCCAATGAAATTATAATAAAAAACATCCTATATTCATCCACATTGAAATCCTCTTAGAAAACCAAGGTCAAAAAAACCCAAATTTATCCTCTCTAATTACAACTAAATCCCTAAAATCCACAACACAGGTGAGAGGAAGAAGGATATTCGCATAAGAGGATGTGGAAGAATTTTGAAAATTTACCTCAAGAATCCTATGATGTCCACAGGACATGCCCCTGATGGATATTCGAAAGGTGGGAGACGCAACTCGAAGATGCCAATTGCGAGACTACACGTGCCAAGATGTCCACAGGGCATGCCCCTGATAGATATTCAAAAGGTGGGTAGCACGTCATCCTTTTCAAAGAACGCACCATTGTACCAGTGGTGTTACGGGATAAAGTATTGAGGGAGTTCCATACATCCCCTTTGGCGGTACATTCAGGTGTGGCGAAGATGTACCAAGACCTCTGACATTAGTACTGGTGGTCGGGGATGAAAAAGACAGTGACAAAGTTTGTCTCTAGATGCCTCATTTGTCAGCAAGTGAAGGCTGAACACCAAGTTCCAACAGGTTTGACACAACCCATCGAGATACCGGAGTAGAAGTGGGATGAGATATCAATGGATTTCATGACGGGCTTACCATGTACGTCCGAGGGGAACGATACCATCTGGGTGATCGTAAACCAACTCATCAAGTCGACCCACTTCCTACCCATTCGAGAACAGAGTTCAGTAGAGAGCTTGAGACGCCTCTACATGCAGGAAATAGTTCGACTCTATGAAGTCTCATCTACGATAGTCTCAGATCATGATGCACGCTTTACATTCCGGTTGTGGAAAGGATTACAGAAGGCATTTGGGACTCAGCTGCGCTTGAGCATGGCCTTTCACCCACAGACGGATGGCCAGACAGAGCGGACCATACAGACATTGGAAGACATGCTTCGTGCTTGCGTTCTCGACTTTGGTCGCGGTTGGGAGGACCACCTACCACTGGTGGAGTTTGCGTACAACAATAGCTATCACTCCACCATCAGTATTGCACCATCGAGGCATTGTACGAACGACCATGCAGGTCACCGTTATGCTGGACAGACCCAGGGGAGTCAGTACTCATGGGTTCAAAGATGGTACAGGTTACCATTGAGAAGGTGCAGGTCATCCGAAAGCGGATGAAGACTGCACAGAACCGACAAATGTCCTATGCTAATAGGTGACGGAGACCCTTGGAGTTCAAAGAGGGGGACCACGTATTCCTACAAACCTCTCCTCGACAGGGGATACAGAGACTTGGCCAGAGTGGGGCAAGTTATATCCGAGGTTCATCGGACCTTTCCTGATACTGCGTGGAGTGGGCGAGGTGGCGTACCGCTTGGCTCTACCGCCGCAGTTAGAGAGGGTGCACGACATCTTCCACGTATCCCAGCTAAGCAGATACGTGCACGACCCTTCTCACGTCATCAACCACAGCAAACTGGAGATTGACGACGGGGCGATATTCACGGAGTACCCAGTGGAGATAGAGGATCGACATGAGATGATCCTTCGTGGATGGTCGATTCCTATGGTGCGTGTTCGTTGGCAACACGAGAATCTCCAAGAGAGCACGTGGGAGCGGGAGGCTCAGATTTGTCCTCAATACCCCCCATTTATTTGATTAGCCTTTGTTTTGGCTTACGAGGACGTAAAGCCCTAAAGGGGGAATAATGTAATACCCCGGAATTCCATGTAAATTTTTTTGAAAATTAAATAGAAATATTTCGAGACCAGGCTCTAAGACAGCACGTAATTCCGAGGCTCGGAGTGGCCGGAACGTATTTTTTAACTATTTTTTAGGTTCATTAAATAAACGTGAGCGGGTTTTTCTAACTTTTAAATTGGTGCCCGAATCAAAAATCTAAGAGCACCGTTGAACTCAGAGCGTCGGGATTCGCCTAAAAAGGACCTAACATTGGTCGGCGCGGGCCAACAGTCAAAAATAGTTTTTAGGCGTAAATAAAATAATTAAATAATAATTAATTTATTTTCATATCTCTATAACTCTTAAACGGTAACTCGAATTGAAATCTGAGAGTACCGTTGAGCTCGTGAGACCGTTTTTCCCTTAGGCGGAGCTTAACCTCGACCGGCGCAGGTCGAGGGTGAAAGTTAATTTTTGGACTTCTCATAAGAAAAATAAAATAACTTAAAAAGTTGTTTTAATTGTTTTCTTCATCGTTGAGCAGTGTCACGTCAGTGTTGCGGTGCAGCGACGAGACGACGATGAATCTCATTAATTAACATCATTAATGAGTCAGCGTAACGACGCTGCAACGCAACATAATAGAAACACTGATTCGCGTTTCGCCTATTAATAGCCTACTAAGCAATGCAGGATTGTTGGCACAATCCTGAAATTGCTCTGAGGCTTTAGTGGGTAGCGACGACAAACGACGAAGGACAACCTCTCCAACGACGAACGCCAGCGAATTGGACGATGGCGAAGACACCTTTTGGAGAGTGGATTCGGGATCGAAGATCGACGGACGACGACGAACGATCATCCTCGAGCAATCTCCTTTCTCAGGTAGGGGTTTGAATCTGTGTGATTGTTTTTCCCCTGTTCTCCCCTCTAAACCAAGAACGCGGATCAACTCTTTAACAAGTTGATCCGCTGATAGATTTTCCTTGCGGGGTTGGGAAAACATTGTTGCTGGGTGATAATGGGATTAAAATCTTAGTGATTTATTTATATGCTTCGTGTTTCCGCTAACGGGAACAAATCCGAGCCGACACGAACAAAGGTCGATTTGTTCCATTTGGGCGTTCATGTGTTCTTAATGACCGAACCCCCGAATCAACGGCAAGGCGACCTCGAGGCCGTAGCAGGGATAACGGCGACTCGAGAAGTTCGAGGGCGCGAACGGTTTGAGAATCGGACCACCAAAGCGGACCCGGTGGCCCGCGGAAGACACCACTGGCGCGGCGGCAATGACGAACGGCGGTTGTGGCCCGCGGCGGCGGCAGCGGACGAGAGGCGGCGCACCGGGTCGGCGGAGGTCGCGGCACCGCTCGAGCGCCGCGTCGAAGGAGCAGCTCGCGGACGCAGGGCGCAGTGTACAGCGGGAACACAGTCCCCGCTGGACCACGTGCGGAGGGGAGGCGACCAGCCTCAGCCGGCCACGTGCGGAACGAACCGAACGCCCAGCGAGCATCCGGGCAAGGGGAGAACCGGCCAGCCATGCGGGTCGGGCCGGTGGTGCGAATCGGGCCGCTGGGCGGCCCGGGCTGAAGAAGAATCGGCGCGCCGATGTGGGCCGGGCCGGCGAGGTAAACCGAGCCGTTGGGCTGCTAAGGCAGCGGATAAAACTGGCCCGCCAGTAAGGGTCGGGCCAAATGAAACCGAGTCGCTGGGCGACCTAGCGGGCTGGACCCATGGCCGAACCGGGCCGGGTCCAGCAAGGCTCAATGGGCATGGCCAATGGGCCAGGTCAGACTGGGTCGGCCCAAACCCAATCGGGGCGGGTCAGGTCGGCCAAACCAGGTCAGGTCATGCGGGACGCCCGGGCCGGGTTGGTCGGGTCGGTGCGACCAAGTCGGACCAGGCTCGGACGCAACCGGCTCATGTTTACTAAAACGTCAATATCTTTCAGATCGAGCATCCGATTGACGCGCAGTCTGCCGTGTTGGGACCCTTGCGACAGGTTGATCCTTTGGGAATACTCATGAGATTCCGTGACAGTCGAGTTACGACCGATGACTTGAGGAGTAGATTCTCTCGAAATCAAGCACACTGGAGAGCGGGAATCCTACGACTGGCTGTGACACGGAGGATATATGAGGGTACCTTAGTGGTTCAGCATACGAGTGTACCATAGCGGTTCAGCATACGAGCGTACCTTACTGATTCAGCATACGAGCGTACCATAGTGGTTCAGCATACGAGCATACCTTAGTGGTTCAGCATACGAGCGTACCTCAGTGGTTCAGTATACGAGCGTACCTCAGTGGTTCAGTATACGAGCCTACCTCACTGGTTCAGCATATGAGCGTACCTTAGTGGTTTAGTAGACGAGCGTACCTCAGTGGTTCTGCAGACGAGCAGACCTCAGTGGTCCAGCAGACGAGCAGACCCCAGTGGCTCATCAGGGATGAGTCCCTCAACAGTACAAGATGATTCAACTCTAAGACTGATAAATCTTACTTTTTATACTTTGAGTTATGTCTGGTGTGAGTTGTCTTTGCTTTGTGGTTGTGTTGTGTGATCTTGCTTTGTGGTCTTTCTTTTGTGGTTTGGGGTCCCTACTGAGTATTGTGTTACTCACCCCTACACGGGCCTCACTCGTACGTGTCATGTCTCGTGCAGGTGATCAACGCTTCGATAGAGACCTTGGTGATCCAGGACCAGGTGGTGCCCAGTGAGACGGGACGGACGGGACGTACTTCTACGGCTACCGACAACTACCCTCCACCTACCCTTCAAGTAGGGCTTGAGCAGACGAACCTTGGTGGTTGTACTTTTCTTCGTGGTTCTGGGCTTGTATTCTAGCCCCTTGTACTTTTCAGTTGTATTGTACTCTCAGTAGTTGTCTCAGTGACAGTTGTGATTTACTTTGCGTTTACTTTCCACAATTTGAGCTTTGTGCGTGTGTACAGGTTTAAAGGCAATGTCTTCCCTTCTTCATATATGTCTTTTCGATGCTAGTCGCCAGCCTCTGGCCTATAGAAGGCGGACTTGGGGCAGTCACGACACGGACCCTGGAGGACGGGTCGTGACAGAAGAGTGATCCTTCAGTAATCCAACTTGCATCGGAAGAACCTTCTAACATGCTTGGGTTTCCAGTATAACTTACACAGTAATTCATAGTACCCTTTAGATGTATTAGTGCTCTTTTAACTCCATCCCATTGTGCATAGCCTTTACTTGTATACCCAATCAACTTTCCAATAGCATATGTAACATCATATCGTGTAATAGTCGTGGCATACATGAGACACTCAATAACTCTTGCATATTCCAATTAAGCAACTATCGCATTAGAATTTTGTAATATGCTACTCCCAGAAGCATATGGGATTGAAACCGGTGAACAATCAAACCATTCAAACCACTTTAACACCTTTTCAAAGTAAAGAGATTGAGAAAGTAAAATATAATTTTTATTCCTGACAATTTTAATCCTCAATATAACATTTGTTTCTCCAAGTATTTCATATTAAAGTTTCTAAATAAGATAGGTTTGGGCTCATTTAATTGATTCATATCAGTCCCAAAAATTAACATGTCATCGACATATAAACAAATAACAACACCATGATTATTATCAAACCTACTTTAAACGCATTTATCATTTTGGTCAACTAACAAAACCATTTGATAAAATTAGTTCATTAAATTTCTCATGTCATTGTTTTGAATCTTGTTTTAAACCATATACGGACCGCACCAATTTCTCCTAAGTTTTTTGTATCAAGGTTTTGATAGGGATGGCCAATCAAATAGGCATGTATTGAAGAAAATCAGTACCAGAATTACAACGATAATGGGGGGGGGGATGAGGACAGTCCCTCGAGAGCACCCAATTCGGTCTCCCGCCCAAAAGCTAACTAAACTACTTCCCAAAAACAAAAAGATACCCTGACTCACCACCCTCACGCCCTTATTTAACAGCACTTGTCCCCACTACCGTGCCTCTAACCACCTCCCCCCGACTGGACAGAAATACCCCTTCTGGAATACACCTTCCATTCACCCGGGTGGTCCCGAGCCCTTCTACTGGTCGCCCCTTGAAGAGCAGTCTTGCCCTCAAGGTTGCACGAAGGGAACTGATTTTGGATGACGAACTCGTCCTGCCATGTAGCCACTTCGACCAGTTGATTCTGCCACTAAATTAAAAGTTGCGGTTGGAGAACCCCATGGGAACAGCGGGACAGGATAGCAATTGGTTCTGGATGGGGTGCTTCGTCACCCTACAGATCGTGTGGGAGAGACGTAGAGATAGATTATTGCCCCACTGCCCTTTTGAGTTGAGAAGTGTGAAAGATCGGATGAATGCGGGCAGTGGAAGGAAGGTCCAACTGATATGCGACGGGACCAATTTGTTTGAGGACGGTAAAGGGACCATAGTAACGAAGAGAGAGCTTTTGGTTGATCCGACAAGCTACGGAGTGTTGTTTGTGCGTACGAAGCTTAATATATGCCAGCTCCCCAACAATGAAAGTGTCGGCACGGCGATGGCTATTAGCTTGGCAGCGCATTATGTCCTGTGATTTGGCGAGGTGATGGCGGAGCTACTGTAATGCCTCTGTGCGATCCAGAACAGCATGGGTAACAGCTTCGACCCTGATCTCAGACGATAGATAATTGATAATAGTGGGAGGCTTCCGACCATAAACTACCTCAAAAGGAGTGGTATTTGTAGAAGCATGCCAAATTGTATTGTAGGAGTACTCTGCCCATGGTATCTAGAATGACTAGTGTTTGGGCTGGTCCCCCAAAAAACAGCGAAGATAAGTTTCAAGGCAACGGTTGACCAACACCGTTTGATCATCCATCTGCAGGTGGTATGCGGAACTAAAGCACAATGTAGTTCCTTAAAGCTTGAAGAGAGCTGTCCAGAATTTGCTGAGAAATATTGGGTCCTGATCACTTAAAATGGATTGAAGGATACCAAGGAGTCGAACCACCTCGCGGAAGAAAAGTTAGGCAACTTTTGCGGCAGTGTAAGGGTGTTTCAGCAGAAGAAAGTGAACGTATTTAGATAAGCGATCGACCACGACAAAGATGGTATCATAGGCGCGGGACTTTGGCAGCCCCGTGATGAAATCCATAGAATGGTGGAGTATATATAGGATGTAAAGGGTGATGTGACCGTTACGATCTAACCGTTGTCTAACCGTTGCAATGTGACCGTTATATGACCGTTGAAATAGTAATAATATCCAATAGAATAGTAAAAAAATAAATTCAAAAGTATTATAATTATACTTAAGTATATTATTATATGATCATATACTCTTTATGAACCAATACGCATGGTATTATAAAATTCAGAATCCCTAGTGAATAAACAATGTGTTTCCCTTTAAAAATATTTTTTATAGGAAATATATAATTTTTATTTAAAATAATTATTTCTCATACTTAGAAATGCATTTTCATTGTTGGAGTCTGCATCCCACATCGGACTTGAGGTCCGGTGTGGTCTTTATTATTTGTTATAAATACACCCCAAGGGCTCCTTTGGAGATATACCTTGGGGGTTCGGGTTTCTCTCTTTTTATTCCTCTACATGGTATCAGAGGAGGGATTTACCCCCGACCCTCCCTCCTGATTTTTTTTTCTCCCTTCGTTTAGGGTTTCCCCGTCCGGGGGGCGGCGGCTCCAATCCAAATAGCCGCCACCCCCCCCCCTCCCTCCGTGACTCCATTCGCGCGGCTCCCTCCATCCCCGGCGGATCTCCCTCCCATCCGGCGACCCCTCTCCGGCGCGGCTCTTCTCCCGGCGGTGCTTCTCCCCGCGCGACGGCCTCGTCTGACCGACCTCCCGGTTCTGCCCGGATCGCGTCCTTCCGGCGAATCTCCCCTCCAGCGCCGCTCCTACCCTCGCCGGCCCTCCCGCGCGGCTGTCTCCTCGTCCCCCCTCCCTGTGCGCGACGGGTTCGGCTGCCGTTCCGGCTCCCGCAATTGCCCCGGCGCTCCTCCCGCTCCCGACCCAGGCGCCGTCTCCCTCCCGATCCAGAGCTGCTGCGCAGTCCCAGGCGCCGTCTCCCTCTCTGCGCGCGGCCCGCTGCTCCTGTGCGGACATCCAGCCCTCGCCCCAGCGGAGCCCTCTCCCAGCGGTGCCATCGCCCCTTGCTCCTCCTCCCGGCGCTTCTGCTTCTCCAGCGGCGCCCGCCTCCTGCGGATGTTCCGACGGCCTCCCTGCGCCGGCGGCCTCCCTTCAACCAGCGGCCTCCATTCACCAGCGGCCTCCCTTCCCCGACGGTCTGCTGATGTCCGGCGGCTCCTTCCGCCCTCCCGCGCGACTCTCTACCGGCGGATCTCCCCCTGCCGGCATCTCCCTGCGCCTCTCCTGCAGTTTTCGGTTCTGTCCAGCCCGCCTCTCTGCCCGGCGGCCTCCCTTCGACAGTCGGCCGCCATCCCTGCCGGCTCCTCCAGCAGCCGGTTTCCAGCCCTGTCGGCCTCCCGTACCACCTTTGCTCAACTGCTCCCTCCATGCCGGCCTCCTCCAGCGGATTTCCCGGCGCTTCGACGACCGGCACCACCACAACAGATTTCCCGGCGCTTCGACGACCGGCACTGTCATTGCGGCTTCCTCGGCGCTTCGACGACCGGCACCGCCATTGCGGCTTCCTCGGCACTTTGACGACCGGCCCTCCCGAGCGGATTCCTCGGCGCTTTGACGATCGGCCCAACATTACGGATTTCCCGGCGCTCTGACGACCGGCCCGTAGTGCGGATTTTCCCGACGCTCTGACGACCGACCCGCCAGTGTGGATTTCCCGACGCTCTGCTGTCCGGCCCCGCACTTTTCCGGCGACGACCCATCCTTTTTCAGCGGCATCACATTACCATCTTGAGGGGGAGCAGCATCAACAACATTTTTTCTTATTTTCGTTTCTTCTATTTTTGTCGTGTATTTTGTCATCAAGCTGGGTATGTCCAGCTTGAGGGGGAGTGTTGGAGTCTGCATCCCACATCGGACTTGAGGTCCGGTGTGGTCTTTATTATTTGTTATAAATACACCCCAAGGGCTCCTTTGGAGATATACCTTGGGGGTTCGGGTTTCTCTCTTTTTATTTCTCTACATTCATAAAATAAACAATATATTAGAAATCAGCACGTCGAAATTGGGTTAGAGTAAAATAAATGTTAGTGAACACTTTATTTTTCAATAAATAATAAAAAATGCAATTTTGTGTTTTTGATATATTTATGACTTCATAAATATGTAATAATGATCTAACAACCAAAAATAAATTATTTTAATACTATAATGTATTTTAATGAATAAAAATGAATTTCCAAACCTATAAATAATTTTCCAAAGCCTAAAATGAAAATTATGGTTTTAAAAACATTATGCTGTAGAAAATTTATTTTCCCATGCCAAAAGTAACATAAAAAAATGATGTTTGGTTCTCAAACTCAATTATGTCAAAAAAAACACCACCTTTATTTCATAAACCATGAGTCGAAACCATGGGTAGCCCATGAAAATTTTATTTTCCAAAACCTAGAATTCCAAGAGCTATATTTGAAAAATAATAAACAATTTTCCACACTTTGTTATAAATATTCATCCCATTAATTTCACTCCCAAGCTAATTAGCACGTACCTCCCTTTCTTAGTATCTCATTAAGCCATTTGGTGAAGCTCTCAAACTCTCAAGAAATTACTCCTCTAAGTTTAGAAAATGGTACTTAAGGTAAGGGATTCTCTTCCTCTCTTCTTTTATTGAATTACTCCTTTGTAATAAGCCTTTTGATTTTCAATTGATTATGTATTCATGAGTTCATAATCATTGCTTTATTGTCCAAATGATGTCTTCTTAATGAGCCTTTCTATCTCATTATTCTCATTCCATAAACTGATATGCAAACCTGTTATATTGCCGAAATCATTCTTTGATTTTCCATGTCATACCTTTATGTTGTGAATACCCAACCTTGCTTTCATTCAAGGGTATTCGCATAGATGTGACTATATTTCATTGATTTGGAGCTTCCATGTATGATATCCACATTCCCTACTCATGGTAAAAATGATGAAATAAGTTCTTATGTTATATGATCTATGTGGCACACATAAAGATGTATATGAAGGGTGTGCCCTGATAGCGCTCCAATGCATTGGATAAAAAATTAATCTCTAAATATGACATGTTTATGATACTTTGGAAGCATGCTCGAGTAATGTTTTATGATATCTTGATGAACAACCTTGATAATATGTTTGACGACGCCTTGGTGGTGAACCTTGATGATATGCTTATGCTCATGTTTATGTTGTAGTCACATTTCCATGTTATACCTCATGTACTTGTGATCATGCTCTAATATTATGCCTCGTGTATTTATGATTATTGTAACACCCCAAGTAAGTAATGAATAATAGATATTTTTATTAATGATTAAGATAGTGTTGTAGAGGCTTAAAATGAAAATAAATACAATCTTATGCATGGAATACACTAATATTCTTAAAAGATTGTTTTACTGCCTTTTGATGACAAACCATTTTTGAATCTATATTTTGACAATTTTATAAACTATGTTTGTCAAAATAAACTTATTCTTTATGATTGGGACATCAAAATTTACCTTGTGTGAATTTTTGGTATTTTTCTGACAATATTCATTTTTTAATGAATAGTGAAAAATACTGCATTTTACATCAAAACTGTTTTTTAATCTAATTTATTTATATGATTATATTATCTTTTGAATTGGTCTTAATGTGTAATATGAATATATTTTTACCATTTAATCCAATGGTGGTCATTGGAAACAATTTCACTTTGAAATTAGACTTAAACTGGTGTCAATCTTTTGATACTTATTGTTTTGTAAAAACACGTTATTTGCTCTGGCAACGGGAATTAATTATTAAATTAATTAATGTGACTTATATGATTTGAATTTTGTAAAATAGACTTCATTTTTGAATTCGGAATATCAAATATAGCTTAGGGTGAATTTTTGGTAATTTTCTGAAAAACTCCAATTTTTTATGAATAGTGAAACCACTAAGTGGTACTTATAAAGACTGATTTTCTGTTTAAATGAAATTTTGCCATCATTGTGTTTTGAATTTCAAAAATCCGACATACATGGTTGTCATTAAGAAGTAAAATGTGGTTCAATGAGATTATAATAATTTTTTGGTGAATAGTAACTTATTAAGTTCTTAATCGCGATTAGTGGTAATTAGGGTAGTTTAAGGTATAAATAATGCTTTAATAATAGGAAATGACCTAGACACATGTTCCAACCTTATTGGTTGTGTCATGGCCGACCAAGACAAGCCATGGGTCAACTTGGGGACCCCATGGAGACACTTTGGTTTGGAAATGACATAAATAACTTTTTATTAAATGTTAAAGTAAAAATGACACAAACAAGAGATGTTTTACGAAAACAATTTTTACATGGGGTTATAAAGATCAGATTTTTGATTATAAATAGTCATTGGAAAGCTAAAAAGATTTCCTACATCATAGTATTGTTTTTATGATTTTTAGACATTAAATAAATTAAATTATTTATGACATAATAATGATGCAGCGATGACATCATTATTTGACGATTTAAATAAAATGGAAAGATAATATAAAATCTATGAACTACACATGTCCAAAACCAATTGGATGAGTGGATTTCGAACCCTTATCACCTTATCCACGAATTATATCAATGTGGGACCTTTTGAAACCGAAACACATTTTCAAATAAAGTAATATTTCTTTACTTTCCAAAAGTGTCCCTCCTCTCCTCTTATAAAAGGCCCCCACCTCTACCTCATTTCACACACACCTCAAGCCTTTGGCTTGGCCAACCCCTGCCCATTTACTCTCTCCACATCTCTCTCCTCATCCTAGAGGATTCCCTTTGGGCAGAATCCTTTCAAAGGAAGCCTTTAGGCTCAAATCAAAAGGAGTTACACTTTTTAAGGTAATTCATTCTCTCATGTTCATTTGTTTTATTTTGCTTCTCCAACCCCCTAAACTCTTTTTATTTACTTCTTTTGTAACAACACCAGTATCTTCAATATACTAGGATGTTGTTATAAGATATATTTGAGCTACACACTCACACAACTACATTAAATAGTTAAAGAACATACGGTTTCCGTGGATGGCGAAATTCTGCCTCCCGAAACGATGATTGTTCAATACTCATTTAACACCTTCAAAGGTGGCCATTATGATGTCACTATTTTTATATATGATATATAATATGTTTATATTTTCCTTAAGCTGCTGTTTTTTTTCATTTTGGGCATACCTTTATGGTTTCCATTATGGGTAAACACGATATCTTCATTTTAGGAAGTGCGGACTACCGCCCCCTGAAAGTGATTTGATTCGTTAAATACCATATGTGGGACATATAAAGGATGGAACTATGATATTATATATGTTATTATACTGGAATTACAATATACTCTTATATCATTATGATTCCATTCCAGAAATACGAAATAGAAATGGAAGTAGCGTTCATGCGTACGTACGGCTTACCGTCTCCATGAACGGTGCATTTCATTTCTTACCTATAAATGATTATGTAATATTATAAATGCATGTATGTACTGGATATATATGACATATATGATATCTACATCATGAATACCATTCTGGATATAATGAACCTTTGACCAAATTAACAACATGTAAGTGTAAGAAGTCTATTTTTGACTTAAGAACCAAATACCGACAAAATGAACATTATTAACTTAACTGATTACATGATGTTCATAACATGGTATAAAATGAATAATGAACTTGAAAAAGATTCATAAGAAAGTAGAGATTAACTCAAGTTTATTATTCAGGAGATTAAAGAACGGTCGGGTCAAGTCGGATACGAGGTATGGGACTTCGTCTCAATCTCCTTTCATTGAGGCATATTTTATTTTATACACAACTTTCTTTTATACGGTGTATAAACCCCTTTGACTTTTACGTTTATTCAAAAGGAATCTTTTTTATACGAAGCGTTTACTAAACGACAAAAGGGAATGTTTTTGTCGTGCGTATGCGGCGACAACGACTTCTCCGCCGTCGTGACCGTTATTTGAGTTTCGGCTTCCTCTACAAGCCATACCTTCTTTTTAAAAGAAAAATAAATACCATGTTTTACTTTTCTGTTATTTTTGGTATTGAAAATGGTTTTCATAATGTTTTTATATCAATGTGTTGTATTGATATCTCGTGATTGAAATGTGGAAATTTTATGTTTCCTTTATGCATGTTTTATGTGATATGATTATGTTATGGTTCTTGGGCATTATTATGAAGACGGGTGGTTCCGTGATAAACTAAGGGCGGGTGAGCCCGTTATAGCTCTCCAATGCATTGGGTAACGCGAAGGAGTGAAACGTTAAGGTTTCTCCGAAGAGATTTTAGGGAATATACTGTGATGGGTATTCCAAACGTAACCAAGAGGGTTACTCCCTACGTAAGAATGTTATGAATGCCTCAAGTTACCTTTATGTCTTATGATTTCTATGATTTATTCATGATTTTATGAGGTATGTTAAAGTGTCTATGTTTTTTGGGTAAAGTATGATTTCATTCTTATGTATATATGAACTCATGTTTCCTTTCCATGTTCTTATAACCCATACTGAGTTTTTATGCTCATCCCAAGTTTTTGAAATGTTTTTCACAGGTCAAGGGAAAGGTACATGATAAGATGATAGAGTCAATGATGTGTCAAGAAATAATCCATGTTTTATTTTAAATGTGTTTCCATTGATGGGAATGAAGAATACTATCTTTATGTAACCACTTTGTTTATGTGTGGAATGTAATGCAAGTTTTATGATCTAATTCTCTAAAACTCTAAACCCGAAAAGATCCTCAATGTATAATCTTGTAATAACTCAAGATTAAGTAAGGTTTAAGGCTGGGGCCTTATAATTATGCTCTATTATTATGCCTCATGGTGTACCCATGATGATCACCCATGCTCCATTTCATTTGTTTATCCCTTACCGGGTTGTATGCTCACTCTTTTCTATTGATGTATGTTCCTCAGAAATCATATGCAGTCAAGTGACCTAGGGTGAATTTTTAAATAAGATTTTCAAAAGGATTAAATAAAGTTCATGTTTTTTTTTTATAATTTATGTACTACATGTATTATGTACCTAGTTTCCAAGACACTAAATCTCAAAAGATCCTACGAAGTTATTAATGTAATATTTTGTTACAGAATTATGTTAAAAATCATGTATGAAAAAGGCAGGTCGTCATAACAATTGACAAGTCATCCAAAATTAGATCACTACAAGCCTCTCGTACAAGCGGTCTCACCCAACCTATTTATAGTGGGGCTCAAACGGTCAACCGGCTCCAGCACCTTCCGAAATTCGTGAGGGACTCAACGTTGGTCTTGGCCACCTCCAATTGACCGTAAGTCACTCTACCTCAACCATTGTTTCCCGGTGATCATTGCAAGTCATTTTCACGCAGCCCTCTGATGATTTATACGCAGCCCTCTGATAGCCTTTGCAAACCGCCTGGCATACCTTATGTAACAACATCAAAGTGATTTCAAAGCTTCCGCACTTCCATCATCCGGAAACGGCTACATGAACTCCTAGTTGCGGAACACCCCCTTCCGGACTAGCTTGCCTCCTGCCGGTCTCCTGCTTCTGTGAGCCTCCATCAGTCTGAGTCCCTTGTTCCGAAGTCACTCCTTTATGACACGGGAAAGAGAACTTGAAAGTATACTTCACACTTTCAAGCAGGGAACCGCTCTATCCCACTTTTCGATGTGGAATTCCACTTTTGTCTTCCCCTTTAGAAGACAAAATTTAAATATTTTAAAAACTAAATAAAAATCCAACAAATAAAATGTTTGATTAATTAAATTCAAAAATCTGCAGATTTTACATTACCGATCAGGTCATTGTATTATCGATGTTTATAGGGACATGAGTCAAAAATGGAATAAAATAATATATAGATGATTTGTTGTTTTTATTGATGATTAATGTAGTATTGGTTGACACATGGCCACCAAGGACAAAAACGAATTGTTCAGTTGTATAAAATGATGTTGAATATGTGCATAAAATCATTTTGGATGGAGGAATTAAAAATATCGTGTAACAATGGAACTGGGTATACCTCATATTTAAGTGTAGAAATAACTCAATAAGCATAGAATTCATCGTAAATTTTGGTTTTCATAATTCCCCAGAAAATGAGTTGTTTTTAACAGAGGGATACGTTACAATCAAAAAATGTACAAACAACAGTCCATAGTTTTCAATTTAAGACGCAAAATAGCATTTCCATCTCCAAACAAAATACAACAAGTTCTAAAATTTGGAAGTAAATTAAAAAATGCAGAGCTACCACACCTTCAATGAAGGCAGCACTTCTGAAGCTGAAAATGCCTTTTTGCAGGCACTCGATTTGACAGAAAGCTTTCCATGCTAATCTCCAATCAAAGCCCGTGGTCTATGATCAATGGTCGAAAGAGATAGACCTGTCTGAGACACAGCTCTCACAAATGCCATGTTTGCAGTTAGTGTTGGAGCACGCCAAAGATCACCAGTGCCAAAAAGAATCTTGTTCTTCAGGGCTAGTTTTCTCGTTGTTGGAAGAGACATTATACGTGAGGAAGGGCTATCAGGCACCACTATGAGATGTTTCAGTAATTGGCCGGCTCTTAACTTCTCATCAGGGCCTCCGCACATCAAAACTATTTCCTTGAATTCCAGATGAACAGTTTCACACATGATGCCTTTCCTTCCAGATATTCTGCCAAGCAGTTGAGGATGTATCAGATTCTGAATTTCAGATTTTGCCTGTGCAGTAACGAAGTCATAATTTCCCTTGAATCGATGTCTCAGTTCACTCTCAGGTGCAGACAAAAGATAACCAGCTGCTCCATTACTGATCCCTGATACAAGAGCAACCAAAGCTGTTGTGTCAAGGTTTATCAGATCTCCTTCATCTGACAAATCCCTACCTTGTGACAGCGAAGATTCTAAAACCAGGAGAATAGATGCAAAGTTATGGCCGAAGTCAATAGGTTGTTTCATTTCTGAAAAGCACAAGTCAGGGAAAAAACCCAACGACCCTCTTTGTAGCCGCTTAACATCACTCCGATCGGCACAATCAAGCTTTATTTCAAGAACACGCGCTCCGTGGTACGACTTCATGACTACATCAATCCAATCACCATCGGATTCCTCAGCAAAGTCGAAGTCAAGTAATGGAAAGCCCGGTTCAAAATCCAAGGCACGAAATTCATCACGAAGCTTCTCCTGGATGCAATGGCTGACTCCTTTGGAGAAGAAAAGAACGACAGAAGACGGCCTTAACGCGAGGGAAGATCCTGAAGCAGCAAGGACTTGTTGAATCCGTTGCCGCAGTCCCTTGCGGTTGTTTCCACTAAAATCATCCCAATAAATGTGCTTAGGGTTCCTGTCGGACACAACGAACCAGACCGGTTTCCCATTAACGCTGCAAACGACGTCCACGGCCACGCGAATCTGACGGTTTTCAACATTAATGGAATCCATGGACGGCAGAGGAATTGGCTTGCAAACACGAGAAACGCCGGTGATGAACGGCTGTTCCAGAATGTGAACCACAGCTTCCAGGTGACCGATGTTAGAGCTGATCTTGAATGGCAGGGCATCGGGGAAGGATAGTGATACTGATAATGATGATAGGAAGGCGAGCTCAGAGAGTGCCAATTTGAGAAGAGTGCGCTTGGATGACAAGGTGATGTTGGTCGATGAAGGCAGGTTCTCGATTCGGTGGAGAACACGACGGCATTTCCTCTGTGCTTCTGCCACTGTTGCCAACCCTAACTCCTTCTCCATGGCTCGGTCGCTCGCTTTCGAATCAAATCGGTGGCGATACATTAAAGAATCATATCGGGACCTTGTTTCTGAACTCCAATATAATGGAGTTGGATCAGACATAAAAGAATCGTATTGGTACCTTGTTCAAGAATCCAAATACCAAATACCTATTTTTTTTTTGTGTTTATTGATGAAAACATATGAATTTTTTTAAAAATATTTGGTATTTTTTACTAGAGAGTTATTATGTGGAGTTCTTTGGAGTTTGGAATAAGTTTGATAGATTTTAGTTGGAGAACCACTTCATGGTTAAACCTACAATGTTATAGTTAAATCTCATGGTTTTGAAAAATGGTTTGAGTTCTATACCAATTCAGTCTTCTCATATATGGATATTACGTATTTTTCAATGAATATTCATTACATTACACAAACACACACTTGAGGACCACAATAGTTTAATGTTTTTGAAAACTTAGAACACAATCTTCTAATACGGTGAAAGACTTCAATGTTCCTCACAAAGATCTTCTCATTTAGCACTCTTCATAGACATACCCTATATAAAATCTTTATTCATAACCTGAGGAGAGAAAACATAAGAAATGGTGAATCCAGATACTCAGTAAGCGTAAACATAAGAGATATCAATCTATGATCACATGAAAACAAAAGATAATCACAAGGGTATGTAGTCATTAACATGACTTACGAAGTTCATACCAAACATGTCATAGATCATAAACATGAGTCATGACATAAAAAAAATTCATTTTTGAAAACATGACTCATAAGGGTGATAAATCATCATAAATCAATAATGAATCATAAGCTTGTGTCGTAAAAGTATGACACCATCATAAATATAGAAAACCATTTTATACGTCAAGGTTAACTACTAAGACTATCAACATAGTGGATCAAGACTTATCACATGTCTTCGTATTGTGGATCAAGACACACCTATTTCCCATAATGGATCAGGACACACATGTTTCACATAGTGGATCAGGACACACCTCTTTCCCATAGTGGATCAGGACACACCTCTTCCCCATAGTGGATCAAGTCTTTTGACTTGTTTCTCATTTTTATCTCATGAGATATAAAGCTTTACCCAGCGTATTGGAAGGAGATATAGGTTTCACCGTTCACATAATGAAAATCATACACATGTGTGCCATAAGTTCATAAAACATTTATCATATTATAACCCATAAAATGAAAGGAGTTTCATAAACATTTCATCGTATCATAACTTGTGAAAAAGAGACATATTTCATAATCATTTCATGTCACGAACCGAATTGATCGCCACCAAAAATGGCACCAAACCCGTCCCGTGACAAGGCCCAAAGGGCGTTCCCGATCCCCATGGGATGGCACAAGTGCTCGGGTATCATAAAATGAAAACTGGGAACGATTTACCCGAGTTTATAAACATAAAACAACAAAAGAATCCAATGAAACAAATCTGGATTTTTCAAACCAAACAATGTTTTACAGAAAATCAGAACTGAATTACATAGTCTAAAACAACTCAACAAGACTATAACAAAGGAACAAAACAAAAAAATGAACATCCCAATAACCTCTACATGGCAAGAGGCATTTCCCTCAAGCCATCTCCACAACACCGCATCATGAATGACCGGTGAAAACCCGAACTGTTGGCACAAATGTTATACCCAAACCTGCGACAACAAAAATAACCAAGTCTACTTACACTCAAGGGTGTAAGTAAGGTGTGAGCCAATGCCCAGTAGGATACCACCACTAAGAGATTCCATGTGATAAACATTCATAGATGAAAAGCATGCAAGTTTTCAAAAACATGTAATTTCTAGATACAATTTCTATAAGATGCAACTTAAAAAAACAGTTTTCAAGTGGTCTAATTTAAAGAATCAACAATTTTAAAATAAATTCAAAAGCTACTGAATTTTCCAGCCAAATATACCGTATGCCGACAGTAAGTATAAAGGATCTAATGAGCACAAGCAATAGGAAATAACCCCTAGGCACTAGCTAGCTGTGGGTCCCAGGTACCTCGTATCTCGGTGAGAGTAACCACAAAAATTATCCGTTCTCATGCATGAACCACTAGTAGGGAACATACCCATAACCTAGTGGTCCTCAATCATCATCATCATAGTTTAGTTAGAGTTGTAAGCGTCAATCCTGCTAATTGAAACTGAGGCCAAACCCCACGGATTCACTAGCATACTAGTACACGTCCACCCACCTAGATACCCGGGTTTTCCCTTTGTGCTCAAACAAGTTCAACAAGCCAAGAAATATACTTTTCACATGAAAATATCACTTCGACATCACACATTATCCAAACATCCCCATGCACATCACATAAGTCACAAATTCCACTTTTCATTCAAATTCATTTTGAAATCAAACTCACACCAAAATATCCCACAACACTTTTTTCAAAACTTTCACAATCCAACACATCCTTTAACAATTTTATGAAGTCCCTACAAATATGATAAACATCACATAACAGAACTATTCATATTTAAAATGGTTCATTTGAAAGTATAAACAATCCAAAACAGTTTTCCAATATGGTTTCACCTCTTACATAAATCATTAAACCACTCAAAACTTTCATAAAACAATTCTAAATAGTGTACCAAAGCTTTTCAAATAAAACCCATTTAAAAACCATATTTCAAGGACAAAATCACATCAATAAAAATTCAAAATAGAATTGTAAGCCCCAAAAACATTTATTAAACAACCCCCATGTGTTATACAAACACCTCAAACAATAGCACAAAAGATCCACATGAAACACAGACGTTTTCAAAATCACTTTCAAGAAGTACAATAAAGTTTTACACCTTAAACCCTTAAAAAAACCTCTTTAAGACCTAGTGGCACACCAATACCACACCAAATCATAATTTTCATCCCAAACAAGATTTATTAAACCAAATTCATATGTTATAAAACAATCCCAAACAATACCCAAAGGGTTGCACATGAAAACACCGAATTTTAAGCTAAAATGAAACTATAAAAACAAATACTTTACCAAATCCAACATAAACAGTTCACGCACCACACACAACATATTAGGAACATGAATAATAAGTAATTCAAGCAAACTAACTCATCTAGAAATTTTTACACATGGAATCACCTACCTTTTATGATGAAACCCTCAAAACATGGTGCGAAACATTAACTGCACCACCGCCGCACCTCAAGGAATATAAATCCAGCCCTAGAACACAATATTTGACCAAAAAGAAACCAAATAAAACCCTAGTTTCTAACCTCAATTTCTAGACATGATGAACTTATTGAAAGGGTGAAAGAAACCCTAAGGAAGGGGAAGAAATCAAGGAAAGAAACACTTACTTGAAACATCTTGAATAAAACGAACCAAATACACAAAAATTTGAATCTCCAAGCAACCAAACCTGACATGGATTCTCTAATGGGGATGAGAAGGTCATGTGGGGACTAAAATGGAGGTAATATAGTGAAAATTAAAAGATTTATGAAAGAATCAACATACCTTCTCAAATCTGGGCGATTTGAGGAACCCTAATAAATTTGGCCCTCAATCACGATTCCTAAGAGATCCAAAGTGGGGGAAAAGAGGTTGGGGGCGTGGCTGGGTGTAATGGGATCGTGGGAGACTTAGAATCACCGAAAAATACCTAATATTGAATAAGTTATTAAATAAATAAAATTAATTTTTAAAACTGGATATGGGCTTCCGGGCAGGCCCAATACCTTAAATAAAAACCAAAATAAACATTGGTTATGGATTTCTAAAAGCCCCAAATTTTACTTGTGGTGTTAATATATCAGGGGAGGACATTTAGAAGTTGAAATGAGTTAAAAATATTAAAAAATGAAAAAGTTATAAAATAAATAAAATTTATTTTTAAATCTGGAATTGGGCTCACAGTTTGGCCCAATTCCTGAAAACTCACCTATTCTACATAAAACCTTTGGAAACCCCGAAAACAAATAATTAATGGAAATTAAAATAAAAATAAATTTAAAATAATCTATGTATTTGACAATTCTCCCCACCATGAAAACTTTCCGCCCCAGAAAGTCACAACAAGGCCAAAACAACAACCAAACCCAACTGAGAAACCAAGAGGTACTCCCTTGCCAGGTTTCTCCCCCAAAGGCCAAAACACCTCCAGTGGTCAATGAAGGAAGGAATACTCTCACAAACCAAAATTACACCACTTTCCTGAAATAATAAAGCACATTAAGGCTTTATCCCAAATGGAAACTTCTCAAACACAAAATGAACAATACTCAATCAATTTACCCAAATAAACAACAACATCGAACAAGGTTACACTTACCCTAATATAACTAAACCATTGGGCACTCTCCAATATCAATGTTTACCCAAGGAAGATGCAGGTAGTTAGATATCTCCGAATGATAATACCTACTTCCCAGACAAGTCCAAGGAAAAATATGAGTTAATCGTATGAAGAGACACAAATGGGCTCCCCACCATAAGAGACAACTTAAATTTTTTCCCAAGACAGAATAAAGACACTAATAGGGGGAGGCCCAAACAGACTCCCTAGTACAAGGGGTATACATCCATTAGAAATTTACAAAATAATATGCATGATACCCATGGTGGGTCTTCCCACCACAAGAACAAACCATCTTAATCAACCGGCGTGGGCCGACACGAAAAGACCCCAAAATTAAGGAGTTGGGACGGTCGCACGGTTAGTCTGCACAATTTGGAAAACTGTGCGATACTATGTGGATCCTTATATCTGCATGGTTATTTTTTTTGTTCATGGTTAGAACTAACCATGTGAAAACCGTGTGCTCAAATTGTCTAGCCAAATTTCCAACCATTCTCCAAAGACTCAATGAAAACCAAAGGGGGAGGGAATAACATTGTGTGATGACATGGGTACAAGACCCTCCACCTATTTCCACCGAATGGGAACAATAGAAGAAATATGATGAGACCATAGGTTTAAACTCTTCCTATATTTCATACTGAGGATAGGACTTTGTACAAGAGTTTAAACGACACTGGGGTTTCCCCTGACTATGCGCCAGCTTCTCTCCGGGACCTATGGCTGGAGCTCAAAATATTGAAGCATCTTCGGCCTCACAGTTAGGCTGTGGAAACCCCTATATGGAACTTCTTCTTTCGATGCCACAAACAACTACACCGCATACCCCGATGGGTTCATCAAGACATAACACACTCCATAACTCACTTTACCAAAACCAGACATTTCACTGAAACAAGGGATCAGAAGATGCACACACATCGCACCTTGTTTCTTTGGGTGAGAAACTACAGAAGGGTAGGACACGTATAAACAACATCCTCTAAGATAGAGGATTTGATGTTTTTCCCAAGGGAGACATACTCCCAACATAACATAGAACCTCTGAGTATTGTGTGAACTTCACCTTTATAGTCAAAAGAGAACAAAACATCACAATGTGTCACCGAACATAACCCTTGCGATTGATATAAACAATACATGGAACAAGACCATATTCCAAGTCCCTAAACAACAAACAAGTCCAACAAGTGGACAAAATATCCTATCATGACCAAAATCTCAAAATTGGTGGTTTAATAATAACTTTTGCTTCAAAGAAACTATGAAGAACCCAGGGGCCCTCTTAGACACCATCATGACACTCATCCACACTAACAACCATAGAAAACTTCCACCTTCGATGAATCATGAAACTTAAGAAACCAAGGTCTCTTTCAACCTTCCACAAGCACTATCCCGCTACAAGAGGATCCACAAATCAATGAAATGAATGGTTGTAGACTCAATCAACAATGATCGATAAAATATTCCTTATATTGATCAACTGGAGTATTTCCCAATGGTGAAACAATACGGGTTGCACTTTATTTGTGCATTAACCCTTAATGGGGGCGTACCTTATCCAATGAGAGAACCCGAGGACCCAACCAAGCTAGTCCATTGGTCAAAACATGCCACAAACCAAATCTAAACACATGAAGGGAACCACCATAAAGGCATCCCAATTTTTTTTTAAAAAGAGACCACTAACCGTCCCTACAACACAGCTTACCGACCAAACACAATCCCAAAACACAGTTCAAACAGAAGGGGTTCTTGGACTCAAAACATCCCACAACATCAACATTTTCAAAAACCCATAATACAAACCATACCAAACTATTCATCAAGACATCATGTTTTTCTTTAAAACCAATTCTTTGAAAAGAAAACAGTTTAGCAGTAAACGTATCCACCGATGGTACCCCATGGGCCTCACACATGCATGTTTTTGTGCCACACCGGGCACCCTCCTCATATCCGTCCCGGCACTCATCCAGTCATGCCATCAACCATTCATCATCCCATATAACCCCATGCATGTGGTAACTCATAGAAATACCAAAGGTTAAAACAAAGATTCTTTCCACTTTTCAAAACCAAAATGGTCAACCAACACATCCTTTTTTTTCAAAACTACTAACCACGAGATCAAAATACCAATTCACATCTTACAAAACTTTTCCCAAAGACACAAACATTTAGAAAATAACTCACTTTCATGTTATTCACATAAAGTTCAAAACATCTCATCCCATTAAAACACCCTTTGATTGTTTAGAAAACTCTATTGGAAACACTTTTTCAAAACCAACTTCAATATGGTTCCTGATTTCAAAAGAGGTGTAAGCACACTATTTTCCATTTCAAAACAATTCTAAAAATTCAGTTCCACCATTTCATAAATCAAACCATTCCCTCTTTATTTGAAAATAATTTCACAAAAACTTTACGCTTCGTAAAACCAAGACACTTTAAAACCAAAGTTCCATGATTTCAAAACTAAAGAACAAAACAATGTGAGAGGAAACTAGTTTCAGTGGGTGACTTGGAAATATGGATGATAGCCATATTCCAATCACTTCACGATCACAGAGAGTGTTCTAGGGAATATCCCTAGCTCCACATGGCTTGCCAGACCCTACGAGCTCACTGAGACCATTAACCCAACTCTATTTTCATTTCCCCTAATCATCATCAGACCAAGAAAACCAAAAGACATAGATAAATCCCAACTTCCCCTGGCGACTTGAATCCTGTCATGAGGTGTGGTTATCAGCCACACTACTCATAACCGAAATTCCAAGTCCTGAAAATCCTAAATCCAGACTATCCCGACTGTTCCCCAAATAACATGACCCAAAGAGAGCGAACATGCCTCTGGTACCATTTTGTCATGAACCGAATCGATCGCCACCAAAAATGGCACCAAACCCGGCCCGTGACAAGGCTCGAAAGGCGTTACCGATCCCCACGGGATGGCACAAGTGCCTGGGTATCATAAAATGAAAATTGGGAACGATTTACCCGAGTTTATAAACATAAAACAACAAAATAATCCAATGAAACAAATCTGGATTTTTCAAACCAAACAATGTTTTACAGAAAATCAGAACTGAATTACATAGTCTAAAACAACTCAACAAGACTATAACAAAGGAAAAAAAACAAAAAAATGAACATCCCAATAACCTCTACATGGCAAGAGGCATTTCCCTCAAGCCATCTCCACAACACCGCATCATGAATGACCGGTGAAAACCCGAACTGTTGGCACAAATGTTATACCCAAACCTGCGACAACAAAAATAACCAAGTCTACTTAAACCCAAGGGTGTAAGTAGGGTGTGAGCCAATGCCCAGCAGGATACCACCACTAAAAGATTCCATGTGATAAACATTCAAAGATGAAAATCATGCAAGTTTTCAAAAACATGTAATTTCTAGATACAATTTCTAAAAGATGCAACTTAAAAAAAACAGTTTTCAAGTGGGCTAATTTAAAGAATAAAAACTTTTAAAATAAATTCAAAAGCTACTGAATTTTCCAGCCAAATATACCGTATGCTGACGGTAAGTATAAAGGATCTAATGAGCACAAGCAATAGGAAATAACCCCTAGGCACTAGCTAGCTGTGGGTCCCAGGTACCTCGTATCTCGGTGAGAGTAACCACAAAAATTATCCGTTCTCATGCACAAGCCACTAGTAGAGAACATACCCATAACCTAGTGGTCCCCAATCATCATCATCATAGTTTAGTTAGAGTTGTAAGCGTCAATCCTGTTAAGTGAAACTGAGGCCAAACACCATGGATTCACTAGCATACTAGTATACGTCCACCCACCTAGATACCCGGGTTTTCCCTTTGTGCTCAAACAAGTTCAACAAGCCAAGAAATATACTTTTCACATGAAAATATCACTTCCACATCACACATTATCCAAACAACCCCATGCACATCACACAAGTCACAAATTCCACTTTTCATTCAAATTCATTTTGAAATCAAACTCACACCAAAATAGCCCACAACACTTTTTTCATAACTTTCACAATCCAACACATCCTTTAACAATTTTATGAAGTCCCTACAAATATGATAAAAATCACATAACAGAACTATTCAGATTTAAAATGGTTCATTTGAAAGTATAAACAATCCAAAACAGTTTTCCAATATGGTTTCACCTCTTACATAAATCATTAAACCACTCAAAACTTTCATAAAACAATTCTAAATAGTGTACCAAAGCTTTTCAAATAAAACCCATTTCAAAACCATATTTCAAGGACAAAATAACATCAATAAAAATTTAAAATAGAATTGGAATCCCCAAAAACATTTATTAAACAACCCCCATGTGTTATATAAACACCTCAAACAATAGCACAAAATATCCACATGACACGCAGACGTTTTCAAAATCACTTTCAAGAAGTACAATAAAGTTTTACACCTTAAACCCTTAAAAAACATCTTTAAGACCTAGTGGAACACCAATACCACACCAAATCATAATTTTCATCCCAAACAAGATTTATTAAACCAAATTCATATGTTATAAAACAATCCCAAACAATACCCAAAGGGTTGCACATGAAAACACCGAATTTTAAGCTAAAATGAAACTATAAAAACAAATGCTTTACCAAATCCAACATAAACAGTTCACTCACCACACACAACATATTAGGAATATGAATAATAAGTAATTCAATCAAATTAACTCATCTAGAAATGTTTACACATGGAATCACCTACCTTTTATGACAAAACCCTCAAAACATGGTGCGAAACATTAACCACACCACCGCCGCACCTCAAGGAATATAAATCCAGCCCTAGAACACAATATTTGACCGAAAAGAAACCAAATAAAACCCTAGTTTCTAACCTCAATTTCTGGACATGATGAACTTATTGAAAGGGTGAATGAAACCCTAAGGAAGGGGAAGAAATCAAGGAAAGAAACACTTACTTGAAACATCTTGAATAAAACGAACCAAATACACAAAAATTTGAATCTCCAAGCAACCAAACCTGACATGGATTCTCTAATGGGGATGAGAAGGTCATGTGGGGACTGAAATGGAGGTAATAGAGTGAAAATTAAAATATTTATGAAAGAATAAACATACCTTCTCAAATCTGGACGATTTGAGCAACCCTAATAAATTCGACCCTCAATCGCGATTACTAAGAGATTCAAAGTGGGGGAAAAGAGGTTTGGGGCGCGGCTGGGTGTAATGGGATCGTGGGAGACTTAGAATCACCGAAAAATACCTAATATTGAATAAGTTATTAAATAAATAAAATTAATTTTTAAAACTGGATATGGGCTTCCGGGTAGGCCCAATACCTTAAATAAAAACCAAATTAAACATTGCTTATGGATTTCTAAAAGCCCCAAATTTTACTTGTGGTGTTAATATATCATGGGAGGACATTTAGAAGTTTAAATGAGTTAAAAATATTAAAAAATTAAAAAGTTATAAAAAAAACAAAATTTATTTTTAAATCTGGAATTGGGCTCACAGTTTGGCCCAATTCCTGAAAACTCACTTATTCTACATAAAACCTTTGGAAACCCCGAAAACAAATAATTAATGGAAATTAAAATAAAAATAAATTTAAAATAAGCTATGTATTTGACATTTCATCATTTCATCTTAGCATAATTTGTGAAAATAAAGTGAGTTTCATAAGAATTCAATCATGGTATAACTCGTGGAAGAGAGATTAGTTTCATAAACATTTTGTTATAATCACTACTGCAAATCGGGTCTTTAACAACACCAATAAAAGTGTTTTATTAGAGCTTAAAAGACATTGATATTGAGAACGATGTTAAAAGCCAACATTTATCAGCGCTTTTGTAGCGCTGATAAATGGTGCCTTTATCATTGTTTTTTTAGCGTTGATAAAGGGTGATTTTAACAGCACTAAAAAATGCACTAATAAAGGCAATATTTATCAACATTTTTTTAGCGCTGTTATTTTTTTAAAAAAAATATCATTTTCACGAATCCCAACACCTCTCTTTCTCAACGCTTTCCACTCTCCCCCACCCGTCCTCAGTGCTCACGAACACCCCCCTTTTCTCAACGGTTGAATGCTTTCACAAATACCTACACACGCCTGAATTTGATCTCATGACCTCCCTTATGCGATTGGATGCCCTTTACCACTCAGCCATGTTTATTTGGTTTTTTTATAATATTTTTATTTATTTTTATATATCTAGAAGTGTGTGATATATACACACACACACTTATATTTATTTAAATATATTATATATTAATATTAATTTATATATATTATAATATAAATATAAATGTGTGTGTGTGTTTATTAATACACACACGTTTATAAATAAACATATTTACTTATATACGTATATATAAAAATATTAATGCATTTTTATAAGTTAAATAAAATGGATAATTATTTATCATAAATGAAATTAATAATAAATATTTATTTTCATATGGTTTATATATTTAAAAATAGAATTTTATGTAAACATGTATTTAAATAATTAATTGACTATTAGTAAATATAATAAAATATGTATATATTTAATTATAAATAAAACCACATTATAAAAAATGATAAAATATCAAAACCATAATATCAATATGAATGTAACCCCTGAAAATAAATTCAGTCTTCACAAAAAAAAAGACAATAAGACCCCCTTAAACGAGACTGAAATTCCATCGAATATTAAAAAAATCGGGATACCCCGAAAAAAAACTCAACTTTGGAGACCTTATGGGCCTTTTGGACCTGAAAACATAACTGAGGGTTCTTTGAGGTCATTAGGGCATAGATCTCTTCACAAGATTCAATTTGACATGTGGTAGAGCCCAAACAGGCATCCAAATTAAAAGTTATGACCGTTTGAAGTTCAAGTCATGTTTTCAACTTATCTCAGACCGTTCATTAATTCATTTAATTTTTATATCATTCAATTTTTATTAAATGACTATTACTCGATAATAATTAACAAATTATTGATTAATAATATTTTTTAATTATTTTATAAGTCATTTTCACTAAATATCTTATATATTAAGTGTAAATGAGTATTAGCCTCACCTAAATGATATTTAAAAATATATATTATATTTATATTCATATAAATATACTTATATATTAATATAAAATTTTTAATGAAATATATATATATTTTTTGAAATATACCCTTTATCAGTATTATAAAAAAGCACTGATAAAGGGGAATTTTTATCAGTGCTATTAAAAAAGTGCAGATAAATGGTGGGTCTTTATCAGTGCTTTTTTACTAGTGCTAATAAAGACCCCCGTTTATTTGCACTTCTTTATTAGCATTCATAAAGAAATCCCCTATCAATATTTTTTTTATAACCACCAATAAATAGATCACTTTATCAGAGTTTTTTAGTAGCGCTGATAATGATACCCCTTTATCAGCGCATCTAGCTAACATTGTTAAAGCTTAGCGCTGGATAAACCCAGATTTATAGTAGTGAATAACCATTCAGAGAAAGAGTAAAAATGATATCCTTAGTTCATATACTTAGTAAATCATAGGTAACATTAACAAATGTCATCTTAGAAGGAAAATAATTTTGAAAGATTGTTTGGGGACATTTCTTGAGGAAAATATATTTTCTTTGAAAATCAATTTTTAAAACTTAAAACATTTTGAAAATAAATTTCTTATAAAATAACTGTAAAAACTTATAAAGGAAGATTTAAAAATAATTTAAAACATTTCTTGAGGAAAATATCATTTCCACTTTGAAAAAAACTTTTTAAAACATAAAACATTTTGAAAATCGTTTTAACCTTGAAACTTATAAAAGAAGCTTTGAAGTAATGATTGGTCATGATGTCGGAAATTTTTTTTCATGTCATACGCATTAAATCGAAGATTCCTTTCACATTTTCAATAAAACCCAAACAGAAATTGTTTGGAAAATGACATAAAGACTCATTTCAAAACATTTTGTAAAAAGTCAAACATGGGTAAAAATTATTTAATAAATCATTTGGAGAATAATAAAACATTTTTTAAAAACATTTTTAGAAAACATGGTTTTAGAAGAAAACAGATTTCCGACCAAAGGGAGAAATAATGTTGGATTTTCTTAAAAACATTTTATCAATTATTTGAAGCATAAAAGAGTGGGAAAATGTTACTATTACTTAAAGATATTATGAATAGCTAGAGAAGAAGAAAATTCATGAGAATTTTTGAGAGGAAGGTCATGAGATATCAACACTAGATACTAATAATAAACAATCCCGATAAATGATGAGATTATGACATAAAACTCTTTCCACTTTGGTAACCTTGAATCATAAGCCCCATGGAAGGATCAAATCAAATGAAACTTTAAAATATCACAAGGATAAATAAATTCATGACATTATATGTTAAAGAGGTTGTATACACACCTCGTAAAAGGATACACTGCTAAAAAACCTGCTTTTAACAGTGTTGGTATTTATCAGTGTTAGAAAAAAATGTTGATAAATGGCATATTTATCAGTGCTTTATTTTTAGCGCTGATAAAGGGCACCCTTTATCAGCGTTTTATTTTTAGTGCTGATAAATATTTCTTTCATCAAAATTTTTTTAGCTCTGATAAAGGTTCGAATAAATAAAATAAAATAAATAAATAAATAATAAATAAAAAATAAGTTTATTAAATAAAACATTACAAATTTTATTAATTAAATAATTATTGATAAAAACGAATAAATTGATTATACATTATTAAATATTAGAAATTTTATTAATTAGATATTTACGATAATTAATGTTATTAAATTGTATATATTAAATATATAGATATATATTAATGTATATAAATATGATTTATATATTTCAAAATATTTATGTTCTTTACATTAAATAGTCATATATTTATTGAATAATGGTTTATAATTAAAAATTAATATGAATTAAAAATATTGACTAATTGCATAGTACTCGACATATTACAACAATTCGTGGAGGGGGATTACAAAGAAACAAAGAAACTATTTCACCTACAAGTACTCGGGGAGACTCGATCCTGAGACCTCCCACGAGACCCCTCAAAGATGTAACCACTAGGCTACACCCCCCAGGGCACATAGTACTCGACATATAATTAAATATCATTTGATTTTTTCAATTTAACATATATAGATCAAATCTATGTTATATTGATTTCACATATACGTAATTAATGTATTTTTATATACAATGCACACACATAAAACTTATCCACGTTTTCAATATTGTTAAAGTGTACTTATTCTTAATTTATTCAATTTCACTGATTTTTAACATATATTCATGCAATTAAAATTAGATATTCATTAATAATGTTAAAAATATATTTGTAAAAAAAATAATTATAAATAAATAATTATATATATTTAAATAATTATTAAATTTATAATAAATTTACTTAAATAATGAATATATTTACTATATTTATATATATTTAATAAATATATATGTTCATAATTATATAAATATATATAATGATATAAATATCATTTTTTAAAAATATTTCTACAATTATAAATAAATAATTATAAAATTATAATAAATATATTTAAAAGGGAATATATTTACTATATTTATATTTATATATATTTATTACATATATATAAATATTTACAATTTTTTTATTTATAATTATAATTATAATTCCTTTATCAGCACTATAATTTTAGTGCTGATAAAGATTGATTTTTCCAGCGCTTTTTTAGTGCTGATAAAGACCTACCTTTATCAGCGCTTATTTTGTAAGTGCTAATAAAAGTGTCCCAGTCTAATTAAAAAACCCTAACCATCTGTGAAACCGTCACGATATAAGAAGCTTTCTACGGAAGCCACCAGCTTTCAGCACTCCTACTCGGTGAATCAAACCTCGAATCACACCACTCGACTACCTCTTGAACATCTCATCTGACATCCGGTGTTCGATTGAAGTTAGGGTTTCCGTAGAGGGTTTCATATTTTCTTCAACCTAGTGAGATAGGCCTTCTAATTTTCTTTGTGTTTTTTTGGTTTTGTTTTTAATTTATTCTTCGACGATGTCATTATTTGTGGTCTAGTGATTGTATACTAGCGAGGCTGGCCTTATGATTTTCTCAATTTCCAATTTTGATTCAAATCTTGATTGCTCGTAGATATTTTATTGTTTCTGGACTCGATGGTGACACATGGTGTCACATGGAGTTTAGTTGGTTGTTTTATTTTGTTTACATTTCCCAAATTGATCGCCCAAATCCATCATACATATTTTTCATTCTTTATTTTATTAATGGTATTCCATACATATGAAATTTTAGAAATTGAAATTGGGGATTTTATGTGTGAGGGAGTTGAAGGTAGGTTTAGGAGTTTCTTTTATATTATACTAATTCATATCTTCTTTTTTCTACTTATCTGGGTTGGTGTGGGAATCCAATGTATGGATGAATCATGATAGTTTTTTTTTAATTTTCTTTCTACCAGTTTTATTTATTTTTTGGGCTAAATCATTCCCACTGTGTTATTTTTCATGCCCTGGTGCTTGTTGCCAGCCCGAGGGGGATCGAGAATGTCCCTTGGACACTATCATGGACCAACTTTGGTGTTTGATATATGGTTGTCTTGGGTTTGTTTTGGAAACTATATCTATTGTTAAATGTGTTGTACCTTTTCTCAATATTCCAACTTCCTATGTCTCTACACTTTAAAAAATATATATTTTATTTTTCTCCCTCTTTAGATCAATCCAACATTATTTATAAATCCTTTTAATAAGAATATATGAAATATTATACCTTAATGCTATGTACTATTTTCCAACTACATTATAATTTTTCATCATCATCTTACTCCCCCTCTCTTAATAATTTACAAAAAACTATCCTTTTGAGATTAACCATTTTTAGTTATACCACTTTTTTTAGACCTATATACCACTATAAGACATTATAATTTATTGCTCAGAAATGTAGATTTTCAAGAATTTCACCCCCTTTTTGAGTATTTATTTAACTAATAACAAGTGGATTTCCATGGAATCACTTTGATACCAAGCTATATGACATGTAGAAAAATAGAATGTCAAACCTTTTTACTATCAAGAAAGTTGGCATATAATGAATCTGCCACACTCCATGATATATATTGACATTTCATCCGCAACATTTGAAAATTTTATTCAATTTTTAATGGGTGTCAACATGGGTTTTCAGTATTCCTTTTGAAATCTATAAACAACTTCCCTCACATAAATGTATTGGGAAATAAATATCCCATGAATTCCATGAGTCACCTATCAACTAAGGAAAATGTCAACTCACTAATCATCAATATTTAAACATTGGTCATTGTTAATGTATAAAATTATCATCATAATTAATCTCTTGTACCTCTAAATATTATGTCATCCACAGTGATAAACGCTTTCAATCTATACATAAAATTATTTTTTATGTAATGATTATGATCAATTCCTCATTTTTTTAAATTAAAGTTTCTTTAATAATTCATCCAACCTTCAATACCACTACCTTAGTTATTTTTTCAATTCATACATCACCTTTGTCAATTTACAAACATTATTCTTATATTAAATAATGAGAAAACCATCTGTTTGTTTGATGTAAACTTCCTATTCATGTAATCCATTTATAAATGCTAATTTTACATCCAGTTGGAGTACCTTAAATTTCCTTAGGATGGTCCAATGTGGTGATATGACATCCCGAGAGTCTTGAGATATTTTCGAATATTGATATACCATTAATTTTAAATGTAATAATTCCTTAGGTTTCTACATCACTTGTTCTAATACAGTTTTATATCTTCTAGTTGATTGAATGAGAGTTTATTATTCTTGTTTATCATATTTGAGGTTCTTATTACCCCTTAATTTACTATATTATATTTTCATTTGTTTAGTGGATTTAATAAAGATTTGATGTGGAGTAATTCTTTTCTTAAATTCAATTACCCATTTTCTTCAACATACTGAAATTATTTGAAACAATCAAATGTTGAGTTTCCCTTATCAGAATTGTCTATAACTTTCACTTTTGATAATGAATATCTTATGTGTATTTATTTATATATTGTATAAAATCAATCTTTTATGAATCCAATAGGATGGATATGAACTGAAAATGGATGCATGCTAATCTTTTGACAAATGAATATGGATATGGATTTAAAGAGTTCATCAAGTTTGTAAGAGATCATGCAGACGACCCTTCTAAAATCATCTGTCCATGTTTACATTGTTGTTATTCAAGAAAAATTAGTCCGAAAGAGTTGTAAGAACATTTAATTTGTCATGAAATAGATAAAATCTATAAATTTTGGACTAAACATGGGAAAAAACTGAATGTGGACATCGATTGGGATAATACTACGGTTTATGAATCATTTGATATGAATACCTTTGTAAAAGATGATGCAGATAACATGGAAGAAATGAAAATGACAATTGAATATGGCCTTCATGATTGTCCAAAGTTTTTTTAGGAGTGAAATAGTTGTTCCAAGAAACCATTGTATACCTATTATACTAAATACACAACATTGTCAGTTGTATTAAAGTTATATAATTTGAAATTTGGCAGCGGATGGAGTGACACCAGCTTTACAGAACTACTGGGTCTTCTAAAAGATATGCTAATGGAAGAAAATGAACTACCATGAAGAATATATGATGTTAAATGAATGTTATCTTCAATGAGCATGATTTCTAAAAAACACATGCGTGTCCCAATGATTGCATATTTGTTTTGTAAGGACCATGAATCACTCATAAAATGCCCTAAGTGTAGCACAGATCGATACAAGAAAATGAATCAAGTCCTTCAAAATATGTATGGTACTTTCCTATCATTCCACAGTTTAGAATATTATATGGATATCAAGAAACCATGAGACAATTAACATGGCATGCAGATACAAGAATTAAAGATGGGAACCTACGTCATCCAAAAGATTCTCATCATTAGAAGAAAATTAATTATGATTTTCCTGAATTTGGAGATGAGTTGAGAAAATTTTATCTTGCATTATCAACATATGGAATAAATACTTTTGGTGTACAAACAAGTACTCATATTACATATCCCATCATTTTGGTAAATTATAACTTGTCGCCATGGTTATGCATGAAGCACAAATATATTATGTTGTCTCTGATTATATCTGGACCAAAGCAACCTGATAATGATATTGATGTCTATTTGGATCCATTGATCAAAGATATGAAATTGATATGGAATACAAGTATTACAATGTATGATGCTAATATAAGTGAATAATTCACATTGAGGGCCATGTTTTATGGAACAATAAATGAATTCCCTGCTTATGGAAATTTACTAGGCTATAACATTAAAGGAATATTGGGGTTTCCCATTTGTGAAAAACACACATACTCAGTTTGGTTTAACCATTCCTCTAAGACTATGTTTTTAAGACATCATAAATTTTTACCTCGACGACATAAATACTGATCCTGGATGACAACATTCAATGAGAATATCGAAATAGGTACAACACCGTCTTTAGCAATGAGCGATCAATTGTATAAAAAAGTAAAAAAATATTAACAATGTTTTTGGTAAACCATTTTCGAAAAACCTTACAAAATGAGTTTGTAAGAATAGATCAATTTTCTTTGAATTATCGTATTGAAATTGTTTGTATGTCAGACATTTTCTTGATGTCATGCATGTAGAAAAAATGTATTTTATAGCATTATTGGCACATTACTAAATGTTCCTGAAAAAATGAAAGATGACATCAAGGATAGGTTGGACTTGATTGAAATGGGGATAAGGGAAGAGTTGGAACCAATTAAGGGTAAAAGGCGGACTTTTCTTCCTCCATTAGCTTACACTCTATCCAGACAGGAAAAATTACAATTTTTCTTTTTTCCATACTAGTGTAAAAGTTCCATAGGGGTATTCATCAAATATAAAGAATGCTATTTCAATGAATAATTTGAAGTTACGTGGACTAAAATCACACGATTGTCATGTTTTGATGCAAGATTTAATGTATGTTTCTTTTCATTACATTCTGTCTCAAAATGTACGACATGCATTAACCAGACTCTACTTATTTTTCAAATCCATATGCAGTAAAGTTATAGACCCGACAAAGTTTCCCATCATTAATAAGGATATTTCAGTCATATTATGTGAATTATAGATGTTCTTACCACCATTATTCTTTGATATAATGGTCCACCTAATGGTTCAATTGGTTATAGAGGTTCAACTATGTGGTCCTGTCCATTACAGATGGATGTACCCCATTGAACGATATATGAAGATTTTGAAAGGGTGTGTCAAGAATCAAATTCAAACAAAAGTTTTTATTGTAGAATGATATATTGTTGAAGAAGATATTGAATTCTATACTGATTACCTATCAGATGTTAAAATCATCGGTCTCCCAAAGTCTCATCATAGCGAACACCTTATAGGTGAAGGTATTTCTGAAATAGATGTTGTTACAATTACATTAATAGAGCAAGAGCAAGCACATATTTACCTATTACATAATAGTGAATATGTTGATCCATACATTGAAGCCCACAAATAAATTCTTAGAGATTTGAATTCATCAAGGGATGAAGGATGAATATCAAATACACATAATTAATAGTTTATAAGATGGTTTAGAGATCAAATTTATAAGGAGATATATGAAAATCTAAATTCAATTGTCGAATAACTTCAATGGATATCCATAGGACCAAATGAAAATGTTATATCTTACACTAGTTTTGTAATGAATGGTTATATGTTCTATATAAAAGAACATGATAAATTCAATACAATGAAAACCGGTGGTGTTACGCTTGTGGATAAAGTGATGCACATATCTGGTTCTAAGGATAAAAATATAATTTATGCAAATATTTCATATTTTTGAATTATCGAATAAATATACGCGTTGGATTATACAACATTTCAAGTGCCAATTTTCCATTTCAAATGGGTTGACAATATTAATGGAGTGAAAGTTGATGAAATGAGATTTGTGAAGGTGAATTTCAGTGTGGAAGGGGAAAAAGATGAGCCATTTATAATAGCATCACAAGCAGTGAAAGTATTTTATGTCTCTCATCCAATAAACAAGAATTGGTCGATCGTCCTACCGGAGACTAAAAAAATGTTGAGTCAGATGAAAATTCAATTGGGGATGACCCTTTCATTGGGACATCACAATCAGTTTATGTTGGTCCCAGTGTCGATAATGTCTTGTACGTTAGGGGGGGACCATAAAAAGGGGATTTGGATTCTCGATAGAGGAACAAAATCCTTGAAACCTTAAAAAAAGAAAGAGGGTTCAATGAGAAGGTAAAAGTGTTTTTTAATATATTATGTTTTTCCTCGTAATATTATATGTTCTCTATTACATTAACATAATCTAAATTAAATGTTTTACTACTCATGCAAACAATGTCTTCTGCACATGATGGAAGAACAAACTACAATGAAGGAAACCCTTTGGAAAGATGTAAAGGTAATGTTACGATATACTTTCTCTATTTTACCGAAAAATTATACAATGAAATTTTATTATTACTTACAGAGTTTTTTTATTTTAGAATATTTTTGTCTGTGTGTCATGCCTTTGTAGAAAGAGAAACAACGCTGTCTCTGCTCAATCGCAGAGGTAATCTTGATGTTTTCACAGTAAAATTATTGTCCATAGAATTAATGTATTGTTTCATATTTAAGTTTAATTTATTTATTTATAGTATTTCTCACATAATAAATGTTTTTTATACAGGTGGATTATTTTATTCGAGTTTGGTTGTTTTGTCCAACTTTCATGCTTCTTCTCCCTTAAAACCTTCCTATAGTTTTGCATTTATCACTTTCTTTCAAGTTACCTACACTACCTTTGAAGGAAGAGAAACGATGCTGACTCTGCTCAATTATAGAGGCAATATCGATGTTTTCACAGTAAAATCATTGTCCATAAAATTAATTTATTATTTCATATTTATGTTTTATTTATTTATTTTTAGTATTACTCACATAATAAATATTTTCTTATCAAGGAGGATTCTTTTTTTTGAGTTGGGGTGCTCTGTCCAACTTTCATGCTTCTTTTCCCTTAAAACCTTTTCACCCCTATAGTGGTGCATTTATCACTTTCTTTCAAGTTACCTCCACTGCCTTTTCAAGAAGAGAAACAAAATTGCCTCTGCTCAATTACAAAGGTAATGTTGATATTTTCACAGTAAAATCATTGTCCATAAAATTAATGTATTGTTTCATATTTATGTTTAATTTATTTCTTTTTAGTATTAATCATATAATAATTGTTTTCTTATACCGGTGGATTATTTTGTTCGAGTTGGGGTACTCTCTACAACTTTCATTCTTCTTCTCCCTTAAAACCTTTTCACCCCTACAATGGTGCATTTATCACTTTATTTCAAGTTACCTCCATTGCCTTTGCAGGAAGAGCAATGATGCTGCCTCTACTCAATTACAGAGGTAATATTGATGTTTGCACAATAAAATCATTGTCCATATAATTAATATATTGTTTCATATTTATGTTTAATTTATTTCTTTTTAGTATTACTCATATAATAATTATTTTCTTATACATGTGGATTCTTTTTTTCGAGTTAATGTGGTTTGTTCGAAGCTGATCATGTAGTTTTGGAAGTTAAACAAATAAAGTCAAAGGAAATCATGGTAAAATTGATAATTAGGATTGTTTTGAGACTTTGGGATGTGTAGGAATCAGTCACACCACAATCTGACACATGATGTGACTGGTATGACTCCAGGTAATTCTTTTTATTTTAAATCGACATTAATTTTAGTAAAAAAGACAACTGGATAAATGTTTCTATTATGAGTTTAAAATCGATATTTGACTTTAAAAAGTTTCACTCATTGAAAAATGAGAAAACACGCTTGTATTTTCATGATAATTTAGGGAATCAATTCATAAATCATTTGTGACATGTAGGAATCGGTATCACATCAAACCGATATACTATGTGATCCGTATGAGTCAAAGTGCGTGTTTCAAGTTTAAAATTAAATTTTAGTAAAAAAGAAAAGTGACGTAATCAAAATTTATAAAACACATTCAGATTATTTTGATACTTTAAGACAATAATCTATAAGTGATTTTGAATGTGTAGGAATTAGTCGTACCTCAATCCGATGTACGGTGTGACCGGTATGACTCTAAGTGCATCTTTATTTAAAATTGACATCAATTTTAGTAAAAAAATAAAATTACCTACTAAAAACTAAAAAAACATATTCATATTGTTTTGATACTTTAGGAAAACAATCTATAAGTGATTTGAGACATTCATGAATTAGTCGCACCTCAATCTGATGCACGGTGTGTCTGATATGACTCCAAGTGCATGTTTTTATTTAAAATTGACATCAATTTTAGTAAAAAGGAAAACTTACCTACTCAAAACTGAGCAAACGCATTAAAATTGTTTAAATACTTTAGGAAAATGATCCATAAGTCATTTTTGATGTGTAGCAATTAGCTACACCTCAATCTGATGCACGATGTAACCGGTATGACTCAAAGTGTGTCTTTTTATTTAAAATTGACATCAATTTTAGTAAAATTAACACTTTCCGTTAATTTATTTATTTATATTATTACTAAGATAAGAATTTTTTTCTTATACATGTGTGTTATTTTGCTCGATCAGGGGTGGTTTATTCAACAATAGCTTGAGTCGGGTCAGGATTAAAAGGAAAATTGATGTTTTTGAATGTATGTAATAATTTGTATTTATGTAATTGTATGAACCAATATTTGAAATGTCTATAATATAGTGTTTTTTTCTTTTGTTTTTTGTTATAAAATTCATTTAATTTAAATCCTGTATTGGGACTTGTTTTTTTATATTTGGTGTGTTTCTGGTGTTGCGGTGTGTTGTTACAACACACTGCAGTGGTGCTACAGTGTGTTGTTATAGTACATTGCAGTATGACCCTTTATCAGTGCTTATATAAGTGCTGATAAAAGACCAGGACTTTTAATGTTGCTCATGTAGTCAAAGATTTTCTAGCACTGATAAAGGCCATTTCTAGCACTGTTAAAGGCTAGTTTTGTAGTAGTAATATATGCACATAATATAGTATATGTCTCAAATAAGACAAATTGAGATAAAAATTTCTTACTATTTTGGTAACATTTTAACCGTAAAACCCATAAAAAAGATGTCTTCAATAGTCATGTAAATCCAAATAATTCTTATTAGAAGAATCATAAAATACATTCATGGACAGTATACATACTACATAAAATAAATATGTGGTGAATACAACATGTGTCCCAAAGAAGTAAAAAGTGAGATTAAAATCCCTTACCGTAAGTCTCAACTTTCTTCGTACTCATTTGAACCTCCTGTATAATAAATATAAGTTTATTATACATATATTAAAGAAACATAATTACATATATCATACCATATATGATTTAATAACATCATTTTATCACCCATTTATTAACAATCTCATATTAAAGTCACGTTTTGGGTAATAATCTCTTTGTTTTTTTGTATATGTTTTGTTTTTTATTTTTGGTCTTCTTACTTTGATCATGGTTTTATAATCTTCATAATTTTAACCATGATATAAATATCATATATATTCATTACATATATATAAGGCCCTGATCTTAAGCCTTATATAATTTTGATTTTTAGTCAAGAATTTAATTTCTTTCACATTGAGGATCTTTTTGGTTTAGAGTTTTAGAGAATTAGGTCATCATTCTAACATAACATCCCATGTTCATACAAAGTATATACTAAAAAAATAGTATCCATTTATTCTAAAATATAAAACATTCAAATTAAAACATGATTCTTTTTCATGAAAAATCTTCATAACTAACAACTTGACTTCCTCCTTTATCTTACCCATACTTATACCCTATAAAAAACATTTTAAAACTTAGGATGATCACTAAAAGCTCATTAAGGGACATAAATAAAGAAATCATTAGTCTAGTGAAAACATGAAAACCATTAAAAACACTTTCCTTAAAAACTTATTAGCATGCATAAAAAAATAAAACAAGTGCCTTGGGACATCATTACCATATCACTATTATATTCACCCTTGCAAATGAAATAACCTTATGGACGAATTCCATCTTAAGAGTACCTAATGCATTGGAGAGCTAGAATGGGGCTCACCCATCATATCTTGAGCTATAATGGGTATCAACCTGTCATATCTTGAGCTATAATGGGGATCAACCCGTCATATATTGAGTTATAATGGGATTAACCCATAAAAAAAAATGTCTCAACAACATATCATGATTAAAACCCTTGGAAAATCTTTTAAACCCATGATTAAAACACTTTCATATATTAAAATACCTTTTTTATTGTAAATATCACTTTTAAAATATAAAAACCACGTACATAATAATGAAAGCATTTTCTTTAAAAAGAACTATGAAAATTTATAAAGAAAACATTAAATTAATAAATCATCATGAAAGTGAGAGAAACTATTCATGTCGCATAAGTTAAAAAAACATTCCCTTTGACTTTTATAAAATTAACTCTAAATAAGGGTTTTTAAAAGAAAGTCCCTTACCCCGAGTCTGACTCGCCACATATAATATTTAACCTCTTGAATAATAAAATTAGGTTAATTATATACTTGATTTAAAATATTTCAATGTTTATTATTCCTTTTATATCACTTATTATCATGTTATAAAAATTACTTAATTATTTAATTTTATGTTGGACGTTTTGTCGATATTCGGTACATGAGTCCAAAATGACTTAGGTATGATATCAATAGTTAAAGTGGTTATAAGCACATCATCTCTAGAATAATATTCATGACATAATAATCACCTTTATACATAAACTATACTTTTAAATTAAACCATTTATTTATGGTTATGAAAAATAAACAATTTTATAATCATGGAGATGGTAAGTCGTACGTACGCATGAGTAACACTTCCATTTTTTTAATGATCATTATGAAAAGAAGGTAATTATTATTTCATATTTCTAGAATGATTATAATATCATCAATACCATATTAATAATTTAAATATACTTATATATATATCATCCATGTGATGTGGTGATGAAAAACAAATCACATCGCTTCGCGAAGGTGACACTACTACAAAAATGGGCAAGGAAAGTGCCACCTTTTATCAGCGCTAAGAAAAAAGCACTGATAAAGGTAAATCTTAATCAGGGCTAATTAAAAGCACTGATAAAGGAACCCTTTATAAGTGCTAAAATTTTATAACTGATAAAGGGCTTCTTTATCGATGCTTTTTTAATGCTGATAAAAGGCTTCTTTATCAGCGCTAGAAAAGTTCTGATAAAGAATCCCTTTATCAGCACTAAAATTTTAGCACTGATAAAGGTTCCCTTTATTAGTGATTTTTTAGCATTGATAAAACCATAGTCCCATTTTATAAAGTTGGGTGCACAGTATCCTCTATTTATCATGCCCTCAAGCTCTCACAGTACTATTCCCCTATCAAAACTACCCCCTGATCTTCTCTTTGTTGGACCTCCACCACTAGCCCTACTCCACCGCTAGCCCTACTCCTTATCCTCCCCCTATAACCCCTTCTATGGATCCTCATCCCCACAAACCCTACTTCTCCTCCTCCCCACTGGACACTACTTCCCGCGAACCCTACTCCTCAATTTCTCAACGGTTGGCAGCTCCTCCCATGCACCTACCCCTCTGATGGTCGCACCTTACCCTCCCGACATAGCGCAGAAGGCTCCCTGACCGCTCGACACTTCTTATCTCCTCCATTGCAGGTGCGATCTAATCTAAGAAAGTCTCCCACTTCTCCTTTTAGGTTTATTTTTGGTAATTTCTCCCCCTTATCTACATGTGTTCATCGTTTTAATTCTCATTTGGCCAATGATTCAATGAATAATTGGTGAATGGTCATTGCACATTCCATAGTTGGAATCATGGAACGCTCCATGTGAAAATGAGACACGGGCAGTGCTAGTATTTTTTAGACACACTGTATACCCCTAGGGACACATCATGTCCTCTTTTGAGGATAGTTTTGAGCTCTATTTCCTTTTATTTCAGTTTTGTTGTGAGATTTTTGATCTTTCATAGACTAATATTGGTGGATTATGCTCCCTTGGTCCATTCCTATGAGGGAATGATGCAGCTTCATGACCTCATCCAAGGATGTTAGCCCCTTTATATCTTCTTAATGATCAGGGTAGTGTTGGTGAGTTCCATTATTCTTTATTGAGTTGTCTTAGTCCACTTATATGAGGGTTATTATGGAATTAGGTCCCGTTCATTGGAACTCATACCCCTCAGCGACTTGGAACATGTATTAATTCAAGGGACCTGGAGCGATCCTCATTTCATTCATGTTGTCCTTATATTGGGTTTGTATAATTGGAATCACCAACACTTACATGGGCATTGATCTCTTATATTGGAGGATGTTTCAAGTAGGGTCAATTTTCCCCCAACAAGCCTTAGGAATTAACCCCTCTCTTTGTATAGAGATCTTATCTTTTAGATGGTGTATTAGTCCGATGGATCGTGTATCTTGGATGAAACCTCTTAGTTTTCAATATACTTATTCTATAGTGAGTGGTCTCAGTTCACTTTTATGGGGGTTAGTATGGAATATGATCCTGATAAATGGACCACAGGTCACTTAGTGACCTGGAGCTTGTATCCCTCCAAGAGGCCTAAATAAAACCTTATTTCCAATGTTTTTTCCCTATGTTGGGATTGTTGAATTGGCATGACCAACACTTACACAAGTTTCTATCCCCTATCTTGGAGGATTATTGTAGTAGACTCTAGTATCCCCCCATCAAGCCTTGGGCGTTGACACCCTATATTTATATCATGAGATGATATTTCTGATGGGGTATTAGTCTGATGGAGTGTATATCTCGAGTGAACACTCTCAGTTTCCTATGTGATTCTTCTTGGATAGATCATATGAGTGTGACCTCTAGGATGAGTGTCGTCATTGGAATTATAGCTTGGGTAGCATTTCCTATTGGAGGAGTGTTACCTTGAAACCCTGAGTGGATCTATAACTAGAAGTGGTTGAGACATTTTTTGGATCAGAGTCTTTTATGAGTATATTTGGAATATCCTTAGTTATCATTATGTCTCATATCTTGTTTTGAATACCTGTGTTTAGTGACATGAATACTCTCGATGCTTTATGTATGGTGTTTTTGGGGTGTCCTATTGGGTATTGTAATACTCATCCCTACAAGGGATCTTCCCATACATGTCATGTCTTATACAAATAATGGAAAATTTCACAGAGTCCTTGGTGGACTAGGATAAGGTAGAGATTATTTTGGGATACAAAAACTGAGGTGTATACCAATGGTGAATTAACATCTGTCCCCTCTTTCTATATAGGTCATACATTATTTTCCATTTTTTGGTTGTATTTTATTTCATCTCTTTTTATTAAATCCATTAATTTATGTTGTTCAATTCATAGACCGACCTCTAGTGGTTTGGGGGAATTCAACATGTAATACTAAGATTTGGATGGCTATATTAATGTTCTATGATTATGCCTATGGTTTGAGTTCATATCATAATCTTTTAAGGTAGTGATCTTCTAGGATGTAGGGTTAGCAGCACCCACCCACAATAGGTGTGTGATGCGAGTCTCATCTCAGGAGGCACTGTCATTCATAGGTACCTCAAGGATAGCCCATTACTCCAAGGAATTTAATATGATTGTGATGGTTGTAGACATATCACATTGCATTTTCTTAACATTAATGCTATAATTAGAGTGGTAGTCGACGAATAGCCTAGGCAGAGGAATGAACTGGAGAAAGGAGGTCTGTACAACAATAAAGTGACAGAGGAGATCGGGGAGCAACATGAGGTGGATGGAACTTTGGTTTGATTCTATTAATACTACCCCTAAGTAGACCACTCTTATATTTAGAAGTTAGTGGTTAGAATCTTGGATAGTTGTAGTCACTAGAGGCTTTTTACCAGGAGGCTCCAGGAGTGTTTGGAGGTATGATCTATGTTTGTTATACTTTTCTTGTAGTACTATTAAAAATAGGTTCAAGAAACTATTTTTCCTAATTTTTTCAATTATTCTCTAGGTATATTGTAGGAGTTGGTAGAGCCCCATGTTAGTGATGTTTGGTATGAATTTGGACTTGTAAGGAAGATGAACAATTCCCCCATCGAGATGTGTTCTTGAGAGGCGATCCAAAAACATGTGGGCAAGTCAGTGACTCCTAAAGTGGTTACTATATAGGTTTTGTAGATGGTGTCCTTTTAATTGTGTGTTTGATGCCATTTTTATGTGTTAAGGTTTCATAAAAATCCCTATTTTTAGTGAACCAATGTGAAATGAAAAGGGTGTGTTCCAAGCAATAGGATCTCATAGAGGCTTCAAGTGCGGTTCTTGGTACGAGTTTGGGTAAGGTTAGGGAGAGTTATTGCATATCATTTAGATGTTCATGATATAATTTATATTCACTAACCTTAATTTTCTATTTCTTATGTTATTTGAGTTTGTTCACTAGTTTTTGGCTGTTTAATGTGATTATTTTTTTATGAATGAGGTGGATGGTAGGGGTGGTTAAAAGGATGTTTAATGTTTTACTTCAAGGGTGGTGGGTTCTATAATTATTGTTAAGGGGGCTAGAAAGTGTGTTGATTTTGATGGGGGGGTCTATCCTGGTTCTGTTGATTTCCAAATATTTATTGGAAATGGTTAGGCTCTATTAATCTCTATTTTTATAAGGAATTGATTCTCTTATACTGTATTTGGAAGTCTTGTTTTGTGTATTTGAATCATAAATACTAATATTTGAGATTCAAATAGGATGGAGATGAATAAATATTGGATGGATGCCAATCGTTTGACAATAGAGTATGAGAACAGAGTGAAAGAGTTTATTAAGTTTGCAAAGGATCACACAAAGGATCCTTCTCAAATCCTTTATCTGTGTTTATGTTGTTGTTATTCTAGATTAATTACTCCATAGGAGTTGGAAGAACATTTGATATGTCACAGAATAGACCGAAGTTATAAATGTTGGAATAAACATGGAGAAAAAGTGAATGTAGCTACTGGTTGGGATAAAACTACATTTTATGGATCATCAATGATTACAAATATAGATAATGAAGAAGACCGTATGGAGGATGTGATTATAGATGTCAATGATGATGAAGATCATATTGAGGAAATGAAAAGGACAGTTGAAGATGAACTCCGTGATTGCCCAAAATTGTTTGAGAAGTTAAAGAGTTGTGAAAAGATGCCATTGTATGCTGGTTGCACTAAATATACAACATTGTCAACTGTACTGAAGTTGTATAAATTGAAAGCAGACAATGGATGGAGTGATGTCAGTTTTACAGAACTACTTGCTCTCTTGAATGACATACTCCTAGAAGATAATGAGCTTCCAAGCCAGACATATTAAGCTAAACGAATGCTACGCTCGATGGGTATGATTTCTGAAAGAATACATGCCTCCCCAAAAGACTGTATATTGTTTTTCAAGGAGAAAAAATCACTTAAAAATTTCCCAAAGTGTGGTTCTTTCTGATACAAGAAATATGAATCCAGTCCTATGAAAGTTGTATGATACTTTCTAATCATTCCAAGGTTTAGGAGTCTATATAGAAGTGAATAAATTGTAAGACAATTGTCGTGGCATGTAGAGAAAAGAAATAAAGATGGGAAATTACGTCACCCAGCTGACTCTACTCAATAGAAGAGAATTGATCATGAGTATCCTGAATTTGGAAGTGAGCCGAGAAACCTTCATCTTGTGTTATCTACAGATGGAGTGAATCCTTTTGGTTTTCAAACCGGCACTAATAGTACATGGCCTGTTATGTTGGTAAATTATAACATTCCACCCTGGTTATGCATGAAACAGAAATTCATCATGTTATCTATGCTTATATCAGGACCAAAACAATCAGGTAATGATATTGATGTTTATTTGGATAATTTGATCGAGGATTTGAAGTTATTATGGGATTCAAGTGTTATGTTGTATGATGCTTATAAAAGTGAATACTTCACGTTGAGAGCGATGATTTATGGGATGATAAATGATTTACTTACTTATGGAAATTTTTCAGGCTATAGAATTAAAGGAAATCAATGGTGTCCTGTGTGTGAAGAAGATACAAAATCAATTAGGTTGAAACATTCATTGAAATTTGTGTTTCTATGACATTGTAGATTTCTACCTCATCGGCATAAGTACCGATCTTGGATGACATCATTCAATGGAAGTTCAAAACAATGCAAAACACTATCTCCACTAACAAATGATCAGCTGTTTTAGAAATTAAAAGATGTGAACACTATTTTTGGTAAACCATTTTTGAAAAACCTTACAAAAATTGGTTGGAAAAAGAAATTAGTTTTTTTTAATTACCATACTGGAATTGTCTGTACGTCAGACATTTTCTTAATGTGATGCATGTGGAAAAAAATATATGTGATAGTGTTATCAGAACATTGCTAAATGCCCTGGAAAAACAAAGGATGGAATTAAGGAAAGTTTGGACATAGTTGACATGGGAATACGAGAAGAGTTGGCTCCCATGAAGGGTGAAAATTGAATGTTTCTTCCTCCAACTACTTACACTCTTTCCAGGGAGGAGAGATATCAGTTTTGCAACTTCTTCAATGATATAAAGGTTCTAGAGGGGTATTCATCAAATATCAAGAACAATGTGTCAATGAATTATTTGAAGTTAAAAGGTTTGAAATCACATGACTGCCATGTTTTGATGCAAGATTTAATTACAATAGATTTACATTGCATTTTTCCCAAGAATGTTCATCATAAGTTAACCAAACTTTGTTTCTTTTTCAAAGCTATATGTAGGAAAGTTTTAGACCTGGTGAAATTTCCAGCTATGGAAAGAGAAATTGTCATCATATTATGTGAATTAGAAATGTTTTTCCCACCACCATTCTTTAATATGATGGTTCATTTGATGGTTAACTTGGTGAGAGAGATTCAACTTTGTGGTCCTGTGCACTATAGATGGATATACCCCATTGAATGATATATGAAGATTTTGAAAGTGTATGTCAAAAATCGAAGTCGGTCATAGGGTTGTATTGTGGAGTGATATATTGTTGAGGAATCCATTGAATTATATACCGAATAATTATCTGATGTTGAAAGCATTGGTTTCCTGAAATCTTGTCACACTGGATGCATTGAGGGTGAGGGAATTTCTGGAAAAGACGTTGTGACAATTAATATTACAGATCGAGAGCAGACCCACCTTTATGTTTTTCATAACAGTTGGGAGGTTGCTCCATATATTGAAACCCACAAAGAAATTCTTATGTAGTTGAATCTATCAAGGGCTGAAAAATGGATATCAAATACACATAATCATCAGTTTATAGGATGGTTTCAGGACCATATTTTTAAGGAGTTAGCTGAAAATACGAATTCAATTTTAGAACAACTTTGATGGATAGCTACCGCACCAAGTGTGTATGTATTATCTTAAAATTGTTATGTAATTAATGGTTATACATTCTATACAGATGAACATGATGAAGATAGTACCATGAAAAATAGTGGAGTTACACTTGTGGCTGAAACGATACATGTTTCTGGTAGTAAGGATAGAAATCCAATTTATGTGAATATGTCATACTTTGGCATTATCAAAAAAATATGGGAGTTGGATTATACGACATTCCAATTGATGTTTTTTCAATGAAAATGGGTTGATAACAATAGTGGTGTTAAAATAGATGAATCGGGATTTGTGAAAGTTGATTTTAGTAGAGAAGGGTACAAAGATGAACAGTTTATAATGGCATCACAAGAGGTACAAGTATTTTATGTTCTAGATCCCACAAACCAAAAGTGGTCAGTTGTTCTATTATCATCCAAAACTATTGAAGGGTCCAATGAAAATTCAGTTGAGGATGATCCTTTCAGTGGTATATCATAATCATTTCACAGCGGTCCCAATGTAGATGACATTTTTTATGTTAGAGGAGACCACAATGAAGGGATTTGGATAATTGATAGAGGTGTCAAATCCCTTCAGCCTTTGAAAAAAAGAAAGAGAGTTCAATAAACAGGTTATATTTTGTTTGCAATATAGATCTTGTTATCTCATGTTATTATCATATCATTACCGAATTTATGTAATCTAAATTAACTATTCAACCACTTTTGCAGATAATGACTTCTAAACATTTTGGTGCTCCTAACATCGAGGCTGAAAAAAGTCTCTCAAGCTGCTGCTGCTGCTACTACTACTCACAGTGCAGAGCAACAACAAGTTTCTGAACCTATTGATGCTCCTAGTGTTGAGGTCCAATAACCACCATCACATGTCATTGCTACTATTTTAGACGAACATATAGATGATGTTGATATCGATGAAATGGTTGGGGATGAAGGACCGACGTCCCAGAAAACACAGGTGTGTCGTAGTTTGACGGTGTTAGCCAAAGTTCTTAAGGAGAAAAGAAAAGACATAAAATTTGATGTCATATGGAATGCACGAGGCCAACATGTGAATCCCAATAAGGCTATGTTTAGTAGTTACATTGGAATTGTCACTCAGCAACATGTGCCGATTGACATAGATTCATGGAACCATGTTGTGTTTGGGCTGAAGGCTATGATTTGGGAATAAATTATAGTAACATCATGATATTATTTCTTTAATTTACTATCAAATAAAATAATGAAACAATGTCTTACTATTCTCCATCTCTTGCAGAGTACATTTATAGTAGATGATTCACACAAGAATTATGTACTAAGGCTTGCAGGAAGGATTCATCGAGGTTTTCGCACTATTTTAACAAAATGTCACCTGAAAGAGTCCAAAGGTAAAATAAACCCGCACCCACCCCTTGTCTATGCTCACCTGATATCCCAAGAAGCATGGGATGCATTTATTGGCCAATGTGGGGATGAGAAGTTTTAGGTACATTGTGGCTGATAATACGTTTTTTGAGGATACATGTATTCATCACTTTGATTGTCAATATTTTATTTATAAAATAGTAAATCAGTACTGAAAATAAGGAACGTGCATCAAAACCAACATACCCCTATCGTAAAGTAAGGATGGGGTACGCTTCACTAGAAAATAAAATGGTACGTATTTTAAATTTACAGTAATATTGTTAGGTGCCAAGAAACAACATAATAATTATCTTTATATATTTATATGTAGATTGATGAGTCTAAAGCCAATGAAACTTCCATCCCACTTCATGTGCTATGGAAGGAGGCACATGTGAATAAGGAAGGGAAGCTAGTAGATGAAAACACACAAAAAGTGTGGGAAATATGTGTAAGTATGACACGATAAGAAGTTTTGTTTTAAATTGCTATTACGTAATAATAATTACTTATTTTTCTATATCCGACAGTCACATGAATCAGCAACTCATGTAGCAGATATAGACCTATTATCGACGGCTTTGAAGCGGCCAAAACAATACGGTTGTGTCAGAGGTGTGGGGTTTAGGGTGACACCCGAGTATATTTTGAGAAAAAAACACACAGATGATAGAGATGAAGAAATGAAACGAATGAAAGAAAGAATAACAACTCTTGAAGAACGATTTCAATGGTTGGAAGAGTTGATAGCAACTTTTATGGCTGGGAAGCAAGGAGAAGACACAACTCAGGAACAACCAGCGCGTGAAGATCCCACCCCACCCCCACCAGCTTTGAGGCGAGCCATTCCCCTCAAAGAGCTTTCTTAGTCGTGGTAATCAATATTCTAATAATTGTTCCCATGAAATGTGAATCAGACAAACACTAATACTGTTCCTGTACTAATCTTCTACTGGTTGATAATGACTATGATTTATATCTGTCAACACCCACCTATCACCGTGTAGCAAGGGCTATGGTGTTCAACATCCCAGAGGACAAGATGCATAATAGACCACTTCCAAAAGATCATCTGAAAGTGATGATTACTGTAGCTCATGAGCCAAATGTAGAGATACCTATTCCACTTGATGATGATGATATTTATACGGTCTAAAAGGCTATTGGGACATTCATTGCATGGGCGTCACAACTTGTAAGAGTACATGTGGACAAAGAGGTATTTTTTTTCAAGCTAAACCTTTAACAATTAATGAAAAAAGGTCTGAACCAATGAATGTTATTATAGACAGAGAAAGGGAAGGGGTGACAAGAAACGTGGGATCAAAATCATCTAAAGGATCGACCAACTGATCCTAAAGAGCTACTTAAAGCACAATAATACCACCTATTCTATATCCACATTTACTAGCATTGAAGACTCATGTGGATATAAAGCTAAAAAATGGTAGTAGTCATATAGTTGTTTTTTAAAAGAATATATACGGAGAGAAAATTCAAGATTTTATTGCTACTGAAAATGTAAATGAGATCCTTGAATATGATTAGCTAGGCGTCACAGTTGTAAATTTATATATGAGGTATGTTTTCATGAATTGATTTTCTAAAAGCTGATATAATGTGCTAATTATGACTAAATGCATTTTATATTATTGGCAGGCGTATATATGAAAAACAGTTGAAGGGATTTTTCCATGAGCCAAAATTCGGACTCATTAGTCCTCATACCACATCAACACAACTAACTAAATTAGAGCCATCAAAAAAGTATGAAATAGTGAAAGGCTTGCTGAAAACATTTGAAAGCAAGATTATGGATGACAGACCCTTCCTAATACCAACCATGCAGGGGCAAAACTCTACGATTAAAGAATATCAATTATATTTTCACTTCTTTTATTAATTATTCCTTTTTGTGTTTTTAGGAAACATTGGATGCTAATTTTGGTGAACTTGGATACTCCAAAGATTTATTTTCTGGATTCAATGCAAGGATATCCAACAAACCGACCACATATGATGGAGTTTGTGAATTTGTAAGACACTACATCCAACATTTTAGGTCTAAACATCAAGTTATATAATTTATATTATCTTTTACTGAGGATTCTGTTATGATAGGGTGGTGTATCAATATCGTCTAAAACAAGGAATGAGGACAGGGGATAAGCATAAGGAGGCGAGAAAATACTACATCTGGACCGGTATCAGGGTATATATAATAAATTTTCACCATCCAAACACATATCAAAACAAGTTACTTATTCTCCCAATGATAAAAGTTTTTGCAGTGTCCAAAACAAAAAAACGATAATGATTGCGGTTATTATGTTTGTAAATTTATGAGAGAGATCGTTTTCCATCAACAAACTAGCATCCCTAAAGAGGTATTTTAAAAAACAACTACTATTTAATTTAAATTATTTATTTATTATTTATTTATATATTTTGCAGTACTACTATGACTGTCGAAAAGCCTCATATTCACAAGACAATATAGATTTTTTCATAAATGAGTGGGCCACATACCAGATGGAAGATTTTACACAAATAGCATGAAGATCTGACTTGGGGACATGTACAATTGGAGGCCATTTTTGAGAGGGGTTAAGGAGATAAAAAGATGAAACATTTTTGTATGTAAATGTTCATAGGAAAATTGTAATTGTTATTAAATAAAACATCCTTTCTCCAATGATTCATTTGTGTATTTTAACATATTAAATGCACCAACAACATGCAATAATGATGAACCACTTTTCTTTGGGATTTGGATAAGAAAAAATAGTAAAATCTCCAAAATACCTTCATATCTGACCAAACGCATTCAGATTGTGTTTATAATTTAGGAGAACAATACATGGGTCATTTGTGACATGTAAGAGTAAACCCCACCTCAATCCGAGGCATAGTGTGGCTGGTATCACTCAAAGTGTCTCTTTTTTGTTTAAAATGAACATAATTTTAAGTGAAAACAACAACTGACGTACGAAAAACCAACCAAACGCATTCGGATTGTGTTGATACTTTAGGAGAATGATCCATGGGTTATTTTCAATGTGTAAGAGTCAAACTTACCTCAATAAGAGACATGGTGTGGCCGGTATCACTCAAAGTGTCTCTCTTTTGTTTAAAATGGACAAAATTTTAAGTGAAAACAACAATTGACATATGGAAAACTGACCAAACGCACTCGGATTGTATTGATACTTTAGTAGAATGATCCATGGGTTATCTGTGATGTGTACGAGTCAACCCTGCCTCAATCCAAGGTACGATGTGGCCGGTATCACTCAAAGTGTCTCTCTTTTGTTTAAAATGGACATAATTTTAAGTGAAAATAACTGACATACGAAAAACCAACCAACCGCATTTGGATTGTGTTGATAATTTAGGAGAACAATCCATGGGTCATGTGTGACGTGTACGAGTCAAACTCGGCTCAATCCGAGGAACGGTGTGGCCGGTATCACTCAAAGTGTCTCTCTTTTGTTTAAAATGGACAAAATTTTAAGTGAAAACAACAACTAACGTATGGAAATCCCCCTTCCTAACATACACACCAAAAGAATTAATTTTTTCCTAAAGAAACACATAAAATTGAAATAAACAATATTACAAAACCATTTTAAAAATACCAATGATCTTAAAATCCATGAAATTCATTCCATTAAAACCATTAATGCCCCCACCCCTGGACACCACCCTACCCCCCTTAGACACCACCCCACCCCCCTGGGCACCACCTTACCCCCCTGGACTCCCCCATGGATAGCCCCCCCACCACCCCGAATAGCCCCCCACACCCCTAGACACCCCCAACCCCTTAGACAGCCCCTAACCCCTATACGCCCCACCCCTCCTAGACACCACCCCACAACCTGGACACCCCCACCCCCTTGGACACCCACCCCCCATGAACAGCCACCCCCACCCCCTAGACATCACCCCACACCCCTTGGACAGCCCCACCCCTCCAGACCGCCCCCACCCCCTGGACACCACCCCACCCCATAGACACCCCCATGGATAGCCCCCCCCCCCACCACCCTGGACAAACCCCACCCCCCTAGACACCCCAACCCCCTAGATGACCCCCACCCCATGGATGCCCCCACCCCTTCTAGACACCACCACACCACCTAGACACCCCCACCCCCTGGACACCCCCCACCCCCATGGACAGCCACCCCCACCCCCGTGAACACCACCCCACCCCCTTGGGCAGCCCCCCAACCTCCTGGACCGCCCCACCCCCTGGACACCACCCCACCTTCTAGACACTACCCCCACCCCCCTAGACACCCCCACCCCCTGGACACCCCCACCCCTGGACCCCCACCCCATGGACACCCCCACCCCTGAAAATCCCCCTAACCCCCTAGACACCCCCACCCCCTGGATGGCCCCACCCCCTTGGACAGCCCCCAACCTCCTGTACCACCCCCACCCCCTGGACACCACCCCACCCCCTGGACACCCCCACCCCCTGGACACCCCCACCCCCTGGAAAGCCCCCCCAACCCCCTGGACACCCCCTTAGACACCACCATGGACAGCCCCCCCCCCCCACCACCCTGGACATCCCCCACCCCCCTGGACACCCCCATCCCCCCGGACACCCCCACCCCCTGGACACCCCCTACCCCCCCTTGGGCAGCCACCCCAAACCCCTGGACAGCCCCCCAACTCCCTGAATTCTGAATTGAATTCTTTATGTATTTAATTAACTTATGAATTATGTGTTAATGGTGTATGATTATACTTGTTGCATGGGCATACTTGTTGTATGTGTATTCTTGCTGTAATTACCTTATGAATTATGTGTTAGTTTTGTATGAGTATACTTGTTGATATACTGATTTTTTTGCAGGTCTTGTTTGGGTGTGCTGCTGAAAAATTTTATTTTACAGCAGACATGACATTTATCAGTTCTTTTTTAGTGTTGATAAATGATCCCTTTATCAGTGCTTTTTAGCACTGATAAAGAAGACCTTTATCAACGCCTTTTTAGCGCTGATAAAGGCTCCCTTTATTAGCGCTTTTTTAGCACTGATAAAGGGGACCCCCTTATCAGTTATGAGCTTTATAATGCTTTTTAGCGCTATTAAAGCCCATTTTGAGTGCTGATAAAGCCCGCTTTTGTAGTAGTGTGATAATTCACACGTACGCACAAACGATGTTATCATTTTTATGTTCATGGAAAGGTAATAACATAAATGATATATTATTATTTAATAATGATAAATATGTCATGAATATCATATATAAACATTAATTCCATCATTATAACCAGTCTTGAGAGATGGTGATGGAAAATGAATTACATCGGTTCGTGGGGTGGTAGTATGTCATACGCACGAATGATTAATTCTTTTCCCATTTGATGAAAATAAATATGGATTTAGGTGATAATATTAATATAATAACATATCAATATATTAAGTAAACTGAAGTTATTATTTCATCATGGTGGAAGAAGATTTTAAGGAAGTGGAAGAAGAAATAAAATAGAAACACTTAATTAAAAATGATACCTCTCATTTAGACGATCTCCTTTGATCAACACCATAACACCTCTAAGGTGAGTGTTCTGCCTAAAATAAGAGCTCTAGAATGTTGGGAGGGATTCTAGGAAGATATTTGGGTAGATATTTTCTGAAACAAATAGGTTTTAAGGTGTGAAGATGTTGTAATAGTGGGTTCCCTATACCCAACTTGAACAATACTTTTGATTACCATATCATGTATACAGTTAGTTATACATGATGTATTATTACCATTATAGTGTATACATTTAGGCATCCACTGTTTAATGGTAATTTCCATAGACTAAATTTTGTATCAAAAGGTTATAGCAGATCCCAAACTATAATATGAACCTCAAGATACTATGACATTAATCTTAAACAATGGTCCTATGGTATAAATACATCTTACTAACTAGACACAATAGATGTTTGACTATTAGGTGTTAGAGGCTCACAATCACTAAGAATTTTTCTCATTAAGTTTTCACTTGGTGATCTTTAGTACTGAGATCATGAGGACAGACCCTCAGAACACCACATGTTTCAGGTGTCATTGATTGTTCCTATCTACAGACATGTGTAATGGTCTCCTGACTTGAGATCATTGCCAATATGTGTCATTTGATAATGTACTTTGATGCAAGGTAAAAACCATGATGATTAAATCATGGTGAGGTAGCTTGTGTTGGGTGTGTCATTAGTGGCATGACATTGGTTGATTTATTAAGAAAGGATTTGTCACTTCTAGGTTAAGGAAATAATATATATCAGACCATGTTGATCAGGATGGTAGTACCTTTATAAGACCATGACCATGGAATTCGAGGGAAAATCTATCTAGTTAGATCAAAAAATAATAAAGCAAGAAAATGGAGTTGATAAGGGTGTGTGTCCTACTTTATTAGATATTTAAAGACAAAGAGATTATATTACATAGTGCATGTTCGTAGGTTGGTTGTTGTTATTATGACTATCCTTATCTCTTTAGGGGCCATGATGGGTTACTAGATCCCACTCTTGGTTTGTGAATAATATTCACTCCTATTGAGATAAGGGCCTAGTGGGTCACACACAATAGCATATTCAAGAATTTTCCCTATTCTGTTTAATAAGTACATTAGACACGGTGGGCCCCACCACTAGGGTCTAGTATATGTCCAAGGAGATATGATCACCAACATAATAAATAAATTCATCTTATTCAAGTTAAAAATAATTGACATTGAATTTATTTATTAAATATATTTATAAGTTTTAAAGTAAATACATGAAAATATTATTTGAACGAATATTAGTTTATAATATTCAAGGTTCATTTAATATTTGCAGGAATGACGAGTCAAGTTAATGGCTCAGTTATTATAACATAATATATTTATTATATTATAAGAAAGTGATAATAATATTTATGACTCAGTATAATAGTCATAATATGTTGTTTATAGTGTGTTAATTATTCGGGGGTTGGGGAGGAAATTTTGGGTAATTTTATAACACACTACAAATAGAGGAAGAGAGGCCCTTGCCAACAACTATTCACTACCTCTCTCTTTCTTCTTCTCTCACCCACATTCTAGAGAGAGAGAGAGTTTGGATCCGAGTCGATGGATTGAGTGCACTATCATTCATCGCAAGCAAGCCGATGCGGTGATCGTCAGAGCATCAAAGGTGTTGTTAGAACTCCACACTAGCACCCAGATTTTGACGATCGGTGCTCTAAAAGATTTTTAAAGCATGTGTGGATGATCTAAAAGAATTCAACTTTAGATTTTTCAAGTAGCAATCACTAACAACGAGCACAACTTCGGATCTAACCAAGTATGTTTGGTTTATTATTTACTGCTTAAAATTACTCATGCGAGATCCTTGCGAGGTAATCAAACATCATTTCACCGATGACAATGATCTTATATTAATTTTCGGTGGAAAATTGTAAAATACCAAGTTTTGGGGCTTTCGCTGCGTGTCTGGTACCTTAATTTGGTATCAAAGGGATGTGTGATGATTTTAATCCAAACAAAAATTAAATTTTCATTAATTTAATAGAGGGTATCGTTCCAATCCCAACGCCGTAGACAATGAGTAAATCTGAATCAGATGACCAAGTTACAGTCATTGAAAGTTTTAAATACAGATTAAAAATTCATTTTGGGTTAATTTTGAAGAACACATATATGTTTTAATACCCAAACCTAGTCGATTTTGAATTTTTTTTGATGAACCCGATTTCCGGTGGGATTCCGGTCACTAAAATAGTCCTTTTAGGCACCAATGATTTTATTATAATAATTATTTTATTATAATAAAATCATTGTTATAATAACTTTTATTATTTTATTATTATTTTAAATTGGTGTTGATTTTGTGGAAAATTCCACATTCAAGACAAATATATTAATGGGGATGGCGGGTCTGGCATATTGACCTTATGAAAAAGAAAAAAAATCATATCTTATTTTTGAGATTGTTCCATGTGGTGGATCGACCGATCCCTTTCCCTATCTCCCATGCATGCTTCCCCCTTCAGCTAGATCTCACCCAGGCAGACCCCATAGCCACTCCTTGTGACCCACTCCGCCAGCATGCTTGCACTCCACCACTGCCGGTCTCGCCAGTCGACCTCTTTTGACCTAGCACCTCCATCTCATTGAGGCCAAGAAGATCCTGCGAGATAGGCCTCACCTAAAGTAGCTGCTGCCTTCCTCTCTTGGAGATGGATCCCATAGCCACAACTCTCCCTCGGTGACCTACAACCCACCGCTAGGACCACACCCTGATTGACTACTGTCGCCTCCACCTCTGACCTCCGTTCGACCCACCGGTTTTGAGGGAACACTCAAGCAGATCCAGACCACCAACTCGATAAGCTCCTCCCACGAGCTCCATCGCCCCACCACAACGATCGACGGTCTACGCCCGACCCTGACAGCTCGGCTGCTCCACCCACGGACTGCCGCAACCACAACTTTGAACCCAACCACCACCTAGCCGGCCTACCACCATGAGAGCAGACACCCCGACCACCTCACTCCATAGATATCTTCGAGTTTTTTTTAAATAATTTTTTTTAATTTTTTTTAAAAACAGGCTAGGTTAATTTTTTTTCGAAAATACGCCACAAAGGCGGCATCCACGATGCTGCCTTTCCCCTAAAACAGAAAAAAAATATTTTTTCTAGAATTTTTTTTATTTTTATTTTTATTTGTTTTGTTTTGTTTTGTTTATATATATATATATATAAACAAAACAAAAAAAAACAAAAACAAAAAAAATTTCAGTAGAATTTATCTGCTATTTAAAATCCAGCAGTACTGCCATTACAGCAATCTGGATTCTGACAGAAGCTCTCACCCATGGCTCCTTTTTATAAGAGAGCTTACCCTGGAAATCATTCTGCATTTCCGATGTGGGATTCTGGTTCTCCATTTCCTGCATAGAACATTCTGCATTTCCGATGTGGGATTCTGTTTCAAGTACGTGACTTTGAAAGACTATAAAATATAAACTATAAGGCCAATATAAATGAAACTTAAAACATGGATTAAACATATAAAAAATAGTTGAAAACAAAAAAAAATCATAAAAAATGATGATAAAAAATAATTTATAGGCTTTCAAAACCACTTACTTGAAACATAAGAAGTTTCAAATACGTGATTTTGAAAGCTTATAAAATATAAATTATATGAACAATATAAATGAAACTTAATACATGAATTAAACATAAAACAAATATTTGAAAATAAAAAGAATTTCGTAAAAAATATTGATGAAATATAATTTATAAGCTTTCAAAACGACCAACATGAAACTTAAAAATGTTTCAAGCACGTGACTTTGAAAGCCTATAAAATATAAACTATAAGACCGATATAAATGAAACATAAATCACGGATTAAACATATAACAAATATTTTAAAATAAAAAGAATTTCGTAAAAAATGTTCATGAAAAATAATTTATAAGCTTCTAAAACCACCTACTTGAAACTTAAAATGATTAAAGTATGCGGTTTTGAAAGACTAAAATATAAACTATAAGACCGATATAATTTAAAGTTAAAATAAGGATTAAACATATAATAATTTATTTAATTATTAAATTAATATTATTAATAATTAATTATATAATAGTTAATTAGTAATATAATTATTCATTAGTAATTATTAAAAATTATTATATAATAAATAAGTAGTTAATTAGTAATATAATTATTCATTATAATTATTCATTATAACTATTAATTATTAATTATTTTTATATAATACTTAATTAGTAATATAATGATTAATTATATAATTATTAACTATATAATAAATAATTATTTAATTAGTAATATCATTATTAATTATATAATAATTAATTAGTTAATTATAAATATGATAATTAATTATAATAAGTAATTATAATTATTAATTAGTAATTATTAATAAATAATTATGTAAAAATTAATTAGTTAATTAGTAATATTATTATTAATTATATAATAATTAATTAGTAAATTTGTAATATGATTTTTAATTATAATTATTCATTATAATAATTAATTAGTAAATTTGTAATATGATTTTTAATTATAATTATTCATTATAATTATTAATTAGTAGTTAATAATAATTAATTATATAAAAATTAGTTAGTTAATTTGTAATATTATTATTAATTATATAATAATAAATTAATAAAATAGTAATATAATTTTTAATTACATTTATTCATTATAATTATTAATTATTAATTAGTAATTAGTAATTAGTAATTAGTAATTATTAATTATTAATTAGTTAATTAGTAATATAAATATTAATTATAATTAGTCATTATAATTATTAATTATTAATTATTAATTATTAATAATTAATTATATAATAGTTAATTAGTTCATTAGTTATATAATTATTAATTATATAACAATTAATTAGTAAATTAGTAATATAATTTTTAATTACATTTATTCATTATAATTATTAATTATTAATTAGTAATTATTAATTAGTAGTTATTAATTATTAATTAGTGATATAAATATTAATTATAAATATTAATTATAAATATTACTTATTAATTATTAATTATTACTTATTAATTATTACTTATACAGTAATTATTCAGTTAATTATTAATATAATTATTAATTATATAATAGTTAATTAGTTAATTAGTAATATAATTATTAATTATATAATAGTTAATTAGTTAATTAGTAATATTATTATAAAATATAATTATTATAATTTTTAATTAGTAATTATTAATAATTAAATATGTCATTATTAATTAGTTAATTAGTAATATTATCATTAATTATATAATAATTAATTAGTAATATAATTATTACATATATAATAAATATTTAGTTAATTAGAAATACAATTAATAATTATAACTAATTAATTAGTAATTAGTAATTATTAATTATTAATTAGTTAATTAGTAATATAAATATTTATTATAATTATTCATTATAATTAGTAATTAGTAATTAATAATTATTAATAAGTAATTAGTAATTATTAATTATTTAATTAGTAATATAAATATTAATTATAACTATTCATTAAATTATTAATTATTAATTATTACTCATTAATTATTACTTATATAATAATTAATTAGTTAATTATTAATATAACTATTAATTATATAATAATTAATTAGTTAATTAGTAATATAATTATAATCTTTCAAAGTCACGTACTTGAAACATTTTTAAGTTTCAAGTAGGCGGTTTTGAAAGCTTATAAATTATTTTTCATTAACATTTATTTGGAAATTGCTTTTATTTTCAACTTTTTTTTATATGTTTAATCAATGTTTAACGTTTCATTTATATTGGTCTTCTATTTTATGTTTTATGGTCTTTCCAATTCACACACTTGAAAAATTTTAAGTTTCAAGTAGGCGGTTTTGAAAGCTTATAAATTACTTTTCATCAACATTTTTTAGAAATTTATTTTGTTTTCAACTATTTATTATATGTTTAATCAATGTTTAAATTTTCAATTATATTCGTTTTATAGTTTATATTTTACAGTCTTTCAAATTCACGTACTTGAAACATTTTTAAGTTTCAAGTAGGCGGTTTTGAAAGGTTATAGATTATTTTTCATCAACATTTTTGAGGAAATTATTTTTGTTTTCAACTATTTATTATATGTTTAATAAATGTTTAAAATTTCATTTATATTGGCCTTATAGTTTATATTTTATTGTATTTCAAAGTCACTTACTTGAAACAGAATCCCACATCGGAAATGCAGAATGTACTGCGCAGTAAAGGTAGAACCTGAATCCCACATCGAAAATGCAGAATGATTTTCAGGGCAAACCCTCTTATAAAAGGGAGGCCTGGGTAAGAGTTTCTGTCAGAATCCAGACTGCTGTAATGGCTGTAGCGCTGGATCTTCAATAGCAGAGAAATTCTGCTGAAATTTTTTGTTTTATTTTTATATATATATATATATATAAACAAAACAAAAAAAAAATAAAAATAAAAATTTTCAAAAAAATATTTTTTTAGGAGAAAGGCGGCATCCTGGATGCCGCCTTGCCCCCGAAATGCAAAGGCGGAATCTGGGATGCCGCATTTGAGGTGCATTTTTAAATTTTTTTTTGCCCTAAGCGTTTTCTGGAAAATATTTTTTTTTTTAAAACGTAAAAAAAATCCGATATCTTCCCTTATTTACACCTTGGTTGAGCCCATCACACCCCTACCTCGCTAATACCTCCTTCCAATGAGATCCACCTTGCCCTCAGCCTTCTCGACCCATTGCTGGACCGACATAATATCATGTGATCCCTACTGTAGATTCAACAGGTGAACCTATCTTCATCCGAATAGAGGTAATCCCCTGTTAGGGTTCAGTTAGACCCAGTACACCCCGAAACAAGATGGACCGAGTATGCCCAACCCAAAATGGGTCTGGGTGGACCAGCCCAACCTAGAATAGTCTAGAATGGGCTTTTTATGACCCATTACAAATTTTTGAGGTTTTAGCATGACCCACAATGGGCCAGAGTAGGTTTTCGAGGGTTTGTTACTTTTAAATAATCAAAATTTATTTAATTTAGTTAATTTAATTTTGGTTTTAAATTAAATTAATTAATATTATTTTTTGATTTAAAATATTGATTTTAATTCTATGGGTTAAATTAATTTAATTTTAGTGTTAAATTAAATTAATTAATTAATTTAATTTTTGGTATTAAAATTAAATTAATTAATGGGACCGAATGATGAAATTAGTTGAATTAAAATAAGAGTAAATTTTAATTCAATATAAATGCCCTAAAAAATTAATTTAATGCAAGTTTAATTTTTATTCTACATTTATTTTAAATACAGGAGTTTAATGTGTATTAGACTGAACATGAGCCATTAACCGACCAATGTATGTCTAGTGATTCTTTATTTATTTATTTAATTATTACAATGGTGCTGTGTAATAATTAGTTTAATATATGGAAATTTTCATGTCGTTTAAGCATCATTAAATATATAAGGGTCTGCGTGTCCATTTTTAGAGATATATTTTATACTCCCGAGTTCCCCTCATCTATGAACTAGTACTATTGTATAATGGAGATATGATCATGTGACACACTTTGCGTTGAGCTATGGAGACACACCAAATAGAAGCTTGATGCATTAGATGGGCAGACATTGCAACTCGAGTTGTAAGTGACACAACTCAAGGTATTACCCCTAGGGTCTAGATTGATCCATTATTCACTCAACAAACCAATCTTTAGTATCGGGTCATGATCACATCATCATTTTATTTTTGCATGTTTTATTATTTTGTTAATGTGTAGTTTATGTGCGACCTCATAGAATAATAAACAAGCATGCACAGATAAAATGAACATGTGACATGTTGATTTTTTCTATTTATTGTATAGTTAGTAGTGAGTGTGATCACATAGAACATGCTTATAAAATAAAAACTTATTTATTTTGTCACATTAAAAAAAACCCTTAAAGAAATATTAAGTCATAATCATCTCCATCATTTTTATTTGGACAAAACTGGGTGTTCGGGGTGCTCGTCATTCCATAGTTGAGGGTGCCTCTTACTACTGAGGAGTTTTTATGAGAGTGATGAGTTTATTTAACTAAAGTGGTGGTAAGTATTATCCATAGATAACTTGCTATAATTTTAGAGATGAGAATTTAGTAAATCAAGTTATAATTTTAGAATTTGAGACTTCACTCAACAGATCAATGAACCACAAGTTAACACGATTGGTTAGTCAAACGCCTACCTTCAACCCTCAAAGTAGTGGAGTAGCCATATCTTATTGACTATAAGGGAAGGTTCAATAATCTTTTCCACTAGAATACTCAAGAGATAGAGTATTCTAATTCTAGCATAGAGGGTTTCTATAATTTGATAAAACAACCAGAGAGATTTAATGATTTAATTAATTAATCCAAATGTCTAAATTGGTAATCAAGATAAAAGGTACTAATCTGATAGAATTTATTTTTGTAAAAAATGGAAAGAAATATCACAATATATACTATGATAAATATTGGATAAAGTAAATGTATAAACTAGCATGAATTTCAAGTGTAGTACAAACTCTTGCGCACAATACTATGGTATAAGAAATTCAAGGTGCTAGTGTCTCTATACCTGTTAAACTACATCAGGAATCAAGGGTGTAAAATTGATTATAGGAGACTCATCTATATATCATATGATGGTTATGACACAATTCTATCACCAACGTCTGATGCTAGTTGTAGTTTCTACACGAGGACATCAGTGATATGACATGAAGTCTCATCTTCGAATAGTTTTCAAGGAGAAAGTGAAGAAATATATAAATAAGGTGATGATTACACTGACATGTGTAAATTGAAAGATGGATCAAAATCTTTCAATGGATCCATTTATCATATCATTCTCACCTATTTAATCAAGATTTATTTTAGGTTACAAGATGAACAATACTGAGTAAATGCTTTATTACCTTTTTAGGTTGGGGTTTCCAAGTTAATAAGAATATAAAAATACAAATTAATATTTAATTCTTATAGATAAAAAATTGAAAGTCATGGTGAAAAGTACAATAAAAAGTGTTATTCCAAAGGAACATTCAAAACATCCTTCAATGGAATTAATTTGGTTAATTAACAGGAGGTTATTTGCTTTGCATATCATGAAATAAATCTATAGAAGTTTAATCGCAATAAACTAAATTGAATTGGTAATTAATCGCTTCTTATTCAGTTTATATTCATCAATATAATGTTTCTGACATACTACTTGGGTATTAAATACAATATTCTTTTCACATATGTGTATTGAAATATAGTAATCAAGTAATAGAAACATTACAAGAAGATAGGTGTATTTTCCAAGCGGCTGAGAAAGGGTGATTCCTAAGTCAGTGGAGAGAAACACATAACTTCTAATTGCCAAGTTAATGATTTAGGTCAAACTATTATTTATTATAACCAAAACATTTATATCATGTGTTCATTGGATACTATGAGACATTATTCCACGTTAAGTAATTAATGTTGTTTGTGGTGTATCATACTCAACAAATAGTTCAATGGTACTTGAATCATAGGAAATATGTGATAAATATAAAAAGTAAGACTTATATACCCATTTGTGGAAAGATCAATCTTTATTAAGAAAAACTAAGAGTGTATGTCAAGGATATACCCAGTTTGGTATTTAGACTCAGTACAGCTAAACACCTTTGGTATTATCGACGTATACACTTAGTTTTGGACAAAGACACCTTTAGAAATAAAGGTAATCCATAGAGCTTTCAGAATTAGTTCAATAAGAGAGTGTGGAATATTCCAAGGGTAAGCTAATGGTAAATATACTTCATTAGATTCCTTTAAGTGATTAAGGAATATGAAAGTGGGGTATAGAATATGCATGGTCAGAAGATATAAGTTGATTTGGGTCGGCTTGCCGAAGAATATCTTGACCAAGCAATCTTTGATCAATATAATGTAGTGTGGAGTAATTCCTAAATGCACATTACCTTATTCACATCACAACATTGATGTTAATAAGTAAGATCGATGATAGAGTCTTACTTGTTAACATTGATCAACAAAATATAGTGTAGAGAAATTCCTAATTGCACATTTTATACATTAGAGTTATGATGTAAGGAGTATCAATGTTGAAACATGCATAAACATCCATTATATTTCATGATTTGATTTTAAAATAACAGTGATATATCATAACCATATGCCAAATATAATGAAAAATGTATATCATATGAGTCATAGTGTGTTTAAAATCCATTATGTCATAAGGACATATGTTTGGATGTGAAGAGTTTGTTAGTACATAAACAAACTTTCATCAGGAACAAACACATTGTGTATCTATTTTAATTATCCTAATGGTTTTTTAAAAAATTACATAAATCCATAAGATAGAAAAGTTGTAGTCAAGTGATAGACTACATTTCTATATAAGGGTAAACATCTCTACTTGAGACATTGAGAGAAGAATTGAATTTGGTTTAGTCAATACTTGAGATGCATATATAGTTGGCATAAGAATTAGTTCCACAAGTACATGTGAAACAATAATGTTCCAGATACACATACTATATAGTATGGATAAAACCATGGTGATGGTTTTATATTCACCACGACTAGTGATACATTATTTAGTAAGAATAATAATCCCTACAAGTAAGCAGTTAATCAAAATAAGCTAATATTGGAAAGATTAATTAAAATTCAATAATGGATTTCATGTATAAAAATGAAAAGGGGCTTATAATATTGAATATTATGATGGGTATTCAAGTGAAATCATACATGTATGGTACAAACACAGTACCAATAAGTCTCTATTGGTAATACCAAATCATTATGCCTAAATCCATTAGAATTTTACTTATCATAGATAATTTCTATGATCATTATTGAGAATTGGATGTCATAACCACCGTTCATGGAAGGTGTCTATACAATGCAACAAGATAGGGATGACCACATCACAAAATTCTAATAAAGGTTGCAAGTTATTGAAATCCAATTTAGGATTCAAGTAAGCAATAAAATCATAGAATATTCATTCAGAATGAATATTTTCCATGTGTCGACCACTGGTTAGTGGGAGCACCTTTATGTTTTCCAAGAAAAATATGTTTCACAACATATAGAAAACAGATATTGGTCTTACAATTAGTTAAGACCAGGATGAAATTTATTCTCCAGTGATTGGATTAAAGTGGAAACCTATGTTTTAGGGAACATGATCTACTGAGGTGGATTTAATGGTTTCTTGGACCCAGTCAATCGTACATATAGTGACATGGTATTGAAAAATACAAGTTGAAACAATTTAAGATAGAATTGTTACCAATGTCACATGGCATAATCTCTCCAGGTTTACATGTACGGGACATGGGAAGAGATTGATTTGGTGAGTTGAAATTCATACTCTTAAGTGATGGATCAATCACGTATGCCATGATATGTACAAAAATTGATATTTCCAAGATATACTTTATAGTAGGAAAATATCCGTTTTTTTCAAGAGCACTATAAGGGAAGTAGTTATAACTATCTGATTGTACTTGGGCAAGTACAAAAATAATTACTTGGTAAGTGGAGAAGAAAGGATACTAGTTTTCAAGGGATAAAACTAGTCTTCCTTAGATCTAGGTGATCTAATATCGTAGTAAGGATAAGGTGATGAGAAATTCAAGCTCATATAAGCCAGTGGTATCCATACCTAAAAATAATGAGTACGTTGCAGCTTATAAGGTAGCTAAAAAGCAATTAAATGTAACCATTTGTTCTAGTTTTTTGAATCGCACCTATTAAGTGAAGTATTATCATAATATAAATCATGATATTCTTACTAGACAAGATGTCATGTTATGAAAATGGAAAAAATGGATATACCCAGGGTTTATATCTCTTGAGAAGTTTTACTCAAAGAGATGAGGTTGCAAATAGTAGAATAGCCATGCGGTAGAAACATGGCAGACCCAGCAATTAAAGTCTTGACTCAGCAGAAAAATGATTTTGATCATGTGAGAGCTAACAAGGTTGGTTAGAAAGTTGGATTTAGTACAAGTGGGAGTGTTGTAATATTGGGTTCCCTAAACCCAACTTGAATAGTACTTTTGATTACCATATCATGCATACAGTTAGTTATACATGATGTATTATTACCATTATAGTGTAGATATTTCCATGTCTACTATTTAATGGTAATTTCCATAGATTTAATGTCATATAAAAAGGTTATCAAAGATTCTAGGCTATAATGAGAACCTTGAGATACTATGAAATTAATCTTAAACAAAAATCCTATGGTTTAGATACATCTTACTGACCAGACATAATAGATTTTTGACTATCAGGTGCTGAAGGCTCATAAGCATTGATAATTCTTCTCATGAAGTTTGCACTTGGTGATCTCTAGTAGTGAGATAATGATGACAAACCCGCTAATAGAAACACCACATGTTTTGGGTGTCATTGGTTGTTCCTATCTACAAACATGTGTAATGGTCTTTTGACTTGAGATCATTTCCAATGTGTTCCATTTGATAATGTACTTTGATGCAAGACAAAAACCATGATAATGAAATCATAGATAGGTAGCTTGCGTTGTGTGCATAATTGGTGGTATGACATTGGTTGAATGATCAAGAAATTATTTGTCACTTTTAGGTTAAGGAAGTAATATATCACGAGCCATGTTGATCAGGATAGTAGTACCTTCATAAGAACATGACCATGATAGTTGAGGGTAAATTTGTCCAGTTATATCAACAAATAATAAATCAAGAAAGGGTGATGACATGGGTGTGCGTCCTGCTTTATGAGACATTTAAAGATAAAGAGATTATATTACACAGTGCATGTTTATAGATTGATTATCGTTGCTATGACTATCCTTATCTCTTTAGGGGCCATGATGTGTTGCCAGATCTCACTCTTGGTCTGTGAATAATATTCACTAATATCAAGATAAAGTCCTAGAGGGCCACACACAATAGCTTATTCAAGAATCTACCTTATTCAATTGAATAGGTATATTGGACATGGTGGGACCCACCACTGGGGTATGAGATTTGTCCAAGGAGATACGATCACTAAAGTAATAAATAAATTTATATTATTCAAGTTAATAATAATTGGAATTAAATTTATTTATTAAATATATTTACAAGTTTTAAAGTAAATACAAGAAAATATTATTTGAAAAAATATTAGTTTATAATATTTAAGGTTCATTTAATATTTGCGGGAACAATGAGTCAAGTTAATAGATCAGTTATTATCATGTAATATATTTATTATATTACAAAAAAGTGATAATAATATTTATGACTCAGTATAGTAGTCATAATACGTCATTTATAGTATGTTAATTATTCAAGGGTCGGGGAGGCAATTTCAGGTAATTTTATAACACATTATAAACAGAGGAAGAGAGGCCCTTTACAATAACTATTCACTAGTTATCTCTCTCTTCTTCTCTCTCTCACATTCTAGAGAGAGGGTCTCTAGATTCGAGTCGATGGATCGACCACACTCTTGTGCATCACAAGCAAGGTGATGCGGTGATTGTCAGAACTCCGTGCTAGCACCCAGATTTTAAAAATTAGTGCTCCAACAGATTTTTGAAGCATGTGTGGATGATCTAGAGGAATTTGGATTAGAATTCTTCAAGAAGTGATTGCTGATGATGAGAAAACGTCGAGGGTGGATTCAGATCTAACTAGGTATGTTTGGTTTATTATTTGGGCTTAAAATTCCTCACATGAGATCCTCGGAAGGTAATCAGGCAACATTTCACTGACGACGATGAGCTCATGTTGATTGTCGGTAATTTTTTTTTAAAATCACATCTTTTTGGGATTCCAATGTGTGACATGTACCTTCATAAGAATAAAGAAGAATGAGTGCCCGTTTATAGAATATGGGAGAAGCATTCTTGAAATTCTTCAAAATATTAAATTAATATAAATTAATTTTATATTTAAAATGGATCAAAAGAAAATTATTTAAAATAAAGGATGAAGATGGGTCAAAATAAATTAATTAAATAAAAAACAGACAAGTTTTGATTATTTTTTGTTCCTTATCTTTTTATTTTAACCCTTATTTTTCCCTTTTAATTCTTACTGTGATATCATGTAATCTACAATTTGAGGGTTAATAAAATTACTATAAAATGAAAAACGATCTATAAATGAGTCATTGATGAAATTTTAAGACTTATTAAAATTATTTTGCTGAAGTTTAGATTTTTAGAAATTTTATATCATTTAATAAAATATTATTGATTTTAAAATATCAATAATGCCAATTTTGACACTATTCATTACTTTACTTTTAAAAAATATCATAACAATAAGATAAATATAAACCAATACTTATCAAACACCACCAATATGTTAAAATCATATAAAAAATTCATGTATGGAATTAATAATCTCAAAGTATATTTATTTTAGTATTTTTAATATCATTTATTTGATATTTCCTTTAATTAAACAATTACTGCATCATTAGTGTATAATCCTTCAATTTGATTATTTATTTACTAAAAATTAAAAATAAATTATCATGATAAATATAAAAATTTTAGATTTTAAAATAATATTTACAGTCTAAGATATCCCCTGTATAACCCCTTATTAAAAATATTTCACTTGTTAAAAACAAAAGTGTGACAAAATTGACTTTTCTTTTTTAAATATAATATTATAAATGTCGTACTCTCATTGAAGTGGATTATAAAGGTTATAATTTCATCCAAAGGATTATTTTGTTTGAAAAAACCCATACAATGAAATCAATACTAGTGTTAGGGTAATTTGATAATATTTATAATATTATTTTACCCTTACATGATTTTCCCTTAACCGTGTTTATAGAAAAATTACTAAAGTTACTATTTATAATATCCAAAAATAAAAGGGGACTATTTACTAAATATGGATCTTATGATTTCAAATATGTAATCCATTTTTCAAAATTCAAAACACATAAATTATTGAAATTAATCAAAAATTAATCCCGTCGACAGAACGAGAAAACAAGTTTTTAAAGTAAAAACGTTCAAAAGTTTTGATATCCAATTTCAATGTAAAATTGATTCCAATTAACTAAATTTAACTAAATGATAAAAAATTTATCTAATTATACTTTTAAACCATTTAAATATATAATTCAACTCTATAAATAAATTTGATGAAAATCAAATTTCAATTAAAATGCAATAATTTTTCACTATTCATCAAAACATGAAACTTATCAGAAAAATATCAAAAATTCAACCAAAGTAAATTTTTATATTATTATTTAAAATAAGAAGTTTATTTTGTAAAATATAATTTATAAATGTGAAAAAATTTAGTTTTAAAACCTCTACACCATTAAAAGGTGACAAAACTGCTTTTTAGAAAAATAATGTTTTTAACCATAAACTAGATTTATCGTATACACTATTAAACATAACACATATTTTAATTACTATATAATTTATAAATATTAATAAATATGAAAAAGGCTTATTCTATCATTAACTAGGTTGTTACATTCTTCCCCTTTTGGAAATTGCGTTCTCACAATTTTTATTCACTTATTAAATAAGTGGGGATATTTTTCCCTCATAAAAATTTCAGATTCTCATGTCGCCTCTTCAACCATTTGGTTTTTATAGGAAAAATTAACCTAATGAATCACCTTATTTCACAACACTTTCTCTCTACAACCAAGAACCTAAACTGACTGTTCCTTATAAGAAAGATTCTCTTCCAACTGAACTACTTCTGGACTCAAAACATGATATGGATCTGACATATACTTTCTTAACATTGAAACATGAAAAAAATTATATACCTGGGATAAAATCAAAGGAAAATCCACTCGGTAGGCAATTAAACCAACTTTCTCTAATATTTCACAGGGTCCAATGAAATGTGGACTCAACTTTCCCTCACTAAAACACATCGCACTTTTCTATGGAGAAACTTTGAGAAAGACATGATCAAATACTTCAAAATAAAGATCCTTCCTCCAGTTATCCGCATAACTATTATGTCTTCTTTAAGATATCCTCATGCATCACTGAATTAACTAAACTTTCTCTACTATTTCCACTACCAATTTCGGCCCCATCAACTTCCTTTTACCTACTTTGTCCCAAAATACTAGAGTTCAATACTGATTTCCATACAATGCCTCAAATGGTGAAATCTATATACTGGAATGAAAACTATTATTACAATAATACTCAACCAAATAAAGATATCAATCCCAACTTTATTGGTAATATATTGAACAAACATAAAGCATATCCTCTAAGGTCTGAATTATGCTTTTTGAATGTCTATCTGATTAAGGATGAAAAGCTGTGCTAAAATTTAATTTAGCTCATAATGACTTCTAAAGGAATTTTTAAAAGTTATAAGTGAACCTGAGATCATGATTAGATACAATAGAGTGGGTAATTATATATGACCTGACTATATTTTTAATATACAACTGAGAAAGTTGGTGTAGAGATAGAGTGTCTCGAATAGGAAGAAAATGAGAAGATTTACTTAGTCGATCAATAATAACCCATATCGTATTGTTACCTTGAGAAGTATTTGATAATACCACTATGAAATCCATAGATACATTTTCCCATTTCTACTCTGGCACTGGAAAATGATGAAGCATCCCCTTCGGTAACTGTCATTACGCTTTAACCTGCTAACAAATCAAACACTTCATGGTAAAGTTAACAATATCTCTTTTCATTCCATCCCACCAGTAATAATCTTAAAGGTCTCTATACATATTAGTGTTTCCAGGATAAACTGAAAACGAATAACTATGAGCTTCACATAACAACTCTTTCTTCAACTTTGAATCACAAGACACACATAATCTCTTCCCAAATATCAAATCACAAACCTTAGCAATGTTAAATTAAGTAAACTTACCCTATTTAACCAATTCTACCTTTTTATGAAACTCATGGTCTTCCTTCTATGCTTACTTAATTATGTCTGATAGAGACGATTTCAATGACACCTAAAACAAAATAGAGGAATTTCCTACACCAATAACTTCCAAGTAAAAATTCATCAAATCATTAAACAAAGGGACAAGTTCTAAACATATCATGGTTAATGTAGCATTAATTTTTTGACTCAAATCATCAGCCAATTTATTTGATTTTCTAAGATGGTAATGAATCGAGAAATCATAATCCTTGATTAGTTCAAGCAATCTCCTCAGTCTCATTTCAATTCTTTCTGTGTGAATATTTACTTCAAACTTTTTTGATTAGTATATATTTTACACTTTATTCCATACAAATGATACCTCTAAATTTTTAATGTAAAAATAAAAAATAACTATTTCCAAATCATGTGTAGGGTAATTTAACTAATGGGGTTTAAACTGACGTAAAGCATAAGCAATTACCTGATCATCTGTATTTGGAAACAACTAAGTCCTTTCAATGAAGCATCATTATAGATGAAGAATTCATCATTTTTGGAAGGTAGGGATATAAATGAAGCATTCACCAATCTTATTTTTAATTCCTAAAAACAATCATCGCATTATTTTGTCTATATGAACTTAACACCTTTTTGAGTTAACTTAGTTAGTGGAATAGATATCTATACAAATTTTTCAACAAACTTCTGGTAATATACTGATAAACCAAGAAAAATATGAATCTCATTTATATTTGTGGGTCTTGACAATTTTTAAACAACTTTTGTTTTAGCAAGATCAATAGTCATACCATCTTTAGAAACAATGTGACCAAGGAAAGAAATTTGTTGCAACCAAAATTCACACTTGCTGAATTTCCCATACAGTTTCTTTTCTTTTAAGGTTTGAAAAAGAACCCTTAGATATCTTTCATGTTCCTATTTACTTTTAGAATATACCAAAATTTTATCAATAAACACAACCAAAAAATTATCAAAGAACTCATGAAATATTTTATTCATAAGATCTATGAATACAATAGGTGAATTAATTAACCCAAATGACATAACTAAAAATTCACAATACCCATATCTAGTCTAAAACATAGTCTTTGAAATTTCTTCATCCTTTAATTTCAATTGATAATACCCCAACCTCAAGTCAACCTTCATAAAATAATATGCTCCCTGTATATGATAAAACAAATCATTGATATGAGAAAAATAATAATTGTTCTTAACAGTGATGTTATTAAAGACTCTATAATAAATGAAAAGTCTCATTGAACCATCTTTATTTTTAATAAACATGACAAGATCACCCCATGGTGAATTGCTAGGTTATATGAAACCTTTATCTAAAAGCTCTTATAATTGATTTTTCAACTCAAAAATTTCTATTTGAGCTATTTGATAAGGGGGTTTAGAAATTTTCTTAGAATCAGGAACTAAGTCAATAGTAAATTCAACTTACCAATCAAGTATAATACCATGAAACTCATCAGAAAAAACATCCTGATACTCATTTACCATTGACACATCATTAAACTGAATAGTTCCTTTATTTTCAACAGTATATACCAGACAACATTCATTTCCATATTTTAACAATTTCTCATATTCTTAATATGTTATCAATGGTATGAGTTCATTATTTTAAACAAACTGAAACTCTTTATAAAAAGAAATTTCTTTATCTCTACATTTTATCTTAGCATGGTAAATAAAAATCCAATCCATACCTATAATAACATCAAACTATACTAGAGGAAAAACAATAAGGTTTTCAGGTAAATTGTTTCCATAACCAAAAATAGGAAGATTCTTATAATTTATTTTTGCCTTAATATTTTCCCCAAGGTGTTTTTACCATAATTTATGGATTCAATTCTTGAGGTGGAATTTCCAATTTACTAGAAAATTTCTCAGAAATGAAAAAATGTGTAGAACTCGAATCAAACATTACATTGGAAAAATATGTAAAAACAAACAATGTACCTGATACCACTTTGTTTGATGGATCAACATCTTCTAAAGTAGTTGAAAAGGATTTTACCACACCCTTTAGTTTCCAATATTATTTATTTCCCCCCTGAGTGACTAACTTTGGAAACACATTAGAAAAATGACCCAACTCATTACAGTTAAAGCATCTCACCATAAACTTCTCATTATTTTTCTGATCATTTCCCTTACACTCACAAGACATGTGTCCAAACTTTCCACATTAGAAGAACTTCCCAGAATTTATAATACATTCTCCAGGATTCTTTTTACCACACTTTTCACAAGAAGGGAATTCAATTTTCTTACCTCTATATTTCTTTGATGAATTCTTTCCCAATGTATTCTGACATGAACACTTCTTATTCTTGTAATCAAGAGACACATACATGTAAAAAAGATACATCTCAACTTTTTTAGAACAATTAAAAAGTTTCTCATAGATTTTAAATTCTTATGAATCCAAATCTCTTCGAAAAAATGGTTTCAAACTAGAGTAAAATCCCTTAATTTTACTATCAAATTCCAGAATAAAATCTGGTGCATACCTAGTCAGTCTCATAAAATTGGCTTCATACGTAGCCACAAAATCATCATCTTTCTACCTTAGTTCCAAAAATTGTTTCTCCATTATGATTCGAATAGTTTTAGGAAAATATTTTTCTAGAAAAAGATACTTAAAATCATCCCATTCCAGAGTATCAAGATCATCTTTTTCATTTGTATTCTTAACTAGATACCACCATTTATCAGCTTCACCTTCAAAATGATAAATGGATAGGGTTACCTTTTAGCATACTGAACATCCCATGACTTCAAATATCTTTTCCAAAGTGTTGATCCATCCTTCAGCTACCACTGGATCTATGGTTCCACTAAAAGCTGGATGATGTTGCCTCATAAAATTCTCAACTACTGGCATATTTCTATGTGGTTGATATGGTTGATCTTGTCTATGGATTACACTGCCATTTATAGCCTGTGTCAATTGAGTCATCATAACAATAGACTGTTTAGTTTCGATTCCGACCATCTTGGGATACTGATTTGGAAGGATGTTTTCCTCTTGATGCCTTCCCACCACAACTACCCTATTTCATTTATGAAAAAACATTCTTGAATAGACATATCTTAGATGAAGCAACATAGTAATCTTCAAATGCTATAACATTTTAACTTGTACATAAGGTAAATTCTTTCAATGGAAATTTATTAATATTTCCCTAACCTCTAAAATTATCTAAACTAACCTTTGATACCAACTACAAGGCCTCATCCTTAAACCATATATATCTTGAGTTTTAGTCAAGAATTTAATTTCTTTCACATTGAGAATCTTTTTAGTTTAAAGTTTTAGATAATTAATCCATCATTCAAACATAACATCCCATGTTCATACAAAGTAGATACTACTAAAAAAATATCTATTTATTCCAAAATGTAAAACTTTAAAATTAAAACACGATTCTTTTTCATGATTTTTTATAACTAATAACTTGACTTCCTCCTTTATCTTACCCATCCTTATACACTATAAAAACATTTTAAAACTTGGGATGAGCACAAAAATCTCAGTTTGGAACATAAATAAAGTAATTGTTAGTCCAGTGAAAACATAAAAAAACACTCATTAGCATGCATAGAAAAATTATGTAGGTTCCTTGGGACATCATTACTATATCACTCTAACATTCACCCTTGCAAATGAAAGAACCTTACAGTTGACTTCCATCTCTAAAGTACCCAATGCATTGGAGAGCTATAATGGGGATCACTTGTCATATCTTGATCTATAATGAGGATCAACCCATTATGTCTTGAGATATAATGGTCTCAAACTATAAAAAACAATGTCCCAACAACATATCATGATTAAAACACTTGAAAAATATTTTAAACCCATGATCAAAACACTTTCAGATATCAAAATACAATTTTATTGTAAATATTACTTTTAAAATATAAAAAATGTGCACATAATAATGAAACTATTTTTTTTGAAAATAAATATAAAAATTTATAAATAAAACATTAAAGTAATAAAGTTTCATGAAAACGGGAGAAACCGCTCATGCCATATAAGTTAAAAAACATTCCCTTTGACTTTTGTAAAAGGAACTTTAAATGTGGGTTTTTTAAAAGAAAGTCCCTTACTATGAGTCCGAATCATCATGTACATTATTTAACCTCCCAAATAATAAACTTATGTTAATTATATAATTTATTGAGAACATTTAAATGTTTATTATTCCTTTTATATCACATATCTTAATTATTTAAGTTCATGTCAGATGTTTTATTGATATTCAGTACTTGAGTCCAAAATGAATTTGGTATGATATCAATAGTTAAAGTGCTCATAAGTACAACATATACAGAATAATATTCATGAAATAATAATAACTTTTATAAATTAATTATACTTTTAAACCAAACCATTTATTTATGGTTATGAAAAATGAATAACATTATAATCATGGAGATGGTAGGTCATACGTACGCATGAGTAACACTTCCGTTTTTCAATGATCATTATAAAAATAAGGTAATCATTATTTTATATTTAAAAAATGATAATAATATCACAAACATCATATTAATAATTTAAATATACTTATATATATATATCATCCATGTGATGTGGTGATGAAAAATGAATCACATCACTTCGTGGAGGTGATAGTTCACAAGTACGCACGAACGACGTTATCTTTTTTATGTGGATGGAAAGGAAAGAACATAAATTATATATTATTATTTAATAATGATAAATATTTAATGAATATAACATATAAACATTAATTCCATCATTATAACCAGTCTTTATAGACAGTTATGAAAAACGAATTATATCATTTCAAGAGGTGGTAGTCCACCGCACACATGAATGATTAATTATTTTCCCATTTGATGGAAATGGAGATGGATTTAGGTGATGATATAACATAATGATATATAATTATATTTAGGATACTGGATTTATTATTTCATCATGGTGTAAGAAAATTTAAAGTAAGTGGAAGAAGAAATAAAATAGAAACACTTAATTAAAAACGATATATCTTCTTCAGACGATCTCCTTTAGTTAACACCATAACAACTCTAAGGTGAGTGTTTTTCCTAAAAAAAGAGATGTAGAATGTGTGGAGGAATTATATGAATATATTTTGGATGATATTGGCTGAATTAAATAGGTTTTGAGTTGTGAATAATAGATAAGAATGAGTGCCCTTTTATAGGAGAGGGGAGGGGCACTCTTAGATTTTTTCAAAATATTAAATTAATGTAAATTAATTTTATATTAAAAATGGACCCAAAGTGACTTATTTAAAATATATGATGATTATGGGTCTAAATAAATTCATACAATAAAAATTAGACAAGTTTTTATTATTTTTTTAATCCTTATCTTTTTGTTTTAACCCTTATTTTATCCTTTTAATTTTTATCGCGATATCATTTAATCTGTACTTTGAGGGTTAATATAATTACTATAAAATTAAAAAAGTCCAATAAATGAGTAATTAATGAAATTTTAAGACTTATACCAATTAGTTATCCGAATTTTATATTTTTATAAATTTTATATCATTTAATAAAATATTATTTATTTTAAAATATCAATAATGTCAATTTTGACACTATTAATCACTTGACTTTTTAAAAATATCATAAAAACAAGATAAATTCAAAAAAATAATTCTAAAACATAAATAACATGTAAAATTAATATAAAAGATTAATTTATGACATTAATAATCTCAAATTATATTTATTTTAGCATTTTAAATATCATTTATTTGATATTTTCTTTAATTAAACAATTATTACACCATCATTGTATAAGACTTTAATTTAATTATTTATTTTCTAAAAATTTAAAATAAATTATCATGATAAATATAAATATTTTATCTTTAAAAATAATATTTATAGTCAAAGATATCCCCTATATAACCTCTTATTAAAAATATTTCACTTGTTAAAAACAAAATTGTGACAAAATTGACTTTTCTTTTGAATATAATATTATAAATGTCATACTCTCATAAAAGTGGCTTCCAAAGGTTATAATTTTTTTATAAGGATGATTTTGGTAGAAAAAAAATCACCCAATTAAATTAGGACAAGTTTTTGGATAATTTTATAATATTTATAATATTATTTTACCCTTAATTGTTAGATTTTCTCTTAACCATGTTTATAAAAAAAATTACTAAAGTTACTATTCATAATGTCCAAAAATAAAAGAAACCTATTTAATAAATTTGGACCTTATTATTAAAAATATGGGATCCATTTTTCAAAATTCAAAACACATAAATTTAAAAAATTAATTAAAAATTAATCTTTTTGATAGAATAAGAAAACAAGTTTTTAAAGTAAAAACGTTCAAAAGTCCATAAAGTTTTAATATCCAATTTCAATGTGAAATTGATTAAAATAGCCTAAATTAGATTAAATTATAAAAAATTATATAATTATACTTTAAAACCATTCAAATATATAATTCATTTCTATAAATGAATTTGATGAAAAAATAGTTTTCAATTAAAATGAGGTATTTTTTCACTATTCATCAAAACATGAAACTTATCATAAAAATACAAAAAATTAAACCAAAGTAAATTTTGATATTCCAATTTCAAAAAAGAAGTTTATTTTTTAAAATATAATTTATAAATGTGACAAAATTTAGTTTTAAAACCACCACTTCATTAAAAGGTGATAAAACTACTTTTTAGAAAAATAATGTTTTAACCATAAAACTAGATTTATCGTATATGCTATTGAACATAGTATATATTTTAATTAATATATAATTTATAAATATTAATAAATATGAAAAATACTTATTATATAATTATATGGGTTGTTACAATATGTCTTTAGAGTAATTCATAAAATTTAGTGATGGAAAATGAAATACACCGTTCATGAAGATGGTAGGTCATACGTATGCATGAATGTTGTTTCTATTTTCTCATAGAATTAAAACAAATAAATTTAAATGATATATTAAAATTAAATAATAATTTTTATATCATATATATCACATATTTTCATTAAACCTATTCTTAATACCTTCCATGTAAAACATGAATGAATCACATTGCTTCGCGAGGCGCTAGTCCGCCGTACACACGAACGACATTATCACATTCCCAGAAAATTGAAAGCATGAATTTATGTGTGATATAATATTTATATAGGCATAATAATTTCATAAATATCACATATAAATAATAAATCCATCATTATTTCCATCCTTAATAGGTGTTAATGGAAAAACAAATGACGTCGGTTCGCGAGGCGGTAGACCGCCGTACACATGAACGATGATTTTGTAACTCATTTGATGAAAGTGGAGATGGTTGTAGGTAACAAACTTAAAATAAAAACATCTAAGTATATATAAGATATTGATGTTATTATATCCGTATGGTATAATAAGAATTTAATGGGGTGTAAGAAGAAATAAAACAAAAACACTCATTGATGAACGTCAACTCTTTTTCAGGTATCCTCCTTAGGTTTGTACTAAAATCCTTCCTTGGTTGGATATATATATATATATATATATATATATATATATCCAAAACAAGGCTTATAATATTATAGGAGGAAAGTTTTGAAGTTATTGGGGTAGATATTTTCTGAACCAAAAGGGTTTTAAGGTGTGAAGAAGACAAGAGAGAGGGTGAACTTTTATAAGTGGGGGAGAGGACACACTTGGTATTTTTGAAAAGTATTGAGTGATCCAACGTTTTTCATATGAAAAAGGTTCCAAAATGATACATTATCAAACATTAGGGGTTTAAAGGTATAAATATTTCCATAAAATAGTTTTTAGACAAGTTTATAGGTCATATTTACCCTTATCTTTTTAGTTTAACCCCCGATAAACCTATTTTTACCTTAATCGTGGTAATTAATTTTTATTGCATTCATTATTCATTTTAATAAAAAATTTAGTTGAAATTATTATATAATATAAATTATTATTATTAAAAATGTAGAATCCATTTTTAAAAATTTCATTCATATAATTGAAAAAAATTAATTTAAAATTAATCTCGTAGATGTGACGAGAAAACGAGTTTTTAAAGAGAAAATGTTCAAAAGTTTACAAAGAAATTATATCCAAATCCAATATTAAATTGATTAAAATGACCTAAATTGGATAAATTGATGTATAATTTAACTAATTTAACTTTAAAATAAATTTAAAATATAATTTAAATTTATAAATAATTTAAATGAAAAGGCAGTTTTCACCAAAATTTAGTGTTTTCACTATTCATCAAAAAATGAAACTTTTTAGAATAATCCCAAAATTTAAACCTAAGATAATTTTACAATGATAATTTCAAAAATTAAGTTTATTTTATAAAATTAATTTTCTAAAAGTGTAAAAAATTAATATTATTATTCTTCACAAAAATAAATAAAAAGCATTTTTTTTGAGAAAATAGTATTTTCAAAACATATAAAGACTTTACCAAAAATTAAGTATTTTTTATCAATATTTTTTATTTATATAAAACCATTATACTTATTATTTAAAAATTATTTATAACTATTAATACTTCTAGGTTTAACGACTAGGTTATAACGACCATGTTTGAATAATATTAATAATATATCATGGTTTTGCTAAAATTCAATATTATGTGTAACACAAGATAACCCAGTATTATGTGTATTGAAAGATTATATTGGTGTTTCATGTAGATCAAGAAATAAAATAAATTTAATTTAGTCAAAAAAATCATAAAAACACAGGGTGTTACAAGTTCAAGTGGTAATTACTAGAGAGGCGTTCGAAGAATTTATTATCTACGATGACATGAAAACCATGTCATGGTTTCTCCCATGATTATTTAGTAAGATTAAAAATAGGGAGTATTAAAGTATTATGACACAATTTAAAGGTTTTTTTGTGAATAATAATAAACCAAACTATTTTTAAAGTCACAACACATGTCACGCCTTTTACTAAAGTTTGGGAAAGTAGGTGTTTTTTATTGGATAGTACGAGTAGGTAAACCACCTAGTTTTTTACTCTACCACACCATGGTTTTTAAACCATGTAGTTATTTACACCATGGTCATTGAAAAAAAATTAGAATCATCTTGCGGTTCTAGGCATGGTTCTGGATATACATTTGATAGACATAATAGATTCTTTGATTAATTCTCACTTCAAAATTATGATCTTTTTAAGAGTTTATTTCACAATATCCTTTTAATCAAGATTGTTTATTATTGAATTTTATTTAAAGGAAATTATTTGATAATTATCTAATAAACCCATTTAATTTTATTCTCCTCTGGTTATTAATGACATTTTAAAGTAATAGTACTATTTCCCCACTCTTTGGTATTTAAAATAATTGAGAAAATGTTTTTAAGAAACATTGACTTCATTTCTCTCTTAGATTAGAAATATGTTTCCTTCCAAAACCATGTTTTATAAAAATGTTTTCAAAAATGTTTTTAAAATTTTCCAAATGATTTATTAAAGAAATATTTACCCATTTTTACTTTTTAAAAAATGTTTTTAAATTAATCTTCATATATTTTTCAAAAAAAGGTATGTTTGGATTTTACTAAAAAAGTGAAAGAAATATTTGTTTTAATGTACTCAGAATATATGAAATTTCATGCCATCATAAACACTCCATGTTTAAAAAAATACTTTATAAGTCTCAAAGGTTATTTTTAAAGAAAAGTGTTTTCATTTTTTTAACTTTTAGTTTTAAAAGGTTATTTTCAAAATGAAAAAGATATTTTCCTCAAGAATATTTTTAAAGATATTTTTATGGTATCTCTATTCATCAATGATAAAAAACATTTATTTTACATATAATCCTCTAAGTATACGTTGTATTAATACCATAATTATTTTTACTCTATATGGTTTATGATTATTTTGACCAAGTATAGTTTTGAAATTCACTTCCATGATTCATTTTTGTAGTCATTAACATTCCCTAGAAATATTCACTTTTATATGATCATTGAAAATTAAATTTACCCTAAATATCCATATTATTTATCATGTATATGTTTATTTCTTAAACTGTATATCATTTCTACATATGGTGCTCTATATTGAAAGTTATTTGTTTATCTGGGGAAACATTGATAAATCTGTATTCTTTATTCAATTTTAATATTTGATGATAAGTCACATTGTTCATGAATCAAATAGATTATTTTATATATGAGGAATGCTTTTGGACATACAATAATGGGCGGGGCCTGAAATTATATAGTCCCTTGATGCATAGAAAGGTCTTATGAGACAAATTGGTTGGATAAATTAAATAGGTTTATACCTATAGTTTTAAACCATCTTGTAAAGGTCTTTATGGTAGAGGTATCATGATGCCTTATATCAAAAAATCCAATAATTAAGAATTTCCTTCATTGAGAATACTGTTATTTTTATTATCCATGATATTTTCATAATGATATTATATCTGGATGTATTTCATTCCTATATTATTGATTAAATAACATGTTTATTCTATTATTTACTTTTCTATATTGATTATGCCTTATCTTATCATGATAGTTAAGTTATTTAAATGGAATGTGTCTTCAGTTATTTACCTTTCCATATTGAACATGCCTTATCTTGTGATGATATTAAAGTTATTTAAATGACATGTGTGTTCAATTATTTTCATTTCTATGTTGATTATGATTTTTGATTCATGATAACTTCTCTTGTACTTAACCCTTACTAAGAATTTGATCTCACCCTTGTTTTGTTTCCTTTTCCCAAGATATGAAGAAGAATTATTAGAATGATTTCATGGATGCCAAATGTTTTCCATTTTTATGCTTTGTATTTTATATCCCTATGTAAAATGGGTATCGTGTATGTATCTGGTTCTCCAAAACTACTAAACTGATCGGTCCTTTAAGATTTTATCCTTTGTATCTATGCCAATGTAATAAAGCAGACACCGACTCTAACCTACTGGGACCGGGGTTGTTATAGTTGGTATCAGAGGAAGTTCAGTAGAAACCTTGTGAACTAGATTTAGGAAAACATAGATTAAGGATCATAACCATATGATAGACCATGATGATAAGTATATAATAACATCATAAAGTTTTTATAAGGAAGATATTATGTTGTTTTTCCTTGTAATACATCCTTATCTGGATACTACAAGTGGACATGGTACTGATATAGTTGTACCTAGGAGTAATAACTCAAAAAATAGAACATTGGGATTGACCTAATCACCACTTAGTACATGAAAAAATGTATTAATGTGCACCTGGTTTGACAGTCTTGGGGGATATACTTAGGATATTTTATGTTTTATTTACAAACCATTATGAAGGATTTGAAAATAAAGAGATCCCCAAAGAAACCATGTTTATGATTATGATATTATCTATACATAATTTTTTCAATTTATGTTAAGTATTTAACTATTTTTGGGATTATACATTATGTTTTATAATGTTATGATATAATATAGTGTATTACATAATTTATAAATGGTTCATAGTCAAAGGAATGGAAACTGTATTAATGCACACAATCCAAAGAGTGAAAATGGTCATTTATTTAATGGAATCAAGACAATATTTCAAAGGGAACTAGTCTCCCAAACATTCTCATCATACGAATACATAATATCATATGATAATAAGATAGAAAAATAATTCTATAAGTATTATGGATTTTAAGGGAAGCAAGATAAGAAGAGGAAGACGGAGAAAAAGATGGATAAAAGGAATAAGAGAAATAAGGATTTCCCCACATGTGATAATTGTGGAAAGAAACACCCTAGTACTTGATTAAAGGGAATGAGAGTTTTCTACAAGTGTGGATATAAATGACACCATGCCCATGATTTTAAGTTAAATAAAAAGGTTTTCAATGTTTAATGCTTCAACTATAAGGAAATGGGGCACTACACAAATGAATTCCCCAAGTGTCAAAGGAATATACCTCAAAAGTAGATAATGGATCATGGTCAAGCTTATTCTATTACCATAGATGAAGTGGAATAATTAATGTGTTTGTGTTTGGATTCAAAAATTATGTTATTTGAGTATTTTATCAATGATATCCTAGTTATAATAATTATGAAATGTATAAGGATTGTACTGCAATACTTTTTCATTAAGGATTTGAAATCGTATGTTGAACAGTACCGATGACCAAGAAATATGATTCAGTGGTAAGTTGAACTTCTTGGGAAACACATGATCTAGGGAAAGATAACCATTAATATGTTCTTAATGTTTATATAATTATTTTGGGATACAAATATGATTGATATGGATAAATTAAATTGTATAGTACTGACTACCATGAAATTGATTAATGATTTGTTGACAGAGTGGTTTATGCTATCATTGACGGAGTTAACACCATTTTTGTATTTAAATAATATATCCAATAACATGTGTTTTATTTAAGAAATAAGGAAGAGTACATGTTTTCAATAAGGTTTTATGGTAATTCTGGTTATTACTATGTTTCAAGAGAATACATGATGAAGGTATTCAAATTTTTGGTATGTAATGATTAAGAGATACTTCATGTTGTTTGAGGGATTAATGATAAGTTAGTTTTGTAAATGTAGTGACCTTATTTCTAATGTTTTGTATCTTAATCTATTAGAAGGTTCATAAGGTTAACCATTTATGAAATGGTTTAAGTTGAACTTTGGAAAATGTTTTAGAGATTAGTGTATTACTTCACCATATGAATATTTATGCATATTGGATATTCTATGCTAACCATTTTTTTTATAATGATAACAAGAGATCAAACGAATGACTTATCATTCTATTATGGATATGGTGACCCGTTAGTTATTTAGATATAACAAATTCATCTTCATTTCTTAGAGTAAGAGATGAAGTGAAAATTGATCAAGGAACAAATAAAGGATGAGATTGTTCTTATGAAATGTAATGAAATCAAGTAAGTATATCTTCTCATGAAAATTCATAAACTTTAGCAAAAGGATCTTGAAATAAATTTTTATTCAATTACCATCATTTATGATGACATCAATGACCTTTTTAACACCTATTTGGTTTATGGTTTTGTGGTTTTTGATTTTCACAAGATCATTCACTTTATTGTGATCAATGATCTATGTCACACTCCATCATTATTGTAACATCCTGGTTCTGGGTGCCGCCCAGAGGTGCCCCATACCTGATTGGTCACATGGTCTCAAGCGCATTTCCCTAAATTCCAGAGGCTGCCGACTAGCAGTGAGGGCCTTGGGTGTGATAGTGGAGAAACTATTCCTTCATTGATAGAGTAAAATAGTGTAATAACAATAATATGCAATAATGAAAGTAGTAATACCATACAATAAGAAAACAATGGAAGACTAAAAATAATAAACAACTGGAGCACATATATAAATGATGAATGTCACATATGTCTAGAAAAGCATCCAAACAAGTCACAATGATAGAATAAAATAATAAACCAAAGTACAAAAGAAAAAAAATAAACTCCAGTAGCATCATAAGCCTAATCTTGGTCGCATGCTTTCCATATCCACAACAACCAAGTACCTGAAGTAGAAGGGTGCTTGCCCTTATCTACACCTGCAGAAATATAATCTGTTTGGGCCCAAAATCATGACCCAAACAGGGTGTGAAAAGAATCCTAGTAGGCAACCATCAAAATATTTGTGCCTAACAGTCAGTGAATATATATGGCAGGCAATATGAAAAAGATTAAATAAACAAGAAAGTACTCAAAAGTAAACAGTCATACAATTTCAATTAAAATCATTTACATTTAACAATTTAACCAACCAATTACAAATACAAGCAACCCTCTGGGTAGTTCTCATACCCTAACCCCTCTAGTTCAATTTATAAGAAGGATATAATGAATACTCCCTAAGGAAACACTCACCGTCAATTCCCCCTGTGGTCTTGTGTAAATCAAAGACTCTCTAAGGAAGCACTCACTATCAATTCCCCCTATAGCCTTTTAACAGTAAATAAAAACACTCTGAGGAAGCACTCAATATCAATTCCTCCTGTGGTCTCGTAACATATCTATAGACACTCTGAGGGAGCACTCAAAGTTAATCTCCCCTATGGTCTCACAGCGTGATAATTAAAATAGACACTCTGGGAAAGTTCTCAACGTTAATTTCCCCTATGGTCTCACTACACCAGGTTCTCGCAGTCCCATGTAAAGCAATCATACACAAATAATAATCAACATCCAAAGTGAACCTCAAGTACTACTTGGATAATTAGCTACAAGGCATGAAACGACATATTAGATAAATAATCACTCCATCCTAACAACACTAGGAATGAAAGCAAAAACACTAACAGACAAAACTAGACCAAACAGTCAAAATCAAACAAGCATGGGAAAACACATCCATAGTATTGCAATTATCTCTATTCACAATAAAACAACCACTATTCAAATATAAAAAGAATACAATGCATTAACAGGGTTAAAATCCCTAAACATGCAATACCCCGAATGAGGGTATTGGGAAATTTTGCAGATATAACTCAAAGACTAACTATAGAAAGGAATAAACCACCTACCTTGGCATTGTACGACCGATATAGTTGAATCCCAGCCTTTGATTCAACCTAGAATGATGTATATCTACAAAAACATATAAAATTTTAAAATAATAATATCTCATGAAAGAGGAGAAAACATGAAACGAGGCTCTAGAAGAAGGAAGATCTTACCATGGTGATTCCAATGCAATTGATGGCAGTCGATTCAGAGAACGAATGGCGAGTCGGGGGCTCAGAGAAGAATCGGTGGTCTCGTTTTCTCTTGGATGAGATGAACAGAGAAGAATGGTGTTCTGTTGATTAGACGTGACCCTGATCTATTTAATAAAATAAAAAGAAAGTACACAACATGTTCTTAAAGGGTATACGTCGTGTACCTGCTTTAACCGGCCTATGCTTTATGCAGTCTCCAGGTTACCCCACACGACCATGTGTTCAGCTGTTACACGGCCAGCACATGGCTACCCGCGACAACCGAGTACACAGCGTGTACTTATAAGTACACGACGTGTACTCATAAAATGTCCAGAACTCCTCTTTTTTCTAAAAAACAACCAAAAATGAAAGACATACCTAAAAAGAAGATCCAGGTTCTTACAAACTTCCCCCTTAAAGAAATTCATCCCCGAATTTCCCTAGAAAGGTGGCATAGAAGAAGATTCCTTGAACAACTCTAACCATTGTGATCGTACATCAGCCTCCCTCTCTCAAGTCTCGTCATGTACTCGCCCGTGCTTCCATAGCACTCATACCAGAGGAACAGACCAGCCACAAATAACATTCGTACTTTGATCAACAATCTAGATAGGATGCTCCTCAAACGATGCGTCCAAATCCAGCTCAACCTCCTCAGGTTGAAAAAACATGAGACAGGTTTGAGAAGTAACACTGTAGCTAAGAAATTTTGAAGACATCATGCATAGCCCGATACCTTTGAGGTAACTGCAACTGATAGGAAACCGGCCCGAATCTATCCAAAACCTCAAATGACCCAACGTATATTGGTGAAAGATTACCCTATATCATAATCCTCCTATGTCCCAATATCGGTGTGACACAAAGGAAAACCTAATATCCCACCTCAAACTCTAGAATTCATCTTTGTCAATCAACATAAGACTTCTGACGTGACTGTGCAGTAGACATACTCTTCCGAATCAACTCTTTCTGCTCTGTGGTCTCCTGGACAAGATGAGGTCCCAACATAGCTGTCTCTCCTACCTCCAGCCAACATAGGGGTGATTGGAATAGCCTACCATACAAAGCCTCATAAGTTTATATCAGAATAGTTGCTTGAAAACTATTATTGTAGGAAAACTCCACAAGCGGCATGTGCTTCTCCCAAGAACCTCCAAAATATAGGATGCATGCTTGAAGCATGTCCTCTAGTACCTGAATCGTTTGCTCAGACTGGCCATATGTCTGGGGATGATATGCTATAATCAGAAGTACCTATATACCCAAAGCCTTCTATAGTCCCTGCCAGACCTGAGAAGTAAAACGAGTGTCTATTTCTGAAACAATGGAGTGCGGAATTCCATGTAACCGTACAATCTCTTGGATGTACAGCCTTCCCATATCATATACACTGAAGGTATACTTGATAGGAAATAAGTGAGAAACCTTCATGAGTTTGTTAATGACAACCCATACTACATCATTTCCTTGAGGATACCTTGAAAAACCTATCACGGAATCCATCACTACATCATTCCACTTCCACTCGGGAATGGGTAATTATTTCAAAATCCCTACTAGTCGCTGATTCTCCACCTTCACCTGCTAGCAGGTGGAACACCTCATGACAAACCCAGAAACATCTATCTTTATACCTGGCCACCAATACTGACGGTGCAGATCTCGATACATCTTGGTGACACCAGGATGAACTGCCCAAATTGAGGAATGGAAGTCTTGCATAAACTCCTCGCGTATGTCTAATGGCACCCATACGCATACATGAAAAATCAAGATCTCATCCTCACCTATGGTCCATCCAGGAATAGATTTTTCTACTTACACACTTTCTTATAGGACTAGGACTTTAGAATCTGATAGCTGCTTCATTCACACTCGATCAAGTAGAGTAGAGGTAATAACTACAGAAGAAAGGAACGTCTGCCCCTATCTGTCGTGCACCTCCAAATGTATCTTATAGAATAAATCCATAAGCTGACACTCACTGCTAGCCTCCTGAACTACATGTATCTGTGTCCTCTTGCTCAACGCATCATCCACTATGTTTCCTTTCCCAGGTGTGTAGGAAAGATCAAAGTCAAATGACTAAAGGTACTCAACCCACCTTCACGGTCTCAAATTTATATTGCGTTGAGTGAAGATATATTTGAGAATTTTTTGATCGGTGAAAACCAAAAAATTCTCTCCCAAAAGATAATTTCTCCAACATCATAAGGCATGAAAAACTGCAGCCAACTCAAGATCGTGCATCGGGTAATTTCTTTCATGTGTCCTCAACCACCGAGACCCGTACGCAACAACTCATTCCCCCTGTATAAGCACTACTCCGAGCCCGATACCTGATGCATCACATTAAAAAGTATAGCTCTTTTCTGGATCTGGAAAAACTAGTATTGGCATTGAAGTTAACCTCCATTTCAACTTATGGAAGGCCGAATCACAAGAATTTGTCCACAAAAACTTCACACCCTTCTTAGTCAGGTTCGTTAGTGGAACTGCTAAGCATTAAAAGTCCTGTATGAAATGTATGTAGTAACCAGCCAACACTAGAAAACTTTGTACCTCAAAGAAGTTATTCAGATTCTCCTAGGAAACTGCTAATCTCACTTTTTCTGGGTCTACTAATACTCCTAACTCTGATATAACATGACCCAAGAAGTGAATCTGGTCAATCCAAAAGTGGCATTTTGAGAGCTTATCATATAACTGATGCTCTCTCAGTGTACTCAAAATGATTTCAAGATGTGTGGAATGGTCGTGTCAAGTGTGAGAGTACACCAAGATATCATCCACAAAGACTACCATGAAATAATCCAAGTATAGATGGAACGATCGGTTCATCAGTTCCATGAAAACAACAGGCACGTTCATGAGACTGAACAACATAACCAAATAATCGTATAGACCAAACCTACTCTAAAAGGCTGTAAGAGGTATATCTGATGGTCTAATGTGCAACTGATGATAACCGGATCTCAAGTAAATATTCTAGAACACCCAAGCTCCTCAAAGCTGATCAAATAGATCATCAATACTCGGCAAGGGATAACCGTTCTTGACCGTCAACTGGTTCAACTTTTGATAATCCACAAAAAGTCTAAGGGTACCGTCTGCCTTCTTTGTAAACAAGACATGTGAACCCCAAGGAGAAGTTCTGGGTCAGATGTAACCCTTTTCCTACAACTCCTACAACTGCTTCTTGAGCTCCTGTAACTTTGGTGTAGCCATCCTATAAGGAGGAATGGACACCAGTGCCACTCCTGGCATAAGATCAATAGAAAATTATACCTCTCGATTTGGAGGCAAACCTGAAAATTCCTCTAGAAATACATCTCTAAAATGATCCACCACTAGAGGAAAGTACATCTCTGAAGTCCCCTAGTTGTCTAGATATAGACTAGAAATCTAGGTTGTAACTCCACCCAACTCATGATGCTCGGGTCCTGCTCTACTCGCCCAAACATCCCATTAGCCCTTATGCAGAAACATACCGACCTCTAGTGACGTAAAACTCACCCTGTAGTGATAGAAATCAACAACAGCCTAGAAAGGAACTAACCGGTCCATTCTGAGGATGACATCATAGCCTGTCATGTCTAAGACTTAGAGGTCCCAAAAGAAGTGACACCCACCAACCTCAAGAGGGAACTCCTTGCACTGATGTACACTAGTCGTTCTTGTCCCTAACAGAGTGTCTAATGTCAAGATATCAATAGAAGAAAAGATACAGAGCCTAAGGCTTTCCAAAACAGAAACAAATATAAAGCTATGGGAATCCCTTGTATTGAAAAGAGTAGAATCTAAAACTGAGGCAACAAGAATAGTACCTATAACTACAGAGGGGCCGGTATCTTACTCCTACTGGGTCTACTCCATTACAAAAGTCTGACCTATACCGCGACCCTGTGACCCTGCCTGACCACCCTGTTATCGCTGTAAGCCTGCCGATTGGCTACCATGACCATGACCTCCATCTCGGCCTGAATGACCAAAATAACTCATTTTCCCAGACTGATGAGAAACTGGTGGTCCTGCTCTTGAATGTGGAGTCATAGAAGAACCCCTATCACTAGCTGCCAGTGAGAAAAACTGACAGAACCGCTAAAGATGGCCTATATTGCCACAATATTGGCACTCTATTGGGTCTCTCGGGCAATGTGGCCTCATATGCCCGACCTTCCCACACTATTATCATACTACCTGTCTACCTGAAGGTGCATTTCACCAATTTAGATCTCCATGTGTAGACTCCCTGAGGCGCTTCCTACTATCAGCTGGAGAAGTACTAAATCTAGATGCTGGACCTCCCGGGGCCACAACTCTAGAATCCCTCAGGTTTCACTCCATGATCAATGCCTGATTAATGATAGAAGATATAAAAGACAATATGAAGATGTTCACCTAAGCCTGAATGTGTTGCCTAAGACCATCCTCAAACTTCCTCACTAAGAATAACTCATCTTCCCCTAAAAAGGGTGTAAAGCGCCGCATCTCTATGAAGCGAGAAGAATACTCCATGATTGAAAGAGTACCCTGCTCCAAACTCATGAAATCTTGGGCTTGATCATCCCTCAAAGTATCTAGGTAGAAGTAATCATAGAAGGTATGCTGAAACCCATCCCAAGCCATACCCTGCTGGTGTCCCGCCTATGAGATCACATCCCACCATCTCTTGGAAGAATCCCGAAGCGTATACATAGTGAACTTTACCCTCCTCTCCGAAGGCATATCTAGATGCTTGAATATCGTTATCATGGATTCTAGCCATGACTCTCCAGCCTGGGGTCTTCCATCCCCTAAGAAAGTGGGAGGATGCTCCTGAAAGACCCACGTCAACTCTTCTATCGACGAGGCAGGAGGCAGTGCTCCCTAGAAGGTCTGCATCATCCTCATAAATCCCTCTTAGAACTGTGCATTAACACCTGTATATGGGATAATGGCTAGTGCCAAGACGGGCACGACTGGAGGATCTGTTGGTGGTCCCTGATCATCCATATCAGGTGTCTGATCACTGTCTTGTAACTGACGTACAACCGGAGGACGTCTCGGTGGCATGACTCTGCAAGGTCAAGCACATACCTTAGATCGAGATTATCAAGGACTGAAACATAGAAGTGTAAGAATAGAACATGAGAAGGAAAGCATTCAATTTATTCAAAACATGGATACACAGTGTGTATATCCCCTACATGATGTGTTCCCTTAAGCCTTCACATGGGCATGTACTTCTTCCAACCCTGGTCGTGTAACACCCCACACACACGACATGTTCTCTCAAGACACGGTGTGTACTTGAATCATATTCTCCTGCCCAAGTTCCTTTACATATCTAAGACACACAATTCTCCTAGAATATGACTACACAACGTGTTAGTTCCAGACATGGCGTGTACTAGATGAACTTCACCGACCCGTGTTGTTAGTCACATGGTCGGCTACACGGCTGACTCTACATGGTGTGTTTGCTCCAGAAACGACGTGTACTAGCTACCCATCATCCACCTGTGTCATTTGTCACACAGCCAAAATCATGGTCTTTACAACACGACAAACAGTACACGATGTGTCCCCCTAAATATTTCCCAACCCCGTGTCTCTGCCCACACAACCAGTGACACGGTTAGAGACTACACGACATGTACTTAAGAAAAACAGTTCCTTCCTGAATAGAAGGACATGTGGTGTGTATTCTGCAATACACACCGTGTATTCTGAGTTTTTCCAGACAGTAAGGCTTAGAAAATACTCCAGAAGCCCAAAATTTACTGAAATGAACATCAAAGTGCCAAATTAAGGTCCGTGAGGGCCCATAATTCCCGTGAATCAAAGCTTGGCATCTTATACATGTAATATACAATCATAACAATGAAATGATCCACCAAATTACGATCCATGAGGGCCTATAACACCTTAAGAACCAAAGTTTTGAATTCATTCAAATGTAACCTTATATATTAGTAATACCCTATTAAATAGCAGGTATTCTATCAAGGCATCTATTACAACAGTATTCATATCTAGCACAACATCTATCACAGTAACATGCAATTAGTAATTCACCCTAAATGGAATGGAAAGAATGCATGACATGTGATCTCTAGAAAGTGCCTATATGATGCATGAGATGGAATACCCTCATCTCACTAGGTTGAAACATAAATAGAACCTCAATTATATCAACAATAATAGAAAAAAACATGATAATCACTCAATGATGAAATCAAATCAACTGTAATAATTTCAAAACCAGAAAAATCACAATATACGAGGTAAATTGGATTTTCCCTATACACGGGTTAGCTACTCCCAGATACAAATTATTACCACGTACCTATTCTTTCCTATCCCTGGATATAGGCTCCAAACAGTAATCCAGGAATAAAGGAATCCATCTGATACCACTTTGTAAAGTCCCGGTTCCGGGTTCCGCCCAGAGGTGCCCCGTACCCGGTTGTTCACATGGCCTCAAGCGAATTTCCAAAAACACCAGAGGCTTCCAACTAGCAGTGAGGTACTTGAGTGTGATAGTGAGGAAAATATTATTTCATTTTCAGATTAATAAAGTGGAATAATAATAATATTCAATAGCATAAGCAGTAATACCATACAATAAGCAAACACTAGAAGACTGAAAGTAATAAACAATTGAAGCACATATATAAATGATGCATGTCACATATGTCAATGAAAGTATCCAAAAAAGTCACAATGATGGAATACATTAATAAAACAAAGTAAAAAAGAAAACAAATAAACTCAAACAGCATCATAAGCCTCAGCTTGGTCCCATTCTCTCCAGCTCCACAACAATCAAGTACCTGAAGTAGAAGGGCGCTTGCCCTTATTTATACCTACAGTAATATAATCTGTTTGGGCCCAAAAGCATGACCCAAACATGGTGTGAGATGAATCCCAGTAGGTAACCACCCAAATATCTGTGCCTAATAATCAGTAAATATATATGGTAGGCAATATGAAAAAGAAGAAATAAACAAGGAAGTACTCAAAAGTAAATAGTTATATAGTTTCAATTACAATCATTTACATTTAACAATTTAACCAACCAATTACAAATACAAGAAACCCTATGGGTAGTTCTCACAGCCTAACCCCTCTGGTTCAATTTACAAAAAGGATATAATGAAGAATCCCTAAGGAATCACTCACTATCAATTCCCCCTGTGGTCTCATGTAAATCAAAGATTCTATGAGGAAGCACTCACCATCAATTCCCCCAATAGTCTTTTAACGGTAATTACAAACACTCTGAGGAAGCAATCAATCCCAATTCCTCGTATGGTCTCATAATTTATCTATAGACACTCTGAGGGAACACTCAACATCAATCCCCCCTTTGGCCTCGCAGCGTGATAATTAAAATAGACACTCTGGGAAAGCCCTCAACATCAATTTCCCCTATGGTCTCACTACACCAGGTTCCCGCAACCCTGCGTAAATCAATCATACACAAATGATAATCAGCAGCCAAAGTAAACCTCAAATACTACTTGGATAATTAGATATAAGGCATGGCACAACATATTAGATAAATAATCACTCCATCCTAACAACACTAGGAATGGAAACAAAAATCCTAATAGGAAAAACTAACCAAATAGTAAGAATAAAACAAGCATGGTCAAACACATCCATAACATTGAAATTAACTCTATTCACAATCAAACAACCTCTATTCAAACATACAAATCATAACAGGCATTAACAGGGTTAAAATCCCTAAACACGCAATACCCCGAATGAGGGTATTGGAAACTTTTGCACATATAACACAAAGACTAACTACGGAAAGGAACAAACCACCTACATCGGCATTATACGACTGATATAGTTGAATCCCAACCTTTGATTTGACCTAGAACGCCGTATATCTACAAAAATGTCTAAAACATTAATCCAAGAATATCTCAAGAAAGAGGAGAAAATAGGAAACGAGGCTCTAGAAGAAGGAAGATCTTACCATGGAGATTCCAATGCGATCGACGATGGTTGATTCGGAGAACTGATGGTGAGTCAAGGGCTCAGAGAAGAACCGTAGGCCTCGTTCGCTCCTGTACAAGACGAACGGAGAAGAAGGGTGTTCTGTTGATTAGACATGAACTCGGTCCATTTAATGAAATAAAAAGAAAGTACACAACATGTTCTTAAATGGTACACAATGTGTACTTGCTTTAACTGGCCTCTTCTTTAGGTGATCTCTAGGTCACCCCACATGACCATGTGTTCGACTGTTACACGACCAGCACACGACTACCTGCGAAAACCGAGTACAGGGCGTGTACTTATAAGTTCACGGTCTGTACTCCTGAAATTTCCAAAAACTCATCTTTTTCTAAAAAACAACCAAAAAATAAATACATACCTGAAAAGAAGATCTGGGTTCTTACAATTATTTTGACATTACACTTTTCTTCCATGTCCAAATCTTCACTTCCCACCCTTGTTTTCCTATTTGGAAACCTAGTATGTGTTATTCCAAATGAACTTCACACATCTCTTTCTATATTATCAAGGGGATTTTTTATTTACCCTTTTTATGATGTGGGTTTCCAAAAATATATTTTAAAATTTAAAACCCTTTACTACCAAAATCTAGATTAAATTGCGAGGACACAATTTATTTAAGGGTATTAGAATGTAACACCCTAAGATTTTAAAATAGGAATACCATGTTTGATAACATATGTAAAAAAAAACACTAAACTTAGAAGAGAATATGAAAACCCAAGACTTTATGATATATTTATTTTTAAATAAATTCAATATTTTATATATCTTGTGATGCACACAATATCAGGTTTAAACAAAACATGATACTCTATTAAAATATTATTTAAACATGACCATTTTAACATAGCCATTAAATTTGAGGATATTAATAAGAATAAATAAATTATGGGAATTATATGGTTTAAACATGTATAAAATAAATTCAATGGTTATCTATTTATTAGAAATAAAATAAGAATCATTTTAAAGTAAAAGAAATGATTTCTGAAAAACTATATTATTCTAAAATGCAGTTTAGTCACACTTTACGCTCCTAATTTATAATTATTTTTTACCAATTTTAGAAAATTTATTTGATAAAATTAAATTAATTTTTGAAATCATCATATCAAAATTATCTTATTGTGAATTTTTGGGATTTTTTTTGAAATGTTTCATTTTTCGATGAATAGTGAAAACTACCGAATTTTAATTGAAAATTGCCTTTTCATTTAAATTATTTATAAAGTTAAATTAGTTTAAATTAGTTAAATTATATATAAATTAATCCAATTTAGGTAATTTAAATAATTTTAATATTGAATTTTGATATAAAATTTTTGTAAACTTTTGAACATTTTCTCTTTGAAAACTCGTTTTCTCGTCACATCTGTGGGGTTGATTTTAAATTAAAGTTTTCCAATTATGTGAATTTAATTTTAAAAAATTGATTCCATATTTTAAATAATAATAATTTATATTATATAATAAGGTCAACTTAATTTTTTACCAAAATGAATAGCGAAAAGAGTAAAAATTACTTACTGTGGTTAAGGAAAAAATGGTTACTAGGGAGTTAAACTAAAAGTATAAGGGTTAAAATGACCTAAATTCTTGTCTAAAATATATTTTATGGACATATTTCAACCTTATAATTCCTAATTATAAATAATAATCCATTTATAATTTTTTTTTCATGTGAAAAATGTGGTTACACCTTTTTATTTTAAAAAATTACAAGCATGTCACTCACCTCACTTATAAAAGGTCACTCACTCTCCTCTTTTATTCACACCTTAAAACCCTTTTGGTTTGGTAAATAAATACCCAAATAAATTCCCAAATTCTATACCATAATCCTATAATATTTATTTTTTTCTTCATAAATACAACCTAGGAAGGCTTTTGATGCAAACCTAAGGAGGTTACTCGAAGAAGAGGTAACATTATCCAATGAGCAGTTTTATTTTATTTATTCCACAACCTCCCTAAATAATTATTAAACCAAAATGATATAATAAAATTATTATGTTAAATATAATGAATTTTTTTATGTTAAGTTAATTACCTAAATAAATCCCAAATTCTATCAAATGGGTTACTGTTGGACCCTCTATGATATGGTAGTTTTCATAATCACAAATAATGTCTAACTATAGATTCTACTCTTTCATTCCATTTAATATCTCTAAGTAAATCAATTATATCATACTAAAAAATATACTTTAACAAGGAAATAACTTATATTTGTAAATCCATATGTTTACAAGTGTATTTTTTCATGCATTTTTGGATGTCACTTAGTCGTGTAATGTTTTGTGTAAGATAGTCTCTTCATAAGTTTTTTAGATTTCCTGGAAACGAACTGATGTCCGACACACCGATGTTCGACACACCAATGTTCGACACCCCGATGTTCGACACACCGATGTTCGACACACCGATGTTCGACACACCTATGTTCGATACACCGATGTTTGACACATCAATGTTCGACATACCGATGTTCGACACATTGAAGATGATATACCGATGTTCGACACACCGAAGATGACACACCGATGATGACACACCGACGATGACACATCGATGATGACACACCGAAGATGACACACCGAAGATGACACACCGAAGATGACACACCGAAGATGACACACCAAAGATGACACACCGAAGATGACACACTGAAGATGAAACACCAAAGATGACACACCAAAGATGACAGACCGATGTAAATGACTCACCGATAGTCATAAATAACTGTTTCATTTTTATTAATTCAAAGTTATTTCTAACAGTCATATTTAGACAAATTAATGTTTTTGACATTATTTAATGCTGTCTGTAGGAATATCTATAGATAGTACGAGGTACATGCACGTGTAGAGATCTTCACGCCTACTAGACCTTGAAGTATAAAAGGATTCCAAGTTCAACCTAAAAGACAGATCTCTCAACTCGCTAGAAAAACAATAAGGCTGGCTGTGAGAATATGCAAGATATTGAAAATATAAGAACTCAAAGCTTAAGTATACAATAAGTTTAATACTACAAGCTACATCCTATTGAAGCTCGCTGAACATCCTGACATTGAAGAGCTAAACCTCTACACACCTGGAAGCTAGATTAAAGAGACTACAATACTCTTTTTTGGAGCCAACTTCCAGAAGAGGACTTGAATATCATTTTCTCTACATCCAATGAGTGCAGATCTTTACTTCATAACACACAGAGATTTCTAAACTCTATCTTTAATTTTATAACTCTGTTGTGTTATTGTGTTTACTTTTCGAGTTGTGTGTGCATTTGTTTGTTTCACACACACTGTTTCCTGATCTTAACTGAAGGATACTAAAATATCCTCACACTCAATCCCTTTCTACTCTTGTATCCCACATAGAACTTTGTAAGAGATCCCATGTGATCTGTTTATTAGTTTTTCCCATGAATAACTGTGGTAGAGGTCAAGTGCGACCTGGACAGTGATGTGTGCTGTTGTGAACCCCAATTCAGGGTGTGGATCAAAAGTTTATTAATATAAATAGCTTGGTGGTAGGTGATCACCAAGTGAAGAGGACTAAGTCTCATCTTGAGACTGAACCTATTGTTTTAACCATCGTGTTGTTTGTCTTATATTTTAATATGTTATGTATTTCTTGAATTAAGATAAACTGAACTTTGATAGTTAGTTTATCAAGTGTTTATATCTATTTTGAATCAATAGATTTGTTTCAAAAGTTTGACTAATATTTAGATTGGTAAAACTGAGAACTAATCAATTTTCAGAGAAACTAATTGAAGTTTTAGGACTTATATAAATTCAATACAAACTGACTTTGATTTTATTTTTTAGGGGGATATTATTTTAAATAACAAATTTTAATAGATGTTTTTTATAGATACTCAATTCAACCCCTCTTGAGTCATCTACTACGACCAACATTTGGTATTAAAGGATTTAAAAGTTATTGTCAGTTTTCAAATCTTGTCAACTGTGATTATAGTTGTTTTTCAAAGATCTCAATTTTTTTGTTATTTCTAAATTTTTATCTCTTTGAAATTATTTTACAATTTTTATTATGGAAAATATATTAAAAAGATCTGCTAACAATAAACCACCTTTATTTAATGGAACTAACTATGCTCAGTGGAAGCTTAAAATGAAAATAAATCTAGAAAGCATGGGATTTGAAATCTGGACTGTTATTGAAAGTAAATATACAATTCCTAAAACTGCTAGAAACACTTGGGATGAATCTACCAATACTACCTATAATAATAATTGTAAAGAAATTAATTCTCTATACTATGCACTAGGATATGAAGAGTTTAATCGTATCTCTGTTTGTAAAACTACACATGAAATTTGGGACACTCTATCTATTTCTTATGAAGGAGCATCTAATGTTAAAGAAATGTGATTAAATACTTATACTATTAAATATGAAAACTTCAGAATGAATCCTGATGAGTCAATTTCTGATATGTATCTCAAGTTCAATGAAATTTTGAAAACCATGATTTCCTTAGGAAGAGAAGTAACATACAAAGAGTAGATCATGCGAATTCTGCGATGCTTACTAGAACAATGGCATGGAACGTCTATGTCTATTAGAGAATCATGTGATATTGATAAGATGATAGTGAAGGAATTGATTGGAAAATTAATGATGTATGAAGATGAATTGAAGGTAAATAAAGAAGAGGATGAACCAAAATGAAAATTTGTAGCCTTCAAGACAACTACTTCTAAAAGTAAAGACAATAAGAAAGTTCAAGCTACTATTGAAAGCTCAAATAGTGATGAAGTAGCTTCGGACAGTGATGAAGAAATGGCCCAGTTGGATAGATGATTCAAGAAATTCTATAGGAAAAAGAATCTTTTCAGAAATCCCAATTACAAAGGAAAGTATGATAACAAGGGCAATTAGAAAAATTATTGGAAGAGAAATGATAAATCAAAAGAGATAATTTGATATGAATGTAAAAGAAAAGGACATGTCAAGGCTGACTATCCAAAGATGAAATACAAGAAAAAGTATGAAAATAAGGATAGAAGGTATAAGAAAACAATGAAGGCCACCTGGAGTTCCTCCAAGGACAGCTCAAGTGAATCTGGCTCTTCTTAGAACGAGAAAGATGATTTGGCTAATATGTGTTTTATAACAAATACAACTGAGGTAACCTTAGAATCTTCTGTACATAATTCTTATTATTCTGAAATTGAGTCTGAGAATATGAAAAATGATGAATTAATCGAATATTACAATATATTAGAAGAAACATGTAATGATTTGAAAGATAAGTATAAGTCATTGAAGAAACAACATGCTTTTAGTGTGACTGCTAATTCCAAACTTACAACTGAAAAAGAGAAAAATGCTCAACTACTCAAGGAGAATAATGAACTAAAAATGTCTAATGAGCAATTAAAGAAAGATTTATAAAAGTTTACTAATGGGAAAAATAATCTTACTCAAATTCTTGGTAAAAAAATAGCTTCTAAGTATACTCCTGGGATAAGATATCAACCGGGACAAAGGAATTTATCCAAATCACATTTTGTATCCAAATCTGGAAAATCTGCTACCTTTTTCAAAAACCATAATTTTACAGCAAGTTCCAGTTCCACAAATTCTTTTACTGCATCTAATTCTTCAGAACCAAACAAAGTTTACTTTTCAAACACTCTATATTATACATATAATAAACCCATAATACAATTGTGGGTACCTAAATCTTATATTACTAATGTATGTGGACCCAGACAAATATGGGTACCAAAGTCATTTCTTGGTTAAAATGTTTTGTAGGTAAACTGCTTAAAGAACTCCTGTAAAAAGATGTGGTACTTGGAAAATGGGTGTTCAAGAAATATGACAGGGTACTATTCAAGCTTTAAAATTCTTATCAAGATTGATGGAGGACATGTCACATTTGGTGACAATGGTAAAGGAAAAATCATCGGCCTAGGCCAGATTGGTAACCCTAACTCTATTTCAATTTCTAAAGTACTGTATGTTGATGGATTAAAATATAACCTACTCAACATATCTCAATTGTGTGATGATGGATTTAATGTTAAATTTAAAAATGACGCATGCCATGTTTTTGATGCCAAGAATAATTTATCATTTACTGCTTTTAGAAATGATAATGTATATGCTATAAATCTAGACACTCTAGCCTCACAGAATATCTCTTTTCTAAATGCCTTTCACAAAGAGTCTTGGCTCTAGCATAGAAGACTAGGACATTGCAATATACACTCTCTTATAAAGTTAACTAGAAAAGTCTTAGTTAGAGACTTACCCAAATTAGAGTTTCCAGACAATAAGGTCTGTAATCCTTGTCAAAAAGGAAAGAAACATAAAATCCCTTTCAAACCAAAGAAAGAAGTAACTAATTCTCAACCTCTCGAGTTGGTTCACATGGACTTGTTTGGACCATCTAGAGTTTTAAGTCTCAACGAGAAGCACTATTTTTATGTTCTTGTAGATGATTTCTCTAGGTACACCTGGACCTTTTTCCTAGCTCATAAAAGTGAAGTTTGTTCACATTTTACCAAGTATGCTAGGTCTGTAGAAAATCTCAGTGGTTTTAAGATTAAATCCTTAAGAAGTGATCATGGACATGGGTTTGAGAATCAATATTTTGAATCCTTTTTCTCAAAAAATGGCTATAATCATAATTTCTCTGCTCCTAGGACACCTCAACAGAATGGTGTGGTAGAAATAACAAAATAGAACCTTACAGGAAATTTCTTAGACTATGCTCAATGAATATGATCTACCCATTTATTTCTGGGATGAAGATGTTAATAAATCTTGTTACATAATAAACAGAGTCTTAATCTTACCCATCCTTAAGAAAACTTTTTACGAGTTGTGGAACAATAGGAAACCCAAAGTAGGTTATTTTAAAGTGTTTGGATGTAAAGTTTATATTCTGAACACTAAATATAATTTAGATAAATTTTCCTCCAAAAGTGATGAAGGAATATTTATTAGATATTCTACATCAAGAAAATCCTATAGAGTATTTAACAAGAAAACAAAATGTGTGGAGGAATCTGTACACATCAAGTTTGATGAAGCAGATCCACATGATCCTAAGAACCCACTAGAAAATATTGAAGAGGATATGTACAATCTGAAAATTAATGATAAAACCTCAAATCATCATATGAAGGAATCTGTGAAAACATCCAGTTCTAGAAATTCTCTATATCTTGACCATAGTGAACCAGATCAACCTGACCAATCTGAAATATCAAGTCCTACCTTCTTTAGACCACAAAGACCCTTAAGAATCATCCCTTAGATGCTGTTGTTAGAGATTTAGATAGAGGAACACAAATGAGAGCTTCCTTAAGAAACCCAGTTGAACATCAAGCTTTCTTGTCACAGCTTGAACCTAAAAATATCAATGATTCAATCAATGATGAATTTTGGGTAATGGCCATGCAAGAAGAACTTAATCAGTTTGAAAGAAATAAAGTTTGGAAACTTGTAAATAGACCTAAGGATACTTTGACCATAGGAACCAAATGGGTGTTTATAAATAAAGTAGATGAAGCTGGAAATATAATTAGAAATAAATCTATACTAGTTTCACAAGGATATAATCAAGAAGAGGGAATTGATTATGAAGAGACCTTTGCACCAGTAGCTAGACTTGAGGCAATTAGGATCTTACTTTCCTATACAACACACTTGGATTTTAAACTTTATTAAATGGATGTCAAAATTGAATTCTTAAATGGTTATATAATTAAGGATGTTTTTGTTGAACAACCCCCAGGTTTTACAAATCCACTTTTTTTCAAATCATGTGTTCAAATTATCGAAAGCTTTATATGGTTTGAAACAAGCTCCAAGAGCTTGGTATGAAAGGTTTAGTAATTTTCTTATTTCTAAAGGCTTTACAAAAGGACTCGTAGATCCTTCTTTATTTATAAAAATAATTTTAAAATAAGTTTTAATATACCAAATATATGTATATGATATTATCTTTGGATATTCTAAAAACTCTTTATGTAATGCTTTTTCAAACATAATGAAAAGTGATTTTGAAATGAGTTTAATGGGAGAACTTAAATATTTTCTTGGATTTAAAATATTTCAAAATAAAGAAGGTATTATTTTAAATCAAAGTAATTACACTAAAGATATTTTGAAAACATATGGCTTTGATAGCATTAAGAGTAGTGAAACCCCTATGAGTTCTACATGTAAGTTAGATCTTGATGAAAATGGAAAATCAGTTGACCAGACTTCTTAGAGAGGAATGATTGGGAGTTTGCTGTACTTAACTTCTAATAATCCAGATATTATGTTTAGTGTGTGTATTTGGGCTAGATTTAAAGAAAATCATAAAAAGTCACATTTAAATGTTGTTAAAAGAATTTTCAAATACCTCAAATATACAACTAACTTAGGACTGTTCTATCCTAAAGGGAAACCTTTTGATTTAGTTAGCTATTCAGATGCTGATTTTGGTGGATGTAATTTAGATAGAAAGAGTACCTCTAGAACATTTCACTTTTTGGGAAAGTCAATAATATCATTGTGTAGTAAAAAGAAAAATTCAGTTGCATTATCAACTGCTGAAGTAGAATACATTGATGCTGGAAGTTGTGCACAAATTTTGTGGATGAAACACACCTTATTAGACTATGGATTTCAATTCAGACATATCCCCATAAACCATGACAACAAAAGTGCTATTAACATTTCTAATAATCCAATTTCTCATTCTAGAAAAAATCATATTGATGTAATACATCACTTTTTGAGAGATCATTATAAAAAAGGTGATATAACTCTTGAGTTTATTGGGACTGAGAATCAGCTTGCTGATATATTCACTAAACCCTTAAACTCTGAGAGAATGAACTAAATCAGACATGAACTAGGAATGATAAATCTATTATATCCTTGAAACCGATCTTGTCAAACTGATCCTTGAAACTGATCTTGTCAAACCGATCCTTGAAACAGATCTTGTCAAACCGATCCTTGAAACCGATCTTGTCAAACCGATCCTTGACACTGATCTTGTCAAACCGATCCTTGAAACTGATCTTTTCAAATCGATCCTTGAAACTGATCTTGTCAAACCGATACTTGAAACTGATCTTGTCAAACCAATTCCTGAAACTGATTCTTGAAACCGATCTATTGAAACCGATTCCTGAAACCGATCTCCTAAAACCGATCTCCTAAAACCGATCTCCTGAAACCGATTCATTGACACCAATTTTTTTTAAGGAATATTTTGTAATTCTATCCTCTTTAAATAAAATGATTTTGTTTTGTATTCTTTTTTCCATGTTTAAATTTTATGCTTTATGATTTACAATCCCTAAATGATATATTAAGTTCGATCTATCCCGACATTTCACCTTCCCACTACCGTAAAGCCTTCTACCCTTTGTCACTCTACCTCTCAACCCTTGTCCTAAACTCTTTTGGAATCCAAATCCTCAACATGGAAAGGACCAAGCGTGCTATGGAGGATCCAAGAAAATCACCTTCTGCTAAACAACATAAAGGTGATTCCAGTGGGACTGCAAATCCGAGCATGGAAAGCCAAGTGGTTACGATTGAAAAAGAAGTGTCTGCTGAGTGGATTCTATCAAGAAAGTCTTTTTTATTAAAAGTACTGGAATCTCAAGGGTGGATGAGATGGTTTTATAACAATGAAAAACCTTATTATCCTCAGCTAGTGCATAAATTCTATCATCATTTGAAGATATCTCTGGATGAAGCTGAGGTAAAAAGAATGAAGTCAATAGTAAAGGTAAAGGAAGTAGCTTTTTCGTCTAAGGAATGGGATGAGTTCTTAGAGATGCCTCATGAAGGTTTCTATGCTAATTATCCAGGTAATATTCCTCCTTCCTCTGATCTTTTATCTTATGAAAATGCTCTGAAGGAGTTGACTGGAAATGGAGAATCTAAGAGTACTATTTCAAGTGAGTTTGAAGGAGAAGTAAGATTATTGTTTAAGTTTATTCAACATCAAATCTTCCCAAGAAAGGGAGAGTTATCTACTATGAAGTATCAGGATGTATTCATAATCTATTTGTTAAAACATGGGAAATAATTAAACATGTGTAGGCATCTAATGGTGCATGTCTTTGATTTGATAAATCCATCCAAGAAGGAAACATGTTTGTACTATCTGAGGATGATCTCTTCCATGCTAAAAATGTTAGGCTATGTGGAAGATAGAGATGAAGTGATAAATGAATGTAGTGGTTTCTATCTTTAAAAAGTCATTTTAAAAGGATGAATATCTTCTGTAACCCTTGGAATAAATGTTGGGTAGGTGATGAGGAAAGGCTATATGAAGATTTCAATCCAGTTGACCATCCTACTAGACCAAAGGATCAAGTTTATTCAGGTCTCAAAATAGGATAAGAACTAGTTTATTCTGATGAGGAAGTAGAGACTGAAGTGCCAAGGGAAGAAAGATCTCCTTTTGATGACAAGAGTGATCCTGATATTGCTAAAATCCCTAAGGACATGTCTTATGGACCTGCTAGTCAAACTTTGGACTTACCCTTAATAGAATCTGTGTAAGGTGATGAGGATGAAGAAGAGATCAAGGTTACTAGTGTTGAAGGTTATGTGAATAAGTCATATGAGGAGTCTGATGATGATGATGATGATGATGATGATAAGGATGAAGGAGGAAATGATGAGCATGTAAGTGATTATTTAAAAGTGGGACAACAAGTGGTGGACAGATCCAGTGAGGAATCTGTACATGGAGCTGGTGATGGTGTTGAGCATGTTGAACAAGAGGCTGTTGGTCATAGAGATTCTGAACATAAGGACAAATCACCCCATCATAATGATGAAAATCAAGAAATCATTCAGGAATTGAATGAACTTATAGATGGTGTCCCTGAGGAAGAAGTAGAGGATCAAGTGCCTCAAATTAAGGAAGTGTCTGGAGAAATTGAAGTGGATAGAGATCATGTTGAACCTGAAGTTCAGTTGGTTCATGTACCCAGAAATGTTATTATGGCTAGAGGACTGGATGAAGAAGTTGATGAAGATAATGTTGTTCCTGAACCTCAAGGAAGAAGGATCAGGATTGATAATGTTGAGCTAAGAGACTGGACCTGTACTAGAGAGTGGAATAATGATCTAGGATACATTCTTTTTGGTTTGCAGTATGACTCAGATGAGGAGAGGGTGCCTCCTCCTCCTGTTCCACAAGTCCAAGATGAACCAGAACCTATTGCACCTGTGACAACAGTAGATCTAGTAGCACAGAACGTTCCTAGTGACTATGTCACTAAGGATAATTTGGAACAATTCAAAAATGATATATGTGAGTCAGTGAAAGCCTCAGTTGGATCCACAAGTGAATCCTCCAATTAAATAGGTATTTCAGATGTTGATACAGTGAAGATTACAAGAATAGTGATCTAGGAGATTCAATCGAATCACATTACCACAACAGAAACCATTATTAGGCACAATACTTTGCCGAGAGAGGAAGTAAGAAAGACGAGCAATGAGTTAAATTATATAACCTCTGACTTCAAGACCTCCTTCAGTGGTGTTCTGTAAGTTCTTAGGAACTTGGTGACTCATCCACTTAGGGTGGATCTGAAGAAGTTGAAAGAGGATCTTGGCAAAATGTTAACTGGCCCATCCAGTTCTAGAAGTGGGAAAGGTGCTGTTGCTGATTTGGAGTCTCTCAAAGATGTGATGAGAGAGGAACTCCAACATCTTCAGAGCGTTTTAGACAAAGAAACTCTTGAAAAGGTGCATCAAAATACAGACCTCGTGTACAATATAGTTAGGCAGTGCACCAATGAATCCTCTGCTGCTCAGAAAGATATTTGAGAAAAGGTGGATAAGTACTTTACCAAGATCTATACCAAGCATGACCTCATAAATAGATTCAAGTTTCTAGCAGTGAATCTAAAAATACATCATGTCACTGAAGCCTTCAAGAATAAAGTTACTCAATTGAAGGAGTTTACCCCTTTGCTGAATAAATTCATGGAGAATAAGGATGACTTAGAAAAAGCTAAGAAATATGGTGGTGAAATCATTAATGATTTCATCAATCTCCTTAAGCCATATCTACATGCCCAGGCTGAATCCATTGTGGTCCCTCCTGCAGCTTCCATTAGTACTGCCTCTCGACATCCTAATCTAATGAATATATCTCAGGCTCTTTCCCAGATTTGACTGGTCATCACAGAGCAAACTCCCAGTCATGTGTTGTCAGAAAGAAGGCCCAGCCTTACAAAAAATGTACCTATAGGTGTTGTTTTACCTGGTTTTATCTTCAGACCACCTCAATACTCTTCCACTCCCAAACCTTCTCCTTATCCTTTGGATCCTTCAGATAAATGAAAATCCCCTCAGAAGCCAAACCCTTAGTAATGGATTGTATTTTTTTGATAGGGATTTGATCTTTTTGTTTGACTGTACTTTTCTTCATCTTAATGGAAATATTTATGATATCTTTCTTTTATAAGATTCCTCATCTTACTTTATTTTTTTTCTTTTTTTTATAATCCTAAAAGGGGGAGAAATAAGTGGCTTACTTTATTAAATCTAAGGGAGAGAAATTCTGGTAGATTTCACATGGCATGTTCTCATCATAATCCATTTATTGAGGGGGAGCTTTGTTTTAAAACCTCTCACAAGGGAAATATTTAGTTATATTGCATAATCTCCTTTAGTTTTGTATGTTATGCCCACTTATTTTTGATTCCTTATATTTTTATGTATGCCATAATTTGTGATTATCAAAAAGGGGGAGATTGTTGGACCCTCTATGATATGGTAGTTTTCATAATCACAAATAATGTCTAACTACAGATTCTACTCTTTCATTCCATTTTATATCTCTAAGTAAATCAATTATATCATACTAAACAATATAATTTAATAAGGTAATAACTTATATTTGTAAATCCATATGTTTACAAGTGTATTTTTTCATGCATTTTTGGATGTCACTTAGTCGTGTAATGTTTTGTGTAAGACAGTCTCTTCACAAGCTTTTTAGATTTCCTAGCAACGAACCGATATTCAACACACCGATGTTCTACACACTTATGTTCGACACATTGATGTTTTACACATTGATGTTCGACACACCGATGTTCGACACACCGATGTTCAACACACTAATGTTCGACACACCGATGTTTGACACATCGATGTTTGACACACTGATGTTCGACACACCAAATATGACACAGTGATGTTCGACACACTGAAGATGACAAACCGATGATGAAAAACTTAAGATGAAACACTGATGATGGTACACCGAAGATGACACACCGAAGATGACACACCAAAAATTACAAACTGATGCTAACAGACCGAAGATGATAGAACGATGCAAATGACTCACCGATAGTCATAAATAACTGTTTCATTTTTATTAATTCAAAGTTATTTCTAACAGTCATATTTAGACAAATTAATGTTTTTGAAATTATTTAATGTTGTCTTTAGGACTATCCGTAGACAGTACGTGGTACAAGCACGTGCGGAGATCTTCACGCCTACTAGACCTTGAAGTATAAAAGGATTCCAAGATCAACCTAAAAGACAGATCTCTCAACTCGCTAGAAAAACAAAAAGGCTGGCTGTGCAAATATAAAAGATATTGAAAATAGAAGAACTCGAAGCTTAAGTATACAAGAAGTTTAATACTACAAGCTGCATCCCGATGAAGCTCACTAAACATCCTAACATTGAAGAGATGAACCTCTACACACTTAGAAGCTAGATTACAGTGACTATGATACTCTGTTTTGGATCCAAATTACAGAAGAGGACTCGAATATCATTTTCTCTACATCCAATGAGTCCAGAGCTTTACTGCACAACACACAGAGATTTATAAACTCTATATTTACTTTTATAACTCTGTTGTGTTCTTATGTTTACTTTTTGAGCTGTGTGGGCATCTATTTGTTTCACACACACTGTCTCCTGAGCTTAACTGGAGGATACTAAAATATCCTCTCACTCAATCCCTTTCTACTCTTGTATACCACACAGAACTGTGGATGAGATCCTGTGTGATCTGTTTATTAGTTTTCCCCATGAATAACTGTGGTAGAGGTCAAGTGTGGCCTGTACAATGCTATGTACTACTGTGAACCCTAATCCAGGGTGTGGATCAAAAGTTTATTAATATAAATAGCTTGGTGGCAGGTGATCACCAAGTGAATAGGACTAAGTCTCATCTTGAGACTGAACCTCTTGTTTTAACCGCTGTGCAGTTTGTCTTATATTTTTATCTATTATATATTTCTTGCATTAAGATAAACCAAACTTTGATAGTTAGTTTAGAAAGTGTTTATATCTATTTTGAATCAATATATTAGTTTCGAAAGTTTGACTAATCTTTAGATTGGTAAAACTGAGAACTAATCAATCTTTATAGAAACTAATTGAACTTTTAGGACTTATTTAAGTTCCCTAAAAACTAACTTGATTTTATTTTAATAGGGGGATATTATTTTAAAGAACCAATTTTAACCAATTTTTTTTATATATACTCAATTCACCCCCCTCTTGAGTCATCTACTCTGACCAACAGTTACTAAATCACCATTTGTGTGTACAATAGACTACTGGTTCGTGAACCAATATCATTCGTTTTTCTATTACCACCTCTCACGGTTGGGTATGATGATGGATCTAAAGTATATATATGATATTTTTAACATAATTATACCTCTAGAGTAATTATATCATATATAAATTTTTTACTTTCCATTCCGTAGGGGATATGATAATGTCGCTCGTGTGTACGGAGGACTATCGTCTCACAAAGCGATGTGATACATCTTTCACTAACACTTTACATGAAAGGTGATATGGATAAAGTTGATGAATATATGTAATATACATGAAATAATTACAATATTAATGACATATTTATCATTCTTAAAATATAATACATAATTTTTTTACATTTTCACTCACTGAAAGATGATAATGTCGTTTGTGTACGTGTGGACTACCAACTTCACAAAGGGATGTGACTCTCTTTTCATCACCAAACCAAATGGATGATATATATAAGTATATTTAAAGAAATAATATATTATTTATGGTATTATTATCATTATTTATATATAAAATATTACTTAACTTCTTTCCATAATGATTTTTTGTAAAATGGAAATGTTACTCATACGTATATACGACCTACCATCTCCATGACCACAACATACTTCATTTCTAAAAACCATATTTCATGATTGGTCTTAAAAGTATTATTTATTTATAAATATTATAATTATTTCATGAATATTATTTTGTAGATGTTGAAATAATGACCTCTTATACCAATAGTCAACCTACTAAAGTCATTTTTGACACATAAGTCAAATATCATCGAAATACCCGACGTAAACATAATTGATTAAGTAATTGTATATAACATGATAATAAGTGAAATAAAATAAATAATAAACTTGATTTTTTTTTAATAAATTAAATAATTAACATATGTTTATTATTCAAGAATATAAAGAACTTACGTGATGAGTCGGACTCAAGGTAAGGGACTTCATCTCAATTTCCCTTTATTGAGGCATATTGTAATGTTATGCACCTAATTTATTTTATATATTTTATATACTAATTATTTGACATGTAATATCATGATTAATTAATAATACATGGTATTTTATGTTTCAATTTTAATTATTTCATCTAATAGGATTTTAATTTAAAATTAACAAGTGGTAAATAATTTAATAACTCAATCTCATTTCATTGGGTTATATTACTGATTTGTTGTCTTTTCTATTCTCAGATTATGTGTGTAATTAATATTTATTATCTTATGTTTTAATTCTAATTATTTTATTTGGATATAAATTTTATATACATAATCGATTCATTTATTAATTATCACTTCAATATTATGATATCTGTAAGGGTTTATTTCACAACATCATTCTAATCGAGATTCTTTATTGTTGAATTTTCGTTGAAGGAAATTATTTTATCATTGTCTAATAAACCCATTTAATTTTCTTCTTATATTCATGATATTTTAAAATAATATTACCATTTTCCACTCTTCTTTACTTAAAATATTTGAGAAAATGTTCTTAAGAAAACCCAACCACATCTCTCACTTCGGTTGGAAATCCGTTTTCTTCCAAAACCATGATTTCTAAAAATGTCTTCAAAAATGTTTTTAAGATTTTAAAAATGATTTATTAAATAAATTTTTACCTATTTTGTATTTTTAAAAAATGTTTTGAAAGGATTATTTATATCGTTTTGAAAACAAGGCCCGTTTGGCTTTTATCAAAGAAGTGAGAGGAAAATTTGTTTTAAAATACTCAGCATGTATAAAATTTTATGCTGTCACAACTACTCTATGTTTTAAAACATACTTTATAAGTTTAAAAGGTTATTTTAAAATAAAAGTGTTTTCAAAATGTTTTGTTAACTTTTAGTTTTAAAAGGTGATTTTCATAATAAAAAGGACATTCTCCTCAAGAATGTTTTTAAATATATTTTTATAGTATTTATATTTTTCAATGAAAAAACCCTTTATTTTACATATAATTATCTAGGGATATTTTGTATTGATATCATTCTTATTCTTCCTTTAGGTGGTTTATGATTATTTTGACTAATGATAGTATCTACATTCACTTCCTTGATTCATTTTTGTAGTCATTAACTTTCCCTTGAATTATTCACTTTCCTATGATAATTGGACATTAAATTTCCCCTAAATATCCATATTATTTATCATGTATAATTTTATTACTTAATACATATATCATTTCTACATATGGTGTCTTACATCGGAAGTTATTTGTTTATCTGAGGAAATATTGATAAATCTATATTCTTTACTCAATTAAGATATTTGATGATAATACACATTATTCATGAATTAAATAGAGTATTAGATATATGAGAAATGATTTGGACAAGAATTTGTGGGTAAGAACTAGAATTATATAGACCCTCAATGCATCAATAGGTCTCATGATAAAAATTAGTTGGTCAAATTAAACAGGTTTCCACCTATAGTTTTAAACTGCCTCATAGAAGGTCTTGATGGTAAAGTTATCATAATGTTTGAGATCATGAAGTACAATAATTAATCATTTCCTTCATTTAGAATTCAGTTATTATTATTATCCATGTGATTTTCACAGTGATATTATCTATGGATTCATTTCATTATCATATTATTGATTAAATGGAATGGGTATTTAGTTATTTACCTTCTCATATTGATTATGTCTTATCTTATCATGATATTCAAGTTATTTAAATTACATGTGTGTTCAATTATTTACCTTTCCATATTAATTATGAATTATCTTATCATTATAGTCAATTTTTTTAAATGGCATGCGTGTTCAGTTATTTACCTTGTCATGTTGATTATGCTTATTGATTCATGATAACTTCCACTATACTTAACCATTACATAGAATTTTAGATTACCCTTATTTTGTTTTCTTTCCATAGGATATGAAGAATAATTCTTAGAATGAGTTCAAGGATTCTAAATGTTTTCCATTTATATGCTTTTTATTTTATATCTTTATGTAAAATGGGTATCATGTATGTATCTGGTTCTCCAAAACTTCTAAACTGATCAGTCCTTCAGTATTTGGTCCTCTGTACCTATACCAATGTAATAAATCATGAAATAGATCTAGGATAATAGGGTAAGAGTTTTTACATGATTAAATAATATAGGAATAGACTTTTCACCTTTAAGAACAAAGAAGAAGACAATATGGAGTCAGAAGACTCCAGATTAGGAAGATTAGATTTGAAGATGGAAGATTTTAAATTAGATATACTTGAGATCACTTTAGAGAATCTGAGGATCTTAGTAGGAAGAGATGAAGGTACTTCAGCAGAGGCACCTAGAAAATCAGTTTCTAGAAAAATAGTCAGGCAAAGGACTATTTGAATACTCATCGATGAGGACGAATAATCTCATGTAGGGTATATATGGGATATTTGTTACTCGGTACAAAGGTATAAGAGTGGGATAAATTAGTAAAGTTAAGAATTGTTAGAATAGCATATGTTACCCTAGATGATTCAGGATGTACCTTATTTTACATAATAATATGGTTTTTAGGAGTAACCTAAGAATCCACAGAGTTGTAAGTTATAATAGGTCATGCCCAAATGACTCGAAGGCCTTAGATTTTTATTTATTTATAGATAATCCCATTTTTAACTAGGTTGATAGGGAACTCTTGAATAAACCATAAGCCCAATTACACAAGGACTAGTACATGACTTGAAGGCCCATATGCATGAGGAATAATCAAAATAAATAAGAAAATATTTGTAAAGCAGTTGTTTTTCTTTATTCCACAATTTTTAGATAACTTCTTGATTGAAAATTGATTCCTTAGAAGACATCAGCTGATAATAATATTTTAAAAAGTAATTATCCTTAATAATTACTTGATTCCAATTAATTTGAAAAAACTAGAATGATTCCAGAAAGGTAAGTATATACTATCCAAGTGGAGAATTATCCATATGAGGATAAATAGTACCACAACAATATTGAGTAGTGGAAAGAAATGGTTGAAGTAAAAGTTATTAGAAAAAATGAGGAAGTGGCATTGCTTAAGATAAGAGATTACTTATAAGACAATTTGTTATAAAACCCTATGAAATTATGGAATAAGGTAATGCTTGAAGCTATAATTACCCTTAAAGATCCCAATATAGCGATCAGAATCAAGGGAATTTCCTATCCATATGGAATGACTAAGGATTTTGAGAAACTGATTCTAGAGTTAATCAATCTTGGGCTAATCAGGCATAGTGAAATTTCTCACAGGAGTGCGAAATTTATGGTAATAAATAATACTGAGAAACAATTCGGTAAATCTAGAATGGTTATTAATTACTTTGATCTTAATAGTTTCACAAAGGTTAATGGATTCAATCATCCTAATTAGGAAACTATAAGGAACGAGGTTAGAAATGAGAGGCCAATGGTACGTTCTAAGTTTGATCTTAAGTTGGGATATTAGCAGATTAAAATTAAAGAAGAAGAAATATCATTGACAATATTTACAATGTCAGTAGGCTTGTTTTAATGGATAATTATTCCATTTGGACTCAATAATGACCCAAGAATATTTCAGAGTAGGAGAAACAAGGAATTCAATAGAATATCATAGTTTTTGGTAGTCTATATTGATTATGTTCTCATATTCACTAAGAATAAAAAAGATAATATTAATCACTTACAAAAGATAGTTGAAGTGTCCTGAAAATAAGGAATGATACTTTTATAAACAAATATCATTTATATGTAACCTAAGATGATATTATTGTGATTATATATCCAGGGAAGTAAAGAGAAACTTCAACTGAATATTTCTAGAGAATTTAGAAACTCCCCTTAATGATCTTGAAGATCGTAAGCTGATACATGTGTTTCTTGGAATATTAAGATATGAAAGATTTTACCTCAAAGATCTCATATTTAATTTAGATAAAAGTATCTAGTAAGATACCCTAGAATTGGATAGAAAAAGAAAGTTAAGTGATCATATTTTTGAATCAGAAAGCTTAGGACCTCCCAGAATTGGAGCATCTAGGTGGGAGTGAAGATCATCTTATATTAGAAATGAATGCATCAAATTCAGTATGGGGATGCATACTAAAGATAATAAAGAACCATGATGAAAGTATTGGAAGTTACAAGAGTGGATGTTTTAATGGGACAATAAAGAATTATCATGTCCATGAATGAGAAAAAACTTTAAGGAATTAGGGATAATGAGTTTTTTTTGGGAAAAAACTTTACTATAAGAATGGATGGTTCACATATCATGATTTTTTTGAAAATAAAATTTAAAAAGTTTACTCATACATAGTTAGTTTTAAGGAGGAATAAATTTCAATTTTTTAACTTTAATATAGAAAATATTAAAGAAAAAGATAATATCATTCAAAATTCAATAATATGTTACTTTGAATTTTGGAGTAACAAAGGCAGAAGGTAGAAAATACAAACGATGTCCTATTTTCATTGACAATCATTTGTGGTATCTTTCCTAGTTATAAAAACAATGAATGAAAAAGGCCATAAGAGAGAAGGAATTCTAGAAAATAATATCCTTTAGAATAAAGGATATTTATATAGTAAGTATGAAAAATCAAAAAGCACACGATCTTCTAGTAGAAAAATAGAAAGACCAGGAAGGGTAGTAAAAATATTTTTGGAAAGTGAGTCTAAAGAAAAAAGTCATATTGAGTGTTTTTTATGTGGTTATAAAGAACATTAAAACACTCAATTTATAGAAAATACGAGAAACAAGAGGGATCAAAAGAACTAGAAGATAGAAACAGAATGTGTCTCTAAAGGAAAATAGAAAGATGTTTATAAAATCCAGGCTGATCAAGTATAAGAACTTAATTTGTAACAAGGTTATAAATAACTTTAAATCATGAATGATGATCTATATTAAGAGTCAAATACTATAAAATAAATCTAGAAATATTTTCATAGGATTCCAAATATTTCAAGAAGAAAATATGAACCTATTTATAATCTTATCCAGAAGAAAAAGGATGATTATATATTCAGAATTGGTCTGAACCATGTTCTATACATGCTTGAGGAATTTTAAGACCTTATGAAAGATTATATGAAGATATATCAGAATGTGATCAGTATGATCATCATCAAAGAAATATGATAGTTCTAGTTTTTTGTCTTATTGAAAAAGTCAAAAAGAACAAGGAAATAGGTATGGGAGAATTTTCATATGTGAATAGGTTTTAGAGGATGTTAGAAATAGGGATTATGAAACAACATATACCAGATATAGCCTTGGAACCATAAAAGTTTATCAAGTTCTATAAATCATTCATAATGAGAAAAATTCATTTTTTTGTATTTAAGAAGATAAATTCCACTTCCATTTATTTAACATAGATTATGAAAATAGTTTTGAACAATGCATATCTGAGTTTGCTATGATGGGTTGCACATAGAGCCTATTATATTAGTATATAGTTTGGTGATGTTATGAAACCTGTATCCAGGGCACTGGACTAAAGGACTTGCCAAGAAATCATTTGAAGAATCATAGTTTAGTAATGAATATTATCTAGAGTTCAGTTTGAACAGGGGTTATTATGAATCAATCCATATATCATGGATTTTTTATCTGATTGAATCTAAATCGATAAGGAAATATTTTATATTCTTTGCATGAGACAATGTGCTAGTTTCTATCAATAAGAAAGATATCTAGGAAGGAGAGATGACACATCTGATAAACTTCACGGTGGAATCAAACATGATCCTTGAAGATCTAAAGGTGTGGAATGGATATAAAGGAGAAATATTTATTTTTAGAGATAATATACAACACATCATAAAATAATTAATGGAGATGAATGAATCAAATAATGAGTTCTATATAAAACTTTGAGGGATTCAGACATGTAACATATCAAGCATAGAAAATAGAATCTAATCAAGCATTTTAATTGTTTTGTTTTGTCGTTTGATTGTATAGTGTATAGCGAAAGCTTCTCGATAGTGCTAATTTTTCTTATAGATTTGTAAAAAGTGTGCACCATATGATTCCAATTTATGTCATGTTTTATAGTGGAATCATGGGTCAGTTTCTTAGACAAGATGTGCCAAGAGGTCTATATAAGAGACCTGTGACCCATTTATTTGGAGAGATGAACATGGGATATAAATCAATATGATTTCAAATACCCTCTCTCCAAGCTATCTATTATTTGTTCTCTTCGTAAAAATAAATTTCTAAAGAGTAATCCTGCAAGTCAATGACAATTAGCCCATTTAACCTCTCCTAGATATCATTTTATTGCCATTTGTATTTTTCAGACTTTATGGTTTTATCAAGTGGAAGTCCCAAATATATTTCTGTCAACTCAATCATGTAATTACAAGAATCAATCCATGTTATGCACAATAAATCACACATAAACTAAAAAAATTACTACATATTGTTACATGTCCTCAGGAGCATTATTTGAATCCCCAAATTCTAGTGATAGGAAACCACTTCCTTTTGAAACCTAAATTTACTAAAAATTTGATACGATGTATACATGTATTATACATCCAAAAACTAGTAGAAAATAAAATATTCCCCATCATGGGGATTAACAGTTTCAAATTCACAGTAAAAAACCTATTTCAAGAAAAACAGTATTTGCAGAGTTCCTAAATAAATATATCAAAATAAAAGTATGATGGATGAGAAAATATCCTTTCATTCACTACTAAAGTGCACGCCACCCTGATGTCCATGTCACCATGAGATGAAGAAAAATTATTTTCATGTATAATAAAAAAATATATATAGGGGGTTAATATACAACCCTTGATATGATTTACATTTTCCCTTCATGATATTATTATCATGTATGCATGTGTCATAGTTCATGATTTGTGATTCTATGACAAAAAGAAAATTATAGTGGTTCCTCATTTAGACACTTAGCCTTAGGTGTAACCCAAACCTCCATCTCTATCAATGGAATTAATATAATACCCCCATCATCCTTATCACAAACACAAAAATATACTCTATACTCACCATTTCCATTGGATACATCTTGATTTTAAAACCTATAAGATTTCCACCACACTCAACCAAATATAGAAAATCATAATCAAATTTAATAGGCAACACCATAGAGTAACCCAACAACAAGATCAACATGACAATTTAATAGAGAAAATACACCGAAGGAAAATAGTGTGTACAAAAAAAATAATTTCTTAACTACACAATGATAAAATCATGCTATGGATAATTAAAAACAACATAAATTTCAAAACAACTTCATTAATAAGAATTAATATCAAACCATGACCAAGGAATAACCAATATCATCCAAGAATGGTAAAACCCAAAATTCAATATATATGGTGCAAAAATATAAATAAGAACATGGAATATTAAATGTGATATAATCACTCATCTATGAGGAAAGTAATCATCAAATAGTTTACTATTGTGGAATAATTATGATATGTCATTCATTTCATCAATGTAAATTCAATTCCATTCCATTATCACTAAAATAATTTCACATCATAATATGTCAGAAAATCATGTATACATTTGTGCGTGGGTTTATGTAAAAAAATTATATAAATCAAAGAGTCATTTAGAAAAATTCATGAAATTTATATAAAATTCAGATCAATAAAATAACTCATAGAAAAAAACCCAAAGTATTCTAATCCACCCCAAACTTGTAAATTTCTCTCAAGGGTCTTCTAAAACCAAAACCCACTGCCTATGGATTTTTAAAAAAATACGCAACACCCAAGATGATGTAATTAATGAGAAATAGTTTGGTCCACCTATCCTAGTTAACTAAAAGAGTCTCAAATCAAATCATTGATGATGATATGACCCAATATTGGCTTCTCATATTAAATATAGAAAGAACCTCAATTTCTGGGCTGGATAAATTAACACACATAATAACCAAAGATTAGATAAACAACTTAATATCTTATTGATAATGATCTAATGAAATTATGATAAAAACTATCCTATATTCATCCACAATGAAATCCAATTATAAAACCAAGGTCAAAACCCCCAAATACATCCTCTCTAATTAAAAATAAATCCTTAAAATACACAATAAAGGATAGAATAATAAGGATATTAGAAAAAAAAAGTGGAAGAATTTTGAAAATTTACCTCGAGAATCCTATAAGAAATTCATCCATGGGTGTAGAGGGAAGAGGAAGGTCATGGGTTGTCCATGGATAATGGTAAATGAAATGGAGGTAAATGTTTAGATTAGTGTGGATCTTTGGTCATGGGTTTATTGGGAAGTAATGAAAAATCCTAATGAATCAAATAAAAAATTGATTTAATTTACCATTCCAAATATTAAACAATAACAAAAATTAATTAAGAGTAAAAGGATATTTGATAATAATTATAAAAATTTTCATTCCACATTATTATATCACACACAATTATCATACCAAGATCACAAGACCAACTCATAATTTATTACCTAAATGGTTTAATCGACCTAATAATAAATTATTTTATCATAATAAAATAGCACTTATTAAATGAAGGATCTCAATAAATCAGAATAAATAATTAACTATAGAAACAAAATACCTAATTCATTTTTTAAATAACTTAATTTAATTATCCATGTGGTTTGGATTCAATTAATCTATTGAACCCCATTTTATTTTCCCTAGTGAAATCATATTAATAAATAGTAATTATTAATTTACTAAAAAATAAAATTCCCCATATTTCAAAACATTTGAAATTTTCTTTAAATAAAATGTTTGATTTATTAAATTCAAGTATGGGTGGATTTTAAATTCTGGATGAGGTCATTAGTGTTTATAGAAACCTGAGTCAAAATAGAATACAAAATATAAAGATTTTTGTTTTTGTTTTTTTGACAATCAATGTAGTATTGATTGTGACATGAACATCAAGGAAAAAATGAATTGTTCTGTTGCATAAAATGGTATAGACTATATAAATAAAATCATTTTGCATATATTAAAATTTAATAAGAAAAATAATACTTCCATCCTAACAAAATTCAAAAAGTTTAAATTTTGGAAGTAGATTAAAGAGTGTAGGAATTCCACACTTTCAATCAAGGAAGTACTTTAGAAGCTGAAATTTTTTTACAGGCACTCAATTTTAATAAAAATATTTCCATACTAATATCTATTCAAATCCCATGGTCTATGATCAATGGATGAAAGATATAGACCTATTTGAGACACAACACTCTTAAATGTCATATTTATAGTTAATGTTTGACTATGCCAAATATCACTAGTGTTGAAAATAATCTTGTTATTTAGGGATAGTTTTATCATTGTTAGAATAGATGTTATATGTGAGTAAGGGATATCAGGAACCACTATGAAATATTTCATTAATTAGTTGGCTCTAAACTTCTCTTTGGGGCCTCTACACATCAAAAATATTTTTTTAATTCTAAATGAATAGTCTCACAAATGATGCCTTTCCTTACAGATATTATGCCAAGCATTTGAGGATGTATTGGTTTCTGAATTCTAGATTTTAACTGTGAAATAACAAATTCATAATACTAGTTTGAGGATGCTACACCTAAAATGATCTAGATGGAAAAATATCACTCTAAGATAACATATCCATAATCCTAGAAGGAATATCCCTATACCTTAACACTACATTTCAAATTAGGTTGTATTTAGATGAAATGGTTTCCCAAGGGATAAAGGTGAGAGTATTTTCAAAATTTCATAAGCATATTTCAATAATTTTCCTCACATTGCCAAAAAAGAATAAATTTGACTTGGTGAAACTCAAATAGTTTTAATGGTGGAAAATAGAAATATTCAAAATGATCTTTAATTCATGACCTTAAAACTAGACTAGTTTTATGTATGAATTGATTATATAAAAGAAGATGTTTCTTGAAGATACAAATATTCCATAAAAACCCTATAAATTATATGTTCCGTCATTATTTACTCATAATTTATATGGGATCATTAGAACATTATACTATCCCATTATTCTCATAAAAGCTTCATGATGTAATGAAATATATCTTTCCCTTAGGCATGCCACATTATTTATATTGAATCCCTATGGTCACTCTCATAAAAACTTCATAATGTAATGAAATATATCTCTACCTCAAACAACCCACTTAATATTGAATCCCTATGGTCACTATTAAAGGGTCTATATCGGACCATTTGGTTGAAACCCAGATCTTCATTGGGCTCATCTACTTTTTCCTGGATCTCTGTCAGGCTACCAAGATCTCTACTTGGCCCCTCTACTTTTTCATGGATCTCCATATGGATACTCGAATCCCCACCAGTCCTGAATCATTCCCAGTTTATTCCATTGTTGTTTGAACCTCCTTTGGGACCTTCCACCGCTGCTCAAATCTTTGTAGGGCCTTTTGGCTGCTGGCTTATTTGTAGCTTCATTTTCTTATTTTTAGTTTTTTGATTTTGTATTGAAAGCTAGTCATAAGTATATTGATAGGGAGTTCCAGGGGATGTTTTTTTCTTATGTATCCAAGAAAGGTACACCTATAGTCTGAGGGGGAGTATTAGAAGGTAAGTTAAGTTGAGTCTCACATCAGAATTTATATAACATGTCATCCTTATTATTATGGCTGAAAAAACACCCGAACCGAAACAAACCGAACTGAAATAATGTTTTTTTCTTACAGTTTGGTTTATGGTGTAGATTGAATAAACGCTTAGGGTTTATGGTTTGGTTCACGATCCAAACCAAACCACACCTATTTAGAAAAATATATTTTAATTTAAAAAAACTATAATTTTTAGTTAAAAAACATAATTTTTAGTTTTAAAACATAACTATTTGTTTAATTACATGCATTTCAAAAAAAAATTAAAAACATATCTATATTTTTTAATTCTAAAAATAATCGACCCACCCCGAGCCCGACATCTCCTCACCCACCCACCCCCAAATCATGTCTATATCAATGCCCTAACCACTTTTAGATCCTCTAATACCTCCCCTCCCTCCCTCCCTCCCTCCCCCCTCTGCCCATGCCCAAATCACTACTTGAATCTCATCCACCCCACACGTCCCATCCTCCATATTCTATTTTGATATGATCCTCCCTGTTTTGGTCCCCCCATTCCTACCCCTATATCCTTTATGAGATCAGTTCTCAATATACTCTTCATTCTCGATCCAACCTCAACACCATTCCTGACCAATGATCAAACCCTCACCCCCACACACCTGACTTTTTTCAAGAAAAATATTGCAGCTAATCACATGTAGGGGAATCGATTCCTTAACTGAGTAAACTCACTACTCCAACCCTACAATAACTACTACTCCCAAACACCAACATCCCAGATCAATTATTCTAGTGTTCATCATATCTTCAGGTTAGTAGAATAAAATATTACTATCTCAATGTTGACCAATTAATAATTTTTTGGGTATTCTTTTCACCCCTTTTGGTTAATTTTTAGCATATTTTGTTGTTTGAATATATTTTTAATAACCAATCTAGTGTCAAGAAATTTGATTTGGGTATGCTTTTTTGTTCATTTATGAAATTCAAATGGTGGTCATGTGTTATTGTTTACTTGAGTTTGTTTTTTACATGATGTAGAAAATATCTTTGATGGTCTAGAATTCTTATTGGTTTTGCTATATAATTGACTTCTTTTTTATACAGATGTCTACACCTAATAATGTGAGACAAATAATCCATGATGATAGTGTTCTGGTTTTGGAATATAACCCTGATAATCTTGAAAATTTTAGTAATGAAAAATCCTATCTCTTATGGTAAATAAATCAAGACCCATATTTCAACATTAACTAATAAGAGAGAGAGGTTTGGGTTTTGGGATCATTTTACAAAGAGAGATGCATAGGATAAATTGAGGGAATTTATAATTATTGTTCAAAACATTTAGCATTCAAAAGAAGAAAAGGAACAAGTACTTTTCATGCTCATTTGGGTAAGTGTTCCCAATACAAGCTTAAAATTGGACATGGATTGAAACACAAGACTCTTCCTAGAATTATTAAAAATAAAGGTAATGCTAGAAGTTTGATAGATCGATTTGATCAAGATTAGTGTATGAGGCTTTCTAGGATGTTTGTTGTGGGTAAATGTAATGCCCCATCCCATCGGTGCCTAGGCTGAGGATTCCATAAGACTTCCGACATGCCTCCTCATACTACAAGACCATTGAATAGTGGAAAGTTCCTAATACATACCATAGGGAGACTATTCCATTGAATTAGAGTCATACAACAACATAAAAATAACCAAAAATCATACAAATTAGAGTACATGGGATAATAAACACAACCAATAACATACATGATGTCATCATACATGTCAAACACTGATAGACCAGTAGTCCAATCCCAAATACAAAACAATAATGATAACAAAATAAGCCTTAATCTCAATTAAATGGGGTCACCTACATGGATCAAACATAATCAATTATCTCTATTGAAAACCATATTTTTATTGAAACTATTTAGAGAAAGATCATCATAAATGATTTATTTATGGGTCCTTTTAGGTGTATACCTATAATTATTTTAATAAGTGAATTTAACATTAAGTTTACCCTATTAATAGGCACATCCCCATGTCCTATTTTAACATGTACAAAACATATTAATCTAAACTTAGTTATCTTTATTGGTCGTAGTGAGTAACTCAAGAGGGGGTGAATTGAGTTACCAATAAAAATTTATATTAAAAACAATTTAAAACAAAATCCTTAAAGTTAATTAAAAATTATTAATTAATAAAAATTATAGAATTATATAAGTTTTATCTTTCATAAAATTTCTCCAAGAGAGATTAGGTCTCAATTAAAACAATATTTGAAATTACTTTAATTTTTAAAACTAAATTACTCAATCAAATTCTCTATATAAACACTAGTTAAGACTAATTATTGAAGTAGAAGTTTTGTTTACAGATTCAAATAAGAAATGAAGTTTTAGATTTGAAATAAAGAAACAAAACTAAAAGACCAAAGAGGGGAATAAAACAAGGGGTTTAGTCTAAAGATGAGACTCAGTCCCCTTCACTTGGAAATCACATGTTACTAAACAGATTATTATAACAATAATTATATCCATCACCTGGATCGAGTTTTTACAAACAAAAACACACATGTTGTCTAAGATTAAAGACTCTTCCACATTTAAACGTTGGAATACAAACAATACATGTCACACAAGACCTATTCCATAATTCCTACGGGTATACAAAATAGAGAAAGTAGAGAGTGTGTCTAGCACACTCCAGTTAAAGAGAAGGAGATAATGTGTACAAATATACAAAGCAATACAATATACTACTCAAATGTAAAGAATAAAGAGAAATAGAGAATAAGAAGAGATGGAAAGAAGTGGAACTAATCAGTATAAATAACTTTATATACTTTAGGGTCTACATATTTTACTTGGTGAGTGATTCACACTCAAATTTACCCAAGAGAAGAAGGTAGAACAATCCTTGTAGTTTAGCTTGGTTTATTGAATCCTCAGAGACCTAAGAAGTAACCTACAGACACGTAAATTATATGGATTGTTTTTGGCTATGAAGTTTCCAACTTGGGTTGATTTTAGATGGTTTTAAGGTATCACTAACATATTTAAGTTAATTCAAATTAATATAATGAGTTGATCCTAGGTTATCGCTTGGGGGTGGATTGGATGAATTTCCTTTTTAATGATTTTAATTTCTTATATTTGAGATGGGTTCATTTAATAAGATCAAAAAACATCATAACTTAATGGTTTAATACCTACACCCTTTAGTACTAATCACTTATACACTTGAAGGATCAAAGTTTTGAGAACTTCAAGTTAAAAGTTCGTATTATCACTTGAAGTGTGTGGCCTTAAATTCAACAAGGATGAAGGAGTTTAAATATCTTCAAATAAAATTATCAATTAAAAGAAGTGATTAGAAATTAATGGAGTGAGAAATAAAATTCAAATCAGACCCTTTATAATCCCTTTTATCAACCCATAAAATATTTATCCCTCCATTGATTCTACGGTTTCAATGGAAGCAGAAAGTAGACTCATGAGAGAGGAATTGGAGAAGTAAAAAAACAATAAAAAGAAAGCAATCACTCCACCGTTGTGTGAAGAATATCACAAGGTATAGTGTGAATAAATTCACAAATTAAGGAAAATATATCAAATTGATAATAAGAAAAATAGAATAAGAGTAAAGGAAGAAATTTTATTAAGAATTAAGGTGATTCGAACAACTTACATGAGAAAGAAGAACATTACAAAGCCAAATCGACATAATAACATTACAATGAAAGCAAAGCTCCAAGTATGATCAAATACTTCACTACCACTTCCTTAAATAGGAATATCAAGAGTCATGGATCTAACTCCCAATATTACAAATCATTCCACTTGATTATGGTAGGCCTAGGGTGGTGGAAAGTAAGGGAGAGTGGGCTTCTTTATCCTTGACCCGAGGTGGCAGCCAGCTTTCATCCATCGAGAAGACATGTCTAAATGTCCTTCTAGATGGATGAATTGGAGTGACACATAGAATAAAAAATGTAATCTACTTATGTCTCCTATCTCTCTTTAAAATTTCATCCCAAATGTATTTGTGGTTACCGAGATATGATTAAATTGGTGGAATGATTTTATGGGCCTCAGAATCTGGACCAGAATTTTATCTCCATATTGGGCCGCCTTAATAACCACCATGGAGGTATAATTAGAACTAGATAATATATAATTATTTGTTCCTATATATTTCTTATATCATCCCATGAAATTTGGTATTCATTGGGTCTGTATGTTGGGCCCCACATTCTCATCAGTGGGATGGTGTCCAATCTGCCTTCTAAAGAATTGTTTGCATGAAATCCCATTTTGGTGGTCTTCTAATGTGAATCTTCCAACACTACAAAATTATGAATTGTTCCCAATATAATTAGAAACCTGAAAATTAAATATAAAAATAAAATCAAGATCATTGGGTACTTTAAATGATTTTAAAAAATGTACCACATCAAAGTGCATTTTAAGAAGGAATTACAATCATAATGTGAAATGATGTTCAAAGTGTAAAATGCACTAAAATAGTGTTTATGAATAATAAAGCACATTAATATTATATATATTAAAAACTAATATTAGCCTCATTTAGTGGATAATAACACCCCCAACTTGAGTTTTTCTAGCCCCGAGAAAAATATATCTCAACAATATGAAATTCGAATTCTTTTTTCCAAAAACATTTTAATACACAATGATCATTCAAAACCCTTATACCAAACAATCATTAAACCCATAAAAATATTTTAATACATGATAGTTTCATAAGCAGATCCCAATCCCAATCCCATTCCTTTGTTCAAATTCATCACCATATTTCATCCAATATCAATTAAGAGTAATGATGTGTTGTGCATCGCATTAGACATGGGGGTTCATCTTTATTCAAGAGGAAAATGATGGAAGCACTAGGTGAAATCACATTTCAATATTAAGATGAGTATTCAAAAAAAATTTATTGTTTTTTTTGTTTTTTCAAATTTTCCATGGTAATTAAAATTGCACTCAAAAGAGTCAACCCCTGTAGCGAGACTTTGTCGACGACTCCCAAGCTCAAAGACATTAGGGAACCAAGTGAAGCCCACATACTTGGGCATCATCTCGAGTTAACTCAATCAAAAACATAATAAAATTACCAAAAATAGAGATAAAATTACTAACTCTGGGCCAGACAACTATGGAGTCACGATCCCCAAGTACCGAAATCCACGCATTAGGTCATTTCATTGCCCTATACGCAAATTTATTGTTTTTTTAATTTTTTTTATTGAATAATCATACTAAAACTAAAATGATTACCAAACCTATGATATTTATTTGTGGGACCCCATGAACTCAAACTAATACCCCACTATCCAAAGGACGTGCATTGTGATCTTTTTTTTATTTGGATGAAAATATAAATGATGAAATATCACATTGGACAGCCACACTATACAAAATCTATGCTCATGAAATTATACAAGGATTAAAATCAGAATCGGGGCATGATAAATTATTTTATATTCAGTTTCAAAGTGTGCAATGTGTATTACCATGTTCAGAGTTAAAGGAATTTTTCCTTCCATTTACACACATTTTTTTCAAATCATTCATTTTTTTTGACACAAAATAATTTTTTATTTTATCTCCCCCCCAACCTAAAATAACACTATCTCCAGTGTTTAAATAAAAGAAAATTTAGAAGGGGGTATAGGTAGAGAATTAGACTTCAAAAAAGAAATTGAAAACGAGGATCATGGAATGAAGTAACCTGGTGGTTGAAGTTGAAATTATTGTTGCTCCCTTTTAATCCCTTGATCTCGATGTCAGTATGAGAATTTCCTAGTGGAAAAAAATAAAAACAAACAAAAAAAAACAAAAAAAACTATATATATATTTATATAATAAATAAATTAAAATATAAGTATATATATAAAAATTATAGAATAAGGAAGCACAAAAAACCGTAGGTCAGTGGTAACCGCACACCCCTATCTCCCTTCAGTCCCATGTTCGATTCCCCACAGCTTCACCGGTTGTGACGAGGTTTGACCCACGACCTATGATATGTCCTTTTTTTTATTAATATATTTTTATTTTTTTGTGTTTTTATTTTAACCAACAAACATATAAAAATAAAACGAACTGATGATACATTGTATTCTTTTTAAATTTATGGGTAAGGTATTACTCAAGAATCACACCACGTGACACAGATGAATATGATGCTCCCCTTTCATACCCATCCATACTCATAATAGAAGAATAGGTGAACAATTTATTTTTTTTATTTTTAAATATCAAAATGATTAATTAATCCTATTTGAAAAATAAAGATGATTCCAAAAATATTGGAAACATTAAAACCACAAGTTGCCTCCCGTGTAGTGATTTTGTTTAATGTCGTTAGCCCAAAATGGATACTAAATCTATCAATTTTTTCCTGGTTCATAAGTTGGCTCAGTTAATTCAACCTCTATTTCCTATTTATTGAATGATTCAATGAATGGTTTTAACCTATGATCATTAACCATGAAAATGTGACCACTAGTGGGATCTTGAATCTCTACTTCCCCATGGGGGTACACATGATGCACTATGAAAGGACTTAACCATCTAGACCTTAACTTTCCCGGGTGTAAATGAAGTTTTGAACTATACAAGAGCACGAATTTTCCCGGTTCAAAATGTTTTACTTTGATATTCCTATATTGGTAGGCTTGAACTCTAGCTTTATTGATCTTTGAATTTTCATAAGCCTCCATCCTTAGTTCCTCAAGTTCATTGAGATCTAATTTCCTTTTTGTTCCGACCAATGAGAGGTCATAATTTATTTTCTTAATTGCCCAAAAATCCTTATGCTCAATTTCAATAGGTAAATGACATACTTTTCCATAAACCAACCTATATGGTGACATTCCTAGGATGGTTTTGTATGTTGTATGATATGACCAAAGAGCATCCAAGAGTTTATTGGACCAATATTTCCTAGAAGGATTGAAAGTTTTTTCAAGAATATTATTAATCTCCCTATTTGCTAACTCATCTTGACCATTGGATTAAGGATGGTATATAGTGGAAAATTTATGAGAAATACCATAATTAGACATGAGTGAAGAGAATGGAGGTTGCAGAAATGGGTTCCTTGATAACTGATTATAGACATAGGAATTCAAAATTGAGAAAATACGTGCTCTTTAAGAAATCAGATCACAACATGATGGTCATTAGACTTGGAGGGAATGGCTTTAAACCATTTTGATACATAATCAACAACTAAGAGGATGTAGAGGTATCCCCTAGATTTTGGGAAGGGACCCATGAAATTGATTCCCCAGCAGTCAAAGATTTCAATCACTAAGATGGGAGTGAGTGACATTTGATTCCTTTTTATGATTGACCCTACTTGTTGAAACTTAGGAAAAATTTGAAAAAATGTGTAGGAGTCCCTTGAGAGAGGGTGGTCCAGAAGAGACCACACTGAAGAATCTTAGTAGAAGTTTTCTTAGAGGAAAAGTGACCTTCACATGCCTCACTATGACAGAATTTAAGGATGGACTCTTGTTCAGATTCTGGGACACACCTCCTAATGACTTGGTCAGGGTAGATCTTATAGAGGTATGGATCATCAAACACATAGTACCTAAAATTAGATAGGAATTTCCTTCAATCTTGAGTCCCTAATTATTTTGGAATGACTCATGTAACTAAGAAATTGTCTATGTCGGCATACCAAGGGAAGTCACTCACAGAGTATAGGTGTTCATCAGGAAATTAATTAGACATAGAAAGGTGATTTGAGTTGTATTTTAATTCCATCCTAGAGAGGTGATCAGATATAACATTTTCAACGCCCTTTTTATCCTTGATTGTGAGGTCAAATTCTTGTAAGAGAAGGACCCACCTAATCAGTCTAGCCTTACAATTTTGTTTTTGGAAGAGGTATTTTAGTGTAGAATGGTCAGCGAACACAGTGATGGGGGATCCTAAGAGGTAGGACCTAAACTTCTCTAAGGAAAACACAATAGCAAGTAACTCCTTTTTAGTGGTGGTGTAGTTGATTTGGGAATCATTTAAGGATTTTCTTGTATAAGAAATGACATAAGAAGTTTTATCACAATGTTGTCCTAACACAGATCCTACAATAAAGTCACTATAATCACACATAAGTTCAAAAGAAAGGTTCCAATTTGGAGATTTCATAATTAGAGGAGAGGTGAGAGATGATTTGAGGGCTGAGAATGAACCCTCACAACTTTCTGTCTAAACAAATGGAGCATCCTTTACTAGGAGAGCACAAAGGGGATGGGATATTGAACTAAAGTCCTTGATGAATCTTCTATAGAAACCAGCATTTCCTAGGAAATACCTAACTTCCTTGATAGTTTTTGGTGAAGTAAGGTTAAAAATTATTTCAACCTTGGCTTTATCAACTTCAATCCCCCTACTCGAGATTAGATAGACAAGGACTAGTCCCTCTTTAACCATGAAATGGCATTTTTCCCAGTTTAGGACCAGATTCTTTTCTTCACATCTTGACAAGACTCTCTCCACATTCCTCATACATCCCTCAAATGTATCCCCAAACATAGATAAGTCATCCATGAAGACCTCAAGAAAATCCCCTACCATTTCTAAGAAGATTCCCATCATACACCACTGGAAGGTTCCAGGGGAATTGCATAAACTGAAGGGCATGCGTTTAAAAGCAAAGGTGCTGAATGCACACGTGAATGTAGTCTTCCCTTGATCCTCTAGGGAGACCTCAATTTGATTATACCCCGAGTACCCATATAAGAAATAGTAGAAGTCATGACCTGCCACTCTCTCAAGGACTTGGTCAATGAATGGTAAGGGGAAATGGTCCTTCTTGGTAAATGAGTTTAGCTTCCTATAGTCGATGCAGACTCTCCAGCCACTACTCACCCTAGTTGGAAGAATCTCTCCATCCTTATTGGTTATCACTGTGATTCCTGACTTCTTAGGAACCACTTGGATTGGGCTGACCCACTCACTCTTAGCTATGGGATATATGATACCAACTTTTAAAAATTTCAGAAGTTCCTTCCTTACTACCTCCATGAGATTAGGATTGAGTCACCATTGAGGTTGACGACATGGATTTGAATCAGATTTTAGAAAAATCCTATGAGTCCCAATAAGTGGGATAATCCTAGGAATATTAGATAGGGTCCAACCAATGGATTTCTTATGTTTCCCATGGACATCTAGAAGCATCCTCTCATGATTGGATTCAAGATAAGAAGAAATGACAATAGGATGTGTTTGATTGTCCCCTAGGAAGGCATACTTGAGTGAAACGGAAAGTTCCTTCAATTCAATATCAGGTTGGTTTATAATTTCAACATAAGATTGGGACATTGGATCAAGATCAATTTTATTTCCTAGAGTTTTAGATAGGATTTATTCCCCACATGTAGAAGTTTTATCTACTAGATTGGCTTGATCATATTTAGGGAAGGAAGTCGGAGTGGTCTCCATGAAAGTGGTTTCCTGAAAGGTTTCACTAATTATTGGAACTAAGACTTCATCATAAGAGAAATTTGAAAATGATTCAATCCAAGGAGATACACTTCCTTCACGTGAACAAAGGAAATCAATCTCATCCTAACTTAAACATCCATAAAATATTCCTTAATGTTCTATGGATTCATTATCAATGCTTCCTATCATGTTTACTTCATGAATGTCCTCCTCATCCCCTATCTGTGAGATTTCATTATATATGTTCAAGTCTAGAATCATGTTTCCAAAGGTGATGGTCATGTTCCCATTTCGGACTCGGATAACAGAGTTGATTGTTGCAAGGAAAGGACGACCAAGGATGATTGGGTTTTGTTCCTTATTTCCTAAGTTTGGATGGTTTTCAAGGACAATGAAGTCAGTAGGGTAGATGAAGTTTTCAACCTTTACCAGAATGTCCTTTAAAATCCCCTTTGGAACCCTAATGATATGATCAGCAAGTTGAAGTGTGACAGATGTGGGTTGGATCTCTTCTAGGCCTAACTGGAATTACACAACATAGGGGACGAGATTGACACTAGCACCTAGGTCACACAAGGCCTTGATGACTTTTCTCTCTCCTAGTTCAACATTGATGTAAGGGAAACCCGAGTCTTTTAACTAAGGAGGAATGGTACCTTGAATGATGGTACTCACATTAGCAACCAAAATGACTTTTTTTTTGTGTGAAAATTTTCTTTTAAATGTGTAGAGGTCCTTAAGGTATTTTTAGTATGTAGGAATGGTTTGAATGGCATCGAGAAGTGGAATGTTCAACTTGACTTGTGAGAATAATTCCCTCAATGTTTCATTCAATTTAGGCTTGGTTTTCCCCCTCATGCGTTGAGGAAATGGTGCAGGTTTTGGGGTTGTTTGTTGAAGAGTTGTTTCTTTGAAAATGTTATCATGTTTTTCAGTTTGATCATTTGGTTCATTATAATTTTCATCCAAGTTTGAATCTTTATATGGGTTCTGAATTAGTTGTTCAGGTTTCTCAATTGATTTCCCACTTCTTAAAATAGTCACAACCTTTAGTTGTTCATGAGTTGTTTGAGTGCAACTTGACTCTCCCCTAAAATTTTAGGATGGTACCATCTGAGTAGGCATGGGTGCCTTTCCAGTTTTTATGGTTTGAAGTTCTTTTTTAAGGGAAGTGACTTTTGAGTTCATCATTTCCATTTGTTTTCACAGTTTTTCTAGTAGGATTTGTGGAACAGTTTGGGTTGGTGCTTGAGAAGATTGGTTTATCCCAGGGGGATATTTTGGAGGTGGTATGGTTTGTTGAAAATGGACCAGTGGCTATTGGTATTGGTTGGGTTTGTTTTGGAACTGGTTATGGGTTTGGTAGTTCTGAAGGGGGTAAGGATTTTTTCCCTGTGGTTGGCTAGGTTGCTGGTTATCTTTCCAGCGGAAGCCTGGGTGGTCATTATACCTTGGGTTGAAGGTGTTTTGGTATTGAGGCTTTTAAAAGTTCAAGGAATTTACTTCCACTAGGGGTCCTCCTAAAATAACATCTATGATGGATGGAATGGTTGGGCAGTTTTCTCTCTTATGGTCATGTTTTTCACAAATTGGGAAAACAAGTTCTACAGTTTGGATTTCATAGACTTTCCTAAGGTCTCTCTCTTCAACCTTCCTAGAGAGTGCTGCGAGTTTAGCCCTAAGGATTTCCTCTTATCTAAGTGTATAAATTCTAGTAGTTCTTTGTGTATTTTCAGAATAAGGTGAAGTTCCCCATTTTTGGTTTTGTTTAGAAAGGCTTTCCAGATACTTGTAAGCATCATTTGTGGCTTTGTTTTTAAAAGTTCCATCACACATCATGTCAATGAATTATTTGTTCCCCGGACCCAACCCTTCATAGAAAATTTTCAATTGTTTGGGAATAGAAAAACCATGGTGTGGAACCATTTTTAGAGTGTCTTTGAACCTCTCCCATGTTTCATAGAATGACTCTCCATCTTTTTCAAAAAAGTTTTGGATACTCTTTTTATGTGGAATTGTTTTGTGGTGGGGAAATTATTTTTTGTAGAATTCTATTTGTAGTTGGTACCAAGAGTTGATGGATAATGGTCTCAATTTTTTTAGCTTGATCCTTTAAAGAAAAATTAAATAGCCTCACCTTAGATGATTCTAGTTGATGTTGGGGACACATGGTTTCTACAATGTCATTGAACTCCTTAACATGAAGGTAGGGCATCTCGGACTCCATTCCATGGAATGTGGGAAGGTGGTTTAGGACATGGGGTTGAAAGATGTAGTTAAAGTCTCCTATGTAATTCTGTCTAATTCATGAGGGGGAATTGGTCCAGGAAGGTGTGTGGTAGTCATTCATGGTTTGATCGACCACATTCCCCAAGTTTGGGGCTGCCTCATTTGGATTCCCATTTTGGTTTCCACCCGGGTTTATGAGTTGGTTTCTTTGAAGACCTTCCATTGAAATGGGATCAATTTTGGACTCTGGAATATCAATATGATTAGGATCTAATTGAAAAAATCCCCTAGGTTCACTTGACTCCCCAACCCTAGGACTTTCCACCATAACTAGACGGTTTGATTGATCCCGGGTGTAGGCGGACATGCGCTAAAAGAAAAAAAATGAGAAAGGGAAAAGATAAGATATTTTGAGTGAGAATAGAAGAAATGGGAGAGAATATAATGGGTGTTGAGATTACTTACTTGGTTCCCCATAAATGACGCCAAAATTTGATTCACGCTCAAATTTACCCAAGAGATGAAGGTAGAATGGTCCTTATAGTTTAGATTGGGTTATCGAATCCTTAGAGACCTAAGAAGTAACCTACAGACATGTACATTATATGGATTGTTTTTGGCTATGAAGTGTCCAACTTGGGTTTATTTTATATTGGTTTAAGGTATCACTAACAGATTTAAGTTAATTAAAATTAAGATAATGAGTTGATCCTAGGTTATCGCTTGGGGTGGATTGGATGAATTCCCTTTTTAATGATTTCAATTTATTATATTTGAGACGGGTTCATTTAAAAAGATCAAAAAACATCATCACTTACTATTTTAATACCTACACCCTTTAATACTAATCACCTATACACTTGAAGGATCAAAGTTTTTAGCACTTCAAGGTAAAGGTTCGTATTATCACTTGAAGTGTGTGACCTTAAATTCAACAAGGATGAAAAAGTCTAAAGATCTTCAAACAAAATTCTCAATTAAAAGAAGTAATTAGAAATTAATGGAGTGAGAAATAACATCCAAAACATCCGCTTTATACTCCCTTGGATCAATCAATAAAATATTTATCTGTCCATTGATTCTATGGTTTCAATGGAAGCAGAAAGTAGACTCATGAGGGAGGAATTGGAGAAGTAAAAAAATAATAAAAAGAAAGCAATCACTCCACTATTGTGTGAAGAATATCACAAGTTATGGTGTGAATAAATTCACACCTTAAGGAAAATATATAAAAATTATAATAATAAAAACAAAATAAGAGGAAAGGAAGAAATTTTATTAATAACTAAGTTGATTCAAACAACTTACATGAGAAAGAAGAACGTTACAAAGCCAAATCAACATAATTACATTAAAATAAAAACAAAGATCCAAGGATGATCAAATACTTCACTAACACTGCCTTAAATAGGAATCTCAAGAGTCATTTGTCTAACTCCCAATAGTACAAAGCATCCCACTTGATTATGGTAGGCCTAGGGTGGTGGAAAGTAAGGGAGAGTGGACTTCTTTATCCTTGACCCGAGGTGGCAGCCAGCTTTCATCCAATGAACAGATGAATCTAAATTTCCTTATATATGGAAGAATTGGAGTAGTACATATAATAAAAAAGTGAAGCTAAATATGTATCCTAGCTCTCTGTAAAATTTTAGCCCAATTGTATTTTTGGTTGTGGAGATATGATTAAATCGGTGGAATGATTTTATGGGCCTCAGAATCTGGCCCAAAATTTTATATCTATATTGGGATGCCTTAATAACCACCTTGGATGCTGAATTATCACTTTATAATGAATAATTATTTGTTCCTATATATTTATTCTATCATCCCATGAAATTTTGGATTCATTGGGCTTGTATGTTGGGCCCCACATTCTCATCAGTGGGCTGGTGTCCAATCTGCCTTCTCCAGAATTGTTTGCATGAAAACCCATTTTGGTGGTCTTCCAATGTGAATCTTCCAACACTACACAAGTATGAATTATTACCAATATAATTAGAAACTTTCAAATTAAATATTAAAATAAAATCAATATCATTGGGTACTTTAAATGATGTTAAAAAATGTACCACATCAAAGTGCATTTTAAGAATTAATTACAATCATAATGTGAAATGATGTTCAAAGTGTAAAATGAACTAAAATGGTGTTTATGAATAATAAATCACATGAATATTATATATATTAACAATGAATATTAGCCTCATTTAGTGTATAATCAGTGAGGATCTCAAACAAGTTTCTCTAAAAGTGTAGAAAAATAGAGTATTGCAGAGTTTGATTTTTCTATTTTTATATGCTCTGAATAACTTTAACACTGATATCTTGATTCAGTGTATGAAAGGACCTTAATAATTTGTATATTCCACAATTTCACACTCTCATGTATGTATCAATATTCATGCATTGGTCACACCCATGTATCAGTATATGTGTAGCCCCATGCACAAGGGAGTCCTCTAGAATATATAGCTATCCAGGTCCAAAATTAATCATTTAATAATAATAATAAAGAAATCCTGGATCCTCATACAGAGAACTAAATCAAGAAACCTCTAAATTTTTCTTCAATGCATATATGGAGTGGTTTAGGAATAATCATTAATAAATCCACATGAAACTATCTGTATTTAATCCCTTAAACTATCTATTGGAGGAATTAAATTCGAATGAGACTTAGAACAAAAGTGATAGTAGGATGATAGTAGATTATATCTTATGGTAGCATAGAAAAAAGATAGATTAGACTAATGGTAACAGGGTTTAGAGGTAGAATAATCCAGTGGAATCACAAGTCTAGTGGAAGCACATTCTTAGAGGTAGCACAAGTCTGGTGGTAGCCCCAGCCTGATGGTAACATAGCTGGTGGTAGCACATGTCTGGTGGTAGTACATTTATGATGGTAGAAAAAGTATGATGGTAACACAAGTCTAGTGGTATCAAAACTAGCATTGTCACAACTATGGTAGTATCACATGTCTCACGGTAACATATCTTGCAGTAGCATAGCTCTGGCGGTAGCATAAGTCTGGACTAACAATGGATCATCATAAAAAATGGTAGATCTGAAATTAGAAAATTTTCTCTAAAAAATTATATACCATCATAAACCATTAATTTTATTAGAGACATAAAGATCATGATTTGTGAGCATTAAAATAAGGAGGTGCCAAAAATCTCCCAGTTTTTGATGATCACAAATCATGGAATTTTATAAACCGTGCATAAAAAATATAAGAATAAGTAGATGAATTTGAAAAGAAATGATAATGGTCTGCATAACATTTCAAATTTCTAAAGTGAGATGTTGATTTTAAATTTTGAAACATAAGTACTTGAAATATAATTACAAACATAAAATTAAATGCCATCAAAACAATTTATCCTCTTTTTTGGATTATCAAAAAGATAAAAAAAGGAAATTAATTCAATGATGAGAAGGAATAAAAGATGAACTAGATTAAACATATCAATCAAAATATTACATCCCAAAAATAAATACAAGGGAAAAACAATCTCTATCAAAGGATAATCCTAGTCCAAATCACTCTCAGCTCTATAGGATATAGGATTAACATGGTATTTTCATTTTTCAGAGGAATAAGGCACTGAGGTAGATACTGAGGGTGCATATGAAAAGGTAGGAAGGTATTGAATCACAACTAGCTTAAGGTGTCAAATAGATTCAATTAGTGATATTCTAAATGGATAAAACTGAGGAGGCATAGGTGAAGAGAATGGTGAAAAGGTGAGGGAAGACATAGGGATGACCTCAAGTGACACAAATATGGTTATAGAGACATAAAAAATGGTTTAATTAGATTCAAAAAAATCCATGATGATATTCTCACATCTCTCTATCACAGTGAATAAGTCTTTCTTCTCTTCCATAAATAGCTTGACTAGAGGGGTAAAGACTTTAACTGGTATACTTTTTCCTTGAATTCCCTAGTCAAATGATACATCCTTATGTTTTCAACTAGAAATTTAAAATGATAATTTACCTCATGCTTGGTATAAACTCGAGAAAGGTAGTATTTTATTTCCTTAGTGACAGTCTCTCTATCACTACTAGCTTTGTTCAAACACTCCCTTACTAGTTTATATATATGATCACTATGCTATCTAATTTTTCATTGGTCCTCTTGATGAGATGTGGTGAGATCACCCATGATGGAATGAAACACATCTCTGACTATAGATCTGATCATCTCACCATCAATAGAGAATGAAGTAGGCATAGTAGTGGATGTAGAAGCAATAAAAGGTGGTAAGGTATCTAACCTCTCCAAAAGATATGCCTAGCTTATAGTAAAATGATCACTCATCTTCTCCATAATAGACTTCATGGATACCATCTCATCACCCAATATTATATTCTCAATCTCAACTTTTTGAATCGTTAAAATTATTTTGGGATAAATATGGAAGATGAATAGCTCAAAGATGTGCCTTGTATCGGCTTCACTAAGCTGAGTAACTCTAGGAGATTGTGATCTAATAACTCAATTGAAATAATAAATAAAACTCTCCGAAAGATTCCAAATAATATCCTAGAACATAGTATGAAGAAATAGAAGTAGCAGCAGGTAGAGGTTATGAAATCCTCTCAGGACTAGGAAAAATAGTATTTTCATGCTCTGATCCAGCAATATGTTCATCATAAGGAAATTCTTGCAGTTGACTAGCTTCATAAATCTTATCCACTAGATATCTCTTTAGTTATTTTAGTAACCAAGATAGAAGGTCCACCATGCCTCGGTGAACTTCTATCTTCATCATTACTATCATCTTCTCCATCTGAAACTGGATAAGAAATACCAAACAACTTGGAACTAAGAGACGACTCCCCTTATATGCAGCTCCATCCTCAACTGAGGTAGTTATCTCATATCTATGAATAGACTTCTAGCTAGCAGAACCTAGGGATTACTCCCCCTTAATAGATTCTCTTGACTCACCTCTAACAGAGGAAGCATCATTAACAAGCTGAACAGAAACTGGTCTATCCATAGACCTAGCTGAAACAGAAACATGAGGAGATAAATGATGTAATCAATCCCTCTCATCATCATCATCATCATCATCATCATCATTACAATCATCATCACAATCATCACAATCATAATCATAATCATAATCACCACCACCACCACCACCACCACCACCACCACCACCACCACCACCACCATCATCATCATCATCATCATCATCATCATCATCATCATCATCATCATCATCATCATCATCATCATCATCATCATCATCACAATCATCACAATCATAATCATAATCATAATCACCACCACCACCACCACCACCACCACCACCACCACCATCTTTTGAGTCATGAGGTCCACCACCATTCTCTTCTTTAGAACCATCAAACACTTCCAATACTTCTCTTGAGGTTTCTAAAGAACTCTGAATTTTTTCTTATCGAGAGACTTCGATCTCCTCTTATTCTCCTTTACTCAATAGTATTTCTCTAGCAGGGAGATAAATATAAGGGCTAGTAGCTCTATTAGATAAATATGGACTCTTGACCACATCCGGGCCACTTCACTCTTCAACTGAAACAACTAACTCTTCTTAAACTTCATCTACTTATTCTTATACTTACTTATCAGAATAAAACACAACTTCATCTAGCTCTAAGTCAGTGTCAACTGTATTCTTAGTCCATATAGGATGTTCCACAAGAATAAAATCCTCATAAATATTATCATTATCTTCCACCAATTTATTCATCCATGGATTCCAATTGACTTTCATTATTTTATAGGTAATTTTTCTTAAGAAAAAGACACCAAAATTTACCTCTCCTTCTTTATTTTCATCAACCAAGACCTTGTATTCCAGCATAGCTACGATCAGATTAATATAAATAAAAGAGTTTGATCCAAATAAGGACTTACACATATACATCATATGCACCATTAGATATATTTAAAAGAATAATTTTATCCCCTATTTTCATAAATAATAAAATAAAGATATCCTGATACCTCATCATACTAAAATAAATTTCTTGGGACATATAATATGATGAATAAATTTGAACAAAATTCTACACTCCCTATTGAGTTCTTTAGAAGCATGTCTTCTCACTAAACCATTTCTAGTTAACTTCAGCAGTGCATTCTTATACACAAACAACTCACCATTACTTAGTATAGAACCTTGATAGTCATCAAAGACACCTAGGTGTGACACATTTATACATCGATCCTATTATTTTGAAGGAATCCCTTTACCATCAATCATACTTATAATGACATCTTTATTATCATCAAAGATGTAATATTCATATTGTTAAAACTGGTGAACCAACCTCAGATAAAATATTCTATCATTCCTTGAAAACCATTCTAACCATACCTAGTCCTAAATCACCTTTAGGATTAACGAATTGATATACATAAACCATTTAGAATCTATTTATTTATATGAAATAACCAATCGAGTCGAAAGATGGGTTTTTTTTATTTGACTACAACATGGATTGATTATATATGATATCTATTCATAATATTTGATCCTTTTAGAGATGACACTGAGGGATGCTTAACTCTCATTATTGCACTAAATTGAAAGTTGAAGTAAGAGCATGAGGAAGGTTGAAGGTCAGGAGAGAAGGGAAGTTGAAATGGTTTAAAGGGTAGGCATGAGTGAGAGTGTTCCGAATCATATTTAAGTTAGATTTTATCATTTAGGGATTTTATATTTAAAATATAATAAAATATAAACAGATAAATAAAATAAAAATTTTAACACAAAAAATAGAACCGATAGAAAAATAGAAACAGAAACTCGACCATTAGATTCCCAATGGTGGATCACCCAACGATGGATCACCAATAGTGGATCACCCATGGTGGATCACCCAATGGAGGATCACCAATGGTGGATCACCAATGGTGGATCACTAACATTGGATCTTCCAATAGTGGATCTTCTAATGGTGGATCTTTTAAGATAAAGGATTAACCAAAATTTATCATTCCTAGTTCATGTTTGATATAGTTTAATCTCTCGTGATTAAATGGTTTTGTCAAAAAAAAAAACAAGATAATGTTAAGTTCCTATGAATTCAAGATTTATATCACCTTTTGGAAATGATATTTTAAAAAGTGATGTCTTACATAAATATGTATTGTTCTAAAATGAGATATAGGATTATTGGAAATATTCATCACACTTGTGTTGTCACAATTTATAGGGATATGTATAAATTGATATCAATAATCTAGAAAATTATGTTTCATTCATAATATTTGTTAACAACAACTTCCTGTAGCTATATACCTATCCTCAATAGTAGACAGTGTAAGAAAAAAAGTTTATTTTCATTACACCAAGATACTAGAGACTTTCCCAAAAGGTGACATGTTCGAGAGGTTCATTTTCTATCTAAATTTCAACCACAAAAGTCTTCATCTGAATAACTCACTATATCAAATACTTGTACTCTAAGATAGAACATTCCAAAATTGGTTGTATGTTTGAGGTATTTTAAAATTATTTTAACAATAAATAAATGAGATTCTTTAGTATTTGATTGAAAATGGGAACACATACATACACTAAACATAATATCTGGTTGACTAGTAGTCAGGTATAACATGCTTCCAATCATACCTTTGTAATTGGTTTGATTTTCTAGCTTTCTAGTTTCATTAAGATCCATCTTACAAGTTGTACTCATGGGAGTATCACTACTTCTAGTGCTATCCAAACAAAAACATTTTAGAAAGTCTTTAGTATACTTAATTTTATTTAAAATAATTTGATATTAATTTTGAAAAATTTGAAAACCAAGAAATAATTTGAGTTCTCCCATTAAGCTCATTTCAAATTCACTTTGCATAATTTTAAAAAAATCAGTACATAATGAATTTTTAGAAGATCCAAAAATAATACCAAAAAAATAAATTTTAACTATTAAAACATATTTTGAAATTATTTTTATAAAAAGAGTAGGACCAACTATGCCTTTTGAAAAAAATTTAGAAATCATAAGAGCTAAGATTTTGATGCCAAGCTATAGGAGGTTTTTTAAACCATATAAAGATTTTTTAATTTAAAATAATAATTTGGAAAATGAGGATTTTGAAATCCAGGGGGATGTTTCACAAAAAAATTCTTAACTATATAACCATTTAATAATTAACTCTTGACATACATTTTATATAGTTTGAAATCCAAATGTGCTGCATATACAAACAATATTCTAATGGCTTCAAGTATAGCCACTGGTGAAAAGGTTTCCTCATAGTCAATACCCTCTTCCCAAATATATCCTTGTGCAACTAATCTAGATTTATTTCTAACTACAGTACCTGACTCATAAACTTTATTTCTAAACACCCACTTAGTACCAATATTCAGAGTGTCTTTTGTTCTAACTACTAGTTCCATTTTTTTCAAATTTATTAAGTTATTCTTGAATTTCCGTCACACAAAATTCATCATTAATTGAATCATTGATGTTCTTAGGTTCAATCTGCGATAAGAATTCTTGATGTTCAACCTAATTTCTAAGATAAGATCTAGTTTTTGTACCTATATCCAGGTCTCCAACTACAACATCTAGAGAATGGTATCCATGAGTCCTAAACATTCTAGGAAAATAAGGTCTAGTTATATTATTGTCTTCTATAGGTTCAGGTTCAAGTACAGGTTGTTCCTTAGAACTAGATTATTTTTCTTCTTGTTTTATAGAATTATCATAAGGTTTGGAATTGATATTAAAATTTGAAAAATCATCTTCATGGTTGTATAAAGGGGTTTTAAGCTAATGTGTATCTATTTCATCAAATTTGACATGAAAAGATTCCTCTACAATCTTTATTCTTTTATTAACCACCCTATATGATTAACTAGATTTTTAATAACCAAGGAAAATTCATTCATCACTCTTGGGAGAAAATTTGTCATGATTATACTTAATATTAAGAATAAAGACCTTGTAACCAAAAAATATAAAGTAATTAACCTTTGGATTTATACCATTCCATAATTAATAAGGAGTTTTATTTAATATAGAAATTATAAGAACTCTATTTATTATATTACAAGAAGTATTTATAGCTTATTCCCAAAAATAAATAGGTAAGTCATACTAATTGAGCATGGTATGGGTAATTTCCTGAAGAGTTCTATTTCTCCTTTCCACTACACCATTCTGTTATGGGATCCTAGGAGTAGAAAAGTTAGGAATATAGCTATTTTATGAGAAAAAAGATTCAAAGTCTTGATTTTTAAAATTACTACCATGATCACTTATTAAGGCCTTAATTCCGAGTCCAATAATATTTTCTACATATTTAGCATACTTAGTAAAATAGGAACAAGATTCACTTTTGTGAGCTAGAAAGAATACCCAAGTATACCTAGAGAATTCATCTACAATAACATAAAAATAGTGCTTCCAATTTAAGATAGAAACTATAGAATTTTCAAACAATCCCATGTGAACCAACTCCAGTGATTGAGAAGTTGAAACTTATTTCTTTGATTTGAAATAGATTTTTTGTTGTTTCCCTTTTTGATATAGGTTACAAAATTTATAATTTTAGTATTTTAGTTCAGGTATATCCTTCACTAACCATTTCCTAGTTATATTTATATGTAAATTAATATTAAAATTGCTTAGTATTTCATGACAAAGTCAAGATTCTTTGTGAAATTAACTTAAAAAGGACATATTCTAAGAAAAAAAGGAATCTAAATTAACAACATATAAATTTTCATTTCTTAAAGCATTGAAAACTAAAGAATTTTTATAATAAAAAACTTTAAAGGAATTATTTTCAAATATAACATGAAAACCATCATCACATAGTTGTGATATTCTAAGTGAATTATACTTTAATCCATATATGAATAAAACTTTAGAAATTAAAACAGTGTTAGAGTTACCGATTTGGCCAAGGCCAATTATTTTCCCTTTGGCATTACCACTAAAAGTGACATGTCCACCATCAACCTTGATCCAATTCTTAAAACTTGAATAATCCCCAGTCAAGTGTATGGAATAGTCACTATCCAGATACAATAAGTTCTTACTGGTGTTTTTCAAGAAGGTTTCATACAAAAAAAATTTCAATGAAAAATGACTTTAGTATCCAAATTTTCTTAGGTCCATAAATGTTAGTAATAAAAGATTTAGGAACCCATAATTGCTTAACAAGTTTCCTAAAATCATATTTTAGACTTTTAGAAATAAAAATTCTATTCAATCTTGAAGAATAAAAACTAGTAAAGGATTTTGCAGAACTGGAACTTGGGAAAAAATTATTATTAATAATTCTTCTTTTTCTAGGTTGATAGCCTATTCCAGTAGTGTATTTTAGAGTAGTTAGCTTCCCAATAATTTGAGTAGGAGTATTTCCCCTATTTTTAAATCTTTTCATATATTTATTTAGTTTTTAATTAGATAACTTTAACTCATTTTTCTATTTTAACAGTTGATAATTTTTATCTTTCTCACTACTAAGATCAGTTTTAAAACTAGCAGTCAAGGTATGTTGCTTCTTCAAAATATTATATTCATATCTAAGTTCATTGGAAATATCTTTCAACATATTATGGTATTCAAATATTTATTCATTATACATGTTATCATCATTTTTTTTAAATTTTTATAAGAATTATAAATATAAATAGGAGAAGTAGGAAAAACATTAGATACCTTAGATGTGTTTATCATAAAACACATGTTATCTATATCATGGTTTTCCTATTGGGTTGAGTTTGTATCACTCGAACTGTCTTTCGGAGAACTCCAATTTTCTTTCAAATATTTCTTGTACCTCTTATCCCTATCATTATATTTATTCTTAAATCTTAACTTAGGGTAGTCATCCTTAACAAGGCATTTCCTTTTACACTCATAATAAACTATATCACTCAGAGTATCATATTTCTTCCATTCCTTTATCCAATTACCTCTATTTTAATATTTTACTTTATAACTAGGTATCCTAAAGAAATCTTCCTCTTGTATTTTTTTGAATCTTATGTCTAAGTGGTTCATTTTTTCATTATTGTCAGCAGGTGACTCTTCATCACTTGAATTGTCAGCTTGGATTTTCTCCTTTTATTTTGAAGTAGTGCTTTTGAAGGATACCAATTTCCTTTTTGGTTCATCCTATTCTTCTCTATTTTCCTTGAGTTCCTCCTTATACATCATAAAATTTACTATCATCTCCTTAACAAGTAACTTTTTAATATCACATGATGCTTGGATTGACATTGAAGTCCCTCTCCATCTATCTAGTAGACACATAAATAGGCGCATCACTTGATCTTTGTTAGAAATAATTTTCCTCAATGAATTAATTGTGTTCAAGATATCATTAAACCATAGATACATATCAAAAATAGGTTCATAAAGTTTCATTTTAAAAGTATCATATTTAATAGTATAAGTATTTAAGTTCATTTCTTTGACATTGTAAGATTCTTCATGAGAAATAGATAACATATCCCAAATTTCAAAAGCAGTAGTATAGGAAAAAATTATATCAAATTCCTTATCTCCAAAATCAAAATACAAATAATTCATGGCTTTAATAATTATTATTATAAGCTACTTTTGTAGTATCACTCCAAGTAGCTCTATCAGTTTTGGGTAATTCATATTTATCTTCAATGATAGTCTAATTTTAAAACTCATGATTTTAATATGAATCTTCATTTTAATTTTCCACTGATTTGAGTTTTTGCCATTAAAATAAGGTCTATTTTTAGTAGATCCCTCTTGTATATTATTACCCATAAATAATTAAATTTATAAATAACATAAATTTAAGATCTTTAAATGAAAACTAAATCACTATTGAAAATATATTGGAAAAACCTTTTATACCAAATTTTGGTTGGAGTGAGTAACTCAAGAGGGGGGGGGGGGGGTGAATTGAGTTCTCAATAAAAATTTATATTAAAAACAATTTAAAACAAAATCTCTCAAGTTAATTAAAAATGAACAGTTAATCAAAATAGTACAATTATATAAGTTTGATATTTCATAAAATTTCTCAAAGTGGGATTAGAGATCAGTTAAAAAAATATTTGAAATAAATTTAACTTTTGAAACTAAATTAATTAATTAGATTCTATATATAAACATAGGTTAAGACTAAATACGAAAATAGAAGTTTTTATTAAAATTAGAAATGCAGTTTTAGCTTTGAAATGAAGAAACAAAACTAAAAGATCACATAGTGGAATAAAATAAGGAGTTCAATATCAAGCTGAGACTTAATCCCCTCTACATGGAAATCACCTGATACTAAGAATATTATTATAATGATAATCAAATCTACAACTTGGATTGGGTTTTTATAAATAATAACACACAAGATGTATAGACTTAAAGCCTCTTACATAGTTATACATGGAAAGAAAAACAATATAGTCCACACAAAACCTCTTCCACAATTACTACATGTATAAAAATAGAGAAAGTAGAGAGAGTGTGTCTAGAGCACTCTTGTTAATATGCAGAAGATAGTGAATACACATATATAGAGCAACACAACACACTGCTCAAATGTAAAGCATAAATAGAGAGTGAAAATAAGAAGAGATGGAAAGAAGTGGTGCTGCTCAGTATGAATAACTTCATACGCTCAAGGGTCCATATATTTTACTTAGTGAGGAGCTTGAACAAGTTTCTCTAAAACTGTAGAAAAATAGAGTATCGTAGAGTTTGATTTTTCTATCTATAGATGCTCTGAAAAACTTTAACATAGATATCTTGATTTGGTATATGAAATTTTATTGATATTCTTTATATTACAAACTTTCACACTCACATGTATATATCTATATTCATGAATTAACCACACCCATGTATCAATATATGTGAAGTTCTGATTCTCGCTCAAATTTACCCAAGAGATGAAGGTAGAACGGTCCTTGTAGTTTAGCTTGGGTTATCGAATCCTCAGAGACCTAAGAAGAAACCTATAGACACGTACATTCTATGGACTATTTTTGGCCATGAAGTGGAAAAATTGGGTTGATTTTATATGGGTTTAAATGATAACTAACAGATTTAAGTGAATTCAATTTAAAATAATGAGTTGATCCTAGGTTATCGCTCGGGGTGGATTAGATGAATTACTTTTTTAATGATTTCAATTTCTTATAATTGAGATGGATTCATTTAAGAAGATCAAACGAAATCATAAATTACTAGTTTAATGCCTACACACCCTAATAATAATCACCTATACACTTGAAGGATCAAAGTTTTGAGCACTCCAAGGTAGAGGTTCGTATTAGCACTTGAAATGTGTGACCTTAAATTCAATAAGGATGAAGATGTTTTAAAATCATCAAATAAAAATCTCATTTAAAAGAAGTGATTAGACATTAATGGAGTGATAAATAAAATCCAATCCAGACCCTTTATACTCCCTTGGATCAACCCATAAAAGATTTATCCCTCCATTGATGACATTTCTTCAACAGAAGCGGGAAGTAGACTTACAAGGGTGGAATTGAAGAAGTAAAAACAACAATAAAAAAAGATCACTCCTCCGTTGTGTGATAAATATCACAAAGTATGGTGTGAATAAATTCACAACTTGAACCAATGGTATCAAAATGATAATTAGAATAATATAATAAGAGTAAATGAAGAACTTTTATTAAGAAACTAAGGTGAATTAAACAACTTACATGAGAAAGAAATGCGATTACAAACACAAAGCGACAACATAACACTACAATGAAACCAAGCACCAAAGATTCCTAAATCCTCCAAAACCACTGACTTAAATAGACATTTTTAGCCCTTGGGTTGAGCCTCCAACATTACAAAGCATCTCAATTAATTTTGGTAGGCCATAGGTGGTGGAAAGCTTGTGGAATTTGAACTTTTCCACATTTGACCCGAGGTGGCAGCCATCTTTCATCCACCGAACAGATGCGTTTGTATGACCTTCTATATGGCATAATCAGTGTGGGTCATATAAGAAGAAAATGTATCTCCGGATATCTTCTAAACTCCTGTAAAATTTGGTCCCATTTGGAGTTGTGGATTAATATATATGATCAAATTTGTGGGCTGTTTTTCTGGGCCTCAGAATCTGGCCCAGAATTTTATCTCTAACTTGGGCCGCCTAAATGACCACCATGGAGGCCGAATTAGCATTATATCCTTAATAGTGATTTGTTCCTATACATGTCTTATAGAATCCCACGAAATTTGGGATTAATTGGGCCTGTATGTTAGGCCCCACAGTCTCATCAGTGGGATGGTGTCCAATCTGCCTTCTCTAGAATTGCTTCCTTTCATCACAAAATATCCCCATCTTCTTCCATGAATTCTCCATTGATCCCTGAATGAAAAATGTTCAAATTTAAGTGTAGATACAGTTACCAAAATATAAAATTAAAATATTGACAATTAAATTCCTTAGAATCAGATGACTCATTGGGCCTAAATTGGTGTATATTAGGCATGAAGTGCACAAATGATGAGAATGGATGTTCATAATGAAAATGCACTAACTCAGGCCCATAAAATAAAAAATGAACATTTAATACCATTAAAATGTAATTAAAATATATGTTTTTATTGGATAATCACACCCCCCAACTTGAGATTTGCTAGTCCCGAGCAAATAATTCAATGATTTTATTTGAATTCCTTTCTTCAAACACATTATAACAAACAGTGCTCACAATGTAAACTGCACACAAATATATTTTTATAACCTATCAAGATAATTTAAAAAAAGATGAATTTAAAAGCAGATCCCAATCCCAAGCCCATTCCTTTGATCAAATCCATCATCATACTTCATCCAACTCAATTAGGTGTAATTATGTGTTGTGAATCACAATAGATATGGGGGTTCATTTTCATTCAAGGGAAAAATCATGGAAGCGCTAGGTGGAATCACATTTAATCCTAATATGAGTATTCTTCATTCCTCTTTTTTTTGGATTTTTTTTTGCAATATTGCTATAGTAATTGAGATTGCAGTTAATCAAATTAACCCATGTAGCAAGACTTTTCCGATGACTCCCAGACTCAAAGGCCTTAGGGCACCAAGTGAAGCCCACATACTCGGGAATCATCTCGAGTTAACTTAATCAAAAACAAAGTCATATTACCATAAATAGAGATAGATTGAAAAACTCAGGGCTAGAAAACTTTGGAGTCACGATCCCCAAGTGCCGAAAGCCTCACATTTTATCAATCCATTGCTCTACATGCAATTTTTTTTTATTTTTTTTTATTTTTTTTTATTTTTTTGAATACTCATATTACTCATAAAAATCAAACCAGCCTATTATATTTATTATGGGACCCCAAAAATTCAAATTAGTACCCCACAGTCTAGAGGATGTGCATTTTGGCATTTTGATTTAATGGATGAAAATAAAAATGATGAAAATTTTCATTGGACAACCAAACTTCCAAAATCAATGCTTTTAAAATTAATCATGAATTAAATTAAGAGTCAAGGAAATAAAATTTATTTTCTATGTAGTTTTAATGTGAGAAAAGATGTTATTATATGAATGATAAAGGAATTTTACTTTTTTTTTTTTATCATTGTTTTTTTTAAACAAACATTTTGTTTCCACACCCCCAACTTAGAATGAAACTGTCCCTAGTTTCGTAAAAATAAAATTTATAATGGGGTAGAGGAATAAAAGTGGAGTTCAATAAGGAAATTGAAATATGAGGATCATGGAATGAATTCACCTAGTGGTTGAAGTTGAAATTCTTGATGCTCCCTTTTAGTCCTTTGATATCCATGTCGCTTGAAGAGTTCCCTAGTGGAAAAAGGAAAACAAACAAAAAAACAGTATATATATATATAAGTAAAATATAAGTATATATATATATATATATATATATATATAAGATAGAATAAACTGATGATACATTGTCTTCTTTTTAAATTTCTGGGTAAGGCATTACTCAAGGATCACACCACGTGACACGGATGAATATGGTGCTCCCCTTTCATACCCATCCATACTCATAATAGAAGAACAGGTCAATACTCTATTTTTTTTAAATATCAAAATGATTAATTAATCCTATTTAAAATATAAAGTTGATTAAAACAACAAAATTATTGGAAACTTGAAAACCATGGGTTGCCTCCCATGCAGCGCTTTGTTTAACGTTGTTAGCCCGACATGGATCCCCCAACTTATCCAATACCAACTTTAAACATTTTAATGATTAAATTTTTTACCACTTCAATTATATTGTGATTGAGTATCCAATGGGGTTTATAGGAAGGTTTTGAAATTGATTCAAGAAAAACTATATAGGTCCCAATGAATGGGATAATCCCAAGAATATCGATAAGGGTCCATCCAATTGTCTTCCTAATACTTCTTAAGACATCAAGAATAATTTTATCTTTATTAGCATCAAGAGAGGATGAAATTAGGATAGAATGTTTTTTGTTATCCTCTATAATGTAAGACTTGAGAGAGGATGTAAGGACCTTGAATTTGAGCTCGGGTTCACTAATACTTTGAGACACTGGTCAGGACTTTGAATCAAACTCAATTTCAATTTGAAATTTTTTCAATAGAATTGGTTCCTTTGGAATAGAAGATTCAACCACAAAATTGGAAAGATTAGTGTTAGGAATGGGCATGGAATCAATTTTTGTGATTTATATTAATGGTTCAGGGATTGGTGTTTTTGAAAAACTTCAATAGAGTTATACTTAGGAGACTCAATCCATGATGTCAAATTTCCCTCTTGTGAATACATGAAATCAATTTATTCCGGATTTAAAGACCCTTCAACAATTTCTTGATTCACTTCCCTTACCCCAAATCCAAAGGTTGGTTCTTTAATAAATTCATGAGAGGTTTTTGGGAAACTAGACACTTCACATAAGGTTTTGGAAGCTACAATTGGTGTATAGATGAGTTCCTCACAAGTATTAATGCATTGTAGTTCTAATCTCAAAGATGATACCTCAGAACTCATGATCTCCATTTTATTACACAATTGTTCAATTATTTTTTTAGGATTAGGCTGGATAGGAGTTTGTAAATCGTGACCTTCATTAAGTTTGATCTCATCAATCATCCTCGAGAGGGCTGGAAATTGATCCTTTAAACAATCATCATCCCATTGACTGTACATCTCACCAGTTGTGTGGTAATTAATCAAGCGTTGATCAAAGAAATTTTCTAATTTAGGGGCTTCCCAATATTGATTTTCTATTTGATTCCAGCATGAATTTGTGACATGATAATTTGGAAGATACTCCATTGGAGAAGATAGAAAGTTGGATTCAGACTCTTAGGACACACACAAATAGAAAGGGGTAAAGATAAGAGAGATGGGGGTGAGAATAGAGAATGTGGGGTGAGAAGAGGATGATAGTGTCTAAGGTAACTTACTTGGGTCCCCAGAAACGGCGCCAAAATTTGATTCTCGCTCAAATTTACCCAAGAGATGAAGGTAGAACGGTCCTTGTAGTTTAGCTTGGGTTATCAAATCCTCAGAGACCTAAGAAGAAACCTATAGACACGTACATTCTATGGACTGCTTTTGGCTATGAAGTAGCCAACTTGGGTTGATTTTATATGGGTTTAAAGGATAACTAATAGATTTAAGTGAATTCAATTTAAAATAATTAGTTGATCCTAGGTTATCACTCGGGGTGGATTGGACGAATTACTTTTTTAATGATTTCAATTTCTTATAATTGAGATGGATTCATTTAAGAAGATCAAACTAAATCATAACTTACTGGTTTAATTCCTACACACCCTAATACTAATCACCTATAAACTTTAAGGATCAAAGTTTTGATCACTCCAAGGTAGAGGTTCGTATTAGCACTTGAAATGTGTGACCTTAAATTCAATAAGGATGAAGATGTTTTAAAATCATCAAATAAAAATCTCATTTAAAAGAAGTGATTAGACATTAATGGAGTTATAAATAACATCCAATCCAGCCCCTTGATACTCCCTTGGATCAACCCATAAAAGATTTAGCCCTCCATTTATGACATGTCTTCAACGGAAGTGGGAAGTAGACTTACAAGGGTGGAATTGAAGAAGTAAAAACAGTAACAAAAAAAGATCACTCCTCCGTTGTGTGATAAATATCACAAAGTATGGTGTAAATAAATTCACACCCTGAACCAACGGTATCAACGTGATAAGTAGAAGAACAAAATAAGAGTAAATGAAGAACTTTTATTAAGAAACTAAGGTGAATTAAACAACTTACATGAGAAAGAAATGCGATTACAAACACAAAGCGACAACATAACACTACAATGAAACCAAGCACCAAAGATTCCTAAATCCTCTAACACCACTGCCTTAAATAGGAATTTTTGAGCCCTTGGGTCTAGCCTCCAGTAGTACAAAGCATCTCAATTAATTTTGGTAGGCCATAGGTTGTGGAAAGCTTGTGGAATTTGGAATTTTCCACATTTGACCCGAGGTGGAAGCCAACTTTTATCCACCGAGCAGACGCATTTGGATGACCTTATAGATGGCCGAATCAGAGTGGGACATAGAAGAAGTAAATGGATCTCCGGATGTATTATAACCGCCTGTAAAATTTGGTCCCATTTGGAGTTGTGAATTCAGATATATGATCAAATTAGTAGGATGTTTTTCTGGGCCTCAGAATCTGGACCAGAATTTTATCTCTAACTTGGGCCGCCTAAATTACAACCATGGAGGCCAAATTAGCATTATCTTCTAAAGAGTGATTTGTTCCTATAAATTTATTCTAGAATCCCAAGAAATTTGGGATTAATTGGGCCTGTATGTTGGGACCCACAGTCTCATCAGTGGGCTAGTGTCCAATCTGCCTTCTCTAGAATTGCTTCCTTTCATCACAAAATATCCCCATCTTCTTCCATGAATTATCCATTGATCCCTGAATGAAAAATGTTCAAATTTAAGTGTAGATACAGTTCCCAAAATATAAAATTAAAATATTGATAATTAAATTCCTTAGAATCAGATGACTCATTGGGCCTAAATTGGTGTATATTAGGTATGAAGTGCACAAATGATGAGAATGGATGTTCATAATGAAAATGCACTAACTCAGGCCCATAAGATCAAAAATGAACATTTAATACCATTAAAATGTAATTAAAATATATGTTTTTATTGGATAATCAAGTTACATGCATGAGAGAGTCCTCCAAAATATATATCCCTCCAGGTCCAAATTATTCATTGAATAATAATAAAAAAGAAATCCTAGATCCTTATACTGAGCACTAAATCAGAAACCCTTTGAATTTGTCTTTAATTCATGTATGGATTGGTTTAGGAATAATCATTAATAAATCCATACGAGGTTGTCTGTATTTAATTTATGAAACTTGAAGATGAAGGAATTAAATTCAAATGTGACTCAGAACAAAAATGGTAGAAGGATAATAGTAGATCATATATGATGGTATACTATACCAACAATAGATTAGACTAATAATAGCATGATATAGTGGTTGAACAAGAAAACGGTAGCAAAAGTCTGGTAGTATCACAAGTATGGTGGTAGCACAAGCCTGGTAAAATCACCACTGGTGGTAGCATAGCTTTTGGCGCCAAAATATTGAACGCAGAGGGAAGAAGAAAAAGAAGCCCATGTGCTGTCTCGCAAAGTGCAGACGTGGAGGGCCCCTGAGAAACGCGGCACCGCGAAGCCCCAAAGGTGGTAACGCTCCACGAACGTCCTAACGTTCATGGCCCACTACGAAGAAGAGGAGGCGGTACCCCTCCGTGAGTGCGGTTGATGTTAGCAACCCGCTGCGAAGCCTCTGAGGCCCCCTTCGCGCCGCGTGAATTCTGCTCAGCGGCACCCATTGCCTATAAATACCGAGCTCCCCCTAAGCTCTCTAGACAGACAATCCGACCTTTTAGATTATCATCTCCCAAATCACGAATCACCCTTCACCTCGGGAATCATGAGCTCCGCGAGGTATTTTTTCTTCGCGAGATGCCTTCGCCTTGCCTCGTTTTGAGCCCCTCTTCCGAGAGGGATGCCCTTTGTGAAGCCTAAGGGAATTCGTGAAGGAAGGGGATTCCCAAGGGAACCTGGGCAGCCGTGGAGTGTTTATGCTTCACGAAAAACCCATCCTGTACAAGTGATCACCATGCCAAGGCAGGGTCACTGTACTTCGCGAAGCACACTGCTTCACAACACCTTGCTTCACGAGGCACCTCCGCTTCGTGAGGAAATGCTCCATGAACACCCTTCCACTTCGTGAAGCACCTCCCACTCATACTTCTACCCCATGCTAAGACCAAGGCACTCCACTTCGTGAAGCACACCCCTTTGTAAGTGTTCTCCACTATGCAAAGCAACCAAGCTCCACAAGGTCCCTGCCTGTGGACCCCTTTGCTCGGAAATTCCTCTTCCCGTGTGACCCTCCAGGTTTGCATGATGTGATTTTAAAGTCCCATGAAAAACACCACCCGTAGAGTTTCTTCACCTAATGCTTCTTCACATAGGCACGCTAACGACTATTTCTTCTTCGCATAGCCACACTAACGTGGACCCCTTGATGGTTCGCTCTGTGCCCCCCCTTTACCACGGCATTGCCGGTACCTTCCCTCCCCCAAGGGGCAGAGGGTACCGGTCATGTAAGTCCTAGGGGTGCAGAGTAAACCCACTTCATCTGAGCTACAGGAAGTTAAACTGCCAAGCACCTCATCCTCAACACATGACGTTAAACTGTGATCTGACCTCGTGCCTCGCACACAGGGTCCCCCCAGTTCAGACATTCTTTATACCGCTCGTCTCCACAGGAATGGAATCACCCACACATGGGATGATATACTCCTTATCGGAGTGGCGTATATCCACGGGAGAAGGGAAACCACCTTGGTGTAATCCCCCAAGCCCCTCTTGCGGAAGGTAGCACCCATGCACCTCCGTACTTCCCCACTGCCAAGGCCAGTGGAGGACGTGATAGGGAACGAGGAACTTTCCATCTTTGGTCCTAAATCCCTCTCCCACTGTGCTTTTCTGCACTTTGGGCCTCCATCCTGGAGTAAGTCCTAGCACCATGGGGCGCCTAACACATAAGCCCCTCTTCGCTTCTCACAGATGCACCCTTCGCGACATGATCGTCAGGTCTCTACTGCCTCTTGTTTCTCACACTGAGCATGACTCACATGGGCTTAGATTAAGCATCGACCATAGCAATGCCCTCATCCAGCATGACGTTAAACTGTATTCCCTCATCCAGCATGACGTTAAACTGCACACCCCTTTCCCTCCTGACATTAAACTGTACATCCATTTTGAACTACGAGGTCTTTGATCCATGTCAAGGCATGGTACGTAGGAAGCCTCCACGAGGTTCAAGCCCACCACCCGTCATTTCTTCATGTCAGGTTCCACCCTCGTCCCGCATGACATTAAACTGCATTCCAGTCCGACGGTAAGCCGTTGTGACTACCCCGAACTATGAGGACTTTGATCTATGTCAAGGCATGGTACGTAGAAAGCCTCACAAGGTTCAAGCCCACCCCCATCGGACCAAGGTCCACCTTCACGTCGATTCGCTGACAATACCCCCATCGGGCCAAGGTCCACCTTCACGTCGGTCCTCCGACGCACCTTCCCGAACTACAAGGACTTTGATCCATGTCAAGGCACGGTATGTAGGAAGCCTCCCTGAGGTTCAAGACCATCACCCATCAGACCAAGGTCCTTTCTTCACGTCGGTTCGCTGACAACCACCATTTTCACCTGAACTACGTAGAATTTGATTCGTGTCAAGGCATGGTACGTAGGAAGACTCACGAGGTTCAATCCCACCACCCATTGGTCACTCCGACCCCCCTTCATGTTGGTTCACCAACACCTGGGTAGCCTAGTGTGTAAGCCCCACACCATCTGGACCAAGGTCCTCACTCGCGTCGGTTCGCCAACACACCATTATGAACTACGAGGTCTTTGATCCATGTCAAGGCATGGTACTTAGGAAACCTCATGAGGTTCAAGCCCACCATCCACCTGGACCAAGGTCCTTCTTCACGTCGGTTCTCTGACACACCCCTGTCCCGCATGACGTTAAACCGCATCCCAATCCAGTGGTAAGCCATTGTGACCCTACTGTCCAGTTGTTCTGACACCCCTTCATGTCAGTATAACACCCCTCTTCTCGAACTACGCGGACTTTGATCCTTTCCCAAGCATGGTACGTAGGAATCCTCACGAGGTTCAAGCCCACCACCTAGTCGTTTTGACCGCATCCATTTAATTCTCCATCATCCACCCTGATTCTTACCCGGGCCGCCACATCCCGGTGAGATCATGCCAACCCATTCCCCTCCACAACATTCAGAAAGCCGCACATGGGATGGCCCCGATACCGGCATTCCCTCAATGGGGATTCCTAAATCTGATCCACTCCAGCTAGTGTTCTGATCAGGCCGATCCGTCTCCATTGGACGTTAAACTTGTGGCATACCTTGTGTTAAACATAGGAAGATGAGAAAAACCTCAGATACATGCCTATGGAATACGATTCCCCGCGCTCGATGTGGGATGCCACGGGCTTCCGCGCCCTCGAGAATCCCTATAATAAGGGACAAAAGACAGAAACACCAATTCCCCAGCATTTAGACACGTTACTGATGCCTCGATGTGACTACTCCCCCGACTGAAGGTTGCTGCCCTGACCGGACCCTTTGGAATATCCTGACAGAAGCAGTGTAATTAACCAGATCCCATGGACACATGGCACTGGGAAGAGTTTCATGAACAATGTATTAAATCTATGAGGGAGACCCGGACTAGGTGAAAAGTTCCAAGGAGGAATTCACAGAAGGATTAATTGACATCCCATCATCCCGGTTTCGATCAAGGAGTAGACGTACCTGAATAAGGAGCGGATGCCGTCCGCCTTTGGAAAGCGGGAATGCGGGGCAACACAAAAGTCGTGCCTGTCACGCCCAAGAAGATGGATGCGTGCACCCCAGTGAAAGCGTCGGAAATAGAAATGGTTAAACCGACGTGAAAGTCTTCTCCTCAATGTGGATATTAGTATCATTCGAAACATAAGTAGATTGACATGTCACTGGATCCAGATATCCGACGCCGGGTACTGCCAAGCAAATAGCGGGCTTGGTGTGAAACTCACTAGAAGTTGGGGCAGTAGAACGTGGGGCATTCTGTTCTGCAATGTTGTCTGTGTGGATCCCTCTTGCCGACCATGGAAGACGAAATGACGCTGGGGCACTGGTTGTCGATCTCTTTTCCTTGTAGTGCTAATGAGTTAATCTCCCTGCTTTCTAGGAATCAGGTTGCTGCTATAGGGACACGATTGCCGCCCACCCGCCTACGCAGGGGCAGGGGCAATACCATCACAGCCGCTCCGTGTGGCTCCACTGCTGCCACAATGGCCTCTACATCCGTGAATGCGGGACACTCACGTCCCCTCTCCCCATTAGAGGTCATCCAATAAAGGGTGATAAACGACCTCATACGTCATTACGAGGAGGAGGGCATAATCCCAACTTGGGATATGGCCCCGCCTGGACCTAGAGGCGTCTAGGCCCCGCCGTCAACACCACCCTCGAGGGCCGTGCAGGGAGCCCTTGCTCCCCACCCCAATGTTCAATCGTTTCAGGAGCCTGTCCCCAGAACGCCTCGACGACTCCTCGCCTTACGCTGATGAGGTGGGTGATGTCCGGCTCAGCCCAATCAGAGTCTCAATCCAAGGACTCCAGGAAAGTGCCCCTACCCGACTGTGTCAGCGCCGCCGTCCGACCTTTCCAGAGGAGCAGGTAGGCTATGCCCCTGCACCACCTGCACCAGCTCGCCTGACCCGATGCCAGCGTTGGGCCCGAGCTGAGGGCGCCCGTCAAGGGGCGTCGACGTCAATAGCTACTGTGGCCTGAGCCACCGCCGACATATATCAAGAAGCCCCTGCACACACTGAGCTGGAACACCCCTATGCCCGACCGGGGTCGAGGCCCCAACCGCCCCACGGGCAGGCTGGGTCGACTCTTCGGGTCGTAGGCTCGAGTGGTGATTGCCGCAAACCAACCCATGGTGGCGTCACCCCGTACGGAGGTCCTCCCCGTACCACCACTCCACATAGCATGGTCCTTCCCCGCTCCGAAGTGCGTCATGGAGGTATGCCCCGTGCTACCCCCAACCCAAATGAAGGCCTGCCTCGCAGCATCGACACTCGACATGGAAGTCTTTCCCGTGCCCATCACACTGGGTATGGAATTCCTCGTCCTACCCCCGACTGTCGATGTAAAGGCATTGCCCATCCAGTCCCTCTCCAACGTGGGGATCCTCCCTACGTTCTTTCCACAACTGGTGAAGGTCCTCCTCGCCCTGGAAAACAAAGGGGTGAAGGTCAGCCTCACTCTACCCACACCAAGCATGGAGGTCCTCCCCATTCTCCTGCCAGTTCCAACGGAGGCTTTGCCCGCTCAGGTTCTGTCCATGGAGGTCCTCCCCATGCTCCCTTCGACATTTTCCTCGGTGCCCCTCGCACCCCGGCTGTATCAAGAGGAATTCCTCTCTGCCACGACGTCAGCACGACCCCAAGACTACATGTCAGGAATCAGCCTTGTCCCAAAGAGCCATCTAGGGGCATGAGGGCGGGTCATCACCGCCACAAGAAGAATCCTGGGAAAGCCCAGACGGAGATCAAACCGGGATGCTTCTCGGATTCTGAAGCAGAATGCGACTCGGCATCGGAACCCTCCCCCCGCTTCTCCACATTAAGGACCGGGGCAGGAACAAGGCGTGTTAGCCTCATCCTTCTAGAATGCGAGGTCCACTGGATTCCCGCTTCTCTTCGTAGATACATCCAGGAGGAGGAAATTGTGGGAATCCCGCAGGTTCCGACCGTACATTCACCACCGTCATCACCAGAAGCGCCCTCTACCTCAACCAGAGATCACAAAGAGCTATTTTGGGGAATGATAGTGGTTGAGCGACAAGGGGACCCGTCGCCGGTAACCGAAATTCCTGCTCCAGAGGCTGTGGATATCAACCCATCTTATCATGAAATTGTGGTCAGGTCACCTCACTCTTCGGAAGATGTCCCGGAATTCGGCGTCCAGTCAGCTCGTTCGCCGTATTCTCCGCCACCCAGTTTACTATCCCAGCGGTCGACCTCAGTACTGCTACCAGTCCCTCAGCCACCCCCGGCTGACGAGTGGGGCAATACGGGGACAGACCCTGAATCCGAGACCAGGAGTTTCTGGAACATTCTCGCAGCGGACCACTTCCCGGAGAAGTTCTGGCTGGTGGCCACGTCGAACTTCTGTGCACCGGAATCCCTCACCCCGGGGGAAGTTGAGTGCTTCCATCAAACCCTATGGGCAACACAATTTTTTCTTCGCTATTAGTGAGTAATCTACCCTAGGAGAAAAGTGCACTTCGAGGAAATCGGCGATCAATGCCGTCTGGTTGATTTGGTTGCACTCCCTGTGGCCCAGCGCCCTGAGTCACCAGGTCGCCAGAGCGCCCTAAAAAAAAATGCGTTCAGATTTTCAAGGTACTCCGAAAAATCATTAGGGAAGCTACCTCCCATGTGCAAGTCCGTGGCTGGGGACAGTATGCTGCCCTCCTCTTCAGTCCTATCCGACGGAAGCCTGATTCATTTATGCGACATTGAGGACATGCCCCTAGGAAGGGTTGCGGTCCATATGGCTGACATAGTGGACAAAGAGGACGAGTTGGAGTTTCTCGATGGAGACTTACCCCCTGAGGGTGTACCACCATTGTTGGACCCATCAGGGAGGATTACTCGTCAGCAAAGGAACCTTTTAGGCCTCCCTGCACCCACCGAGTCGCTGGTACTTAGCCGAAATACTGGTAAGGGTAAAGATCATGTCGGAACCGTCAAGAAATCCGACCCATCCGCCTCTATACAAAAGATGGAAAAAGACCCCGAGAAGGCCACGTTGTGCCAGCAGCTTGCTGAGCAGAAGAGGCTAGTTGACGAACTCTTAGCCGAATGCGCTATCGAGAGGCGACCCGACTATGGTGATCCTAAGCCGGGGCAGTAGGGGCAGGAAGAACTTCCCCCCAGCGAGATGCCTCCAGGCAACCCTGATCATGCTACTCCTACAGATAGGGAAGAAGCCGGAACACACGGAAAGAGGGCGCGATACGTCTCTCCAAACCCTCCTTAACGGTGAGGCAATCGAAGGAATCCAACCCGGGTTCCCCCAGCCGCCCCGAGGGCCGTTCTGCCAGTCGCTTCACGAGCCATTGAAGCCGTTTACTGTGTCAAAGAGCCTGGAAATGCACTCATAGTTAGGGATCCCTGTCAAGATAGGGACCCCCACCCGGATGATCATATGGTGGCACTCATCGACCGCCTCGAGGCATTGGAAACACGACAGGTGGCAGTCCCACCGGATGGCAAGCCATATCCCACATGGGTGGATGATATACCCGCACTCCCAGGTTTTGGGAATCCCACTTTCTCGCCATTTAATGGGACTGGGGACCCACTGCAGCACTTGACTCATTTTTCCTCTAGGTGTGGCCCCATGTTGGGGACCCCGACACAGAAGGAAGCCGCCAAGATTCAATGTTTTGTGCAGACATTGGAGGGCCCTACATTCATCTAGTACAGCCAGCTCCCTATCGGATCGGTGACTGGCTGGGTGGATCTCCGCCGGTAGTTCCTATACCAGTTCATCTCCACCACATGAAATAACAGCATCACAGAACTCTTCAAGTGCAAACAAAGGCCTGATGAGCGAGTCGCGGACTTCATCGCCCGGTGGAAGGGGCTTACATACTCCCTCGACATGCCACTGACTCAGGAGAAATTACTGACGATGTGCATAGGGAATGTTAAAACAGAACTGGTTCCTTCCCTAATCACCCAGAACTACCCCGGAGGGTTCCGGGATTTCTCAGATAAGGCTCAGTGCCTCGAGGAAGCTCTGCAGCAGGCCAGTCAGGCACATCTACTGCCCCCTGTGATCCCATCCAGGAGGGATTCCAGAGCCGAACCCGCCACGGTGGCCCAAATAGAATCCCCCAGGCAGCTAGAATTACTACCAGTGGAACCGGCCCCACAACCCCGCAGAGGCCCTCCACCTCAAGTGTAGGCTCCTTCCCAGCAGAGACCACCTCAAAATCGACAGGTTCCCCCGTGCAATGCGCCACCACCACCTAGGTGGTACAATCAGGCTCCGCCTCCTCGGTAGGCCCCTCCGGCTCCTCGTCAGGGCCAGGCTCCCAGGGCCCCCTATCCAGAAAGAAGGCACCAGACTTACTCATTCAATGACAATCAGGTCCCTGGCTACTTCCGAAGTTCTCTAGAGCAAGGGATTGTGCGCTTACCCGAGTGCAGAAGGCCGACAGATGCGAATCTCACCGATCACCCCAACTACTTCCCCTATCATAGGATTCTGGGGCACACCCTCAAGAAGTGCTATGTGTTTAAAGACTGGATTCAAGACCAGGTCCACAACAACATAGTCAGGTTGGGCCCGACCTTGACACAAGTGGCGGGTGTCTTCGTAGGGTCAGAAATCAGTAGCGACAGCGAATGCGAGTGGTAGCAAGTTCCCAATTGTGGATCCCAGAAGTACGACGACTGGATGGACCGTAAAACTATCGCTCGCACCCATGGAATCATTCGGGCATGCCTAAATCAACTGAAGCCTTCAGAAGATGTGACCAGTACCTCTGCGTCGTCATCACAACCGACCTCTTCCCAAAAGGGCAAGCAACGATGGTGCAAGAAGAAGCAACACACTCCACCAATGTCATCGCCATCCCGTACTCTTGGCGACTTTATGCCCCCTGAAATGGGTATTCCTCCCAGAATCCGCCTAGTGGTGGATGATTCATCAAGCGACAGCCAGGGGTACGCTTCGGTTAATACCGTGGAGCTGGTAAATCCCTATATGACTCCCAATGAGGGGGAACGCTAGGCAAACCTCCCCAATGTCCCCAACCGATGTCAACGTCAGCAGAACCGCAACCACATGGGTCATCGAGGAATGTCTGTGGGCACTTTTAGTCGGGCCGTACATGCTACTAAAACCAGACTATAGGCTCAGCGCAGAGCTCAGCATGCACAACCTCATCTGGTGCCCTCAGATCTACCTCCACCGTCGTTTGTGCTACTAGATTAGGCAGAGCTACCTCGTTCATACCACGGTCAGTCTTGATCAGCTACAGGCCAATCTCAGTTGTTCGGTCCTCATTCGGAAGCTACTCTTCAGGAATCAACTAGCGGGTAGCAGGATGTACCCAGTACCAGCCAGCTGCCGGTCTAGCCGGCAGGGCCCGTTATGCCTCCAACTGCAGAACGACCTTCTGTAAGCAGATGTTCGCGTTTGGCACGAAATTATGATGTCCTGAAGCACCTGGACATCATTCCAGCAAGGCTTTCTATTCTTGAGGCTCTTATCCTATCGTCTGAAATGCGTGAAGCACTTTCCGAGGCCCTAAGGAGCCCCCTCCAGTTTGAGACGGAGGTAGCAGCTGTAGAAGCCTCCCATGCTGAGGCAATTGAGAATGCCGAATTCCAGGAAGTTATCTCATTCTCCGATGAAGACGAAGACCCTCCCATACATGGGAATATTCTCCCACTGTACTTCACTGGCCAGTTCAATGGCGTGGAAGTCTGCCGCTGTCTTGTTGACACGGGTTATGGGATTAACCTAATCTCGACTCAGACACTATGAAAGCTAGGTTTGTCTGAGGATGATTTAACTCCCTCTGACCTCAGAATCTAGGGATATGACATGACCAAACAATCCCCAGTTGGCAAGATCTGCTTGAAGACCCAGTTCGGTGGCCTAATTGCCAGCACCGAGTTCATGGTTGTCTCCCAGGACACCACATACAACGAATTGATGGGAAGACCATGGCTCCATCTGCATGCATCAGTCCCTTCATCGTATCACCAATGTCTCAAGTACTCCCTCAATGGTCGAGTAGGCATTCTCCAAGGAGATGCGTCTCCTTTCGCCTCTTGTGAAGCCCGTTATCTGGACACCGACTATTACAAGAGCAAGGATAAGCAACTCCTAGCAAGTGAGGACGAACCTGCCCCAGTCACAAGTGATCCCTGGGCAGGCCTCGATGATGCCTACATCTTCCCGATCCATCGGTTGGAGGCCACGACCCCCAACATGGGGCAGTGTTTTTTTGTTTCAGGGACAAGAGGAATGCTTGTTCCCATGTCCAAGTGACGGCAGAAAATCACCTCGTACTCCTACACCAACCAGGCTCGGGTGGTCCCGGAACCTCCTACCCCTGTGCGGTATTGGAATGTCAGGCTTATGGAAATGAAGGTACGTCATACGTGTCTCTTTCGTCAGGCTGGAATCAACTGGATCAGGCCGACGCGTCACTACTGCTTTGATGTCATCAAACATGGCCCCTTGGGCCAAAGACCAGATGGGATAGGATCGACTGCCTTCATCGCTATGGTCTTAGTGGCGCATGGGTCTCCTGATATGATGACCACTACTGCCTAGGCTGGCACCAGCTTCTCATCAGGGTTTGATAACTCAAAAACATCTTCCCATGCAGAAAATCCCTCCATGGGTGGAGAGGAGAATTTGGAGGATGCTCCCCCCGCCTTTGAAGAAGGCGTCTCTACCACAGTTGATGAACTGGTACAGGTGAACCTTGGTAGTGAGTCAGATCCGAGACCCACATTGATTAGTGCAGCCATATCCCTCGAGGAGTAGCAACAGTATTTGGAATTTCTCAAACAGCACCATGATGTGTTTGCCTGGAGTTATGACAAGATGCCAGGACTAGATCCCCAGGTATCCATCCACCGCCTTGGTCTCCCGACAAACCATCGCGGGTTTAAGCAGCCTCCTAGAACGATGCACCCTTCTCACGGTGCCATGGCTGAGGCCGAAATTGACAATCTTATCAAAGCCAGCTTCATCAAGGAAGTCCAGTACCCCAAGTCTCTTGCCAACATTGTGCCAGTCAGGAAGAAGAACGGGCAGATCAGAGTCTGCATCGAATTCCGTGATCTCAATCGCCACTGCCCGAAGGATGATTTTCCCCTCCCAGTGACAAAGTTGTTGATTGATTCCATGGCCGGGTTCCAAGCCCTCTCCTTCATGGATGGGTATTCCAGGTAAAACCAGATCTGGATGGCCCCTGAGAACGAGGAGTCCACTGCCTTCAGGGCTCCCCAAGGTACTTTTTGTTACCAGGTTATGCCCTTAGGCCTGAAAAATGCAGCTGCCACCTATCAGTGGGCCATGCATCGCATATTCAAGCCGATTCTTAGGATGCTAGTGGAATGCTACGTGGATGATCTAGTGATCAAATCTCTCCAGCACTAGAACCATCTCAAGGACCTTGAGAAAGTGTTCGGCTTCCTCTGTTCCCGCCACCTGAAGATGAACCCGCTTAAGTGCACCTTCGGGGTCACCTTCAGGAAGTTTCTTGGTTTTGTTGTTAGATACCAGGGCATTAAGATCGACCCAGAGAAGATCAAGGAAATCAGCCAGATGCCTCCCCCGAGCAATATTCGGGAGCTTTGAGGTCTCCAAGGCCACTTAGCCTACATACGCCGATTCATTGCGAATCTGGCTGGAAATTGTAAGCCCTTTTCCCGGATCATGAAGAAAGGTGCCGCCTATGAATGGGATGAAGAGTGTTGGACCGCCTTCAAGGAAATCAAGCAGTATCTAATCCAACCTCCGGTATTGATGCCACCCATCTCCGGAAAGCCGCTGGTCCTCTATGTGACCGCCCTGGAACGGTCCCTCGGTGCGCTTCTCGCCCAGAAGAACAATGAGGGGACAGAGAACAGCCTCTATTATCTCAGCCGCATGCTCCTCGATACAGAGATCAGATACTCCCCTATCAAAAAGAGCTTCCTTACACTCGTGTTCGCCATACCGAAGTTGCAGAATTACCTGCAGCACCATGAGGTACAATTGGTCTCTCGGGTAGACCCACTGAAGTACATCCTGAACTGCCCTATGTTAACTGGCCGGATAGCACGGTGGGCGGTGATCCTCTAGCAGTTCGACATCAGGTTCGTGCCTCATAAGGCCATCAAGGTACAGGAATTGGAAGAATTATTAGCTTCTCATCCAACCTCCGCGGATCAATCCCTGGATATGGATTTTCCTGATGAGGCGATCCTCTCAGTCGATCATGCCGTCTCATATTGGCAAATGCATTTCGACGGTGCCTCCCGGAGCCCCACCGGTAGGAGTCTCAACGATCCTAAGCTCAACAGAGTGGGTATGGGTATCGTATTCACCACTTAGATGCAAGACGTTCTGCCATACTCATTCCTGTTGTCAGAAGGCTTCACCAACAACGAGGCAGAGTACCAGGCTCTCATCACTGGTCTCGAGCTGGCCCTTGAGATCGATGTGCCCCATATACATGTGAAAGGGGATTTCAAACTAGTCATCAAGTAGGTCAATGGCGTCTACGTAGTCAGGAAACCAAAGATTGTGCCATTGCTGGAGTGCACCCTCCGTCTAATGGCCGAGTTCTCTTCTCGACCAGAGGTTACCCATGTCCCTCGGTCACAGAACGGTCAAGCAGACGCTTTGGCCGGCTTAGCTGTGTCGCTCACAGAACCCAAGCAAGATGATTTGATCAAACATGTGGCACACCAAAGAGTCATTTCCCCCATCACCCCAGAGGACAACGATGACCTACGGCTAAGTCATCTTACCACCGGACCTTCTACGTCAGGGGTCCCAGGTTCGTCATACACAGTGGTTGAGGCCACTCACAACTGGAGAGCAACTTTTGTCAAGTATCTCCAAAATGGTTGCCTCCCAGATGATCAGGCCAAGAACGAGTGAATCCGACACCGCGCACTGCAATTTACCCTCCAGAGTGGTCCCAGTCTTGAGCGGATGCTCTATAAGCGGAGCTTCGATGGTGTTCTCCTCCGTTTCATTCAAGGATCCAAGATTTCTCAGGTCATGCAAGAGGTTCATGCTGGTTCCTACGGTGCCCACCAGGCTGGTCCCAAGCTTTCCCATCAGATCCAGAGGTTGGGGTAATTCTGGCCCTCTATAATCCATGATTGCATCGAGTTCTCCAAGAGATGCCACACGTGCCAAGTTCACGCTAACTTCCTGCATCAGCCGCCAGAGCCTCTCCACTCCACCAAGTATTCTTGGCCTTTTGCGGTGTGGGGAATCGATGTCGTGGGACTATATCCACTGACGATAGCTTGCCAATGTAGATTCATCCTAACAGCTACAGATTTCTTCTCCAAGTGGGAAGAGGTAGTTCCACTCAAAGAGGTCAAGGCCCGTTCCATCGTTGACTTCGTGAGCTCCAATATCATCCACTGGTTTGGAGTCCCTCATGCTGTCCTCACCGATAACGACACCAACTTTCGAGCAGCCGAGTTGAAGAAATTGTACGCCAAGTACAATGTCCGTTCGAACCATACCTCTCGCTATCATGCGCAGGAGAATGGACAGATCGAGGCATTCAACAAAACCCTCTCTAACATTCTGTAGAAAATGGTTGGTCAGAACAAGAAAAGTTGGACGGACAAGCTCCCCAACGCCCTCTGGGATTATCAGACGATGACTTGCAATTCCACCCAGGTGACCCCATATTCCTTGGTGTATGGAGCTGAGGCCGTCCTACCCATTGAGATCCCGCTGCCATCGTTACGAACTGAAGTCTATGACCAGCAGGTGCCAGATAAGGTGGCCAAAATCTGTCTAGCTGAATTGGAAGCATTGGACGAGAACATGCTTCGTGCCCTGCACAATCTCGAAAGACATCAGAATAAGATAGCCAGAGCCTTAAACAAGAAGGTTCTCCTTCGCTCTTTTCTGCAAGGCGACCTAGTGTTGGCCCTTCGAGCACCAATGATTCCTGGTAGGAAACCGCCCAACCTTGAGCCCAAATGGGAAGGACCTTACATCATCCATAAGGTTTACCCCAACGGAGCATACTCCTTGGTGACCACAGATGGTGAGCACATAACTCCTCCCACCAACGCCAAGTTCCTCAAGCAATACTTTTCCTGAGCCCCTTGGTCCTGTACGACCTTAAACTGTATGGTCCTGCACTACCCTAAACTGCACCACCGTCCTGTATGACATTAAAAATGTGATATCATCCTGCAAGACAATAAACTGCAAAATGGTCCGAGCTCTATGACCTTAAACTAAGATCTCCCTCGTCCTTACTGTATGACGTTAAACTGCAAGCCAGTCAGGCCTTCCTGACTGAGGCTTAGCCTCATTCACTTTGGCCTCTTCAGGCCCCTGGCCCCCGTCCTTACTGTAAGATGTTAAAATTCAATCCAGTCAGGCCTTCCTGACCGAGGCACAGCCTCAGGCCCCTTGGCCTTCGTCGACCCAGGCTCTCTTATGGGATCGTACGGTGTGGTGTGGTATTACGTCCTCATTCACGTCGGGTTACCCGTCGTACCGCACATGCCCCCAGATGAAATGCATCTTTCATCCAGCATGACGTTAAACTATGCTTCAAGAACTACGTGTGGCTTGATTCCCATCCTAATGGGATACATCGGAATGCTCAGATGTCTCATCTTGAGCCCAACCCCGAGCTCTTCTCTTTAACTGTCCCCCCTGGGTATAGTTTCCTTGGAGGATCCTTGCATGATGAGGAGTAGGATTCCTTAGACCCACTCATATGAGGATTATAATGGTCGCACCATGTGCCCACTCCCATTCTTCTATCCTCCCACGTCTTTACCGCATGACGTTAAACTGCATGGAATTAAAGAACTACGTATGGCTTGATTCCCATCCTAATGGGATACGTATGAACGCTTAGACGTCTCGTCTTGAGGACAACCCCGAGCTCTTCTCTTTAACTATCCCCCTGGGTATAGTTTCCTCAGAGGATCCTTACATGATGAGGAGTAGGCTTCCTTAGCCCCACTCATATGTGGATTATAATGGTCACACCATGTGCCCATTCCCGTTCTTCTATCCTCCCACGTCTTTACCGCATGAAGTTAAACTGCACGACCTTCAAGAACTACATATGGCTTGATTCCCATCCTCATGGGATACGTAAGAATGCCCGGAAATTTCATCTGTTGGCTCAGCCTAAAAGCCAAAATCTTCCCCTCAGGTTAAGACATATGGCAGGGTGCACACTTTTTCCCCAACTCATGCCGAGCAAGCCTCGACCCGGCTGTAAATCCTCTCCCTTGGAGATGTTCTCCTCTCTCGTAGATGGGTACAAATATGCTTCAACCACTCCTTGACTGATATTCCATCACTTTCCTCATCCGGAAGGGCCCCTGAATGGTATGGATGCTCGGCCTAAGGTCCATTTTACCACTTCGGGCCAATGCCCTCGAGGATGTCAAGCAACAAGCCGATACAAGTCCCGTATTTCAAACGTGGTTAGCGGTCGACGCTCATTTGTTACTCCCATGTTAGGTCACTATCCCGGATCTTCGGGTCCACCCAAAGATGTCCCAAACATCAAGTGCAGTGATTCGTTCTGCCCCATCCCGAAGCAAAAATCTTCCCTCTGGGTGGTGCCAACGGTCGGGCGGATGACCCTGATTCTTTTATAAGGAGTGTACGGTGTGGTGTGAGATTATGTCCTCATTCACATCGGGATACCCGCCATACTGTATGCATTCCCTTACTAAGGCCCAAACTCAGGCATTTTGGCCTTTTCGGGCCCTAGCCCAAGTTCTTACCTGGAGTGTATGGTGTGGTGAGGGATTATGTCCACATTCACATCAGTTTGTCCGCTGTACCATACACCTCCTCCATCTAGGTACTCCTATTCCCTGACCATCATCCTCACTGCAAGACGTTAAACTGCGAGTAGTCCAGGCCTTCCTGACCAAAACCCAACTATCAGGCCCCTTGGCCCAGGTTCTTTCCTACGGGACTGTACGGTGTGGTGCGGGATTACGTCCCCATTCACGTCGGGTTACACGCTGCGCCGCACATGTCCTCATTAGGGTATCCTACCCCCGGGTATCTTCTAGAACTACGCTTGGCTTGATTACTGTCCTTACGGGATACGTAGGAACACCTGAATGTCTAAGCTTCGGGTCCATCCCCATCTCTCGAAAATCTCCATCCCACCTTGGCCCCCTTGGCCTACCTTTCCTAAGAAACTTTGCCGACCCTTTGTGGCAGTTCACTGATATGCCTAAGGGTACTCTGGTTTAAGTTACCTGGAATGTCGGATACTACTCGGACATGTCCGCACCCACTTTTCAGGCTTCATGTCTCCCTTCATCAGGGTTTTCATCACTTTTCACACCCAGAGGGACCCCCAAGAACGACCTGGATACCACGCCCAAGGGCTCTCCTACCGTTATGGGCCAACGCCCCCGAGGGTTTCGGACAACAAATCGATAAAAATCCCGCGTTGCGAATATGGTTAGTGGTCGATGCTCATTCGTTGTTCCCACCTTAGGCTAACGTGATATGGAGACTATTTTTCCACCGTGGTTAACAGTTATCCTCCATCGCCACGCCCACCCCATTAATCCCAAAATGTCGGTTACACGATTCACATCCTTCTCCATTATCATCATGTCTAAGTAGAGTTTCGAAACTCTTGGTACTATTCCTCAGTGCACATCTGCGCGTTAGGGGAACAAAGCCGTGTTAAAGGTGTCCTTAGGGGCTCTTCACTGACTTCCCTTCAATGGACATTCCGGGTATTGCGATAAGGATATTCCTCCCTTGTTTCCCACATCGAGTTTAACTCACATGGGCTTAGGGATCGGGTTGAGGTCTGCGCTCACCTGGAAGGTTGTCATCCACCCACGGTCCGAGATCTAAGACCATAAACTAAGATCTCCTAAGAACTACGTCTGGCTTGATTCCCATCCTCATGGGATACGTAGAAATGCCCAGACCTCCTATATTTGGGTAAAACTTGAGTTCAAATAATTTGTCTCTTCTATCCTGCCTTCGAGACCCTGACTATGGGACTGCGTGGTGTGATGTGGGATCAGGTCCTCATTCACGTTGGGTTTGCAATAGCCGCACCACGGACACCCAGTTCTCAGAATTAGCCCTCCTATTTCTTGTCCCACATGACATTAAAAGGAACCTTCAAGAACTAAGTATGGCCTGATTACCATCCTCATGGGATACGTAGGACCACCAGAATGTCTAGACTTTAGGCCCAGCCCCACCTCCTAGAGATCTCTTGATCTCTCGGTCACCTAGGCCCCTCAGGCTGTTCCTCTCTAAGGGGGGGGGGGGATATATAGGAATTATACAGGGTTTTTGGCACTATTACCTCTTTCCCAGGAATCCTCCATCTCTTGATCACCCTCAAGTTGGATCCCTAGACTCCTTGTAGTGATTCACCCATGTGTTAAGAGTACTCTAGTCTAGAACCAAGAGTGTCAGATTCGACTTGGTCAAGTTCCTTCCACTTTCCAAGCTTTATTTTCCCCTTCATTTAGGCTTTCATCACCTTTCACACCCAAAGGGACCCCCAAGAATGGCCTGGATACAATTCCCAAGGGCTCTCCTACCGTTACGGGCCAATGCCTCCGAAGGTTTTATACAAAAAATTGATACAAATCCCATGTTGCGAACATGGTCAGCAGTCGATGCTCATTTGTTTGTCCCCATTTCAGGCTAATGTGACAGGATGCTGTGTTGCAAACATGGTCATTAGTAATCCTCTGTCGTCACGTCGGCCCTTCTCGGCCTTGAATGTTGGTTACATGATTCACATTATGTTCCACCCCATCATGTCCAGGTGGAATCTCGACACTCTTGGCGCTACCCCTCAGTGCAACTTTGCATATCAGGGGGACAAAGCTGCAATACAGCGTCCTTCGGGGCTCCCACATTCCAAGCTCTAAGACCATAAACTAAGATCTCCTCAGAACTACGTTCAGCTTGATTCCCATCCTCATGGGATACGTAGGACCGCCCAAACGTCTTGTTTTCAGGTATATCTCATTTGGGAGCTAATCTCTTCCCCTTCACCTTTCACCTCTATGTGGGACCCTCGACCTGAGGTTCCTCTATCGGGATTGCGTATGGTATAATGTGGGATTATGTCCCCATTAACATTAGTTATGTCACACAACACCGTACACATCCCCCGTCTAGCATCATCTCTGCTACGTCTGCGCTGTATGATGTTAAAATACATGCTTGGTCCTATCACACGACTCTAAACTATGAAATTATCATCCTGGCTGTACGATGAAAAACGACACTGCATTGTGATGACCTCGTTGTAGAGGACATCATGTTGGGTATTGGTCACGTGCCATGCCATTTGTCAATTCCTATCACGACTTGATTCTTGTGGAGACACCAGGGCTTGATACCGTAGGCCTATTGCTTCACAAAAAAAAACCACTCGCCTTAAAGGACAAACAAGATTTATCAAATTCCACTTCTTTTAGTGCAAGGGACACGCCCACACTCCCCTTCTTCCCTGGTACTGGTACATTACCATGCCACCCTTTAGAACTACGTGCATCTTGATCCCCATCCCCATGTGGTACGTAGGAATGCCTTTTCACTTTACTTCAGGCCCAACTCAACTTCAACTTTCGGTCCCCGGACCTAAAACCTCTCTCAAGGGGGGTTGTGCGGTGTGGTATGGGATTATTTCCTCGTTCATGTCGGGTTGTTCACCACACCGTACACACCCCCGGTTCCAATCCACGTCAGGTTTTTGTAAATACCTGTCACGTGCATCCTGTGTTTCCTCCCACCCATGGTCTGAATTTTATGACCCTAAACTAAGATCTCCCTATGGGAAAGGACTCTGCTCCCTCTATATAATACGTCTCGTTGTCGTATTCAGATGAATTTTGAAAAGAGCCCGAAGTGTGGGATTTTCATGGGGACATTCCCCTGGTCCCATGACCAAGCTTCGTGAGCTCGCTATTTGGATCCTCATCCTCTTCCACATCCAAAAGGACCCTTGGATTACATGGATGCTAGGCTTAAGGGATCTCCATGGATGTTGGGCCTAAGGGCTCTCCTATCATTTCGGGCCAACGTCCCTAAGGATCTCTGATGACATTTGCGACATGGTCCCATGTTTCGAACATGGTCAACGGTCAACCCTCATTTGTCTGTACCCATTCTTGGCTAACGCGATATGGATTCTGCGTTTCTACCATGGTTAATGGTTATCCTCTATCATCATGCCTCTATCATTGTGATCCAAATTTCGAGCGTCATGATTCACACATTTCCACTTCCTCATGTTCAAGTGGAATTCCAACATACTCGGCTCTATCTCTTCGCGCATCTAGGTGTGGCACATGGTCGTGTTAGTGTCATGGGGCTGGTATTTACCGAGCGTCCCTTCACCCTAAAATTCCCCTTTCTGTTTCGGGAAAGTCCCACCACTACTTCTTGTTTCCCACACCGAGCACGACTCACGTGGGCTTAGTGGTTTTGGCAAGATGTGTACCAACGTAGCTAGGCTTCTCATCGTCCCGCACGACATTAAACTGCACTCTCAGAACTACGTATGGCTTGATTCCCATCTTCATGGGGTACGTATGAACGTTCGACCACTCTGCTTCGGGCCCAGCCTAATTACCACTCTTGGTCCCTCGACCTGAAGAGTTTCCTCTGGGGGTACGTGGTGTGATTTGGACTTTAAGTCCTCATTCACGTCGGTTTCATAACTACCACACCATATGCTCCATGGGCTCTTCCCTTTCACTCCACGTTCTATCGTATGACGCTAAACTACGGGAGTCCATATGTCCTCAACGCATGACACTAAACTACGATTCTACCCTGAACAAGTTCAGGATGCCCCATGTTAATAATGGGATGCACCAAAGCCTCTACCAGAGAGAATTTCACGTATCAATGTTGGTCTATGACTACACTATGATTCCAGAACTACGTGTGGCTTGATTCCCATCCTCATGGGATACGTAGGGACACCCTGGTATTTTTCTTAGGGTCCAGACCGTAGGAATCATTAATCCTGTTCTTCCCCTTTCCAGCCCCCTAGTCGGACCCCTCATAGAGGACTGTGTAACTATGACTCTACCCTGAAAAAGTTCAGGATGCCCCAAGATTACATTGGGAAGCGACAGAACCCCTCGCCAGAGAGGCCCTATCTCAAAGAAGGAATGATCCATGATCAAACCGATACGCCCATCTGGCATACTCCCACCGCGGTGGTGTAATTACATGAGTGTGGGATTCTGTTCGGACAAACCATCACTCCATATTCCACGCTTTGCGTGCCCATTATTTGGATCCCCATCCTCTTTCATGTCTAAAGGGACCCCCTAACGACCTGTTCCTATGCTGCATCAGCTCACCTGCCGTCCTGGGCCAACGTTCCGGAAGACTGGTCATGTTTGGAAGGACCCCCTAACAGTATGGATGCTCGACCTAAGGTTCGCCTACTGTCCTGGGCCAATTTCACGAAGGATTGATTGAAAGTATTTGTGACATGGTCCCGTGTTTTGAACATGGTCAACGGTCGACCATCATTTGTTGTCCCCATTTCAGGCTAACGCAGTAAGGATACCATTTCTCCGCCATGGTTAATGGTTGTCCTTTATTGTCACGCCATCCCCACAGTGTTCCGAATCTTGGGTATCATGATTCACATTTCCCATCTTCATCTATTCGGACCGATTTCAGCACCCCTGGCATTGCACCATTCGTGCATAAGAGCACGCTGAAGAAACGGTAATTTGGCTGTTCTGAGAACTTCCTTCTTCAGTCAAGTCTCTCTTACTTCCCAGAAATCTGGACCGGTTATCTAAACCCCAGATTCCTGAGGTCTGGTTTACACTCCTATGTTGGGTGGGACGATGAGGCAACTATCTCTTGTTTCTCACGTCGGGCCTAACCCACGTGAGCTTAGGGAATTGTTACCGGACATCCCTCAAACATTGTTAGGATGAAATGAACCGGTGAAAACAGTGGAAATCATGCATGCTACGACATTCAAAGAAAGAAGAAAATCGAAGCATGAGAGTACCATTAAAGGGTTTGTAATTGTTACAGTACCCAGGGGTCGACTCCCCCCATGGACGAATTGACCCTGTCAAAAGAGCATTGCAACTCCACCACCCTTTGACTTGTGGCATCTAGGAATTGCTGCCGCGTACTCAGATCCCGCTCCTCCTCAGTAGTGACGGGGCACAATTCGTCAGCCTCGGCTTGGGCCCTCTCTATGTCAGCCTGAATGGTAACCATCTCTCCAGAAGCATGCCTCATACGCTCTTCTGCCTCTTCCAGCTGGGCCTTCAACCGCGAGATCAGCTCAGATTGTGAATTAAGAGAGGCTGAGTGCTCATCCGCCTGGGCCTGCAGCTATTGAACCTTGCTTTCAGCCTCCTAGAGCTTCTTGACATCCGTCGCCTTCCTCCACTGCCAGCCCATGCTGAGCCCGTGATCGTATTCCCGGATGTTCTCTGCCATGAGATCTCGGATGAACATATGAGGACGCTGGGCATCCAATCCCCTAGCGCACATTTCACGCAGCCGCGAGCGAAGTCTGTCCATTTCATTTAGCCATAACACTTGGGGGGTGTCCTTGATGAAGTGTGTGATTAGCTTCCACGATCGGCAATGGACTATGTTGCTGTCTTCCTCATCGAAGGTCGTTTCATCCCAGTCCGCACGATTGACAGGCTCATATGCAGGATACGCCCGCAGGAAATCTTTGGTAGGATCTACGTCTGGCGTTGAATCTGGCACGACATTTGGCGCTGGGGCAGGTGTGGAGGGACTTGGGTTAGCCGGTTGATCCTCATCATCAGACTCCACCTCAATAACTTCGGGCACAACCCTGCTGGTGGTCCGGACAATGATTGGGAGTGCTTCAGCTCGGGTAGGTGGGGGAACTATCTCCATAATCACCGGCATGCCCCTAGGAGGGATGTCACCAGACATCCCGACCAGCCTTGTCGCAACAGCCCATGCCAGTCAGAGAACTGTATGAAAGAGAAGGACATGAACGTCAGTTGTCATGATCTACATATAACAGCAATGAATCCAGTTGAGAAAACTTACGAAGATCGAACTCCTAGTGCTACTCTGGAGTCGATGCTGACGCGACCCCGAGGCGTGGCCCTCCATATACTATCAGAATATCCAGATATTCTAGAGGATCCACCTCAGGTACTCTAGCCCTGTCAGACACAGAACTGGATGCAACCGCAGGCACAGGTTCTGAAGGTCCTGAATCATCACCCGCCAAAGGGAGAGAGCGAGGCCTGCGTACAAGTTACTCCTGCACGGTTCAAATATTGGTAATAAATCCATGATTTCCTAAGAGTGGACCATGAGGAAAGAAGCTCGGAATGCTACCTCGAGTGCCTCTATAAAATCATCAGAATCTGAGTCTTGATCTCCGAATTCACCCTCCTCCAACGGGCTCCCTTCACTTGCCTCATCCTCTCGAGAGGATTCCTCCGATTCTTCCAGCAGGGGGAAGCGCTCCCTCAGATCGGCGGCTGACAACTGTGGGGGAATCATACGATCTAGCAGTACCCTCACTCAGTCTGTCATTGGGTGTGGGACACCACTAGAGTGAATATAGTCCTCCAGCTCATCCAAGCATTGCTCCACCTCTGCCGGAGAGGCCGTGAAACCAGCTCGGATTGGGCCTATGCCTGGTAACTCCATCCTGATATGATTCAACTGTTCCCACATCTCGGGTGGACTGAGGAATTGCCAGTTTACGTCCCAAATGTCCCAGGCCTTCAGAAAGATGACATCCTCTGGCATGTCGATGTGGCGCAGCCGCTTCCCCGGAGCCTGAGTGGATATCCTGCGAAACCCCCTCGGTGGATGCCCCTCCGGATGTCTCTTCTCTTCCAGAACCACTGGGTCCACTACCACTGTTGGATCCGCCGCTGCTACCGCATCCTCAGTAGGTGTAGGTCTCGCCGCCGCAGTAGCCCCGCCACCACGAGAGGCCCTTGCTGCCCTCCGAACCCGACCTCAGGCCAGAGGAGGCCCGCCTTCACCAGCCCGAACGGTTGGATGCCTCAGCATCTCCCCCGAATAAGCTGCCTCCCAGCTGATGGCATAATCCTTCACCAATCCGAAAGCGGCGGTGGATGGAGGCAATTCCATTTGAATTCTCCCATCCTCTCATGTGAACATGAGCCATAGCTGCCTCATTACACATGGGTGATCCTCATGACGCACCTCCCAGTAGACCTGCGGGGTCAGCCATTGTAGGCACCCGAATTGCCTCGCAAACCGATGCGGGGTGTATGGCTCACATAGCGGCTCACGGTCCACTCATGCCACCAAGACTCTGCCTAGAAAGGCCAGGAGATAGGCCCAGTGCTCTTCGGTTCCATGAACATCATCATTGAGCACTCCCGTCGGTAATGGAAATGGGTGGAAGTTGAACTCATCCGCCTTCCACACTCGGTTCAGCACCATCGGTACAGTTAATTTGACTAGGAATCTCGCGAATACGTTCAGAATGGAAGGGTGGAAGTTTGATCCCGGTGGCGAGATCGGGTTTGGGTATTCGTAAACCCCCCTGATGTGTGCCGCGATCCACCTGTACAGAAGGTGGAAGGACCCACATATTCTCGGTGGCTTCTTGCCCTCGCTGACATGCCGCAGCATCCTGTGCAATCTAGAAAGCATCAAAATCCCCAGATTGACCCACCTTCCCATGGCCAGCATGGATTCCATGATGAAAGAGCTGGGCCGAACCCCCATGTTGGTATCCCTCACCGGTAGGATCCAACCATAGATAAGGGCCGCGATGAATGCCGCTAGCCTGAATATTGGCTGTTGTTCAGTGCTAACACTAAAACCCTAAGTCTTCCATTGGATGTCCTCCAAGAGCCACCAATACGAGTGCTCCTTGCCCCGTTGAGCCCCTTTCGGACAAGTTTGAGGCCTTGGAGGGAACTCTCGATCCTCTGGGAAGTTCAGGAACCGCTTGAACCACTTCTTAAAGTGGACATCTCTCACCGCCTCCTTGTCCTCTCCAAGGACCAGTGCCATCAGTGCCGACGCCATCTACTCCGGATCCTCCCACGCGCTCATGACGGGGCAGAACTCATCATACATGGCCCCCAATATCGGAACCCCAGAAATCTGATGGACATCCCACAGACTGATTCCCACCTCCCCATGGTGCAGGTGAAAAGTGTTGGTCCTAGACGACCATCTGCTCAGCAACTCCAGCATCAGCTATTTCAGTTGATAAATGTGGAATTGGGAGGCCCATGCCGCCTCGTACAGGTCCACTCTCCTTAGGTCGGCCCCAAACTCCTCGCACGAGGCACCTACCCAGTAGGACCATGCCCAATCATTGGTGAAGTTACCGCCTTGGCGCAGGTCCCACTCGTTTGACCACCCATGTTTTGGATCCTGCAAAGCCGCCTTTAGTATGGTGTGGTACATGGGAGGGGACGTCTCCGGTTGCAGTGGCTCCCCATCGATGTTTTTCAGATGGTTGTACAGACAGTCGGCGGTGATGGGTGTGAATTCCTCCCACACATGACCATCGGCCGCCCTGAACCATTGGAGTTGGCATGGTGTGCTCCTGAACCATCAAGCTGGTTCGTCCCTACTCGCCTCAGGAATGAAGACATCATCCCTCAGCCTGAATCCATACAAGGGCAGATTCTTGCATAGCAGATAGTTTTTTTGGATTTCTGATAGGAGGTCTGTCAAAGAATTATGGTCCGAGTGACTTCAGACCATCTCTCTAAGGCCCAGACGGTTGGCCATCTCATCCCTCCGAGCAGCGCCTGCAAGCACCCCCATCCCACCTTCTTGATGGGCCATTACGGTTTCAGAACTCGGAAAAAATTTCGGGTCGGGTCGCGGAGGTTGTTTGCGAAGGTCGTTCACAAAGCTCGGGCACAAATCCAAGACGCGGAGCCTGGACTCGGCTTGTAAGTAGAAGTTCGCTTGGCACAGTCGCGGAGTCGGAGACTCGTGGTTCGCCGCGAAGCTCGAGTCACGGTGAGCAGACGTGGAGTACGCGGAGCTTCGCAAAGTCGAGAGTGAAAAAGGACAAAAGTCGTGAGAGGAAAAAAGAGAGGTCATCCCTCCTATTTATAGGTGGCGACCCCAGAGCTCTGCGGTGCGTCCCGCCCGTGGGGAGCATCGCGACACGTCCGGACCGTGAGGCCGCTTTCCGCCCCGCGCACTCTCTTTGTGAGTTAGCACCCTGAACAACCAATAATTTTGGCGATTTTCCCTCAGACTTTGACCCTTGGTCCCTCTGCGGCTCCAAGTATGAGGGGGGGCATTTGTTGGCGCCACAATATTGGACGTAGAGGGAAGAAGAAAAAGAAGCCCGCACACTGCCTCGTGAACTGCAGACGCGGAGGCCCCCCGAGCAATGTGGCCACCGCGAAGCCCCATAGTCGGTAACACTCCAAGAATGGCCTGAAGTTTGCGGCCCACCGTGAAGCCCTAGAGGCGGTAATGCTCTGCGAACGGCCTGATGTTCGCGGCCCACCGCGAAGCCCCAGAGGCGGTAACGCTCCGCGAATGGCCTGACGTTCGTGGCCTGCCGCGAAGCCCCAGAGGCGGTAACTCTCTGCGAACGGCCTGACGTTCGCGTCCCGCCACGAAGCAGTGGAGGCGGTACCCCTCTGCGAGTCCGGTTGAAGTTCCCGACCCACCGCGAAGCCACCGAGGCCCCCTTCGCGCCTTGTGAGTTCTGATCCGCGGTGCCCCTTGCCTATAAATACCGAGCTCCCCCTGAGCTCTCCAGATGGACAATCCGACCTTTCGTTTTCTCAGCTCCCAAATCATGAAGCACCCTTCGCCCTGGGAATCATGAGCTCCACGAGGTATTTTTTCTTTGCGAGATGCCTTCGCCTTGTCTCGTTTTGAGCCCCTCTGCTGAGAGGTATTCCCTTCGCGAATCCTAAGGGCATTCGCGAAGGAAGGGGATTCCCAAGGGAACCCGGGCATTCCCAAGGGAACCCGGGCATTCGTAAAGTGTTTATGCTTCGCGAAACACCCATCCTGTACAAGTGATCTACATGCCAAGGCATGTTCATTGTACTTCACAAAGCACACTGCTTCACAGCACCTTGCTTCGCAAGGCACCTCCGCTTCGCGAGGCAATGATCCACGAACACCCTTCCACTTCACGAAGCACCTCCCACTCATACTTCTTCCCCATGCTAAGGCCAATGCACTCCACTTCGCGAAGCACACCCCTTTACAAGTTCTCTCCACTATGCAAAGCAACCAAGCTCCACAAGGTCCCTGCCTGTGGACCCCTTTGCTTGGAAATTCCTCTTCCCGTGCGACCCTCCAGTTTTGCACGATGTGATTTTAAAGTCCCACGGATGACACCACCCATAGAGTTGCTTCGCCTAATTCCTTTTCACATAGGCATGCTAAAGGCTATTGCTTCTTCGCATAGCCATGCTAACGTGGACCCCTCAATGGTTCGCTCTACGCCCCCCCTTTACCATGACATTTCCAGTACCTTCCCTCCCCCAAGGGGCAGAGGGTACCAGTCATGTAAGTCCTGGGGGTGCAGAGTAAAACCAATTCGTCTGAGCTGCAGGACGTTAAACTATCAAGCACCTCGTCCTCAACACATGATGTTAAACTGTGACCTGACCCCGTGCCTCCCACGCAGGGTCCCCCCAGCTCGGACATTATTTATGCCGATCGTCTCCACGGGAATGGAATCACCCACACATGGGATGATATCCTCCTTATCGGAGTGGAATATGTCCACGAGAGAAGGGAAACCACCTTGGTGTTAGCCCCATAGCCCCTCTTGCAGAAGGTAGCACCCATGCACCTCTGTACTTCCCCACTGCCAAGGCCAGTGGAGGGCGCGATAGGGAACGAGGCACCTTCCATCTTTGGTCCCGAATCCCTTTCCCGATGCGCTTTGCCGCACTTTGGGCCTCCATCCTGGAGCAATTCCCTCGTCCAGCATGACATTAAACTGTATGCCCTCGTCTAGCATGACGTTAAACTGCACACCCCTGTCCTGCATGACATTAAACTGTACATCCATTTTGAACTACGAGGTCTTTGATCCATGTCAAGGCATGGTACATAGGAAGCCTCCACGAGGTTCAAGCCCACCGCCCGTCATTTCTTTACGTCAGGTTCCACCCTCGTCCTGCATGACATTAAACTGCATTCCAGTCAGACGGTAACTCGTTGTGACTATCCCGAACTACGAGGACTTTGATCTATGTCAAGTCATGGTACGTAGGAAGCCTCATGAGGTTCAAGCCCACCCCCATCGGACCAAGGTCCACCTTCACGTCGGTTCACTGACGATACCCCCATCGGACCAAGGTCCACCTTCACGTCGGTCCTCCGGCGCACCTTCCCGAACTACAAGGACTTTGATCCATGTCAAGGCATGGTATGTAGGAAGCCTCCCTGAGGTTCAATCCCATCACCCATCAGACCAAGGTCCTTTCTTCACGTCGGTTCGCTGACAACCACCATTTTCACCTGAACTATGTGGAATTTGATTCGTGTCAAGGCATGGTATGTAGGAAGCCTCACGAGGTTCAATACCACCACCCATTGGTCACTCTGACCCCCCTTCACGTCGGTTCACCAACACCTGGGAAACCTAGTGTGTAAGCCCCACACCATCTGGACCAAGGTCCTCACTCGCGTCAGTTTGCTGACACACAATTATGAACTAAGAGGTCTTTGATCCATGTCAAGGCATGGTACGTAGGAAACCTCACGAGGTTCAAGCCCACCATCCACCTGGACCAAGGTCCTTCTTCACGTCGGTTCTACGACGCGCCCCTATCCCGCATGAAGTTAAACCGCATCCCAATCCAGCGGTAAGCCTTTGTGACCCTACCATCCAATTGTTCTGACACCCCTTCATGTCAGTATAACACCCCTCTTCCCGAACTATGCGGACTTTGATCCTTGCTAAGGCATGGTACGTAGGAAGCCTCACGAGGTTCAAGCCCACCACCTGGTCGTTTCGACCGCATCCATGCAATTATCCATCATCCACCCTGATTCTTACTCGGGCCGCCACATCCCGATGAGATCATGCCACCCCATTCCCCTCAATAGCATTCAGGAAGCCGCCCATGGGCTGGCCCCGATATCGGCATTCCCTCAAGGGGGATTCCTCAATCTGGTCCACTCCAGCTAGTGTTCTGATCAGGCCGATCCATCTCCGCTGGACGTTAAACTTTCGACATAACCTGTGTTAAACATAAGAAGCTGAGGAAAACCTCAGATACATGCCTATGGCATACAATTCCCCGCGCTCGATGTGGGATTACTCAAGCTTCTGTGGCCTCGAGAAGCCCTATAATATGGGACAAAAGACAGACACGCCAATTCCCCAGCGTTTAGATACATTACTGATGCCTCGACGTGACTACTCCCCCGACTGAAGGTTGCTGCCCTGACCGGACCCTTTGGAATGTCCTGACAGAAGTAGTGTAATTAACCAGCTCCCATGGACACATGGCACTGGGAAGAGTTTCATGAACAACGTATTAAATCTATGAGGGAGACCCGGACTAGGTGACGAGTTCCCAGTAGGAATACACGGAAGGAAGAACCGACATCCCATCATCCCAGTTTCGATCAAGGAGCAGACGTCCTTGAATAAGGAGCGGATGCCGCTCGCCTTTGGAAAGAGGGAATGCGGGGCAACACAAAATCCACGCCTGTCGCGCCAAAGCAGACGGATGCGCGCACCCTAGCGAAAGCGTCAGAAACAATAGCTTTGGTGGTAGCACAAATCTAGAAGAAGTACAAGTCTAGTGTAATACAAGTCTAATGGTAGCTCATGTCTAATGGTAGCACATGTCTAGCGGTAGCACAAGTCTGTTCTAATGGTGGATCATCATAACCAATGATAGATCTATAATTTTTCAATTTTCTATACAAAATTATGTACTATTATAAAACATTAATCTTATTAGAGACATAATAATCATGATTTGTGAGCATTAAAATAAGGAGATTCCAAAAATATTCTCATCAAACACATTTATTTTATAGTAATAAATCACCCTAGAAGCCTTTATCCATTTCATCCATCCATATTGAATCCTTTAATTTTTTTGGATGATATAGTTATCGTTGAAAAATCAAAAGATATTATCAATTTAAAGTTAGATATTTGGAGAGAGAAGTTATAATTGAATGGTTTCCATATTAGTAGAGATAAGACAAAATACACAGTGTTGTTTAAAAAAAGGACTGTTTGGTATGGTTATGGATGTGATATTGGGAGACCATGTCCCCACTACCATCCCCGGGCCTCACACACTCATTATCCATGAACCCATCGAGCTGCCTCACCCTGATCCATTTCACGTCTCGTGCTTGGAATTGAAATGAAAATATAAGGTATGCACACGCACCAAAGTGCACATACAAGGTGTGAGCATAAACTCAGTAGGGTATCACCAAGCAACCCTAATATACACCATCATATGTGTGTGTGTGCATGAGTAAAATAAATAACATAAACATGATTTTCAGGTCATCATGCATTAACAAGGCCACCAAAACACTCGATGAGGTACACATGCCCACTAGGTCATCTGCCCTCCCATCTATACGTCTCAACCAAGAAACAAATGGGGATCAAAACCTTTTCTTACAAGGAATTTTTTTATAGTGTGAAAAACCTTGGTGAGGGTGGGGGATCCCCTAATCCCAAAACTTTCAGTGAATGGCCCCTATAGTCATGCCGTGAATAGTCTACTACTATAGTTTTATAGTAACACATCCATTCTTCCTTCCTACAATGATTTCTCAAACCCCCAGGTTACCATATGTGCCTTGAAACCCATCCAAAAACATTGTTTTAGGACATTAAAACACTTGGTTCCCCACCCATGTCCCAGTTCTCAAAATGAAATATCCACCAAACCAAAATTCAAGTTCTTTCTCAAAACGTAACAACCCAAAAATACACATGGCATTACAAAATCTACATAATAACACTTATAGTCCATGGGAATCCATGGTAACCCTTAAACCTCGCCTCCTGACCTATACCTATCATCAACTCACCGCCAAATAATTGCCTTCTATCTACGAATGCCAAATGTGCTTCTGTTGCATAACTCTAAAAACCAAACCCGGATACATAAACTTTTATTCAAAACTCCTGATATGATCCTTATACCACCTCAACCACATCCTGAAGGACACTCCCAACATGATTCCCCTCTCACAGTATCCAAAATTGAGCAAGATCACTAGTCAGACCTCCTCTGGATGACATTTCCCAAAACACTCAATCGCACCTTCTGACACATCTTAAAAAGAAATACTCACCTAAAACTAGGTGTTTTGACTAACAAACCCCACACATGTGTGTGCAGTGGGTCCCACACATACCTCGATCTATGAAACCAACTTTCATTACTTTCCAATCATTTTCATCCCAATGGTTATCTTCTCAATGTTTTGTCACATGATTCACCAACTGAACCATGCGACGAAACTAGGTTTCACTCTAAAAACACATGCCAAAACAGGTTCACCCCTTGAACCATGCGATGAACCACAATTTCACCCCCAAAACATGCGACAAAACTAGTTCACTATAGAAAAACAATCCTTTTACATATATTATTACATGATTTTAAGCATAATTATCCATCAAATACAAACAAAGGATCATAAAGTCTAGTGTCTTTAGAATATTAGGTACATAAAATTAAAAACATAGAGCTAGAATAAAAAATCTATTTATTAATCTTCCAAAATGAGCTTCTAAATCTCTCTCATTTCCTATATCTACATAGGATAACCTAGGGAATACATAGACAAAAGGGATGAGCTAAAAAGCCTAGTAAGAGAATAAACATTGGAATGCATCATAGAACATGAGTTACAAAGGAATAAAATGATAAAATAAAAGGAATGAATCATGGATAAACATATTGAATCATGATATATAGAACATAGAATCATATGATCATGGAAATATTAGAATGTGGTAGCAACATATAACATGACATAAACATGAGTCAAAGCTAACTACTATGACTATATCACATGGTGGACGGTGTCCCATAATAGATTATATTTAATCTCTAATCCCATTCATAACATCTCATGAGACTAAAACATAACCCAATGAATTGGAGAACTATATGGGTGAAACAATAATAACATGTTCATGTATATGTGTTCCACATAAAGAATCAAACATAAGGAATAAACATAAGGGTTACCCATGGAAAGAAATGGGTATCGTAATCATGTCATAAGGCATAACCAAAAGGTGTATAAGAATGTTATCCATGAAATAAGGGATTTAAATCATACTTGGAAATTCATAAAGGAAATATAATTAAATATCATGATAAATTATGTCCAATTAAATCAAAAACATATAAAAATAGTGGTTAATTAACCTTGTAAATGTGCCACTTAAGTGGGGTTTTAATAGAAGAGGTAAAGAGTCTTTAAAAGGGGTAAGAGAATAATAATTTAAATAAAATTAGAAGTGAACTAAAATGGTTTTCCAAATAAGGAGTTTTTTTATAAATCATTTAATTTTTAAAACATTTCATTGAATGGTACTTTAAAAGAGACAAAGAAAATAAAGAAGTTCCTTTTATTCAACTTTTCGAAAGGAATTAATAATGGAACCTTTAATACATGTATAAACCTATAAAATAAAGATTAAATAAACATGTTATATATATGTGATACATATATAAATAATATATAAGAATTATATAAGAATAATGAAGTGATAAATTGAGGTAGATAGAGAGAGAGCATAACTTAAAGGAAATATAGAGGTTCAGAAAGATCCCTTACCTTATGTCTGAATGCATTATGCACTTGAACTTAATGTCCCCTATAATAAAATTATATTAATTAATTAATTAATTAAGATACTATTATATGTTTATTTGATTTATTATAATTTTATTAAGTTTATTTATGGTCATTTTGATGAGTTATAATGTTCAATTTCATCATTCCAGGAGCATTCATTTTCATGGTTTTATGGTCAGTTTAGTTGTATATAATTATGGAATTCCTTGTAAAATGGAAATAATTATACAAAATTAAAATTATATGGTATTAATGAAATTTAAAATTTTTAAATGTCCCTATATATCATTTTTTTCTGGTATGAGGATGATTCATTTGATACAACTTTAATGATAATTGTTCAATTTATTTTGGCGGTTTTTCGATCATCATGAACTAGTTTTATTTTATTTAATATTATGTATATATGTTAGTTATACAACATGAATCAAGTTATAATATAAATATTAAAATATTTTTTAACCATAATAATGGTTTTATGACCAGCTTTGAAGGCGGTAATGGAAAATAAAAACTCATCATCCACGAAGGCGGTGAACTGACATATCGCAGACGATGTTTTCATTTTTTAAGATAAAAGGAGAAGAGAAGATATTTGATGATAGATATTACATTAAAAAAATAAAATCATAGTATATATATTATATTTTAGTTATCATTCCACTATGGATATGGTAGGTGAGGAGAAGATAAGAAAAGAAAAAAAATTAAAAGAGAAGGATTGAGGATTTTACCTCTTCAATGTCGTCTCCTTCAAAACCTTCTTAAGGCACTTGGGTTTGATATTTAATTGATACCAGAAGATATTTGATATGGGGAAGAGTCTTTGGAAGGTAATTTTCCAGAATATTCATATTCTAAAAGTCTTAGAAGGTGTGAGGATAAGGGGTGGTATTTATAGGGGAGGAAAGGCGTGTTTTTGATTATTATGTCCATTGCTTTATTATTTTGGATCAAGACTATCAATAGTTTTGATTATTATGAATAAATATGGTAAATAGTTCAATATATTTAAAAAAATGGTTCTTAAATCATTATTACATCATCTATGACTAAAAAATTCATGTATTTAGCTTATAATGTTAAATACTGAAAATTAATGTATTTCACTATTCACCAAAAATTCAACTCTTTTAGAAAAATATCAAAAAATCACCCTAAATTTTTTTTTATGTTTATATTTCAAAAATGGAATCCATTTTTTTAAAATAAATTTATAAATATGATAAATTTAATTTTTAAATAAAATCACTATTTATTCGAAAAAAAACAATTTTAATGTTATAATCAATTTTATGACCCTTTGAAAAATTAATTATGGTATCATAAAATTATATTATAATTATAATAAAACATATTATTAATTTATGAATCTATTTTATGAAAATAAATTTTCTTTTAAATAATTATATTAATTATAAAACTATAAGTAAAGATTTACATTTTACAAAAATACCAACACTCAATTTATCATTTCTAAAATATTTATTTACTTATACCATGATATAAATATATCATATTTTCATTTATAAGATAAATAAATTTTATTTATACTTTCACAGGTTAGGTTACTATTCTAACGACCAGATTTCTATTCCTATCAGTCAAATTACTATTCCAACGGTCAAGTTACTATTACAATGGTATAGGTTCCTTAATTTCTATAAATACCTCTTATTTAATTCATTATTCATTAAGTTATATTTTCTATTAATGTTATATATATAATTTCATCTTCAAAATGAATATTTTATTATTAACATTATGTTTTATTTCTACAACTTTGTTGGTGAGTGCAGTTATTCTAGTGGATCAAGCAGATCTAAATTTCCCATTCTTATTATCTTAGTTTCTATTATTTATCCTGCTGTAGTATTTGAAATTCTTATTGGTTTATTTTATAACTAATATATCATTCCTAATTTATAAGAATAATGTTTTTATTGAGTTCTCTATGTGATTTGTGTGTTTTATGACATAAGAAAGGAAATTCCATTGATAAAATTCTGGGTCGTTACATTATTCCCCACTTATGAAATTTCACCCTCAAAATTTTATTTTACATAATAAGGTGAAAATAGGTGAGGGTATTTTTCCTTCATTACTTCCTCTAGTTTCCATGTTTCCTTTTCATACTTATGGTTTCTGTATAGAACTTTTACTAGGTGAGTGGTCTTATTATGTAGAATCTTGTCTCTATGGTCCAAAATCTTCACAAGATGATCCTTATAAGAGATATAGTTTTCCACCCGTACCACCTCTGAGTTCAGTACATGTGAGGGATCTGATATGTACTTCCTTAGGAGGGATATGTGGAATACATCATGTACTTGAGACATGGTTGCTGAAAGTGATATTCGATAGGCCAAAACTCTGCCTCGATCACTAATCTTGAAGGGGACAATATACCTGGGACCTAACTTTCCTTTCTTCCCAAATATCATGACTCTCTTCCATTGAGATATGCAGAGGAATACCTTATCACCAACCTCATATTATATCTCCCATCGACGATTATCTGCATAGTTATTTTACTAAATTTGGGAATCCCAGATATGTTGTTGGATGGTCTCTACCTTTTCTACCATTTACTCAACCATTTTAGGTCCCAAAAGCTTATGTTCACCAACATCATCCCAACATGTAAGTCTTCTACATCTTTTCCCATAAAGGTCTTCATATGGATCCATTTTAATGCTTGATTAGAAACTATTATTGTAATAGAACTCAACCAGTGGAATATATTTATCCCATACTCTTTTGGCATCCATTAATCATGATCTCAGCATGTCTTCCAATGTATAAATAGCCCGCTCAGATTGGATATCACTTTGTAGGTGATAATACATACTGAAGTCCAACTCAGTATTTAGAAAATGTTGGAGACTTTTCTAGAACTTGGAGGTAAATCTATGATCACGATCAGATATAATTGATAATGGTACTCCATATAGCCTCACTAATTCTCTAATGTATATCCATTCAAGTTGGTCAAGTGAGAAGTCCTCTCGAATCATAATAAAGTGAGAAGTCTTTGTAAGATGATCCCCAATGACCCATATAACATAATTTCCTCTAGATTTCTCCAGAATCCCAATGACAAAGTCTATAGTGATGATTTCCCATTTCCATGTTGGTATGGGTAATGGTTTCATCATCCCCTTATAATTTTACCTTCCATCCTTCACTTTATGACATACTAAGCAATTTTATGTATATTCAGCAATATCCTTCATATTATCCCACCAATAGTGCTCTTGGAGATCTCGATACATCTTTGTGCTCCTTGGGTGAATAAAGAAGGTTGAATTATGTGAATTATTCATAATCTCTTTTTTTATCTCCATATTGGATGATAGACATAGTCATAACCCAAATTTTACAACCCCTTTCTCGTAAATTTTGAACTCTAAGGATTTCCCCTTTCTTATAGCTTCCACCTTATTTTGAATTTCCACATCATCTTTTTAAGAATCATTCATCTTCTTTAAAAGGGATGGTTAAGAAATCATTTGTTAAAGGAATGATAATTAACCTTTATTTATGATTCCCATATCCATCCTTTGAAAGTATAAGAAGATTTTATCCTTTACAATTCTCATCATTAATAATGTTATATGATCCCTTTTACTTAGAGCATCTTCCACTTTATTTTCTTTACCAGGATGATAGTGGATTGAGAAGTCATAATCATTGATGATTTATACCCATCTTTACTAGTTCATATTAATCCCCTTCTTTGTGAAAATATATTTTAGGCTCTTATGATCAGTATATATCTCACAATTCTCCCCATAGATATAATTCCACCAAATTTTCAACATGAAGATCATAGCTTCCAACTCCATATCATGTGTGGGATAGTTTTTCTCATGAAATTTCAACTGCTTGAGGCATAAGATATCACTTTATCATTTTTCATCAGTAAACATCCTAATCCCTTCTTTGATTTATTTTTATATCACAAAGAGTTCCCCACTTGTCGACAGTGGAACTACTAGCGTAGTGATAAGACTATTTTTCAACTCTTTAAAGTAGTATTCACATTCATTGGTTCATAAAAACTTACTCCCTTCCAAGCCAGCTTGGTTAGTGGGTTTGAAAATCACAATAAGTTCCTCACAAATCATCGATAATACCTAGCTAGTCTAATAAAACTATAGATCTCTATTACAAATTCTAGTATGGTCCACTCCTCAATTACCTTTATTTTAAAAGGGCCCATAGATAATCCTTTTTTGGTGATAACATGCCCCAATAATGATACTTCCTCCTTCAAAAACTCACATTTATTGTAATTTTAATATATTTTCTCCCTTTATAATGTCTTTATCATAGTATTCAAATGCTCATTGTATTCCTACTTACTCCTGGAGTATATCCGAATATCATCTATAAAGACTACCAAAAATTTGTTGAGGTAATATCTAAAGACTATTCATTATGTACATGAAATTTTTTGGATCATTAGTGAGTCCAAATGGTATCACTATGAACTCATAGTGTCCATACATCATTTGAAAGGAAGTCTTGGGAATATCTTCCTTCCTCACCTTTAATTGGTGATATCCATACCGATGGTCCACCTTAGAGAAATACTTAGACCCACATTGTTGACTGAAAAATTCTTTTATACATGGTAGGGGATACTTGTTCTTTATAATGATTTTGTTAAGCTTATGATAATCAATGCATATGAACATTGATCCATCCTTCTTATTTACGAATAGTATTGGTTCATCCCATAGTGAATCACTCAGGTATATAAAACCCTTGTCCAAATTTTGTTGTAACTACTTCTTCAGTTATTAAAAATCAATGGTGTCCCTTCTATAATTTATATATGATATGGGAAAATATATTGGAGTAAGATAAATTGAGAACTCAGCCTCTTGGTTAGGAGGAAGATTAACTAATTCTTTATAAAACACATCAGTGTAGTCCCTCACAATGGTCATGTCTTCAAGAATGATCCTCTCCTTTTTATCAATCATTTGAGCTAGATATGATTTCTCATAAGGCAATAATATCCATAATTTATAAGATGATTCAGAAATAGATTCATCCTCCTCCTTACACTTGTACAAAATTATAGGATACATTGGGACTTGAAGAGTGATCTCCCTTTCTTGACAGTTGATGTTGGATTTATATAAATTTAGCTGATCCATGCCCAATATAGCATCAAACTCCACCAAAGGAAGTAAGAAAAATTTTTATAAGAGGTTTATTTCGCATACATTAACCAGGGAGGAGTTATATACTTTAGATTTAATAATTTTTCCATTCGTTGTTCTCACAGATAACTCAACCTTCATATTTTGAGGTGGCGTTTGAATAAATATACTAATATTGTAAGATATGGAAGAATCCATAGAACCAAAATCAAATAGTATGTTCTCTATTCTTGAATTAATAACTAGAATACCCATCACCACATCATTTCCAGGCTCCACCTTAGTAGTAGTGATAACATATGACCTTATTTATTTCCTTGAAGGTTGTTGTTGTTGATTTCCTCCAACAACCCTTGGCTTAGGGAATTGTATCATATAATTCCCATGTTACTTGTAGTTAAAACACCGCACTATAGGCTGAGTGTTGATCCAAACATTCCTTTATTCTTCTGCATTAGTGGGATTATTCAAATCCCATCGATAATAATTATCCTGATCCCCCTCTCTTCCAAATTTGAAGCATCTCCTAATTCCCTTTAGATAATTCCTGAGACGATTCTTCCCAAAATTTTGACATGTGGGATGCTAGGTTTTCTTTCCTTTATGGGATTTATCTATTGATCCTCCCATATTAAACTCAATTCCCCCTTTTTATCTCTGAGCCCATGAGACCACTGAGAGTCTCCTATATCCATTTCAATCTTAAGGGCACAACGGAAAATATCCTCATAACTGTCAAAGTATATAATCATAAAAATGTTTTTTATACTTGACTTCAATCCACTAAATAAGCGATCTACCTTGCTTTTGGTGTTCATAAAAAAGTCGGAGGCATATCATGAAATCCTTGTAAAGTTTTCCTTGTACGCCTGATAGATTTATCTTCCTTTTTCTTTTGTCCAAGGAAATATCTCTCTATCTTAAGATGAAGAGTTTGAGGTAAATATTTATTGAAAAATATTTTCTTGAATCCTTCCCAATCCATAGAATCAATTTCCTCCTTATACTTGTGTTTTTGATCAGTGTCTACCACTGATCAACTTCCCCATCAAAACAATAGGTTTTCATTACAACATTATATTCTTATGAGCATTGAAAGATGGAGAATATATTCTAAATGAAGTTAATCGATTGTTCCACTATGAGGGGATTGAAAGAACCACTAAAGATAGGAGGCCTTTATCACATAAAATATTTTATTGAAACTTTCTCTTTCTTAGTATAAGTGGGGAATTCCATAAGATTCAAGTTATTATTCATAACTTGTGGTAGTTGAGCCAATACTACAATGAAGTTTTGGGCCCCCATTCCCATTAGGTTTTTAATCTCATTAGGGAAATAGTCACATTGCCTATCACATTTATTATTGGTAAGGGTTCTCCTATTTCCCACCATTAACTAAATAAAGAGGAAAAAAACAATTAGGGTGCTTATACTTATATAATGAGCATATAAAAAGTCAACTATAAACTCAAAGGAAGTAACTTATAAATGAAAATTATATCTTAACATATGATTCCCTATGTTTCGAAATATGTTTTTCATGGAGATATAATTATCTCTATATTTCTTACTAAAAATTTCTAGCCCTAATCCCCCAAAATAACTATACCATGCTCTGATACCAACTATAGAGACTCAAGCATTTTACACATATTATTACATTATTTTAAGCATCATTATCCATCAAATACAAACCAAGGATCATAAAGACTAGTGTATTTAACATATTTGTCACATTAAATTAAAAAAATGGAACTAGAATAAAACATCTCTCTATTAATATCCCATAATGAGCTCCTAAATTCCTTTGAGATTCTACATCAGTATAGGATAACCTATGGAATACATAGACAAAAGAGAATATCTAAAAAACCCAGTAAGGGAATAAACATGGGAATAAATCACATCACATGAGTTATAAAGGAATAAAATGATAACATAAAAGGTATGGCTCATGAATAAATATATGGAATCATAAAATATTTTTTTTTAAAGAATATGTTTCTCTAACATATCTTAATGTTATTCATTTTGATGATTAAAAAAATCCCTACTTTTATACTGACAAGTTTATCTTAATTGTTTCAAATTATATTTATCTTATGATATGTATACAAGTATTTATTTTATGATATGAATGTGCTTTATCTTATGATAATTGAAGAATTTAGTAGCTCAGAATCAGAAAGTATCATGTAAGACTTTATCTTATGAAGTTTGACTAAGTTTCTCAAGACAGATGATCTAGTCAGAATGAGATTACAAAAGGAATTTATCTTCTAAAAATAATTTTTGAATCCAGAAGAAGTTGAAGAAGAAAAATGTTATAGTAACACTTTATCTTATGTTTGAGATTTATTTTATGCTACATTGAAGTCAGTTTATCTTATGAGGATGAGATGCCTTATCTTATAAAAGTTATCTTACAATGAACGGTGATTTAAGTCAATATCCTAAGAAGATATGGTAATACAGAATTTCATGATTACTTTTATAATATATTGATAATCCATTTCATACCTTTAGAGCACATCAAAATAAGATAATAAATTTAAGGAAAGATCGGTCTGCACAAGACTTACCATGAATAAGAATATTCAAAGAATGAGAAGATCTCTAACATCGCGATCATAAAAAAATTATATATTTAGAAAGTGTGGATGCATACTTTTATTAAACCATATTATCAGGATAGATGCATGGTTCATTCGACCTTTAGAATTATCTCATGCTCAAATAAGATATTAAAGGATTAGTTACTCTCAGAAAAAGAGAGTATGGAAGTGAAATCGATTGAATCCTAACAAAAAGAGAAGCACTAGAGACCTATACATAGGGTAAATCAAATTGTTCATGCTATTATTATTATTTATATCTATTTCACTAAAGATCATCCTAATTTTCTCCTTGAATTATATTATTATCTCAAGATGAATCTTTATCAACTGTTAGTTACTGCTTGTAATTGTGCATTGCAAACGTTTCACTAAAATTTTCTATTTATTTTATTGTGTTCACACTCAGTGTAAGAGTGTGGTTAAGACTGTGGATAGTTCTTATAAAGGGATATATTGGTTGAAATATTTTGGACCTTTTTAATAAGTTATATATTCTTGTACTTAGTTGGGATCCCCTGGTAAAAGGGTTGTTATAGTTAAAATCACCAAGCTCAAAGAGCAGAGTGTTGGTGGAGTGGACTAGGGGATTTCTATTCCCCGAACCACTATAAATATCTATGTTCAATTTCATTTCCAACTATTTATATATTTTTTTTCATATATTCTGAATGAAATAATTGAAATCACTTACCTTGAAGAGGGTGGTATAATATTCAAGAGTTTTTTTAAATAACTCAATTCACCCCCCTCTTGAGTTACTCAATCAGTCATTATATGGGACAATAATTGGTATCAGAGAAACTAAATCTAGAGTACAAAAATATCAAAGGTTAAAGTCCAAATATATATCTTCAAATGGATGATATGGATGATAACTGAGAAGGTATGTCAATGGTTAGAGCTTCATACTTCAATGATGAAAACTATAGTTGTTGGAAAGATCGTATGACTATCTATATAAAAAATCTTAGTCTGAAATTCTACTTCAAAGCAGTTAAGCCCTATGAAATTCCTAAGATAGAACCTAAAACTTGGGATGATGTAGATGAAGAAAATTACGATTTAAACTGAAAATCTATGAATGTTATCATTTTTGGGTTATGACTATAGGAGTTCAATGGAATCTCTTAATACTAGAAAACACATGAAATGTGGACCACTATATTAGTAGCATATGAAGGCACCTAAAATGAGGAATCTCTTAGATATGATACAACTAAGATTAAATTCAACAAATTAAAAATGGATGAAGTAGAGATCATCACTCAACTAAATGGAAGACTCACTGATATTGTGAGCAACATTGCTGCTCAAGAAAGAACTATCAAAAATCCTGAAAAAGTATTGAAAGTTATCAGAGTATTACTACTTAAGTGGAGTAGAATCTCAACCACTATTAGACAATCTATAAAAGTAAAAAATTTCAAGATAAGAGATCTCATCATAACTCTTATGATGTATGAAGCTGAAATGGAAACTGTAAGTGAAGAGAATAGAATTATCAAGAAGGAAAATGTTGCCTTGAAAGTCTCTAATTTTAAAGATTTCAGAAAAATAAAAAATATACAAATCTCTAAAGCATATGAATAAGAAGGATTATCAAGAAAATATGAATCAAATGATGGCCTCAATCAATCTTCTTGAAAATTTAAAAATTTATATAATAATAGGTGAGGTTTTATAAGATCCTTCAACAAGAAAAAAAACATTGTGATAACTCTAAAGAGTTGAGATGATATGAATGCAAAAAGTCGGGACACATCAAACCTGACTGTCTGAAAATTAAAGACAATAAGAAGAAAGAAAATAAATACTTCAAAAAGACTAGATATAGGAAGTCTAATAAATCTATAAAAGACACCTAGAGTTCTTTTTAAGATTCTAGTGAATGCACAACATCAAAATCAGAATCTAAATCTGAAAATCAAAAGACCAACATATTCTTTATGGAACAATCAAATAAGGTAAATTCTTATTATTCTTTTGAGCATGAACGTGAATCAAAAAACGAAAATTGCTCATATAAATAATTAAATGAGTACTTAAACATGTTTTAAATCAAGTATGAAAGTTTGAAAAGGATAAATAAAACCCTTATAAATTCTTATAATAAAATTTTAAGTGAAGAAGAGAATCTGGACAATTAGATTTTAAACTTAAAAAGTCAGTTGGAAAAATCTATTGTCTCAAATATTGAGAAAGTCAAAACAATTTAAAACCTACAGAAGGAGGTTAAAATTTTCAAAGATGTTGTAAGTGTATTTATAATAGGATAAGATTATTTAAACAAAATTCTTGGTCAAAATAAACTTAGTAAAGAAAAATTTGTAATTGAAATCCAAGGTGAAAGGAAAAAAATTTATAGAAAAACTTTTGTGCCATACTCCAAAAATAGATACCTTCCTAAAGCTACTTGTTTTCATTGTGGTGAAATAGGTCATTTTTACAATATTTGTGATTTAAAAAATCCTCAAGTTTTTGGAATCAAAAGTGTTTTTCTTTCAATTTTTTTTTAAAACAAAATACAAAGTTTTCTAGAAAATAGAAGCAATTTTGGATGCCTAGATCTCTTATAGCTAACATTTTCAGACCCAAAAGAATTTGGGTACCAAAGAATCATGTTGTTTGATTTGTCATCATAGGGAACTAGCCATATGAATAGTAATAAAAATGGTTTTTAGATAGTGGTTTTTCAATTCATATGAGTGGAGACTACTATGACTTTCATTCTCTATCCAAATTAGATGGAGGATATGTCATGTTTGGTGATAATGAAAAAGGAAAGATAGTTGGCATTGGATTAGTTGTAAATTCTTAGTCTATTATCATTTTTGACACTCCTTTCTGTCAAAGAGTCCAATGAATGGAAAAGAGGAATACCTTAAGCACAAAGAGGGCCACCCTTTGAAGAACATCAAAAAAAAATTGATGAAGGCATGGACTAGGATCCCATTTGGAGTGAGGGGCGCAAGCTACTTGCGCGCTGGGCAAGTCACTTGCACGCCCCCTTGGGTCACGCATCTCACTTGCGCGCCCCCTTGGGTCGCGCATCTCACTTGCACACCCTATTTGTTTTTTCACCCAAGGTGCAAGGTGGCCTATAAATAGACCATGTGGGCCCCCCATTTGGAGGATAGATTTTTTCAAAACTCAAATTCAAGCTCTGGTTGTCCAAGTATTCAACTCAACTCTTCCGAAAGCTTCTAAGATAAATTTTTACCTAGAATTGAAGAATTAAAGGAGTAGGATAAGGCCAAAGTGTTTAGAATTCTTCAACACTTGTGCACCTAAGTGTCCAGACCTCCTTAAAATTGGAAACACTTGCATGCCGCCCTACCCTTTCAATGAAACTTGCGCGCCACCCTTTTGGAAACATCTTAGGATAATACTAAAGGCTTGAGTTAAGTCTCCCCCAAGTATTACCCTAAAGATTCTTCATCGATCAGGTGAACCCATGCCGCGCAAGTACACTTGTGAGACCAAGACTTGCACGCCAACTTCATTTGTGTGCCTCTCTCCCGTTAACCTCTCCTCTTCATGTTATTATCCCTCAAACACCTTTTCAAAGCCATTTATGGCATGGTTCCTTTGTTGGATTCCTTATATGAAAGGAATTCTGTGAGAACATCTCCCAAAACCTCATGACTTACAAAATTTATGTCACTACAATTATAGGTTTCTCCATATAACCTCATCCTTTAAGATGAGAAGATATTTTGATTTAGGGAATCCTCCTCAGGAGTAGGCCCCAAGTTCCTTTAATCTGGGCCTCTTTCTCAAGAGTAATCCCTAGTCATAATTTCTTTTAATTTGGGCCTCCTTCTCAGGAGTAAGTCCCAAGTTATAAGTCCCCTTTAATTTGGGAATCCTCCTTAGGAGTAAGCCCCGAGATAAAACTCCAAATCTCCATAAAGTAAAAATACCTTCATGGACCCTATTCCTGAGCTTCTTTCCTGAAGTAAGTCCTGGTCTTCATCTACTTGGGAAGTCATACATACGTAAGCCCCACATCATTTCTTGTGACTTCATCTTTCTTGGCACAATCGTCAGGTTTATTGATACCTCTTGTTTCTCACACCGAGGATGACTCACGTAAGATTAGAGTGTAAAAGTAATCACAAAATCTCTTTTTGGGCCATTAACCATGCATAAGCCCCATATTTCTTCACCCAAACTACATGGACATTGATCTCTGCCTTAAAAGTAGAGTACGTAGGAAGCCTTTATAAGGTTTAAGAAAATCTTTCATTAATTCTTTTCTGTCCCATATGACATTAAACTATATCCTTTTTATCGAATTACGTGGGTTCTGATTCCTTTTTAATGAGGATACGCAGGTAGCTCATCTGCAGGTACGATCCTAACTCTGAAATAATCCCTGTCTTTCTGAATGAAAATAAACTTCAAGTGACCCACCGAGTTGCTTTAAAACCAGTATGGTCATCATAATGACCAAGATATTTCTATATAATGTATTGAAGGATACCATTGACTAAGAATATATAATACATATGGATGATTCTCCATCAATGAAGAACCTAAAATACATATAAAAGATTCTCTAAATCCTATAAATATCAATCATCAATTTCCAAATCTAAAGGAAAACTCATTTTAATGCTTGGTGAATTAATAAGGATTCATGAACATAACTTAAATCTATAAGAGAGTCCCGGAGTAGGAAATAATTACCCCCAAAAAGGTGTGATGAGCCTGACCTCCCATCCTCTTGACCAATGAAAATTCTTAAGCCTCATCGGTCCACAACTAATGAGCACCTACCTTTGGAAAGTAGTTCCAAATGGACATAGAATCATTGGGTGTTTCTGGTTCTACAAATAAACCCTTTAGAAACTGATTGGAAAGTTTGAACCTTAAACAAATAAGGTCATACCAATTTCTAGATGAAAAAAATGGTGAACCCGACGTGAATCCTTAACCAAGTTAAATGATGTTTTACTTATTTGTTAGGCCCCTATTAAAATCAATATGAGGGCCAAAAAAGCAATAAATAACATATGTGCTTATCCAAAAGATGTATTTTGGCCAGACTTATCTTGATTATGTCTGCTATATCAAACATGAATTCTTTTCCAAGATATCTCTGCTACACAAAATGGATTCTTTAAGGTTCAGACCTATGAATGCCTCAGCCGCTACTCCTGCTGGATCCTCATCCGCTTTGAGGACGAAATCACCTACTCAGTATCTTTAAACCTGGGTCTCAAATGCATTGGTGAGGGAATACCGTCAACATGGTACCATCCCGACTCTGGAGGCCGCTCGACAAGCCCTCCAAGTTAACAACTCACCCTGGTTGTTCGGATAGCGATGACCAGTGGTCAAGAAGCAGGTGGTTCCAACCACCGTCTCTAACCATTTCGGGTCTTTATCCCTGGAACACAACAACCAATCCCTCCCATATTACAAGGAGGTGAATCAAGAGGTCACTCAAGTCCTCAATTCAAGAAGACATGAGTCCTTCCTGAGGACTCCCACCAACAATCACTGCCAGTCTCATGCGGTAGTGCACCCTCAACATGATGAGGGTATCGCCTCTAGGTGTTTGGATCAGGTTCCTCAGACCCAACCACACAAGAAAAACTATCAGAGGTGAAATTCGGCCAACAGGGAGCATGTTTTTACCTTTTCCCCCTTTGGAGAAGTCCATCAACCTAACTTGATGGCAAACAATGAGCGGGCATATACACCTGTTCATCCTAATTTCACTGCCCAATAGACTCGTCTACCAGTAACACACCAATACTGCAGGCAATTCCGGCAGATTACTATAGGTAGGCACATACACCTATTTATAAATCATCATCCAGTCAGTAGGCTTGTCTGAATGCATCCAAATAATCCCACCAACCAAATGTGGTGACCACCTGTAAATAGGCACATACACCTGCTTACACTCATCAATTCTGCCAGTAGTCTCATTTACCAGTATTGAAGGAAGTTCATCAATCATATTTGGTGTAGAAAAATCAGCAGGCACATACACATGAAATTCATCAAGCTAACCAAACGTCTCATTTGGTAGCACCCGAAGATGTCAATTAGAAAGCTCCAATGAAAAACAGGAGGTAGACACAACTTTCTGCCCCCACACATGAGTATTGTCAGAATTCACTGATAGAAAAAGGAGGACAGGAGAAAGAACACACACCTACTCCAAACATAGAATGGACGTATATTCCTGTTCTGGCAGCTGAAGTCACCAAGAACATTATGACAATGGTGAAAGAGCAGAAGCGAATCCTTGCCCATATTCTGGATACCTGTCAGAATATTATAACAACTTCAGCGAAATTAAAGGGAAAGAAACATAAATATATCCTTATCATTGGAGTGACTCATAAACATGTCACCCCAGATCAGATACACACCTTTGTTCTAGTCTAGGAGGGTCGTGGGGCATACTCCCCCATGTCATACAGACAATCAAGTCGGGCACAGACACCCGATTTAAATGGAGATAGTCAACCTAACCTGACCATTTCTCCTGAGAAAGCACATACACCTTCCCATAATAACCACTTTTGTTAACAAGTGGTTTCCAAAGTGAGTAAGAAGGCATCCAGGAAAAAGACCCATCCAACATAATTAAAAAATCAAGAGACAATCTGCAATAAAGCCTTGCTCAATGCTGGAGTTCTTGAAGCCCTCATACAATTATCTATTGCAACTCAAGATTCTACTCTCTCATTTCCAAATTCTAGAAATAACAACAATAATTCTGAAGGTCTTCATTAGACACTTTCTCATGAAGGCTTGCTTCATGACAATTTGGTCAATCCTGAAGCATCATCTTCAGATGAGAGCCACGATAACCCTCTACGTGGCCAGAAGACCAAGGAGCAAAAGGTTTCATCTTTTTCTGTAACCCACCATGGTGGTCCTCCCCATGATGATGAATTTACCTGTGAAAGTCCTCTATACAGTAGTAATTCACATTGCCTGAAAAATTCTTCAATGGACAATGCAGTAACAAGAAATCCCTCTTAACTTGAGGCACTTGAAAATGCAAAGTCAGTCATGTCTGATGCCTTACCTCTAGCAGGTGAAATAATTTCTCAATCAAAAGATATCCCAGAGTTTAGGACATTCTCCGAACCACCCATGGGTCATTCATCTTCTAATTTGACAAATGAATTCTCTACCAATCTTGTTGAATCTGATGAAGTAACAAAGAAGCACCATCTTTGGTCCAATTAGGTAGAAGAATCTTCATCAAATGACAAAGAGTAAGTGTTGAATATGAGAAAACAATTGGCAAAAGGTGAAATACCAGTCATGTTTTGGACTTTGGATGACTCTTAGTATGATATTCCAGAAACGTTGACAGAAGATTGTATTCATGATATTCATCTCAACATATGGAAAACTCTTTGTCACTTAAAAGAGAAAATATTACCTTATGATGAATATAAAAATCATGTTAAGGTAATAGAAGGGTTGCAATGCCAAATTTACTTGGCATCTCTCTCAGTTTCCCGACATCCAAAGGTTGAAAAGAAGTAGAGAGCCCTTCAGCGTACATGCCTTGGAGCATTAAAAAGGTTGCGCTAGTTAATTACCAATTCCCCATCTGGTATTCATATCAGGGGATGAGGTGTTCATGGAGAATTGCATTTCACTATGCTCTCCAGTCAACATAGCCCACCAAAAGTGGTCTCATGCAAGGTTATTACCCATATCTAGTCACAAATAACTAGTTTTGTGTGTAATCAAAGGCTTTCTCAAGAACAATCCTCAACTAGTTCTTCCCAAAGTCAAGAATATAAAGAAAAAGTTGTCAAATTACTCTTGCATAAAGCAAATAAAAATATTGAACAGGATTATCATTTAGAGCATGCGCATCATCAAGTGACAAAGGTGTCAGAAATAATCCAACGGTCATCTGGGCCAGGTGATTTGAGTAGATGTTGGATGATGCATCCGGCTAATTTCCAGAATAAAATCCACAGAATCAAGAGAGATTTTAAGAAAGTTTCAGATGTAGTAGCTCAAGAGCCACCTCAGCTTTCTAGGCCGGGGAATCTTTTAATCCAACCCTCGGGATCAACAGACAGGATTTGAGGAGTTGAGTAGGAAAAATAGGAACAACCCCAGTCCACTGGACTGGGGACCTTTTCAAATTCTCAATCTCTTCCTCAGTGAAAGTCAGTCTTCTCTCGATTAGGGAAGAATCCACAAGAGGAACGCAGAGCCAAATTATCAGGAAATTCCCTCCAAATTACGATTCATCAAGAAGTTCCTGAGGGATCAACCAAACAAAAGGAAATGTCTCATAAAGGACATGGAAGAAGACAGTATCACAAAAATTATAACAGAAGGGCTGCAATGCATTATGCATTGATAAATGTCATCATTTCCATTGTCACTGATCCCCCAGAACATGAGGCTCACTCAGAGGAATCAGATGAAGAAGTTCCTATTCAAGAGGCTGTGTACACAGAAAAAAATGAAGGAGGTGTGCGTACTAGAAGCCAGAGGGTTACCCAGAGGCAAGACATTCTTTTGGGTAATACCCTTCCATACTCTAGAAAGGAACATTCCAAGTAAAAGGGTAAAAGTCAGGTTATATCCCACCCTCCCTATGGATAAGGCCAATAAATCTCATTAGAGGAAAGGTTTGCACAACAAGAAGAAGAAATGAAGGAGTTAAGGAGGTTAAATATAGAAATACTTCAAGGTAGTATTCTTCCTAAGCATGATGGAGTTAATCAATCAAGGGAACTTGTTGCAACTATTGGGATGGATCAAGAATATCCCCCTTTACAAGTACACCCTCACAAGTCCAATCCTATGGGTCATACGCGGAAGTAACCGACAATACTACCATCATTGGCAGTATCGGTCGCCACACCCGTCCAAAATCTAGTTATTGCACCTGCTCAGGTCCAAGATCAACTAGATATTTCTCAAGAATTAATGACTACCATTGAGTCATTAACAGCTCAGTTGGAAGCTATAGAAGGACGATGTGCATCAGTTTAACTAGAAAATAGAGCTTACCCTGAATAGGTGTATGTAATTCCTCCCCCATCAAATTTTGCAAATACCTCATTCCTAATTTTTAATGGTTTGAGAGATCCAGGACAACACTTAACACATTTTGTTTCTCGTTGTGATCCTATGATGGGAACTCCTCAACAACAAGAAGCAGTTAAGCTCAGGTGTTTTGTGCAGTTATTACAAGGACCTTCTTTTGTCTGGTATAGAAGTTTGCAATCTCAGTCAATTACTAGGTGGGAAGATCTCCGTCAAAAATTACTTCTTCAATTTAGCTCAACATTACCAAAGACGATAGTTTTTGATCTTACCAATTGTAAAAAAAGGGAAAATGAAAGAGTTTTGGATTTCATTACTCACTGGAAGGGATTAACATATTCCTTAAGTTTAGCACTCCCTCAAGAAGAGTTACTGCCAATCTGTGTGGAAAATCCACGTGATGAATTACGCACACCATTGATCCCTGTGAAATACACAGTAGGGTTTCAAGACCTTACTTTAATCGCTCAGAAGATTGAAGACTCTCTTATAGAGACTAGGGATAAAAATCGTGTAATTCCATCAGCTCCGGGAAGGAGAATAGGGAAAGCAGATACTGCTACAGTTACACTTAAACAAGCACCTGTACCTGCTTCCACTTCAAAACCTTCATCATATCAAAGGTCTCCACCTCCTGAGCATCAACAAAAATGTCCTCCTCATCAATATGATCAAAGAGATCAAAGGCGGAAATAGTTTGAGGATTTGAAGAACAAAGTTTATTATTTCCAGAATGAACAAGTTCCTGGTTACTTCATCTCGAATTTAGAAAACAATATGGTTCAGTTACCAAGGCCTAAAATGCCGAACAATGAAGGAGATGAAGACCTCCCCAATTATTTCCCATTTCATCAGATGTTGGGACATCCCATTCAGGAGTGTTTTGTCTTCAAATACCTCCTTCAAAAGATGGTGGACTCTGGACAAGTAAAACTGAAAGGTTCTTCAGCCCATGTAGCATGTGTTACTGCTACTGATCTAGAGGAAGAAGGTGAGTGGCACGAAGTCAAAAGTAAAAATGCATAGAAATATGATGATCGGATGGTTAGGAAAATGATCAACCGAACTCATGCCATTTTATGAACACAATTGAATAATCTAATTGTGTCTTCTGCTATTTCTGCCACAGCAAAACCCCCTTCATCAGAATGAAAATACTCAAAGAAGTGGTGTAATTTGAAGAAAGAAGAGCAGTCAGAAGAAGATGACCTCGTGTCAAAGCCTAAGTTGTCTTTGAATCTGGAAGATTTTATACCATCTGCTTCAAAAGCACGGGCACCGCCCCACCAAACAGAACAGCCTGAAATGGTTCATCAGGCAGAATCTTCATCAGATGAAGAATTTATCTTTGGTTCTGTTAACATGATTCATTTAACGGATCCCTATTCCAATGACAGTTTCGATCATGATGAGCCTAAGTTCCCTATATCTAACAAAGTAATTAGAGGAAGATACAGAGGTCTAGGATATAGAGGAAGACATGGATATTCTAGAAGCCACTATTTCAATCCTACCCCTTCTAGAACTGTATACATGGCAGAAACTCGTGGCAAAGCCCTTCAGTGGGCTCAATAGGAACAAGAAATTTCTTCCACACATGGAAGATTCGGTCCTGACATAGTTATTTTGGAGGACCGGTTAGAGGTTACACCTTCTTACTCTCAGCAAATAGATAGACCTAGTCGGTCTAATATACCGAAGCCAGGAGTGTTTCCAATTCCTGCCCTGATACAGGATGCATCTACTGTCAAAGCATCAACTTCCAAAGCACCTGCAAAACCACATTTTCATGCTAGGAAATGCATACTTTTGAACCAAAAGTATAATTTCTTCAAACATTTGGCCAAAGTACCAGCCAAGTTATCAATTTTGGATTCCTTGAATCTATCAAAAGATCTTCGGGATGCGCTTATTGAGTCTTTGTCAAGTCCTCAAGAATTCAAAACTAAAATTACTGCGGCTAAGGTCTACCATATAGAGAATGATCCTGCAGAATTCCATGCAGTGATATATTTTACAGATGAAGATGAAGATGATGTTGTACATGGACATATCATACCTTTGTATCTATTTGTAAAATTCAATGACATAGACATTTGAAGAGCTTTCATTGATAATGGCTCAGGATTCAAACTCATTCCTATTCCTACACTTCGTTGATTGAGTCTCACCGAATATGATTTATCTCCTTTTAATTTGATGTTGCAAGGATATGATAAGAATGAACAAGAACCTATGGGTGAGATAACACTCAGAATTTAGTTTGGAGACCTTGCATCTAATTCAGATTTCATGGTTGTTCATCAGGACACCACCTTCAACATTTTTCTTGGAAGACCTTGGCTACATCAACATGCGGCCGTACCTTCATCATACCATCAATGTCTCAAATATTTTTTCAATGGTCAAATTGGGACATTGTATGGTGACAAGGCCCCATTAAAAACATGTGAATCTCAATACATTGAGGCGGAATTTTATCACATGGAGGGAAAGGAAAAATCCATGGTAAAGGAGGTCACCAAAATTAATGCTCCAAATGGTTTGGAAAAGATTCCAGTAAACCCATTCATACATGTGAGTACAGATTATGTGTTGACTATTAGTCAAATTGATAGGATAAACCTAAATCAAAACACTCTTATGGAAACTTCCATAATGTCAATTATGGCAATCAAGCCAGACAACATGAGATAAATTGTTGATTCGCCAAGCAGTGATGAATGCTTAAATGAAGATGTCTTCATTTCATCCACTAAAATCCATAAATTCTATACTTCATCAACCAGACCAGAAGAAGTTATATCAATACCAAAGGAAAACAATGATGTCAATTCTCAATCCATCATCTCCTCTCTATCATCCCAGGAAGACCCTTCATCATCAATAGGGTCAGAAATCACAGCCTCTTCTTCAAGATGTTCAAATTTTAACTTCTCCCCTGACCATGGAAATTCTTCTTCGTCATCTACTATGAAAGTAGAAACAGAGGAAGTAACACATATTGAAGAAGAAGAGGAAGATCTCAGGGATGCTCCTCCATCATTGGAAGAGGGTATCTCTACTACTATGGATGAACTTAGAGAAATAAATCTGGGTACAAAAGAAGATCCACGCCCCACTTTAATTAGTGCAGTCACGACTCTTGAAGAGCAAGAAATGTATACTTCATTTCTAAAGCAAAACTGAGATGTATTTTCTTGGAATTATACAGAAATTCTAGGTCTTGATCCCAATGTTTCCACTCATCATTTGGGTTTTCCAGAAGAACATCGAGGATTCAAGTAAGCAGTAAGAAGAACACACCCAAATTATGCCTCCAAAATTAAAGCTGAAGTTGATAAGCTTATCAAGGCTAACTTCATCATAGAAGTTCAATATCCCAAATGGATGGCTAATATTGTCCATATGAAAAAGAAGAATAGAAAAATTAGAGTTTTCATTGACTTTAGAGATCTTAATCAGCATTGTCCCAAGGATGATTTTCCAATTCCGATCACAGAACTCTTAATTGATGCAACAGCTGGCTATGAAGCTCTTTCCTTCATGGATGGTTACTTTGGGTACAATCAAATATGAATGGTCCCAGAAGATGAGGAGTCTACATCCTTCAGATCTCCTCAAGGTGTATTTTTCTATCGGGTAATGCCCTTTGGCATGAAGAATGCAGGTGCAACGCATCAACGTTCCATGCATCATATATTCAAAACCTTTTTAGGGAAATTTGTTGAATGTTATGTGGATGATTTGGTGGTTAAATCCAGACAATATTCTGATCACTTGGCCGATCTGGAAATCATATTCAACAAACTTCAACAACACAATTTGAAGATGAACCCCTTGAAATGTGCTTTCAGGTTAACCTCAGGAAAATTTCTTGGCTTTGTTGTATGCCATCGTGGTATCGAAGTTGATCCTGAGAATACAAAATCAATCCTTGACATGTCACCTCCTAGAAATTTGAAGGAATTAAGAGTAATTCAAGGACACTTGGCCTATATTCGGTGTTTCATTTTTAATTTGGTAGGAAAGTGTTTACCCTTCACTAGATTAATGAATAAGGGAGTCACCTATCAGTGTACTGAATAATGTCAAGAAGAATTCGATATCCTCAAGAAATATCTCTTGAGTCCACCGATATTAATGCCACCTGTTGAAGGAAGACCACTTATTCTCTATGTGACAACTTTCGAGAGATCATTAGGTGCCTTCCTTTACCAAAATAATGATGCTGGGAATGAAAACAACCTTTACTATCTCAGTCGGACTATGCTTGAGGCAGAAAATCGATATTCAAGTATTGAAAAGTGCCGCCTAGAATTAATCTTTGCAGTTCAGAAATTGAGACACTACCTACAACATCATGAGGTCTAATTGGTATCTCACAATAACCCGCTCAAATTTATCCTTAGTCGTCTAATGCTTATAGGATGTCTGGCAAGGTGGGTAGTTATTTTGCAGTAGTTTGATATCTAGTATGTGTCTCAAAAGGCAATAAAGGGCCAAGCTCTGGCTAATTTCCTTACCGAACACCCATCTGTAGAAGATACATCTTTAAATATTGAACTTCCTGATGAGGAAGTCTTCTCTATTCAAGATAATCCTAAAACATGGGAAATGTACTTTGATGGTGCCTCCAGAAGTCCAACAGGGAAGAGAATGGAAGATCCTAAATTCAACAAAGTTGGGTTAGGAATTGTGCTTATTTCCCCAGAAAAGGTAGTGCTACCCTATTCCTTCTTATTGTCGGAAGGCGTTACAAACAATGAAACATAATATCAAGCTCTCATTGTAGAATTGGAATTGGTGCTTCAGGCACAGGTGAATCACTTTAGGGTAAAATGTGATTCATATTTGGTAATCAAACAAATCAATGGGGATTATTCCATCAGAAAGGAAGAGTTAATCCCTTTGTATGATTATGTCAGAGAGTTAATGGAGGAATTTCCCTCAGAACTGACATTTTCTTATGTCCCGTTATCACAAAATGTCCAAGATGATGCACTAGCTAATGTAGCCACAACCCTGGTAGATCCAAATCGGGACAAAACAATCATCAGTATTGCCCACTGTCGTATAGTTTCACCTTTTTTTCAAATCAGAACAGAGGAAATCAATGAAATAAGTCCCATTTCTGAACCATATGGTCATACTACATGATGGATGATAACTATCAGGTAATACCTTAAAAATGGAACACTCCCACCTGATATAGCTGGGAAAGAACAAGTCCGGTGATGTGTGGTCGATTTTACTCTTTATGATAGCTCAGATCACCAAACAATTCTCTACAAGTGAGGTTTTGATGGAATTCTCTTCAGATGTATTGATGGTGAAGAGACAATGGTTGTCATGAATGAAGTACATGCATGAGTTTATGGTTCCCACCAGTCTGGACATAGACTTTCTGGTCAAATTTGAAGGCTTGTATACTTATGGCCTTCAATGATGCAAGATTGTGTTGATTTCACTAAGAAGTGTCATTCTTGCCAAGTATGTGCCAAATTCATTCATCAACCCCTGAAGTTGCTTCATACGGCTAAATAATCCTGTCCATTTTCTATATGGGGAATGGATATAGTATGACCTTATCCTCCAGCTACAGCTAAGCAGTTTAAGTATATTCTTACTGCTACTGACTTCTTTTCCAAATGGGCAGATGCAATACCTCTCAAAGAAGTCGGTGCTAAAAGAATTATTAGCTTTGTCAAGTCTAACATCATTACCAGATTTGGTGTTCCTCATTCCATATTGACGAATAATGGCACTAACTTTTGTTCATCTGAGGTAAGAAAATTGTATCAAGAATACAATATCAGATCCAACCATTCATATCAGTATCATGTAGTGGCCAATGGTCAAGTAGAGGATTTTAATAAGTCTCTTTCAAAATACTTCAAAAGATAGTGTATAAAGATAAAAATTTATGTCCTGATAAACTTTTTCATGTTCTATGGGATTATCGGACTACCACCCGCACTGCTACACGATCAACTCCATATTCATTGGTATATGGAACAGAAGCAGTCTTTCCTATTAAAGCCCAAGTAAATTCACTTAGAGTCACTATTTGTGATCAGTTATCTACATATGAACAATATCAAAAGCAATTAGATGAATTGGAAGGACTAGATGAAGAATATTGTGCACACTTCACCATTTAGAAGTCTACCAGAATCGAATAGCACGAGCTTTCAATAAAAAAGTTCATCTTCGTTCATTCATTCAAGGAGAATTGGTATTGGTCCTTAGAACCCCAATGATACCGGGAAATAAGCCTCCAAATCTTGAGCCAAAGTGAGAAGGACCTTACTCAATACATAAGGTCTACTCCAATGGAGCTTATTCTTTAATCTCAATGGATGGATAAATCATCACAACTCCAACCAATGAAATATTCTTGAAGAAGTATTTTGTGTAAAAAAAATACACCCTATATTCCTTACTGCAGGACATTAAACTACATAGCCCCCTATATCGTCCAATATGACGTTAAACAGTGCATCGTCCGAGCTGCAAGATGTTAAACTACCAAGCACCCCATGTCTGTGACACATGACATTAAACTGTGATCACCGCATGCGCAATTGTCTTTTAAACTCTGTTTCCATGCGTGCTCTGGGAAGCTAACCATGCATAAGCCCCACACCATCCTTCTTCATCGCATCTTTCGTGACATGATCGTCGGGTCTGTTGCTGCCTCTTGTTTTTCACACCGATCATGACTCACGTGAGCGTAAAGTAAGCTTCGACCATGACATCTTCTCTGGGACGCTAACCACGCTTAAGTCCCAACATCATCTTTGGGTCGTTGTCCTCAAGTACACCCCAATTTTTGAATCCCTCTCAATTGAACTATGCAGAATTTGATCCTTTCCTCCTAGGCCGGGTACGTAGGCAACCTCCTGAGGTTCAAGCCTGAAACCACTTTCTTCACATCGATTCACCTCCATCCCATACGATGTTGATCCATGAATCCCCCGTCAACCATCTTATTCATATTGGTTCACTTTCATCCTACATGAAGTTAAACTATTTATGTCCCATCGTCCTAGCTATATGACGTTAAACTATACAGTCCCCCATTGTCCTTGCTGCAAGACATTAAACTGCATAGCACTGGTCCATGCATATGACCTTAAACTATTTGCACTTTTGTCCTGTATGATAATAAACTACAACAATCCCTGATACCCTCACTCGAGAGGAATCATCATTGACATGGTCTCCAACCATGTCATGTTTCAAGAACTATGTATGGCTTGATTCTCATTCTTATGAGATACATAGTGACACCCGACTCTTTAATCTTGGGTCTATCCATAATTGTAATAAAGTCCTTTTTACCCCTCATATGTACGAACCAAATCTGTACAAAGGGTATTTCAATAACTACATGCATCTTTATTCCCATCCTCATGGGATACATAGGAAAGCTTGAGCATTCCTCGAGTCCAGCCCCGAGCCTTTCGGCCTAACCCCAAACTCCACTTTCGGTCCCTTGGCTGAAAAATCCCCCCAGGAGCACATGGTGTGATATGGAACACCCAAGTTTTTTATTCGCATCAGTTTTATAACAAATTCATGATGTTTCTCCCTCACTATGGTCCGAGCTATATGACCCTAAACTAAGATCTTCCATGCTCTCGTCCTACTTGACGTTAAACTGTATTTTAACAACTACGCGTGGCTTGATTCTCATCCTAATGAGATATATAGTGACATCCATAATCTCAATTTAGAACTCAGCCGCAACATTATACAAATAATATTCATGGTCTCCATAACCATTTTCTTGACTTCTAGTTGAAAAATATCTGATAACTGAGAGTTATTTTGCCTGACTATGCAGCACGTGCCCTTAGGTGGCCTTGCATAAGTTGTCTACATAATGGACCTATCAGCCAAAAGTTGCTACTATTTGACTATGCAGCTTATGACCTAGTTGGCCCTACATAATTCAACCTCCATAATGGGTTTGTCAAGTAATGATAATTTTATTCTTAGGAGAAGCCTATTTTGTCCCTATTGGTCTTAACGACGATATGTAGGGATCCACAAAAAAAAAACTACCATCCTTAACATATTTTTTCCATACTCTTTTTCATGATCTGAAAGTATTCTAGTCTATGGTTTAAATTTTCCTCCTTCTCCATATGTTCAAAGAAATATGAAATAACCTTGGGCCACTTAACCATATGTCGTATAATGTTTCTATCTCCAGTTTTAGTCATATGATTTAAAATCACAGATACCTTTTTTCCTACATTTGGGTCAGACCTTCGTAGAAGTCACATTCTTCCAATTCTTTGACAATTCTGATTGGAAATATCATCTCCATATTCAAGTCCATTTCTCTATAAAGCAGACTCTATGCCTTAGAAAATTTAAATCTCCATAAAACTTTCTTAGAATTTTAGTAATAGAAAGTCAAGTTTCTGAGAGTTCTTTTGCCTGACTATAAAGCACGTGCCCTTAGGTGGCCTTGCATAAGTTGTCTACATAAAGGACCTGTCAGCCAAAAGATACTACTATTTGACTATGCAGCATATTCCTTAGTTGGCCCTGCATAATTCATCCCCCATAACAGGTTTTTCAAGTAGTGGTAACTTCATTATTAGAAAATAATTCCTCTAATTACTTTTATCTCTTTTCACATGTCATTCCTTAGATTCAAAATTTCTCAAGTTATAGTTTAAAATTCCCCCCCTCCATGCTTGAATATGGTAATATGTTTCCAAACAAATTATCAAGAATTGAGTCAATATCATCCATTCAGTCAAATCTATTTGACCTTAAATATTAGCCATTTTATATTCCAACATGCATGACTTTAAAATTCCAATAACAAAATACATGGTACTCATTAAATTGGGAACCTATAAAGGGTACTATGAACAAAAGTCGAGTCCCATCTCACTAAATGTACATTTTGTATGATTTAGGCAATATTGAGAAATTAAAAGATAAAGTTTGTGGGGTTGTTTATATAACCCTAGTAAAAATAAAACTATATTTACTAGGCCCATTGTCTTAGATAAAAATAAGAGCAATTATCAAGAAAATGAAGGTACAGATGATTGAAGATGAACTCTTTTTCATTGATGAACAAGATTGGAAGAACATCCACATATTGGAGTCTCTTCTCTTTTTTCAGAAATTACAAAAGACTTTCAACACGATTTCTCATCTATTTCACAACATCCCAAGCTTCATCAGTAGCCACTTGAAGTTCATTTACTTGACCAGATTCACTCTCTTAAGCTCAACTAAGTGCTTCTTTGGCATCTTTTATGGCTTTTATACCATCCACTTGGACTTCTTCCAATGAATTATGAAGCTGGTCAAGCTCCCCAGTAATAACATCTAGCTCTTACTGAAGGTGAAACTGCTGGACAATCTTATCCTTGATATTTTGCTTCTGCTCCTTCAGTTTTACAGCATAATCAGCCTCATCTCAGGACACTGCAACCTGAAATTCACTGATATTGATAAGCAATCTAGCTTTGATCAGGTCTTGACAACACCTTTGCTCTTGCTCCCTCCTTCGAATGACTTGTTTCACTGTGACATGGATTTCTTGATATCCAAAACCACCATGTACCAGCATGATGAACATGGATGAAAGTCTTGGAATTTTAGAATGAATCTCTTCAAGAGGCATCTCAGATATTATCTTCCATATATTTTTCCATACCTTGTGACGTGATAATTGGAGCGCCTTTTACACCTATGAGTCTGATTCGACATCGCTATCACAGGGAGAAACATAGTCTAGGATTAATGCACTTAAGGAAGTGCCCTGTTTTATTCCTTCCCTGAACCCGATTTCTTCACTTTCTACTACTGTTTGGGCTGATGCTGAGGCTTCACCTCTAGATCCATCCATTGAAGTTGATATCCCTGTTTGGTCAATTTAAATTATGGTTGTTTTCAAAGGACAGTAAAATTTGATTGATTTTCTTGCAGGTTAAGTAAGACACAAATATCATCATATTTTACCTAACAGTAGATCATCAACTTGTTAAGACTCCTCACCATCTTTACTAGCTTTAATAGGATTTTCAGGATGGGTTTCAGTAGGATCTGCTGTGTTAAGTTCCACCTGAGCTAGTGTTTCTGCAATAACAGAGTTGACATCAATGTCTATACCCCTTTCAAGAATTGTTGGTTCAGCAGTTTCTTCAGATGGAACTGTACATTTTTTAAACCAAACATGGTTATAAGTGTAATCATGAGAAGATTAACAGGACAAATGATGAAACTCATGTGCAGTTGATTCTATAATTAGATATCCAAAATCTTCTAAATCACATGGAATTTAACATGTTCTAAAATTTCTTCAAAGGACATGCCAAGATTCATCATTTTATCCAATGATGTCCCAGATCCCAGGTTAGTCTCACCAGTGGGAGCACTCGACATGTCTTCTTCGTGACTTCCATCTATAAATCTTTGACCCCGGATATCTTTTTCAAATACAGTTGTGGGGTTAGCTTCGGTGGTTTCCAAATGTTCTGGTGCATGTGTTGAACCTAAAAAATCATAGAATGGAAGTCAGTTGTTGTCTAATTTTAGGTTCCATGAAGTATTGTTAATTTACCCGAAGTCTTTTCTCTCCTGGCATCAGAAACAGAAGCGGTGTGTGGAACAGATGCCGGCTCATCTGCTCTCAATATTTCTTCAGGAACATCCATTTTAGTAGGAACTTGCAGCTGTTACACAACACCCTCTGTTGTACTATGAGAATGGTCAGTCCTTTCCCTTAAAGGGGAAACTGAAGAAGCCCCTGCAATCCTGAGATGTTTGAGCACTTTTTAATAAATTAAGATTAATGACTACCATAAATACTTACCACTACTGATGAATCATTTTACTGTGGTCTTATTTCTTCGATGCTTTTTCTTCTTGGCCTTTTTGGGTGGACTAGAATCATCATCTCCAAAAATAAGAATCAGAGACAATAACGCCCTTTATAACTCCTCATCCATGATTTGTTGTCCTGGATATACTTCGCCTGGCTCACGAGGAGATCCAGTGGCCCCAAGAGCAGTGCCACCAGGGCTATACCGCAGTGAAGGGATATTAGTGGTTCTCTCCTTTACAAGCTGCAGGATGAAGAAGATTATTTCCTTTAATAACAAAGCTTTGACTAAATTCAAATTGCAAAGAAAATAGAAATATGAGAAAAAGGAAACTTACATCTTTAGGATCTATGTAATCACGCCACTCTTCATCTAATGAAGGACCAATCCCCTCAGTGGTACCACAATCCATCATTTCCTTTACTCGCTTGGAGACAGGAACTGACCCATTAGTGGCATATATGAGTATTTATAACTATTTGATGTAAGCCCTCAATTCATTGGGGTTATCCTCAAAAAAGATGATAGAGGAAGCCCGAAGATTCCCTAATCCAGGGATATACATCCCTTCGCATAAGTCCATCCAGGTGGTTTCAGCATCACAATATAAATTCTTCCATGTCTTGACAACCTCTGGTCATAAATATTCAGAATGTGCACTAGAAGGCCGCGAGGAGGGTCCTACAATTTGGGACTTAAACTTCTTCCCAGCTCCTGCAATCACAGATAAATGATAAGAAAATAAAACTTTTTTCACTTTAAAATAATGGAAACTAAATTTTCTTAATGATGTAACTCACCAGGAGTCGATAGAGTAGGTCTTTTGACTCTGGAAGGCAGATTATATCTGGCACGAGGTCGCTTTGACGCATTTCGAGCCTCATCATCCCCATCCTGGGAATCTAGTGAATCAGCTCCAGGTGAGGAAGAGTCACCTTCCAAATGAAAATATTCTTTTCTAATGGTTCTCTTCTTTATCCTCACCAGAGGGACTGGCTGATTCAGTACCCCTTCAGGGTATGATGCTACCCAGATCTCGGGATACCATATTGTCAATCGACTTGTCGCTTCAATAGCTGGTAGATCAAATACCACCCATTCTTCTCCATATATGTCAGCAACCATAGTTGACGAGAAACCATTGGATGCTGCTCTAACCTAACATGCACCGGAGGGGATACAATAATTTTCTGCAGACATTTGAATTGATGTTCAAATCTGTATGGAGCATAGGCCTCACATATAATTTCTCTATCAATCCTCGTGGCTAGTGTACCATCTCTACATGCCAACATATATACCCTTAACTCCAAGGTGGCTGTTCCATCATCAACAAATCGCCATATTGGAATATTTCTATAAGGAAAGAAGTGAAACTCTATAAACAATCTCAGCCTTATTTTGATATCATAAGTGTTGAGGGATATGAAAGATATTCTAGAAAAGACCTGAACAGACGGCCAGAAAGAACTTCCAGGAACCTGTACCCCACTTTGTACAACATATGTCCTGAAGTGGGTGGTGATCTATAACCCATAAAACTTGGAATGGTCCCACTATTCTTAGAGGAGACTTACCCATATAAACATGAAGTAAACTCCTATGAATATTTTCCAAAACTGGGGTGGCCAACCCAACCATCTTCTTTTCAGCCATCTTGGATGCAATGAAAAAGGTCCCTGGCCTCACACCTCCTTTCAAATCCTGAACTGGTAAAAGGTAAACACTGAGCCATAAGGCCAAAAATCCTACCAGAAGGGTCTTCATTGGAATTTTATGGTTCACTTCATACCCCTACATATCAAACTCCCCTACTTCCAGAGTTGGACAAAATGTGCCTGGAGCACCCCTCTTTGCTTCTCTAGGGCAACTAGTAGGATGAGTGTAGGAAGGTCCCTCCTCTCTCTTCTTAATCAAAAACATATCCATCCACTCTTCTGGATGGATATCTTTTCTGGAGTTTGTCTTCGTCATGGTGGTATTATTAAGCTTATAGAAAATTTTCATTAACTCTCAAGCTAAATCTGGAGTCGTCTCTAAATCATTCCAGGTCACCTCAGGGGGATGAATTCATCATACATATCTCCCAAAATTGGAGACCTTGAAATCTTGTATACATCCCACAAACTGATACCTACTTCTCTATAAGTCAGATGGAAATAATTCATTTCCAGGCTCCAATGAATGATTAACTCCGACACAAAATTGTCATTCCTGTAGACATATGTTTTCCCAGCCCAGACAGCTTCATATATTGCAGCTCCCTTCAGATCATCGACAAACTCTTCATGGGTTTGTCACACCCAATATGCCCACATCCAAGTAATCTTCACACCTCCTTCAGGAAGGAAATCCCGACTCTTCTTTCATCCCTTAGATTGGTCCATCTGAGAATTTTGAAAAATAGAGGGATAGCAATGCGGTTGCAGCTCAGGCATGTGAGGTTTCAGATCTGGATCACATGATCTATGATACATTATGTATGCCTTATCCATTATCCCAGTATTGGAAAATGATCCTACAACTGAGACATTTGCCGAAGAGAAGTTGGTGTGGGTCTGAAACCAGGAATGAGGGATATAATTCTTTGCTTCTGGAGTGTGGACTCCTTGCAGATGACCATATCCATACAAAGGAAATTAGATGCTCTGTGGGAAATTAGAATGATATTTCTTCAAGTACTTAGCCAAATCTGGGAGAGATCTGTCACATATAACATAATAGTCATGGACGATGACATTCATCATGTCATCTATTATATTGCTGGACAACTCATCAGCTGATCCAATTATTCTGGGATCCATTGAATCTGAATAAATATCAAACAATCAACTTTTAAGTAATTTTTTTATGTGAAATTTTGATGAAGGAAATAAAAAAATGGTAAAGGAATTAAGGCGCGCAAGTCCCAACTTGGCGCGCAAGTCAAACCAGTCGCGCAAGTTGTGCCTCCCTAATCATGGAGCACAAGTCAAATACCTTCTGTAGAGGCGTGAAAAAAAAAACAGAAGGGCGATTCACCGAAGACAGAAGCACCTACGCGACGAGATCTCAAGTTGCTGGAAGAAGAGTGAGTTTTCACATGAGTGAGCCTGTATATATAGGTGATCCAAACTGCCTGCACGCCATACCTGCGTGCCACTGAATCTGCGCGCCGAACTTTCGCACCACAGACCCTTGATTTCTCTGGATTTACCTCAGATCCAAATAATCTTTCCTTTCTGGATCCAACTCTGAGGGGTGAATTTTTTTGACGTTCCTTTTCATCACAGAGTCCAATGAATGTAATAGGGAAATACCTTAAGCACAAAGAGGGTCACCCTTTGAATAACATCAAAAAAATTGATGAAGGCATGGACTAGGAGCCCATTTGGAGTGAGGCGCACAAGTTACCTGCGCACCACCTATGGGTCGTGCAGCTCACTTGCACGCCCTATTTGATTTTTCTCTCAAGGTTCAAGGTGGCCTATAAATAGCCCCTGTGGTTCCCCCATTTGGAGGACAGATTTTTCCAAAAGTCAAATTCAAGCTATGGTCGCCCAAGTCTTCAACTCAACTCTTCTAAAAGATTCTAAGGTAAATTTTTACCTATAATGGAAGACTTGAAGGAGTAGGATAAGGACTAAGTGTTTCGAATTCATCAACACTTGTGCGACTAAGTGTCCAGACCTCATTAAAATTGGAAACACTTGCACACAGCCCTACCCTTTCAATGAAACTTGTGCACCGCCCTTTTTGAAATATCTTAGGATAATACTTAAGGCTTGAGTTAAGTCTCGCCCAAGTATTACCCTATAGATTCTTCATCACTCAGGTGAACCCATGCCGTGCACGTACACTTTCACGACCAAGACTTGTGCTCTAACTTCATTTGTGTGCCTCTCTCTCGTTCACCTATCCTCTTCAAGATATTAGCCCTAAAACCCCTTTTCAAAGCCATTTATGGCATGGTTCCTTTGTTGGATTCCTTATATAAAAGTAATTCTATGAGAACCAATCCCAAAAATTCATGACTTACAAACTTTATGTCACTATGATTAGAGGTTTCCTCCATATAACCTCATCCTTTAAGATGAGAATATCTTTTGATTTAGGGCATCCTCCTCAGGAGTAATCCCCAAGTCCCCTTAATCTGGGCCTCCTTCTCAGGAGTAAGCCCCAGTCATAATTTCCTTTAATTTGGGCCTCCTTCTCAGGAGTAAGCCCCAAGTTATAATTCCCATTTAATTTGGGCATCCTCTTTAGGAGTAATCCCCAGGTTAAAACTCCAAATATCCATAAAGTACAAATACCTTTATGGACCCTGCTCCTGGGATTCTTTCCTGAAGTAAGTCCTGGTCTTCATCTACTTGGGCAGTCATACATACATAAGCCCCACATTATTTCTTATGACTGCATCTTTCGTGGAACAATCGTCAGGTTTACTGATACCTCTTGTTTCTCACACCGAGCGGGACTCACGTGATCTTAGAGTGTAAAAGTAATCACGACATCTCTTTTTGGGCCATTAACCATGCATAAGACCCATATTTATTCACCCTAACTACGTGGACTTTGATCTCTGCCTTAAAAGTAGAGTACGTAGGAATCCTTTCTAAGGTTGAAGCCCATCTTTCGTTAATTCTTTTCCATACCATATGACGTTAAACTATATCCTTGTTATCAAACTACATGGGTTCTGATTCCTTTTTAATGAGGATACGTAGGTAGCCCATCTGTGGGTATGATCCCAACTATGAAATAATCCCCATCTTTCTGAATGGAAATAAACTTCGATTGCCCCACTGAGTGGTTTTAAAACCAGTATGGTCATCATAATGATCAAGAGATTTCTATATAATGTATTGAAGGATACCATTGACTAAGAATATCTAATACATACAGATGATTCTCCATCGATGAAGAACATCAAATACATATAAAGTATTCTCTAAATCCCATACATATCAATCATCAATTTTCAAATCTAAAGGAAAAATCATTTTCATTCTTGGTTAGTTAATAAGGATTCATGAACATAACTTAAATCTATAAGAGAGTCTTGGAGTAGGAAATAATTACCCCCAAAAAGTTGTGATGAGCCTGACCTCCCATCCTCTCAACCAATGAAAATTATTAATCCTCATCGGTTCACAACTAATGAGAACCTAACTTTGGAAAGTAGGTATAAATGGATATAGAATCATTGGGTGTTTCTAGTTCTACGAACAAACCTGTTAGAAACTGATTGGAAAGTTTGAACCATAAAAAAATAACGTCATCCCCATTTCTAGACGAAACAATCATAAAAAAGTTTTTTACATTTAATTCTTGAAGTATAACCTGATAAGTATTTCTCAAGTTTTTGATAATGGTTTTTCTATTGATTTTTATAACAATTATTTCTTGGTTTTTAAAGATAAATGTCTCAAATTTAAATCACCCAGAAGAGATAATGTTTATACAGTAGATATTAATTCCTTATATAGAAAAAATTTAGACTGTTTAAATTATGAAATTTATGAATCATGGATTTGGAATAGAATACATGGAAATTACAATGTTCATTCCTTGATAAAGTTGTCTAAAATACATTTGATTTCTAACTTGATGGATTTCAAATTAGATATAAAGAAACTATGTGATTCATTCCAAAATGGGAAATCAACACAAATCATATTTATAATAAGTAATTTTTTAATGTTTTAGTTGATTATTTCTCAAAATATAGATGGTTTGACTTTTTAATATTTAAAAATGAAGATTTCTCTTTTTTTATTAATTTATGTAAACTTGTGAAAAATGAAAAAGATGTCAAAACCGTGACTTTGAAAAGTGATCATGGAGGTGAGTTTGGGAATCATGAATTTGATTTTTATTTCTCTAAGAAAGGAATTAATCATACATTCTCTAACCCCAAGACACCTTAACAAAATGATGTTATCGAAAGGAGGAATAGTAATTTACAAGAAATTTCTAGGACTATATTGTGTGAATATAAAATGACCACTCATTTTTGGGATGAGGATGCTAACATGGTGTGTTATATCATTAAATGAGTACTAATAAGGCCTATCTTAAAGAAAAACCCCTATGAGTTGTAGAATAATAGAAAACCTAAGGTAGGATACTTCAAAGTATTTGGATGTAAGGTTTACATCTCTAACACCAAGAATAATCTTGGAAAGTTCAATCCAAAATCTAATGAAGGTATATTCCTAGGCTATTTTACTACTTCCAAAGCTTATAAAGTTTTCAATAAAAGGTCAAGTATTATTGAAGAATTAGTTCATGTGGAATTTGATAAAAGTGATCCTTTTAATCACAAAAACGAATCAAATAAATGATCAAAATAATTCATTCAAAAATATGAGACTTGAGCCTCTCCTTAATGACAATAAGGAAGATGACTTGGAACTTGATTACACTAAATTGAACCCAATGAGGGTTAATAGTAGTGAACCATAAAGTGTGTTACTTATAATGATTATAAACCTTAAAGACCATCATTTAGAAACAGTTATAGGAAACCTAGATTAAGGAGTAATAACTAAAAGAAACTTGGAAAATTTAGTATAATTATCTGCCATTCTATCTTAATGAGAACCTAAATCAATTGAAGAAGCATTATATGATGAAATTATGTTCTTAAAAATGTAAAAAGGGATAAATAAATTCAAAATAAATAAGGTAATGAACCATTTGGAAGTCCCTTGAACCATCCTTCCATTGGAACAAAATGGGTTTTTAGAAATAAAAAATACGACCTCGGTATAATAAGTAAAAATAAAGATAGATTGTTTTCCAAAGGATATAATCAATAATAAGGAATATATTATGAAGATAACTTTTCTCCTATAGCAAGATTATAATTTATTGGAATCTTTCTATCATATAAATCCTATATGAATTTTAATTTACATCAAATGGATGTTAAATATTTATTTTTAAATGGTTTTTTAATGAAGGAAGTTTACGTAGAACAACCTCTTGGTTTTGAAGATCCTCATATTCAAAATTATGTGTTCAAGGGCATGGTATAAAAGATTAAATTCTTTTCTTTTATCAAATGGTTTTAAAACAGGAGCAAAAGATCCTATGTTATTAAAGAAAAAATATTTATCTGATATTTTTCTTGTAAAAATATATGTAGATGATGTTATTTTCGGATCAAAAAATAAAAAATTGTGCAATGAATTTTCAAAACATATGATTTTTTTTGAAATGAGTATGATGGGTGAGCTAAACTATTTTCTGGGATTTCATGTTTATCAAAAAGACTTTAGAAACATTTTAAATCAATGAAAATACATACTTGAATTACTTAAGAATTTGTACTTGAAAACATTAAGACCTAATTAAGTCTTATGATTTCCAATATCAAACTTGACTCAGATTATACTAGAATACCAATTGACAACAAGTTGTATAGAGGAATCATTGGAAGTTTGTTGTACCTTACTAAAATTAGACTGGACATTATGTTTTCAGTATGTATTTGAGAAATATTTCAATCTAATACAAAATAATCACATTTTAATTCTGTGAAAATAATTTTAAAAAATCTAAAAGGAACTGAAAATCTTCTTTTTCAAAAAACTTCTGATTTTAATATAATTTTATACTCAGATATTGATTTTTCTGGATTTCTATTAGATAGGAAAATCACCTCAAGAACCTTTCATTTTTTTAGTAAATTCCCGGTGTCTTGGTCAAGTAATAAGTAACATTTTTAGCACTCTCAACTCCTAAAGAAGAGTATATTACTGAAAGAAGTTATTATAAAAAGGTGTTGTGGATGAAACATACCTTAATGGATTTTAGATTTAACTTTAATTTTATTCTAATTAGATTTGATAACACTAGTTCTATAAACATCTCAAAGAATCCGATAAACCACTCAAGAACAAAGAACATTGATTTAAGAAATCATTTATCGTGAGATCATGCATAAAAGAATGATATATCTTTATAATTCATTTTCACAGAAAAAAATTAGATGACATTTTTACTAAACCTTTTTCTGCTGGTAGATTTGATTTTATTAAGTCGGAATTATGTATTTTTAATTTTATAAAATAATATTTTATATTACATCTCATGTATATAAAGAAATTTTTTTAATTATTTTATTTAAAATTTTCATTGTGCCACTATTTTGAGTAATGGTCACATCCTATAGACCACACCACCTACTCTTAGTAATAATTACCCTGTACATTACTGTGAGACCCCTTGATCATCATTAATAAAAAATATTACATATCAACTCTACATGAAAACTAGATTAAAAATCTTTGAACCCTTTCTTTCTCCTCATTTAAACCCTCATATCCCTAATCATCAAACCCTTCCAAAATCTCTACAATGGAAAAAAACTGATGATGGTTCTTCCAACATAATGAATCATCAAAGGATTCCAAGAAAAGTACTAAGTGAATAAGCAATCAATTTTCAATGGCTAGATAAAATGAATATTTTGTTGAAGAAAGTAGTGAACCATTAGGGATGGGAGTATGTTTTTTGATGATTTATAGACCTAGATAGTTTTAAAGAATTAATTTTATGAGTTTTATGAGTTATCCATTTTTCATTTTGGTGATGTTGAAGACTTGGTCATTGCAAAAGTTAACAAGATAAATTTGTCACTAAATTTAGTCAAGTTAGCTGAAGCACTGAAATATCCTAATAAAAAATACCCATTCTTTAGAATCTATTGATCTAAAATGGATAGTGTTACCCCACTAAAGATAATTAAGTCACTGTTTGGAACTTCCTTCATTGAGAAAAAGTAAGTGAAGAATATAGAGATTTAAAGGAAAGTATTAACCACATTCATGTAGTTGGGAATCTCTCAAAAAAATGGTGATTTCAAAAAAAATGTTTTTCAAGAAATTTCCTTTCTTTATTTGTTCATGATAGAAAATATTGTAAATCTAGAACGATATATCCTATGATATATGTTACATGTATAAAACTAGTCTCTAAACTTCTACCCATATGGATGAATCTTAAACCTCATTTTTCAGAGTGCTAAAGTAGTTCTGGATGATAAAAACACAACTCCTTGTCATGGGTTGAAAAACTTAAATGTGAACATACTAAGTAAAAGTGGTTTTCATTGGGATTTTTTGTTAAAAAAATTGATTCCATTTTCCTCAATGCCTGGAAAAAACCCTTCTTTGACTCAGGGGGAGAATTCTAGTTTTCAAGAGATACTAGTAATGATATAAGAATCATCTCATGATACTGAGAATATATAATTTAATGAGTATGAAGGAACTCTTACCCTAAGGAAAAGAGTTCATATTGGTATTCAGTTAGAACCTCAAACTATATGTCAGGAAAATACCCCTCTTATTTTTACCTTAGTACCTATTGAAGTTAAAAAATAATGGATATCCTCTATTATCACTTGGATATTTTCTATTGGTAAATAAAATACCATTTATAAAATACTGAGAGTGTCTCCTAACCTAATTGAGTCTCACTCTCAAGAGATGGAGATATTGGATGAAAGAAGAGTCATAAGAATGGAATTGGAAGAATCATGTCACATGGACGTAGAGCTTGAAGTTACTGAGAAACCATTAATTCAATCATAAAGTGTGGAAGTTTAACAATAAAAAGTTTCCCCTATTAATCAAAATATATAAAATGAAGAAGCACAAAAAATTCAACAAAAGTATTTATAAATGATTTCAATAGAGCTATTCAAGGTTAATATCTGAAGTTGAAACTCTAAAAGCTCATATTTCTGAATTAAATCAATAAGTGAGAGTTTTGTGTGATCAGATGGCCTCAAAAGACGATATTCAAGAAGTAATACTGTTGGTTCAGTATGTTCTAGAGAAGTATTTAGAACAACCCTCAGTTGGAGCTATGAATAGTTCATACATTCAGTTTAAAATAATGGAGTTATACTAGGCTATAGATACAATAACTACATCTATTGAATCTCATTAGTGTGAAGTTGTCACTAGATATATGTGTCAACATCTTCAGAGATATATTGTAGATGAAATTATAAGGTTACTGGTTACACTAAGTGAAGTTATTGAATCTATTGATAGATTAATAAAAGAAATAAGTTCTATGCTTAATTAGAATCTAACAAAAGCCTAGTAAAAATCACTTTAAGTAAATAAGGATGTAAGTTTCATCATCAATCTTTAAGTAAAGTTGGATGGCTCTTTATCAAATAACTGAGTAGAACATGAAAAGAAAGTTGAAGACCTACATGAAGTATAGGTAAATAGTCTTAGTCTAGAAATCTCAGAAGATGATGAAATTAAAGTTAATGACTTTTCTGAATCTTTAGACAATCATGTAACCTCAAAAGAACATGAAACAATTTATTTCATTGGTATGATAGAAAATCAGTTCAAAGTTTTTGAAAAGTTTGATTTCAAATTGTGAAAAGAAAAGAGTCTTACGAAATTTCATTGTAAGTTTCTCTTAACGCGTATGGAATGGTTTGAAAAGTCTTCTAGATTGCTAAAAAATGATATGGTAAAGAGAATTGATTCTTGTGCTGATGCACTCTTTCAAATGCATGGAAGAAGGCTACCTAGACCTCCGATTATTGACCGTCACCTCTCCACCTCTCAGCGCCTTAAAAGAAAATTTTGATCCTTTAGATAATAATCAAAGGGATAATATACTTTTTTATAAAGAAATATATTTATCCTTACCTGAACCATCCTTTAAATTGCTTATTTCTCATGAAAATAACTTTGATATGGAAAGGGTATAACAAGCTGATCACAACATTTAGTTGATACCAGTTAGGTTTGTTCATGGAGATCACATTGATCTTGGAGCATCCTTACTGATGTTAGGTGATGTTGTTGGAATAATATTTGATGTTACCCTTCCTTAATACTTGTTAATTCATGATCAACCTCTCTCTTTCAAGAAGCCACTAGCAAAAAGTCAGTTCGTGTCAAGCAGTTGATACAATTATCCTTCTTAAGTTCATGAAATCGTTTGCCCAATGATTGGGAATTCTCAAAAGATTTGAAATATTCCCATTTTTATGGAATTAAAACCTTTTAAGTTTATTTAATGGTTTCCTAGTGGTTGGACCTCTCAAAAAATTTGAATTATGACACTTTCTATGGAATTAGGCCTTTTAAATATATTTACATTAATATATTTTTGAATGAAACTTATGCTTTATATGCTTATTTTTTTTCTTTACTGATTGAAATACTTACATTTGAATCTTGTGTTATGATTTATTTTATATTGTTCTATTTTTTTATATGATATACTATTTTAATATTTCATTATAACTTCTATCTATTTACAAACTCTATTTATCAAGAAATAACATTAACTGATTACAGTTTTTTGTGTTCAATATGAACTCTATTACTTATTATACTTCTTTTTGATATCACAAAAAGGGGGATAATAAAAGGAAAAGGGAAATACAAAAAATTTCCTTTTTCTATTTCAAATAAGAGAAGAAAAGTAAAATACAAAAAAAAAATTATTTTAAAAATTTTGGGAGAAAATAAAATTTTCTTATTTCTGGTAGTTTAAAGTTTAGTGTATGGATTTTTTTGTTTTTTCTATTTAGTGGGGTTTTTATCATAAAAAGGGGGATATTTTTGGAAAAAATATGTTTCTCTGACATATCTTCATGTTATGTGTTTTGATAATTCAAAAAATCCCTACTTTTATATTGAAAAATTTATCTCAAGTGTTTTAGATTATATTTATCTCACAATATGTATCCAAGTATTTATTTTATGATATTAAAGTGTTTTATCTTATGATAATCAAAGAATTCATTAGTTCATAATCATAAATTATCACATAAGAATTTATCTTATGAAGTTCGAATAATTTTCTCAAGAAAAATTCTCTAGTCATAATGAGATTACAAAAAGACTTTATCTTATAAAAATAATTTCTGAAGCTAGAATAAGCTGAGGAAGAAAAATGTTATAGTAACACTGTATCTTATGCTATAGATTTTTCTTACACTACATTGAATTAGATTTATCTTATGAGGATGAGCTGCCTTATCTTATAAAAGTTATATTATGATGAATAGTGCTTTTATTCGATATCCTATGAAGATATGGTAATAAAAAACATCATGATTAATTTGATAATCTCTTTATAATTCATTTTATACCTTTAGAGAACATTAAAAGAATATTATCCATTTAAGGAAAGATTGATATGAATAAGACTTACCATGAATAGGAAGATTCAAAGAATGAGTATATATCTGACATTGTGATCACAAAAGAAATTCTATATTTGGAAAGTGTGGATGAATACTTTTATTAACCTATCTTATCAAGATTTCTGCATGGTTCATTCGAATGTTGGAATTATCTCAATATTAAACAAGATGTAAAAGGATTAGTTACTCTTAGAAAAAGATAGTATGGAAGTGCAATCGATTGAATCCTAACAAAAAAAGAAGCACCAAAGACCTGTACATAGAGGAAATATAATTGTTCATGCTATGATTACTAGTTTATCTATCACACTGAATATCATCCTATGATAATCCTAGAAGTTTATTATTCTCTCAGGATGAATCTTCATCAAATGTTAGTTTCTTCTTGCAACTGTGCATTGTAAACATTTCACTCAAAGTTTCTGTTTATTTTATCATGTTTGCACTCAGTTTAAAAGCATGGTTAAGACCACAGATAGGTCTTGTAAAGGGATATCCTAGTTGAAATATCTTGGAACTTTGTACTAAGATATAGTTGCTTGTAATCAGCTAGGATCCCCCAGTAAAAGGGTAGTTATAGTGAAAATCACCAAGCTCAAAGAGCAGAGTATTAGTGGAGTGGACTAGGGGATTTCCGTTCCCCAAACCAATATAAATCTCTGGGTTCAATTTCCTTTATACATGTTTTTATATTTATGTTGTATATATTCTGAAGGAAATAATTGACCTCGCTTACCTTGAATAGGGTGGTCTAATATTCAATATTTTTTTTAAAATAACTCAATTCAACCCCCTCTTGAGTTACTCAGTCGGTCAAAATCTGGGACAACATATAGAACATGGAATCATATGATCATGTAAATATTGGAATGTGGTAGAAACATATAACCTGACATAAACATGAGTCAATTCTAACTAATAAGACTATATCACATGGTGGGTAGAGTCCCATAATGGATTGTGTTTACTCCCTAATCCCATACATAACATCTCATGAGACTAAAACATTACCCAATGAATTGGTTCTCTATTTGGGTACACCTATCATAACATATTCATGTATATGTGTTCCACATAAAGAATCAAACATAAGGAATAAACATAAGGGTAACCCATAGAAAGAAATAGGCATCGTAATCATGTCATAAGGCATAACCAAAGGGTGTATAACAATGTTATCAATGAAATAAGGGATCTAAATCATACTTGGACATTCATAAAGGAAGAATAATAATATATCTCTACCTTCATCCTCAAAGATTAAATTTTTTAGAGAGGTGGTTCCAAGGGTCACTAGGGAAGGGACCTGAAATGGTGGTGAGGTATATCATCCTCAGCACAGGATGCTGGTGCCTTTGGCACGCACGCAACAAGGCGCGTTATGAGGGAATCTCCTCCACAGGATGGTCCATCATCATGTGAAAAAATGCTTACTGATTGACTAGGTTTCCTTTTTGAGAACTAGTGTGAGGCCCCTCCCTGCATTTCTTGCAAGTTTGTTCTCCCGTGGACGCTTCTCAACTAGACAGAAGGTAGGGCACATGGGTGCGGTGGATTCCCCCAACCTCTGGCTTCAAGTTAAATACCGATGGATCCTACTTAGTGAGTGACATGAGTGGTGGTGGTGTTTTCCACAACACGGATGGGAGTGTTTTTTTGGATTTCATAACTCATTTTGGGAGTGGTTCTGCTCTTCAAGCGGAGGCCAATGCAGTACCCATGGGCCTCAACCTCTGTAGTCAGAAGAACATCATTCTATCCCAAGTGGAAGCAGACTCAAAGATCATTTGTGACTCCCTAATGGATAGAGTCTCCATTGCATGGTCAGTTACCTACATCATCATAAAATCTAAACTACTTCTCAATAGAAATATTCAGGTCACCCACACATGGATATAGGGGAACAAAATCACTGATCACCTCACCTCCCTGGTAGTCCCTGGATCCAATGTCACCTGCTTCCTCAATGTCACCTCCTTCAAGCCGGAAGGAGTCAACTTAATTCGTGGGGATTCCCTTGATCTCTAATATTTTAGACCCCCCTGAACCTTGTTTCTTTGTACTTTTCTTTCTTCTTTGAATAAATATAATCTCACGATGATGACAAAGAAGATAGAGAAGATCCCTTTATTCAACTTTTCGAAAGGAATTAAGAACAGAACCTTTAATACATGTATAACCCCATAAAATAAAGATTAAATAAACATGGAATATATGTGTGATATATATATACACAATATAAAAGAAGTATGTAAGAAGAAAAAAGTGAAAATTTTATGTGGATAGAGAGATAACATAACTTAAAGGAAATATGGAGGTTCAGAAAGATCCATAACCTTATGTTCGAATGTGTTCTGCACTTGCACTTAATTTCATGGATAATAAAATTATATTTATTAATTACTTAATTCATAGCCTCTTATATATTTATTTTATTTATTATAATTTTATTAAGTACATTTATGGCCATTTCAATGAGTTATAGAGTTCAATTTCTTCATTCTGAGAGGGTTTGTTTTCATGGTTTCATGGTTAGTTTTCTTGTATATAATTATGGAAGTTATTATAAAATTAGAATAATTATCCAGAAGTGAAATTATATGGTATTAATGAAATTCTAGAAGTTTAAATGGTCCCATATATCATTTTGCTTTTTGGTATTAGGATGATTCATTTGATAAAATGTCAATGATAAGTGTTCAGTTTATTTTGGCGGTTTTTTGATCATCACAAAATAGTTTTGTTTTTTTAATATTATGTCTATATATTAGTTCCAAAACATGAAAAAAGTTATAATATACATATTAAAATATGGTTTAACCATAATTATGGTTTTATGACTATCTTTTAAGGTGTTAATAAAAAATGAAAACTTGTCATCCATGACGGTGGTGAACTGACATATCACAGACGACATTTTCATTTTTTAGAATAAAAGGAGAATATAAGATATTTGATGATGGATATTCCATTAACACGATAAAATTAAAGTATATATATGATAATGTATTTATCATTCCACTCTGGATAGGGGAGGTAAGTATAGTATAAGAAAAGAAAAGAAATTAAAAGAGAAGGATTGAGGATTTTACCTCTTGAATGTTGTCTCATTCAGAACCTTATTAAGGATCTTGGGTTTGGTATTTTGTTGAGACCAGTATCTCTTAGATGTTAGGAAGAGGATTGGTATGAGAATTGGGTAGAATATTTACAAGTTAAAAAGCTTAGAAGGTGTGTGGAGAAGGGGTGGTATTTATAGGGGGAGGAGAGATGAGTTTTTGATCATTATATTCATTGGTTTATTATTTTGACTCAATACTATTAATAGTGTTGATTACTATGAGTAAATATAGTAAATAATTTAGGATTTTTCGAACCAATGGGTTATTACATCATTATTACATCATCTATGACTAAAAATCCATTTATTTAGCTTATAATGTTAAATACTGAAAATTACTATATTTCACTATTCACAAAAATTCAACTATTTTAGAAAAATCTCAAAAATTCACCCCAATAATTTTTTATGTGTATATTAAAAAAATAGAATCTATTCTTTTGAAAATAAATTTATAAATATGAGAATTTTAAATTTTTAAATAAAATCATCATTTATTCAAAAAATATCAATTTTAATGTTGTAATCAATTTTATGACCATTTGAAAAATTAATCAAGGTATCATAAAATTATATTATAATTATAATAAAACATAATATTAATTTATGAATCTATTTTATGAAAATAAATCTTATTTTAATTCATTATAATAATTATAAAATTTTAATTAAATATTTACATTTAAAAAAATACAAACACTTAATTTATCATTTTAAAACATTTATTTACTTATACCACAATATAAATATATAATATTTCCATTTATAAGGTACCTAAATTTTATTTATACTTTTATAGGTGAGTTTACTATTCTAACAGCCATATTACTATTCCTAATGGCCAGATTACTATTCCAACAGTCAGGTTACTATTCCAATGGTATAGGTTTATTAATTTCAATAAATACCTCTTATTTAATTCATTATTCATTCAATTTTATTTCATATTAAGTTTATATATATAATTTCATCTTCAAAATGAATATTTTATTATTCACATTATGTTTTATTTATATAGCTTTATTCATGAGTGCACTTATTCTAGTGGATCGAGTAGATCCAAATTTTCTGATTCTTATTATCTTATTTTCTATTTATTATCCAACTGTAATATTTAAAATTATTATTAGTTTATTTGATTACTAATGTATCATTCCTCATTTATGATAATAATGTTTTTATTGGGTTCTCTATGGGATGTGTGTGTTTTATGACATAAGAAGGAAAATTCCATTGATAAAATTCTGAGTCATTATATTCACCCCCTAAACCATGTCACGAATCACTAGTTTACCCCATTAACCACATCATGAATTGTGATTCACCTAATGAATCAATTTCAGATCACACTAGAACCACCTCAAGCTCGATTCCAATGCATTGAATCCACCCAAAACCCAATTTGGACATCAAATCTGGTATCAACGTAAGGAATTAGATATCATCAATTCTTATCACACATCAGCACCTAGTGTCTCTTAAACCATCCACCAAATGGTCTCACCAAACATATGACCCATCTGACATGAGGTTCATTCACCCACGACTGATACGATGCGCCCCATGAGTATCATTATCACCGTTTCTAAGAAATCAAACGCCCATTCTCTGTGGACCACACTCCATCCATTACCGCACGTAATGACTGGTCATGGATGTCACACTCATACCCGAGCACCAAAATGAACACCAACCATCGTTTGTCACTGAATCATAGGAAATTACATCCTTGAAATTTAAAAACTCACCGCTAACCTGGATCACATCCTCCAATAGCCAATAGTGCGCTCCCCACTATATGAATTCCCTTATACTACTCCTTGAGCACCAACCCTAATGAGTCCCACCACCAATCGTGTTTTTCTCTTCTTGAACCATGTTCACCCATCCTATAAATTCCTGAGAAGGATCAAGATCCTAGATCAACCATTAAATGGTACCCTAATCTATTTCTGATGTCACCTCTTGCTGCAAAGGGACATTCCCCATCACATTGAACCCTGGGCTTCCATGCTCACAAGCTTCTCACCAAATGCACTAGTCACCTAACTTAGAGAGTGACCCTAAACCAGAACCACGATAGTGATACCATTGTAACATCACTTGAGTTCATCCAAAACCCAAAAAATTCTCAAAAAACCCACATACGAACCCTTCATTGCTTCTCATAACAACCTGGCACCGCGTACACCCAACGCACAGCTTCCCTCACACCGAGGCTTTTCCCACAAAAGTCTTTCCATACTTAATATCCTCTTTAGGGTAGAGTGACCCATAAATAATCCTCTCCTAGGTTCTCTCTCATGATCCTACTTGATCTCACCCAAACCCAATGGGTAAAGGCTCTCATGAAACCTGACCGCACACTCGAACTCATGCTCCCATGAGTCACATCCCATATAAACTAGGATCACACATGAAACCCGCTGACCATGCCCCAAAAGCATGTCAATCTCACTCAATAACCTGAGGCATCTCACAATTCCAATTATAACCGTATGATCACCCACCACATGGGTGTCATTTTAGAACCATGAGTGTTTATCCATGCTCCCACTACGCTACATGAAAGTGCATCTTAAGAACCACCAGGGTCAGAAATCTAGATGATCTAGACCTCTTGAAAGCACTCTTGAGACTAAAATCACTCAAATAACTTTGTATCCCAAAATCCCAAGGCATTTACCCATGCCTTTATACAACCACTTAGGGTTTCTGCAGAACAACCCGATTTGATTAAGTATAATGCCACCAAGAATCTATATGGTAAAGCACCATATAGGTTATTATTGACACTTTAAATAAAAAACCAATACCAAAGAACAATGAGGGTCCATCATTATCGGGGCTACTCATGTCGGTCCTCATATCACCTCTCATGCGTAAAATGCCTTCATCAAGCCACTACTAGGGAATCAAATTCCCACACTAACCCCCTAAGGGTCTCCATACATCCCTTGATGAAGGGAATATATTACCATCACCAGGGAACCGTGTTTAATGTGTGTTTTTGGTGTTTTTTATTTACAGTTGTAGGAAGGAATACGACCTAAATTGGTGTTCAAAGTGGGCATAAAGAAACATTTCCTAGTCCAACACAACATCGAAGAATTTACTAACCGTTAGGAGTGCATCGAACAATATGTAGATAAAATATAACTAAAATTAGACTAAAAAACTCCACTAGATACCTGGTGGAAGTGTATCGACTAGCTGATGGAGATTCTAGAACACCTGTTACACTGCCTTGAACACCAGCTAGCCGGTGGCATCAGAAGGCTAGTCGGTAGCACCGATCTATAGTTTTCTAAGGTGCATTAAATGATGGTCAAAAAGGATTTAATCGGCTCATTAAATATATTGATCAACCTTTTACAACCTAAACACCCTAGAAGGATATAAATAGAGATATTGGGAGTCATGAATCATTATCCAAACATAGTACGATTCCAACATAATGCTTTCTGATTAACAATGATCAAAGATTCATATACGATCTTCAAAGAGTTTAAAATTTCAAATCTTTCTCATCATTTTAAAAATAATATTAAGAGAGAATTAATCATTGGGAATCAATAAAATCAACAAGAACCATTCTAAGGAATGAACTTCATCGATAACAATCAAGCACCCTTAATCCTCTTTGTTATATCTTTCTTTCTACCCTCTTTATTCTTCTTCTCTCAAGGGGGGGAGATATAGGGGAACTTCATGTGATATTGCCGAATTACTTTATCAAAGTGTGTCTTACCTTTTTTACTTTCCACACTCTCTTTTTATATTATTCATACACTTAATTGTTTTATGTTTTTCTTTGATAATATCGATTGTTGGTATGATATAGCTATACATTTTATAGAATCATTTGAATTTATTTAATTTTTTAAAAAGAAATTCACTCCACCTCATGTCATCATGATCTAACCAACATTCCTAGTATCCACATAACCTTCCATTGAAAGGAGTTGATTAGAATGTCACTAAAAAGTTATACAAGAAAACAACGTATAAGCTGTTGACATGTTAAATAGTTGGACTACCTTTAAAAAAAATCATAGGAAAGAACACGCATGTCATGTAAATATTACGTTCCTACTATGATGCATGTACAATACCACTTACCAATAGAAGAAGAGACAAAAACCAATATAATTCATAAATCTAAAACTCCATGTGCATCACCCAAGATGAAATCATACAATTGTAACGTTGAAAATCAATAACAACAATCCCATTCCCTGGTAACATGGACTTTATATTAGAATAGGTGTTCTCGACTCACCAATCAGATATCCATCATAGGCTCTGACACATTCCTAGACCGCTTGTCTACCATATCCCTAAATCATAAAATGAAACAAAAGCTCTGATACCACTTTACAATTCTTGGACAAGGGCCACCCATCGTAGCCTGGGCTGGGGATTCCACAAGACCTCAGACACATCTCCTCATACTCTAGAGGATACTAATTAGCAGTGATGGCCTAATCCATACAATAGGAAGATTATACCCTCGAATTAGAGTCATAAAAAGACATATAAATAACCAAAAATCATACACATCAAAGTGATTAAGATAATAATAATAAGTAATAACATATATGTTATCATACAAAACAAACATGAATCGCCCACTGTGCTTATCTAAAATACAAAAGAAACCAAAAATACAACACACACACCCTGGACTTACTACCATCCTCAGGCCTCACACACCATGTCTCCATGAACCCATTGAGATACCCTAGCCTGATCCACTACAAATCCTGTGTTCTGACCTAAAATGTAGACATTGGGTCTGCACGCACACTGGGATGCTCATGTAGGGTGTGAACATAAAATCATCATGGTCACACCATGTATGAAAAGGTCCTTAAAATAATAATTGAAGAGTTAGGAAAAAATCATCACACTAAACCATTATCAAAGAATCCCAAGAGGTTACAAGCAGGGCCCACATGCTATCACACACCTCACTAACTAATCCTAGAAAATAGTCACTCAATACCTAGTCCCTCATCACAGTATGTACAAAATAACTTTTCAAGGCCCATTGGGTCCTCTAGACCCATATTTGTATCTATTAACCAATACCATTATGTGTTCATCACCCTCTGGTGATATCATATCCTGAAGGATCCTCCGACCCAAACCTCAAGGTCTAGTCCAACGACGCTAATCCCCTTATCATTACTGATCTACCTACCTATGGATATTACTATTCCATAAAATAAAATCAACCTAGGCCTCAATAGGTGGGTATTATTCCTGACCAAAAACCACATGGAATCCCAATTCTAAGTCTCAAAGGACTCCTCTCACTCTAAGTACACAACAAGACTTTCTCATGTTATCAGGAGGGAGTTCCCCATCGCTCATGAGACGTATGATCATCATGCACCTCATTACTTGGATCCATGCCTCTCATGTCCACCCAGTAGACCTAGGAACACAACCTAGTCTATCTTTCATCTTGTATCACATCTTAGGACCTATTAAAGATCTCAGATAAGCTCAACCAAAGCCCCCTCCCCTTGGCGACATAGTCATTGGGAGATCCCGTTTTATCTAAGTAATAAAAAGCACTTATTATAAGAATATGTGGCCTAGTGACATCCTATATCATTTACCCAGGGCACCTTTGGTCCCTAAACCCCATGCCCAAACCCCATTCAGTATGAAGGAATGCACGCTCATGTATAAATAGATGTAATCATTTTATAGTCCCCACCTATCTTGAACATGGATCTAACCTCTTGTCGAGCTCTGCCAAGTCTTTTCCATGACAACCAAGAATCTTCTGCCTTCCTAGGAACCTAATTCACATCAAAATATGTCCAAAATTAATTATAAACAATAATAATTAATAATAAAATTTAATTTAAATAGGCCAATATTCCTAAAAACTCATTGATCATCAACTACTTGTTGGAATAATGAGTAACCATATGTAGTCTACTTCTTAACACTCCCTCAGATCTAGGCTCCAAAAAATACCCAAAAGTTATTCCTAGTTTAATGGATAATTTTACCCAATATTTCAAAAAAACATATGAAAAATCAATGAGATACATACCTTCTCTGAAATCACTTCTAACAATGTGCAGATATTGTCCCATATCCTTTATGCAAGTTGAGAAAAAGGCACATCCATCTTGGTCGATTTCACCATGATCTAGTAGAATCAACACCAAAACCCAAAATTAAATTGAGAAAAAATCAGTGGCAAAAACCAAAATTAATAGTGGAGAACAACAAAGGGAGTGAATACCTTAGGTCACCATGAAATCATACTCAGAATCACCTCAAATGGTGGGGGATCAAAGAAGAGGGGGAAGAGCCAGACATCAGCCCTCCCATGCACACACCTCATCCAAGAAAAAAAGGGGCTCACCCTCTTTTTTTAACTATTAGTAATTATATTTTTATAAAAATATTTCTATATAATGTTATAATTTATTATATATGGTTTTTCATATAGTGGGCTAGGACTGCGACTGGACTGGTCTGCTTGATTTCTCGGGAAGATCTTATTATGATTCATTAGGGTGTTTCTATTTCAGGCATAAATGAGATGCATGATTATATTAATTTCTTTGTCTTCTCTTGAAGGAGAAGGGTCATTGTGGTCTTCTGATTCTTCAAGATAGTGTCTTGTTTTTTTTTGATGGGGTGTCATTCCTGGAAGTGACAAGTTTTTTAAACAGTTTTTAAGAAGTATTGTCAAATGGTGCCTTAGTATTAAAAATTTTCTTTCATTTTATTTTTTATAAAATATATTATTTTAATTATTTTCATATTATAAGTTTCACTTCCTATTTTTTTGGATAAAGTTTTCATATAGTTATTTTGAATTTATAGGACAGATATGTTGTGGTGGTTTTTTTTAATTTCTTTCTTTGAGGTAATTCTTTTGTCTATTCTAATTTAAAAATCTTGGATTGCATGAATGGTTGAACATTTGGTGTGAGCTAGTAGGCACTACCTTCTACCTATTTATTATGTTTTTAGGCGGTGGAGTGGACTTCTATTTCCATCATTCCTTTAATATTGGTTATTTTTTGGTTATTGGATTTTATATCATTATTTTAGCTTTGATTTTATTTTGTAGATTATTTTCTTGGTTAATGACTATTTTTTTAATTAAATTTTAGTGATTATGGATAAATTTAGTTTAAATTACCAACCAACCATTATAAAATATCATCAATATGTTAGCATAAAAATATAGGTTAATCCATAATTTGAACTGAACCAAACCATAAATTAATGGGTTCATTTGGTTTTTAGTAAAGACTGAACCAAACCAATCCACATATACTCCTATTTAATATTCATTAATAATAAACACTAACGCCTCCCTTATGAGGTATTTTGGGTATTGGGTCACTCTCTTCCATTATAATAGTCACAATACCCATAGTGACAAATGACACGACTCAATCCATAAACCTCAAATGTTGATAATGTATAGGAAGAATACCCTAAGAGGATGGGTGAATAAAGCTATATCAATTAAAAACATCTCCTTCCAATGATCTTGTTTTCTAGTTAGTTTAAACATAACAATCTCACCCTCACAAAGAATGAAAGCGATAAACCATAAAGAGATACAAATGATTTTACTTGGATCACTGTCACTAGGATATGTCTAAGAAACATACACACGGTGATCTGTCAGTGTATCAAAATCCACTAAAGTGCATAGCTTGTTTAAAAGTGTTTAGAATGAACTCACTGATCTTATTGTTTTACAACCAATCACAAAAATGACAATTCATTTCTATCTCACTCAAGAAGAACTCAAAACTCTCTCAAGTTAACACTACTGATCCAAAAAAATCAAAAACAAGACGTTACACCTCCATTACTATAGTAATATTCTTTATCTTCATCAACACGATCTCTAATTTCTAGTAATAAATATCCTCTATAATTTTCTTTATTCTCTCTATTTGTTCCTCACTATCTATTCTCTTCACATGAGAAGATAATTATCTAATACAAGATAAAAATCTCAAACCCACCCTTTATTAAAGTCTTCATACCTATAAAATTCATGGGAAAATTTTCCATATTAGACTTCAAAAACCAAGTCAAAATATCCCCATTTAAATCTCCAATCTTCCCACTTTAGATAGAAAATTTGAAACTTGAGAAAAAACTGCCAACCCGAAAAGATTACGATGTAACAATAAGCATCACAATGTAACTCCTTAAAAAACATTACTCTATAAAAAGTAACTGGTTGAATTGATTCTTACTTTAAATTTTACATCATGATTGAACTTATAGAAGTATTTTAAGTCCACATGTTATATCACAACAATGACCTTCATAGGGAAATCTGAATACTACAACCTCTCATTATGGTGTAACATTTTTCCTGTAATCCAAAATGATGAACAATTTGTTTTAGATTTGGCCCTTAATGGTGTAACCCATTCCTATTATAGTGTGATTTATAGTTTGAAAATTATTTTGAAACACATCCAACAACAATTATAGACTCCATCCGACAATATTGACACAATCATTTGATCACAATGTCTAGTCCACACAATAATTATTATGGCATAGTGTAATGTGTGTTGAGATGTGATTTTTTTCTTTATATATAAAAACCTCTTAAACACCCTCCAAATTTATCAAGACTCCAAAACTTTAATATCCAATGATTTATTGAGTATTTTTTAAGAAATTTATCAACAAACACAATCCTACCCAGTTCTTCACTAACTCCTAAACACTATTATGATCATGTGTTCCTTAACCCTTCATGAATGTTTGAGACCTAAAGTCATAAAATATTTGGAATGAATCCACTCCTACAATCACTTAGGTGAGCATAAAAAAGTTCTCATGTTTCAAGACTTAATTGATATCCTTGGTTCATTTAAAATTTTAAACTCGCCCTATTTTTTTCATGGGAACCAAACACCATTCTCTAGAAATATTACATAATTTTGGTGTTTTCTTAACACATATAATAGATTTTTCTACAATAAACTTAGATATAAAAAGTTATCACATGTTAATTTGACATACCATCATTGGTGAATCTTTGAAAATGAATTTAAACCCAACCCTAAGAAAGTTTTTTACACAAAATACTTTTAAAGTCCCTTTGTTGGTGAATCTTCCAAATTTTTAGATTGATCCAACAAAATAAATGGTTATAATACTATCTTGTATCAACTGTCTCACATAGCTATGTCTGAGACTAATATGTATTAATCTAAAGTCATAATCTCTTTGGAGGGTCATCACTCCCACATTCACATAGGAAAACCAAAAAATGTTATCATGTTTCATCACTTGTTTGATATCTTTGATTCATTAATAGTTTTAAGATTAAACTTGTTTTATCATGGGAATAAAACAACATTATCATGGGATATAATATAATTTTGGAATTTCCTTAACACATATGATAGAATTTCCTACATTGAACTTAGACATACGAAATTATCACATGTTAAGTTAAGGTCACGTCATTCATGAATCTTGGATAAGGATTTTAAACTCATATTTAAAAAAGTTTCATACACCAACTCCCTTTAAAGTCCCTTTGTACATGAATCTAGAAAATTTTATCTTGATCTAAAAAAGTCTATGTTTATGATACAATCTTGTATCAACTTTTTCACAGATCTTTTTCTGAGACTAATGTGTCCCGATATTCCCTAGCCAACATTTCTTGACTATAAAAACATATAACAACAAAATAAATTGGAAAAGGGAATAATAGATAAAGAAAAAAACTCAGAATCCAATGTGAAGTCTTTTATAAAAATTAGTTTTTTCAACCCCCAAGAGATCGATTCACCACAAAGTATAAAAATATAACCACTCATAGAAGAGTGATTATTCAGTAATCCAACTTTCATCAGAAAAATCTTCTAACACGCTTGGGTTTCCATTATAACATACACAGTAATTCATATAACCCTTTAGATATTTTAGTTCTCTTTTAACTATATCCCATTGTGCATAACCTGGATTTTAATTGTATACCTATTTCCTCTGGAAATGGGGATTCCCTCATTGATTTAAGGTTTAAACATTCCAAGCAGTTTCTAACAGGTTTGTTCGTAGAACCAGAAACAACCAATGATTCTATATCCATTTGGACCTACTTTCCAAAGGTAGGTGCTCACTAATTCTGGACTGATGAGGCTTAAGAATTTGCATTGGTCGAGAGGATGGGAGGTCAGAATCATCACACCTTTTTGGGGGGAATTATCGTCTACTCCGGGACTCTCTTTATAGATTTAAGTTATGTTCGTGAATCCTTATTATATTACCAAGTATGAAAATGAGCTTTCCATTAGATCTGAAAATAAATAATTAGTATGAATGAAATTTAGAGAATATTTTATATGTATTCTAGGTTCTTCATCGATAGAGAATAATCTGTATTTGTTAGAGATTCTTAGTCAATGGTATCCTTCGACACATTATATAGAAATCTCTTGGTCATTATGATAACCATACTGGTTTTAAAGCCACTCAGTGGGGGCACTTAAAGTTTATTGTCATTCAGAAGGACATAGATTATTTCAGAGTTGGGATCATACCCGCAAATGGGCTACCTACATATCCTTTGTTTTAGAAAATGAATCAGAACCCACGTAGTTCGAGTAAAGAATCATGAGGTTTATGCATGATTTATGGCTCAAAGAAAGATGTCATAATTACTTTTACACTCTAATCTCACGTGAGTCATGCTCGGTGTGAGAAACAAGAGGTATTTGTAAAACCAGACTATTGTGCCCTGAAAGATGCAATTATAAGAAATGATGTGGGGCTTATGTATGGATGACTGCCCAGATAGATGAAGATTAGGATTTACTTCAGGGAAGAAACCCGGGAACAAGGTCCATAAAGGTATATGTGCTTTATAGAGATTTGGATACTCTAACTTGGGGTTTATTCCTAAGGAGGATTACCAAATTAGGAGGGGAATTATGATTGGGCTTTACTCCTCAGAAGGAAGCCCAAGTCAAAAGTAAATTAATACTGGTTAAGAGAGATTATGACTGGGGATTATTCTTAAAGAAGAGGCCCAAGTTATAGGGAATTATGACTGGGGATTACTTCTGAAAAGGAAGCCTAGGTTAAGGGAATTTGGATTTTGGGAACTTGGGGATTACTCCTAAAGAGGATTCCCATATTAAAAGCATTATGTTTGGGGCTTACTCCTGAGGAGGATGCCCAAAATTAAGGAAAATTAAAGACTGGGGCTTACTCTTGAAAAGGAGGCCCAGGTTAGGGGACTTGGGGCTTACTCCTAAGGAGGATGCCCAAATTAAGAGAACTTGGATTGGGGATTACTCCTGAAAAGGAGGCCCAAATTAAGGATTCTCTCATATTAAAGGATGAGGTTGAATAAATTAAATCTCTAACCTTAGTGACATAAAGATATGTAAATCACTAGGTTTTGAGAGATGTTCCACAGAATTCCTTTTAGATAAGGAAGCCAACAAGGAATCCATGCCAAAAGAAATGACTTTAAAGAGGGTTTTGAAGGCTGGATCTTGAATAGGAGAGGTGGATATTCATAAGAGAGGTGAAAAAGGCAGGAGAGGCACCCAAAAAGAAGTGGGCGCGCAGGTCCTGCGTGGACGCGCAAGTTCTGGTTGCGCAAGTATACTTGCACGACACAGGGGTACTTGCGCGACGGTCAACCCTTAGGGTAATACTTGGTCAAGACTTGGCTCAAGCCCTTAGTACTATCCCTAGAGGCTTCCAGAAGAGTGGCGCGCAAGTTATGTTGAAGGGGTAAGGTGGCGTGCAAGTGTAGCCATTTCCCTTAAGGGCTGGCCACTTAGACGTGCAAGTGTTGATGAGTTTCAACACTTAGGCCTTGTTCCCCTCTTTAGATATTCCGTTCTAGGTAAGAAATTACCTTAGAAGTGTTCGGAAGCTTTGAGAAGAGACTAGGGTGCCGGGAGCTCAAATCTGAGTTTCTGGAATTTTTATGTCCTAAAATGGGGGCCCACAGTGGGTATTTATAGGCTGGTGAAGACCCTGGGTGAAATTCAAAGAGGGCGCACAAGTCACCTGCGCGACCAATTGGAGGCGTGCAAGTGTACTTTTGCGACCTTGGTGGAACTTGCGCGACCCAAGTGCAAATGAATCCTTGTTCATGCCTTTGTTAATTTTTGATGTTTCTTCAAAGGATGAATCACTTTGGGTTCAAGGCATTTCCCTTTTCTTTCATTTAGACTCTATGACAGAAAGGAGCGTCAATAAAAGTCCCCCCTCAGAGTTGGATCCGAAAGAAATAATGATGTGACTCTGAGGTAAAGAAGAAAACCACGGAACATGAGGCACACTAGTGTTGAACGTGCAGATGGCGTCACGTAGGCGTTGCCATGTAGGGTTGCATGTGCTAGCTTTAGGCACGCAGGGTTGAGGCCTGGCCTATATATATGCGGCCATTCTCGCGCAAAGCACCCAGATTTCAAAATTTTGAGCTCTCGCCGCGCAAGTTGCCTTTTCTGCACAAGTTACTATGTTTTCTGCTGTTTCTTTACTTTTGCGCTGCTATAGAGGTATTTGAACTTGCACGGTGATACCTACGTGCCAAAACTTGCGTGACACACTGATACTTGCGCGCCAATTTTGGGACTTGCGCTCCTTAATTCCTTAGCCATTTTTTCACTTTTATTCACAAAATTTATGAAAAATCAACTTAAGAGTTAATTATTCAACTTTTGTGCATATTAAATGTCTCCCAAGAGAATCGGAATGGCTAATGAATAGGATAACAGGTGAGTTGATGATATGATGAGCATCATTAGCCATGATTATTATACTATCTGCGACATCACTCTTCCAGATTTGGCCAAGTACCTGAAGAAGTATCATCTTGACTTCCCATAGAGTATTTATCTACCTTTTTATGGCTATGGTCATCTGCGAGAAGTCACCATTCCAGAGGCAAAGAACTATCTCCCAATTTCTTGGTTTCAAAATTACACCAATTTTTCTTCAGCAAATATCTCAAGTGGAGGAGTATTTGTAAATGCTGGAACAGTGGAGAAGGCCTACATAATGCATCATATCCCATGTACCTCAGATCTAAAACCTCACAAGCCTGAGCTAAAAACACATTGTTATCCCTCAATCTTCTGAAACTCTCAAATGGATCAAACCAAAGGCTGGAAGAAGAGTTGGGACTTTCGTCCTGGAGGAGGTGTGAAGCCAACTTGGATGTGGGCATACTAGGTGCGACAAACCTGCGCAGAGATTATTGAGGATTTAAAAGGAGTTGCAATATATGAAGCCGTCTGGGCTGGGCAAACATATCTTTATAAAAATGATGACTCTGTGCCGGAGATACTCATCCATTAGAGCCCAGAAACCAATTCTTTCCATCTGACTCATGGTGAAGTAGGAATTAGTCTGTGGGATGTCCACAAGATCTCAGGGGCTCCAATTTTTGGCGACATATATGATGAATTAATCCCCCCAAGGTGACTTGGAATGATTCAGAGAAGACCCTGGATTTGGCTTGGGAATTATTGAAAATCTTTCACAAGCTCAAGAGTTTAGAGACCTCCTTAACTCATTCTATAAAGGACATTCATCCAGAGGAGTGGATGAATACGTTTCTTACCAAGAAGTAGGAGAAGGAGCCGAAGGAGAAGGGATCGAAGGAGAAGGGATCGAAGGAGAAGGGATCGAAGGAGAAGGGATCGAAGGAGAAGGGATCGAAGGGGAAGGGGCCCAAGGAGAAGGGTCCCCCTAGTCCTACCACCTGCCCCAAAATAGAGTAGAGGGGTGATCCAGGCACATTATGGCCGACCTTGGAAGCAGGAGAATTTGAGAAGTGGGGATATGAAGTAAATCAGAGAATCCCAAAGAAGACTCATCTGGCAGGTTTCTTGGCCTTGTGGATCAGTGTTTATCTTTTTACAGTTAGGGACTCGAAAGGAGGCGTCAGGATAAGGACCTTTGTTGTTTCATCCAAGTTGGATGAGGGAAAAATGGTTGGGTTGGATACCCCCATTTTAGAAAATATTCACAGGAGCTTACTCCATGTTTTCATGGGTAAGTCTCCTTTGAGAATAGTGGGACCATTACAAGTTTTATGGGGATGGATCGCCACTCACTTCCGGACATATAATGTACAGAACGGAGTGCAGATCCCCGTAATTTCTTTCAGGACATCAGTGCAGGAATTCTTTGGAATTTCTCCACTAGCTCTTAATTCATATGACATGAAGGTGAGGCTGAGCATGTATAAAGAATTCAATTTCTTTCCTTATGGAAATCCACCAAATGGGTGATTTGTTGATGATGGAACAACCAGTCTGAAATTAAGGGAATACATGCTGGCCTGCAGAGATGGTGTATTGGTCACCAGGATCGACAGAGAGATTATATGTGAGGCCTATGCTCCATACAAATTTGCACGTCAATTCAGGTGTCTGTAGCAAACTGTTGTATCTCCCCCTATGCTTGTCAGGTCAGAGAAAGATCTGATGGTTGCTCGACAACTATGGTTTCTGGCATCTAGGGAGAAGACCGGGGCAGTGTTTGATCTACCAGTTGATAAAGCGGCAAATAACTTGACTACATGGTATTCCGAGAACTGGATAGCATCATACCCTAGAGGGGTGTTGAATCACCCGGTTTACTAGGTGGGGAAAAGGAAAAGAACTGTAGAGAAAGAAAACCTTCATCTGGAAGGTGATTCTTTTACACCACCTGAAGTTGATTCGTCGGATTCCCAGGATGGGGATGATGAGGCACCACATGCGGCAAAGTGGCCTCGTGCCAGATATAATCCTCCCATCAGAATAAAAATGTAAAGTCCCGTAAATTTCAAGTAATTTGTTTTTCTTAATTTCTTTGGAATTTTACGAGTGTGAAGTTTCTGATGACACCTGATTCCGAGGCCCAGTGTGCCCGAAATCATTTTCTGAAGTTTATCTCAGGTACGTTCAGTGAATGAATGAGCGAGTTTTCCTATCTTTTGAACAGGTGCTCGGAATTGAAATCCAAGGGCACTGTTGAACTCGCAACGTGAGTTTTCGCTTAAGAAGACTTTATGCTCGGTGGTAGGTGATCGGGTATAAAAGTTAGTTTTTGGGTTTTACGTGGGTTAATAAAATAAAATAAGTGAACAATTTATTTTATTTTGTTAAACACATGTCGTGTGGATAAAGTGGTTAAAAGCTTCACTTGGAGGTTGGATCTTGGTGGAAACCACACGAGACCTCCCATAAATGGGAGGGGAATCATAACTCCTTAACTCCCCCTAATTTATGAGGGAGAGCCTCTAGGTTTAAATCCCCCTCTTAATTGAGGAGGATGAAGCCTCTTTTTTTTAATGAGGGGACCACCCAAGAAATAACCACCCCCCTTGACCTTCTACCCAATTTAATGCGCCACCACAGCGGAATAATTGGGCGGAGCCCTCTATCATAAATCCTTCATTTATGACTTGTGTTCCAACGACGAGCCCTCCCACTCCTATATAAAGGAGGCTAGGCGAAGAGTTATGGACGACTTCTTCAAGCGGTAGAACGCTAGCAGCGAAGCACGACACCCAGAACTTGGTGAGTTTTCCTCTTCCTCCAACGAAGAACGAAGAACGCCGATGCTACCCTCGACTCCTCCCTTTCTGACATTAACGGAACGACGCCGATCTTCCACGACGCCGATCATTGCGACGTTCGTCTTCCATAGTTCGACGATGTGCGATGTCTTATCAAGGTAGGGGTTGTTTTTACGTTCAAAATTAATTGACGTACTTCGTTAGTTCTTTGGCCGCCTGTTATCAAAATAATGGAGGAGGTCGGACCGCACGAACATGTCCAAACCTCCTACCCTTTTGTTGTTGAATATCTTGTGTCTTGGAACGGAGGCGGCGCGGTGCAACAACACCGCACGAGAATGAGGTAAATCGCGGTGAAGGTGCGTGGCGCCGTCGCGCCACGCCGGTGAAGCTGAAGGAACCCGCAGCCAAGAACGGGCCAAGGTGAAGGGGCGTGGCGCCGCTGCGCCACGCCGGAGAACCATGGAGGGCCACGGCCGGGGCAGGCCGTGGTGGTGCAGGGGAGGGCGGCCGAATCCGCCTGCCGCTGGCGCTCCAGGAAGGCGGGACCGCAGGGGTCCCGCGGCGGCACCAGCCGACCAATAGGGCCGACCGTTCAGGAAGTCCGGGGGTGGTAACCCCTGGTGGAAGACAAGGTGGGCCCCCTCCATGTGGGGGGGGGGGGTGCCATTTCAAAACAAGGGGGGAAGCGCGCCCCCCCTTCCGCGTCCGCTCGGCAAGCGGACGCCCACACGGGACCGGACCAGCCACGCCGGGCCGGGCCGCCCGCGCCGAGCCGGACCCCCGCGCCGGGCCCCGGGCCGCGCCATCCATGCCGGGCCGTGCCCAATTGGGCCGGACACGGACCCAGGTCGGGTCGACCCAGTTCGGTCCGACCCAGGGGGTATTGGGCTGGGTCAGACCGGGCCCGAACCCCCTGGTTTCCGGATAGATCCATTCAAATGCCCATAACATTGGATACATACCTCCGATCGATGCACCGTCAGTTACGTAGAGATCCTTGGATTGAGACGGTTGTTTAGGTATATCACACTCAAGGTTTCGGTGAACTTTGGGTATGTCCGGGTTGGTTCGAACATGAAACCAACCTGGCCCTCGGAGCGGAAACACTTATAACTTGAGATCTGGACGTCCGATTGATGTGCCGTCAACTTTGTTGGATTCCTCTTAGTGAGATAGTTCTTTTGGATTACTCCGCTCAAGGTTTGGACGTAGCTGAAGTACGACCGGGTTGGTTTTAGCTTAAAAACCAACCGGGTCCCTGGGACGAAAAAACCAATAACTCGCAGACCGGGCGTCCGATTAACACGCCGTCTATTGTGTTGAGTTCCTTTTGATGAGACAAAACTTTGGGATACATCAACTCCAGACTAAATGTCATTTGATGTATCGACCCCCTTGGCTCGTGGATCAGACCCTCCCGGAATCGAGCATGCTGTGTGCGGGAACCCTAGAGCTGGCTGCGACTGCGACGAAGATGACTTCCGTACTAGGATCCTCCGTGGGTTCGACGAGGACGACTACCATACTACGATCCTCTGTGGGTTCGACGAGGACGACTACCGTACTGGGATCCTTCGTGGGTTCAACGAGGATGACTACCGTACTGGGATCCTCTGTGGGTTGGATGAGGACGATTACCGTACTGGGATCCTCCATGGGTTCAACGAGGACGACTACCCTACTGGGATCCTCCATGGGTTCGACAAGGACGACTACTGTACTGGGATCCTATGTGGGTTCGACGAGGAAAAATACTGTACTAGGATCCTCTGTGGGTTCGACTACCGTGTTGGAATCCTCCGTGGGTTCGACAACGATGTCTACTATACTTGGATCCTCCGTGGGTTCAGCAGCGACGACTACGATACTTGGATCCTACGTGGGTTCGGCAGAGGAGATGATTCAGAGGTTACATCTAATCATATCCACCCCTCTTCGTAAATGGATACTTGTGTGAGCTGAGTCTTGACTTGCAATCATTATCATCGACATGATTGTTGTGCATTCCTGTGTGAATTGGGTTGTGCTTTCCTGTGTGGATTGGGTTTTGATTTCCTATCTGGAATGGGTTATGTTTTCCTGTGTGGACTGGGTTGTACTTGGGATTGTGTGCTGGAGCTGAGCTGGAATTGATGACTTAGGTATATGTATGTTCATATACCTAAGTAGAATTGGTTGTTACTTCGTGACTATTTCTTTCCTTTGTGGTTTATCCTTTGTGGATTCTGGGAGACCTTTGGGGGTCTCGGGGTCCCTACTAAGTAGCGTATACTCACCCCTGCATGGGCTATGCCCGCACTACATTTTGTTGGATGCAGACGATAGACAGTGCTGATCGAGGTGAGAGCTTGTGGAGCTAGACGGTACCTGGAGGTGGATCACTGGACATGACGTACTCGGAGCGGACGGCTAGAGCCGAGGAGCAGAGAAGACTATCTGTACCCACCCTTCAGGTGGGATTTCCAGAGGATGTGTCGTGACACAAAAGACCAAATCCACCAACTCCTAGTGAGTTACTTCAGTTAAGGCACTTTAAACAACATTACTTTATAGCGCAAAAATTCTTATTTTATTATTCTCTATTTGTAGTTGCAGGAGATGGTAAGAAACTGAAGTCCAAGATTGTAGGACCTTCCTCGCAGCCTTCGGTACACACACTGAATATCTACGACTAGAGGCTGTCTAGACATGGAAGATTTTATAATGCGATGCTGAAACTCCCTAGCTGGATTTGTGTGAGGGGCTACACATCCCTGAAATAGGGAATCTTCTAGCCTCCACTGATATCTGTTTCAAAGATAACCCCGATGAAGTGCGGGCTTACATCAGAGAGCTGGAAATTCTCATATATGCCACCGATGATTCCATTACTGTCACCAAGAGGGTGAAGGAAATGATAGATCATGGCATCACTGAGGGGATTGGTTCTTCCAGTGATGAGGAGTGGCACGATTACGTGGCTCCTGAAGTTGTAAGTTTCTTTACTTATTTTCTTTGAAACTTGATTTCAGTCAAAGATTTGTTACTCAAGGAAATTATTTTCTTCATCCTATAGCTTGCAAAGAAAGGAACTACTGAGGTTCCTTCACCACAGTATAGCCCTGGTGGTACTGCCATCGGGGCTGCTGCTGAATCTCCTCACGAGTCAGGAAAGATATCTCTAGGCCAGCAAGCCATGGATGAGGAGTTGTATATGGCTTTCCATTCTCCAATTAATGTACCTATAAAGGAGACTACCAACACTCCCAAAAAAACAAAGAGACAAAGACATCGAAGGAGGAAGTCCACAGTTAAATGCTTCATCAGTAGTGGTAAGTCCTTTAGATAATCATGAGTCTTAACCCATGAAAAGATTGCTCATACTTTTTGGGATCGCAGGGGCTTCTTCAATTTCCCCTCTTAGGTAAAGGACTGATCCTCCTTTGAGGACCACAGAGGGTACTGGTGAACAATCACAAGTTCAGGCTGACTTGGCTGCTCCTGGAGAAGAGCCAACGTCTGTTCCCAGTATCCTTCCTGCTGTTGTTGCAAGAAGAGAATAGCCTGCTTCTAGTAAGTTAACAATACTTCATAAAATTTTGAATGAAACATCAACTAATTTTCATTCTGTGATACTTTAGGTTCAACCCCTGCACAAGAGCTCTTGGTGGCCATTGAAACTGACACCGCTACTTTATCTGAAGAAGCTGTCCAGGGTCAAAGGCCACAAAATGAAGGGTGCCAAGAAGACATATCAAATTCTCCCACTGGTGAGATTAACCAGTATTCTGAGATTACATTGGATGAAATGATGGAACTTGGCACATCTTTTGAAGATTTTTTAGATCATGTTAAATTACCATGTAATTTAGAAGATTATAGACGTGAGTGTTATCCTTTGTCCTTTTAAAAATAACTTCTTATTACATCTCTAATCATGATCGGTTGAAATGGGAAGTTCTATCTGAGAAAGCTGCTGAACTACCAATTCCTGAAGGGGGTACAGAAAACCCTACTATTGCAGAGAAATTAGCTCAAGTGGAGCTTAACCTAGAAGATCTTCCTGAAACTCGTCTTGAAAATCCTGTTGAAGGTAGGAAAGACAGGGAGGAGCCTTCTCAAGTTACTGATCCACCGTTGGGTAAGAGATAACAATTTTTTTGTGAATTTACTTAATTTGCAAGATAGCCAATCAAATTTTGTTATCCTTTGAAACTAACCAAAGCTTTCAATTGATTATGCAGGGCCATCAATTTCAGTGGTTAGATCTAGAGGTGAAGCCTCAGCCTCCTCCCCAACGAGAATAGATAGTGAAGAAACACGGGTCAGGGGGGAAGGAGCAGAACAAGGCACTTTTTTAAGTGCATTAATACTGGATTATATTCCCCCCTGTGACAGTGATGCTGAGTCAGACCTGGAAGTACAAAAGGTGCTCCAGTTTTCAGGACGCAAGGCATGGAAGAACATATAGAAGATCATATCCGAAGTGCCTTTAGAAGAGCTGTCATCGAAGATCCCGCGACTATCATCCCTGTTTGTCATGATGGGACTTGGCGGTTTTGAATATCAAGAGATCCATACTACCGTGAAACAAGTCATCTTAAGGAGGGAGTATGAGAAAAAGTTCCGTCAAGATTTGACTCGGGTGAGGCTGTCAGTCAACATCAACGAATTTGAGGCTGCGGTGTCCTGAGCTGAGGCTGATCATGCTGCCAAGTTGAAGGATCTGAAGCATAAGATCAAAGAGAAAGTCGTCCAGAAGATGCACCTTTAGCAACAGTTAGATGTTGTTATTGGGGAACTTGACCAGCTTAACAATTCATTGGAAGAAGTTCAAATGAATGGTATGAAAGCCATTGCAGATTCTAAGAAAGCACTCCATCAAGCTGAAAAGAGTAAAGCTGGTCGATTACATGAGCTTCAAGTGGCTGCTGATGGAGCTCGGGATGCTATAAATCAAATGAAGATTTATGTTGACAACCTTTTTTAATTCTTGTAAAATAGAAGAGACTCCAATCTATAGATTTACTTCTAACTCTTATGTATCAAATGAAAAATACTTTCATTTTTGATCATTTGTGCATGCCTTCTTTTGCTACATGCTTTAAATTTTACCTAAGCCAATGGGCCTAGTAATCATAAATTGATTTTTGCTAGGATTATTATAAATAACCCTACAAATTTTGAATCTTTTAATTTCTCATTATTACCTAAATCATATGAAAATGTATGTTTAGTGAGTTGGGACTTGACTTTTATTCAGAGTTCCCTTGTATTTTGTGGGAAGTTTAAAGTCATGCACGTCAGACATAAAAAGGCTAATGTTTAAGGTCGAAATAGCTTTGACCGAATGGGTTAAAATTGACTCAATTCCTTGACAACTTATCTGAAAAAATATTACCACACTCAAGTATGAAGGAAAACATGTAAACTATGACTTAAGAAATTTTGAATCTGAGGAATGATATGAAAAAGGTCCAAAAGGCATTAGAAGAAGTAGTTCCCAATAATAAAGTTACTATTATTTAACAAACCCGTTAGGGGGTTGAATTATGTAGGGCTGCATAAGGGCATTGGATGTATAGTCAAATAATAGCATCTTTTGGCTGAAAATTCTGTTATGTAGACTGTTTATGCAAGGATGCCTAAGGGCACGTGCGACATATTCTGGAAAAATAACTCCCAGAAATTTACTTTTCTACTGCTAAAAAGCCAGTGGAAGTTTATGGGGATTCAAATTTTCCAATGCATAGAGTTTGCTGTATGGAGAGAGGTACTTGAATATGGATAAGATATTTCCAAACAAGATCGTCTAAGAACTGGATGAATGTTACTCCTATGAAGGTCTGACCCAAACGTAGGGAAGATAAATATAAACCATAGACTTGAATACTTTCAGATCATGAAAAAGAACATGGGACAAATATGTTAAGGATGACTATTTTCTACGGATCCTTAGATATTGTCAATAAGACCAATAAGGAAAAAAGCGGTTTTCTTCCCAAGAATGAAGTTAACACTATTTGAAAAACCCATTAGGGGGTTGAATTATGCAGGGCCGCCTAAGGGCATTGGCTGCATAGTCAAATAATAGTATCTTTTGGCTGACAAGTCTTTTATGTAAACTGTTTATGCAAGGCCACCTAAGGGCACATGCTGCATAGTCAGGAAAAAGAACTCTCAGAAATTGGACATTTTGTGACCAGAAGTCAAGAAAAGGGTTATGTATATCTAGAAGTATTTAAGGTTAGGAGTATGACACATAAAAATGGGTATTTTCCAATGCATGAAAGAGATACATAGATCAATGTTAACCATAATCATGTTGTGGCTGGGTCCTGAATTGAAATGTTGGACTTCACTACGTATCCCATAAGGATGAGAATCAAGCCATACGTATTTCTTGAAATACAGTTTAATGTCATGCAGGAAGAAAGTATGGAAAATCTCAATTTAGGGTCATAGAACTCGGACCATTATAATGAACACACAGTGTGTGTTTTTATAGGGACTTTTCAGCTAGGGGACTGAAAGTAAAACTTGGGGTTAGGCCCAAATACTTGGGGCTAGATTCGAGGGATGCTTGAACGTTCCTACGTATCCCATAAGGATGGGAATCAAGCCGCATGTAGTTCTAGAAATACCCTCTGTACATATTTGGTTCTTACAAGTGAAGGGTGAAGGGAACTTTAGTGCAATGATGGTTTGATACAAGATAAAAGGTTCGGGTATTGCCATGTATGTACATAGTCTTTAGAATATAACATGATTAGAGATCAATGTAAATAATGATTCCATCTTAGGTGAGGGTATCAAATAATGTTGTAGTTTATTGTCGTATAGGACAAAAAATGTTGTACAGTTTAACGTCATATAGTAAGGACAAAGGTAAACCAATGTGAAGAGATTGGTTTTGGGATTGAACCTCAGGAGGTTGCCTATGTACCCAACCTAGAAGGCAAGGATCAAAGTCCGCGTAGTTTAATTAAAGAATGAATTAGTGATCAAGTTGTTCTTGGGGACAACGACCTAAAAAATGGTGTTGGGACTTATGCATGGTTAGTGGCCCATATATGGTGTTATGGTTGAAGTTTACTCTAAGCTCACGTGAGTCATACTCGGTGTGAGAAACAAAAGGTAGCAACAAATTTAATGATGCACAGTTTAATGTCATGTAGGACATATGAAGGGACTATGCGGTTTAAAGTCTTGTAGTGAGGACTATTGGTGCTGTACAGTTTAGTGTCATGTAGCAGGGAAAAAATACATTTTAACGTCATGTAGGATGTATTAAGGGACTTTGTTCAGTTTTACGTCATGTAGGACGAATGAGCAGTAAAATTTAACGTCATGTAGGAAAAATATAGGGACACAGTTTAACGTCATGTTGGACGTAAGGGTACTGTACAATTTAGAGTCCTGTAGCTAAGACGATGAGGACAATACAGTTTAACGTCTTGCTGGACGTAAGGAACTTCTGTACAATTTAGTGCATGGACCATAGATTATGCAGTTTAACTTCTTTCTGGACGTAAGGGACTTCTGTATAGTTTAGCGTCATGTAGTTAGGACGTCACAGTTTAATGTCATGTTGGACGTAAGTGCCAATAGTTTAAGGTCATATGCATGGACCGTTGATGCTGCAGTTTAACGTCATGCTGGACGAAAAGGGATGCAAATAGTTTAAGTTCATATGCATGGACCGTGGATGCTGCAGTTTAACATCTTACTGGACGAAAAGGGATGAAAATAGTATAAGGTCATATGCATGGACCGTGGATGCTGCAGTTTAACATCTTACTAGATGATAAAGTATTTGTGTTACACAAAATACTTCTTCATAAATCTATCATTGGTTGGAGTAGTGATGAGTTCTCCATCCATTGAGATTAAAGAATAAGCTCCATTGGAGTAGACCTTATGTATTGAATAAGGTCCTTCCCATTTTGGCTCCAGCTTGGGAGGTTTCTTTCCTGGTATCATTGGAGTTATGAGAACTAATACCAATTCTCCCTGAATAAATGAATGAAGATGAACTTTTTTGTTGAAAGCTCATGCTATTCGATTCTGATAGACTTCCAAGTGGTGCAGGGTGCACAATCTTTTCTCATCTAACCATTCCAATTCATCCAATCGCTTTTGAGATTTTTCATCTGTAGATGACTGATCACAAATGGATACTCTAAGCAAGGGTAATTTAACCTCAATGGGAAAGACTACTTCCGTTCCATATACCAATGAATATGGAGTTGACCGCGTTGTAGTGCGGGTGGCGGTTCGATAAGCCCATAAAGCATGAAAGAGTTTATTAGGACATGATTTCTTATCTTTATCCACCATCTTTTGCAGTATGTTTGAAAGAGTTTTGTTGAAAGCTTCTATCTGGCCATTGGCCACTGAATGATACCGAGATGAATGATTGGATTTGATGTTGTATTCTTGATACAACTTCCTCACCTCAGATGAATAGAAGTTGGTGCCATTGTCCGTTAGTATGGTATGAGGGACACCAAATCTAGTAATGATGTTAAACATGATGAAGATAAAAATGCATTTATAACTGAATTCTTTGAGGGGTATTTCCTCTGACCATTTGGAAAATAAGTCAGTAGCAGTAAGAATATACTTCAACTGCTTGGCTGTAGCCGAAGGATAAGGTCCCACTACATCCATTCCCTATGTGGAAAATAGCCATAAGTATTTATCTATATGAAGAAACTCTGGGGGCTGATGAATGAATTTGTCATGTACTTGGCAAGAATGACACTTCTTTGTGAAATCAAAACAATCTTGTATCATTTAAGGCCAAAAGTATCCAAGCCTTTGGATTTGATCAGACAGTCTATGTCCAGACTGGTGGGCACCACAAACTCCTGCATGCACTTCTTTCATGACAACCATTGTCTCTTCACCATCAATTCATCTGAAGAGAACTCCATCAAAACCTCTTTTGTAGAGAATTTATTCTAGGTGATCAGGGCTGTCATAAAGAGTAAAATTAACCACACGTCTCCGGACTTGTTATTTCCCGGCTCTATCAGGTGGAAGTGTTCTGTTTTGAAGGTATTCCCTGATAGGTGTCATCCATCCTGTAGTATGACCATATGGTTCAGAGATGGGACTAATTTCATTGATTTCCTCTGTTCTGATTTGAACATAAGGTGAAATTGTACGATGGTGGGAAATACCGATGGTTGTCTCATCCCGCTTTGGATCTGCCAGATCTATGGCTATATTATCCAATGCATCATCTTGGGTATTTTCTGATCGTGGGACATAAGAAAATGTCGGTTCGGCAGGAAATTCCGCCATTAACTCTCTAAAATTATCATACAAAGGGATTAGTTCTTCTTTTCTGATTGCATAATCCCCATTGACTTGTTTTATTACCAGGTCTGGATCACCTTTCACCTTTAAGTGATTCACTTGTGCTTGAAGCGCTAACTCCAATCCTGCGATAAGAGCTTGGAATTCTGCTTCATTATTTGTACCGCCTCCCAACAATGAGAAGAAATAGGGTAACACTGCCTTTTCTGGAGAAATGAGCACAATTCCTAACCCAACTTTGTTAAATTTAGGATTTTCCTTTTTCCTCCCTGCTGGACTTCTAGAAGCACCATCAAAGTACATTTCCCATGTTTTAAGACTATCTTGAATAAAGAATACTTCCTCATCAGGAAGTTCAATATCTGAAGATTTATATTCTACTGAAGGATGTTCAGCAAGGAAATCAGCCAGATCTTGGCCCTTTATTGCCTTTTGAGACACATATTGAATATCAAATTGTTGAAAAATAACTGCCCACCTTTCCAGACGTCCTGTAAGCATTGGATGAGTAAGGATGAATTTGAGTGGGTTGTTGCGAGATACCAATTGGACCTTGTGATGTTGCAGGTAGTGTCTCAACTTCTGAACTTCAAATATTAATGCTAGGCAACACTTCTCAATATTTGAGTATCGGGTTTCTGCTTCAATCATAGTCCGACTAAGATAGTAGAGGCTGTTTTCATTCCCATCATCATTCTTCTGAGTAAGAAAGGCACCCAATGATCACTCTAAAGCTGTCACATAGAGGATAAGTGGTCTTCCTTCAATAGGTGGCATTAACACTGGTGGACTCAAGAGATACTTCTTAAGAATATCTAATGCTTCTTGACATTCTTAAGTCCACTTGTAAGTGACTCCCTTCTTCATCAACTTAGTGAAGGGTAAACTTTTGCCTACCAAATTGGCGATGAAATGCTGAATATAGGATAAGTGTCCTTGAAGTCCTCTCAATTCCTTTAAATTTCAAGGAGGTTACATACCAAGGATTGACTTTGTTTTCTAAGGATCGACCTCAATACCATGACTGCGTACAACGAAGCCGAGAAATTTTCATGAGGTTACCCCAAAAGCACATTTTAAGGGGTTCATCTTCAAATTATGTTGTCGAAGTTTGTGGAATATGACTTCCAAATCAGCTAAGTGATTAGAACGTTGTTTGGATTTAACCACCAAATCATCCACATAACATTCAACAAACTTCCCTAAAAAGGGTTTGAAGATACGATGCATGGCATGCTGATATGTTGCGCTTGCATTCTTCAGGACAAAGGGCATTACCCGATAGAAAAACACACCCTGAGGGGCTCTGAAGACTGTAGATTATTCATCTTCTAGAGCCATTCAGATTTGATTATATCCTGAATATCCATCCATGAAGGAAAGTGCTTCATATCTAGCTGTTGCATCAATTAAGAGTTCTGTAATCGGAACTGTAAAATCATCCTTAGGACAATACCTATTAATATCTCTGAAATCAATGCAAACTCTAATTTGTCCATTCTTCTTTTTCATAGGGAAAATATTATCCAACCACTTGGGATATTGAACTTCTCTCACAAAGTTAGCTTTGATAAGCTTATCCACTTAAGTGTTAATTTTGGAAGCATAGGTTGGGTGTGTTCTTCTTGCGGCTTGCTTGAATCCTCGATGTTCTTCTGGAAAACCCAAACGATGAGTGGAAACATCAGGATAAAGCCTTGGCATCTCTATATAGTTCCAAGAAAATATATCTCGATTTTTCTTTAAAAAAGAAATATAAATCTCTTTCTCTTCAAGAGTCATGGCCGCACTAATTAAAGTGGGGCGTGGATCTTCTTTTATACCCAGATTTATTTCTTTGAGTTCATCCAAGGTGGTAGAGATACCCTCTTCAAATGTTGGAGGATCATCCCTAAGATCTTCCTCTTCTTCTTCAACATGTGTTATTTCTTCTGTTTCTACTTGCATAGTAGATGATGAAGCAGAATTTCCATGATCAAAAGAGATGTTAAAATTGAACATCTTGAAGAAGAAGCTTCCATTTCCGACCCGATTGATGATGAAGGGTCTTCCTTGGGTAATAAAGAGGAGATGATGGATTGAGAATCGACATAATCATTTACCTCTGACATTGCTATAAATTCTTCTGGCCTGGTTGGCAAAGTATAGACTTGTTGGATTTCAGCAGATGAAATGAAGACATCTCCATTTGAGCTTTCATCATTGCTTGGTGGATTACCACTTTGTCCCATGTTGTCTGGCTTGATTTCCATAATTGACATTATGGAAGTTTCCATAAGAGTATTTTGATTTGGGTCTATCCTGTCAATTTGACTGATATACAATACATAATCTGTACTCACATGTGTAAATGCGTTTATTGGAATCTTTTCCAAACCATATGGAGCATTAACTTTGGTAATCTCCCTTATTGTGGATTTCTCCTTTCCCTTCATGTGATAGAATTCCACCTCAATGTATTTAGATTCACATGTCTTGAATGGGGACTTATCACCATACAATATACCAATTTCACCATCGAAATAATATTTGAGACATTGATGGTATGATGAAGGGATAGCCGCATGTTGATGTAGCCAGGGTCTTCTAAGCAAGATATTGAAGGCTGAGTCTTGATAAACAACCATGAAATCTGAATTGGATACAAGATCTCCAAACTGAGTTCTGAGTGTAATCTCACCCAGTGGTTCTTGTTCATTTTTATCATATCCTTGTAACATCAAAGTAGAAGGAGATAAATCAGATTCTGTGAGGCCCAATCGATGAAGTGTACGAATGGGGATGAGGTTGACTCCTGAACCATTATCAATGAAAAATCTTTGGATGTCTACACCATTGACCTTGCCAGATAAGTACAAAGGTCTAATATGTCCATGCACAACATCATATTCATCTTCATCAGTAAAAGATATCACTACATGGCATTCTGTAGGATTATTCTCTACATGGTAGACTTTAGTTGTAGCAATTTCAGTTTCAAACTCCTGAGGACTCGACAAAGCATCCAGAATTGATAACTTGGCCGGTATTTGGGCCAAGTGTTTCAATACATCATACTTTTGATCCAAAGGTCTGCGTTTCCCAACAGAAACATGTGGTTTCATAGGTGCCTTGGAAGTTGATGCTTTGGAAGTTGATGCATCTTGTACCAGGATAGGAGTTGGTAATACTCCTGGCTTTGGAAGATTAGACCGATTAGGTCTATTTACTTTCTAAGAAGAAGAAGGTGGAACCTCCAACCGATCTTCCAGAATAACTGTGCCAGGACTGAATATGCCTTGTGTGGAAGAACTTTCTTGTTCTTGTTGATCTCGTTGAAGGGCTCTACCACGAGTTTCTTCCGCATACACAGTTCTAACAGGGGTAGAATTGGAATAGTGGCCTCTGAAAGATCCACATCTTCCCCTATACCCTGAGCCTCTGGAACTTCCTCTGATTCCTTTGTTTGATATGGGGAACCCAGGTTCATCGAGTTCAAAACTGTGATTGGCATAAGGATCTGTTAAGTGAATCATATTAACAAAACCGAAGATTAACTCTTCATCCAATGAAGACTCTGCCTGACTAGCCAATTTAAACTGTGCCGTTTGATGGGGCAGTGGCCGTGGCTTCGAAGTAGATGGCATAAAATCTGCCAGAGTCAAAGAAAACTTAGGATTTGACATGATTTCATCTTATTCTGATTGTTCCTCTTTCTTTGAATTATGTCGTTTCTTTGAGGATTTTCCCTTTGATGAAGAGGGTTTTGCTGTGGCATTCATAGTGGAAGACACAATTGGTTTCTTCAATTGTGTTCTCAAAATGGCATGAGTTTGGTTGATCGTCTTTCTGACCATCCAATCATCATATTTTTGTTCATTTTTGTTCTTGACTTCTTGCCACTCGCCTTCTTCCTCTAGATTTATAGCAGTAACAAATGCTACCTGAGATGAAGAACCTTTCAGTTTGACTTGTCCCAAGTCGACCATCTTTTGCAGGAGGTCTTTGAAAAAAAAAACTCCTGAATGGGATGCCCCAACATCTGATGAAATGGGAAATAGTTGGGATGATCTTCAACTCCTTCCTTGTTTGGCCTTTTGGGCCTTGGAAATTGAACCAAATTATTTTCCAGAGCCGAAATGAAGTAACCAGGAACCTGTTAATTTTGGAAAGAGTAAAATTTTCTTTTCAAATCCTCAAATTGTTTTCGTCTTTGATCTATTTGATCATCTTGACGAAACGACCTCTGTTGTTGGAGCTTAGGAGGTGGATCCCTTCGAGAAGATGGAGGTTTTGAAGTAGAAGCAGGTACATGTGCTTGTTTAAGCATAACTGTAGCAGTCTCTTCTTTACCCATTCTCCTTCCTTGAGCTGATGGAATTACACGAGGTTTATCTTTAGTCTTCATAAGAGAATCTTCAATCTGTTGAGCGATTGAAGTAAGGTCTCGAAACCCTCCTGTGTATTTCAAAGGGATCAACGACGTGCGTAATTCATCACACAGATTTTTTACACAGATTGGAAACGATTCTTCTTGAGGGAGTTCTAAACTCAGGGAATATGTTAATCCCTTCCAGCGAGAAATAAAATCTGAAACCCTTTTATTATCCCTTTTCTTATAGTTTGTAAGATCAAAAACTATTTTCTTTGGAAAAGTTCATCTAAATTGAAGAAGGAATCATTTGCGGAGATCCTCCCATCCGGTAATTGACCGGGATTGCAAGCTTGTGTACCAGACAAAAGCAGGTCCTTGTAATGACTGTACAAAACAACCGAGCTTAACTGCTTCCTGTTGCTGAGGGGTTCCCATCATAGGATCGCAACAAGAAACAAAATGTGTTAAGTGTTGCTCCGGGTCTCCTGAACCATTAAAGATTGGGAATGTGGTACTTGAAAAATTTGATGGGGGAGGAATTGCATCAACCCATTTAGGGTAAGATCTATTTTTTGGTTTAATTTGAGCACGCTTTCCCTCCATAGCTTCTAACTGAGCTTTTAATGACTCAATAGTAGTTATTAACTTTTGAGAAACATCTGGTTGAGCTTGGACCTGAACAGGTGCAATGAATGGAGCTTGAATAGGTGTGGCAACCGGGACTACCACTGATGGTAGTATTTCTGGTTGTTATTGCACTTGACCCATAGGATTAGACCTCTGAGGGTGTACTGGTAAAGGAGGATACACTTGATCCATCTCAGTAGCCGCAAAAAATTCCCTTGGTTGACTGACTCCAGTACGCTTAGGGGGAATACTACTTTGAAGTAGTTCTGTATTCAACCTCCTTAATTCCTTCATCTCTTCCTCTTGTTGTGAGAATCTTTGATCTAGTGAGAGTGATTGGACTTCTCCATAGGAAGGGTATGTAACCTAATTTTTTCATTTCCCCTTATTGGACACCTTTCGGAGAGGGGGAAGTGGGTTACTTAAAGGATTACCTAGATTCTGGGTAATCCTTTGATTTCGTGTATGAACACCTTCTTCATTTGTGTTTGTGCGTACAACATCTTGAGCAGAAGCTTCCTCATCTGATCCCTCTGAGTGAGCCTCATCTGGATGATCAACAACAATGTCAATGATGACATTGATTGATGCATAACGCATTGCATCCCTTCTATCATAATTTCTGTGATATTGTCTTCTTCCATGTCCTTGTTGAGACACTGCCTTTTGCTGATTTGATCCCTTAGGAACTTCTTGACGAACCGTTATTTGGAGGTAATCTCCTGATAACTTGAATCTTTTTTCCTCTTGTGTATTCTTCCCTAATTGAGAGAAGACTGACTTTCTCTGAGGGAGAGGTTGAGGATTTGAAAAAGTCCCCAGTCCTATGGACTGGGGCTATTCCTGCTGTTTCTTCTCAACTCCCCGAATCCTATTTATTGATTCTAAGGTTTGGGTTAAAAGAGTCCCCATTCTGGAAAGCGGGGGTGGTTCTTGAGTTTCTATATCTAAGAGCTTTTTAAAATCTCTCCTGATCTTACGGACTTTAGTCCAGAAATTTGCTGGATTCATCAACCTACATCCACTATTATCACCCGGCTCAAAAGACCGTTGGATGATTTCTGACACTTCTGTCACTTGATGATGTGCTTGCTCCAAATGAGAGGCCTGTTCAATATTCTCATTTGCTTGATGTAGGAGTAATTCAACAAATTGTTCTCTGTATGCTTGATTTTTAGAGGAACTAGTTGAGGCCTGTTCTTGAGTGATCCTTTGATTACAAACAAAGCCAATTGGCTGTGGCCAGCCATGGGAAATAACATTGCATGAAACCATTTTCGGTGGGATTTGTTGACTGGAGAGTATAGTGAAATGTAGTTCTCCATGAACACCCTATCCCATGATATGAATACCAGATGGGGCATTGGCAATTAACTAACGCAATATTCTTAGTGCGCCAAGGCATGAACGTTGAAGGGCTCTATGCTTCTTTTCAGCCTTCGGATATCGAGAAACTGAGAGAGATGCCAAATCAATTTCGTGTTGTAACCCTTCTATTATCTTGACATGATTTTCATATTCATCATAAGATAATATTTTATTTTTCAACTGACAAAGAGTTTTCCATATGTTGAGACGAATATCATGAATTCCATATTCCGTCAACATCTCTGGTATGTCATACTAAGAATCAGCCAAAGGCCAAAACATAACTGGAACTTCACATTTTACCAGTTGTTTTCTCATATTCGGTACTTCCTCTTTATCATTTGATGAAGATTCTTCTACCTATTTAGACCAAAGCTGGTGCTTCTTTGTTGCTTCATCAGACTCAACAAGATCGATAGAGAATTCACTTATCAAACTAGAAGATGCATGACTCAGGGGTGGTTCGGAGAATGACCTACACCCCAGGCTATCTTCTGATTGAGAAAGTGTTTCACCTGCTAGTGGTAAAGAATTAGACATGACTGGCTTCACATTTTCAAGTGCCTCAAGATAAGAGGGCTTTCTCGTCACTACATTGTCCATTGGAGAATTTTCCAAGCAATGTGCATTACTACTGCGGAGAGGAATTTCACAGCTAAATTCATCATTATGGGGAGGACCACCATGGTGGGTTACAGAAAAAGATGAAACATTTTTCTCCATGGTCTTCTGGCCACACAAAGGGTTCTTGTGGCTCTCACCTGAAGATTAAACTTTGAGATCGGACGAATTGTCATGAAGAAAGACTTCATGAGGAAGTTTCTGATGCAGAACTTCGGAATTAATGTTCACACTATTGGGAACTGAGAGAGTAGAATCTTGAGTTGCAACAGATAATTGTCTAAGTGCATCAAGAAATCCAGCATCGAGTAAGGCCTTATTACAGATTGGCCCTTGATTTCTTGACTGTGCTAGGTGGGTCTTCTTCTTAGACGCCTTCTTACTCACTTTAGGAACCACTTGTTGATGAAAGTGGTCATTATGGGCAGGTGTATGTGTATGATCAAGATAAATGACCAGGTTAGGCTGATTATCTCCACTCAAATCAGGTGTATGTGCTTGACTTGGTCGTCCGTATGATATGGGGGAGTTTTCCTCACAACCCTCTTGGACTAGAACAGAGGTGTGTGTCTGTTCTAGAGTGAACTGTTGATGTGTCACTCCACTGGTAGGGATAGATTTTCATTTATTTCCCTGTGATGCTACTGAAGCTGTTATAATATCCTGACAGGCATCCAGAATATGTGCAGGAATTTGTTTCTTCTCTTTCACCATTGATAGAATATGCTTGGTGACTTCAGTTGCCGGAACGAGAATATATGTCCATTCTGTGCTTGGAGTAGGTGTGTGTTCCTGCTTCTGTCCTCCTTTTCCTGTCAGTGAGTTCTGACAGTACTTATGTGTGGGGGCAGAGAGTTGAGTCTGCTCCAATTTTGTCATCAGGGATTTCCGACTGACATCTCCGGATGCTACCAAACGAGACTGTTGGTAGACTTGATCAATACTAGCAGGTGTATGTGCCTATTGATTGCAGTCTGTCGAACTTGGTTGACGAACTTCCTTCAATACTGACAGATGAGGCTGCTGGCATGACTGATGAGTGTAAGCATGTGTATGTGCCTATTTACTAGTTGTCAACACATTGGGTTTGCAGGATCCATCATATGTAGTCAGATGAGCCTGCTAACCAGATGATGATTTAGAAATAGGTGTATGTTCCTGTCTATAGTACTCCGCCGAAATTGCCTGGTGGGATTGGTGTGTTGCTGCCAGACGAGTCTGATGGACAGCGGAATTAAAACAGAGGGGTGTGTGTGCCCGCTCGTTGCTTTCCACCAAGTTAGTTTGGTGGACTTCTCCGGAGATGACAGAGATGAGAACTTGCTCACTGTTGAACAGATTTCGCCTCTGGAGGTTCGTCTTACCTGCTCGGTTTTGAGGAACCTAACCCGAATGCCTGGAGAAGATACCCTCATCATGTTGAGGGCGCACTGCCGCACGAGTTTGGCGGCGATTATTGGTGGGAGCCCTCGGGAAGGACTCTTGTCTCTTTGAATTAAGGCCCTGAGTGGCCTTATCATTCACCTCCTTACAATATGGGAGGGAATGGTGATTGCGTTCTGGGGATAACGACCCGAAATGGTTGGGGATGGTGGTTAGCACTGTCTGCTTCTTGATCGCTGGTCGTCTCTGTCCGGACGACCAGGGTGAATTATTGACTTGGAGGGATTGTCGAGCAGCCTCCAGAGTCAGAATAGTACCATTTTGACGGTACTCCTTAACTAGCACATTTTATACCCAGCGTTGAAGACACTGAGTAGGTTATGTCGTCCTCAGAGCGGATGACGATCCAGTAGGAGTAGTAGTAGAGGCATTCACAGCAGAAGTATTCACAGGCGTGAATTTAAGAGAGGACATTTTTGTAATGCAAAAGATCTTGGAAAAGAGTGCCTGTTTGATATAACAAACATAATCAAGATAAGTTTGGCTGCTACATCTTTTGGAAGAGAACATATGTTATTGATTTCTTTGTTGGCCCTCTCATTGAGTTTTAAATAGGGGCCTAACAAATAAGTAAAACATCATTTTAACTTGGTTAAGGATTCACGTTGGGTTCACCATTTTTTTGTTTCCTCTGGAAATGGGGATGACCTCATTGATTTAAGGTTCAAACATTCCAAGAAGTTTCTAATGGGTTTGTTCGTAGAACCGGAAACATCCAATGATTCTATATCCATTTGGACCTACTTTTCAAAGGTACGTGCTCACTAATTCAGGATTGATGAGGCTTAATAATTTGCACTGGTCGAGAGGATGGAAGGTCGGACTCATCACACATTTTTTGGGGGAATTATTGTCTACTCCAAGACTCTCTTTATAGATTTAAGTTATGTTCATGAATCCTTATTATATTACCAAGTATGAAAATGAGCTTTCCTTTAGATCTGACAATCAATAATTAGTATGAATGAAATTTAGAGAATATTTTATATGTATTTGAGGTTCTTCACCGATAGAGAATCATCTGTATTTGTTAGAGATTCTTAGTCAATGGTATCCTTCGACACATTATATATAATTCTCTTGGTCATTATGATAACCATACTAGTTTTAAAGCCACTCAGCGGGGGGAACATGAAGTTTATTGTCATTTAGAAGGACATATATTATTTCAAAGTTGGGATCATACCCGCAAATGGGCTACCTACGTATACATTGTTTTAGAAAAGGAATCAGAACCCACATAGTTCGAGTAAAGAAGTATAAGGTTTATGAATGATTGATGGCTCAAAGAAAGATGTCATAATTACTTTTACACTCTAAGCTCGCGTGAGTCATGCTCGGTGTGAGAAACAAGAGGTATTGGTAAAACCAGACAATTGTGCCATGAAAGATGCAATTATAAGAAATGATGTGGGGCTTATGTATGGATGACTGCCCAGATAGATGAAGATTAGGATTTACTTCAGGGAAGAAACCTAGGAACAAGGTCTATAAAGGTATATGTGCTTTATGGAGATTTGGATACTCTAACTTGGGGTTTATTCCTGAGGAGGATGCCCAAATTAGGAGGGGACTTATGATTGGGTTTTACTCCTGAGAAGGAAGCCCAAGTCAAAAGTAAATTAATACTGGTTAAGAGAAATTATGACTGCGGCTTATTCTTAAAGAAGAGGCCCAGTTTAAAGGGAATTATGACTGGGGATTACTCTTGAAAAGGAAGCCCAGGTTAAGGGAATTTGGATTTTGGAAACTTGGGGCTTACTCCTAAGGAGGTTGCCCATATTAAAAGCATTATGGTTGGGGCTTACTCCTGAGGAGGATGCCCAAAATTAAGGAAACTTAAAGACTGGGGCTTACTCCTGAAAAGGAGGCCCAGGTTAGGGGACTTGGGGCTTACTCCTAAGGAGTATTCCCAAATTAAGAGAACTTGGATTGGGGCTTACTCCTGAAAAGGAGGCCCAAATTAAGGATTCTCTCATCTTAAATGATGAGGTTGAATGAATGAAATCTCTAACCTTAGTGACATAAATATATGTAAATCACTATGTTTTGAGAGATGTTCCACATAATTCCTTTCAGATAAGGAAGCCAACAAGGAAGCCATGCCAAAAGAAATGACTTTAAAGAGGGTTTTGAAGGCTGGATCTTGAATATGAGAGGTGGATAGGCATAATAGAGGTGAAAAAGGCAAGAGAGGCACCCAAAAAGAAGTGGGCGCGCAAGTTCTGGTCGCACAAGTATACTTGCACGACACATGGGTACTTGCGTGACGGTCAACCCTTAGGGAAATACTTGGGCGAGACTTGGGTCAAGCCCTTAGTACTATCCCTAGAGGCTTCTAGAAGAGTGGTGCGAAAGTTCTGTTGAAGGGGTAAGGCGGCGCACAAGTGTGGCCATTTCCCTTAAGGGCTGGCCACTTAGACACACAAGTGTTGATGATTTTCAACACTTAGGCCTTGTTTCCCCTCTTTAGATCTTCCTTTCTAGGTAAGAAATTACCTTAGAAGTGTTCGGAAGCTTTGAGAAGAGACTAGGGCACCGGGAGCTGAAATATGAGTTTCTGTAATTTTTCCGTCCTGAAATGGGGGGCCCACAGGGGGTACTTATAGGTTGGTTAAGACCATGGGTGAAATTCAAAGAGGGCGTGCAAGTCACCTGTGCGACAACTGGGTAGTGTGCAAGTGTACTTGCATGACCTTTGTGGAACTTTCACGACCCAAGTGAAAATGAATCCTTGTTCATTCCTTTGTTAATTTTTTATGTTTCTTTAAAGGATGAATCACTTTGGGTTCAAGGTATTTCCCTTTTCATTCATTTAGACTCTATGACGGAAAGGAGTTTCAATAATACCCGGTCAACTTTCTAATAGCATATGAAATATCAGGTTGTGTAATAGTCCTGGAATACATGAGACACTCAATAACCCTTGCATATTTCAATTAAACAACTATCGTACTAGAATTTGGAAATATCATACTCTCATAATCATATGGGGTGGAAACTTGTGAACAATCCAACCATTCAAACATCTTTAACACCTTTTCAAAGTAAATATATCGAGAAAGTAAAATATAATTTTTATTCCTGATAATTTTAATTATGAATATAACATTTGTTTCTCCAAAGTATTTCATATCGAATTTTCTAGATAATATAGTATTGGGATCATTTAATCGATTCATATCAGTCCCAAAAATTAGCATTTCATCAACATATAAAAAAATAACAACACATTGATTATTATCAAACCAACTTTAAATGAATTTATCATTTTGGTCAACTACAAAACCATTTGATAAAATTATTTCATTAAATTTCTCATGTCATTGTTTTTAATATTGTTTCAAACCATATAGGAACCACACAAATATTTACCAAGTATTTTATATCTAGGTTTCTAGATATGATTGACTTGGCCTCATTTAATTGATTTATGTGTGTCCTGAAATTTTAAATGTCTTCAACATATAAAAAAATAACACCATGATTATTATAAAACCTACTATAAATGAATTTATAAGTTTGGTTAACTAAAAAAAATTTGATAAAATTACTTTATTAAATCTTTAATTTCATTGTTTTGGAGATTATTTTAAACGATATAGGGGTCATACCAATTTTCAAACCTCTTTTTCTTTTCCTAGTACTATGAATCCTTTCGATTGTTCCATATATATTTATTTAACTAATTAACCATTTAATATTATAGTTTTGAAATCCATTTGGTGAATTTAAAAATTATATATAGAAGCCAAGGAAAGAATGACTCTAATATAGTCAATCCTAGCCATAAGAGTATAGGTATCAAAATAATCCCTTCTTTCTTTTTGAGTAAACCCCTTAGCTAAAAATCTGGTTTTATATTTTTCAATTGTTCCATCAACTTTTTTTTCCATCTAAATACCCACTTACAACCTATTGGTTGTGAAATTTGTGAAATATAAACTAATATCCAAGCATTATTCCTGATTATAGAGTCTATTTCATCATTTATACCTTATTTACAAAGAGATGCATCAGAAGATGACATAGTTTTTTTTATAATTTTTAGGATCAAACTCTATTAAGAAAAATAGGAGTTTGTGTAACAACATCATCACTATTTCCTTAAAAAATTACATATAGAAATAAAATCAATATGTTTTGGGTATCTAAGATCATTTATTGATAGATATAAACTGTAGCACCTGGAAATAAAGGAGATGGAAAAGAGTCTTTATAATGATGGGGAAAAAGAGTGTGTGATGGTGGGAAGCTGGATGTGGGATATGGGGAGTTTAATGAGGTGATTATAATATAGAGATTAAGTTAATGTTTAGGTGAATATATTTTAGGACCCATGGTAAGGAGGAGAGAGTATAAATTGGTTACAAAAATGGGAGAAAGGGGGAACTCATGGGGAGACAGGGGAAATTAGTCTGTGATCAGCCAATTGCCTTGGGCGTGAGAGCCGAGTATCCCTCTCGAGTATTCTAACTCTTGTAGGTTTATCTCTTATTCCATATCATTATTATACTTAATCCCCTTAATATTGTAATTATGTTTTTTTTATCTTCAATATATACAAAGAAACCCACCCCAAGGGGACTACTAGTATGAGGGTTCTAATATCTACTATATTCTAATCCTGTTCTGCAATTCTGGTTCTATCTTTGGTTTGACCAGCCAGATCACCTGCTTCGCCCTAACAAAAGGGAGAATTGTCTCCATTCTTTATAGAAGATCATGAATTCAGTCCCCCAAATAACACTTAATGATTATATCTAAGATGGATTCTACAATGAAAACTAAAACATTAAACAAACAACACATGAACCAGGAAAAGACGAGGCAGAATTTTGAGCACACCTCCTATCCCTGTGGTGTCTCCTGGAGAAGTTGTCTCTATGGGAGGTGATTGGGACTTCTCTCATGGAATAACTCCTTGAGGATAATTTTTTTTCATTTGATGTTAGAGTGCATATGGGAAAGCTTTGAATGTGTCTACACTCCCTAGATTGGCCCAACTCACTACCCATCCTCCGATGTGCACCAAATACAGCTTCCCGATTTTGATGGGTGTAACGACCCAAACTTTTTGAATAGTATATTAACTTACTCTTAACGATTTAATAGAGATGTTAATGGTTAATGAAGAAAGAGGAGTCGATGGCTTCATCCAATTAGACTTGAACCTTATGAAGCCCACTTATCAGAGCTTGGGAAGGAGGTGGCATATTTGGGCTTCGCTTTGGACCAAGCCCAAGATGAACTCCATCGTGTCAAGATTGAACGGAAATGCCTGAGGGAGAAGTTCAAGTTAGTAGTGATTACTACTAGGGAAATGTTATCTGAGCCTCCCTCAGATTCCCTCACCATAGCACACCTTACACTTAGGTCATATGCTGGTGTTATAAGGGGCTATGTGACGAGACCGTAGCTTCTTTGTGTAATCCTTTGGGATGAATAAATTAAGATTTCTTCCTTTAGTGATGTTTGTGAAATTTCAAATGTCTGGATAATTTTAGGTTGTATTTTATTGATGAATTTTAAAAAAAGGATATTTTAAAATATTTATGTAAACCTTAAATAATTAATGATGTGTAATGATTTTCAAAAAATGGTCTTCTACAAAAGTGTTCAGTAAGGAATTTGGAGTCTAATAAGATCAACTTAATTTTTGATGAATAGTAAATTATGAATAGTGATTTTATGCTTAGGATTAGTAATGTGACCAAATGGATTAGTAATCTCACTAAATGAAAGTTTTAATATAATTTAGACACCTTGATTAAGTAATGTGATTCAGTAAAATGGGTAAATAATGGTTTCATAAATTATTAGTCAAGTATTAGTTTTTTCGGGTGAATAGTGTTTTTTAATTAAAAAATTAAATTAAAAATAATTAGAAAATTATTTTTATAAAATGGACTTTATTTTTGAACTCAGAGCATCGATATTATGTTATGGTAATTTTTGGGGTTTTTTCTGAAAAAAATGAATTCTCTGTGAATAGTGTTTTTATTTAAAAATTAAATTAAAAATATTTAGAAAATTATTTTTATAAAATGGAGTTAATTTTTGTAATCAGAGCATCGATATTTTGTTAAGGTGAAATTTTGGGATTTTTCTGAGAAAGATGAATTTTCAGTGAATAGTAAAAATGCAGTTTTAGGGTTTCGGTTTGTTTAATGACATCATAACTATGTCATGATGATTTCATGAGATATTTTAAGGTTTGGACGACCAAAGGTGATGAATTGTTGTATTGGGGGCCCCATGTGGCCTAACTCCATGGAAAATACCATGGGAGAGCCCATGGTTCTGAGAAAACCACTTGTGAGGTGTCCCTTGAAATTATTAAAGTATCACCTCACCTTCCCTATAAATACCCACCCTTTACTCCTTTATTTTTCACTCCCAACTCCCCCCCCAACTAAGCTCTGGTCTCATTACCTCCCAAGGAGTCATACCAAGGTTCCCCCAAGCCCTCAATGTCCAAACCCTTGAGTTTTAAGAGTTACGTTTTAAGGTAAGGGATCCGACCTCTCTCTTTCTTTTCAAGTAATCTCTTTTATGTCATTTCTTTTATGATCCATGTTCTTATGTTGGATAATGTTCTTCTATATTTATCTTACTTCCATTTTCATGTTCATATGATGAGAGACCCCCTCTTGCTCTCATCAATTCGTTTTAAGAATGTTTAAGTGGCGCCGTTAGGCTGCCGAAATTTTAAGGGATTCTTTCACCCTTCTCATTTTTCAAAGTTCTACTTCCATGTCAAGTATTTCAAGTTCCTTTTTATCATGTTGGGGTAGTATCTCTATATCTATCATACTGAACTTTTATGTTCATATGATTATAGACCCTATTTGATCTCGTCAATTCATTTTTGTTGAAGTTTAAGTGACACCGTTAGGCTGCCGAATTTTCATAAGAGAAATCTAATTTTTTGTCTTCCTTCCATGTTTTTCATTTCAAATGGTATGTCCTTAAAATTTCATTACCATGTTCTTAAATCCTTTATATTATGTTCCCCTACTATTTTATGGATCATATATGAGTGGGTGACCCATGTCCCCTCTCTTTTCAATGTTTTCTAAAACCTCGTAACATAGCCGTTATGCTGCAGAATTTCCGTCTCAAAATGTCGCTCTCTTTTTCTAAAGTTCTTTTATTTTATTAAGTGAATACTCAAAGCTCTCTCTTCTATATATGTATTTTCATATATACCAATTTGTTCTATTTTAAATTCTGGTATTTACATACATGAGACCCACCATCCTTTTCTGTGGGTTTTAAAGTGACACAAAGATCATGTCTTTAAAGCAGTTTTTATAACATTATGATTATGAAATGAAACCAATTTCTTTTATGCTATATGGGTTGTTTATGAAATGATTGATGATGATATATGTGTCTCACATGATGATAAATGAAAATTTAAGGGTGCTCCCTGATAGCGCTCCAATGCATTGGGTAAAGACTTAATCTCTAGAGATGACCATTTAGACTGATACCTCGGTGAATAACATTGGTAATTTTTATTGACACCTTGGGGATGGACCTTGGTGAAACGGAAATGATTGTCTTTGTAAAATGTTGTAGCCACATCTTCAAGTTATAAAAAATGTTATTTTTATTATGATATGCCTCATGATTTCTTTCTCATGCCTTAAAGTTCTTTTCATGACCTTATTGAAGTATCTCATGTTCACATGTAAAATGCTTCTCTTGTTTCCCTTACTGGGCCTTCTGCTCACCCTTTCTTTTGATGTATGTCCCTAGGTCATGAGATGCAGTAATTAACCTAGGATGAAATTAAGGAGAATCCTTTCAAGTGTTTAAGAATAATTTTTTATGTTGTTTTCATGTATTATGTTCCTTGTTTCCAAGACACTAAACCTTAAAGATCCTCAGTTTTGTGTAATGTAATGAACGTTATGTTATAAAAAGGCGGGATGCCATAGTTGGTATCAAAGGATGGTTTTGTTATTTGTGGAAATTAGGATATAAAAACTTTAGGAATGACCCTATAGAAAAGTTTAAATATAGGAAAACTTCCTGGTATTTTGGTAAGTATTGAGTAAGTGGTTTATCAAGAAAATACATCCCTGTCTGGATACGAGTAGGTAGAGGCGGATCTGGCACATATGTACATAGCAGTAAAACCCGAAAACACCGCTTTGAGCTAGACTCGAATGAGAACTGGTGCACGATAACGGGCCTTACTGCACTCTTGGTTATGACACTCCCGGGGGATTGTTTGGTTAATCACAAGCTTTTTATGAATCATTATGAAGGAATTATAGAGAAATGTAATTGTCTAAGCATGAAGTCTTAGTTAAAATATTCATAAATGAAATAAGTTTCTCTATAAGGTTTTATTCTTTTAGAAAATGGCAGGTAATAGGAGGAACCGTGCAGATGGTGACCACAATGCACCATGTGCTGACGGCCCTCCGATGGAATCCAGAATGGAAACATTCATGCGAATGATGAACCAACTGACTCAAGTTATGAGTAATAACTTGAATCAAGCTAAGAGGCCGATCTCACCACGAAGGGAAAAACATTCTGTTGAGTCCTTCATGCATCAACGACCACCAACATTTAGTGGATCTACCAACCCATTGGTTGCGGAACAATGGATAAGCTCCATTGAAAAGATCTTTTCTGTACTTCATTGTTCTGAACAAGAAAAAGTCACCCTTACTGTTTACCACCTAGAGGGAGAAGCTGATCAGTGGTGGTCACTGATAAAAAACACGAAACCATGAGGAGAGATGGAAGCTATGGAGTGGGAAGAGTTCCAGGGAATATTATTTAATAAGTATTTCCCTCGTTCCATGAGAACGAGAATGGAGAAAGAGTTTCTCGAGCTGAAGCATAAGGAGAACGAATCTATCGGAAGCTATGAGATGAACTTCACCCGAATTTCACGATATACCTCTAGCTTTGTCATAGATCCAAGTGGGAAGGTTGACAGATTTTTTGATGGACTGAGACCTCATCTGTGGAAGAATCTAGCCAACCAGGACTACGATAGCTATGAGGAGATCATGCGGAGTGCAATGAAAGTCGAGCTAGAGTTTGGTGAGACGCAGTGGTCTCATAAATCAAATGACAAGAAGAGATCGTTGGAGCCCAGTCTAGGGAAGACTTTTGATCAGGGAAGAGGTGAAAATCAAATGAAACTTACCACACACAATAAATGTGGGAAGAAGCATCTGAGGCACTGCTTGATCGGAAGTGTCAAGTGCTACCAGTGTGGAAGAGAAGGCCATATTGCTCGGAATTTTCATAGTGAGGTGAAGCCTCAACTTCCCAACACTAATGACAGAGGAAAAGTGGTTCCAGCCCTACCCGAAGTCAAATGCTTCAAGTGTGGACAGCTTGGGCACTTTTCTAATCACTGTCCAAATCCGAGGGTAGTGGGGGGGGGGAATCACCATCAACCTCAGTAAAGGCCAAGGGAGCAAGGTCGTGATTTTGATATCACAACAACTGAAGTTGAAGTTCCGAACGACGTGGTAGCAGGTACTCTTGTTGTCCTCTCAAAACTAGCAAGTACTTTGTTTGATTCTGGTTCTACGCATTCCTTTATTTGCTCTATGTTTTCAAAGAATATAGAATCAATCCCCAAACTGCTTGAGGTAGAATTTTCAGTCAAGACTCCAAGTGGGATTATCCATGCATCAACAGTGTTTAGAGACTATAGTGTTTACTTCAGTGAGCACAATATTATCTCAAATCTAGTAGTCATTCCCATGTTAGAATTCAACGTTATACTAGGGATGGACTGGCTCTCAAAGTATACTGCTAAGATCAAATGCAGAAGTAAGGAAATCTCAGTAGTCTTGAATGAACGACCTACAATTATCTTCCAAGGAGAGATATCCCGAACTGATCCCTATCTAGAAGCACCTCCTATAGATTTCTTTATGGAGTTAATCGGTGATGATGAAGAAGGAAAATGGAGTATACAAATATAATATGTTCCGATTGTTCAGGAATACATGGATGTATTTCCTGAGGAGTTACCTGGACCTCCCCCAGAAAGAGAGGTAGAGTTCTCCATTGAACTCGTACCTAGATCTCAACCGATATCAAAGACCCCATATAGAATGGAAAATGTGGAGCTAGAAGAGTTAAAGAAACAACTCCAAGACTTGTTGGATAAGGGGTTTATCCGACCGAGTGTGTCTCCTTGGGGAGCACCGGTTCTCTTTGTGAAGAAGAAGGATGGATCAATGCGGCTATGAATTGATTATAGATAACTGAACGGGATCACAGTGAAGAACATATACCCTCTTCCAAGAATTGATGATTTATTTGACCAAATTCGTGGGGATCAATGCTTCTCCCAGATTGACCTTCGATCTGGTTATCATCAACTGAGGGTGAAGAAGGAAGATATTCCAAAAGACTGCCTTCCGATCAAGATATGGGAAATATGAGTTTACTGTTATGCCCTTCGACTTGACTAATGCTCCTGCTATTTTCATAGATTTGATGAATAGAGTCTTTAAGGACTACCTTGATAACTTTGTGGTAGTTTTTATTGATGATATTTTGATATATTCAAAAAGTCGTGAGGAGCATGAAGATCATCTGAGGGTTATTTTGAAAACTTTGCAGAAGGAGAGGCTCTTTGGAAAGTTCAGCAAGTGTGAGTTTTGGTTACAACAAGTGGCTTTCTTGGGACACATCGTAACCAATGAAGGAATCTCATTTGACCCTGCAAAGACAATGGTTGTGGAGGAGTGGCCTCAACCCACAATAGTAACTGAGATTCGTAGTTTCCTTGGTTTAGCGGGATATTATAGGAGGTTTGTGAAAAACTTTTCACGGCTTTATAATCCGCTAACCAAGTTGACTTGAAAAGGGGTTAAGTTCATTTGGAAAAAGGAATGCGAGGAAAGTTTCCAAGAGCTGAAGAAGAGATTGGTTACTACACCTGTGTTAACACTACCCTCTATCGGAGAAGGATTCGTTATTTATAGCGATGAATCTCTAAAAGGGCTTGGGTGCGTCCTCATGCAAAATGACAAGGTAATTGCTTATGCATCTCGACAGTTGAAGATTCATGAGCAGAATTATCCTACGCATGATCTAGAGCTAGCGGCAGTTGTTTTTGCTCTAAAGATATGGAGGCACTATCTTTATGGGAAAAAATGTGATATATACACCGACCACCAAAGTTTAAAGTATATTTTCATGTAGAAAGAATTGAACATGAGACAAAGGAGATGGTTGGATCTTATTAAAGACTATGATTGTTCAATTCATTATCACCCTAGAAGAGAAAACAAAGTTGCAGATGCATTAAGTAGGAAAGATCCTGTTGTTCTGGCAACAATGAGGATCCTAGGAGATCCGTTGATTAAAGATCTAGTAAAACTGGACATGGGAATTGTAAGGGAAGGGAAATCATCAACCTTATCCCAAATGATTTCTCAACCTTCATTACTAGATAAGATCAAGAAGGCTCAAAAAGAAGATCCTTTGCTATAGAAGAAGTTTGAGGCTGTAAAGGATGGGAAGTTCCCTGATTTCGATATTGATCAAGAAGGTGTATTGAAATTTCATACAAGAATATGTGTTTCATCTATTCCAGAGATAAAGAAAGAACTGATGGATGAAGCTCATAGCTCTACTTTCTTTATACATCCGGGAAGCACTAAAATGTATAGAGACCTTCGTGATCATTATTGGTGGGATAACATGAAGGGGGATATTGCTGATTACACTACAAGGTGCCTGGTGTGTCAACAAGTAAAGGCATAAAGAAAAATTCCTAAGGGGGTATTACAACCGCTACCCATACCAGTATGGAAGTGGGATAATATCACTATGGAATTTGTAACTGGTCTCCTAAAAACATCTAAAGGAAATAATGCGATATGGGTTATTGTGGACCGTCTCACCAAGACCGCCCATTTTATCTCTATTCGGGAAGATTTCTCTCTGGATCAACTTGCCAAGATATACGTAAAGGAAGTGGTAAGGCTGCATGGGGTACCACTATCCATTGTGTCTGATCGTGATCCAAGATTCACATCAAAATTCTGGAGAAGTCTTCAACATGCTCTGAATACTGAATTGAATTTTAGTAAGGCCTATCATCCTCAAACTGATGGCCAATCTGAAAGGACTATTCAGACACTCGAAGAAATGCTGAGATTATGATCAATAGAATTTAAAGGTGGATGGGACCAACACCTCCCATTAGTTGAGTTATCCTATAACAATAACTTCCATTCGAGTATTCATATGGCACCCTATGAAGCTCTGTATGGAAAGTGATGTAGAACTCCTACTTTTTGGGATGAAACTGGTGAGAGAAAGATTCTTAGGCCTGATCTTATGCAAGATATGACAGAACATGTTCATGACATCCAACAACACATAAAGGCTGCTCAGAGTCGGCAGAAGAGCTATGCTGAAAACCGTCGAAGGGACTTGGAGTTTGGTGTTGGCAACAAAGTCTTCCTTTGAATTTCTCCATGGAAGAGAGTCATGCGGTTTGGGAAGAAAGGAAATCTTAGACCTAGGTACATTGGCCCCTATGAAATCCTTGACCGCATAGGAGCATTGGCCTATCGTCTAGCACTTCCACCGAACCTAGCTCAAGTTCACGATGTCTTCCATGTATCTCTCTTGAGGAAGTACATACCCGACCCTTCGCATGTACTGAACCCAGAGATGGTACAACTAGAACATGACCTCTCTTATGAGGAGCAGCCAGTGGAGATATTAGATCGTAGAGACAAGGTTCTATGAAACAAGACTACCCACCTTGTGAAAGTGTTGTGGAGGAATCATAAGTATGAAGAAGTGACTTGGGAGCCCAAGGAAACAATGAAGCAAAAGTACCCTCACCTTTTCGACTAGTCCTCAAGTATAAAATTTTGGGGACGAAATTTATTAAGGGGGGAAGAATGTAACGACCAAAACTTTTTGAATAGTATATTAACTTACTCTTAACAATTTAATAGATATGTTAATTGTTAATGCAGAAAGAGGAGTTGATGGCTTCATCCAGTAGACTTGAACCTTATGAAGCCCACTTATCAGAGCTTGGGAAGAAGGTGGCATCTTTGGGCTTCGCTTTGGACCAAGCCCAAGCTGAACTCCAGCGTGTCAAGATTGAGCGGAAACGCCTGAGGGAGAAGTTCAAGTTAGTAGAGATTACTAATAGGGCAATGTTATCTGAGCCTCCCTCAGATTCCCTCACCATAGCACACCTTACACTTAGGTCATATGCTGGTGTTATAAGGGGCTATGTGACGAGACCGTAGCTTCTTTGTGTAATCCTTTGGGATGAATAAATTGAGATTTCTTTCTTTAGTGATGTTTGTGAAATTTCAAATGTCCGGATAATTTTAGGTTGTATTTTATTGATGAATTAAAAAAAGGATATTTTAAAATATTTATGTAAACCTTAAATAATTAATGATGTATAATGATTTTCAAAAAATGGTCTTCTACAAAAGTGTTCAGTAAGGAATTTGGATTCTAATAAGATCAACTTAATTTTTGATGAATAGTAAATTATGAATAGTGATTTTACACTTAGGATTAGTAATGTGACCAAATGGATTAGTAATATCACTTAAAGAAAGTTTTAATATAATTTAGACACCTTGATTAAGTAATGTGATTCAATAAAATGGGTAAATAATGGTTTCATAAATTATTAGTCAAGTATTAGTTTTTTCGGGTGAATAGTGTTTTTTAATTAAAAAATTAAATGAAAAATAATTAGAAAATTATTTTTATAAAATGGACTTTATTTTTGAACTCAGAGCATTGATATTATGTTATGGTAATTTTTGGGGTTTTTTTCTGAAGAAAATGAACTCTCGGTGAATAGCGTTTTTATTTAAAAATTAAATTAAAAATATTTAGAAAATTATTTTTATAAAATGGAGTTAATATTTTTAATCAGAGCATCGATATTTGGTTAAGGTGAAATTTTGGGATTTTTCTAAGAAAGATAAATTTTCAGTGAATAGTAAAAATGCAGTTTTAGGGTTTCGGTATGTTTAATGACATCATAACTGTGTCATGATGATGTCATGAGATATTTTAAGGTTTGGACGACCAGAGGTGATGAATTGTTGTATTGGGGGCCCCATGTGGCCTAACTCCATGGAAAATACCATGGGAGAGCCCATGGTTCTGAGAAAACCACTTGTGAGGTGTCCCTTGAAATTATTAAAGTATCACCTCACCTTCCCTATAAATACCCACCCTTTACTCCTTTAGTTTTCACTCCCAAATCCCCCCCAACGAATCTCTGGTCTCATTACCTCCCAAGGAGTCATCCCAAGGTGCCCCCAAGCACTCAAGGTCCAAACCCTTGAGTTTTAAGAGTTACGTTTTAAGGTAAGGGATCCGACCTCTCTCTTTCTTTTCAAGTAATCTCTTCTATGTCATTTCCTTTATGCTCCATGTTATTATGTTGGAGAATGTTCTTCTATATTCATCTTACTTCCCTTTTCATGTTCATATGATGAGAGACCCCCTCTTGCTCTCATCAATTCATTTTAAGAATGTTTAAGTGGCGCCGTTAGGCTGCCGAATTTTTAAGGGATTCTTTCACCCTTCTCATTTTTCAAAGTTCTACTTCCATGTCAAGTATTTAAGTTCCTTTTTATTATGTTAGGGTAGGATATCTATATCTATCATACTGAACTTTTATGTTTATATTATGAGAGACCCTATTTGATCTCGTCAATTCATTTTTGTTGAAGTTTAAGTGACGCCGTTAGGCTGCCGAATTTTCATAAGAGAAATCTAATTTTTTGTCTTCCTTCCATGTTTTTCATTTCAAATGGTATGTCCTTAAAAATTCATTACCATGTTCTTAAATCCTTTATATTATGTTCCCCTACTATTTTATGGATCATATATGAGTGGTTGACCCATGTCCCCTCTCTTTTCAATGTTTTCTAAAACCTCGTAACATAGCCGTTATGCTGCAGAATTTCCGTCTCAAAATGTCTCTCTCTTTTTCTAAAGTTCTTTTATTTTATTAAGTGAATACTCAAAGCTCTCCATTCTATATATGTATTTACATATATACCAATTTTTTCTATTTTAAATTCTGGTATTTACATACATGATACCCACCTTCCTTTTCTGTGGGTTTTAAAGTGACACAAAGATCATGTCTTTAAAGCAGTTTTTAAATCATTATGATTATGAAATGAAACCCATTTCTTTTATGTTATATGGGTTGTTTATGAAATTATTGATGATGATATATGTGTCTCTCATGATGATAAAGGAAAATTTAAGGGTGCGCCCTGATAGCACTCCAATGCATTGGGTAAAGACTTAATCTCTAGAGATGACCATTTAGACTGATACCTCAGTGAATAACCTTGGTAATTTTTATTGACACCTTGGGGATGGATCTTGGTGAAGCGGAAATGATTGTCTTTGTAAAATGTTGTAGCCACATCTTCAAGTTATGAAAAATGTTATTTTTATTATGATATGCCTCATGATTTCTTTCTCATGCCTTAAAGTTCTTTGCATGACCTTATTGAAGTATCTCAAGTTCACATGTAAAATGCTTCTCTTGTTTCCCTTACTGGGCCTTCTGCTCACCCTTACTTTTGATGTATGCCCCCAGGTTATGAGATGCAGTAATGAACCTTGGATGAACTTAAGGATAAGCCTTTAAAGTGTTTAAGAAGAATGTTTTATGTTGTTTTCATGTATTATGTTCCTTGTTTCCAAGACACTAAACCTTAAAGATCCTCAGTTTTGTGTAATGTAATGAAAGTTATGTTATAAAAAGGCGGGATGCCACAATGGGAATGCTCTGTGTAGTTGAATTACAATAGTGGAACTGTATTTCTGTAGCCATCAGACACTAGAGGAGTCAGTGGTACCTCTCACCCAAGTATGCATGAATGTAAAAACAATTTACTAGGTTAATATTATGAGGGAGGCCTATAGAGATCTTTCATGATCAACATTCAAAAAACAATTAGTAGGATGATACATCAGCGAAGCACAACCACCATTAATGAAAAAGTAGTATGGAACACATCCAACTGGACTCATAGAGGACTTCCCAGCAAGGACCAAAGCATAGATAACTACACTGACCTTTATTTACACCCAGCTGTCAATTGCTAAACGATAGGATTTACCTATGTTCAATAGTTCAGATCTGTGAGGATGGTTAACACTATCAGAATTGTATTTCTGCATCCATTGTATACCATAAAAATCAAAGGTCTCTCTCACTCAGGTTTGTATGGTGGGATTATCAGTAAACTAGTTAAATATTATGGTTAATTATATTTATAATTGACATAGGAAGTGTTTAAAGTATAATTAATGGAGTGATTTGATGGGTTGGAAGATCAGAATCTATACACAAAAATGGAAGATACTTCTAGAAATGACTAACTTCCAGTGACCATGGTGGAATCAGGCATACCTTCCTCTGAAATAGAAGAAAAAGGGATTTGGTAATAACCATTAACAATGGTGGAACTCTTGGAATGCCAGCCTTTTCTTGGAAAAAATTTTAAAGTAGAAGGAGAACATGGTTGAAAAAATGAAGAGAATTCACTAGGGATTGTTAGTGCCGGTATGTGGCAGATATTGTAGGCGCATGTTTTGAATACTCAACTGTAAATGAAATATATCTATTAATATATACTTCTAGACTCAACCATCACTAGAGCTATCCTGAAAACTATATGGGCTCCAGTTTCCATATCCACCCTTTTCTTAAAATCTACAAAGGCTGAGAAGATGGTCAATTTTCCTAAGAAAACTAATTATGAGTCTCCTATAATCTATAACTACATTGATAGTCACATGTGAAATGGGTTTAAAGGATGATATATAGGGCCTAAAAGTGATATCTTGGTGGTTTGTAGAAACCCATATCAATATGAATTATTCCCCAGGACACCAAATCCATGAAATCCACTATGGTCATGTATTAGTGGTTTGGATATCTAGTAGAAAGTTGGCGATCTTTCACTAGAAGACAATAGATCCTTCCAAAAAATTGTCCACAGAGTGCAAGGACATGCTTATCGATAAAAGTGGGATTGTGTATGCTTTTGATGGAAACCTTAATATGGGACTTTTTCCTGCAAGTATATTTTGTAGTATGCATGCTCATTTTGACTAGGCTATGTTTCAGTAACTCAGAATGGATCCCTACGTAGTACATACAACATAACAATATATTGGAATCGATAAAAAGCATCACCAACTATAGGAAACATTGATTTTATATTATCCACTCCTACTAGTCCATGTAACATCTTTGCCTCTACTGGTTTCCTTACCCCAACCCATGTTAACCTTGTCAGAGCTGATTCTTTGGGGCTTCATTATTTTAGACCTCCCTAACTTTTTCATCCTTTGGTCCTAATTTAAATAAAAATCTATTAATGTTGTATGGATGGGGAGCATAATGTCAAATCTCACTCTTTACTCCTAAATTATCCAGTAAAGAAAATACAGACAATTCTTATAGTTGCTACACTTTGGAATCATACATTGACCATGACTCCCATGTGGTGTAGGTTGGATAATCTTTGGTTCCCAAATCCTAGAGTTTTGGTTCCCTTTGGAACATGAGTTTGAGATTTATGTAAAGATAATTTTTTTTTGACATGATGAAACTATCCTTGGGTTTGGCATTCTAGAGTACTCATTTTTCAAGAATACTGAAGCTCCTACAAAGGCGAAAGGATAATGGGATCAACTACACCAAGAAAGAACCCAATACTATCACATTTACAAAATTATGTTTCCTGGTTTCTCCATAAAGGGCCAAAAGAGGAAATTATAGAATCAGATGAAGCTTAACATGGAAACTGGTGATGGGACTGCTGATAGTGAAATGGGTGTGAAAGACTCAAGAACTAACATAGCTGAATCACATGAGAAATTTTAAAAATAGTTACCATTGAAAATTGAAAGAGGGAAAGTGTTGATCCATTCTACAGTAGTAATCAATTTCTTTTCTTTAGTATTGAGTATATGACTGATTTTCAAGGTACAGAAAGTGATAAATACCACCTATAGCCCTTGGAAGGAGGGGAAAAAGAGTAATGTGATGGTGGGAATCAAGTTGTGGGCCATGTGGATTTGTAATAGGTTGTTACAAGATATGTAGAAAGGTAATATTTTTAGGGAATATTCTATGGGTGCCTTGAGAAAGTGGAGGGATTGGAAATTGGTTATGTAAAGTGGAAAAAGGGGGCACTAGTGGGGGGGGGGGTGGGAAGAAATTAGTTTGTGATCGACTAGTTGGATTGGGCAAGAGATCTAGGCATCCCTCTCAAATATTCTTCCTCTCATAGATTTATCTCTTCTTTTATCTTCTTATTCTCTTTCATCCCATTCCTCCTATAATTCTAGTTTTTTTATATTAAATATATACAAAGCAGACCACCTAAGGGGAATGATGGTGTGAGGGTTCTACTATCTACTATATTCTTATCTTGTTCTAAAATTCTAGTTCTATAATTTAATTTTATAAACCTCCCCAATTGTATCTTCTTAATATAATAATTTATTTGAGTTGAATTTATCAATTTGGACTTGCTTAGGTTAATAGGTAAACAATGATTCATCAAATATAACACCTCTTGAATCAATAAATATATTAACAACTATTAAATCATTATATTCTATAACCATAAAACTGTAAACTTTAGAGTGCTTAACATATCTAAGAAATATTCAATCAATACCTATTTTACCCAACTTTTTCCTTTTAGGTTTAGGTCCTCTTACAATTACATGAAAACTCAAAACCATTAAATAATTGAGGTTTGGTTTCCTATGCTCCCATAATTCATATGGAGTCATAGACAACCCTATTAAGAATGTGAAACACAATTAATAACTTCTCTACCCAAAACACTCTTTAGATACCTAAATTAGACATCATGGATATAACCATTTCCATTATTATTTTTATTCTTTCTCTAAGATACATTATTTTTTTGAAGTGTATAGGGATCCATCACTTCATGTATGATCCATTTAGATTCAAAAAACGAATGAATATAATATTCTCCTCCCATGTAAAATATTATACATTTAATTGTAATCCCTCATTAGTTTTAAACCTCATTTTTATAGATAAATTTATCTATAACATCATCATTGGCATGTAGAAGATGAATATGGTAAAATCTAAAATGATCATCAATAAAAGTTATAAAGTACCATTTATTACCTATGGTGGGTGTAGTATGAAAATCACATGCATCACTATATATTAATTCTAACAAATTAATTTTCCTTTCAATAGTAGGAAATGGTTTCCTAACTACTTGAGTTTATATGAGTGTAACACATTTATGATCATTTATTCATGATGGATAATAATTCCATTTTTTTCATGTTAGGCATTTTATTATATTTTATGTGTCCTACAAAATTTTTATATATATCAATAATCCAAAAAATAAGAAAAACAACATTTGTAGTTAGTTTGAAAAATTCATCATGTTGATTCCCCTTTCCAACAAAGACCTCACCCTCAGGCAGAACCCAGTTATCTGCCTCAAGTATAAGCTTAAACTCATGCCCGTTCAACAATCTCATTGAAACTAAGTTCTTAAAAACTTTTGGAATATAAAATACGTCATTTAGAGTAAGAATATTCCTAGATGAAAACTCAAGATCAACAATTCCCTTCCCTTGTACGTTTATACTTATAGAGTTCCCCATGTAGAGAGATATTCCATCACTGATTGATTTCATTCTCTTGAAGAGACTTATTGTTAAACACATCATTTAGCACTAAAATTGGTCCACCAAGAAGAACTATCCTCAACCACATTAGCTTCAAATATCAAGGCCACATAGTGATCTTTTGGGGTATTTTCATTTTCTTTTTAAAAAGACAACAACCCCACTTGAATTGTTTAGTCTTATTACAGAAGTAACATGCCCCCTTTTTCTTCTTGAATTATACCTTCTATTTGGAAAGATAATTTGGACACTTACATCCCTTTGAGAACTTAGATGGGTTAACTACCTCCACCATGATGACCTTGTATTTATTATCCTTAGGTTCATTTTTCTCCTCATTTGTTTTTCATTCCTCTTCAATTTAAAGATAGTTAGGAAACTCATTGAGGAAAATACCTTCTTTTTTAAACTTTAGAGAATATTTAACATTATTACAATGAGAAATTTTTTCATTTTTTTTCTTTAAATGTTTTATGATACTGGGAATTTTATAAAAAATCTCTACAATTGATCTACTATCAACCATTTTGTATGAAATACACTTTCTTATAAGAAAATTCCTGCTAACCACATTCTCAATGATGTATTTTTTGTATAAGGCATCCCAAATCTCCTTTTTCATCAGAATATATTTATGGGTGTCAAAGATATAATCAACCAATACATTAATAATGTGTCCTCAATACATGAGATCATCATTCTCCCATTTTTTTATCATTAGAGAGACTTAGAGTGTTTGATCTTCAGGTGTGGGGGGCTCCAGGGTTGAGAGCATGTACACTACTTTGTGAGCCATAAGAAATAAATGAATCCTCTTTTTCCACCTTTTGAAATTGATTTCATTAAATTAATCCACCTTCATCATGTTTTTGAGTGTCTCCTTGTCCATTCAGTTGAATCCAACTATTAATATTTTTGAGGATATAAGTGGGTAATGATGGAAAGGATTACTTAAACAATAGTATATGGAACCCGCTGAGTCACGTTACAATGTTTCCCTTCTTAAGAGTAGATTCATCCCCACCAAATCGATAGTACTATGAGTTTCAAGTAAATCCACTTTAGAATAAAATGGTGGATAATTACTTCACACTAGTACTTTGTGGAAAGTAACCCTTGAAGGAGATTTGGAATCAGGAGAGTAATGGATGATACTTTGTTGTTATACACCAAAAAAATGTACTTCATGCTTATAGAAGACAAAAGAAGAATTATCAATTTGATATAGGATGTTTGAATGCTCAATAATGATCTTTCCCTTCTATAGAAACTCCTTTGATAGGAATTAATGTGTCTATTTAGATAAGTTACTCTACCCTTTCAGATTGGGTAAATAATTTTCTTGGAAATGAATGTATTATCTGAAATTAATCTTGTCTGTAGAATAACACCAAATCGAATAAGTGGACTAGATCTCACCTAAAAAGTGTTCAAATGTTTCCACTACAATGCACCCAATCAAATCAATGGTCTATAACACACCCATTCATAAACTAGATCGACCCACTGGATACACTTGCTCAGGGTTTCACCTGAACTGGTACAACCCAACCGATCTATCGAAGAAATAAAGGAACCTATAAGAATCTCACATAGAGGAATGTGTGGAGTGAAAAGTGCATCATCATAATGACACACTATGAGATCAGGTGAGTGCAGAATTATATTTTACACTTTAAATCTTTTGAATAATGATAAAATGTTTCCCCTTATAAAGGGGATACCAGGATTTTTAACTACCATGAATGGAAGAAAGACTTCAAAAAATCAACTAAGGAACAAAGTCTGGAACTTCTAGAGGTGGAAGAAACCCGAAATCAATGTATCCATACTGAGAATGATCTGTCAAAAAAATAAAGGAACATATTATCATCTCACATGAAGCAACATGTGGAGTGAAAAATGCATCACCATAGTTCCACATTGTGTAATCAAGAGCATGGATGGTGTGGTGCACCATCCTCCATGGAATTCTATTTCACAATTTAAGTCTTTTTAATAATGATAAAGTGTTTCCTCATAAAAAAGGGATGTTAGGATTTTCAACTACCATGATTAGAATCAAACCTTCAAAACTTCAGCTGTGGAACAAAGTTTGGAAATTCTAGAAGTGAAGAAAACTGGAAATCATTGTATCCATAATGAGAAGATAGAACCACACCCCAAAAAAATTAAAGAATTACTCGCTCACACACTCACACAAAACATAACTTTTAGAAACAAACACACAAACGGTAATAAAAATAAAAAAGTAACAACAATAAGATATTTACTTGGTTCAGACTTTAGTCCAACATCTATGGGGGAATACTGATGGTTCCTTTCATTTCATTGAAGAAGAAAAGATCCTAATTATAATTAGAAAATTTGGATGATATTTAATCACTATAATTCCATCATATAATTGGTCTCAACCCACCTATTTATAGTTATTCCCAACAAATCAATCAGTTTCACCATCTTATGAAATTCACGGGGGGACCCAACGTTGGACTTGATCACCTCAAATTACTCATAAGTCATTATGCATCAACCATTTTTTTCATTGAAGAGTGAAATTCATTCTCACATATCTCTTTAATGATTCATACACAACCTCTGCAATACTCTATACAGACCTTACATAACACCATCAGAGTGTTTTTTATGCAAGCCTGAGCTTCTAAACTTCTATCATTTGGACATGGCCACTTGAACTCCTAGTTTATGAAGAACCCCTTATGGACTATCCTTCTACCTTCTAGCCGCTTACTCTTGCGACCCTCTATCATTATGAGTCCCTTACTATAGATTCACCCCTTATGGACATAGAAAATGGAAATTGAAAGTAAAATTTACACCTTCCTAACAATCTATCACTTGAATATCATTTTCAAGGATTCAATATTTCTTTGACACTTAGAAAAATTATGATCATCCCAACTTCCACAATAACAATTAGAGTCCCCATTCCACTTTCTGGCCACCGAAGTTCCACTGAGGAATAATATTGCCTCATAATTTCCCAAAGTAAGACCTTAGTAAATATATTATCTATATTTTAACTTCTACAGATCTTTCAAAACTCCATCACCTTGTATTCTAGAATCCTACAGATAAAATGATACTTTATATATATGTGATTTCTCCATGAGTGAAACACTAGTATTTTAGAAAAATTAATTGTGTTTTTTATATCACAGAACAACATCCAATTTCTCTAACTCATTTTGAGTTCCTCCAAAAAAAACAATCTATCCAGACCAATTCCTTCCCTGCTTCTGTGAAAACTACTCTACTTTCGTTTTAGATATTGAAACAACCAACTATAACCTTGACATCCAACTAATGGTTATTCCTATATAGGTAAACATAAAACTTTCAGTAATATTTTGTGCATCCATATAACATCTAAATTTCACATAAAAATAACCTACAATGAATCATTTATTCCAAAACACAAGGCTACATCTTCTGAAACTTCATAGAGTCAACTTCATAACTTCTCAGTTATCCTTTCCCAAATTTTTCATAAATTGACTAACAAATCTCACTCAATGTGTAATGTCCATCCTTATACAAACCATGCAGCACTTCAATCTACTAACCACTAATGAAAATGGAACTTTCGTGATTTACTTAGACTCATATTTCATTTTAAATTTTTTCTATTTGGATAACTTGAAGTGTCTGGTTAATAAGATAGACATAAGTTTACATTCAGTCATTCTAATATTTTGATGACCTTACAAATGTATTCCTTTTGAGACAAAATCAATGTTTCGGTATTCTTATATCTTTTAATCTGCATCCCCAAAATATTTTTATCTTCCCCAAGATCCTTTAATCTCTAACCTTCTAGAAAAATAATCTTCCACCTTCCGGATCCATTTCATGTCCAGACCCTCTAAGAGAATTTCATCCACATACAAGAAAAGGATGTTGAAACCCCCATCCTTAAACACCTTCTGATAAAAAAATGGGTTGATTTACTCTGAATGAACCCTTTCTCATCTATAAAGGAATCAAGATTTTTGTTTCAATTTCTCAGCACTTATTTTAAACCATAAAAGATTATTTTATATTTAAAAACCAAACCCTCGTTCTATTTGTCCATGAAACCCTCAAGATACTTCATAAATATTTCATCCTCCAAGTCACTATGATGAAATGATGTATTTTCATCCTTCTTTTATAGATGTAAAATTTTAGAAACAACCAAAATTAACATAATCTAGATGGTTTTGACAATGGTTGAGAAACTTTTAAAGAAATTCATTTCATCATTCTTCTGAAAAACTAAGACAACCAACTTGTACTTGTTCCTATTTTTACCATCCACTTCCTATTTCAACCAAAAAACTCATTTTTTATACCATGATTTATTACTCTATTGTAATTCTATCATCTCCTAGGATCCCATGCTCCATTTGAATTCTAAAAATCTATTTCATATTTCATCTCTAACTCCCAACTTTTGGAATCGCTGAGACTCACTGATACTCTTAGGATCTTGAGCTCTCCTCTATCCGTAATAAGCAAGTTATAAAGATCAATTCCAAACCTATGAACCATTTATCTAATCCTGTTATACCTCTATAATACATCCTACAATTTTTATCTTTCTAGAACCATTAATTTTGGAATTTAACCTTATGGAGCTCTTCCCCAAGATTCCATGATTCATGAGATTTCTGGTACATCTTCCAGCTTGATGATTTTTCAGACTTTCTATGCTCCCTGAAATTTTTGGAACTTCCAACCTTCTGAAACTTCCATTAAAATCAACTTAGATACGGTCAATTGATTCTTTATTCTCAACTCCATATTTCACCAAGTTATAGCCTTTCTAAAAAACCTTCTCATTGAAGAGAACATTTTGGATTAGGTTGGGTTATTTTAGAAAAATGACTGTGACTTGACCCAACCAGTTTTGATTGGATCGAGTCCAAAATCCCCCAATACCTAACTTTATTTGACCCATGGACACCCATAACTCCCCCATGAATCGGAGGTCCCACCCCTTTCCTTATTGCTAACTCAACATGGAAAGTCAAACACATTACCAAAAAATGAGTCTATAAATTATGATTGCACATCCAAAAATGGATCTCATTCCATAATCCATGAAAGAAATACCCACATAATATTGTTCCATTTGGTGCAATGTCAATGAGGTAGGATATTTAAATTGCTCCATGTACTCCTGGGTCATTCCCCTCTATTGGAGAGCTGTCAATTCCTTATAAAAAATTTGGATCTCAATTCCACTAAAATGATCTATGAGTTACTCTTTAAACAACCGCTATGTTAAGTTTGGGTGTACCTTAACCAAAATAGAGAACTAGTGAATCACTAATCCTTCCATACTTACTTGAGAGAGTAGCACCTTAATAATTTCTAATGTTTGTCGAATTTGAAAATATAATTATTACCATGTAATCCAAACTCTTGGATACTTCCCGTTAAACACCAGAAATTTGATTATTTTGATGTTAGTTATCTAATCAGGGAAAAATTAGATCTCTGACATGATCTAAGCCATGGTAATTGTAGGAAACTCTTTATCAACTACTCCATTAGAGAACATCCCTAACTCCTCTGTTACCACCAGCGGTCATGATTCATCCTACTGCCACATATTCTCTAAACATCACATCTTTTTAATTATATAATTGAAAAAATATGCTTGTTCCTTCAACTATTGTTCCCCTTTTTGTTGTCCATGTGTGATATTTTCAACAATTAGAGCTAGTTTAGAAAGCATTAACTTAACATTCCCCATGTGTTACTCTATTACTTAGAAGCAATTCTGATGTCACGTATCTACTAGGACTCCATCCTTCTAGTTCTATTAAGTTTCAAGCAGGTTATACCAAGTGATAAGGATCTCTAACTTGGTTCTCCTTAAGAAACTTCTTTGTATGAAAAATAATTGTTTATACATGTGAGGGAAAAGAATAATATAAGAGTGATAGAAGATACTCAAGAGAACTTACCTTGGGTTTCCTTGACCAAAAAAATGATTTAACTAAAAAAATTAATTCCCACCTTCCCTATCTCTCTACACCTCCCTTTTTAAAAACCTCACCTCCACCCACATGGGCTAAAAATTACCCCCTAATGAGACATTTTACCCCTTCTAGAATGGGCCTTCCAATCACCATGAGGATCTTGGACTATATTATTCATCCAACTGACCAATGGAAATTATATTCTTCCATAAACATGATATGCGTTGAACCCCCTACAACCCCAAGAAGCTTATATTTGACATTTGGATTTTAACATCACTCTTCCCCATGATCTTAATAGCTTCATCATCAGCTAGATGAACCCTATCGAACCTTTCAGGAACATAATTCACCACGAATCCCCCCTCTATCATAGATTTTAATTAAGCCCCAAAATCTAAAATCCATGATTCCAATGAAATATTAACACTTATAATTAAACTACTTTCACCTTTAGTTTTGGTGTTTGTATAACTTGAGATTTTGAGATCAACCCTTCTGAAAATCACACTACAATCCATGCAATATTTCTTCTAGTGACCCTTCTTCACAAAATGCCAGTATATAGGTCTGGGTCTAGCCGATTTACCTAAACTTTTATCCCTTGATATATCATTCATTTTACTCTGACCTTTTCATTGAAATAAATGTCTTATACCTTCCTCATTGAGTGTAGTTTCGATAGGCACTAGACCTCCTTCTGCCTAAGCTCTTCATTCAAAAAGAGATCATGAACATCCTATAACACTAGGTAGGTCTTTCCATAATAATTTCATAAAATAATCAAAAATATGTCTCATGAATCTAGAAGAAATGAAAACAACAAAAAACCCACACATTTTCTTCAAACTTCATTTTAACTGATTCAAGAGGACTCTGAATCATGTTAAAGTCATTGGAATGATTAGTCATTGGTCTTCTTTCGACCATTGTCATGTATAATAACCTTTTCATTATGAAAAATGTGTTCATTGTTGTTGGATTCCCATATATATATGTTAGTTCCTTCATCATCTCCATTGTGGTCTTCATCTCTCAGATGTTATAGACAACATTTCTTGCTAGTGACATCTGTATCATTCCATGTGTCATCCTATCAAAACATTCTCAATATGATTTTTCCATTGTTTTCAGTTTGAATCCTTTAAACAGAACCTATAGGTCCTTTTAAAATAGATAATCCTCCATCTTAATTCTCCATAAACCAAAGCACATCCCATAAAACTTCTCTATCCAAACATTTAATTATTTTAATTCCATTCCTTCTAACAAAATTTACTCCCAATAAAACAAAAAATCATATAGACAAGAATGTTAGTTGAATAGTCTGTTATTGAGTGTGAAGAGTCTTTATGAACCAAAAATTATAATACCACTTGTTGGGATGAAGAACTACCACAATTAGAAGATAAATTTTGGAACTTCTAGTCCAAAATAAATTCCAAAACTTATTGAAGAGGAATAATTCCATGAACTCAATGTATCTAGACTAAGATGACAGATGCATACCCCAACCATGAACTAGAACACCACCCTTACATACTCAAGAAAAAAAACTCCCAGAAATAAACACACAAGATGAAACAAAAACAAACAAGGAACGACAACAAGAGATTAAATTGTTCAAAATTTAGTCCTACTTCCATGAGAGACATTATTGATTCCTTTTATTTCACAAAAGAATAAAAAATTACAATCACAATTTTAACAACCTAAAAATTCATTTATGTTATAAATAGAATAATTATTATTTTATAATAACTATTTTATTATGATCACATGGAAAGACTATTACATTTCATAATAATACTACACATCATGAAGTAATATTGATTATAACAGCTAAGAATAGTATAGGGAGATAAATGAAAAATAATAATGCACACACTAAGGGAAAATCCATAGAACCAAATTCTACCATAAAGATCACTCTTGTAATGATGATTATAAAAATAAATGGATGCATTAAGAATACCATAGACATTATTAAGGAAAGTGTAAATCCTTTATAAGCGAAGTAGTGAATATTGAGGTAATGAGAATAGTGGAGTATATATAGGATGTAAAGGGTAATGTGACCATTAGAATCCGACCATTTCCTAACCATTGCAATGTGACTATTATATGTTTGTTGAAATAGTAATAATATCAAATAGAATAGTAAAATACCAGTTTTAAAATAAATTTAAAAGTATTATAATTATATTTTAAGAAAATTATTATATGATCATATACTCTTTATGAACCAATATTTATGATATTATAAAATTGAGAAACCCTAGTGAAAAAATAATGTGTTTCCCTTTAAAAATATTTTTATAGGAAATGTGTAATTTTTATTTAAAATAATTATTTCCCATACTTAGAAATTTATTTTAATAAAATAAAAAATATATTTGAAATTGGTACAATAAAATTGGGTTAGGATGAATTTTTGAGAATATACTAAAATACTTTATTTTTCAGTAAATAATAAAAAATACAATTTTTTATTTTAAGTGTATTTTATGACTTCATAAATATGTAATAATGATGTGATAATTAATAAAACTGAATCCACAACCAAAAATAAATTATTTTATTACTATAATGAATTTTAATGAATAAAAATGAATTTCAAAACCTAGAAATAATTTTCCAAAGTCTGAAATGAAAATTAAGGTATTAAAAACATTATTTTTAAGAAAATTTATATTCTTATGCTAAAAGTAATATAAAAAATGATGTTCGGTTCTCAAAATCAAATATTTCAAAAACCAATGCCTTTATTTCATAAACCATGAGCTGAAACCATGATTGGCCCATGAATAATTTATTTTTCAAAACCGAGAAGTCCAAGGGCTATATTTAAAAAATAATAAACAGTTCTCCACACTTTGTTATAAATACCCATCCCATTAATTTCACTCCCAAGCTAATTATCACATACCTCCCTCTCTTAGTCTCCCATTAATACCTTTGGTGAATCTCTCAAACACTCACATAATTACTCCTCTAAGTTTATAAATGGTACTTAAGGTAAGAGATTAATCTCCTCTCTTTTTTATTTAATTACTCATTTGTAATAAGCTTTTTTTATTTTCAATTAATTATGTCTTCATGAGTTCATAATCATTATTTTATTGTCCAAATGATGTCTTCTTAATGAGAAACTACCTTTCTATCTCATTATTTTCATTCCATAAACTATTATGCAAACCTATTATATTGTAGAAATCATTTTTTGATTTTCCATGTCATACATTTATGTTGTAAATACCCAACCTTACTTCCATTCAATGGTATTTTCATAGATATGACTATACACCATTTATTAGGAACTTCCATGTATGAAGTCCATATTCCCTACTCATGGGTTAGAATGATGAAATACATTCTTATGATAAATGATCTATGTGGAAAACATAAAGATACATATGAAGGGTGCTCCCCGATAGCGCTCTAATGCATCAGATAACGAATTAATCTCTAAATATGACATGATTATGGTACCTTAGAATCATACCCGAGTAATGTTTTCTAATATCTTGGTGAACAAATTTGATAATATGTTTTACGACACCTTGGTGGTGAACCTTGATGATATTCTTATGAATGTCACATGTTTATGTTGTAGCCACATTTTTATGTTATACCTCATGAACTTATGATCATGCTCTTATATTATGATTTGTGTATTTGTGATTATGATATATTATTATGCCTCATGTTGTATCCATGATAATCACTCATGCTCTATTTCATTTGTTTATCCCTTAACAGGCTGTATTCTCACTCTTTTATATTGATGTATGCCCCTAAGAAATCATATATAGTGAAGTGACCTAGGATGGATATTTAAAGAAGCCTTTCAAAAGGATTAAATAAAGTTTATATTTTTTTATGATTTATATACTAAATGTATTATGTACTTAGTTTTCAAGACACTAAACCTAAAAATATCCTTTGATATTAATGTAATATTTTATTAAAATTTTTTGTTAAAAATAATGTATGAAAAATATATATCACCATAATAATCAATGAAGTCAACCAAAATTAAATCACTACAAGTCCCTAGTACAAGTGGTCTCACCCCATATATTTATAGTGGGTCTCAGCCAGTAAACCATCTCCAACACATTTAAAAAAATTTGAGGGACCTAATTTTGGTCTTGGCCACCTCCAATTGTTTGTAAGTCTCTATGCCTCAACCACTCTTTTCATATGATCATTGAAATTCATTACCACGCAACCCTCTGTGATTTATACACATCCCTTTGATGATTTATATGCAGACTTTGTAAACCTCCAGATACACCTTATGTAACACTATCAAAGTGATCCCAAATATTCCAAACTTCCATCATTCAAAAATGGCCACTTGAACTCCTAGTTACAGAACACCCCCTTCCATAACACCTTGCCTCCTGTTGGTCTCCTGATTTTGTGAGCCTCTATCAGTCAGAGTCCCTTGTTCTGGAGCCACTTCTTTCGAATGTAGGAAACAGAACTTGAAAGTATACTTCACACTTTCAAATAGGGGACCCCACTCTATCCCACTTTTTGATGTTTAATTCCACTTTTATCTTCCCCTTTAGAAAACAAAATTGAAATATTATAAAAACTAAATAAAAATCAAAAAAATAAAATGTTTGATTAATTAAATTAGAAAATATATGGATTTTACATTCTAGATCAGGTCATTGTATTATGGATTTTTATAGGAACATGATTAAAAATGGAATGAAAGAATATAAATATGATTTGTTTTTCTATTGATGATTAATGTTTCATTGACTGACACGTGGCCACCAAGGAAAAAAATAAATTGTTTAGTTGTATAAAATGATGTTGAATATATGCATAAAATCATTTTGGATGAAATATTAAAAACATCATGTAATAATGGAACTAGGTATACCTCATATTAAGTGTATAAATTAATCAATAAGAATATAATTCATCATAAATTTTGGTTTACATAATTGCCTATAAAATGATTTATTTTTAAGAGGGATCACGTTACAATCAAAAAATATACAAACGACATTCTATAGTTTTAAATTTATGATGGAAAATAGTATTTTCATATAAAAAAACACAACAAGTTTTAAAATTTTGAAGTGAATTAAAAAATTTAGAGCTTACACACCTTCAATAACAGAAGAACTTATGAATATGAAAATTCATTTTTGTATGAACTTGATTTGATAGAAATCTTTCCATTCTAATCTATAATAAAATCCCACAGTCTATGATCAATGTTAGAAAGAGATAGAACTGTATGAGACAAAAATATCACAAATTCCATGTTTTTGGTTAATATTGGAGCACGTCGAAGATCACTAAGGCCAAAAAGAATCTTGTTCTTCAGAGCTAGTTTTCTCATTGTTATAAGAGACATTATACACGAGGAAGGGATATTAGGAACCACTATGAGATGTTTTAGTAATTGGATGGATATTAACTTCTCATTAGGGACTCCACACATCAAAACTATTTCCTTAAATTATAGATGAAAAGTTTCACACATTATGCCTTTCCCTCCATATATTCTTCCAAGTAGTTGGGGATGTATCAGATTCTGAATTGCATTTTTTTTGTAAAATAACGAAGTCATAATTTCCCTTGAATTGATGTCTTAGTTCACTCTCAGGTGAAAAAAAGATATCCAACTATTCCATTACTAATCCCTGATACAAGTGAAACCAAAGGTGTTGTGTCAAGATTTATCAGATATCCTTCATCTAACAAATCCTTACCTTGTGAGAGCAAAGATTCTAAAACCAGCAGAATAGATGAAAATTTACAGCCAATGTCAATAGTTTATTTCATTTCTAAAAAGAAAAAGTTATGGAAAAAACCCAATTATCCTATTTTTATCCACTTAACATCACTCCAATTGGCATAATCAAGCTTTATTTCAAGAACACATGATCCATGGCATGAATTCATGACTACATCGGTCCAATCACCACCATATCCCTCAGAAAAGTCAAAGTCAAGTAATGGAAATCCCAGTTCAAAATCCAAGGCATGAAATTCATTATGAAGCTTCTCCTAGATGCAATGGAAGACTCCTTTAGAGAAGAAAAGAATGAAAAAATATGGCCTTAACATGGGGGAAAATCCTAAAGTAGAAAGGAATGGTTTAATCTGTTATTACAAGCTGACCTAGTATTATGTGTAATGCAAGCTAACCCAGTACAATACTTTACGACTCCTCATTTTTCAATCTTACTCAAGAATCATGAGAGAAACCATGACATGGTTTTTAGTCATCGCATATAATAAATTCTTATAATTACTATATATTAACGACCACTTTAACTTGCAACACCCTGAGTTTTTATGAAGTTATTTATTTTGGATAAATTAAATTTCTTTGATAGCTTGTGCTATATGAAAAACTAAGTTAATCTTGAAATACATGCAACACTGTGTTATCTTTAGTTACACATAATACCGATTTTTAGCTAAATATATAATTTTAAGAATTTTAATTATAAAAAATCAACATCATTTTTGAATTTATAATGTAAAAATGTTCTTAGGGTGATTTTTTTTGTATTTTTCTAAAATATTTTATTTTTATGTGAGTAGTGCAATATACCATTTTTATTAATACTATGACTTTTATGCCATTATTAGTATATAAGTATGATTTAGAAATTTATATAAACTTTTTCTTGACAAAACAAGTATTTTATAGTTGATATTATACATTTTAAAATATTTATTATAGTTTAAAAACCTATTATCAATATTTTTGAACTCAAGTAATATTTTTCTCAAAAATTATTTTAATACATTATACATTTATTATATTAAAATTTATTTTTAACATTTTAATAAATTGAAAAAAATGGATTTTAAATTTAGAATCATTATGTATAAATTATCTAATAAATACAACTTTTTTATGCAGAAATATTAAGTTACAGTAGGTGAAAACTAGTTAACATGATAAAAGATTAAATGATAAAATTAATAATTCAAGGGGAAAAAATATTGAAAAATGTTTAAAAAATTTGTGAAAAAAATTGGTTGAGGATTTATCAACCTTATATCTTCACAAAACCATTATTTATCAAAATTATGAGCCACTTTCCTTGATAGTGACTTCTCATTATTGAAAAGTTTTAGGTATTTACAAAAATGTCACCCCTTTTCACTAGTAAAAGGGAATATCATCTCCTTACTTACACTCATAAAAAACACCCTAATTTCAGAACAAACTCCACTCAAACCCCTCCTCAAAATTTCTAGACACCTTAATGAGTTTCTTTTCATCTCAAAATTCCATTCCTCAAATGCTTAACCCTCTTCGTAAAAGAGACAATTCAATAAGTGTGGTATAAATTCCTAACATCTCTTTCTCATTTCTATTTCTTTTTTTGAAATATTTAAAATTTCATTACACAAACTTAAAATGATAAAATATGTATATTTATTATTCTAATATGTTATTATAATGAAGGTATAATAATTAACCATATTTTACCTTTTACATTAATAAAAAAGTAAACATGAAACATGCGTTTGTGTGGACTACCACCTCCACGAATAAACGAGTTCATTTTTCAATACCGAATTTCATGGATGGATTTGAGAATGGTTTTAAAGTATAAATATTATTTTTAATGATATGAATAAGTTTTTTTAATACAAATTTAATAACCCCTTAATGACATGAATTATAAACAATCATTATAAAAGTTAACTGTCCTAAACTAATGAACTAAGGAGAAAATAATTTATTCATAGTATGTAATTTTTTCATCTCCATTAAATATTCTCCTAATTTTTATAATTTTTATATATTTTGATAATAAACTCCAAATAATTCCATTATTATACTATTATAATGATATTTTAACTAAATCACCTCATAATTATCTATTAATCACGGTATATTCATGTTCGGGTTAGTTTGACCACCTACTTGAATGATGGTATGCAATTACATCATGAATTATTATGAAAAAATAATTAATAGTTTAATATGATATAAATATTTAAATAAATATTTTTTGGTTATGTAAGGATTATATAGATATTTAATTCATCAACTAAGAAAACATCCTTTGTGGGTTAAAAATCCCCAAAATATGCTTGTCGTCAATTTCATCTTTTAGGATATTGACAAAAGCACTCATGAGAGGAAATTTAAAATTAAAAAATCATTATAAATCATAACTTATAGTGAAATTAATTATTTGGAAAAGATAAACTTTAAAATAAGAACAAATACCAAAACCGCTCCTACAAAAAATGGTATAAACCATTAAAATTATAAACACTCGATGTGTGAAAATATTTAAAACTGAATAATATATATATGTATATAATTATTATCAATGGGGAGTATAAATGGTTATATTTATGAATAAAGTTCATAGGTATGTAATTAATAAAATTAATTTAATTATTCACGATGTTTGGTGCAAGTGCAGAATAAATCAGGACAATGGTAAGAGTTTTCATCCCAAATTCCTCTCTTTGAGACACAATTTGTATTAAACACATAATTTATTTTAAGTGTTGTATTCAATACCCTATTTATTTTTTGTGGGATAATTATATTACATTTCTTGATATTTTATGGATCATTTTCGGAACTACCTCTCACATTATTTTGATTTAAACATTCCTTTAACCATAATGGAATTTTGTAACTCAAATCTCTTTCTTTGAGTTATATGGTTTCTTTTGAACTTCAACCTTAATAATTATATTTATTAATTTATTGACCAATTTATATTATTTTCACTTTTATATTTCTAGGGAAAATTTCTTATTGGATTCAAATCTTCCTACGTGACTATTCTCTCACCAAAAGTAAAACATTCTCAAGAATGAGCCTCCATCTCTTAATTAGATTCTTTATTTCAAGTCCATGTTTTCACTTACTACCAATTTTTTCCTTTAATTAATTTAAATAAAAACATGTATCAATTTATATGATCTTTATACTTTCTATTTCCACTTTTAAAATATAATTTTCCTTATCTCTTTTTTGATGTGGGTTTTCAATAAGGGTATTTCAAAATATTGAAAATGATTTTCTTTTCAAAATAAAATGTTTTAACATTAGCTTACATTTTACTCCTAATCTCAAGGGATCTATTTTACGTGAAGTTATTCTTTATAAACCAAATTTTAAAATATTTTGTGAAGTTACACTTTTGGGTGATTGAATTTGGTGTCAATTGATCTAGTTTACATGGTTATTCATGTGATACATTTTAAAATTTAATGTGAAACTAATTATTATTATTGGGTTTTAATGATGTGATGATTTGATGTTTTACTATATCACACATGGGTATAGTTAATCTTTTAGTGATAGGCGGACTCTATATATCCCTCCAATTCATCGAGTAAATCTTTAAATCGCATGAGATAATGGTGTAGTGAGTAGTGATGTTCGATCCAAAATGGGAAAGAGATTATGATGCCTGATCCACTATGGGAAACAAGTTATGATGCCTAATCCACTATGGGAAATAGGTGATGATTCCTGATCCAAAGTGTTGAGTTTTTTATTATTATATTGTCCCCACACTATTTTGATATGTGAAAATTCTATACCCCTAGATTATGATTTATATCACATATTTTCACAGTATTTATGCCACATTATATGTTTATTTAAATCATGATATTAATGTATTTATTAGGTTATGTTTATCTTGGGTCAGCTCAATAATTATATATTTAATAATTTTAAAAACTAATTTCTTAATCAATTGGATAACAAATCATAGGATGGAGAATGGGCATTGGTTATATAACCACCGAAAACTCACCCCCCAATTTCCCCCCACTTTCTGTTTATTTCTAATGGTTTTTTGATTTTAAAAGATCTAAAAATACTCATTAAATGTAGTAGAAGAAATATAAGGAACCCAAATCTATGAACAATATAATTCCCCAAAAATTCCTTTTATATTATTAATAAAACTCTTATTTTATAATGAATGGTTTATTATGAGAACATAGAAATACTTTCACATTTCTTAATAAAATTACACATAATGAATTGATATATAATAATAAAATGAGGAATAGTAATGGGATATACACATAGAATAATAATACATTTATTAAAACAATCTCTATAGACTCGAAATCCCCTAAGAAGTCCAGCCCTACCACAAAGGTTATAAAAATAAAGGGAAGCATTAAAAAAACAATTGATATTATCAAAAGATTTGAAAGAACCTTCATAAGAAATGTAGTGAGGGATGAAGAGAGAATTATGATATATTTATAGGGAAATATAATAGTTAAGAATTAAGAATTCTGTCCAATATGGTCAATGGGAATTATGACCATTAATCAATAATATGACTGGTCATTATTATTATTGTTGGTGTAATAAAGCGATTGCTGGGATTATTTTATAATTGTGTTTTTGGAATCTATATAAATATTTTAATTTCCATTTAAAACAAATTTTATGATAAATTTATAAGTTTAAAATAAAATTTATTTTCAATAAATTATCTTATAAAAATATTTTTAAATGATAATATAAATTAATGAAGTATTAAGAAATTTTTATAACGGTCTGGAAATTTAGTATGTTATAAAAGTTGTTAATTTTAATTAAATAATGATTTTATTATAATGTTAAAATTATTATATTTATAGTACTATTTTGATGAAATAAATTTAATTTTTGGATTCAGTACATCAAAATCAGTTTAGGGTGAATTTATAGTAATTTTCTAAAAAAATTAATTTTTGGGGTAAAATGTGAAAATGCTATTTTTATGAAATACCATAAATATTATGGAATAATAATTATATGATCATTATTTTAAATTAATTAAACATTATTATTGATCAAAACATGTTTAAGGAATTACATAATACATAAGGTGTTACACTTAGAAACACATGCCTAGCATTTTGAAAACTATGGTTTTACATTTTCTAAAAAACTATTTTAGGCTAAACAAGTCCATCCAGAATAAAATATTATAAAAAATTATTAAAATGAAATAAAAAATGAGTAAGGAAATGGGAAATGTCAGAAAAAGGTACTTTCCCTCATACATCAGACAATAAAGTTAAAGATCATAATAGGACATGTTATTTCTATATTCAAAGTCATTAGCAATTTCCCACTCAGATTGGGACTTAACTTGATTAAAGATCTTAAGGATTTATATATTTTTCTTCTTTGAAAACATAGGATAAGATCTGGTAGAAAATATTTGTGGTATTCTAGAGTAGTCCTTCCATGGCCTTCTCTTTGAAGGATCAAGAGTGAAACCCTCATTGTCATCCACCTTTGTCTTTCCATTTATGATTGCATCCTTAAAATAGGAATGACCATTATTGCCCACTGTATTTAGGGGGTATTTATATTAAAATATTAATCATCAGAGATGTTTTAACACTTATCATATATTACAAAGGAATTAAATATTTTCTAGATATCCTAATGAAAATTAACATGTTGTTGAGAATCATTTTGATTGAAACCATCATCCCATGGGCCTGAAAGATTAGAAGCCACTAGCTGCATGCATCCTTGACCCAAATGAGGTTATATAATATCTTTTAAAGCACCCTGATGGTTTTGAAAATTATCTTCAACTATAATCTATTGCTGTATACCATCACCACCCAAGTTAGTAGTATATGTATCCACCTGCACATTCCCATCCAAGATAGGACTAGTACATGTCTTCTGCACCATCCTACTTTGATGCGATCCTACCTCAGGAGTAGTAATTGTGCTTGGATCTAGAGTTCTAGTGACAAAATTAAACTCAGGACTAGGACTCATCATCGAGGAAGAGTCCCGCCCCTTTAAATAATCAACCCCAACCTCAGACATAGGTTTCTTATTATATGTATGTCTACTTCCATCCACATTATTTTTCACTGTTTTCCTATTCAATTTCTTCCTAAAAGATGTCTCATGATTCCATTTTAAAAATAAATAGAATAAAACCACATTTTTACAGCATGTTTCCTTAACATGACCAATTTTTTGACAGTTTGAACAAAAGTGATGAATTTTTTCATATTCCACTTTTATAAGTATGTCATCATCCAATGTTGATAGGACAATATTATTAATTAAGAACATACTTAAGTCAATCTCCACTAGGACCCTAGGAAATTTCCCTAAATTGGTTACCTCAGTGGATCTATCTATTTAGAGGCTATATCAAATAGGATCTTAGGATTCCATAGGATCCAGTTAAGACCAAAAATTTTAATCCAAACCTGAGCCTTGATATTTTTTAAAGTAAATGGATTAATCTGAAAATCCCATTCTTAAAATCAAATCATACCTATCTTTAAAACAATTTATCCAATCCCAAAATCCCTATGATTCATTTCCTATGATGGGAAAATGATATGGAAGAATCCCCTACCCATGATTATACATCTCCAATCAGAAGAATTCCAAACAGAAGTTAACTTTTGAACCAAATCACCAAATTTCAAAATCTTTCTTCCAGCAGGAAGAACCATCCTAGAAATAATGGAATATTTTAAAATATTAAATATATCAAATATAGCCTCATTGTTCACAATGACATGAGATATGTGTCCCTTATTAAAAACATGATCTAGAATAGAATCCTTTATATGTGTAAAATGTCTTCTGTTTAAATCTCTTTCAGCTTCAAGATGAGAATTACCCACAAAAGTATTATGATTAATAGATTTATCAGTAAGAGATCGACCCACCCCTGATGCTACTAACGTAATACTAGTCCAATTATTTCCACTAGCCTCAATTTCCAAAGACACCATTTTAGAACAACGAGCATCAAATGAAGCTACCACCACCTCCTTATCCCAGTGAGATCCATTCAGATCAGTCCTCACTACTACATCAAAACATAGATCCTTCAACCCTAGATTCACAGATGAGGATCTATACTCTCTGTTATCCTCATCCATCCTCATCATAGTCCACCGGGCTCTATTCAAGTTGATCTTGAATGCAGATCGACACAAATTTCTCCTCCCTGTCGCCACCAATAGAAATCTATACTCTCCACTCACATCAATCATCTCTGTGATCCACAAATAACCCCTTGTACCATCTGTTAGGGGATGTAAATATCTGGTGGTCTCATATTCGACCACCCTATTTTTAGGTTTTCAGAAGCCCGCATTAGCCAATCTAGGATCGCCATCAATAATGTAATCTCTATTCAGAAGAACATAGCCATGAAAAAGGGGAAACACTTTTATAAATTGAATAATGTAAAATGGATTGCATATTTTTAATTATAATTTCCAAATTAGGTAATACGATCATTTTCATTTCTAGGCACAAAAAATTTACCATGGTAAAAAAAAGATTTACCATGGTATAGGTAAAATAATGTATCTGTTTAAAGTTAAATTGTAAAAACATAAAATACTTAAAAAAATAAAACTTTAAATGGGTGTTTTATGTATTTAAATACCTTAAATAGACTTTAGAATATTAATTTTCAACCAAAAACACTATAATTAATGACACCCAATAGTGTTTACCCTTAAATACAAAATAATAATTATTAATCATTTAAAACCAGACCTCCTCAAGTATAAATGCTTCCCATTCCCTCGTCACTTTACACACCAAAGCCGCTTATCATGATTTAAATCTCAATTACCCTCTCAAGATCCTCTCCAAGGTGGTTATGAGGTTCTTAGGAGCCCCTCTCTAGCTTTAAGAAGCATCCTCCCAAGGTAATAGACATCTCTCTATTCTTTTACAATTCAAGAAACTTATTTGTATTTAGCCTTTTTAATATCAATTGGTTATGTTTTCATGGATTTATAAATATGTTGGAGTTGGTGGTCTAGAACCAACTACTTTTTACTTTATTCATTAATAAACGCCTTATCACATATTTATTGTTCTTCTGCATGACAATGATTGTGATAATGTCTTAAGGACAGTTGTTGCATTAAAGGGTCATAGCAGATCCCTACTATGATGAGAACCCAGAAGTTCCATAACACTGTTCTTGAATATATGTTCTATGGATAGCTGATATTATTTGTGGGACACAAATAATACAGGTCATTAGGGGTGAGGACTCATTAAACTTTGAGGCACCTTATCATGGTGTGTGCCCTTGGTAATATCCAAGAGGATATTATGAGAATGAGACCCGCCAGTAAGAAATCCACATTTCATAGTGTCATTGGATGTTCCTATCTGCGGACGTGTGTATTGGTCCTTAGACTTTAAGATTATTATTAATGGGTATTACAACTTGCGCACTTAGATGTATTGACGAAAACTGTGACGATAAACTGTTCGCAGCGAGGTAGGATACATTGGGTGCGTCACGAGTAATACTGCATTAATAGATAATGTGAGAAAGGATTTGTCCCTTATGTTCCATAATAGAAGTAGATATCTCAGGCCCTTTGATGGAATTGATATAGCCTAAATAAATCCATGGCCATGGTAAGGTATGGGCGAGTTAAATTCTGGGAATTCAAAGAAATAATAATCGAGCACATGGGTTGATGGCACTATCATGCAACCTGCTTGATTAGAGATATCGAGACAAAGGGATTATATTACATGGTAAGCATTCGTAGGAGGTGACACATCATTGCAGCATTAACTTCTTTCTCTATGGGTGCCTTGGAGTGTTTCTAGACACTAACCTTGGACTTTAGGCAGGCTCCGCCTAATGCCACTGAGAAAGAGGCCTAGAGGGTCACACACTAAGTGTGTCCATGTATCTTAGTTAAATATTAATTTAACAAGTTAAATAAATATTATTCCCGACTGTGGTTTAATAATTATTTAAGGATTCCTGATCACATTTATTTCGACACTAGTTATTAGAGAGAATATATTGTGGGTGAAATAATATATTTATTAGCAAGTAATGCAGTTACATTTATTTAAGAAATAAATAGCCATTACTCAAGGTCTAATAAATGTGGTGGAGAAAAATGGAAAATAAAAGTACACGGCGTGTATATTAAATATACACACAGTGTAGTTTTATAGAAAACAAGTACACGCCGTGTATTAATTATTACACGTCGTGTAGTTTTCCAGTCGGAATTTTGAGGATATAATATTGTTTTATTAAATGATATTAATTATAATTAGCATGGGCACATTTAAAGGAATTAATAATTCAACATGGGGTTTCAATAAGAGTTAATGAAATAAATAAAATGCGCAACACGTTTATTTATTATCATAACTCTATTAACCTCAAACCCGATTATAAATATCCCCACAACCCCAACACTTTTTAAGATCCATTTTTGGTTGTGCACAAAAAATTTGGAAATACTCTCAAGCCAAGAAAGAATTCCCTTTCCACCAAGAACGCCCTCAAGTTACAAGAGTGAGATCCTCCACCGGATCAAGTCGGTCGAAGGTGGACATCGCAAGCGAAGGTTCTTCCGTGCTAGCACCCGAAGATCCCTTCAGCGATGTCCAGAGATACATAGAGCACGTGTGGATCACTGCTAGAGGAATCATATACTTGGATTCTACGACACAACGACGGATCACACGATCGTGACCGGAGACATCGACGGAGAAAGAATTCCACTGAGGTAATTCTTGTGAATTAATTAAATTAATTATAACCAACATATGATGATCCTATCTCAATGGTTCCGGGACTCTTCTTTTCTTTTTCGTTATTCATTCCATTCCGAAGATCTGATGTTTTATATCGTGACGGATCTCGGATTGAACGTTGTTTAACGCTAAAATTAAAGTTGGGGAATCCCACCAACGTTCTTCCGCTGTGCCCGGAACCTACAAGTGGTATCAGAGGGGTCATATCATTGATTATAATTATTTAGTTTTTCATTGGTGATTTACGAATTTAATAATTTTGTTATTTCAATTCATGTTTAATCGTTCTGGAAATCTGAATCTCGAGATCTGTTCCTCCTCCCTCGTTTCTTGTTGACCTCATAGAAACAAATTTTTCTTTTAATTTTGATTAAAATAAAATAGAGGAACTCATCCAGAGGATCCAAATGTTTCTGGCCATACAACACCAGAATAAACGGCATGTATTTGGAATTACACGCCGTGTAGTCTAGGTTCAATGCATTGAATGATCCGCCAAATCAGGTCCTGTATTGGATTCTTTCTAAGAATTTAAGACATCGTGTATTGACCAGAAATAGGTGGCACACGATTTCCGGATTACACACCATGTGGTCCAATGAACACGGCGTGTAGTCCCTTCGGGTTAGGGTTGGGCCATGTACCCCGTACACGGCTTTCCTGGATGGAAACTGTGTAACGCAGAAATTACACGGCGTGTGTCCTACAGAACACACGGTGTACTCCGAAAATTTCTGAAGTACATTAACACACCCTGTCCCTGGGCGTGTACTTTAGATGGACGGTGAAGAAAAGTACATGCCGTGTATTCGGAACTACACGCCGTGTAGTCACCCAAATTACGTAGATTTATTAAAATTTATTATTATATTATACAAACCCTTGAGACGTGTATCATGGTGTAGGAGTAAATCTGAGGCACAACACGTGATAGGTGTTTTATATATATGTGTTTAATTTAACATCTGCGTAATGAACAGGAATTCACCAGGTTTCCTCCAAGGTACAAGTTACATACAAGGATAATTTTAAATAAATTTATTTGTTTAAAATTATGATGGATGAGAATCTCAAGGAAGTTCAGAAAAGGGTTTAAGATAAAAGGATTGATTAATTAAAGATAATTAATTAATTCGAGCATGATTTATCTTAAACAAGAACGATTAAAGAATTGAATGATAGTTTTATTTATGCGTAAATATCATTGCATGTATGGATGATCATGAGCTAGATCGAGACCTTTGTATTTGAATGGTTTCTTTTAATTTATTTATTTAAATTAAATTTGTTGTCCTGTGAGCCATATCCTCATTAATATGTAGGGAATGAATGCCCAAGGATTCTTTTATGTAAAAAACCTTTTTACCCCTCACCTGCATGTGAGATAAATGCATATGTAATGGATGGAGATCCCAAGCTAGTGGAGGCGTCTCAAGTCAGGAGCCAAGGTGAAACCAATCCAAGGAGATACAAAGGTGGACAGGTGGAAAGCTGTAAACATGAACCGGAAAGGTTCAAGGTGTTTCTCCCCTAGGTCTTGGGTTAGTTTATCAACTACTAGATAAACTAACCAATAGAAAAATCTCATGATCATACCATTTATTTTATTTCTTTCAGTTGCATGGTTTGTCACGAACCTGCCAGGGTCGACCCTGAACCGGTCACCCGAGCCGGTCCGCGGCAAGTCCTGAGGGGCGTTCCCAATCCCCCCGGGATGGCAACTAGTGCCAGGCATCAAAAGTAAATAGGTGGGAACGAGTTGGCCCAAAAGAAAACCAGAATCAGTAAAAGAGTAAAAACGAAACAAAACAGACAAACAAAAACTACACAACCAACGTACCTCCACGTGACCCTATGGGTCACCACCCAACTGAAAACCAACATCGCTCCAACACTGAGTGACTAAACCAGGAAAACCTGTACACAAAGAACCTTCAACTGAAATGTAAAATATAGGCGTGAGCACAAAAAGTACTCAGTAGGTGAGCCCAACAACAAATCCCAAAGCACCACAGTAAAAAAAGAATCTATAAATTCCAGGTTTAAACTACAATGTATAAAAGTAATCTTTCATAATGTTTCGCTTGAAAATCAAAACGCGAGACATTACCCTTATTATTTTTCGAAAGTTTAATTCCTTTCATTGGTGCCAAATTCATTCTAAAAGAGAAAGAAGTGTTACATTTTTTTCAAATTTTACACAAAGAGAATAACGCATTTTCATTTGAAAACCATTTTCACAAAGTATAATAGTATAAGCTGAAAAAAAAACTGAAAGTAACCAAGCAAGGAAAATCAAGTAACCATGGGTGATCCTAGTCATCCCTAGAAAACCCCTGGACGTACTCGGGTTCAGACTACCTGCCGGCATGGTACTCCACAGTCAATAACCAACTGGCCGCCCTAACAGCCAACCTGTGGCACGCCCCACAAGGCCTACCTACCAAGGGGGGACTAACCCGTCTAATCGGGGTTAGCCAGCAACCGTCACTCGATTCTCTAAAAGACGCCCAGGAAACCACGGTGGTTTTTAATAATACTGTGTAAGTGGGAGGCCCTCGCACGCGTGACTCATCTCACCGCACTTGCCAACCCCTTACACGAACACTGCTACACGACAACCCTCAAAGGAAAGTCCCCCTACAGAGATGCCCCATAAGTACGTATATATATGTATAATCACTTCACATTTAATAAAGTGCCAACCGGGCCGCCATATCATTTAACATTTAAACCATTTAATACCAAAGCGTTTCCAAAAGACATAACACACGCCATCACATTGAAAACCATAACTCACTTAGAACTTCATTTAAGAAACTCAAATCAGCATGTTAAAACTGAAACACATTGGTATCACAAGTAAAACCATTTTCCAATATCCAAATGCACCCCACTTTTATCAAGAGTCAAACGGACATTTAATCACTTTTTGAAAGGTCATTATTTTCCAAATGAAATCCAAACTTTTATTCACGCATCAAAGCAAAACATTTTTTTCAACAAGCAAGAACCATACTTAAAGTTTTCAAAATCAAGGTTAAAGGCCAAACATGCATTTCCTCTAATCAATCCATTTAGAAATGCCACCAGGAAAACACACAATTAAAAAAAACAAAAAAAAATAAAACTTTCAGTGAAATGCTAGAAGTAACAGCTTTCATTTTCAGGAGATCACCACACTATAAATAACTACTTAATACTACATTTAAATTTATTAAAAATCAATAAAAGAACAAGGAATAAATAAATTCTGAATTTAACAGCAAACGCAGTGGGAAACCTACCTCAAGTCACAAAGTGAACTCGACGACACAGCACACCACGCGCAAGTACGTACGCACGTGCAAGACGAAGACCGCAGTGTTGCGAAATTATCCCGCCGATGCGCTGCAACAAACACCAAAACAACAAAACAGCCAACCAAAGATATAAAAATAAACACAAACAGCAATTAGCCACAAAAGACTACCTCGGCGCAGATGCGCTCAACCTTCGGGGTCATGCACCAGTTAAAGGTGCGGCGCGCACTGGTAGGGAGACCGCCAGAGGTCGCGCGCTGATTATCGGGTGTGCCGCTGCCCGGCGCAAGACAATGGCGGATGGCCGGACCGCGGGAAGCCGGTACGTGGCCTCCCAAAGGTGTGGCGGAGCCGGCCGGAGCGCCGGAACAAGGAAGGGGACGTCAGAATAGCGCCAGACAACGGAGGTGGGTCGTGCGGGGGCCAGGGGGGTGCGTCGGAGCGCTGGAAAAAAAGGCAGGGAGGTGGCCGGAGGCGGCTGGAACAGTGCAGGGGAGCCAGAACGGCATCAGACAGCAAAGGCGAGTCGCCAGAGGCACTGGTCGGAGGCGGGGATCACCGGGAGGGCCGACAGGGGGCACCGATGAGGTCGGGAGTCGCTGTCAGGCGGTAAGGGCACGCCAGAAAAGCTGGAAGGCGAGGCGGTCGGGAGCTGGGAAGCTGCGGGATGCGGCTGATGCGACCGGACGAGGGGGGCGGGTAGGGGGGCCGAGGCAGAGGTCGGTCGGGGCGAAGCAGGGGGGTGCCGGTGAGGCGTTGCGCGGGGTGGCTGGCTAGGGCAGAGGTGGCCGGGAACGAGGCCGGAGCAGGGAGGTGCGGGACACGGCGAGGGGGGAGAAGCAGGGAAGGGGGCGGCTGGCCTCGCGTGGGCAGAGGAGAGGAGCAAGGGGGGGGGGGGGGGGTTCGCCCGCAGGATTAGGGTTAGGCGTTTTTTTCTTTATAATAATAATAATAATAATAATAAAATGAATAACAATATTAATAATAATAATACCATAAAATAATAACCATAATAGTAATAATTATATAAATATTAATAATAATATAACAATAATCAAAATTAATAAAAATAACCATTTAATAATAACGCGAGCCAAACCAAATTAAAATAATAATAATAAAAGAAAATATATATATAAAAAAGGAGAGTACTTGCCCGACACCGGGGCCAACTACACGGCGACCGCCAACCGCGCAGCGGCCGCGCACGGTTCCGAAACCCAGAAAAAGCATCAAACGACAAATATTTTAATCCGGGGCGCAGCCCGGACCGTGACGCGGACACTCGGAACCAAGAAAATAAAGGAAAATAATAATAATAATATCGAAAGTAAAATAATCATAATAATTTAACGATCCTTATAATAAAAATAAAAATAATATTTATAACAATTTAATACTAATAATTATATTAATGTCAATATTAAAATTTTAATATTCAAAACGATGGGCGAACACATGGTCACCCGGGCTGAACGCACGGTCACCGCTAATGACGTGGTAAACGCGCACCGATGCAAAACTTGCCAACATAACTAAGCTTTGAAAAAAAATTAAACCGGGACCAAGAAAGAAATAAAATAAAAGGCGTCTGCGGTCGGGGTGTGACAATTCTCCCCACCACAGACACTTTCTGCCCCCAGAAAGTCACCAAGCCAAAAGTCGGTCAACATCCAAGTCCATGCCAAAACGGAACTAAAGGAACCAAAGATAACTGAGATTCTCGGGATGAACTTACTCTAGACAAGTCACACCCGACCGATTCAAGAGAAAACTGAAGTCTGAGGCTGAGGGGAGAACACGAAGGGGTTCTCCCCACCACAAGAACTCAACCTATGCTGAAAATTTAACACTCAACCATACCACCATGGGAGGGGGGCGACACAGGAACTCCCAACCAAACCAGACTAAGTTTCATAGCACGATTAAACAACACCTCCACTAAAACCTAGAACTCTAGACCAAGACCAAACTCTCCCAACACTAGGGGAAAACCTTCGAGCAGAACATACCCCAAGCAGTGAACCCGAGCACAGCCACAAACATCGGCTCTTTCATGGGCACTTACATATCCAAACGAACACAGCTAAACCAAAATTAACCAATACAAGGTTCAAACTCACTTTTAAGGAAAACGAACGATCTAGAACACCAAAATCAGACAAACGAGACTGCTTGGATAAAAAACAAACATGTCCGGCATAACTGCACGGCAAAACAATGAACTTTCAGCAACGTCAAAACTCTAATAATGGAAAAACAAGAACAAAAGGACTTTAAATGTCCCACTTCCAACACGGGACACAAAACCCGAACCGAGGCTTCACACCCTTGGGAACTCCTGACTGCATGCGAGCTTCACCCCAAGCCCTGTGGATGGGGATCTGATGGTTGAAGCATCTCCTGCCTCACAGTCAGGCACTGGAATCTTCTAGTCATAGTGTCTTCCTCATGCGACGCTTCCTGCAAAACTTCTCTAGATGACCTAGACACCTGCAATGATGGAAGGTCTTGGGGGGGTGTGACATGACGGCTTTGTATGCCCAAACGTTCATACTGACGGTACACTATTAGACGGTTCGACGAACTGTAAGACAGAGCCACTACAGAGGACTCTTTGGAAATAGATCCTTCTGACACACTCTGCTCGTCAGATGGGAGACCTTCATGAGCAACTGGATACAGTGGATTTCCAACCGTCTGCGCTCCGTAGACCAACTCGTCTAAAAACACCTCATGCACTAACTTCTAAAAAGATGGTCCCAAAAGGGGAGAACTCTCTCCTTGATCTCTGGACGATGACACCCGTTGAAGGGAGGAGTCTTCATCAGATCCTGCGATACTATCTCTAAAAAAGAGATACAAGATCCTTGAAATTATCAACACACGCTTTCACATCTGTTGGTCATGTCGAACACACATGAGCTCTTCCATCTTCTTCATATTCCCCTTTTTAAGTATAAACCATCAGACGAAGATAGATCCAGAGAAAACCCAAGTCATCACAACTTATCGTGATGGCGGGGCGATCCACTCTCACTCATCCAAAGTTGGACCTTTGAACAGACTCAAAACAACATGCACTCAAACAGTGTTTGGAGTTCCCAATACCCTAAAGATGCGCTAAACCTCTTAAAATCGCTCTACTGTCTCTAACAGACCCTGATCACCGTGAAGGACAGTCAATGTCCAATAAGGACCAAAAACTGGGCATGAAACATCAAAAACTCTGGGGACCTTTCTGGGAGGCATTTTCTGAACAACATATATAACACCAAGCCGAAAACAATATCAATCGAAGCAACATAAATAAAGCACCCTCATCCAAAAACAACCAGCTCAAGAAACCAAAAAACCACAAACACAACCCAAAATTTCCTGTCCAAAATTCTCATTTCATTTTAGATTCCAAAACCACCCCTTTTTAATATATTTCAAAACCATTTTCTTTCAAGACCGTTTTCCAAATAACAAATCTAGTTTTCAAACCAAAATCACTTTCCAAAACCATTTTCCTCTTTAGAATCCAATTTAGAAAACAAGGTCAAGCCTTTAATTTCAAACACACCTAGGTAATCTCATGAACCGCTGCACATGTCTTTATCCACTTTCATTAACACGCACCACATGAACTTTCCACACATCCTCTCACATGTGAAAACATTCATAAGGAGTACCTGAGGTTTCACCCCAAACCACTCTCGACCAATTTCCAAGAAAACACCAGTGTTCCCAATCCAAAATCATTCAATTTTAAAACTCATTTCATAAATTTAAAGTCATTTAAAATAAATCAGTCTAATTTTCAAAACCCATTTTTTTCCAACAACGCACTTACACCGACCAAAACGAAAGCAGCACCCAAATTTGCATCAAACACTGGAGTGAGGGACTAGTAGTCATGCTCAACCTGGAGACATGGTAGTGGGCCATGTACCAAGTAAGCGTTGACCACTAGGAGGAATTCAAACCGTGTACTCAGACTCCACATGGGTCACTACTCCATGTGAAATCACGATGTAATGTCGGCTTGCCTCCGTTGTCATCTCTCAATCCAAGACAAACCAGAAAGAGACAAGGACACAATTCCCAAACTACCCCTGGTGACTCGAGGTGCGGAACGGGCGAGGGTTCATGACGTCCTTCCTGTACGTACCTATCGAGTCCCGACAGTCCTAATATCCACCTACCGGACAACCCAAATAACAAGAACCTGGCTCTGATACCATTTTGTCACAAACCAGCCCAGGTCGACCCTGAACCGGTCACCCGAGCCGGTCCGCGGCAAGTCCCGAGGGGCGTTCTCGATCCCCCTGGGATGGAAACTAGTGCGGAGCATCAAAAGTAAACAGGTGGGAACGATTTGGCCCAAAAGAAAACCAAAATCAGTAAAAGAGTAAAAACGAAACAAAACAGAAAAACAAAAACTACACAACCAACGTACCTCCACGTGACCCTACGGGTCACCACCCAACTGAAAACCAACATCGCTCCAACACTGAGTGACTAAACCAAGAAAACCTGTATAGAAGGAACCTGAAACTGAAATGTAAAATATAGGCATAAGCATAAAAAGTACTTAGTAGGTGAGCCCAACAACAAATCCCAAAGCATCGCCAGTAAATAAAGAATCTATAAATTCCAGTTTTGAACTACAATGTATAAAAGTAATCTTTCATAATGTTTCGCCTGAAAATCAAAACGTGAGACATTACCCTTATTCTTTTTCAAAAGTTGAATTCCTTTCATTGGTGCCACATTCATTCTAAAAGAGAAAGAAGTGTTACATTTTTTTCAAATTTTACACAAAGAGAATAACGCATTTTCATTTGAAAACCATTTTCACAAAGTATAATAGTATAAGCTGAAAAAAACTGAAAGTAACCAAGCAAGGAAAATCAAGTAACCATGGGTGATCCTATTCATCCCTAGAAAACCCCTGGACGTACTCGGGTTCAGACTACCTGCCGGCATGGTACTCTACAGTCAATAACCAACTGGCCGCCCTAACAGCCAACCTGTGGCACGCCCCACAAGGCCTACCTACCAAGGGGGACTAACCCGTCTAATCAGGGTTAGCCAGCAACCATCACTCAATTCTCTAAAAGACGCCTAGGAACCCATGGTGGTTTTTAATAATACTGTGTAAGTGGGAGGCCCTCGCATGTGTGACTCATCTCACCGCACTTGCCAACCCCTTACACGGACACCGCTACACGACAACCCTCAAAGGAAAGTCCCCCTATAGAGATGCCCCATAAGTACGTATATATATGTATAATCACTTCACATTTAATAAAGTGCCAACCGGGCTGCCATATCATTTAACATTTAAACCATTTAATGCCAAAGCGTTTCCAAAAGACATAACACATGCCATGACATTGAAAACCAGAACTCACTTAGAACTTCATTTAAGAAACTCAAATCAGCATGTTAAAACTGAAACACATTGGTATCACAAGTAAAACCATTTTCTAATATCCAAACGCACCCCAATTTTATCAAGAGTCAAACATACATTTAATCACTTTTTGAAAGGTCATTATTTTCCAAATGAAATCCAAACTTTTATTCATGCATCAAAGCAAAACATTTTTTTCAACAAGCAAGAACCATACTTAAAGTTTTCAAAATCAAGGTTAAAGGCAAAACAAGCATTTCCTCTAATCAATCCATTTATCAATGCCACCATGAAAACACACAATAAAAAAAACACTTTCAGTGAAATGCTAGAAGTAACAGCTTTCATTTTCAGGAGATCACCACACTATAAATAACTACTTAATACTACATTTAAATTTATTAAAAATAAATAAAAGAACAAGGAATAAATAAATTCTAAATTTAACGGAAAACGTAGTGGGAAACCTACCTCAAGTCACAAAGTGAACTCGACGACATAGCACACCACGTGTAGGCGCGTACGCACACGCAAGCTAAAGACCGCAACGTTGCAAAATTATCCCACCGACGCGCTGCAACAAACACCAAAACACCAAAACAACCAACCACAGATATAAAAATAAACACAAAAAGCAATTAGCCACAAAAGACTACCTCGGAACAGATGAGATCGACCGTCGGGGTTGCGTGCCAGTTAAAGGGGCGGCGCGCACTGGCAGGGAGACTGCCAGAGGTCGCGCGCTGATTATCGGGTGCGCCGCTGCCCGGCGCAAGACGATGGCGGGTGGCTAGACCATAGGAAGCCGGTACGCGGCCTCCCAAAGGTGTGGCGAAGCTAGCCGGAGCGCCAGAACAAGGCAGGGGACGTCGGAATAGTGCCAGAAAGCGGAGGTGGGTCGTGCGGGGGCTAGGGCGGTGCGCCGGAAAAAAAGGTCAGGAGGTGGCCGGAGGCGGCCGGAACAGGGCAGGGGCACCGGAACGGCGCCAGACAGCAAAGGCGAGTCGCCGGAGGCGCTGGTCGGAGGTGGGGATCGCCTGGAGGGCCGGCAGGGGGCACCGATGGGGTCGGGAGTCGCTGTCCGACGACAAGGGCACGCTGGAAAAGATGGACGGCGAGGCGGTCAGAAGCTGGGAAGCCGCGGGCTGCGGCGGATGCGGCCGTACGAGGGATTCGGGTAGGGGGCCGAGGCGGAGGTCAGTCGGGGCGAAGCAGGGGGGTGTCGGTGAGGCGTCGCGCGAGGTGGCTGGCCACGGCAGAGGTGGTCGGGAACGAGGCCGGAGCGGGGAGGTGCGGGACACAGCGAGGGGGGAGAAGCAGGGAAGGGGGCGGCTGGCCTCGCGCGGGCAGTGGAGAGGAGCAAGGGGGGGGGGGGGTTGCCCGCAGGATTAGGGTTAGGCGTTTTTTTCCTTTATAATCATAATAATAATAATAATAATAAAATTAATAACAATATTAATTATAATAATACCATAAAATAATAACCATAATAGTAATAATTATATAAATAGTAATAATAATATAACAATAATCAAAATTAATAAAAGTAACCATTTAATAATAACGCGAGCCAAACCAAATTAAAATAAGAATAATAAAAGAAAATATATATAAAAAAAGGAGAGTACTTGCTCGACACCCGGGCCAACTACGCGGCGACCGCCAACCACACGGCGGCCGCACACGGTTCCGAAACCCAGAAAAAGCATCAAACGAGGCGCAGCTCGGACCGCGGCGCGGACACTTGGAACCAAGAAAATAAAGGAAAATAATAATAATAATATCCAAAGTAAAATAATCATAATACTTTAACGATCCTAATAATAAAAATAAAAATAATATTTATAACAATTTAATACTAATAATTATATTAATGTCAATATAAAAATTTTAATATTCAAAACGCTGGGCGAACACACGGTCACCCGGGCTGAACGCATGGTCACCGCTAACGACGCGGTAAACACACACCGATGCAAAACCTGCCAACATAACTAAACTTTGAAAAAAAATTAAACCGGGACCAAGAAAGAAATAAAATAAAAGGCGTCTGCGGTCGGGGTGTGACAGAACTTGATTCATCCATGAAACATATAACAAATTCATTAGTCCTTGAATATAAAAATTCAGTAAAAATAAATTCCATGAATAAAACAAATATAATATCATCTGCATAAATATGACAATAATAATTTGTTTGAATACATTCTAGTAAATAGTGTAAGATAAACTATACCTTTAAAAATATTGTTCAATAGAAACTATGAAAACTTCTCATATCAAGATTTAAGTTATTATTTCAATCCATAATGTTCTTTAAAAAAACTTAAACACTTGATCATGCTTCTTATCATGCTCAAATCATGGTTTCTATCTTACATAAGGATTATCTAGAAAAAATAATTCATTGAGAAACACACATTTAACACATATTTAATATATATTGAAACTTTAATATATTATATAAGATAATAACATCTAAATGGATTATAATATTTAAATTGGTGAAAATTTATCATTATAGTCAATTCCTTCTTCTTTATTTTAACTTTTAGAAACCATTCTGACCTTATTCCTTTGAATATGTCAAGATTCATTATGTTTATTCCTGAAATTGTTTTTAGATCCAATCACATGATAATCTTTAGATAGTTTAAAAAATTTCCAAATTTTCTTCCCTGAAAATTAATTAAGCTACTCTTATATAGAAATAACCCAAATCAAGTATTTCAAAGCTTATATGGAATAATTTGGGAGAATTTCTGAAATGAAAGTTGAATATTCCTAGAAATGATTTACTGAACTTCTAATTTGAACTATTGAATCCACATTACCAATCACTCTTGCAATAGGATGATCTCAATTTATTTTCCAAACCCACTATTGATCTTATTGATGCTCACCTCAATTGGTGTATCAGCCACTTGTGTCTAGTTTTATAATGATAGAGGATCACTAAATATTAATTCTCCAAATTAATGATTAATATGATATTATTCAGTATAAATATCCTTAAAATCATTACTGTGGGATTTTATATGTACTAATTCTTTAAAAACCATTGTCTTTTTTATAAATATAGTAATAATTAATTATACTCAAATATACTAGAAATATATATTCCTTAGATTTGCTATAATATTAATGAAAACCATCCTCGGTGTTGGGAATGAATGATTTACATCTAAAAACTCTAAAATAACCAACATATGGTTTCTTATAGTTCAGCAACTAATAATAAGTATTCTTGAGAATAATTTCGATAAGAATTTGATTTAAAACGTAACATGATGTTTGAAAAACTTCTTCCCAAAAAATATCTTGGTAACAAGTATTCACTTAGCATGGTTATTTCTCTTTCTTAAAGTTTCTTATTCTTCCTATCCACTATACTATTTTTATATGGATTCTTAAAAGATAAAAAGTTATGATAATAACAATTGTTTTCATAGAATTTCTCATACTATAGGTTCTAAAATTCACCTCATGGATCCCTTCTAATAAATATAATCATATAACCTTTCTTATTCTAAAATAAATTACTATAAGTTGATAAATACAATAAATTTTCACTCTTGTGAGATAAAAATTATACAAAAGTTATATTTTTATAGTCATACACACTAAAAATTTCATACTTATTTACACTAACTCATACAGTATTAATAGGTCTATAAATAATGATGAATCAACTACAGTGGTCTGATGGTGTTCAATTTCTTGATTATCATGAAAAACGCCTTATGTTTCATTCCCTTTATGCTTAGATCACAAACATGATCTATGTCCACATTAAGTTATGGAAATTGTAGTACTCTTTGAGGCTTTGAAATTTGGTAAACCATCAAAATTTTACACGATCAAGCCTCTTACTCCATTGGATACTATACGTTTTCATAGTATTTAAAAAATTTACATGTTGAAAAGTTAGTTCAAAATGGTAAATAAAATAAATACTCTTCCTTTTAGTTTTCATAAAACAATACATAATCAACTTTAAAAACAAATAATTTATCATTTTTGAATTTATGTTACATTTCATCACCATATAATTGATATATTCTAATAAATTTATATCATAATAAATAAGCATATTGAACATTACTAAAAATATTATAATTTTATATTCCAACCTCACAAACAACATTTACCATACATTTGATATTATCTATAAAGGTCATATATATGGTATGAAATTATGTTTAATGGGTATCCAATTATCTGCATGGAGAAGCCACCATCCATGTACCACATATCTTTTATGATACTTCCAAGGTAACATTATTTTAAAAATTCAATAGTATGAAGTTTTTTGTACCCATTCATATTTGAGTCTAATTGGATAAGGTAAAATATTCTTTAGAACCATTATAGATTTCATATAAGTATTAATAGGAATAATATAACAAAATAATTAATTGATATATGATTTATTAAGTCTCAAATATTTTGGAAATATAATGGATCATTCACTATCATGTATTCCTTATATCCAAAAAAATTAAAAAGACATATACTAGGTTTTATAATTTTTTTAAAACATGTACATCTGGGGTAGTTATGAATGGAAACCAATATCTTTTTTTTTCTAGTTACAATTTTCATTGACATCATCATGTCATAAATTTATCTTCATTGAAAAATAGTTTCATGGATTTTCATAAAGCTTTAAATATCATTTATAATCTACTTATTCTCTTTCTAAATGACATCAAAATAATCACAAACTATTTTATTCATCCTAAAATTAGTTATTCTTATCTTTTCATTTTCATGATAATGAAACTTTTTTTACTCAATAATATTATTATAACTTCATTTAAATTCCTTATTCAACATTGATTTTCTAGAAAAATCTCTTTGAAAATTATTAATATTTTTATTCAAATAATAAATACTTGGTTTCCCATGATCATATTCAATATTGGATTTAAATTTATAATCAAAACTAGAATCAATAACCTCATTCATAATTGCTATAAAGTACAAGTTGGTATATTTTTTCTTGGTTTATGTTTCTCCACTTGAGTAAGAGTCTTTTTTGTAGCTCCATCCTATGACCATTGGTATTTCCTATTTATTCTTGAACATTTTTTCCTTCCACTAATTCTATAGGGGTGGGAAGTAGTTTTTTATGAAGACTTTCTATCTTCACTCATAAAGGATAAATATGAAGTATTAAAATTAAAATTATTTTTTATTTTTATTATTTCTTTTTTGATTGTCTATATGATTGTATCGTCTAAATTTTCTTTTGAAACAATAATTTATTTCCATGTTTTTATGAACTCCTTTAAAAATTTGGGCAACTTTATATTTTTGACTTCCATGTAACTCAAATTCAAAAGATTCAAATGGAATACAATTTACATATTTTAATGCTACACCTTTCTCTTTTTTTGTCACTTCTTGATTAATTTTCTTTAGTTACAATTAATATTGTGAAAGTGGACCAATAAATTTCAAAAATTTTGTACTCCTTGATGTTTTTTCTTTCATCAATTTATAACATTTTGGCCTGCCACTTCTTTTATAGTGATCTAATAACTCATTCAACCATAATATTTTTCCCCAAATTTTTACAAAGTGATCTCATTATATTCATAATACTTGTGAAACTATGAAACATTTTATGTACAATCTCATTTTCTCCTATTTTGAAGTCCTATTATTCATATTTTAATAATACAAGATTATTTATTTTCAACACATATATATCATAACCTATAACATTCAAAATTATGAAACGTTCAAGAGAAATATTACAAGAAGAAACAAAACTAAAAAAAATTTACTAATAAAAAAAGGAAAAACAATCTGGGTATTATAATTAAGAACTTATTTAGCCACATCATTATTAGTAAGTGTATCTGGTTCTAACTTGGAAAATTTATAAGTTTTCCATTAATACCTAATGTTCAATTCTTAATTACTTAATCTAGGATTCAATACTAGTTTTCCTATAACTATAATCATTACCACAAAATAATGGTGTCCACTATAGAATCCATCCATCATTGGATCCTTGACCTGCTATTTAAAATGATATTTCCCTTAGACTGTTATGATTATAATATTCTAAGCGATAGAATATAATTTGAAAGATCTAATACACTATTAGTAATTTGTTGATATTGGGAAAAACAATATATCACAATTTTCCTTCTAAGGAAAATCTTTGATACCAATTTTTTAATCGGATGTTAATATTATTTAGAGCCTATAGTGGGGTCAATGGACATAAATCGTGATTTGAAACAAAATAAAAACATTTAATAAGATCCTTATATATTTTTATAATATTTTATATCACAAATATACTATGTCCACTCTCCACTACCCTCTACTTATAAAGAGTCATAGTACACACTAAATGAACCGGAATTTTATGGGGGAATCACAACCCAATTACAACCTTCCTTTTCTAGTGTGGTCACAACCAATAAAAAACCTTCCTTTCACTTTGGAGGTGTAATTAAATTAAAATATGTACCATTTTTGGAAGTATAACTAGTTCATAACTTTTTTTGGGAGTAAAATCCTAAAATAATTATTATTAAATAACTAAAGAAAAATATAAATAATAAAAAATAAAAAAATAGATAAAAGAGTTATGTAATCACAAAAATAAAAAAAAAATAAAGTGGAAAATAGCCACTCAAAAATCTCTCCCTTTTTAAAATTATAAAACCCATACCAGCTCATCGTGTTTGACGGGGGTACATGGAGTGTAGGACACAATGCTATATTGTTGAATGTATCACCCATTCAAGTCAACTTATATGAACTGAATTCATGGAATGTAATTCTATATTCAATATGTGTGTACTGCCACCAAATAGTTCATGCATAGATAACCAACATGGAATTATAGAGGGGGTTACATGGTGTCTTGTACCTTTAAACCAGTCAGGTGTGTTTTTCTAAAACTGGTCAATTTCTACATATATTATACATAGTGTATACCATAGAACTCATGTCAAATAAAAAAAACTGGTTAACTAGGCTTGTACTCTGGTACATGCCCATATCTAGTGATTTAATATATATGGTGTGAGATATGTAGTCACATCCCATTTAAAATTTTTAATTCCCTGGAAACCCAAGAATTGTAAGGAGCATGTGACATGACTTCTGAACTGGATGACTATATGTTGTATCATTAGGAATTCCATATCTTGAACTACCATTTCCCATGATTCACACCATCTTTTTATTAATTTTCACAATTTTCACCACTCTTCATGTCACATTTTATACCCAAATACCACTAGATAATCTTCAAAAATATAAACCTCCCCCATGCTTGTTTCCACTACTATTTATTCAAACCCAGGCTACCTCTTGATCCTCGGTCCACCTCTTTATTTTTACAATATTTGGACCGATCCCATCACCACATGTCAATATCTACCTCACCATCATAATCATGTAAAGTCAAACCACTGACTAGTGTGATGGATAAAATCAATTTTGTACCCTAAATTGAAAGAAAAATAATGATAAATGGTGGTAGGTGATTTTGACAACCCAAATTTTAATTCAATATTACAAATAATTAAAAATGAGGTAAAATGTATTATTTGAATAGAAATAGTAACAATGCTCCAAGGGAGGTCATTTTGGTATGATTATCTCATAAGATAATATCTACCATATCTAAAATCCATGGAACAATTATATAATAATATCGATTAATCCAATCATATCATTAAAAAAATATTTTTGTAAAAATAAAAAAAATGAACATTAAATATTTTTTATCAAATTTTGGACAAGGATAACCCTTTAGATTTAAATGTACTTAAAAAAATGAATTCTATTAATGAATGCACAAGAAAAAATGAGAAGAAGAATAGTTAATGATTGACATATGGGGACTATGTAAAATATTTGATTCTTTTATGGATTCCATTAGATGTGATCATCAATTTCATGAATGTAAAAGTTTTATCTACTATACAATATTAGTTCCAACTCTAAAATTCATCCACCACCACCTATTGTTCATTCCAAGAGAATGGACAGACTTAGAGTAATGTTATGATAATGATATTTATAAGAAAACTATTAGGTCAACCAAAAATTTAATAAAAGGCCTAAAATTACCTGATATGGGAATCAAAACCTAAACAAAACAATTATGTTAAGAAAAGTGAAGTCAGTTTCATTTTTTTATTTGGATATTATGAAGGATAAATACTAGAATCTATGTTTCATCCTGATAAATATTTATTGTATTTGAATTCCAATAGAGGTATTTTTTTGGAATTCCTCTTATGGAACTTGGTTGTGTAAGTGGTCATTATACCGGTGATGTAAAAGTAAAAGTTGTGGAATATATAAGGGTCACTTATAAAGACATGTAATGGTTTTTCCAAAAAGTTATGTAGCAAAGGGGATACATAAATTTTATCAGTTTGTTATGTAAAAGTAAATTTATTTTTTTTCACCATAATTCTGTATTCATGTTTGATGAATCTATAGGGAATAAAAGTTTTTAGTGGCCAATGGTCGATCACATATATGTTTTAGAATGTGGTGTAACCACTAAAGCAGTTGAGCTATACTATATAGTATGAGTGGGACCAATTTTTCATGTGCCTTATGATAATAGAATAATGATCTGAAAATTTGATGACTTGTTTATTTAGTCTATAATCTTATAAAATTCATGAAATTAAATGTGAAGAAGTGTTATCTTGTGGATTTTGGTCCAAATTCCCACCCATATAAATCCTTTTTTTTAATTTTATGATTTATTTCAATTGAGTTATTTATTTTCTATGAGTTATATTTTGTTTGAATTTGTGAGAAGTTTTCATTATGGTATATTAATATAGAGTGTATCTTTTCTTCCTAACTTCAGGTACATCAAAAAACAGGGTTCCTTCCAACCTATGATTTTTTTAGGTCTTTTTTCCCACATATGTAAGTTATGGTGGTTAAACATCCAGTGATCGATAGTTCATGAATCCCAATAAGTCATATTAGAGATTTTGGTTTTAGCAATGACCAGTAACACACTTAGAAGTAGAATCCCATGTGGAATTCATATCTTGATGTATTTCAATTCATTGTGAGTCATTGTTTTATAATTTTTATCATCAATAAAAAGAATGGTCTATTTTGAAAATTTTGTTGAGATGTACTTTTTCTTTTAGAGGATATAGATGGAGAACTATTTTGTTCAGAATGAACTTGAGGAACCATTGAAATGGTTAAAATTATAGGTAATAGTGAAATAAATAATAGATAATATGAATCATGTATATATAGAAATCATTAACAGAGAATAGTGCCTTAATATATTGAAGATGAAGATCACAATGTAGTTGTTGGATGTTTTGTTGGACATGTATAAAAAGATAAAAACTATGAACAAGGTTTTCATAATGTGTTGGTTATTCGACATACATATGTCAGAATAAAAATCAAACGATAATCATATGAATTAATTTAATATGATTCAAACTCATCTTAAATAAGTTAAAATAAATATAATATAAGATTTGTGAGCTCTATTTCTATAGTAATTTCTACATAAGTCTTGGGAGGAAACTGTGTTTATCCTAAGTAACTCTTGTTGGAAAACTATCCCCATGTTATAGAATGTCATAAATATCATTTTTGAATGAAAATATTAGACTAAGAAAATTTTATGAACCTACCATAACAACACTCAATAAATAATTTATATGTTTTTCACCTCATCCAAGAGTTCATAACAAATTAAAAAGATATATTTTGGAAGATTATTTGAGGAAAATTGACTGGTCCTAGACCCATATGTTGGAATTTTGGGAAGAAGGTACATATCAAGAAATATTATAGGGATCAAAAGGTGAATAATTAAATGTTTTATTCTAAATTTTTATGTTAAATGAATTATACAATTTAATGTACTATAATTTTATTATTGTGTGACAACATTCCATTGAGATCATGGATCATTGATTCCAAGTCTTCATTACATTCTATGGTCGATAGGGTGTTTATGGGAAATTATGTATCTAGAATGTTGAAAGGTTAACTTAGCTAATGATGAATATCTAAAGATCCCGGGGAAGGGAGATATTAAATTCTCATTGAAAACAAATGTTACCTTAATTCAATGATAGTTTAGAACATACCGGGTTTATGGATGAACATAATTTCTATTGGTTAGCTAGACTAATTAGGATTCAGAACAAGTTTCATGAATGGAGTATGGAATGTTAATTAAGGTTTCTTGGTCATGGATAATGGATTAAATGAAGACACATTATATCAGATAGTAAGTTAAGATGAATTAATAATTATTGGAATTAAAACTTAATAAATATCAAAGATGGTCCATTATAATCATGGGAACCTTATTGAGAAGAAAATTTAATTTCTAGAAACTAAGGGTATAATTAATCTCGATCACATAGATTTCAAAACAATTAGTGTTGTATACTTATAAAATAGATAAATGTTTCATTCAATATGGATGAATGTATACTAAATTTATAGAAGTCAATTCTTGTGCACATAGATATTTTTGGGCATGCGATAGTCCATTATCATAGTGAATTATTGGACCTTTTCACATTCATTAATGATACAACTAGGAATGTGTGGGTTTAATTCCTTACACATAAATCTAATGTTCTTAGAGTGTTTTTTTGATGGAGATACATGGTAAAAATAGAGACTAGAAATAATCTATGATTCTTTAGGAATAATAATTGATGTAAATATAGTAGTAAGGGTTTCCATAACAAGTGTTAGGGAAAAAGAATCACATTTACGAAAAATGCTAATGGAATACCATAGAATAATAGTATAGAAGAGAAAATTAAAAAGATTTTAATTAATAATTATAATATAATGACACCATATTCTAAAATTTACAAGGAGAATTGGATGAAATCATTCAATTTCACTGGTTACATTGTTTACAGGATTCATTCTACATCGATGGGGTGGGATATTTTAGAGAAACTATGGATTGGAAAACAAGTGAAATTTACAAACCTTAATGCTTTCATAAGATTATATAATGTCCATATGAATTCCAGGCATCAAGGAATCTCAAATATAATACCTAATAATTTTTTATGTGATGTGGTAATGAAAAAAAATAATTTTAAAAGATAGAGCCATCTATTTCTTAATGAAAAATATATTCCAGGGTTATATAGATATAGTATTTTGAGTGTATACAGACACACACAAAATTTCGACAAGATTTTTTTATGTTCATATGAACATCCTTGAGTTGGATGTCGAGGTTGAAATTAGTTGTAGCACATTCTATACTGGAATATAAATATGTGGTTTCCATGGTTGTAAGGAAGTAAATAATATGGTTAATGTTGTTTTGGGGGATCTTGAATAGTGTTAGAGAAATTTATTCCTCTAATCTGATACTCAGAGTGAAATATATTTTTTCATGAATCCAGTGTATCACACATGGATAAATTACATTGATTGGAAATATCATTTAATTCAGATGATATTGGAGGATAGGGTTCTTGAGTTTTTGAATATCTTCATAATTCTTATTTTGAATAAAATGGTCACTAAGGTTTTAAACTAATAAATTATAAGGAGACAATATTATTTAGTGGGACTAGGGTGAAAAAAATGTGGATAGTGACTCTAGCTATTTGTTTTTTAGATTTTGGGGTATCAGGGTTTGGACGAAGTGTAACTGGTTTATATGTTTCTGTGAAATCATTCTTCAAGTGGGGTTTATTAAGAAATATGATGATAGATTCAAATTTTATTCATACATTTAGAAAGAGAAACTCTCTAATTTATGGTTCTTCCTACAAAATAATTGTGATAGTAAATTCCAAGAAAATTCATGGGTATAAACGTTATGTTTTGGAATTAGGTTTTTCATGTGGTCATTATACAAATGATAGAATATGTGAAGTTATGACATTGGTAAGGGTCACTAATGATGATATCTAAAGGTTTTACTAGGTAGTTTTGTGGAAAATGAGTTATGTTAGGGCCGTTAGTTTGGTACATAAATGTAACTTTCATATTTATTTAGTATTTGGTTGTCGAGTAAGAGGTATGTAATGGTAATCATAGGTTATTTTGAACAATTTTTGGGACCCTAACAAGTTTAAGAATGTAGTGGAACCAATTGACCAGCTGGGCCACACTATAAATGTAGGTTGGGAAAACTTGTAAATTTTTCGTGTGATAATAGATTCGTGGTATAAAAATAGTAGTATTTTCAATTAATATTTTAATCCTTTAACATTAATGAAATTAAAAATGTGGTAGTTCTCTCCCATGGATATAGAAGTAACACCCAAACCATATAAAACCTTGTTTTATTTTACATGCATGTTTTATTTTTCTTGAATATTTTAGTTTCCAAGAGTTTTGTCTGGTTTTACTATGAAAGAGGGTTTAATTATATTGTGGTTATTTAGGATGTGGTTTATCTTTATAATATCCATTATATCAGCACATAGGGTTTCTTCCATCTGGGAATATTTTTTAATGATTTTTTATGCCTCTGTATGTTCCGATAGTTTAACTTATAGTGATCAGTGATGCATGAATCACAACATATTATAACTATTAAGAAACATAACCCATTTTAGACACCACCACGATGTATCAATTTTCATATGAGTATCCATAAATAAGATACCAATATTTTTCCTCATTTTACAGATATTTATTTTATAAATAAATATTAAATATCCCATAAAATACAAAATTCTTGAAGTTTCACAAAAACTTAACCTAGGGGTAAACATCATGTCTTAAGACCATAGTAACCTTTGAAATTTTTTCCTAAAGTCATCTATTAGGTAAGATTAACTATTTTACTCCTTTATATGAACTAAAAAACATGAAAATCCATGATTGGGGAAACCATCGGGTCACTATTGAATATGTGGATTTGTTATAAAAATAGAAAAGTAATGTAATGTAATGTAAATGGAAATGTGAAGAAGATAATAGTAGAATGATATAGAAGATCCAATAAAATGTATAAGTGTTATTTTGGAATTCATTTACTAATATTTTTAATATTGAAAGTGGAAGATAGAGATCATTGACATGATAATGATGGAGATCTATACTACTCCAATAAAGGTGTAATCATTCTTTTATTTTTTTATTTATGAATATCAATTCATTCACTTTTTTATAGTGTGTCATAACTTGCGAAATAATGTTTTGGTATTTGGAAAATTGAGATGTTGTGGTCAAAGGGGGATAGTTAGTCTATTATCAACTAGAGATAATCAATGAACTTTATTGTATTTTGGTACATCAAAACATCTTCATTGTACGCACCTTAAAAGTATCTCAGTGCAAGTAAACCAAGAAAAATAATCTATTTTCTGGTTTGTATTAATCAAATTTATGGATAAAAAGGGATAATATCTCCCATTTACTACAGAACATGATTAATTTTAATGAAAGACCTTTATTCAACCCCTCTAGATAAATAATCCCTATTGGGTATAATATGTTGTATTAGAGCTAATTGTTCTTTTTCCAAAGTGTTATTCTCTATTTAATGGTGGTAGTAGTGATCATCAATCATAACCGAGTTCTAATATTCAACAGACATAATTTTCAATTATGGTATAAGTTTATTCATAACTTTATAAACACATAGAATTAATGTGTCAATGGTTTTCATACATGTAGTTTCAATTAACAGGAAAAAATTTAGTACTTATGGAAAGATATTGTAGAAATTGAATAATAATACTAGAGGACATGACACTCTAATTTTAACTTTATCAAAAACTATATATAAGAATGTGAAGTCATGTAATTCCTTGAATTATATATGGGACAAATTATTAAATATCCATGAAGGTTGCATAAAGGTGAAATAGGAAAAAATCATTTACTTTAGAACAAATACATTGATCTAAGGATGCACCCAACTGAAACTGTGGATGCATTCTTTGATCACGAGGACATATTTTCTAAAAAAATATATAGACTTAGTGAGACACTTTTATATATAAATATTGAAAAGTTTATACCAAGAAGGTTTTCTCCTCATTATAATATGAATGGTTTAATGATTGACAATCAAGATCCCTAGACAATATATTTTTATGAATTAAAAAAATCCTTGTATAATATGAGATGATCATGATCATGAAACAATGGATACATAAATTTATACTTTGTTAAAGGTGAATAGAGGAGGATATATAATATAATGAAGTTGATGAAGTGAAGTTATTACATTCCTCAAACCTCAAAAGAAGAAAATGAAATTTCAAAATATATCTATCACTCACTTGATTTTGATGTGGAAGGATTGAGAACTTTATACAAAGTTACCATAGAAATTCTTAAATGATGGGGTGGATAATTCATCAATGAAGAAAATAAACATGGAAAATGAAGGTAAAACAAAGTAATAAGTAGATTTTTTTAAAAAGATGAAGTTTATTTCAAAATAAGGAAATGTCTTGGAGGAATCTAAAAATGTGGAGATTGAGGAATAAAAATTCATTACTGAAATGGTTATAGAGGCTTTAATTTAGAAATCCCAAAGCCAGGTGGAAATTGTAGGAAGAGTAACTGAATTTTTGAGGTGTGTAGGCCACAAAGTTGAGTTGTGGAATAAACTGAAGAATATTGATATTTATAGAGAAGAGGTGATTAAATCTAATATATAGTTATGTGAATCTAAAATTTACATGTACCTACAACAAGAGGATAAATATGCAAAAAAGGATAAGATTGAAAATATCAAAATAGAATTTCAAGATAACTCAAAGAATGTTGTTGAGATCTATATCATGGTTTAGGGGAAGACATAAATAATTAATGGTATGACTACCATGGTGAAATATAATTGGAAATAGATTGATGATATTAGATAAGTTACCAACATAAGGTGGAAACTTGATGATCAAAAAAACATTCCTAGGTTTAAATAGGGTTATTTGATCATTTTTTATGTAAAAATGGTGAAAGAAAAGAATAGATATTCCACAAAACAAATTTAGGATTTTATATAATAAAAAATATTTCATCATGAAGTAATGTTATTATTAGTACTTAATACCAAAAAACATTCCTCCAAAGTTAAAGTTATAAATCAAGAAACTACTATAAGAATTAATATATATTTGGGTAAGTCCAAAAATATCATTATATCACTAATAAAAACATTAAATACAAATAAAATTAGGTGTTATATATTTGTTAAGATGTGGAACTCACAAAATTATTGTTTTATAGAAAATGGGTGTTTTATTTCTAATATAAATAGAGAAAGACAATAACAATTGAATACACTTATTATTTTCTCAATGGATACCACTTTTTATACGAAGGATACAAACAAAAATTCATATATTACTTATATAAAAAGAAAATTATTATGTTTAAGTATAACATAATTAATTATAGGATATAACATAAAGAAAATTATGGAAATCTAAATTTTAAAAACAAATTTTTATTTTTTTAAAATGGGGAGGATCCATCATATCTCAAAAAAGATAATGATTAACAACTATAAACATATGTGAAAACATATATGGATGAATAAGAAAAAAGTTTAAAATTATAGAGTGTAATAAATTTCAACAAATGAAATTGATCAAGGAATAGTTTGGTTTCTTGATAGTGGGTATACTTTCTATATTAATGGGAACAAAAATATCCAAAACAACATCAACAAAGAATTTGTATTCTTAGATAATGTTCAATAATTTAATATCATTAGAATATATATGGACAAAATTAGATGGAAATATATTACAAAGATGTATGTCTGGGTAGTGGAAGGACTTAGTCACAATCTTCTATGTGTAATCCAATTTCATGACATGGGGGATATTATGAACATTATTGAGAATACTTATAATCTAAAGGGAAAAGATAATATGATTGTGATGAAGGGTGGATAAAAGTAAATTTCTATCTTATAAGTTAAAAATACTAAAATAAATTCTTAAATGGAAGATTAAAATAGGGTTTTGAATAAATTTCTTTACAATTTGAGTCAAAAATACTTGTAAGACTTAATGAAGAATAAAGGTGAATAGGATTATCATATTTTGAAAAACTATCATTTTCATACATGTGATGTTTTCTAGAAATGGGAAATGTTATCAACAATATATAAAATCCAAAGGAAAATAAATCCTTGATATTACTTTAATTTATAAATATATATATATATATATTCATGTGTTAATAATTATAAGGGTTATTGATTGAAGAAGTTAACAAGTACTCTTCAATAATGATCATGGTAGGATTGTGTGGTTATATTCAATGATTTACACTAATACAGCTACATTAGATTATGTAACTCACCTAAATTACAAAATAATAACATTTTATCTGATAGTTTATGAAACATGTAACACTAATCATAAATAACCTATAAAATATATTTCTTTAAATTTAATCTCCTTGATAGATGACAGAATAAGAAACCACGAGTCTAAATAAACTGTAATATAGAATACCATTTTAACCAAAATTTTAAATTGGTTGTTATGAATAGTAATAAATAAATTATTAAAATTGTAATTATCTATTCATATAAATAAAATTATAATCATTAAAATAAAATAGAAATGTGTTCTGAAAAACAATATTTTTTTTCTAAAAGATGGTTTAGTTATGCTTTGCACGTAGAATTTAAAAACAATTTTTATCAATTTTAGAAAATTTATTGTATTAAATTAAATTAATTTTTTAAATTATAATATCAAAATTATCATATGGTTAATTTTTGGGATTTTTTAAAAATGTTTCAGTTTTCAAAGAATAGTGAAATGCATTGCCTTTTATTAAAAACTGTATTTTTATTTAAATAATTTACAAGGTATAATAACATTTTATATAGGATTTAAAGTATAATTAGTTAAATTATATATATATATAATAATATAATTTATTTCATTTCAATAATTTTTATATATAATTATTATATGAAAACTTTGAAAACTTTAGAACATCTTCTCCTTGAAACCCTGCTTTTTCATCACACATGCGAGATTAATTTGAAATTATATTTTGGCACTTATTTGAATGGAATTTGAAAAAAAAATGATTAAATATTTTGAATCATCATAATTTATATTATCTAATAAGTTGAAATTAATTTTTTACCATTATGAATAATAAAAAGGGTAAAAATTATTTATCGTGATTAAGGTAAAAACTCTTTTTTCAGTTGTTCAACTAAATATATAAGGGTTTAAATGTCCTAAAACATGTATAAAATCTATTTTATGGCAATATTTATACCCTATAATGTCTAATTACATATAATTCTTCTTTTTGGGCCCTTTTGTAATTTAAAAAATGTGGGTAAACCTTTTTCTTTTTGAAAATTACAAGCATGTCCCTCACCTCACTTATAAAAGGCCACCCCTTATCCTCTCTTATTCACACCATAACACCCATTTTTTTAGAAACTACTTGACCAAATACCTTCCCAAATTTGGTAATATAATACTATAAGAAATATCTTTTTCATAAATTTAACCTATGAAGGATTTTGGAAAAAACCTAAGTAGGACACCTGAAGAAGAGGTAACATTCTCCAAAAAGCATTTTTTTATTTCTTCCACCTCGGTAAAGACCCGTAAAATTCAAGGGAATTTTTTTTCTTATTTTTTTTTTGGGATTTTACAAGAACGTGGTTTCTGAAGGCACTTGATTTCGAGGCCCGGTGTGCCCGGAATTTTTATCCGAAGTTTAGCTCGGGTACGTTCAGTGAACGAACGAGCGGGTTTTCATAACTTTTGAATCGGTGCTCGGAATCGAATTCCGAGGGGACCGATGAATTCACAGTGCCGGTAATTTCTTAGGGACACCTTTTCCGGAGTTTTGTTTACATGGGAGGAGTTATTAAAAATTTTGGATGTTAAAAATAAAAATTGAGCTACAATTTTTATTTTTACTAAGTGGTTAACCTTTGGGTGGAAGTTGGGTAACCACCCAAGAGAGGTTATGAGGGAGGTGGGGCCCACAAGAACCCCACCCCTTCATTTTCCCTAACCCCACTTAACCTCCTTTTAATGAAAACTTTTAATTAAGTGGTTTAAATTCAATTCTTGAATTTTAAAACTTAGGTCATGATAATAAAATAAGTGAAGCACTTATTTTATTTTTGGTTGGACTTCTTGTGTTGAGAGGGGTTTGGGAGAAAAAGGGGAGGCTTGAAGATCTTCATCTTCTTCGTCGAAGAATGAGAAGAACGCAAAGAACACGAAGAACACACTGATCTTCGACGAAGAATGCCGAATACTCGGGGATCGACTACGCGACGACGTGTACCACGACGCCAACAACCCTCTCCTTCCGCGACGCCTTCTTCTGCGACGATAAATTCCGCGATGAACCCTCGCTCAACGAATTCAACGAGGTAGGGGATTTTGTTTTTTGTTTGCGAATACTTCCAATGCCGTTCTTCGTGAAAATTTTCCGCTTGATATCGATTAACGGGAGGGGGTCGGACAGTACAAACATGGCCGACCCTCCTCCCTTGTAAGTTGTGTTGATGCGGTTCGAAGGAAAGTGGAGCGGTGCAACGACACCGCGCGGGATCATATGGCAAGGGTGCGCGGCGCCGTCGCGCCGCGCCGGAGAACCTCGAAGACACCGAGGCCAGAGCGGGGCCATGGCGGAGGGGCACTGTGCCATCGCGCCATGCCGGACGGACCAAGGCCGTGGCTTAGGCCACGGCGGAGCAGGGACCGGCGGCCGGTTCTGGGCCGCCGGCGTCGGAGCAGGGGGACCGGCCCATGCCGGTCCCGTGGCGGCAGCAGCCGGCTGGCCGGAGCGGGCCGACCAGTCAGAGGAGGAGCCGGGGGTTACGGCCCCCGGCTGGCCGGACAAGAGCGCCCCCCCACATGGGGGCCGCATTTACGAACAAGTGGGGGGCAGCGCGCCCCCCCGTACCCTAAACGCTCAGCCGTTTCGGCCGAGCCACCTGGCCAGCGCCAGCACGCCGGGCCGCGCCCAGGCCAGGCCCGGCCGCGCCAGCCAGGCTGGGCCGCGACCAATCGGGCCGGACCCGGACCCGGGTCGGGTCGACCCAGGGGGTCTCGGGCCGGATCGGTCTGGGCCCGAAACCCCCACTTCCGGACCTCTTTCGGTCTTTTGCCCATAACTTGGGCTGCAGACCTCCGATCGACGCACCGTTAGCTGCGATGCGATCCTTGGATCGAGACAGTCGTTTTGGTATATTAAACTCACAGTTTTAGAGAACTTTGGGATCGGCCGGGTTGGTTCGTACACGAAACCAACCGGACCCTCGGAGCGGAAACACTTATAGCTTGAGCTCCGGACGTCCGATTGACGTGCCATCGACTTTAATGAATTCCTCTCAGTGATACGGATCTTTTGGATTACTCCGCTCGAGGTTTGGACACATTTGGTGTACGGCCAGGTTGGTTTTGACTTAAAAACCAACCGGGCCCCTGGGACGAAAAAGCCAATAACTCTCGGACTGGGCGTCCGATTGACGCACCGTCTGTGACGTTGAGTTCCTGTTGAAGATACAGAACTTTTGGATATATCAACTCTGGACTATTTATCAGTTGATTTATCAGCCCCTCAGCTCGTGGAGCGGACCCTCTCAAACGAGCTTGCTGTGTGCGGGAACCCTAGAGTTGGCTGCGACTGCGACGACGATGATGACTATAAAGAAATCCTCCGTGGATTCGATGGCGAGGACTACATCACTCAGCGATCCTATGTGGATCAGTGCTACTGATCCTGTGTGGGTCAGATCCTGTGTGGGTCAGCACTCAGCGGTCCTGTGTGGGCCAGCGCCTACAGATCCTGTGTGGGTCCGATCCTATGTGGGTCATTGCGGGGGTTAGTTACCTATCGATCCTTTGTGGGTCATTGCGGGGGTTAGTACCTATCGATCCTGTGTGGGTCCAACAGCTTAGATGAATCAGTGGCTACATCTAATCATCTCTATCGTTTTATGAAGAAGTATACCTGTGTGAGCTGAATCTTGACTTTTCAATCATTTTCTTCGATATGACTGACTTGCTTTCTTGTGTGGATTGTATTGTGCTATCCTGTGTGGACGTGATCGAACTTGGGCTCAGATGTTGGAGTCGAACTGGAATTGATGACTTAGGTATATGTATGGGAATATACCTAAGCAGTGTCGGATGTTACTTCGTGATTGTATCTTTCCTTTTTGGATTATCCTTTGTGGATTCTGGGAGACCTTCGGGGGTCTCGGGGTCCCTACTGAGTAGCTTATACTCACCCTTGCACGGGCTATGCCCGCACTACGTTGTGTTGGTTGCAGACGATGGACAACACTGATCATGGTTGAGGCTTGTGGAGAGAGTCGGTACCTGGAGGTGGACCACTGCGTGGGACATACACAGAGCAGACGGATGGACCCGTGGAGCTGTGGAGACTATATGTACCCACCCTTCAGGTGGGACTTCCAGTGGACGGCTCGACGTTGTGGCTTTGCTTTCAATTGCTGTTTTCCCTTTCCAGTTGTACTTTACTTTCAGTTTGGGTTTGTATACTGGCCCGCTTACTTTTCCGCACTTACTATTGTACCCAGTTATTATTTAGTGTTTACTTCTTCTTGCTTACTCTGAGTGTTTCTTTACTTTACAAAGTCAATGCCTTCCCTTTTATCGGGAATTATGCCTTGGTTCTAGTCACCAACCCCTGGACTATGGAAGGCGGGCTTGGGGTAGTAACGACACGGGCCCCAAGGACGGGTCGTGACAAATTGGTATCAGATGAGTTCGGTTCTACCGCAGAACTCAGGACTCTGATCTTTTTCTATGTGAAGAAATAGTGTTAAGAGTATTGAGTGTGGTTATCAGTCCAGGGAGTCCAGTGTTGGTGTGGCGGCCGACGTATCCGTACACCAGGACCCTGACTTCTGATTTCCGACTTAATGCATGAAAACATTGATTGCTTGTGTGTTTCACATTTTCTTGTGATTACTTTGTGTCAGCTCACTAGGTATACTGTTTGACCATGGAGCACCTGTTTCTTTTCAGGATGGCCCCAAGACGGCAGCCAGCTAGGGTTCCGAGCATTATGCGTGACGACAGCCCACCGAGCGACGAGACCTCGGTATAGGGCCCTTTGACAGCAGAGGCACCGACGGTGCCTCTACCCGTCGACCCACTGATGCTACCAGCCCCAGCCGCTGACGATACACATTACCTTAGTGCAATGCACGAGTTTTAGCGTCAGCGAATGCCCAGGTTTCGCGGGGAGACGGACCCTCAGGCAGCCGAGGATTAGCTGGAGGTAGTTGTATGAGTTTTCAGGTTAGTGAGGACACCATCAGACCTCATGTTGATCCTCACAGCGACCCTCCTGCACGCGGCAGCAGGCATATGGTGGAGCTTGATTATCCAGGTGCACGACGAGGCATCTCTCCTCTGGACGGACTTTGAGAGCCTCTTCCGCTCAGAGTTCGTCCCAGCCACCCTCCATGTAGTGCGCATCTAGGAGCTTCTACAGCTGCGGCATGGCAGCTTGACGGTCGCTCAGTACTCGGTGAGATTTACCGATCTCTCACGCTATTCGATGGACATGGTACGGGACCCATTATTTCGCGCTTGGACCTTTGAGTAGGGATTGAGGCATGAGATCAGGGCATCTATGATCTCCCTCAGCATTCCTACACAGGAAGGGGTACTGGAGAGAGACCTTCTGATCAAGAGATTCCTTGCTGAGCCTACATCAGTAGCGAGACCTACCGCAGGGTGACACGTAGTAGAGTCTTCTGTAGCAGGTAGTCGACGGATGACTCATGGGTCCAGGAAGACCAGACCCTCAGGCAGATGACCTCAAGACACTGGCTCAGAGGTGCGGGGCACACAACGCAGAGCCAGTCTTTCGAGAGGCAGACAGTGCTACGCATGCGACGGGCAGGGACACATGACTCGTGACTACCCGACCCGCCGTACCAAGGAGCAGCAGATGATTGAGGGACTAACCAAGCAGAGGCAGAGGGTCGACCATGGCGGTCCGCAGGGAGAAGGCGGATGAGGAAGAGGAGTTGGCCGAGTAGCAGGTGGTGGGGGATGCTTTGAGGCTCTACCTCTACCACCACCAGGAGGCCCACCCCGACCATAGGGAGCTGGCGGGAAGAGGCAGGAACAGCTTCAGGCAGCGGAGGCCTATGACCACGACGCGCCCGAGATGATTCAAGGTACTATCTGTGTCTATTCCACCCTTTCTGCAGTTCTTATAGACACAAGAGTGAGTCATTCTTTCATAGCCGCTGCCTTTGTTCGAAGCTTAGAGATTCCGATAGAGCCATTGGCTCGATCCTTACGGCTAGAGACTCCTACGAGAGCAGACTCGACGATTACGCACTAGTGCCGGCAGTGTGAGATTACTCTAGGAGGTGAGAGCTTCGGCTGGGATCTTCTTGTAGCGGCGTCGAGGCCTTACGACGTCATCTTGGGCATGGATTGGTTATCTACAGTCCATGCTCAGATTGACTGTATTAGGATCAAGGTGCGGTGTGTACGCACTGACGGGAATAAGTTCACCTTCATCCGCGAGAAGGGAGACTTCGCAGCACAGGATGGACTCTCGTAGAGGAGAGGACATCCCATCAATCATTAGTTAGCTAGCCTCATCCTAGGAGCAGTTGACGTGCGGAGTCCTGGTATTCCTGCAGTGGTGGATCAGTATGTGGACGTTTTTCCCGAAGACGTTCCAGGACTACCTCCTCGCAGATAGGTAGACTTTTATATTGACCTATACCCTGAGACAACCCCGATATCCACCCCAGTATATCAGATGGATCCCGCCGAGCTTCGAGAGCTATGGGTATAGTTAGAGGACTTACAGGGCAGAGGATTCATCCGACCCAGTGTTTCACCCTGGGCTTCCCCGATATTGTTCTCCAAGAAGGCAGATGAGAGCTTGCGACTTTGTGTCGACTATCGTCGCTTGAACCAGGTGACAGTAAGGAACAAGTATCCACTACCGAGGATTGATGACCTCTTTGATCAACTCAAGGGAGCACGGTGGTTATCAAAGATAGACCTCAGGTCAGGCTATCATCAGCTCAAAGTTCGGGACGAGGACGTGCAGAAGACAACCTTTAGATATTGGTATGGCCACTATGAGTTCTTTGTTATTCCATTCTGCGCAACCAATGCTCCAGCAGTGTTCATGGGCCTCATGAACAGGATCTTTCAGCCATACCTCGATCAATTTTTCGTGGTCTTCATCGATGAAATTTTGATTTACTCGACGACTGAGGAGGAGCACGCCTACCACTTGCAGGTTGTACTGGACACACTCCGAGAGCACCAGCTTTATAGTAAGCTCTCAAGTGTCAGTTCTGGATACGCGAGGTCCACTTCTTGGGACACATCATCTCTGAGGCGGGCGTTGTGGTGGATCCTGCGAAGATCGAGGCAGTGCTAGCTTGGGAGACACCCAGGAGCATGACGGAGGTGCGGAGTTTCTTGGGACTACCTGGGTACTACCGGAGATTCGTGCCAGACTTCTCCAGAGTTTCGGCACCGCTTTTATCTTTGACGAAGAAGGGGAAACCCTTTGTGTGGACAGAAAGATGTCAGCAGAGCTTCCAGGAGTTGAGACAGAGATTGACTAGTGCACCTATCTTGAGGCTACCGGAGGAGGGAGTAGGGTACGTAGTTTACTGTGATGCATCAGGGACCGAACTCGGATGTTTCCTGATGCAGGAGTAGGCAGTGATCACCTACTTATCACGTTAGTTGAGGTAGAATGAGCAGAACTATGCTACCCATGACTTGCAGTTATAAGTAGTGGTCTTTGTTCTGAAGATGTGGCGACACTATCTGATGGGCGAGCACTTTATAGTCTATTCAGATCACCAGAGTCTCAGGTACATATTCTCGCAGAAGGACCTGAACCTAAGATAGCGGCGATGGCTCGAGTTCATCCAGGATTATGACTTTGAGATAGTCTATACTCCTGGAAAGGGGAACGTAGTAGCCGATGCTATCAGCAAGAGGAAGGGTATTTAGCTACTTGGGGAGGCGATAGAGAAGCTAGCTGCTTTGCAGATATCCTTCATGGGTATATATGGAACAACCTTTCTTCAGTCACTCACATTCACTCCTCCACTACTACAGTGGGTCAGAGAGGCACAAAGTGGGGATGCCGACTGTGAGACACAACATGCACAAATATCCTCAGGACAGGCACCTGATGGTTTCTCTTTAGAAGGAGGGCACGACGTCCTTTTCAGAGGACGTACCTTGGTACCAGTTACTTTACGGGAGGAGGTGCTGAGAGAGTTTCACACTTACCCTTTGGCGGTACATCCTGTAGTGGAAAAGATGTACCAGGATCTCAGACGACAGCACTGGTGGCCGGGCATGAAGAAGGCTGTGGCAGAGTTCGTTTCTCGATGCCTCACCTGCCAGCAGGTGAAGGCAGAGCACCAGGTACCAGCAGTCTTAGTACAGCCCTTGGAGGTTCCAGAGTGTAAGTGGGAAGACATATCTATGGACTTCATGACTGGACTTCCACGCACTTCCAGAGGTCACGACTCCATTTGGGTGATTGTCGACCGACTCACCAAGTCGGCTCACTTCTTACTCATCAGGGAGTAGGGATCAGTGGAGAGCTTAGGACGTCTCTACGTTCAGATAATTTTACGACTTCATGGTTTTCCATCATCCATCGTCTCTGATCGAGATGCTCGCTTTACTTCCCGGCTTTGGAAGGGGTTGCAGGAGTCATTCGGGACGCAGCTACGTCTGAGCACCACCTTTGACCCCCAAACAGATGGTCAGACGGAGAGGACCATTCAGAAACTCGAGGACATGCTCCGCGCATGTGTCCTCGACTTTGGTCGCAGCTAGGAGGACCACCTAACCTTGGTGGAGTTCGCGTACAACAACATCTACCACTCCACCATCGGGATGACACCTTACGAGGCATTGTACGACCGACCTTTTAGATCTCCTCTATGCTGGACATACCCTAGGGAGTCACCACTTGTGGGACCGGAGATGGTCCAGGCCACGACAGAGAAGGTCTGGGTCATCTAGGAGAGGATGAGGACATCTCAGAGCCGGCAGAAGTCTTATGCTGACAGGAGGTGCAGGCCACTAGAGTTCGAGGATGGTGACCACGTCTTCTTTCGGGTCTCACCTCGACGGGGATTACAGAGATTTTTCTGAGGCGGAAAGTTGTCTCCACACTTCATTGGACCATTCCAGGTCCTCAGCAGGATTGGCGAGGTGGCTTATCGCCTGGGTCTACCACCTCAGTTGCACCGGGTGCACGATGTCTTCCACGTATCCCAGCTGAGGAGATACATGCCCGACCCGACACATATCATTGACCATGGGGAGATGGACATAGATGATGGGGCGACTTTTGCGGAGGTCCTATTGGAGATCGAGGATCGATAGGAGAGGGTCCTACGTGGACGGTCGATTCTTCTAGTTCACATCAGATGGCAGCACGGGAACCTCTAGGAGAGCACTTGGGAGCGGGAGGCTTAGATGCGTGCACAATACCCACATTTGTTCCCCTAGTTTATGATGTACCTTTATGGGGACGTAAAGCCCTGAGGTGGGAGTAATGTAAAGACCCGTAAAATTCAAGGGAAATTTTTTCTTAATTTTCTTTGGGATTTTAAAAGAACGTGGTTTTTAACAGCACTTGATTCCGAGGCCCGGTGTGCCCGGAATTTTTATCTGAAGTTTAGCTCGAGTACGTTCAGTGAACGAACTAGCGGGTTTTCATAACTTTTGAACCGGTGCTCGGAATCGAATTCCGAGGGCACCGATGAATTCGCAGCGCCGGTAATTGCTAAGGAACACCTTTTCTGGAGTTGCGTTTACACGGGAGGAGTTGTTAAAAATTGTGGAAGTTAAAAATAAAAATTGAGCTACAATTTTTATTTTTACTAAGTGGTTAAACTTTGGGTGGAAGTTGGGTAACCACCCAAGAAAGGTTATGAGGGAGGTGGGGCCCACATGAACCCCACCCCTTCATTTTCTTAAATTCCCCTTAACCTCCTTTTAATGACAACTTTTAATTAAGTGGTTTAAATTCAATTTTTGAATTTTAAAACTTAAGTCATGATAATAAAATAAGTGAAGCACTTATTTTATTTTTGGTTGGACTTGTTGTGTTGAGAGGGGATTGGGAGAAAAAGGGGAGGCTTGAAGATCTTCATCTTCTTCGTCGAAGAACACGAAGAACACGAAGAACGCACAGATCTCTGACGAATAACGCTGAATCCTCAGAGATTGACTACGCGACGCTGTGTACTGCAACACCAATGACCCTATCCTTCTGAGACGCCTTCTTCCGCGATGATAAATTACGCGACGAACCCTCGCTCAATGAATTCTACAAGGTAGGGGATTTTGTTTTTTGTTCGTGAATACTTCCATTGCCATTCTTCGTGAAACTTTGCCACTTGCTATCGATTAACGAGACGGGGCCGGACCGCACAAACACGGCCGACCCTCCTCTCTTGTAAGTTGTGTTGATGTGGTTCAAAGGAAAGCGGCGCGGTGCAACGACACCGCACGGGATCATACGACAAGGGTGCGTTGCGCCGTCGCACCGCGCCGGAGAACCTCGAAGACACCACGGCCACAGCAGGGCCGCAACGGAGGGGCGCGGCGCCGTTGCGCCATGCCGGACGGACCAAGGCCGCGGCGGAGTAGGGACCGGCGGCCGGTTCCGGGCCGCCGGCGTCGGAGCAGGGGGACCGGCCCATGCCGGGCCCGTGGCGGCAGCAGCCGGCCGGCCAAAACGGGCCAGCCGGTCAGAGGAGGAGCTAGGGGTTACGACCCCCAGCTGGTCGGACAAGAGCGGCCCCCCACATGGGGGCCGCGGTTACGTACAGGCGGGGGGCAGCGCACCCCCCTGCACCCCAAACGCTCGGCCGTTTCGACCGAGCCACCTGGACAGCGCCAGCACGCCGGGTCGGGCCACGCCCAAGCGGGCCGGACCTGGATCCGGGTCGGGTCGACTCTGTTCGGGCCGACCCAGGGGGTGTTGGGCCGGATCGGTCCGGGCTCGAAACCCCCACTTCTGGACCTCTTTCGGTCTTTTTCCCATAACTTGGGCTGCATACCTCCGATCGATGCACCGTCAGCTGCGATGCGATCCTTGGATCGAGATGGTTGTTTTGGTATATTAAACTCAAGGTTTCGGAGAACTTTGTGTTCGGCTGGGTTGGTTCGTACACGAAACCAATCGGGCCCTCGAAGCGGAAACACTTATAGCTTGAGCTCCGGACGTCCGATTGACGTGCCGTCGACTTTGATGGATTCCTCTTAATGGGAAAGATCTTTTGGCTTACTCCGCTCAAGGTTTGGACGCAGTTTGAGTACGGTCGGATTGGTTTTAACTTAAAAACCAACCGGGCCCCTAGGACGAAAAAGCCAATAACTCTCAGACTGGGCGTCCGATTGACTCACCGTCTGTGACGTTGAGTTCCTATTGACGATACGAAACTTTTGGATAAATCAACTCCGGACTATGTGTCAGTTGATGTATCAACCCCTCGGCTTGTGGAGCGGACCCTCCGGAACGAGCTTGCTGTGTGCGGGAACCCTAGAGCTGGCTACGACTGCGACGATGATGGCGACTGTACAGAAATCCTCCGTGGATTCGACGGCGATGACTACAACACTCAGCGATCCTACGTGGATCAGTGATACCGATCCTGTGTGGGTCAGATCCTGTATGGGTTAGCGCTCAGCGGTCCCGTGTGGGCCAGCACCTACAAATCCTGTGTGGGTCCGATCCTGTGTGGGTCATTGCGGGGGTAAGTTACCTATCGATCCTTTGTGGGTCATTGCGGGGGTTAGTACCTATCGATCCTGTGTGGGTCCGACGGCTTAGATGAATCAGTGGCTACATCTGATCATCTCTATCATCTTACGAAGAAGTATACATGTGTGAGCTGAATCTTGACTTTCAATCATTTTCTTCAATATGATTGAATTGCCTTCCTATGTGGATTGTGTTGTGCTATCCTGTGTGGACGTGATAGAACTTGGGCTCGGATGTTGGAGCCGAACTGGAATTGATGACTTAGGTATATGTATGGGCATATACCTAAGTAGTGTCAAATGTTACTTCGTGATTGTATCTTTCCTTTGTGGGTTATCCTTTTTGGATTCTGGGAGACCTTTGGTGGTCTCGGGGTCCCTACTGAGTAGCTTATACTCACCCCTGCACGGGCTTTGCCTGCACTACGTTGTGTTGGTTGCAGACGACGGACAACGCTGATCGTGGTTGAGGCTTGTGGAGCGAGTCGGTACCTGGAGGTGGACCACTGGGTGGGACGTACACAGAGCGGACAGCTGAACCCGTGGAGCTTTGGAGACTATCTGTACCCACCCGTCAGGTGGGACTTCCAGTGGACGGCTCAACATTGCGGCTTTGCTTTCAGTTGATGTTTTCTGTTTCCAGTTGTACTTTACTTTCAGTTTGGGTTTGTATACTAGCCCACTTACTTTTACGAACTTACTATTGTACCCAGTTATTATTTAGTGTTTACTTATGCTTTCTTACTCTGAGTGTTTGTTTAATTTACAAAGGCAATTCCTTCCCTTTTATCGGGAATTACGGCTTGGTGCTAGTCGCCAGCCCCTGTCCTATGGAAGGCGGGCTTGGGGTAGGCACGGTACGGGCCCCGAGGACGGGTCGTGACAACCTCCTCCTTCAATTATTATTAAAACATTATGATATAATAAAATAAGTATATTAAATTTAGAAATATTTTTTATTTTAGGTTAATTACCAACAACCATCTCCACTTCTATCAAATGGGTTACGAAATCATCATTTGTGTGTAATGTGGACTACCGCATCGTGAAATGATTTCATTTGTTTTTTCATTACCACCTTTCAAGGTTGGGTATGATGATGTATATAAAGTATATATATGATATTAATAACATATTTATACCTCCGAAAAATTTAAATAATATATATACATTTTTAATGTTCTTTTTATAGAGGATATGATATCATTGCTCGTGTATACGATGGATTACAGTCTCACGAAGCGATGTGGCTTGTTTATCACTAACACATCACATGGAAGTTAATAAGGATAAATTTAATAAAAATATGTGTTGTAAATGAAATTATTATGATATTAATTATATATTTATCGTTATAACAATATAATATATCATTTTATTTTTTACACTGAAAAATGATGTTCATGTTGTCGCCTTCACGAAGCGATGTGACTCTATTTTCATCACCAAAAAACATGGATGATATATATAAGTATACTTAAAGAAATAAAAAAGTATATATTATATTATAATCACAATTTAAATAAAAAATATTACTTTACTTTTTCCCATAATGATCATTTATAAATGAAGATGTTACTCATGTGTACGAGCGACCTACCATATTTATGATTGTGACATAGTTCATTTTGAAAAATAATATTTAATGATTGGTTTTAAGTGTATAATTGATAAAAAATATTATATTTATAACATGATTACTATTCTTGAGATGATTAAATTATGACCACTTTGACCATAGTTAACCTACCGGATTCATTTTTGACACATAAGCCAAATATCATTGAAACTTCTAATATAAAATTAATCAATTAAGTAAAATTATATATATATATATATATTTAATAAGTAATATAAAAAATAATTATGTTTAAAATTTTGCTTAAGAAATTAATTAATTAATGTAATTTTATTATTCAAGAATATAAATAACATACATGATGATTCATAATTGAGGTAAGGGTTTCTCGTCTCGCTTTTACTTCTATGAGAAATACACTATATTCACCACTTATTTATTTTTAGTGATGTATATACTATCCTTTTTAAAATATAATTTCTTGAATATGTTTATATTAATGGTATTTAGTGTTGCACTTTATGTTATTTCTAATATGGGGCTTATGATTCAAAATTTAATAGTGGTAAGGATTTATTTCACAATCTCATCATTACTCAGAATTGTTTTTGTTTAATTATACCTTGGGGAATTATTTGATATTTATATACTATAATAAATCTATTTTATTTTAATATTTATATTCATGAACTTATTCAAATAATAGAACCATTTTTCCTCACATTATCACTTAAAATGATTAAGAAAATTCTTTTTAGAAAATCTGGCATTATTTCCCTTCTTGGTTAAAAAATAGTTTTCTTACAAAACCATGTTTTATAAAAAAATACAAAGTATTTTAACATTTTCTATATGATTTATTAAATAAATTTACCCATTTTTTATATTTATAATATGTTTTTAAAAGATTTTTCTTGTCATTTTCCAAATAATTCACTTTTCTAACATTTTTACAGTGCAAAAGGAATGTTCTTTTTGACTTATATGGCATGTATGGAATTACCCACCATCGTGACCATAATTTGTTTGAAGAATCAATTTCATGTTTAAAATTTTATTTTTAAAGAAATTTATTTTTATAATATTAGTTAAATTTTATTTATTTTAATATTCTTTTCAATGAAAATTATTTTGACAATATTTTATGAATATACTTTTTATAAATAAAAATGGTGATTTTCAATGAAAGGTTATTTCCCTGATGGAATGTTAAATTGATGTTTCAAAATCATTTTCTACCTAAGAATACATATTTTTATGTTACATATACTTATTTAGGCATCAGCAACCTTCATCATTCAATGAGACTATAAATCTATTTTCAACTGATCAATGGATAAGTTCATTTGAAAATATATTTCATACTCTCGGAAGTAGTGAATGAGAGAAAGTTGTCATGAAAATTTATTATCTCTTAGGATATTTAGATCAATGGTAATCATTAATTCAAAATAATAATGATGAATAATATGTAAAAAACATGGAATGTATGGATTTTAAGGTACTCTTATTTGAAAATATTTTCCTTATGAGAAATGAGAGGATCTGAAATAACAATTCATGAGCCTAATTCAGAAATAAGAGTAAATTGTATCTAATTATGAAGTCATCTTTATAGGTTTAGTTATGCAGGCTACAGACTATGTACGTACTCCAAATAGAAATGTTGAAAATTTATTTGATGTGATTCATCCAATAATTTAAGGGAAACTAGTCTATGAAACATTATTATCATTCAATGATATAGTATCATGTGCTATCTAGAAAGAGAAATAATTCTATATGTATTATGAATTATAAGGTAAGAAATAGAAAAGGATAACAGTAGATTAAAATATAGTTTAAGGGATGAATGGAACGAAATATATTACAACATGTGAAAATTGTGGAAGGAAACACATCGGTATGTTCTTAAAAGTAAAAGGAGTTTCATCCAAGTGTGGAGAAAACAACCACCATAGTCATGAATATAAGGGAAAGTGAAAATCCTTCAAATAATAGTGCTTTAACATTAAAAATACATGGCATTATTCCAATAAATTCCCCAAGCATTAAAATTATATACCTCTGAAGAAGATAAGGGATTAGGGTCAAGATTATCCTATTAATGAAGCAAAAGTGGGATAATTACTGTGCTTGTTTATTTGGATCCAATAAATATGTTGTAAAAGTATTTTATTAATGATATTATTATGATAAAAATCATGAAATTTATGAGGATTTTGCTGTAGTAATTTTTTTAAGAATTTTAAAGCATGTGTTGAATGGTACCCAGAAAAGTGATTCAATGTTAATAAAATCTTTTTTGAAAACAAATGATTAAGGGATGATAACCCTTGATATATGCAACGTGTTGAGATAATAATGAAAATTATATGTTTATAGTATGGTATTGGTGACCAGGAAATTGGTTAATGATTTGACGCTTTATGTAATCATTGATAAAGTTAATTGCATGATTTGATCTATGGAGTATATTTGAAAACCTGGTTTATTATTTCTAGAATCATGCATGTTTTCATTAAGGTTATATTGTGATCAAGGAATTCACCTATTTGGAATGTGACATTAAAACACACATTATATTGTTTAGGGGATATAATGTTGATTTAGTGACTTTCCTTCAAAAAAATTTGATAATGAATTTGGATAGAAACATTTTAGTATTAGTCTTTAGGTTAACTATTTGTGTAATGAATGAAATTGGAATTAGGATTAGGTTTTATAGATTAATTTATAACTTTACCATATAAGATTTATGAAAATTGGTTTACCTGGGCTAACTATTTTTTCATAATAATTACTGGAGATCAAAGGAATTATTTATAATTCTATTATGGATATCATGATTCATTAAAAGTGAATTTTAGCACATCATGATTAAAAATTTAATTTTTGGATATTCATTATTTGGAGTATGAAATGAATGGGAAATTTATTGAATCACAACCAAAGGATGAAATTGTTCTTATGAAATAGAAATGTATCATGTAAGTATATTTCCTTATATTCATTGATAGTAAAAATTTTCCCCATCTTTTAAAAATTTATCTTAAAAATTTATCTTTTTACCTTCATATATAATGAATCTAATGGTATCTTAAATCATCACATATTTATGATTTTGAGATCTTAATCTTTCCATTGATCGCTCACTTTCATATTACCAATGATAATTATCACTCTACCTATTTATTTATAATTTTATTCCATGTCTATATAATTACTTCGCATCAATGTTATCCAACTTGGAAACATAGTTATGTTTCATTCTAGATGACCTATATACTTCTTTTTCTCTCTTATTATGAGGATGGTTTTTTAACCCTTTTATGATTTTTTTTCGACAATGATATTTCAAAATTTCAAACCCTTGATTATCGAGATAAATTTTAAATTGTAAGGAAAATATTTATTTAAGTTTTGTATAATGTAACACCTCTAAATTCTAAAATAATAACTTTGTGTTAGATATCATGTTTAGCACGAAACACCAAGCATAAACAACATATGATATATATTTCATTAAATTTAATCTCTTTTATAGCTTACGGAATATGCAACCCCCAGTATAAATGAACCATAATATAGTATACTATTATAACAAAAGAATTAATTTGTTGGTTATGAATATTATTATGTAAATTATTAAAATTATATTTTTCTGATGATTAGAAATAAAATAAGAATCATTTAAATGAAAAATAAATGTTTTCTAAAAAATTTTATTTTTTCTAAAAGACAGTTTAGTCATGCTTTGCTCACATAATTAAAATTAATTTTTACCACTTTTATGAAAATTATTTTAGAAAATGAAATTAATTTTTTAAATCATAATATCAAAATATCCTTATGGTGATTTTTTTGTATTTTTTTGAAAAAGTTTCATTCTTTGATGAATAATGAAAAATACTACTTTTTATTAAAAACCGTCTTTTCATTTAACCAATTCACAAAGATAAATTACATTTTAAAATGGTTTTGAAGTAAATAAACTTCAATTATATATCCATTAATCAAATTTAAGTCATTATAATCATTTCCATCTTGAATTTCTATGTAAACAGTCTTCAATCTTTTAACAAAATCTCTTTGAAAACATACTTTGTCATCGCGTTTATGGGATTAATTTTAAATTAAAATTTAAAAATTATGTAAAAGGAATTTCAAAGAAATTGATTAAATATATTAAATTCACATAATATATATTATCTAATAATTTAAACATAATTTTTTATCATTTTGAATAATAAAAACAATAAAAAAGTATTTATCATAGTTATGGTAAAAAACTGATTTACTTAGGGGTTAAACTAAAAATAAAAGGGTTCAAATAACCTATATAGTTTCAAAAAATATATTTTATGTCCATATTTAGACCCTATAATATCTAATTATCTATAATAATTTGTTTTTAACATTTATAAATGTGAAAAATATAGGTACACCTTTATCTTCTCAAAATTACAAGTATGCAACTCACCTCACTTACAAAAGGTCACTCGTCTCCTCTCTTATTTACACATTAAAAAAATTCTGGTTCATCCAATACATGAAAAAATATATTTTACTAAATTCCCTTACAAATTCATGTAATCATTATTTTTGTAATAAATCCGAACTATGAAGGCTTTTAGTGCAAACCTAAGGAGGATACCTGAAAAAGAGGTAATGTTCTTCAACGAGCATTTTTATTTTATTTCTTACTCAACCTACTAAAATTATTATTAAACCATAATGATATAATAAAATCATTATATTCCATATACTTATATTTTTTATGTTAATTTAATGACCTACAACCATCTCTAATTCCATAAAATGGGTTACAAAATCATTATTCGTTTATACAATGGACTACCGCCTCACAAACCTATGTCATTAATTTTTCCATTACCACCTATCGTGGTTTGGTATGATGATGTATATAAATTATATATAAGATATTCATAATTTAATGATGCCTTATATTTCATTATATCATATATAACTTTTTACTTTCTATTCCATAGGGGATACAATATCGTCACTCATGTGTACAACAGACTATCACCTCGCAAAGCGATGTGATACGTTTATCACTAACGCATTACATGGAAGTTAATAAGGATAAATATAAAAAATATATTCAATATTAATTAAATAATTATTATATTCATGTTATATTAATCATTATGAAAATATAATATGTCATGTTCTTTCCTCCACTAAAAAATGATAATGTCGTTTGTGTATGTGTGGGCTACCACCTTCACGAAGCGATGTGACTCTCGTTTCATCACCACACCACATGTACGATATATATAAGTATATTTAAATAAATAAAATTTTATATATGATATTATTATCATTAGTTAAAGGTAACTTCTTTCCATAATGATCATTGAAAATGGAAACGTTACTCATGCATACACACATCATGCCATCTCCATGATTGTAACATAGTTCGTTTTTCAAAAAAAACCTTCAATATTTGTTTTAAAAGTGTAATTTATGTATAAATATGATAATTATGTCCTGATTATTATTCTTTATATGTTTAAATAATGATCAATTTTACCATTTTTATCCTACCAAATTCATTTTTAACACATAAGCCAAATATCGTTGAAGCATTTAATGTAAACTTAATTGGTAAAGTAATCATATATTACATGTTAATAAGTGAAATAAAATAAATAATAAAATTTAATAAGGTTGTTAAGAAATTAATTAATTAACATAATTTTATTATTTAGGATGATATAGAACGTATGCGATGAGTCAGACTCAAGGTAAGGGTTTCTCGTCTCACTTTTACTTCCATGAGACATACCCATATTCACCACTTATTTATTTTCTATAATGTATATAATTACATTATTAATATGTTATATCATGAATCTATTTTAATTTTGGTTATTTAAATATTAACTTTAAGATATTACTTTCATGGATCTTATGATTCAAAAGTTACCAAAGTGGTAAGGGTTTATTTCACAATCTTTTCATTATTCAGGATTGTTTTTGTTCAAGTATCCCTTGGAAAAATTGTTTGATATTTATATCATATAATAAATATATTTTATTATCGTAAGGTTATTCATGAAATTTTTAAAGTAATAGAACCATTTTTTTTCACATTGGTACTTAAAATTATTAATAAATTATTTTTAAGAAAATCTGGCTTTATTTATCTCTTTGGTAAAAAATCATTTTTCTTCCAAAAACATGTTTTCTAAAAAATTCCAAAATTTTTTAAAATTATAAAAATGATTTATTAAGTAAATTTTACCTGTGTTTTTATTTTTAAAAAGGTTTTTAAATTAATTTTATTATCATTTTCCAAACAATGCACTTTTATAAACTTTTTACAATGAAAAAGGAATATTCTTTTTAATTTATATGAAATGTATGGAATTAACCACCATCATGACCATAATATCCTTGAATATTATTTTAATGTTTACATATTTATTTTTAAATAATTTTTTCCCTAATATTATTTATATTCATTTCTTACCAAAGGTATTTTCAGATAAAATTATACTATAAATATTTTATGATTTTTTTATTTTCTAAAATAAAAATGTTGATTTTCAAAGAAATTTTATTTCCATAAATAATTGTTCCAAGTGATAATTAAAAATAATTTTCCTTCCAATAGGACATCTTTTTATGTTACTTATTATTTAATTGGGATATACATTAATGATAACATCCTTATTATTTCTCTAGATGGTTTATGATCAGTTTGACTGGGGATGTACTATATTGATACAATTAATTTTACACTGGATGTTTATGATTATGTTTATTTATTAAAATAATTATTAAAACTTGGTATGATAGTTTTTAAATATGAATATTTATATTGATTGTGTTTAACCTGTTTTAAATGAGGAATGCATTAGACATATTTAGTGATGGGTGGGAACCAGAATTACATAGGCCCTCGATGCAATGGTAGTACTCGTGAGAAAAACTAGATTGGTTTTTATTCAAGGCCTTAACCATTTATATAGATGTATTGTAACATATAATCTTTAGTAGTATATTTCTTTCCTTAAGGCCTCAATGGTATAATTTAGATTTCAAAATTGTGCATCCCATCATTGTGAATTTGTTTATTGATATTCCAGGTGATTATTTGACTAGTTAAAATATCCATGGTTATGTTTCAAGCTCAAGTGATTATTTATATGGAATTATTTTATCATACTTTATTCCAACCATATTATGATCATGTTATTAATTAAATTTAATACATTTAGTTATTTACATTTCCATATTGAATATTCTTTATTTATTTATGATTGCTTCTATTGTATGTTTACCATTACTGAGCACTTGAACTCACCCCTTTATTATGTTTTATTTTCCCCAGGATCCTAGGATGTATTTTATGATTTATATTTAGTGATATTATAAGGGGAATGATGGAACTATCAAGAAAAATATTTGTGTATTTTATGTTTTAAAATGTAATATAAATTTCAAATGTGTATCTATTTTACCAAGACTACTAGTTATTTGGTCCTTTGGGATGTGATTCCTTGTATGTTATTCCTATGTAATATATTATCTACTGGATCTGGGCTACTGGGGTTATGTTAGGTTATAGATTATGTTTGGATATTCATGATCTGGGTCACATATTTTGTCTTTCCAAATGTAGTTTTCCCATGACCACCAGGGTGATGGTGTTGGATCATTTTGATTAAAATGGGAGTGTAAGAGATTGGAACCTCTCTCTCTCTGGAGAGATCATTATATATTATTATAATCTCAAATTGATTTAATAAATTCAAATAAATCTTGTTCATGTATCATTTTTCATGTGGACATTGGTTAATTACTTAATGTTCTCTTTGGTAAGGTGGGCACCTTTGGTTGGAGGAGATGAGTATTTCTATACATATTTAGTATATTGGGAATATACTTTATCTTCATCATGTTAGGTAATGAGGGAATCCCATGATCATCACTTGGGTCATATTATTCTTATTATACAAGTCATCATGTTCTCATCATAAAGGGTATCTTATGCTTATCACATAAGTCATCATAGGATCCTAACCTAAGGGATCTTGTTCTTGTTAGTTAAAGAAACTTATACTCATTACATAAGGAATCCAAGGAATATCACCTAACTAATACCAATATAATAACATGAGTAAATATTTTTCTCATCACAAAATACATCATGTGCTCATCACATAGATAATGATTTATGTCTTATTCAAAAGGTGGGTAGGTTATCCAATGCTCATCACATAGAGTATCTTATCCTCATCAAATAATTAAAGGGTATTATAATTTTCGTCACATAATTAGATATTGATCATATTATTCTTTTCATGTAAGGGTGGTCATGATGTATATTCCATTGGGGTTTTGTATACTCTTACGCTCGACATGTAAGGATAGTCATGGTTGGTGATGTAGATCCTCTTACGCTTGTCATATAATTATGGTCACAGTTTAATGTCTAGTGGAGACATGGATCCTAGTATTCTATACATGTAAGGTTAAACATGGGGTATCATATAGTGGGAAAGTTGACACTATAATTATTGTTATTTAAGGGTGGTCATGGTTTAAATCCTAGTGGGGACACTAAGGAAGAAAAAGTGTTTTCTTGGAAGGTACGAGTTTTACCACCTATCAAAGGGTAGAAGGAATGGAAGGGTTTTTCGGTTGGAGATATTGAACCTTAAATAGGTTTCATATGTATCCTAATAAAAAATGAATCAAAACCCACATAGTTCAAGTTACATAGTTTGAGGTCGTATGGTCAGACCAGTCTATGCAGTTTAATGTCATTTGGTAAGGATTATAGTGTCATTAAAGTGATGAGATCAAGGGATAAGATGGGATTATGCATTAGGATTCCCAACTTGTGCTAGGGATAAATTGTAATGGATGATTCCAAACCTATTTTTTATGTAAAGGGCATGATATTTAAGGATAATAACTCATTTTATATGTATAGATTCAGCATGATTGGTTCTAGATCGAGTGGATGTGGGTCCCACATAACTTTATCTTTCACGCAAGTGTGTCTCTTAAAAGGGGCAACAGAAGGGGCCATTATAACATAATTTCATGAAACTTTTGGGTTTCATGAAACTTTAACTTGTGTGAGGCATTTTTTCTTTTTGTGAGAAATGTTCTTTAGGGAAGTGAGTTGTGTGAGGTCATATCAAGTGCCTGAATATACTTTCAAGGGATTACATGAGTAAATTTTCATAATTTCTCACTTTTAGGAATCCATGGATGGTTGTATTGGTTTATCAAAAGTCTAAATATTGGTTTTTGTGAGCTGAGAGCTATAATATCCCTAAAATCCAAAATACATTTTTTGTACTATTGAAATGGAAATATGATGGGGTGTTTCTAGGCCTCTAGATCATGTAACTAACTAGATCATGGACTTCTTCTATGATCATAAAACTATTGTCTTATGTAGCATCTCAATATATGCTTCATAAAAATATTTTGTGTGTGTAGAACTTAGGGGTTGTGTGGCACCTTAGCATCCACATTCATATGACTAGAGTTCTGGAAGAATATTTTCTTTTCTTTAAAATTAATTATTTCTATGTTTTCCTTATAGATACTTCTTGGATAAATTTTTCCACAACAAAAATTTCCCCCAAAAAATTGGGTTTAATGGAGAAGAGGATGATCAAATTATGAATAAAACACTGAATTTCTTGAATTTTATTCTCTTGGTGTATGCAACATGAGTCACCATTTTTTCCTTTAATTTGGGGTGGGGGTCTCAGAGGGGGATATGATCACTTATAAGAAATTAAAAAAATGTATTTTTTGTGAAGCTGATAACTTACATGAAAATCCTATGATATAAATCAATGAATTTTTCACTACTCTTCATTTACATGATTGTTATTTTCTGACTAGATTTTTTCTGAAGTATACTTCAACAAATCATTATCCAAAAGTTTCCTGATGGATAGCTTTAGGAGAATAAATTAATGAACCAGACTTATTTTATTTTCCAAAACTATATAGAATGGTTGGTTAGGAAACTAAATATATGGATACTCAGAGGAGAGAGATAGAAGATAACTCTTTTATTGGATTGAGAAAATGTATCCAAGCTATACACTAAGCACATGTGGACTTGATCACTGAATAAAAAATGTAATATCTATTATACTATAGAACACTATTGTATGGGTTCATTATATAGGGTTATATTGTCATTTTGGAGACTAAAATTAAGAGCCATGACCATGGGTATAGGAGCACACAAGGATTCTTTAGATTGAACATAATTATTACTAGTTATTATCTAAGAGACCACAATCAGTTGGTATCTTATATGATCTAGAAGTTGACCCAAATGATCAACGAGAAGTTTCCAACTGAGGAAGTGTCTCCTCTTCCCTAGTCCAAAAAAATACTAAGAATGGATAGATAATAGATTACAAGCATAGATAGATCAAAGTGATATGTTCCCTGGAAGACATTTTATGGTTGATTGGATATGGCCCTAATATTTCTTCTAGACATGTAAGGATTTTATATATCTCCATTATAGATTTGGGATTTATGAGGTAATATGGACCTCAAAATTTCTCATTTACCTCCTTCTAGATCTCAATATGAAACTACTAAGTATGTGGAAAATGGATATAAACATGTTCCATCAACATGATATAGAACTCAATATTATAATATGGGAAGTACCTCTAAGTAGAGGAATATCCATACGTAGAACCATATACTATGAGTTTCAACTAAACAGTAATTCCTAAGAAAACATAGATCATCTTCCTTTTTTGATCAAGGTGTTACGTGATAATTGTGGGATACAAAGAACAAAGATCCTAACTTTCACACAAACATCCAATCCAAAGAATAGTAAAAGTTATTTTTTGGGAATTCATGAGGGCTAGATATAGGGGAGGTTAAAGTGGTTCCTAGGAACACAAACTCAAGGAAAGACAAAATTATACTGGATATTTTTAAGGAAGGGACAATACATCGAGTAGGGCTACAATGTGAAGAACTAGGACCTAAATCTAATAATGGAGGATTTTCTTATTAGATGGTTTCTACCAGTCAATGATTCAAACATGGGTGTTAGGAAAGGTAATTTTAACCTCTTCACATAGCTATTGTATGGAAACTAAATAAATCCCATTATCCTAGTGTTAACCAAATAATACAGCATGTTGAACAATATCATCTCTGGGAACTTGCTACTATTTTTTTTGGAATATTCTATTTCTTATATAGGTAGGTCCTTTCATACATTAGTGTAATAGATACCTAAATCAAAAAATCCATCCACACACAAAATTTAATCCATCATTTCTTAACATTTTTCAGGTCTAGCCTCTGTAATTTGTCCAAACTAGGGTGATACAACACGCCATAATTTAAAAAACCCAAAAATTCATTACATATGAAAAGAATTTCACATTATTAAAATTAGAATATCATTTTGTGTTAGAGTTTTAAATAATTAGTCAAAACATTACATAAAATTGTTTACATTTCCACACAATATCCATTTTCTCGACAAAACGAGCTCTTTAAAATGAAACACTTTCTTTTTTCAAGGTAACTCCATTATTTGGTTCTTGAATTTATTAAAATTTATGCCCACTCATAATTTTTAATAAAAATTATTTCAAAACATTGGATGAGTGAAAAAAATATCATTAATTCATATAAAAAGAATTTTAAACTCATTAATCCATTTGAAATTCATGATAACCTATATGTAAATTTTTATTTTTTACATAATAAACATTAGAACACAAAATGGGAATTTAATTACACATGAAATAATACTAAAATCCAAAAGTTTTCATAAATCATTGTATAGGAATGAAAAATGGAAAATTCATAGTTATAAAATTTACATATTAAAACATTATGACTTATAAAAATAAACCTTTCACCCTTATAAGGCCATAAAAATTACTTAAATCATTAGTTTAATTTGATACCTTATAAAATAAAAATATTTCCTTTTATACCCATATTAATCATTAAAAACCCATGTAGGTTTCATGGGACATTATCTGTATAATCAACCTTATAATGGAATCACATAATTGGATAATTACAACATCTCTTAGGAGTAACCTATCTCTGGTAAACTTCATCACTTTACTCAATGTAGTGATGTGTTATATTAGTATCACCCATTATTAGATCTAGTTTTAGCATACATTTCATTAATATAAAATTTTCAAGAATTATATCATGAAGAAAATAAATATATCTTTCACTTTATCCATAAAACTCATTTAAAGTGGCATGAAATCCCACAAGCATTAATACATTTAGTTATCTCTTGAAAATAAGAATAAATTTTCTTTTCCTTAAAAAAATTTAAAACTAAAAATTTAAATTATATTTATAAAAATATTTTCTTTAAAAATATCCATGTAATGTTGATGATGATGAGAAAATCCATTCACTCAGTAATCTTTGAAATAAATATTTTTTCACACATTGGTAAAGAAAGGTAAAAATGAATTGTACATAAAACTTTAAAAAAATTCCTTTAAAATCCTTTGTAAAGAAAGTAAAAAATAGTAAAAAATGAAATTTATAAACCGTTGTAAAATAAATAAAAAATTTTATGAAATTAATTAAAATAAATTTAACATGGAAAAAATACAGTTGGAAATAAGACTTTAAAATGTGCTTTTTAAAAGGGAGTCTCTTACCTTAAGTCTCATATTACTTCATACATTCTCTAACTCCTTTATAATACGATTATATAAAATTTATAATTTATTACTAAACATTTTCATGTTAATTTAATTATTATTATTTATTTTATTTCATTTATTACTAAGACTTAATTATTTACAAAAATGGTTATATTTATGTTGGATTTTTTTGGGTCATTCAACTTATAACCTCAAAATAACATTGGTGTATTGACCATGGTCAAAGTGGTTATAGTTACATGTAATCCATAATTTTCACATATTATTATTTTATGATTTATACATTAAATATACTTTAAAAACCAACCATGTATTTTTTCTGAAAAAATGAATTGCATCACTTCACGGAGGTGATACCCCCCTTGTAACACAATTGAGATTATCAATTTTTAACTGATGGAAAGGGTTAGAATGCAAGTAATTTATTATATTTATAGAGTCATAATAATTTAATAAATAACATAAATATTCAATAATTACATCATTATGACCATCCATGTGATGTGGTGATGGAAAGTGAAACATATCGTTTCATGTAGGTCATAGTCCATGCGTACGCATGATCATTGTTTTCATTTACCATGGGATGAAAAAAAGTTAGATAAGATATTTAAAATTAATATAATAACATTTAAGAATAAATATGATACTTATTTCATTTTTTTTATTTTGGTTATAATATATTTGGAGTGGGTAGAATAATATATAAACTTCCAATTGGTCGGTTGGGACTTATACCTTCTCCTTGTATATATCCCATTAGCTTACACCTTAATCCTTATAAGATTGGTATGTTGAGAATATTAGGGCCATTAATGCATGAGGATGGATGCTTGGGAGTTATATGACTAGGGATTATATTAACTAAGGTTCTCAAAATATATAAGGAATATAGTAGAGGAGGTTCCCATTTATTAGTGAGGGGAGTAGCACACTTGTAAATTTTCTAAAATTTTATATATTATAAAGTTGTAATCTTGGTAAAGTTGACCCAAAACAATAAAATTTTGATTATAAGGATATATGTTTAAAATTTACATCATATAATAAGAAATAAGATATGGATTTTTGTCATTACCGTTAAGTTTTTACATTAATTAACCCAATTTAACATTTATTGTGGTTACACATTTGTTTTACCATGGTCACTATTAAAAATAAAAAAATGAAATTAAAATCATTAATATATATTAAGATACAAATTAAAAATATGGAATCCTTTTTTCATGATTCAATTTTTTATAACTGAAAAATTGAATTTTATTATAAGTGTTCAAAATGCAACGAAAAAGAATTTCTATAAAATTGGGATTTTAATCATAAAAATGAATAGATACCAAAATCAAGAATAAAGTTTATTAATATGTGCTTATATATTTTATATTCATTGAAATTGATATTTTTTTAATTTAAATCCAAATAAAAACTAAATGGTACATTTAAATTAGTTTATTTAAAAAATAAAGTACTATTTTGAAAAATCAACATTTTTCATTATTCACAAAAAAATCAATTTTTCATAAAAATATGAAAAATCCATCCTAACCATGTTATTAAATTAATATTTCAAAAATTATGGGCATTTTAAAATAAAATTTCTAAAATTGGTAAAAATTTATCCATGTAAAAAATGCAATAAAACCCATTTTGTTTAAAAAAAGTATTTTTGGTGTATAAAATGACTTTATTATCATTCCTAAAGTGATATTCATATTGTTACCTAAACATTTCATCATAAAATTGAGTAAATTTTATTAAAATAATGGGAAGGGGAGGAGGAGATACCGCAGTTCAGTGTGGTCTAAAATAACGAAGACCCAATGCATTGGCCTTAACAAAAGCAACACACTCATCAGGAAAGGAACCAAAATTAGTGTAAAAAATATGAGGCTTTTTATAGCTGTACATTGAGGAAACGTTCTCTGAAACAAAGTTTCATTATCACCATGTATGTTTCATATTTTCATCACCATCGAGATCCTTGCATCGGAGATTAATTTAAATGATAGTCCAAGGAAGATTGTACCTTTCTTGGAAGGATTCACATATAACTGAGGATTTAATTTCAATTTCTATGAGATGAATATTATTGGGTCAAGAAATATCCAACCCATTAAGTAAATACTTCTCTTTCACCGTGATAGGATCACTGGGACCATAAAAACTACTAAAATAAAGCACCACTGAGCCACTGGAGTCACGAAACACCACACCTCCTCTCATGATGTCAAAGTTGCATGAGCCATTAGTGTTAAGCTTGAACCCATTGCATGGAGCCTTCCTTTGAACCCATCTACTTGTAAAATGAGACTATTGAGGAATGTATTCTCATTAATATAATAATATCCATAATTTAAGGAATGGTAGTTAACTAAATTTAATATATAATTTATTTATTTCATTATACAAAATATAAATAGGGATTAATTTAATCTATTGTGATAAAAAATACATTGCGCATAAGAAAAACCTTTATAAAAAATATCTATTTTACCTTAAAAATATTTTATCATAATTTATAACAAATATAAAATCAATATAGGATTGATTATTAATTTTATTAATGAAAATATTTATACATATTTTCCATATTATGATTATTCTTATTCATATATTCTAAATGAATGGCTATGTAATAATGGTCACATTTAAATAATATTATTTTTTAGTATATTATGGTTCGTTTAAGATAAGTATTACATATACCACATTGTATTAAATATATTTTTTTATTGAAAATAAATTCTAAAATATTGTGGTGTAACATTTTACCCCCCTTAACTTAATTTCATCCTTGAAATTTTATCTTGTGTCCTAAAAAAGGGTTTTAAACATTTTAAAAAACAATTATAAGGAGTGGAAGATAATACATACAATCATAAAAGAAAACCCCTTTTAATATTTCAAAATAATTTTATTGAAAACCCAAAACATAGAAATGGATAACAAAATATCATTTTGAAAATAAGAGAAGGTAAATATGAAGTCCACCTAGAATAACACATAATAGGGTTCCCAAATAAGGATAAAATTGGAGGCAAGTGAAAATATAGACATAGAAGAGAAATCTCTTCAAAAGAGGATAAAAATTATTCTAAAAAAATTTATCCTTTTAAGAAAATAATTTCATAAAGGAAGAATTTTTGAATTAAATTTTCATTTCCCCAAAGGGAGAAGAAACCATAAATTCATCAAAAATTATGGTAAAAGGATTCCATTTTTATTTCAAGAACTTATTTCCAAGGGTTTAGGGATTATTCTAATATAAATATAGATATCACAAGAAAATATACTTTTTTTATTTCATTCCATTTCATAAGTACTATTTCATCCTTTTGTTTTTCTTCGATCAAATTACAATATTTACCTCATCTCTTATTAGAAAAAGTGAATATTCAAGATGAATTATTCATGCCTAAAGCACTAAAATTAACTTTTAATAGATTACAATATAAACAAAATGAAATTAATTTATTCCTCATATATTTATTCACTGACCAAAACCAAAATTTTTAGAAAAGGATGAGGTAATATATAATTTGAATAAACCTTTATAAAATTAAATATTACATTAATCTCCAAAACATCAAAAATAACTCCCAAAGTTCAATATAAATCATACCATAAAAACTAACCTTAAAACTATTCTAAATATATATTTCCATGTTCAAACCCAAAAAATAAGAAAATATTAATCATATATTCTTCCAATATATGCTAAAAATTAACTCTAAATAACACCATTCACTCCTAAAGTCACATACCGAAAATGTATTTTTCTTAATCATGTAATTACTAAAATATACTAATATTTTCCATAAATATAATGAATCACCATAAATACACAATAAAAAAATATATTCTTCCAATATTTATTTCAATATTTATTCCTCAAATAAACTACCATATTATCAAAAAAAGATATTTCCATTTACCTTAATCTTATAATGTTCCCAATATAAAGAACTTCTTCAAAAAAAAATTAATAACTTATTTACCAAATCACTTTTAAATAATATGGTTATATATATAATAAATAATATATTACCAAAATATAATAACCCTTTTATCCTAATTAAACATAATTACATAAGCATCAAATATCATATTAAACATAATATTTTTAAATAAATTTTATCTTTTTCCCCAAAAAATATAAAATCATTATTCCTCAAATAGACTTTTCACTATAACACGGGTTAAACATAAGGGTTACATATACCTTAAAATTTTATTAAAACTGAATAAATTTCTTCTAAATTACTCCCATTAAATAAAAACTCAAAAGGGTATTCATTCCATAAAACTTATGATCATCCTTAAATAAAATTCCACAACACCATAACTATTAAAACCCTATATATAGAAACATTAATCATTTAATTTTATTCATAATCCATTAAAAAATATATTCCATATTATTCCTTAATACTTCCTTCTTATAATAAAAATGTGGATCATTTTTTGAGATTTATCAATTTCAATATATCCATGTTTCATAATTGAAACATAAATAACTCAAACAAATGAAATATAGATCACCATGCATTCCAACCCCGATTTTGAATGTTGATTTCCCATGATACACCATATTCCTTACCTACATTGTCAGAATCCCTCAAAACCTTCCATGTTTCTTATCTTCCTTTATACATTTGTATTTATTACATCATGATTGAAATGGTAGTTATTAGAGATTTAATTTTTTAAACAATTTCATGTTTTGAATATATATCTTTGAGGCGTCATATAAAACATGGTTTTTGTAAAATATTAGGATATGATTTAAATTGAGTTTCAAAATAAGGGTTAGTGTTTATAAAAATTAAAAAATAGTTAATAAGAGAAACACATATGTTTCTTGAATTTTACCCTCTTTTAATGCTTAGTAGAGGTTTGGAAGTCCATTTTCGTAGTCATCCATTATTTAAACATGATGTATTCCCTTATAGTATTTTTAAAAAAGTGTTTGAAGAGATAGTTTTTTAAATAGAATGGAAACTTTTCCAAAGGAACAAGCCTTCATTATGGAATAAAATTAATTTTAGAGAAGTATCAAAAAGGCTGTTTACAAATATATCTTTATAAAAAAGAGGAAAGATCATCAGAAATTACATTAATCCAAATAAAGCATGAATCAGTAACCCCTTTTGGACATCTTATCATCCAAATAGCTTTCATCCCAATACTCTTGTTTTATGATGTAATGCATGGACAAAATATAGTCTATTCATTTCATCCATTTAGAATTCATCTTCCATAATAAATTAATAATTATATTTTTGATAGCCTTCACACCAGTAGAGGAGTTACATTAAAGCCATAAGTTGATCCATCCTCTTTCATTTTTTGTTTCAACTGAACTAATTATAGTAAGAATTTCCAAATCAATAAATATAGTGACTCAACCTAAACTATATAAGCATCTCATATCATCTTCATTGGGATTTCTGAAAATTGCACCATATCTAGAAGGTCATGGATAACCTCTAGAATCTCCATCTATATTACATTTGATCTATTATGGCGGTGGAGGAATCCACAAGACATGTAATGTTCCAAAATGATAATGATAATAACCTATAATGATAGGGTTCCTAATCCTAGTGATATCATGAATATATTTATCAAAAAAATCCACTTAGAAGGACATTAGAATTCTCCACAATAGTAATTACTTGATAAATAGTTGATTTTATGCAGAAAATAGTACTGTCATGAATAAGAAAATTTCAAATGGTCCATAACACATGTTTGACATCTAATTTTTCCATCATGAATATGTTCTAGAGCTTCTTATAGAGGGGAAGTTTGATGCAGGCAGTGAGATTTTCATTAATGTAAGCTGTACAAGGTATCAACACATAAATAGATCGATATCAACTGTTTATAAGGTTATATAAGTTTCACAGCTAAGGAATAAATGATCAATATCATATTTATATTTATTACATAAGAAAAAATTTGAGCACAATTTAATTCCAATAGACAAGATAACATCATCTATAGGGATTTTATATTACATCACCATCCAAGTAAGAGAGAATTTGGTTAGAGGAATCATATTTTTTATAAAAATAATAGCCAAAATATTCTTATTCACTTATATGTACTCTCATTAAAATTATTTGGAGGAGAGAATTAAATTTTAGGAAGGATCCAAAAAAAAATTACATCACCATTAATGAAGTTATAATTAAAAACAATTTCTATGAATTTAGAAAGAAGCATGTACAAGGGGGACTCCATTTGATCTTTTATTGACACACTTGTTTCAATTTTTGGATCCTGAGAATTTAATATATTAATAAGAGGCATACCTATCTATTTATCTGATAAGAAATTTTGATATGATTTGATGTAGGCCAGATAATAAGAATTCACTAAAATGATGGAATAAGAGACCTTCAAGGAAATTTATATAGAAGAATCCATATAACATAAATTTCCATCTTCGAGCAAACTCAAGAATCTTCACCTCAGTCCCACTTCCCATTGATGAGTCTCAATATGAAATTATACTATATAGATTAATTGAAATTTTAGATATTCTTAATGTCATGACCTCCATAATCAAAAGGTTGACAACATTTTTTTTCCATTGGATAGTATCATTTCTTAAATGAAGGATACTTCCACTCCAGAATAAAAAATTAGTAGATATATTGATACTCTTGATAAGGGAATCCAAGCAGTTGTAAACTATAAACAAATAAACAAATTTAGATTTAATTACATCTTTCACAAAGTGAATCTTACCTTCCATAAAAAGTGTTTTATCTTTCTATGAGGCCAAATTATTTTGAATCAAGATCACAATGTGAGAAAAATGAGCGTCATGTGGTTTTCCCCAAAACATAAGGACACGAAATGTGTGTATAGGTTATGCTTGACTCCCATAGGGGGCCTCGAGCAAGCCCAGAGTTGACCCTGAATTCCCTATATTGGAAATTTCTTTGAATATCACTATGCATAATAAATGCAGTGGTTGCGTCTGGTGAGAATTGATCCTATGCTAGTTCCCACAGAGTGTGAGGGGTATAAATAGAAGTTACCACTCGACTAACACCACATGGGAAAAAATATATCGGGTAACATGGATATGTTGGGAACCACACCATGCCTATTCTGATCCCAACCCAACATCGTTCACCATTCTTCTATAGCTAAATTTGAGTGTGGAAGGACTCAAACCTAAGCCATTTCTACCTCTAGGGAGTGTCATCCTTACATAGTATTGTTTGAACGAACCTCAATCTTCTATGATGAGATAGTTGTTTTTTCAAAACATGGTTAACTATATCCTAATTGTAAGTATGGGAACAATGGAAGTAAAGGATGGGCATGTAGGAAACTTTAAAAATTTCCATGATCGATGATTAATCTGGGATTAATATAAAGATAAACTCTTATATCTGTGGAATTGAATGAAAGATAAAATACAATGGAGAGAACCCCAAACTGAGAAGAGTGGATCAACATATATTTTTTTATAATTAAATTAATTAAATTAATGAAATGCCACCAAGGTGATTCTTTCTTCATTGATACGTTCAACAATGGGTCTGAGGTGTGGCTTTGTTAAGATGTATAGGATATAATTCGTCTAGTGGTGATATACATGTGCTCCATGTATCTATGGACATCACCGAGGAGTCTCCATGTACTAGCATAGAAGATCCTTTCACTTGTGATGCCTTCCTTTGACTACCTTGAGAATCTCTTCAAAAGCATTCTCTTAGATTCGTTGGATGAGGATCGCTCTCGTTCTTAAGAGCATTCTTGAATCGGGAAGAGTTATCTAAGCTCAAGAGCTTTTCTCTATGGATGTTGTGCACATAACCATTGGTTAGCTGGTGGGATGACCCCTTGTCTAATTAGAGAATAATAATATAATAAGGAATTTAATTCAACAAATAATAATAATTACTTAACACAAGTGTCATTAATTATTTTATTATTCCATGTAAAACCTCATGTAAAATAATAATAGCAATGCTATTATTTCCATGAAATGTGTAACCCGCTGACCCCAGTTACCCAGATTCGGTGTATTATTTTAATACATTGGCATAATTACAAGGAATAAAGTCCCACAGGACCGATCAGTTTAGCTGTCTTGGAAAATATATTACATACATGAATGTTACATTACAATTTATAACATACAACACAACATATATAATACTTTATGAACACCATTATTCCGTTAGCTTAACCCTGCATATCAATTAAAATACCCTGCTTGGAATACTGGGAAAAATCAAACATAGAAAGGGGTGATCTCAGATTCTCAGTAAAGATAACAATATAGCGGAATATTTTATAAATAAGCATAAACATTTAAGGCAATGTATAAGACTAAAACAAAAGTCTTTTAAACTTAATATTCAACATAATATGGAAAAGATAAAATCAAATAATTCCATTTATTTATTCACATGAATATTCTACTAGTATAATAATCACATGCGATATCAATAGCCACTTTCATAATGATGGAATGCATAATTCCAGACATCATAACCACATAGTCAAGGCCTTGTGCCGGGACTACAAATAATATTTTTTCAGGGCTTTCTGCCAAGTCAATAGTTTTTCTCATTAGACCTACCGATGCATCGAGGATCTATAGTGGGCTCCACCCATTACTTATTAAGTCCAAATCATCCCTCATATGAAAAGTTTAAACATAACATAAACATTAGTATTAAAACTAGCATACGAAATGTCAATACTTTATCCATAAACCATGAATGGTGTAAAAATAACACATCCACAGTCAAACATATCAGAAAACCTTCAATACAATATGGAAGTTTTGTATCATAATAAATCAACTTCAAATAAGTTTAAAATCCATCAAAGGATGTTGATATAAATAAAAATGATTTGTAAAACTCTTTGAGAGAATATATCCCTTTTTTATAAAAGCATTTAAAAGTCACACAATTTATAAAGGAAGAAATTTAAAGACATTTTTGAATCAAAGTGTCCCATACCACTTTGAAACTTTTGAAATTAATTAACATTTTAAAACATTCATTTCCATTTAAATAAATCTTTAAAACCATTTGAAAAACATGGACATTAATGAGAATGGTTTAAAAGACCAAATCATTAAAAAATTTAAAATGGTGTTTTAGTAAAAATTCCCTTAAAAATAATCCCTTTGAAAACTATTTTATGAAACATGGACATGGATAATAAATATGTCCCAGTAGATACTTACCTAAAAACAACCTTAGATAATAAAGAGATTGTGAAATTAACCCTTACCTTGCACTTTCCGTTAGTCGAGGGTATGTTTAACCTTTTTTTATGAAGATAGTATTATGTTATTTAATTATACCTAAACCATATTAATATTTATGATATCATACATGATTCATTTATGACTTTATACTACCTATTTAATAATAGTTTCCATGTTAAATTAACATTTCAGGTAATAATCGCTTTCTTTATCGTACGTGTTTTAACTTGTTACTCTTGATTGTATCACATAGATCAAGATTAAAATAATTCCAGAATATAAAACATTATTTATATATCATATATATTTAGAATATAAATATGTATAATATAAATATATATGAAATGGAAAACACCATTTATGGAGACGGTACTCCGTACGTACACAGAAACGTTGTTTCTGTTTTTATATCGTATTGAACGAAATTAAGTGAATAAGATATATGTAAGTATATATATATATATATCCATTAGAATTATTATGTAATATATTACATACTTATTAATGATATATATTTTATAATCATCGTTGAATGGTGAACGTGGAAATGAATCTCATCACATCGTGGAGACGGTAATCCGTACATACGCACGAGCGACAATATCATTATATTTATGGAAAAATTGTATGTAATTGGATAGTATATCATATATACAGAATCATTAACATGTTATATTTTTTATTTAAATCAGTTGTAATCATTATTATACCCATCTAAATAATTAAGTGTTTGAATAACAAACTACTCCACGACATGGAGACGGTAATCCGTACGTATGCACATATGGTGACTTTGTCATTTATAGGATGGATAGAATAATTAATATGGTTGTACCATTTCTATAATAACATAAAAATATATATAATATACTGGAGTTATTTTTTTAGAATGGAAACAACAATTAAAGAGGAAGTGGATGAAAAAAGAACTTGAAAGAGGTGATGAAATATTTATCTATTCGTTGGGTTCTTCCTTTTGACTTGATAAAAAGGGATCTTTAGGTTGGATTTCAGACCAAATTAAGGCCTCTAGGATGAAGGGAGGATATTTTTAAGGATATTTGGTCAGGGGTTAGCCGAGTCAAATGGATTTGGAGGTGTGAATTTGAGAGAAGGGGAAGTTTGCTTTTATAAGAGGGCTGAGGGGCACCTTAGGAAAAACATAAAATATTATTTTATAATAAATTAATTTTCGGTATCTAATGGCTAAAAATTAATTTTATAAAGGATAAGGAGGGTATGGGTCGAAAACCACTCCAAAAATAGGTTTTAGATAGGTTTGGGTCACTATATTAACCTTATCTTTTAGATTTAACTCTTAGTTAAATAGTGTGACATTTACCATGTCTCTGCATTTTTATATTATATGGTTAATAAACATACTAAAAACTTCCAAGATAACCACAAGAGGTTCATTAATGATATATATAATAGTATTCAAGCCCTTTGGTGGAACCTTATATTTTTAGGAATATAATACCAATTAATAATATAATATTTGTTTTAAAAACTCTTTTATGTCAATTTTGACACTATTTGGTATTTTGTTTTTGCAAAAATCATATGCACATTATTACTTCTTAAAAAATTCATTTAATCAACTCTAATATGTTCTATTAACCTATAAAATTATTTTAATTCATAAAAAATCTCAAATTACATTTATATTGGTATTTATAATATTAATTATTTTAATATTTCATTAATAAGGTAATTACTGCATCATCATTGTGCCATTAATAAATTAAATTTTTTAATGTCTAAAAATTTAAAAAATATATAATTATTTAGGAAATATTTTTATCTTTATAATGAATATTTATAGCCGAATTTATTATATGTGTATCCCTATATTAAAAATGGTTTAGTTATTAAACTTTGAATTTAACACTTTTAACTCTTCTTTGAATTAAATAATAATAAATGTCCTAATCTAATCCATGTTGACCTAAAGGATCATATTTTATTTCTAAGGTTGTTTTTGGTCGAATTAAAATTATCCAATAGAATTAGGACATGTTTTAGGGTAATAATAATATCATTTTTACCTTTAATTACCCTATTTACTTTTTACCGTGGCAAATAAAAGTCAAAAGATACTATTCACCAAAAATTATTTTTATCTTATTGAAACAAATTTTACTTAATGATATTAACTGTGTCTCTCTGAATTTTTAAATCCAATTCACAGAAGCGGTAAAATTATGTTTTATGCAAATTTGCAAATGCTCCTATGAGGTGGGTAAAAGACGGTAAAATTTTAATAAAATTTTTATATATCTAAACATATTATATAATGACTCCAATGAATTAAATTAAACTTATATAGGTATTATGTATATATTTTTACCTAAAATAAATTTAAATAAAATAAATAATTATTTAAATGAAAAGTCAGTTTTAACCAATAACGCAGTGTTTTTCACTATTCATCAAAAATTGAAAGTTTTCAGAAACATACCAAAAATTCACCCTAATCTATTTTTTAAATTAAAAATTAAAAAATAAAGTATATTTTACCAAATTAAAAACATTAAAATTTCATTTATTAATTTAAAATTAATTCCCATTGTCAAAACCAAAACGCGTATTTTAAAAATAATAACTACTAAATGATTGAAATTTGTTTATGTACAATTTCAAAGTGACATTACTTCCAATGAACAACATTGGATTAAATGGTAAAAATATAATCTAATTATACTTCCAAACCATTAAAATTTATAGTTGAACACTATAAATTATTTTATTAACAAATTTGTTTTCAATTAAAATTTTGTATTTTTCACTATTCACCCAAATTTGAATGTTATCAGAAAAACACCAAAAAATTCATCAAAACTAAATTTTTATGTCTCAATTATAAAGAAGAAGTTTATTTGTAAAAATTTAATATATTAAAGTTTCAAATATTATATTTAAAAAGGGTTTTCCATTAAAGGGCTGTAAAATTACATTTTTTGAAAAATACTTCTTTTATCTAAAAAAAATGAAATGGTTTTAAATTATGTCTAAAAAACTCATAATATGGATTCTAAAATTATAAAGACTACATAAAGTTAAAAATTCAGTTAATACTATTCATAACTGCTTTTGAACAGCTAGTTTGGTAAGTTGTGGTGCGCTTGAACTCGGTGTTGTGTGTAGTGCAAGTTATTGAATTACATTGAAGAAATAACATACTATGAAATCTTATGGAGTTACATTCTTCCCTACTTCAATAAATTGATTCCTTGAAATTTGAAATTGTTCTTCAAAAATAAAAGGTTGAAAATAGAAAATAGCTTTGTTAGAAAACCCACATCGGAAATTGGGTTAATAAATTTTAGTCTTAATAAGAGGAAAAGGGGAATGAAAAAGTCACCACCAAATTATAATCTCGATTAAGAGAACATTGATGGAAATTAGAGACACATAATTGGAGGAAAAACGTAAATATTTATAGGTATTGGTTGAGGTCATCATTCGAAAATAATTGTTGAATGAAGGGCCTCAAATCCATCAATCTATGATGATTTAAAATATCATCGGTTCCACAAAACATAAGGTATTAGGATAACACATTTTTATTTTTAAGATCCCTTACGTAAAGTTTAAGAATTAATTTATTCATAGAATAAGAGGAGAAAAATATATATATATACTTGTCAATTAGAGTTCCATCCTTTAACTAATTTCTACCACAAACTCATCTTTCACTCTAAACGATAATAGAACATAAAAAACATTCTATTTATCTTATTTGTATAGGGTTCCAAATAAATAAATTTTTAATTCATCTACCATACATTTAAAAAAAAACTACATTATTCAATCCAGGACATCATGTAGGCTAGTGGTAGGTGATGCACCCTTTTCGCCCTTCAGTTGCGGGTTCAAGTCTCACGGCCTTGCCGGACAAGACTGGTTATCACCCGACCTCTGGGTTATCCTTTTCATAACAATCCAAAAATAATCTTAACAATAGTATCCAATTTCAAACATAATCCACTCCAACCTTTAAGATTATCCAAAATACTTCTATCCAAACTCTCAGTCCAAAATTTATAAGGAAGTTAAACACAATGAAGATCCTTTTTTTCAGGTAATAACACGTGAACTCATTCATCATGTATTCTTTTAAAACACTGCAACATCTTGAATTAACATAAAACCTTATTGATTACATTCATGCTCCCTTATTCCGTATAGAATACTGGATATACTCCTACTATCCAAATATTTTGTAAACTCCAGTAATGATTTAATATATAAATCACTAATAAGTTTCAAGGTAGTCAAGAATATCCAATATAATTTATCCAAATCAACCATCTCTTATTCCAAAATCACTACCTCATTATCAGGACCATAATATGGATTAACTTTCCTTCAACCATGCATTTTCCAAAAAGTGTATCTTACAATTAAGTCACTTTTCTAAGAACTATATAATCTCAATCCTCAATAAAATAGTACTGCATTACAATCCTTATTTATCTCCATAATTCATATAACCGGTATACTATTAATACACCACTCAAATGAAATAATTCTATAATAACAACATAAGAACACTAGTCATTCCTCATTATCTGAGGTAGTATCATAACTTGATTATTATCAAATAACATCAATTGTAGTATACTCTTATGACTGGGACATTGATTCGTATAGTGTCCCAACGCCTTCCAGATGAAGAATTTTACATTTGAAACTTTTTTCTTACCCATGCAATCATGTACATGGTGTCCTTTTTCTCCACACCTATAAAAAACTCTCATTCCCTTAAAGCATTTACCAAGGTGATTCTTTCCACAGTTATAACATATGGGAAAATCCTTATTTCCCTTATTCCCTCTATCCATATTTCTTTCTACTATCATTTTCCTCTTTGGATTCCCTTCAATTCCATAGGTCTTAGAAAATTATTTACTTATCTTATTAACACATGATACTATTTCTTTATATGATGATAATACATGGGATACTATTTCCTTTCTAAATGTTGGCTTAATACAATGAAATATGTGATCCTTCTTACTCTTTGGATCATGCGTATTACTGGAGGTCTCATTCCTTCTACTAAGCGCTATTTCTAAATAATGTCATACACTAGGTTAGTTTATGAATTGCAATGCATAATTCCAAACTTGTAAAATACCTAACATAAATTGAAAAGATTATGTATATAATCTCTAATCGTAAAATGTATTCTTTGAGAAAGTATTTACTCTTAAATCCTTCATAATGGCTTGTAATGAAAATGTGAATTATCCTAAGCATATCCCCCAGGAGTGTCATGACCAAGAGTGAAGCAAGACCCATTTTCATGCACCAGTTCCCGTTTGAGTCTAGTTCAAAGCAGTTTTAATGGGTTTTACCCCTAGGTACATCTTTTCCAGAGCCTCCTCTAACTACTTGTATCCAGACAGGGATGTATTTTCATGGAAAACACACAAAATCTCTACATTTCCAAAATTCTAGGAAGTTCTTCTATACTAATCCTCAAAGTCTATCTTAGGGTAATGTGCCCTAATCAGAGTTTATCTAAATCTAGTTTCCAAGGTTATTTCTAAACTTCCTCTGATACCAACAGTAACTATCTGACCCCAGTTACCCAGAGTCAGTGCATTATTTTAATAAATTGGAATGATTACAAGGAATCAAGTCCAGAAGGAGCGATCAGTTTAGTTGTCTTGGAAAATAGATTACATACATGAATGTTACATTACACTTTATAACATACAACACAACATATATAATCCTTTATGAATTCCATTATTCCCTTAGCTTAACCCTACATATAAATCACAGAACACTTCTTGGAATCCTAGGAAAAATCAAACATAGAAAGGGGTGAGCTCAGATGCTCAGTAAGGATAAAAATATAGCGGAATCTTTCATAAATAAGCATAAACATTTAAGGCAATGAATAAGACTAAAACAAAATCATTTTAAACTTAAACTTCATCATAAAATGGAAAATATAAAACCAAATAATTCCATTTACTTATTCACTTGGATATTCTATAAGTCGAATAAGCACATGAAATATCAATAGCCACTTTCATAATGATGGAATGCATAATGCCAGACATCATAACCACATAGTCAAGGCCTTTTTCGAAGACTACAAATAAGATTTTGTCAAGGCTTTGTTCCAAGAGACTAGTTTGTCTCATGAGACCTACCTATGCATCAAGGAGATATTGTGGGCTCCACCCATCATTTATAAAGTCCAATGCATTCCTCATATGAAAAGGTTTAAACATAACACAAACATTCATATTAAAACTGGCATACTAAATGTCAATAATTTATCTATAAACCTTGAATGGTGTAAAAATAAGACATCCACATTCAAAAATATCATAAAACCTTCAATACAATATGGATGTTTTTATCATAATAAATCAACTTCAAATAAGTTTAAAATCCATCAATGGAAGTTGATACAGATGAAACTGATTTGTAAAACTCTTTGAGAGAAATATCCCTTTTTCATAAAAACTTTTAAAAGTCACACAATTTATAAAGGAAGAAATTTAAAGAAATTTTTGAATAAAAGTTTCCCATACAACTTTGAAACTTTTGAAAGTAATTAACATTATAAAACATTCATGTCCATTTAAATAAATCTGTAAAACCATTTTGAAAACATGGTCATTAATGAGAATGGTTTAGAAGAATAAATCATTAAAAAATTTAAAATGGTGTTTTAGTAATAAGTACCTTAAAAATAATCCCTTTGAAAACAATTTTATGAATCATGGACAAGGATAATAAATATTTTCCAATAGATACTTACGTAAAAACATCCTTGGATAATAAAGAGATTGTAAAATTAACCCTTACCTTGCACTTTCCTTTAGTCGAGGGTACGTTTAACCTCCTGTACGAAGACCGAAGAATGTTATTAAATTATACCAGAACCATATTAATATTTATGATATCATACTTGATTCATTTATGACTTTATACTACCCATTTAATAATAATTTCCATGTTAAATTAACATTTCGGGTAATAATCGCTTTCTTTATCGTACGTGTTTTAACTTGTTACCGTTGATTGTATCACTTAGATCAAGATTTAAATAATTCCAGAATATAAAACATGATTTATATATCATATATATTTAGAATATAAATATGTATAATATACATATATATGAAATGGAAAACACCATTTATGGAGACGGTAGTCCGTACGTATGCATAAACGGTGTTTCTGTTTTCATATCGTATTGAACGGAATTATGTGAATAAGAAATATGTAAGTACATACATATATATATATATATATTCATTAGAATTATTATTTCATATATTACATACTTATTAATAATATATATTTTATAATCATCATTGAATGATGAATGTGGAAATGAATCTCATCACGTCGTGGAGACGGTAATCCGTATGTACGCATGAGTGACAATATCATTATATTGATAGTGAAATCATATGTAATTGGATGTTATATCATATATAAAGAATAATTAACACGTTATATTTATTATTTACATCAGTTATACTCATTATTATACCCATCCAAATAATAAAGTGTTTGAATAACAAACTACACCACGATGCGGAGACGGTAATTCGCACGTACGCACGTATGGTGACTTTTTCATTAATTGGATGGATAGAATACTGAATATGGTTGTACCATTTCTATAATAACATCACAGTATATATAAGATACTGGAGTTAATATTTTATAACTGAAACAACAAATAAATAGGAAGTGGAATAAGAAAAGAACTTGAAGGAGGTGATGAAATATTTACCTCTTCTTTTGGTTATTCCTTTTGACTTGATCCAAAGGGCTCATAGGTTGTCTTTTTGAAAAAAGGAATGACTCTAGGATTAATGTAGGATAGTTGGGAGGATATTTGGGCAGGGGTTGGCCGATCTAAATGGATTTGGAGGTGTGAATTTGAGATAAGGGAAAGTACCCTTTTATAAGAGGGGTGAGGGGCACCTTAGGAAAAACTTAAAATATTATTTTATAATAAATTCATTTTAGGTTTCTAACGGCTATAAAATGAATTTTTTAAAGGATAAAGTGGTTATGGGTCGAAAATCACTCAACCAATAGGTTTTAGATAGGTTTGGGTCACTGTATTAACCTTATCTTTTATATTTAACTCTTAGTTAAATAGTTTGACATTTACCATGTCTCTTTGTGTTTTTATATTATATGGTTAATAAATTTACTATAAACTTCACAGAGAACCCCAAGTGGTTCATTAATGACATATATAATAGTATTTATGCCCTTTTACCGAACCTTATATTTTTAGGAATAGAATACCAATTAATAATAAAATATTTTTTTTAAAACTCTTTTATGTCAATTTTGACACTATTTGGTATTTTGTTTTTGATAAATTCATAAAAGCATTATTACTTCGAAACAAATTCATTTAATCAACCATAATATGTCATATTAACCTATAAAATTGTTTTAATTCATAAAAAGTCTCAAATGACATTTATTTGGGTATTTATAATATCAATTATTTCAATATTTCATTAATAAGGTAATTACTACATCATCATTGTTTCATAAATAAATTAAATTATTTAATTTCTAAAAATTATAAATAAAATACCATTATGTAGGAAATATTATTTTCTTTCTAATGAACATTTATAGTCTAAATTATCCTATATTTGAGCCTAAATTTTAAATGGTTTGGTTATTAAACTTTGAATTTAACACTTTTAACTCTTCATTGAATTAAATAATAATAAATGTCCTAATCTAATCGAAGTGGACCTAAAGGTTAATATTTTATTCCTAAGGTTATTATTTGTCTAATTAAGCTTATCCAATAGAATTAGGACATGTTTTAGTGTAATAATAATACCCATTTTACCTTTAATTGCCATATTTACTTTAACCGTGGTAAATAAAAGTCAAAAGTTATTATTCACCAAAAATTATTTTTTTTCTAATTGAACCAAATTTAACTTACTGATATCAACCGTGTCTCTCGGATTTTCGAAATTCAATTCACAGAAGTGGTAAAATTATGTTTTATGCAAATTTGCAAATGCTCCTAGGAGGTGGGTAAAAGATGGTAAAATTTCAATAAATATTTTATATATCTAAACCTATTATAAAATGACTCCAATGAATTACATTGAACATATATAGGTATTATGTATCTATTTTGACCTAAAATAAATCTAAATAAAATAAATAATTATTTAAATGAAAAGTTGGTTTTAACCAATAACGTAGTGTTTTTCACTATTCATCAAAAATTGAATGTTTTCAAAAAAATAACAAAAATTCACCCTAATATAATTTTGATATTCCAAATTCAAAAATGAAGTCTATTTTAACAAATTCAAACATAGAAATTTCATTTATTAATTTAAAATTAATTCCCGTTGTCAAAACCATAAAGAGTATTTTTAGAAATAATAACTACCAAAAGATTGACACTTGTTTATGTCTAATTTCAAAGTGAAATTACTTCTAATGAACAACAGTGGATTAAATGGTAAAAATATAATCTAATTATACTTCCAAACCATTCAAATTTATAGTTGAACACTATAAATTATTTTTATTAAAAAAGTTATTTTCAGTTAAAATTTAGTATTTTTCACTATTCACCCAAATATAAAAGTTATCAGAAAAACACCAGAAATTTATGAAAACTGAATTTTTATGGCTTGATTATAAAGAAAAAGTTTATTTTTGTCAAATTTAATATATAAAATTTTCAAATATTGGATTTAAAAAAGGGTTCTCCATTAAAAGGCGGTAAAATTTCATTTTTTAAATATACTTCTTTTAACTGAAGAAAATGAATTTGTTCTTAAATTATGTCTAAAAAACTCATAATACGGATTGTAAAATTATAAGGACCATATAAAGTTCAAAATTAAGATAATACTTCTCATAACTGCTTTTGAACGGCTAGTTTGGTAAGTCGTGGTGCGCTTGAACTCAGTGTTGTGTGTAGTGCATGTTATTGAATTACTTTGAAGAAATAATGTACTATGAAATCTTGGAATTTTACAACATGTGCGTAACTTTAATGTTATATTTATATATTATTTAACCAAATAATATTTAATATTATTTCTCACCTGACCCATAACTTGGTCTTCCAATCCTCCTCAATATTTACTGGGCCTTGAATGATGACTATTTATTTATTTGATAAATATAAATACATTATTCTCCAATAAATAAATATTTTGTCTGCAATATATTCTCTCGAATAACTAGAAATGAAATAAATGTGATTCAGAATACTTTAATAATTATTAATCCATAACTGGGAATAATATTAATTCAACTTGTTAAATAATATATTATTTAACTGACATACTATCTACACTTAGTGTGTGATCCTCTAGGCCTCTTTCTCTTTGTCATTAGGTGGGATTTCCTAAAGTTAATGATTAATTTCTAGAAAAGGGGAAAGGTACCCAAGAGAAAAAAGTTGATCTCACAATGAAATGCCATCTCATACGAACACTTACCATGTAATATAATCTCATTGTCCCGATATCTCTAATCAAATAGGATGCATGAAATTTCATCAACCCATGTGCTCGATTTCTCATTCTTTGACTTCTCAAAATTGAACTTTTTTAGAGAGCACCATGGAAATTTATTTAGTTAGGCTATATCATTTACATAAAAGGTACAAATATATCTACTTCCATAGAAGTGAAAAATCCTTTCTCACATTATTCATTAATGCAGTATTAATCATAATGCACCCAACGTATACTACCTCACCACAAATAAATGTTTCCATGATTTTAATTAATACATCTAAGTGAGTAATTCATAATACCCATTAATAATAATCTTAAAGTCTAAGGACCAATACACATGTCCTCAGATAAGAGCATCCAATGAAACTTTTGAATGTGGATTTCCTACTGGCGTGTCTTTTTCTCATAATATCCTCCTGGATATTACCAAGGGAGAACGCCATGAGAAGGTGCCTCAAAGTTTCATTAGTCCCCACCCCTGAAACCCTATATCATTTGTGCCCATTCAAATGATATCATTTGACCATATAACGTATATTCAAGAATAGTGTCATGGAACTTTTGGCCTCTCATCGATGTAGGGATCTTCTATGACCTTTAAGAGATACAGCTATTATTAGGGTATGATCACATGCTATGTCATGTAGAAGAAGAATCATGATGTGATAAGGAGTTCATTAATATTCCTCCCATGAATACAATTTTATCCTAAAGTAGAATTAAGTTGGTTTCTAGGGCACCAACATTAACAGACTCCCACATGCACTAGATCCTACTACTTAGAACCTTCAGTCTACTAGCTCTCACAAGGTATTTATGCTTCTGCTGAGATATTCTTTTAGTTAAGGGGTCCACAAATTTCTCTTTCTTGGACACTTTTTTCACTACAATTTCACCCATCTAATAGAAAGACCTCAACAGGTGATACATTAGGAGTATGTGCTTTGTCTGTTGATGTGTCCTTGGATCCTTTTCATTATCCACCACTATAGTATTATCACAATATAATCTAATGGGATCCTTAGTTCTAGGTAACACATAAATATCATTGAAAATGTTCTGAATTCATATGGGTTCCTTAGCTATATTATAAGTTGCTGTATATTCAGAATCCATCGTAGAATCAGCAAAAAATGGCTACTTTGAACTCTTCAAGATCACAACTCCTCTATTGATATAGAAAACTTATCTTGATTGTGACTTTAGATCATTCTGATCTGTCTAAAAACCAGCATCAGCATACCCTTTTATGACAATCTCCTCATCTCCTCTATACCCCAGGAACATATCCTTTCTTATTCTCAGATACTTAAGGATGGTCTTGACAGTAGTCCAATGTTGTTCTCCTAGATATTCTTGATATCTTCCTACCATGCTCAGTGCATATAAAACATCATGTATAGTACATAACATGACATACATGATAGATCCTATCACTGAATCATATGAAATATTACATATCCTATCCTTCTCATTTTTTCTCTAGGGACACATTTTCTTGGAAATATGTATACCATGTGGCACTAGAACCAATAACCTCTTGGATTTTCTAGACTAAATAACTTTAGTATCTGGTCAATTTATAAAATTTTACATAGTCCAAGAAACCTCTTGTATCTATCATGAATAAAATTGATCCCTAGAATGTAGGCTTCTTCTCTTAAGTTCTTCCTAGATAAGCACTTGTTTATCCAGTCCCTTACTGACTGCAATACTGATATACCATTTCCAATAAGTAGTATGTAATCAACACACACTACTAGGATAATGACCACATTACCATTAAACCGCTTGTAAACACAGGGTCACATTCATTCTTAATGAAACAAAATTCTCTTATGGCTTCATCAAATCGATGGCTCTATGAATTGGATGCTTTCTTTGTACTATAAATGGATCTTTGTAACTTACATACCCTTTCAGCATCACCTAGTGTCAAAAACCCATTTGGTTGTGTCATATAGAAATCTTTAAAAAGGTTCCCATTAGGGAATGAAATTTTGACATCCATCTTCCAAATCTCATAGTCATGGAAAGCTACTATGGAAAGTATGATTCTTATGGATTTAAACATGGAAACTGGAAAAAAAATTTCACTGTAGTCAATTCCATGATGCTTTTAAAGCCTTTATCCAATATCCTTTCATTATAGGTACTAACATTACCTTCCATGTCCTGTTTTTTCTTGAATACCCAAATACACACAATAGGAATGACATAAATTGGTGAATTGACCATAACCTAGACTTGGTTTTTGATACATGTAATCCATCTTAGAATTTGTTGCTTCTAGCCATCTTGTATCTTCTGAGCTCTCTACTGCTTCCTTATAGAAGACAGGTTCATCATTTTTCAATAATAGTGACTCACCATCCTCTATGACAAGGAAACCATATCTCTATGGTTGTCTTATGTCTCTTATAATCCTGCGTATTACTTGTATTTTAGGAACTACCTCTTCCACAGGGACCTATGCAACTTGTTCTTGTACCAACCCATGTGTATCTTGAGAATCAACTTCATCGAAGTCAATATTTGTCCCACTATCCTTTTTGAGGATGTGGTCCCTCTCAAGAAAAACTACCTATCTATAAAAATTTTCTTTCTTTTCTAAGAGGTTGTATTGGTAACATCACTTTGTTTCCTTAGGATGCCCTATAAAGATACACTTCTTGCCCCAGGGATCTTTTTCTCTTCTGAGGAAAGCCTTAACAAACACCTCACATCCCCATACACATGTATGTGATAAAGTGGGGTTTTTCCCACTATATAGCTTAAAGGGAATTCCATTTTTCACCTTATTTGGTACTTGGTTTAATGTGTATGTCGCGATTTGTAAAACATACCCCTAAAAGGATAATGGAAGATCTACAGGACATATCATCAACCTTACCATTCCCAACAAGGTACGGTTCCTCCTTTCACTAACACTATTCTGTTGTGGTGTATAAGGTGGAGTGAGTTGAGATAGAGTCCCAGACTCCTATAAAAGGTCAGTGAACTCTTGGTTAATATATTCTCCACTATGATCCAATCAAAGATTCTTTATCTTCTTACCAATGTGATTATATATTTCAATTTATAATTCCTTGAATTTCTCAAAGGACTCAGACTTATACATTATTAAGTATACATAGCCATATCTACTCATGTCATCAGTAAAAGTAATGAAGTAAGTATATCCACCACTAGCTTCTACTAGAAATGGTCCTTACACATCAATGTGTACCAATCCTAGAAGATATGTGGCCCCTTCACCATATCCAAAAAATTGTGGTTTGGACATTTTTCCTTGTAAAAAAGTGTGACATCTATCAAGTGGTTTTAGCTCGGAAGAGTCTAAATAACCATCTTTTTCATGACCTGTCCCTCGGGGCCCATGGCGTGACTACCCCAAGCCCGCATTCTATAGGCCAGGGGCTAGAGACTAGCACCAAAGACATAATTCCCTAAAACTGGGAAGGCATTGCCTTTATGACTTTTAAACACACACAATTAGATTCAAAACACTAGGTAAAAGTATAACAAAACAGTGCTGAAAAGTAAAGGGGTCGGAAATACAAGCCCAATTGTAAAGTACAAGGAACTGTAAGTACTAGTACAACTGAAGAAAGGAAAAATAGATGCTGGGTTGTCCACCAGAATTCCCACCTGAAGAGTATTTACAAATAGCCTCCTCAGCACTCCTCGTCCGTCAGTCTCCCCTATGTACCGACTCGTCGTAAGGTCCACCTCCGTGTACCATCCAGTCCTAATACTCTCATCCTCGATCAGTGATGTATGTCATCTGCATCCAACGCAACAAGGTACGGGAATAGCCTGTGCAGGGGTGAGTATAACGATACTCACTAGGGACCCCGAGAACCTCAAGGTCTCACAAAATCCAACAAAGATAAACCAAAAAGTATGAAATCAACAAGAAAACCCCACTTAGTTATATGCCCATACATATACCTTAGTTATCAAGTAATCTATCTCAATCATGAGTTAAACACAAAAGTTACTGACTCAGCTCACACAGGTATACAACTTATGTAGATAGATAGGGATGATTAGATGTAGCCACTGAATAATCTTCTGAATCGAACCCACGTAGGATCCTGGTACAGTAATCAGAGCAGTCGAACCCATGTAGGATCCTGGAATAGTAGTCTGAGCTGTCAAACCCATGTAGGATCCTGGAATATTAGTCAGAGCCATCGAACCCACGTAGGATCCTGGAACACTAGTCAGAGCTCTCGAACCCACGTAGGATCCTAGAACAGTATTTAGGATCCTGGAACAGTAGTCTGGGCTGTCAAAACCATGTAGGATCTTGGAACAGTACTCTGAGCTGTCAAACCCACGTAGGATCTTAGAACAGTAATTAAAAAGTAGCTAGCCACAGGGTCCCCACACAAAGAACGCTTGATTCTCGGAGGGTCCTCTCCTTAAGCCAAGTGTCGATACATCAAATGCCACGAAGTCCCACGAAGAAGTATCCCAAAGGTCCACCACATCAAAGGGGTCTCAATGCAACTGATGATGCATCAATTGGACATCCAATCTGTGAGTTATTAGCCTTTTAGTCCTAGGATCCCGGTTGGATTCATCCTCGATCCAACCTGACTGTATATCAACTATACCCAAAACTCTTGTGAGGTATACAAAAAGAGACTGTTGCGCTCCAAGAATACCAGAACTGCTGACAGTTTATCAAACGGACGTCAAGTTCCAATGATATGGCCAAATGAAAGTAAAGGGTAGGTAGTAGGCCTGGGTCTGGTTCGAGCCGGTCAGGCCGACCCGGTTTGGGTTTGGCCCGTCCTGACCTGTTGGGTTTGACCCGGCCCGCTGGGCCTGGCCCAGCCGGCCACAATGGCCGTCAGTAGCGTGAGGGCGCAGACCGGTCACGAGGGTGAGGACCAGTCGTGGGTCTGTGTATAGGCGGTTTAGCCTGGAGGCACCGCAAAGGGCACGTGAGGTCGTCTCAGCTAGGCGCACATGAGGGGCGGCTCGGCTGCTTGGCCCAGAAGGCTAGAACCGGTTCGGCCAGCGCTGCAAGGGGCGTGAATCGGATGGCCCAACATGGATGGCCAAGTCCAGTTCGGACAGCGGCGGCGCGGGGCGCATGGGACGCACAGAGCGCGCGGAGGCTAGAGGTTGGGGCAGCTTGGGCTAGTGGGGCCATCGCGGTGTGGTCGGGGTGCTGCGAGGGGGGCCGCAGGCTGGTGCGGTTCAGGCCAGTGGGACCGGCGTGGTTTGGTCATGGCGAGGCGGGCCGGTAGGGCTGGGAGGTGCTGGTGGCCGGGAGGTCCCCACGGTTCGGCCCGGGGTGGCGGAGCGGTTCATCCCGGGGTGGCGGAGCTGGTTTGGCCCGTGGACTAGGTGGATGGTGCGACCGGTGGGTGGCGCTGGTCGCAGAGGCCGCAGGTAGTGTGGTTGTTGCCTGCATCTCATTCATCATCTCATCGCCTCATCACCATGCCAAATAACATCACAAACAAGAATGGCAGAGAAGTCAGGCCATGTTGGTTTTTCCCTCACCCTCCATGTTTAGGGTGGTAGCAAGCTGACCATTTTTTTAATTATGATGAATTAAGAAGAAAAAAATATAGAAGAAGAAAAGTCTATCAACACCCTGCATCTTCCTGCAAAAACAATTCCCAACCCGAAAGGGAAATCATCAACAATAATTCTTTGTCTTAGAAAAAAATAATTAAAGGAATAATATCATATTCAAATAAAACCTCTACTTGTTCGTTGTTCTTTAACGGAGTTGCGGGGAAGAAGACGAAGTTGTCATCGTTCATCGCGTCTTCCACACTCTTCCAATTCTGAGCTCATAAGTCGGTTTGTTGACGACGATGAGGAGGGAAGGTCAATCATCAAAGATATCCCACATCGATAGGGGTCCGAGGATGAAGATCGAATGAGATCGTTCTTCGTAGTTGAGGCGTCCCTCTTCGGCATTCTTCGTCGGGAGCGTTCTTCGTGGGGAGCTTTCTCCCAAGCTCTCTCACTTCTCCCAAATTCCACCAAAATTAAAAGAGGTGCCAAAATAATAGATTAGGGCATCTATTATTTTGTTGGAGAGAATTTGAAAAGCCAAATTAATTATTGTGGGTGGCATAATTAATCAAGAGAAGGGTTGGCACATTTAATTGAGTAGAGGAGGTCCAGAGACTCCCCCTTATTTATGAGGGAGTTGAGTGGTTTCCCTCATTCAATTGGAGGGTTTTGTCTTGGGTGGTCCCCACGTCGTAACCTCTCTTGGGAGGTTATGTTGGGGTGGGCTCCACCGCTATAACCTCTTATGGGAGGTTAAGGTGTGGTGTTCACCACTTACAACTTCAACTTGGGTGGTTATAGTAAAATAAAACATGTGTCATTTTATTTTATAATTTCCACGAAAAACCAAAAAACTATCTTCCACCCTTGACCAATTGTTGTCGAGGTGAAAGTATTCTTAAACGAATATCAACACTGCGAGTTCAACGGTGCCCTCAGATTTCAATTCTGAGCACTGGTTCAAATGTTATAAAAACCCCACTCGTACGTTTACGGAACTTACTCGAACAACACTTCAGAAATTGATTCTGGGCACACCGGGCCTCAAAATCACGTGCCGTCAATTTTTACAGACTTGTAAAATTCCCATGTATTTAAGAAAAAAAATTCCACGAAAATTACCTGTCTTTACATTCTCCCCACCTCAAGGCTCTATGTCCTCATAAGCCACAACTCATAACTAAGGGAACAAGTGGGGGTACTAAGCACGCATCTGAGCCTCCCGCTTCCATGTGCTCTCCTGGAGGTTCCCGTGCTGCCAGCAAATACACACCAGAGGTATCGACCATCCACGTAGGACCTACTCTTGTCGATCCTCAAACTCCACTAGAACCTCCGTAAAAGTCTCCCCATCATCGACGTCCATATCTCCATGGTCGATGATGTGAGAAGGGCTATGCATGTATCTCCTCGGATGGGATACGTGGAAGATGTCATCAACCCGGTGCAACTGAGGTGGAAGTGTTAAGCAGTATGCCACCTCACCAACTCTGCTGATGACCTAAAATGGTCTGATGAAATGTGGAGATAACTTGACGCCTCGGCCAAATCTTCATAAACCTTGTTGAGTCGAGACTCGTAGAAAGACGTGGTCACCATCCTCAAACTCTAGAGTTCTCCTTATCCTGTCAGCATACGACTTCGGTCTACACTGTGTAGTCTTCATTCACTCCTAGATGATTTGTACCTTTTCTGTGGTAGCCCATACCATCTCTAGTCCCACTAGTGCTGACTCCCCAGGGTCAGTCCAACACAAAGGTGACCAGCAAGGTCACCCGTATAATGCCTCAAAAGGTGAAATCCCAATTGTGGAGTGATAGTTGTTGTTGTATGAAAACTCCACCAAAGGTAAGTGATCCTCCTAGTTGCGACTGAAGTCGAGGAAACATGCATGGAGCATGTCCTCGAGGTTCTAAATGGTCTGCTCAGTCTAACCATCCGTCTGAGGATGGAAGGCGATGCTCAAACGGAGATGCATCCCGAAATCTTCCTCCAACCCCTTCCATAGTCAGGAAGTAAAACATGTGTCACGATCAGAGACAATCGTTGAAGGTACTCCATGTATCCGCACAATCTCTGGCATGTAGTGGCATCCCAATCTCTCTACTGAACCCTTCTCTCTGATCGGTAGGATGTGGGCCGACATGGTGAGTCAGCCGATGATCACCCAAATCGAGTCATGACCCCAGGATGTACATGGATGTCCTGTCACGAAGTCCATGGATATTCTATCCCACTTCCACTCTGGGACCTCTAAAGGCTGAACCAAGCCTACTAGTACCTAATGCTCTACCTTCACCTGCTAACAAGTGAGGAAACATGAGACAAACTCTGCAACATCCTTCTTCATTCCCGGACACCAGTGTTGTCGTCGGAGATCCTGGTACATCTTCAGCACTTCTGGATGTACCGCTAGAGGGGATGTGTGTAACTCCCTCAACACTTCCTCCAGAAGTGACACTAGTACCATATTACATCCTCTAAAGAGGATGATGTGCTCCCCACCTTCAGAAAATCCATCAGGTGACTGCCCTATGGATATCTGAGCATGTCGTGTCTCTTAGTCAGCATCCCCATGTTGAGCCTCCCTGACTCACTAAAGGAGTGGGGGAGCGACCATAAGGGACTGTAGGAAAGCAGGTCCATCTCTATCCACAAAGAATATCTCTAAAGCAGCCAGCTGATCTGTCACCTCACCCAGCAGTTGTATACCAGACCTCCAACTGAGTGCATCTGCAACAACATTCCCCTTCCCAGGAGTATAGACTATGTCAAAGTCATAGTCTTGGAGGAACTCAAGCCAACATCGTTGTCTCAGGTTCATTTCCTTATGGGAGAAGATATATCTGAGACTCTTGTGATCAGAGTACACGGTAAAATGTTCACCCATCAGATAGTGCTGCCACATCTTCAAGGCGAAGGCCACTACTGCTAACTCTAGTTCATGGGTAGCATAGTTCTGCTCATGCTATTTCAGCTACCGAGAACCATGTGCGATCACTGATCGCTCTTGTATCAGGACACATCTGAGTCTGGTTCCTGATTCGTCTCAGTAGACTATTTACCTTATGCCCTCCCCTAGAAGCCTCAAGATGGGGGCACTAGTTAGCCTCTACCTCAGCTCCTGAAAGCTCTACTGGCATCTCTCTGACCACATGAAGGGTTTACCCTTCTTCGTTAAGGATGATAGTGGTTCTGCAACTCTAGAGAAGTCCGGTACGAACCTCTGGTAATAACCATCCAAACCCAGGAAACTATGTACTTCTGTCACACTACTCGGTGGCTCCCAAGCAAGTACCGCCTCAATCTTCACTGGATCTACTGAAACTCTAGCCTACGAGATGACATGTACCAGAAAGTGAACCTCTTGGATCCATAACTGTAACTTCAAGATCTTACTGTAAAGCTGGTTCTCTCGTAGTGTGTCCAGTAATACCCGAAAATGATAGGCATGCTCCTTCTCAATAGTCGAGTAGATCAGAATGTCTTCGATGAAGACTACGACAAAGCGATAGAGGTATGGCTGGAAAATTATATTCATGAGTCTCATGAACACTGATAGAGAGTTTGTTACACTGAAAGGCATAACCAAGAACTCGTAGTGGTCATACCGACATCTGAAATTTTCCATCTGTACATCCTCGTCTCGAACTTGGAGCTGGTGATAGCCTGATCTGAGGTCTATCTTTGAGAACCACCATTCTCCCTTCATCTGATCAAAGAGGTCATCAATCCTCGAGAGTGGGTACTTGTTCTTCACGGTCTCCTGGTTCAGGCAACGGTAGTCGACACAAAGCCTCAAGCTCCCATCCTCCTTCTTGGTGAACACAATCAGGGCTACCCAGGGAGAAACACTGGGCTGGATGAATCCCTTCCCCTGTAAATCCTCCTGTAGCACCCGCAACTCACAAAGCTCCGTAGGAGCCATCCGATACACTGGAGTAGATATCGGTGTCGTCCTGGGGTACAAGTCAACATAAAAGTCTACCTATCTATGAGGAGGTGGACCTGGGACATAATTAGGGAAAACATCCGCGTACTGGTCCACCACTAAAGGATAGCTCGGACTCTCCACATCTACTTCTCTGAGGGTAAGGCAATCCAACTGACGAGTGATAGGCTGCTCCCTCCTTCTGGTAAGTTTTTCCTGTGTTGCAAAGGCTCCCTTCTCGCCAATGAAGGTAAACCTGGTCCCATCTGTGCGGACACACCGCACTTTCTTCCTAATACAGTCAATCTGTGTATGGACTATAGATAACCAGTCCATACCCAAAATGACGTCGTAAGGCATCAACGCCGCTAATAGGAGATCCCAGCCGAAGCTCTCGCCTCCTAGAGTAATCTCACATTGCCAGCACAAGCATATAATCATCGAGTCTGCTCCCATAGGAGTCTCTAGCTGTAAAGATAGAGCCAATGGCTCCATCGGAATATTCGAGCTCTGAAGGAGGGCGGTGGCAATGAAAGAGTGACTGAAACCAATGTCTATATGAACTACAACTAAGGTGGTTTAGAAAAATATCATACCTCGAATCATATCTGGAGTTACATGATCATAAGCCTCAGCTGCGTAGAGTTAAGCTCTCGCCTGTCCACCTGCTCCCTGCGGTCGGGGTGGACCTCCTGGGGGTGGTGGTGGTAACACCTTGTAATGTCATCCACCACCAGCTGCACAACCATCTACTCTTCCATGTCTGCATGCGCCCTGCGGTTCTCCTCGATAAATCCTCTGCCTCTACTTGGGAGGTCCCTCAACTGTCTTCTGATCATATACATGGTAGGTCGGACAGTCTCGAGCCATGTGACCCTGCCCGTCACATGCGCAGCACTGCCTGTTCCTCGTATGACTGGATCTATCTCGTGTGCCTCGCACAACCGAACCCATGTCTTGAGGTCGTCCATTGGATGGTATAGACCGCTTGGATCTCTACGGAATCTATCTGCTACTAGTTTCATAAGACTCCTCTTTATGACGCCCGTTGGTGGGTCTCGCTGCTGGTGAATACTTAGCAAGGAAACTCTCCACTAAGAGGGCTCGCTCCAACACCTCTTCCACCGTCGGAATGCTGAGGGAGATCATCGAAGCCCTGATTTCTCACCTGAGCCCCTACTCAAAGGTCTAGGCCCTGAAGAATGGGTCATGCACCATATCTGTGGAGTACCGCGAGAGGTCAGTGAAAATCACGGAGTACTATTCCACCGTTATGCTGCCCTGCTGCAGATGAAGTAACTCCTATATCCGCACTGCACGTAGGGTGGCTAGGACAAACTCCACTTGAAACAGGCTCTCGAAGTCTTCCCATAGAAGTGTCGCCTCTCCATGCACCTGGAGCGTCAAGCTCCACCATCTTCCTGCTGCTGCCTGGGGAGACTCGCGGCAAGGATCACCATAAGGTCGGCTGGTGTCCCTACCAGTCTGAAGACTCTCACTATAGCCTCCAGCCAATCCTCAACACCCCGCGAGTTCGTCTCACCCCTGAACTTGGGCGTCCTATGGAGCTGGAAATCATGCAACGTGCTCAGGTGGAATGCACTCTCTACTATTGGTTCTGGTGGAATTATTGGCCCAACTGGTAGTGGTACCGCTGGTACCGCCGCTGTGATAGGGCCCTGCACCGAGGCATCGTCGCTCGGTGGGCTGCCATCTCGTACAAAGCCTGGAACCCCAGATGGCTGTCTGCATGGGTCCATCCTAAAAAGAAACAGGTGTGCCATGGTTAATAATTTATACCTGTTGAGATGATTAAAAGAAAATTTTGAAAACACACACGCAATCCGTGTTTTCATGCACTGAGTCATAAATCCAAAAGTTATGGTCCTGGTGTATAAATACGTCAGCCGCCGCACCAATGCTGGACTCCCTGAACTGAAAACTTTACTCAGTACCCTTAACACTATTTCTTCACAGAAAATATCATAGTCTTAAGTTTTAAAGTAGAACCGACTCCTTTGAAACCAATTTGTCACATCTCATCCCCCGGGGCCCATGCCGTGACTACCCCAAACCCACCTTTCATAGGCCAGGGCCTAGCGACTAGCATTAAAGGCGTAATTCCCTAAAACTATGAATTCATTGCCTTTATGACCTGTAAACGCACACAGCTAGATACAAAACACTAGGTAAACTGTATAACAAAAGAGTGCTGAAAAGTAAAGGGGACAGAACTACAAGCCCAACTGTAAAGTACAAGGAACTGGTAGTACAAGTACAACAGAAGAAAGGAAAAGCAACTATTAGGTAATCCTCCAGAATTCTCACCTGAAGAGTAGGTATAGATATCCTCCTCAGCACTCCACGTCCGTTAGTCTCCTCTGTGTACCAACTCGTCGAACGATACACCTCCGGGTACCGTTTAGTCCCGATACTCTCAGCCTCAATCGGCGCTGTCTGTCATCTGCATCCAACACAACAAGGTGCAGGCATAGCCCGCCCAAGGGTGAGTATAACGATACTATTTAGGGACCCCGAGACCCTTAAGGTCTCACAAAATCCATCAAGGATAAACCACAAAGTATGAAATCAATAGATTACCCCACTTAGGTATATGCTTAAACATATACCTAAGTTATCAAGTAATCCATCTCAATCATAAGGTAAACACAAAAGATACTGACTCAACTCACACAGGTATAAAACTTATGTAGAGAGATATAGATGATTAGATGTATCCACTAAATCATATTCTCTGTCAAAACCACATAGGATCCTGGTATAGTAATTAGAGCTGTCTAATCCACGTAGGATCCTGGAATAGTAGTTAGGGCTATCGAACACACGTAGGATCCTGGAATATTAGTTAGAGCTGTCGAACTCACATAGGATCATGGAACAGTATTAAAAGATATAGAATCCATGTAGGATCCTGGAAGAGTAGTCAGAGCTGTCTAACCCATGTAGGATCCTGGAACAGTAGTCAGAGCTGTCAAACCCACGTAGGATCCTGGAACAATAATCAGAAAGCATCCAGCCACAGGGTTCCCGCACAAAGCATGCTTGATTCCGGGAGGTTCTGCTCCTCAATCCAAGATTCGATACATAAATTTCCTTGAAGTAACATGAAGAAGTATCCCAAAGGTCTTCCACGTCATAGGGGCCTCAACGCAACAGACAATGCGTCAATCGGACGCCCGGTCTGTGAGTTATTAGCCTTTTAGTCCCAGGGGCCTGGTTGGATTCGTGCTCGATCCAACCTGATCTTATCTCAACTATATCCAAAACTTCAGTGGGGTATACAAAAAGGGACCATTGTGCTCCAAGAATATGAGCACTATGGTCAGACCGACCTGACCCGACTTATTCTGGGCCAAACCAGTTTGGGTTCGGCCTGGCCCACTGGGCCCAGCCCAGAAAGCCGCGAGGGCCGCGAGCAGTGTAAGGGCATGGACCAGTTGTGAGGGCGTAGACTGGTCAAAATGCGTTGTAAAGGCGGTTCAGCTTGGAGGTTCCACGAGGGGCTCGGGAGGCCGGCTCATCTAGGGGCTCTTGAGGCGTGGCTCGGCGGCTCGGCCCGGGAGGCCGAAACCAGTTCGGCCAGCACCACAAGGGGCGCAACTTGGATGGATCGGCCCAGATGGCTAAGGCCATTTCGTCCAGCGTCGGCGTGGGGCATGTGGAGTGTGAAAAGGCTGGAGGCCGGTGCATCTCGGGCTGGTGTGGTCGGCACGGTTCGGCCGGGGCGCCGTGAGGGGGGTCGCAGGCCGACACAGTTTAGGCCGGCGTGACCGGCACGGTTCAGCCATGGTGTGGATGGCCAGTGGGGTCGGGAGGCACGGGTGACCAGGAGGGCGCCGTGGTTCAGCACAGGGTGGCGGAGCCAGTTCGGCCAGTGGACGGGGTGGTTGGGACTGGTTCGGCTAGTGGATGGCACGGCCGGTGGGCGGTGCATGTCGCAGAGGTCACGTGTAGTGTGGCCATTGTATGCGTCGCATTCGTCATCTCATAACCTCATCACCATGCCTAAGAACATCACAAACAAGAACGGTGGTGGATTCGGGCCATGTTGGTTTGGCCCACACCGTTCGATTTAAGGGTGGTAGCAAGAAGACCAATTCTTTCTTGAATTATTAAGAATTAACAAGAAAATAAGATAGAAGAAGAAAAGTATATCAACACCCCGCATCTTCCCACAAAAAAATTCCCAATCCACAAGGGAAATCATCCACAATAATTCCTTGTCTTAGAAGGGCATAATTAAAGGAATAATATCATATTCAAATAAAACCCCTACTTATTCGTTGTTCGTTGATGGAGTTGCGGGAAAGAAGATGGAGTTGTCACTGTTCGTCACGTCTGCCGCACTCTTCCAATACCGAGCTTGTGCGTCGGTTCGTTGATGAAGATGAGGAGGAAAGGTCAGTCATCAAATACTTCCCATGTCGGTAGGGGTCCAAGAATGAAGGTCAAAGGAGATCATTCTTCGTAGTCAAGGCATCCCTCGTTGGCGTTCTTCGTCAGGAGCGTTCTTCGTTGGGACCTTTCTCCCGAGCTCTCTCTCTTCTCCCAAATTCCACCAAAATGCAAAGAGGTTCCAAAATAATATATTAGGCCATCTATTATTTTTTTGTCGAGAATTTGAAAAGATAAATTAATTTTGGTGGGTGGCATTATTAATAAAGAGAACGGATGGTACATTTAATTAAGTAGAGGAGGTCAAGAGACTCTCCCTCATTAATGAGGGAGTTGAGTGGTTTCCCTCATTAAATTGGGTGGTTTAGTCCTGGGTGGTCCTCACACTATAACCTCTCATGGGAGGTTAGGTTAGGGTGGGCCCCACCACCATAACCTCTCATGGGAGGTTAATGTGTGGTGGTCCCCACATCCATCTTCCACTTGGGTGGTTATAATAAAATAAAACATGTGTCATTTTATTTTATTATTTCCACGAAAAACCCAAAAACTATTTTCCACCCTCGACTAACTGTAGTCGAGGTGAAAGTTTTCTTAAGAAAATATCAGCGTTGTGAGTTCAATGGTGCCCTCAGATTTTAATTTTGAGCACCAGTTCAAAAGTTATAAAAACTCACTCGTACATTTACTGAACGTACCTGAATATTACTTCAAAAATTGATTCCTGGCACACTGGGCCTTGGAATCATGCGCCATCAATTTTTGCAGACATGTAAAATTCCCATGTATTTAAGCAAAAAAATTCCGCAGAAATTCAGGGTCTTTACAATCTTGATATAGCTTTGTTAGGCGCTTCTTATTTACATGACCGAGGTGGTGATGCCACAAATCGGTGTTACATGAGTCATGTGAACCTGGTTCGTTATAAATTTCCAACACTGGTTTCTCATAATTAAATACATACAAACCATTATTTAAATATTTTATGCCATAACATATGTTTTTTTATAAAAGTCACAACATCTATTTTTGAACATTAAAATAAATCCATATGTATCCAAACTCAATACATTAATTATGTTCTTAGTAACACTAGGTACATAATAAATGCCATACAAAACCAAACTCATTCCCATCGCTAATGTGATGTGGTAGTCACCAATAGAAAAAGCAGCCAGCCTTGCACCATTGGCAGCTCGCTGATCTACCTCTCCTCTGTATGTTTTCTGGAATCTACTTAGTTTCTTCATTTGAATACATACGTGATCCCTACAAGCTCTATATAATACGCAATGTGTAGAAATGGAAACATTGCACTCAATAACAAATGTACCTTTGGCTTCACCTTACCTCTACGTTCAGTTCCTCTTCCAATTGCCTAAATTTCCACATGAAAAGTGAACTTCCTACATTCCCTTTCCCTGCCTATGGATCTTCATTTTCTTGGTCATACGGTGCTCAAAGTCTTTATATTGTTTTTAAATCTTATTCCCCTTTGACTTGTCCTTCCTCTTCCAATTCACTATAAAGACTGTAGTTTTTTCATGCCGGATGTTTTTATCCACTTGGAGAATTAGGTTAAGAAGCTTTGATAGATTCTTCTCATTATTACTCATATTATACATCACAATAAAACTAGAGAAAGTATTGGTTAGTGATTATAGTATGAGATATGTACATAACTCATCTGGGAATTTAATCTCTAAGATATACAGATGCCCAATTTAGCCAATAATATTGACTACATGTGGTCTATATATCATAGACTCTCCATGTTTAGTAGTGAATATAGTATTGTAGATCTCATACCTCTCATGTCTCGCCTTGTCTTGATATAGATCTTGAAGGTGAGACATCATGCTATAAACTTCCATTTTATCATGTTTATTCAAGATATTTTTGTTCATGGATGATATCATGAGGCACTGAACATCTGTAGTGTCATTAAAATGTTTCTCATACACAAAGAGTTCATCATCACACCACTCATCTCCAAGCACAACTGGTAAAGGATCTTCAAGCATATAAAGCTTTCTCTCACTGTGAAGGATAATATGAATGAACCTTTACCACCCCTGGAAATTAGTGTCGGTGAGAAGGTTTTCATTCTCAGGTATGGATCAAAATGATATGTTGGAGAAAATTGTTGACGTTGTTTCTAAAAATAAGATGAATAGAGTTTTAGTAATTTATCTTGATAAATATAGAAAAATAAATAAATTAATTTCCCTTAGTCTCCCATTATTTTGTTGAAACCCAACACCCCACACTATTGGCTTCAGAATATACTATTTCTTGGAAATTATAGCGGCAAGGATCCATATTTCCCTTCGCATTACCTCAACTAGGGTTGGTAAAGAAACTTTAAAGGTTTTAGGTATGCATTCCAAATGAAAACATCATTAACTCACAGCTCCTTGATCTATTGAGTGGACTCCCAAATCCTGAAATCCTTAATTTTGGATTTTCTCAACCTTTGCCACTTAATTTCACCAAGTCCTACTAGGGCAGTCAACCCTTGATGTAAAATAAGTTAATTCAACCCTAAAACTCAAAATAGAATTCCCCGATAATTGAAATCACCCTAACTAGGGTTTTTTCAATCACTTTGAACTATGGTAATATTCTAACTGAAGTAATGGAAGGCAATACCAATTTAATATTTAATAGTGATATTTTATTCTTTATGCGTAAATTACCACTTATTACCTTTTCACGTGCTTGTTAATATAAAGTGGGATATAATTAAGTGATTAACCATGTATAGATAATATTTATGCATAATCCATTTTATTTATAGTTCCATCTTGTATGATTGTTAGTTCATTAATTATGTAATCGCATCAAAAATTCATAATGAATAACCATACAACTAATAAAAATAAATAGAGCGTATGATCATGAGATTGACTATTGGTTAGTTTATCTAGTAGTTGATAAACTAACCCTAACCTAGGGGAGAAACACATTGAACTGTTTAAGGTTCATGTTTACAACTTTCCATCTTTTAACCTTTGTATCTACTTGGATTTGTTTCGTTGAAGCTCCTAACTTGAACCGCCTCCACTAGCATGGGAGCTCCATCCATTTCATATTCTTTTAACTTGCTTGAAGGTTATTGGTAAAAGGGGGTTTACATAAAAGATACCATAGTAAACCATTCCCTACATTTTAATAAGGAGAAGACATGAAGGCCAACAAATTTAATTTAATAAATAATTTAAAAGGGAACTAACCACATACAAAGGTCTGGTTTGTCTCATGACCATCCACAAACATGCAATGAATTACACATTTAATAAAACTAACATTAAATTATTTAATCATTATTATTATGATAAATTCTACTCGAATTGATTAATCATTATCTTTAATTAACCAATCCTTTTTATCTTAATCTTATTCTAAATTTCATTGAGTTTTTCATCCAGAACCTTGTACATAACATGCACCTTGGAGGAAACCCAGTGAATTCCCATGAAAAACTACCCAGAATATATTTATACTTGTATACACTTTATTCTTTATGATATGTATCATGCACACAAAATTATAATTATAATATAACTCATACATGATGTGTAGATATTTGAACACTATGCAACTGTTAATTAAACATATATATATATATATATATATATATATATATATATATATCAAACACCTATCGCATGTTGTTTCCAAATTTTAATCCCACACGAATGTACATGTCTTAAGGGTTAGATAATATTATAATAAACCATTAAATCTGCATAATCAGGAAATAGTACATGGCATGTAGTTCTGACCACATGGTGTGTAGCCTCCTCACCATACATTTGAAGAAAATGCCTAGGGAAAAGGCATGTGATGTGTACTTTGGAAGTCATCGGAGTAAACGATGTGTCTAGTGGTCCACATGTCGTGTCAGCTCAGCATTACACGGTCATCAGCTGGGAAAGCCGTGTATGGGATACACGACTAGACCCTAACCCGAAGGGACTACACGTCATGTACAGTGGGCCATACGGCATGTAGTCTGGTTGGTCATGTGATAATATGTCCTGGCCAATACATTTTGTAATATTTAACTACACCACATGTTATTAATGCACACGGCTTGAGTAATTTCCAAATTACTCCTGATGTGCTGAACAAACCTACACTGTGTGTGATCTGGATTACACAACGTGTATACAAGATGACACAGTGTGTAATGTTGAATACACAATATGTACTGTCATGTTACCTAGATAGAATCATCAGTTCCTCCCAATGAGAACCTCGATTTAATTTTAATCATAAATTATTCATTTCTGTTAGATATGCGAGAAATGAAAGAGGAAGAACAGATCTTGAAATTCAAATTACAAGAATGATTAAACATGAATTGAAATACTGAATTATTAAATAATAAATCATCAAAAACATATTTAAATAATTATAAATTAAAATATTAATGCTCTGATACAACTTTTAGGTTATGGGTGCAGTAGAAGAGTCGGATGGGCATATAACAAAAATTGAAAATTTCCATGATTGATGATTAATCTGGGATCAATACGATGATAAATAACCATATACACATAATTTAATCAAATATAAAAACCAGAGGAAAGATCCTAGAACCGAGAAGAGAGGATCAACATATTTTGTTTATAATTAATTTAATTAAATTAAAGAATTACCACCAAGGTGATTCATTCTTTGTTGATACATTCGACCACAGGTCTGAGGTGTGGCTTTGTTTTGATGTAGAATCCTAGGATAGTATTCCTCCAGTAGTGATCCACACATGCTCCATGTATATCTGGATGTCGGTGAAAGTGTCTCCTAGTTCTAGCATGGAAGATCCTTTCACTTGAAATGTCAGCCTTTGATCTCCTTGACAATCTCTTCTAAGGTGTTCTCCTGGATCCGGAGGAGGAGGATATCTCTCATTCTTGGCAGTGCTCTAGGAGAGGGAAGAGTTCTATAGGCTCAAGAGATTTTCTTCAAGGATGTTGTGCAGAAAACCATTGGTTCAGCGGTTAGATGACCCCTTGGCTAATTATATAATAATAACATACCATGGAATTTAATTAACCAGGTAATAATAAATAATTATCACAAGTGTTGTTACTTATTTTATTATTCCATATGAAACACCATGTCAAATAATAATAGTAATGCTATTATTTCCATAACATTGTACTTAACTTGCATGTTATATTTAAATTTTATATAACCAAATAATATTTAATATTATCTCTCACTGAACCCATAACTTGGTCCGCCAATCCTCTTCAATATTTATCGATCCTTGAATAATGACTATTTATTTATTAAAAAAATATATAAAATTATTTTCTGATAAATAAATATTTTGTCCATAATATATTCTCTCGAATAACTAGTGATGAAATAAATATGATCAGATATACTTGAATAATTATTCAACCCCAACCGGGAATAATAGTTATTCAAATTGTTAAATAAACAATTATTTAACTAAGATACTGGATACAATTGGTTTGTTCCCCTCTAGGCCCTTTTCTTGTTGGCATTAGGTGGGATTGCCTAAATTCCATGATTACCATCTATAAACAGTTCAAGGTACCCAAGAGAAATAATTTGATGTCACAAAGACATGTCACCACAAACGAACACTTACCATGCAATATAATCCCTTTGTCCTAATATGTCCAATTAAGCAGGTCCCATGCAAGTTTCATCAACCCATGTGGTCGATTTCTCATTCCTTGACTAATAAAAATCGAACTTTCCTAGAGAACACCATTTCTAGGCATTTAGTCAGGATATATCATTTCCATCAAAGGACATGTCATATCTACTTTCATAGAAGTGACAAGTCCTTTATCACATTATTCATTAATGCAGTATTACTTATGACACACCCAAAATATCCTACCTTTCATCAAATATCTACCATCATGATTTTCATCAATAAATCTAAGTTTATGAGTCATAATACCCAATAATAATAATATTAAAGTCTAAATACCAATACAAATGCATGCATATAAGAACATGAAATGACACTTATGAATGTGGATTTCCTATAGGAAGGTCTTGTTCTCATAATATCCTCCTGGATATTACCAATGGCACACACCAAGAGAAGGTACCTAAAATTTTCATGAGTCCCTCACACATAATATCCTTTATCATTTGTGTCCCTTTAAATGATATCATCCAGCCATAGAAATTATATTCAAGAATAGTGTAATAGCACTTCCAGGATCTCATCATAGTTGGGATCCTCTATGAACATTTAGTGAAACAACTATTCTTAAGACATTATCATATACTATGTCACATATAAGAAAAATCATGATGTGATAAAGAGTTTATTAATATTAATCTAATGATTAAAGGTTTATCATAAAGTACAAAGAAGTTGTTTTCTAGGGAACCAAGTCCAACATCAAGTTCCTTCACGATATCAAAATTATAGAAAAGTATTTGGATACATTATAAAGTTTTTTTCCAGTATGTTTAATAATAGACAAGGTTTTTAAATTTCATGAGAAATATTTTATAATTATTATTTCAAGTGAATTCTCTATAAGAAAAAGGAAGTTTGTGTCTCGTTTATACCTGTCCAACTTGAAGAAGAACATTTACCCGGATGAATTAACTTTTTATCCTAAAAAATAATAATTTCTTTTAATGTAATTAAAGTGAAAAACAAAATAAATTTTATTAGTCTACCATTTTAATGTATTACTTGTAGATTCCCTTCCTTAGTTTATAATAATTTTTATTCATAGTAGTTTCAACCTAGGTTACCATAAGTTTAGTTCTATTATAATTCTTAGCATATTAGAAAAATAAATATAATTATCCTTATCATATTATCCTATATGTTTAAAAAATACTAACATCCTAACCTAAAAAGTTATCTAAGCCCTTCCTCTAATACCAAATATAATTCCAATTAACTTAAACAACCCATAATTAAATGATTTATAATGAGGGTTCCACATTATTACATTTTTATGAAAATATCATATTTTTTATATAGATAATTAGGTAGTACATGACATAATAAAGTGGAAATTTACATAGAGTATATATTTTTTTCACATAAAAAGGATATTTATAATGACACACTTACTTCATTCAATATAACTCAAATAACTAGAATAATGAATTTATTAACATTTCTACTCATCCTTAATCCCTGATAAAAAATAATTTAATAATATCTAATGATTAAAAAAATCTATTTAAGGTATATAAAAAGATATTAAACCCTTTTATCCATTTGAAATTCATTAAAACCCATATGGACATTTTCCTTTTTATATTATCAACTTTTGAGCTTAAAATAATAATTTGATTAATCATGAAATCAACTTCAAATCCTATAGTTTTCTTAAAACATTTTCAATCAATCCTAAAAGAAAAAATCATAGTCATCAAATTTAATTACTAAAATAGGGGAAATCATGAAAATAATCCTTTCACCGTTAGAAGATCATAAACATTTTTTTAAATCATGAGTTTATTGTCCTACCTTATGGAATAAAAATATTTTCTTTATCACCCATAGAATGTATTAAAAAACCATGCAGGTAACTTGAAACATTAATACTATAATCTCTCTAATAACTGAATCAATTATCTAGATAATTCACATATCTCTTAGGAGTAACCTATCATCAGTAAACTCTATCACTTTACCCAATGAATTGGAGAGCTATATTGGACTCACCCATCATCAAATCTATTTCATTATCACAAATAATTAATATAAAATTTACAAGAACTATAGAATTAATAAAACACAAATATCTTTCACTTTAACTATAAAACTCATTTTAATTAGCATTGAAGCCCAAAATTAGAAAAACATTAAGTTATCTTATAAAAATTCAAAGAAATTTCTATTTCCATAGAAAAACTTATTAAAACTAAAAATATAAAAAATATTCAGAAATATATTTTCATTGAAAATATAAATGTAACAATATAAAGTAAGATTCAAAGAAATTTACATTCATTATGGTGGTAAAATTAATACATTCAATAATCATTGAAATTATTATTCTTTTCACACATTGGTAAAGAAATTAAAAAATTAATCATACGTAAAATTTAGAAAACATTCATTGTTACTCAATTGTAAAGAAAGTAAATATAGTTGACAATAACCTTTTTAAAACATTAAATTATAAGTAATAGTATTCTTTAAATCATTTAGATGAACCTTGACAAGGAAGAAAATAATTTGTAAGGAAAACATTAAAATAATATTTTTAAAGGAAAGCCCATTGCCTTAAGTGACACCTAGATTAATACATTATCTAACTCATAAATAATGAAATTATATCATATTTATACTTAATTAATAATAATTTTTATTTTTATTTCATTTTTATTATTATTTTATTTTATTTATTACAATAACTTATTTAGATACAAAAATGGTCATGTTTACATTAGATGTTTTGGGGTAGTTTAGTTTATAACCTCAAAATAACATTGGTGTGTTATCCGTGGTCAAATGGGTAATGGTTACATAAATTAAAAAATTTGAAACATATTATAATTATAATATTTATACATTAAATACACTTTTAAAACGAACCATGTATGGTGTTCACGAAAAATGAATCACATCGCTTGTTAGAGGTGGTATTACACACATACTCATTAGTGATGTTATCAATTTCCAATGAATAGAAAGGGTAAGAATTTAAGTAATTTAAAACTTTTAAATAATAATAATAAATTTATAAACATCCTATATTTTAGATAATTATTTCATTATAAATAGTTGTATGAGGCGGTGATCGAAAATGAAACACATCACTTCGTGGAGGTGGTAGTCCACACATGCGCACGAGCGATGTTATGATTTTATATAGGATGGAAAATAGAAAGAAAATATTTTTCAATTAAACATAATAAAATATATGTATAAATATGATACTAATTTAATTATTTAATAATTTTCATAATATATTTGGATGATGTAGAATAATAAATAAATTTGAAATATGTTGGTTATGACTTATACATTCTCCTCAGATGTCTCCCTTTTATTTACACCCTAATCCTCATAGGATTAGACTTTTAAGAAGAAAAGACCATTATTATATGGGGAAGGAGGTTTTAGAAAAAATTTGGTAGGTTGTGGCCAAACTAGAGTGCTCAAATGGTTTGATTAAAGGAGGAGAGGAAGTACCCTTTTATTAGTGAGGGGAGTGGCACACATAAAAGTTTTCTAAAATTCTGAATATTATTAAGTATTAATCATGTGAAGTTCACTACAAGAGTATCTAATTTAAAGGATTAAGTTATAAGAGTAAAAATATAATCAAAAAAAATAATTATCATAATATTTTGTAGTTGTACCCCTTAGTTTTTTCCTTAATTAACCTGGTTTACCCTTTACTGTGATGACACATTTTTTAGCATGGTTACCATTTATAATGACCAAAAATGAAATTGAACTCATCACTAAATTTGAACCTGATGATTAATTATATATAAATATTTTTTTTAAAATTTAATTTTTATAAGTTTTAGAAATTATTTTTAATATTTGTGAGCAAAATGCAATGAAAAAAAATTAGAAAACATTGTTTTTTAGGAATAAAAAATGAACTAATACCAAAATAAAAAAAATAATGTTGTATCTTATGGAATTATTTATATTATGTTTAATCAAATGGATATTATGTTACTTTAAACCCATATTCTACAAATAATGGTTCATGTAAATTACTTTATTTAATGAAAATAAATGACGGTATTGTAAAAATCAGCAATATTCATTATTCACTCAAAATCAATGTTTTCAAAAAAAAATCCCAATAATCCATCCCAATCCTTATATGAAATTATGATTTCAAAAATGATTCCATTTTTTCAAATACAATTTATAAAATTTGAAGAAATTAATTTGTGGATAAAATGTATTAAAACATTTTTGAATAAAATTTATATTCAAAGCATAAAATGGAATTATTCACATTCGTTTCCTAATAACCATAATTAAATAAAAGTTAATTCATTAAATCAAATATATTATATAATTATCTCATTAGAATAATTTATCGATTGTGAACAATTTAATCTATTAGGATAAAAAAGTATTCCATATAAAAATATAGTTTTAAGAAAAATATTTCTTTTAACTTTATAAGATTTTATCTTCATTTCCAACCAGTTGATAATCAATATAAGGTTGATGCTTAATTTTATTAAGGAATGTGTTTATAAATATGTTTCATAATATGGTTATTCTAATTCATTCCTATTGAACCAACAACTAGGTAATAATTTTCATCTTTAAATAATAATATTTTTGTAGTATACAGTGGTTTGTTAAAGCCTATTATTCTATTTAGCGCATCCAATTAAATATATTTTTAAAAAAATATAATAAATTTTAAATTATTGGGGTTCTATAATGATCTCCATGATCTGGTCACATGATTATTCCATCTTCAACCCTTTAAACTTTCCAATAGGAGGTCATGGATGATGACTAGGGTAGTTTTGAAGAAAGGTAATACATGATGGCCTTTATAGGTGGGGTGTTAATTGCATACATCAACGGAATTAGAAACTTCAAACCGTACAAACCATTTTAGTTTCCTCTCTAGTTCTTCTATCTTTAATGGATCATGTGGTGAGTGTATACTATATTCCATTATAAATATCATCCCATCGTCATTTGATAGCTCTGAGGTATACTCACCCGCGAAGGTAGTGATGAGAGGATCATGCTACCAGCAGTCGGAACTTCAATCAAGATGATCCAAGAATAAGATCAAAGATAAATGATGGAATATTTGGGGGTAGTGAAAAGTTACACTACTGTAAAACAGACCTTTAACATCATTGTCCTTTATCAACATTGGAAAAATGAGCTAATAAAGGAAGCATTTATCAGCGCTAAAAAAATTGATGATAAATGGTACCTTTTATCACCACTAAAAGAAGCACTGATAAAATGCACCCTTTATAAATGCATTTTTTATCACTGATAAAAGGTAACCTCTATCAGTGTTTTATTTTTAGTGGTGATAAAGTTCCCAAATAAAATGAAATAATTAAACAAATAAAAATTAAAAATGGGTATGTTAAAAATATATTAAAATTTATATTATTCATAAAAATGAATAAATTTAATAAAAATATATATAAATTAAAAATATTAATAAATAGTATATATTAAATATTTAGATATTTAAATTGAATAAAATGATATAATTTAAAAAAAAATATAAATGAGTAAAATAAGAAAAATATTAAACATTTTATTAATAAATTAATTATTGAAAAAATTGAAAATTTTTAATATAGATATATATAGATTATAAATATAGATATATAAAATGAATAAATTGTAATAATTAAATAAAAATAAAAAATTAATTTATTGTAATAATTTAACAAACAAATTAAAAATGAATAAATTAAAAAAATATTAAAAAATTTATTAATGAAGCAATTATAAATAAAAAAACATAATATATATAATAATTATAAATTGTTAAAAATAATATCTATTAAATATAAATATGGAAAATGAATAAAATGTAATAATTAACAAAAATAATGTCGTATTCATTTTTGATGGTTTTCATACATAATTATTCAATAATACCTTTAATATATAAATATATTCATATATATTTCTATATATATATATATATCAATGTGTATAATATTTCCTAAAATGTCATTTATATAATGAAAAAAATATACTTACATTATATGAGTCATATTTTTAGTGAAGAATGATTTATAATTTAAAATTAATATTAATTAAAAATATGGACTAGTTGCATCGAGTAATGGACATAATTGAATATCGTTTGACCTTTCAATTTAACATACATAAAACATGTGTTATATTGATTTCTCAAATACATATCGGTAATTAATGCATTTTTATATACAATGCACACACACAAATATTTACATAATTAGTGAAATCTTATATTGACACACATACACCTAATATTTATGTAATTAATTCATGTTTTATTGTTCATTTTAGAATTTCATTATAACATGATACTTTTAATATATTATGTTTTTAATTGGTAAATATTATTTATTCATTTTTAGTCTTTTGTTTTTTTATTTTTTAGTTTTTATTTTTTATTTTTTTGGAATTTATTCATTTTCTAATATTTATTTATATATATTTATATATTATGTTTTAAAATTTCAATATGTGAGATCTTTATTTTAATAACTTTCCAAATTTTTTTAATAATTTATTTTTAATTAATAAAACTAATAATTTTTTAGTATTTTTAAAGTGTACTCATTTTTAATTATTCAATTTCAATCATTTTTAACACTCATGAATTTAAGATTATATATTAATTAATAATGTGAAAAATATATTTGTAGATAAATATTTATAAATAAATATATTTATAAATGTATACTTACTATATTTATTATTTTATATATTTATAATTATAAATAACTAAATTTTATTTTTAAAAACGTATTTATAAAATTATAAAGAAATAATTAAGTATATTTAAATAATTATAAATTTATAATAAATTTATTTAAATAATGAATTTATTTACTATATTTATATTTATGTTTATTTTTATGTTTATATTTATATTTATTAAATATTTATATATATATATAATGATATAAATATATAAATATTTTTTAAAGAAAGTACTTATAAAATTATAAATAAATTATTATATATTTAAATAATTAAATAATTATAATAAATATCTTTAATTAATGAATATATTTACTAAATTTATATTTCTATTTATATATATGTTTTGAATATATACAAATAATTATACAAAAATATATTTAGGTGTTATGGGGTAAAATTACGTCAAACACACACACTCACCCACATGCTAAGGTCAAACCTAGTCCATATCCCCCCCAAAGATAGGCCAAACAATACCTTGGACTTATATATATATATATATATATCAGTGACAGCAAGGAACCCTCCATGCGGTAGTGCAAGAAAGTCATCTCGCTGATGCCAGATTGATGTCGGCCACCATGATCGGCAGTAGAGGACCATCAAAGCTACCAAAGGCAGCCCCCCCACACCCCCACCATCAGGTGGGGGATCCTCAAATGTTGCCATTTCCAACCGTTTGTTCACAAATCCTGCCCAACATCACTATTGTTCGCCAGCCATCCCATGACCTCGCCTCACAATTCTCCCAACAGCGCCATCATCCGCCCACTCTCGCCCACGGTCTTCCCTTCCCCACCTTTTCATCAGTTGATCAACATCCTTGGAGGAATTTAGTGTGTCGTGATACCATGTGTTTGCATCATGATGACCCCATCCTTACCTATACACTAGTACGTGGGAAATAGAAATACCACCTAAAATTAATGGTCCACAGTGAGCAATAGTAGGGAATCGAACCCCTGTCATATAGATGCACATTGAGAGCCCTGACTAACCAGGTTAAGGATCATGTGAATTTTATAAAAATATATTGATATAAATATATTTATAATTATAAAATTTTAATAAATATCTTTAAATAATGACTATATTTTCAATATTTGTATTTATATTTATATATATTTATTAAATATATATCTATAGTTATAAAAATATAAAATGATATATATTTATAATTAAAATATTATCATATATATATTTAAATATTGAATACATTTACGATATTAATATCTATATATATTTATTAAATATTTATATAATTATATAAATATATATAAAGATATAAAGATATTTATAATTATAAATAAATAATTATAATTATATTTACAAATATATTTATTTATAAATGTATATTTATAATATTTATAAAATTATATATTTATAATTATAAATAAAAAATATATTTTTTTAAAAATTATTGATATATTTATAAATAAATTGTCTTGTATTTATATAATTATAAAATTATAATAAATATATATATAAATATATAAATATATTTTGTAATTATTTATTTATAATTATAATTGTATATCCTTTTTCAGTGCTAAAGTTTTACCATTGATAAAGACTTCTTTTATCAACGCTTATTAATTTAGCACTGATAAAAGGTATCTTTATAAGCGCTTTTTTGGAAGTGTTGATAAAGCTCTCCCTGGTCTATTTAAAAGAACACTAATCACAACTAATTGAAGTTCCCTTCACAGGATTTTGTGGAACTCCCCTATTTACAGTGCTCCTCCTCTATGTTCTATTGGATGAATCAAACATAGAATCCACAATATGTTATTTTATCCTAGTAATTCATTGATTGCTTATTTGGGTTCTGTATAATATTTTGTCTGCATTGCTTTCCCTTCTTCTTCAATAGATGATTGTTAATTTCTTCTACTCGATTTAACTCAATTTGGATCTCTTATACACCCTATATCACATGTCCATTGTAGAAGAGATCTCTTATGGAATCCTCAAGGTTTCTTGACGTATAGTGTTAGTGAAGTGATACCCTTATTTCATTTCCAATGGTGTTGTTATAGATGTAAACCCTTGCTTAATTGATTCTACAGGTATATGTTTAATATTACCATACCCCATGATTTAGGGATATTCCCATAATTATTATTCATTTGATCATATTATCTTATAAATCCTTGTTAAATAAATTATTTTCACCCCTTTTACATTTCATAGACATGTTGAAGAAATTTATTTTTTTACTATTATTATACATCATTGTTCTAATGGATCTCATTTGATCTATATGCCATATTTAATTTATAGTTGAGTATTCCCTTTTTTATTATTATAAAATGTGTTTTTATAAAAGTTTTGGTTGAAAAAATTTATTTTTTATTTATTTTCATATGCTCTGATGTCCAAATTTTTAATATTTTAAAGTGTGTTCACTTTTAAAATCATGATTCCATGCATTGGTTGGTAAAAATTAGATTTTTAATGAAAATTTTTAAATTATTTTTTTTCTACATGTGTATAAATATATTTATCTTAATCATGGTGGTATTGTATTTTCCAAATAGGTTTTACCTTGGGGTTATAAAAAGAGATAAATGTATGAAATTTCATTCCTTTATACTTTCCTTTTTTGAAACATTTTTTTTAAATGGGGTTCATACTATTTTTTGTGATATGTTTTATAAATGTAATTTAATTGACTATTTGTTGAAATCTTACTAGGACTTTTTAGATCAAACCCTACATACACAACTATATGGTTATATATAGATTTTATGTTTTCATAAATATTATAAGGTTATGATCTCAATTTGGATGTCATTCATTTTGTCCACTTATCGACATTTTGTTGGAGGTAAGTGAGCAAAGGTCACATGGAGATATTTGAGTTTTGGATTAGATTTTGGTTTATTTTGGGATGTTTTATCATTGTAAAATTTAAAAATCTGATCTATTTGAATTTTATGTTTCTTTAAAAAGATATATGATTATATATTACACTGATTTTTCATATAATAAGTTGGGTTGTAGTTATTTTTCATATGAATCCTTTGTTTTTATTATTACATTTTAACTATTTATTTTATAGCCATGGATGTCTAATGTATAGAAACACCATGCTAGATACTCATAAACATTTACAATGATTTTTTAATATTATAAATGGGTGAAATAACTCCCAATTGTATATAGATTGACACTGTTGTTCTTTCACTACTAGAATCACATTTCTAGTAAATAATATAAAATTATGATTTAGTAAACAAAATAAAATAATAAAAATACCTAAGTTTACAATTTCATTAAAAAAACTATTTATTTAAGATATTTATTTAAAACCAAATCCATAGATAATTCTTTCATAAAACATGCACATTTAGTACTTAAAAATATTTAACTTTAGTTTCATAAATAAAATAAGTTGAAAATACTTTATAAGTTATCATAAAAAATTGTTCCTTCCCACCTAATAAACCCATACATTATCTAATCACTAATATAATCACTAAAAAAAGTTTATGTATTGTTCAATAACTTATAATTCATTTAGGTTATAGTGAAAGGAAATGAATTTATTTATAATACAAGATAGGGAATAAAAGGGAATACTTAACTAAGTATATCCATCCATTAAAAATCGTGATTTAAAACTAAATTAAGGTTTATTAAAAGTAATCAAGATATCAAAAAATAAATATACACCAAATATTAATTTCATTTCTTGAACAGAAGTCTAATACATGTGAATATTTGGGATACTTTATCAAAATAAAGTGAGGTAACAAAACCCAAACAAATGATAGATACATTTATTTATGTATCTTAAAATGATTTGAAGCTTATAGAAGTTCTAATAAAAAAACATATATAAATGAATGGATGTAAATAATTAAATAAAAGAGGTCTAAACATTAATTTCAACGAATAAATAATTTTAAAACAAGTAAACATGTTTAACAGAGTTTACACAATAAATGAAGCATAAATATATAATGTGAGTAAAAGGTATGGTGTAGTTTTTATCTCACCTCACCCAGTCTCTTGAAAATACATTATTTGGTCCTCCACTCGATAAAATTTCATTTAAAATGTTCAATTTCTCCCATCGATGCACTATCTCATCTCTTTTTCACAATTAATAAACAATCAAAATTATCCCATTATCTTCTAAATTTTATATCATTCTCTCACCCCAGGTACTAGAGAACCTCTAATTCAACTCACGCATTGATAAATTCAAATAAAACCTTATCCTAATATCACTCATGGACTTATCTTGACACCTCATGATCTTTTATAAAACATTTTTCAATGTCATGAATATTTGTAAAACCTTTTAGATATTGATACTTGAATAAATTGTATGGATGTGAAATCTAGAATTTTTGGCCTCATGTTTTATATTTTATGAAACTATTTTTTGATAATTGAATATTCCCTTGATTTAATTTTGAATAATACCCATGTGAACCTTTGTATTTAGTCAGTTAGTCTAGGAAAATCATTTTATGATATAAATTTTTTAATTTACTATTGTCTTATTAAAAATGTTTTATTCATTTAGCTTTATAAAATGTTTAAGAAATTGTTAATAATATTTATTTACTATATATTGTGTGGTGGAAAATGTAGATTTTTTTTTGTCATTCCTATTTTAAATTTTACTTTAGAAAAAGTAAACTTTGTTTTAAAATTTAAGGTGGGTTTTGAAATGGAAAAAATAGGTTTTCCCTTAAAATAAAATAAAATATATTTGGATTTTTGAAACACAAAAAGTGAGAACAAATTGAACCATGTAATATTTTAAATTTTTAAATTGGACATCTTTACAAGGGGAATGTTTTAAAAATATAATTTATTGTTAATGGTTTTTTAATATTATTGAAAAAAACTTCACATGATGCTTATAGTTTTTATCGAATATGGGGTTCATATCCTATTATGTTGTTTTAAAACAAATTGGTTGATTTTCACGTGGAATTTAAAAAAATTGATTCCAATCATAGTTTTAAAAATACAAAAAACATCCTTTTGAATTTTAAAATTGGTTTTGAGATAATATTTTAAATTTTAAATTAATATGTGGTAATTTAAAAAAATGGTCTCTATAAAAGTGTTTTGTAAGGTGGTCTGTTTTAATATAGAATTTGGAAAAATTTTATAGTCATAAGATCATTAATTTCTAATTCATTAATATGGTTCCCTAAACCAAATTTCTTTAAAATTCATCAACTTATTCTTTTATTGATTATAAGGAATATTATTCCTATGTTTTATTCCTTTTATGCCAACTAGGAGCCTTTCTACATTGTCTAAAATAAGTGGGACTAATAAATAATGAATCTATTTCCACTAGGATATCATATTGTAGTCTTAGTATAATAATTTTTTCTATTCAAGGGATAGTGATTATTTTATAATAAATCCAATGTGGTCATGTATCTAATCCAATTAGTAATTGGTAAAGGGGTATAAAAGTGTAAGGATACTATGAGCATGTATTGTAGGATTATCTCTTCTATCAAACCATTGTGTTCATGAGAAGCATTTTAGCTTTATGAAACAAACTAAGAAATTTTTTCTGGTGCTTCCACAAGTCTCATCATGTGAACATTTATATTAAAGGATACATCTTTTATCGTCACCATATTTATCTCTCAAATAGTTATTTTTGCATTTTGTTGCTTGAGACTCATCCCTCATCTCTTTCAGACATGCACCTATGTTGCATGGACTACTATGAGTAGCAGTCATCCCATTTAGAGTTTGGTGATCATTTTGGATTAATTTATAGGATAAAACCTGCCATAGTGGGGTAATTATTTTATTAAATTCAATTACACAATTACTTCAAATCATAATAAAATTATTTGAAACAATAAAATGTTGGGTTCCCCTTTTTATAATTATCTATAAATTTTACCTTTGATAAAGAATATCTTATATGTATTTAACAATTTTTATAAAAAAAATATTATTTTATAAACCTAATAGGATATATATGAATAAAAATGGATTAATTCTAGTCATATGAAAAAATAGTATGAATATGTAGTTAAAGAGTTCATCATGTTTTAAATAGAGCATACATACGACCCTTCCAAAATATTTTTTTTTGTGTTTACATTATTTTTATTCAATAAAAATTAATTTGGAAAAGATATAAGAACATTATATTTTTCTCTAAATATATCATAGCTATATGTTTTGTGTAAAACATATGGAAAAATGAATTTTCACACCAATTGGGATGATACTTTGGTATCTGGATTATTTTATATGAATACTAGTGTAAATGATGATGGTGACTATATAGAAAAAATAAAAATTGAAATTAAAAATGACCATTGTGATTGTCCAAAGTTGTTTGAGAAGTTAAATTTCTATTATAAGATACCATTGTATACCGGTTGTACTAAATAAACAACATTTTCAGTTGTATTGATGTTATTTAATTAGAAAGCTAGCTATGGATGGAGCGACATCGTCTTTATAGATCTTATTGGTCTCTATAATTATATTCTTCCTAAAGAAAATTAACTTCCATATCAAACTTATGATGATAAACAAATAATATGTTCAATGGGAATGATCTCTAAAAAATACATGCTTTTCCGAATGATTTTATACTATTTTTCAAGGATCATGTATCACTCAAAAAAGTCCCTAAGTCTGGAACTAATCAATACAATAAAAATGAATCAAGTCCTTCCAAAGTTATATGGTAATTTTATATAATTTCATGGTTTAGAAGACTATATGGATTTTAGGAAATCGCAATACAATTCACATTGCATGCATATACAAGACTTAAAGATGGGAACCTATTTTATCCTAAAGATTATCCTCAGTGGAAGAAAATTTATTATGAGTATCATAAATTTAGTAATGATCCAAGAAAATTTAATCTTGTGTTTTCTATAGATAGAATAAATAATTTTTGTGTATGGAGTATTACTCACATTACATGGCCTATCATGTTGGTAAATTATAACTTTCCGTTATGGTTATGCATGAATCACAAATATAGTATGTTATCTCTACTTATATCTAGAGCAAAGAAACTCAATAATGATATTGATGTCTATTTTTCTCCATTGATAATAGATCTGAAATTGATTTGGGATACAACTGTTACAATATATGTTGCGCATAGAAGATAAGTGTTCACATTGAGGACCATGTTGTATGAGATGATAAATAACATTCTTGAATTCTGAAATGTGTTAGGCTATAGTATTAAAGTAATGTTGTGGTGTCCCATTTATGAAGAATTCACACACTCAATTTGGTTGAAACATTCCTCAAAGACTATGTTTTTAGGATATAAGAAATTTCTACCTCGGTGACATAAATACTGATAATGGATAACAACATTTGATGTGAATATTTAAAAAATTACAACACCATATCCACTAATGGGTGATCATGTATTATATAGAGTACAAGATAAAATAACTTTTTTCAATAAACCATTTTTAAAAAAAAAATTAAAATCATGAAAGGAAAATATATCAATTTTCTTTGAATTACTTTATTGGAATTATTTTTACATCATACATTTTCATGATGTCATGCATATAGAAAAAAAATTATTTTATAGTGTTATTGGCATGTTACTAAATGTTCCTAGAAAAAGAAAATATGGAATCATGTCTTGGTTGGACATGATTAATATGGGGATAAGGGATGAGTTACCACTGATGAAGGGTAAATTGTAAAAATTTATTCCTCCAATCGCTTACACTCTATCTAGATAAAGAAAATTTCAATTTTTAATTTTTATAGATGGTGTAAAAGTTCTATAGGGGTATTCATCAAAAATAAATAATGTCATTTCAATTAATCATTTGAATTTATAGGGATTAAAATCACATTAATTTCATGTTTTGATGCAATATTTTATGATTATTACTTTTTTTTCATTCTACCTAAAAACGTACAAAAAACATTAAACATACTCTACTACTTTTTCAAATCATTGTGTAGTAAATTTATAGACTTGATGAAGTTTCCAATCATGAATAAAGAGGTTGAATCCATATTATTTGAATGATTGATTTTTTCCCACCATTAATTTCTGATATAATGGTCCACCTCATGGTTCACATTGTTAGATAGGTTCAACTATGTGGTCCTTTACATTGCATATAGTTGTACCCCATTTAATGGTATATGAATATTTTGAAAGGGTATTTAAAGAATTGAAGTTGAAAATAAAGTTAAATTGTAGAATGATATTTTGTTGAACAAGCTATTGAATTTTATACCAATTACCTTTCAGGTATTTACAACATCGGTCTCCCAAAGTCTCTTTACAATAGAAGCTTTTTAGGAAAAGGTATTTCTAGAATAGATGTTATAATTACCATTATAGAGTGGGAGAATGTGAACCTTTACATTTTACATATTAGTGAATATTTTGATCCATACATTGAAGCTCGGAAAGAAATTATTATACATTTTAATTCATCAAGGGATGAAGGATGGATATGAAATACACATAATCAATAGTTTATAGGATGGTTCTAAGATCAAATATATAAGATGTTATCTACAAATCCAAATTCAATTTCCAATACACTATGATGGATAACCAAGGGACCAAATAAAAATGTTATATATTATACTAGTTTTTTAATCAATGGTTGTACATTCTATACAAAATAACATGACAACTTTAGTATGATTGAAAATAGTGGAGCTCTACTTATGGAAGAAGCAATGAACATATCTAGTTTTAAAGATAGAAATATAATTAATGTGATATGTCATATTTTTTAATTATCGAACTGATATACGAGTTGAATTATAAAACATTTCAAGTTCCAATTTTCCATTAAAAATGGTTTTATAATAGGATTGTAGTGAAAGTTGATGAAATAGGATTAGTGAAGGTGAATAACATTGTGGAAGGGGAAAAGGATGAGTAATTCAAAACAAAATAACATATAGTAAAAGTATTTTATGTCACAGATCCATAAAACAATAATAGGTTGATTATCCTACTGGAGGGTAAAAAACTATAGGATCATCTGAAAATTCAATCGAGGATGACCTTTTCATTCTGTGATCACAATTAATTCATAGTGATACCAATGTAGACAATGTCATTTACATTATAAGAGACTACAAATAGGGGGTTTGGAATCTCAATAGTGCATCCAAACCCTTCAACCTTTAAAAAAATAGAGTTCAATGAGATTGTTATTGTGATTTTAAATATACTATGATTTTCCTCATAATATAATGTATTCTCAACTTAATTAACATAATCTAAATTAAATATTTGACTACTCATGAAGATAATGTCTTTTTCACATGATGATGTCATCAATCACAAGGAAGAATAGAATACTAATGTTGAAATAGCAGAATTATTAGTGTATTAATAGCATGTTGATTAAAAAAACAAGAATGAAACAATATTACATTGTTGGATAAATTTATCAAGGTAAGAAGTAATGGTATAAAATCTGACATTGGCTAGAATAAACATGGAAAACTTGTTGAGCCCAAAAATTTAATGTTCATTAGTTATGTTGGTGTCACAATGAAGATGAATGTGTCAATTGATATATATTTTTGGTGCCACATCTAGCATGTAATAAAGAAAACATTTTTCAAAGATATAAAGGTAATTTTATGACATACTTAACACTATTATACTAAAATAAATTATATAATGAAATGGTGATTTAATTTTTAGTATTCCATGTTTGGTTCATTAATTTTATAGGATTTGCATAATAAATATGTCTTAATGGCCACTTTAAAGTCCTAAAGAGTTCTCCAGACTCTTCTTACCATTTTATATCTTAGGGATGTTGAGGGGAATTTTAACCCCCAACCACTAGTTAGTTATACACACATTATAAAGTAGAAAAAATGATATTATTTCATCACTAATAATGATGATAAATCATTTCAATTGTGTTATAGTCAACATTATATTATTTTATATTATTTATTTTATCCAATTTGATTAAAAATTATTAATTTATGAAATAGAAAAAGAGTGTTGAAAGTAAAGAGTCTGAATCAAAACTAATGCACCCCTATCATAAATAAATGATAGGGTATTCTTCAATTGATAAGAAATTGGTATATATTTTAATTCAACAATAAAATTTTTATGTGATATAAAAAAACAAATGTCCCTTTTTATATACATATTGATGAATCAAAATATGAGGCCACTTCCATCCCGCATCATGTGTTATAGAAGGAGACTCGCATAAATAAGGAGGTTCAACTAGTTGGTGAAAACACAAAATAAGTGTGAAAAACATGTGTAATTATGAAATAACAATAATTAATTATGATTTATAATAGTATTACATAAAAATATCTATTTATTTTTATATGTTTTTATACGACTTAGACATAAGAATCAGCAGAAATCATACTAAAAGAAAAACTACTTTCAATATATTTGAAGCAATCGAAACAATATGTTCATGTTAGAGGAGTAGGTTTTGGAGAGTCTCCTAGAACATATTAAGATAAGATAAAATCATATTAAGATACATATAATATGATGAATGGATTATAGGAACAAATATATTATTTGTATGACATTATTATCTTGTTTGGTTTAGCATACCAATATATGTGAAAGGATCCAAGTGAACTTATGATGGAACAAAGATCCACACATGAAGAACCAAATGAATCCACTATATTTAAGGCTAGTAATTACACTCAACCACATACCTTACTCAAGGTAATTTATTTTTTCATTACACTTTCTCCAAAATGTGAATTAATCAACTTAAAACAACTTTATATTTCTAAAATTCTACAAGCTAAAGTTTATGTAATTTCTATCTTCTATGATGACTCGGAACTGGATGCCACCAAACACGTGCCCTGAGCCCGATAGGCCAAATGTCCTCAAGTGAATATTCCCAAATTCCAGAGGCTACTGACTAGAAGCAAGTTCATAGGGTGTGTCCATGGGAATAATATCCCCTCATTAGCAGAGTGTAACACAACAGAAGGAATAGAATGAATAGTAAATAGGGGATGCACTATAATTAAAAGAAGAAGAAAACCGATGTAGTAGATAAAAGAGAATAATATTAACAATATCAACTGGAATAATTATAATGTCATGTCATGTCACTAGAAAACTAAAAAACATGGATACTAGATACTAGGCATAACAATTCCACAAGGTAAAAGAAAACTAAACATACTCCAAGAATCCTGAGATCTAACTCGATCATCTGCTTTCAAGAACCATCCTAACAGCACACAATCATGTATTGGAAGATGTATGATTCCCTTTGTCAAAACCTACAACCATGAAATATAATCTGAGTACCAAACGATGCCTAGAGAGGGTGTGAGATAAATCTCAGTGGGCCACCACCGATGGTGTCTATAAAATCTGGCTCTTGTAATGGAATATAGTAGTGTGTAGGCATGAATATATAAAGTAAAGAAAGTAGTACAATATAACTAAATTCCCAAGTACCTGCTTCAGCCCTCGGCTGGTGTTTGTTCATGTTACCAGTTCATTAATTATGAAATTATGATTTAATTTTAATAGGTCATGTGAGGCATAGCCAGCACTGACAACACCTCATTATAGTGTAAGTAGTGAAGGTCCAAATACATAACAAGGAAACCTAAAAATGATATCCAGTGAGAGATTTCCAGGGTAATAACCAAGGTAATATAGAACTCAAGGAACGCTAACTCAGTAGTATCTAAGTCTAGCTATAGGGTAAGAGTGTAATCCAATGAGAGTAGTCCAATTCATTCCACAATAAGACATCTACCGTGTCCAAGATGATCGACCAAGGTAAAACGGGGCTAAGCAAAGATAGGGCCTGATGGGATTTAACCATAGCACCTACTAGCCAATTCTAGAACCAAGGAGTTTATCTGAGGTATCCTGTAATAATGAAATGGACCCTTAGGTAGTATTCTGAGAATCCAAGGAATAGATAAGAACCATATTCTAGGTGTGTATCAACCAAAAAAACCGCATCCTTGAATCAGAATGGGGTTTCTGAGACCCAAGGTATTCTCCTATCAGAATCCAAGGTGAGCTCGAGTCATTCCATTTCTATTTGATATTTTAATCATGTAATAATTTATTAGGTTCAATTCTAGCCTTCCATTAGTGTGGATAGGTCAAGTAGAGTTTCAACCATTTATTAATAGGTATAATCCTTGTCTTCTATTAGTGAAGATAGGCCAAGTAGCATTGCAACCATTTAATCAGGTCTTAATTAACCATTAAGGTATGTAAAATTATTAGGGTTCACTCTGCTAACTTCCATAATTATGGAAAGGGGTGCTACTGACATGTAACCAATATTCAATCTCATTTTTTAAGGCCAAGTTATATACTTAGTATAATTTCCATTCACATTTCAAATTTAATAATCATTTGGATGCACATACCTTAGGCAGGTCAAGTGGTGAGAATACATGGTACATTCCATTATGAAATTCTTAATAATAGAAAGTCATTTATTATAGAATGCTCAATTTTAGCAAGGTCAAGAAAAGGCACACCCTTATGGTTGCTCAAACGTGTCGAAAAACTAAAACCCAAATATGGAATAATCTTTTACATTGGGAGGATTGAGTTGTGGGTGTAACTGATAACAAATAATCACATACGTGGAAAGATAATCATCATAAAATTATAAAATTTATAATCATGCTTTGTATATTTAAGAAACAGTTTCCAAAAAAATTGGTGGGGCCAACCCAAACATTCCAAAAAAACAATGAACGTTAGGGATGGGTTATAGACCACCCACCGTAAGGTTATACGATCCTTCTCCTCCGGTATTATCCGTTGAATTGCCTTGGATCAGAGTAGATCTAAGAAAAGGTGAAAAAATGATTATGTGGTGATATATAGGTCAAGAGAGAAAGATAAGAAGAACGACTAATTTGGACTCGAGTACATACCGTTGTGCATCCAACGTGATGAACGGAAGCTCGATCAGATGTCAGATGATGGAGATATATTGATTCTAGGTTTAGATCTTTAGAAAAACCCCAAATTGAGAGAGAAATAGGTCAATCCTACATAAACTCGGATTAGGGAGGAAGGGGTGACTTAATAGATCATTAAGGGAAAAAGTGAAAAAATACCCATAGAAATAGTATGTGCACAGTTTTTCCGCACATTTTGTCAAATTGTGCAAGTCGGCTCGTCCTGAATGGTTTGGTATACACGGTTTTCAAACCATGTTCAAACCTTGTACAGGTACCTAGGAAAATGGGGTGCTCACTTGGTTAGGTTTCACAACTGTGTGCCAACCATGCGAGGTGGCCCTGCCCGAATGGTTTGGTTTACATGATTTGGAAAACTATGTGCTAACTATTTGACTTATCATGTCTTCCCAAAAAGATGGCTTCTGAGCTCAATACAAGCCCTGGACCCCCTTGGAACCTATATTAACTAAAAAGGCATCCACTGTAAGTCCAAAGTAAATATTTAGAGAAAAAATTAAAGGATCGATACCTAAGTGAAAAAACCAAGTTCTTATTGTATTACCCCCTTAAAGGAACTCTCCCATGAGTTCTATTTTCAAGGGTAAAGAAACACTTTCTGAGAAAACATCAGGTCACTGATCATGTACATCGACTTCCCACTCCCAAGTCTCGTCTTGTACTCATCCATACTTCCATAGCACATGTACGAGAGGGACATACATTCCTCGGAGGACATTCGTGCTTCGATCAGTGATGTGTACTGGATACTCCTCAAAGGTAGCATCATCATCTAACTCAACTTCCTTGGGATCAAAGGTATGAGACAGGTCAGCATGACATTGAAGAAATTTTGATACATGAATGATGTTGTGCATGGCTCAGTACCTCTGAGTTATTAGCAAAAAATAGGCTAATAGCCCCACTCTCTCTAGAATTTCAGACATCCCAACGTAATGGTGTGCCAAATTTCCCTTCTTCCGTAACTATATAGGCCCAAACCTGGGTGATATTCGAAGGAATAAAGGATCCCTAACCTTGAACTCAAGAGGTCACCGACAATGATCAGCATAAGATTTCTATCTAGACTGAGTAGTAGTCATAAAATTCCTGATCAGAAAAACCTATTATTTAGTCTTTTAAATGAGATGAGGACCTAGTAAGGCTGCCTCACCTTCCTCTAGTCAGCACAAGGGTGAACGACATGGAATAACATATAAGGCCTCAAAATGAGCCATCTGAATCGTCGCCTGAAAACTATTATTATAGGAAAACTAAACGAGAGGGATATGCTTCTCCCAAGAACAACTAAAATCAAGGACACATCCTCGGAGCATATCCTCTGGAACTTGTATTGTCCTTTCCAATTTCCAATAGGTCTAAGGGTGAAAAACTATGATTAGAAGCACCTGATTCCACATATATTTCTATAAACCCTACCAGAACTGTGAAGTGAAATGGGAGTCTCTGTCTAAAATGATAGAATGAGGAATTCCATGTAATTGTATGATCTCATGGACATACATTCTTCCCAGCTCATCAACTGAGAATGTCTCCCATTTAGGAATAAAGTGGGATGATTTCATTAGTCGTTCAATGACTCTCTAGATAGAATTTCTACCCCTCGTCTGTAACACCCAAAGATTTCATAGTACGTTATTTCTTCAAAGTAATTCAATAACTTTCACTACCCGCAACACCGAGTTCAAGCGCACCATAACTTACCAAAATAGACATTAAAAAGTGGTTATGAATAGTATTAACTGAATTTTGAACTTTATATAATCCTTATAATTTTAAAATCCATATTATGAGTTTTTAGACATAATGTAAGAACTAATTCATTTTTTCACATAAAAGAAGTATTTTTTCAAAACAAATGCCCTTTTACAACCTTTTAATGGTGAACCCTTTTTAAATCCAATATTTGAAACTTTTATATATTCAATTTGACAAAATATAATTCTTCTTTAGAATCAGGATAGAATAATTTAGTTTCAATAAATTTTTTGTGTTTTTCTGATAACTTTCATATTTGGGTGAATATTGAAAATACTATATTTTAACTGAAAACAAATTTTTTAATCAAAATTATTATAGTGTTAAATTATAAATTTCAATGGTTTGGAAGTATAAATAGATTATATTTTTACCATTTAATCCAATTTTGGTCATTGTATGTAATTTCACATTGAAATTAGACATAAACAAGTGTCAATCTTTTGATAATTATTATTTCTTAAAAAAACGCCTTTTGGTTTTGACAACGGGAATTAATTTTAAATTAATAAATTAAACTTATATTTTGTGAATTTGGTAAAATAAGCTTCATTTTTGAATTCAAAATATCAAAATTAGCTTAGGGTTAATTTTTGGTATTTTTCTGAAAACAATCAATTTTTGATGAATAGTGAAAAACACTAAGTTATTGTTTTAAACCGTCTTTTTATTTAAATAATTATTTATTTTATTTAAATTAATTTTATGAAAAAATATATACATAATAACTATATTAGTTCAATTTAATTCATTGGATTCATTTTATAATAAGTTTAGATATATAAAAATTTTATTGAACTTTTTATTATCTTTTACCCACCTCCTAGGAGCATTTGCAAATTTGTATAAAACTAAATTTTACTACTTCTGTGAATTTAATTTCAAAACTCCAAGAGACACGGTTGATATCAGTAAGTAAAATGTGGTTCAATAAGATAAAAATAATTTTTGGTGCATAGTAACTTTTGACTTTTATTTACCACGGTTAAAGGTAAATAGAATAATTAAGGGTAAAAATGATATTATTATTACCCTAAAACATATCATAATTCTATTGGATAGGTATAATTAGACCAAAAAAACCTTAGGAATAAAATATGAACCTCTTTGGTCCACCTAGATTAGATCATGACATTTATTATTATTTTTATTTAAAGAAGAGTAAAAAGAGTTAAAATAAAAGTTTAATAAATAGAACATTTTTAATATATGGTTATGCATAAGATAAATTCAACTATAAAATTTAATTAGAATTATAAAAAGATTTAATACATAATTGTGTTTATTTTATAATTTTTATACATTAAATAAGTAAATTTATTTATGACACAATGATGTTGCAGTAATTACCATATTAATGAAAGATTAAAATAATTGACATTATAAATATCCAAATAAATGTAATTTGACACTTTTTATAAATTCAAATAATTTTATAGTTTAATATGACATGTTATAGTTAGTTTGATAATTTTTTTTTGAAGTAATCATGCATTTATAATTTTAACAAAAAACAAATACCAAATAGTGTCAAAATTGATATAAAATAGTTTTTAAAACAAATATTATGTTATTAATTGATATAATAGTCTTAAAAATCTAAGGTTCGGTCAAAATAATTATATAACAATATATATGACATTAATAAACTAATTGGGGTTCTATTGGAATTTTATAGTAAGTTTATTAACCATATAATATAAAAATATGAAGAGACATGGTAAATGTGAAACTATTTAACTTAGAGTTAAATCTAAAAGTTAAGGTTAATATGGTGACCTAAACCTGTCCAAAACATATTTGTTTAGAGGTTTGAGACCCATAAACACCTTATTATATAAATAAATCATTTTTGAGCCATTATAATTCGAAAAGTATTTTATTATAAAATAATATTTCAAGGTTTTCCTAAAGTGACCATCACCTCTCTTATAAAAGGGAACTTCCCCTTCTATTAATTTCACACCTCCAAAGCCTTTTTTCTCAGCCAACCCCAACCCAAATACCCTATAAACTATCATCACTACATCCTAGAGGTCTTACTTTGGTCAAAAAGCTAACCAAAGATCCCTTTTTATAAATCAAAAGAAAGAACCCAAAGAAGAGGTAAATATTTCATCACCTCTTTCAAGTTCCTTTCTTCTTCCACTTCCTCTTTCTTTGTTGTTTACATTATAAAATAATAAATACAGTATATTATATATACTATGATGTTATTATAAAAATGGTACAACCATATTCATTATTCTATCCATCCTATAATTGAAAAAATCACCATACATGCGTACGAAAGGATTACCGTCTCCACGTGGTGGTGTAGTTTGTTATTCAAACACTTCATTATTTGGATGGGTATAATAATGAGTATAAATGATGTAAATAATAAATATAACATGTTAATGATTCTTTATATATGATATAACATCGAATTACAAACAATTTTTCCTTCAATATAATGATATTGTCCCTCATGCGTACGTACGGATTACCGTCTCCACGACGCGATGAGATTCATTTCCACGTTCACCATTCAACGATGATTATAAAATATATATCATTAATTAGTACGTAATATATGACATAATAATGATACTAGATATATATGTATATATATAATTATGTACATACATATATCTTATTCACTTAGTTCTGTTCAATATGATATGAAAACGGAAACAACGTTTATGCATACGTACAGCCTACCGTCTCCATAAACGGTGTTTTCCATTTCATATATATACATATATTATAAATATTTATATTCTAAATATATATGATATATAAATCATGTTTTATATTCAGGAAGTATTTAAATCATGATCTAAGTGATACAATCAAGTGCAACAAGTTAAAAAAACACGTATGATAATGAAATTGATTATTACCCTAGATGTTAATGTAACATGGAAATTATTATTAAATGGGAAGTATAAATTCATAAATGAATCATGTATGATATCGTAAATATTAATATGGTTCTGGTATAATTTAATAACATACTACGGTCTTTATACAAGAGGGTAAACATACCCTCAACTAAAGGAAAGTGCAAGGTAAGGGTTAATTACTCAATCTCATTATTATCCAAGATTGTTTATGTATAAGTATCTACTGGGACATATTTATTATCCATGTCCATGTTTCATAAAATATTTTTCAAAGGGATTCTTTTTAAGGGGCGTTTTTTACTAAAACATCATTTTAAATGTTTTAAATATTTATTATTCTAAATCATTCTCATTAATGTCCATGTTTTAAAAATGGGTTTAATGGATTTATGTATATGGACATGAATGTTTTTAAAATGTTAATTCCTTTCAAAAGTTTCAAAGTGGTATGGGACACTTTGATTAAATATGTCTTTAAATGTCTTCCTTTCTAAATTGTGTGACTTTTAAATGTTTTTATGAAAAAGGGATATTTCTCTCAAAGTTTTTTAAAAATAATTTTCATCTATATCAACATCCCTTGATGGATTTTAAACTTTTTTGAAGTTGATTTATCATGATACAAATCTTTCATATTTTATTGAAGGTTTTGTGATATGTTTTACTATGGATGTTTTCTTTTTATACCATTCATTGTTTAATAAGAATGATTATGTTATGTTTAAACCTTTTTATATGAGGAATGCATTGGACTTAGTAAGTGATGGGTAGAGCCCTCTATAGCTCCTCGATGCATCGGTAGGTCTCATGAGACAAACTAGTGTCTTCGCACAAGGCCTTGACACAATCTTATTTTTAGTCTTGGCACAAGGCCTTGACTATGTGGTTATGAAGTCTGGAATTATGCATTCTATCATTATGAAAGTGGCTATTGATATTGCATGTGATTATTCGACTATTAGAATATCCATGTTAATAAGTAAATGGCATTTTATTATTGTATCTTTTCCATATTAAGCTAAATTTTAAGTTTCAAAGGCTTTTGTTTTTGTCTTATACATTGCCTTAAATGATTATTTTTATTTATGAATGTTTCTACTATATTGTTATCCTTACTGAGAATCTGAGCTCACCCCTTTCTATGTTTTAATTTTCCCAGGATCCCAAGAAGTGTATTGTGATTGATAAGCAGGGTTAAGCTAGGGGATTAATGGCATTCTCAAAGGATCATTTATGTTGTGTTTTATTTTATAATTTTTAATGTAACGTTCAGGTATGTAATCTATTTTCCAAGACTGCTAAACTAATTGGTCTTTTGGGACTTGATTCCTTATAATCATGCCAATGTATTAAAATAATGCACTGACTCTGGGATTATGGGGTCAGGACGTTACATCATCGACCTAGGTAAGGTGACTACAAAATACCTAGCCACCTCTTCCAATTTCCCCTTTAGGACTGGAAGTGGCTATAGTAAGTCTGCATGTATCTGGTGCTCTGCCTTCACCAGCTGATAGGTGGAACAACTAGTGATGAATCCTGCAATCAGACATTTCATTTCAGGCCACCAATACTAGTGTCACATATCTCGATACTTCTTCGATTTTCCCGGATGAACTTGTCACTAAGATGTGTTGGAATCTTTCATCAATGCCTCTATCATATCTGCAGGAACCAAAATACATCCACATAGACACAGGACATCTTCTCTATCCACAGAGAAATCAGAAGGTGGGTTATCTCCTGATATAATCTCACAGACAACCAAACTTTCAGGATTTGAAAACTGCATACTCTTCACCTTCTCCAAGAGGGAAGAGGTAACTGTTATGGCTGAGATGTAAGACTACTCGTGACTATCATGATACTTCAAATGAAGTTCTGAAAAGAGGGCCATTAACTTCCATTCATCATTGGATTCCTGTACGGCCTGCGTTTTAGTTTTCCAACTCAGTGCATCAGCGACCACATTTCCCTTTCTAGGTGTATAGGCAAGCTCAAAATCATAGGATTGTAGGTATTCGACCCATATTTGATGTCTGAGGTTCAAGTCACATTGAGAAAAATATACTTCAGGATCTTGTGATCTGTATACACCAAAAATATCTCACCCAAGTGATAATGTCTCCAACAACATAATTCATGGACAACTACATCTAAATCGAGGTCGTGGGTTGGGTAATTTCTCTCATGAAGTCTCAAATGAAAAGATCTGTACGCAATTACTTTGTCTCACTGCATCAACACTACTCCAATTCCAATGCCTGATGCATCATAGAAGATAATATAACCTTTACATGGTTCTGGAAGAATCAAAATCGATTCAGAGACAAGCCTCCCTTACAGATCTTGAAAGGATTTCTCACATTATTCTTACCATGTGAACTTTATACCCTTATTTGTAAGAACAATAAGATGTGAATCAATAAAAGAAAAGACTTGTATGAAACACATGTAATATCTAACGAGGCCTAAGAAACTTATCATATCAAACACGATCTTAGACTACTCCCAGAAGACTAAATCACTAAAAATTTTAGGGTCAATAGATACTTCGGATTCTGAAATTATATGACATAGGATGTGGACCGTGTCGATCTAGAAGTCACATTTAGAAATATTGGAATAAAGCTGATGCTCGCTCAGTGTACTAAGAATTATATCAATATGTTTGGCATGGTTGTTATGAGTGAAAAAATACACCAAGATGTCATCTACAGATACCATGAAAAAAGAGTCCCAATAGGGGTGGAAAACCCTATTCATCAAAGCCATGAAAACAGCAGACACATTTGTAAGACCGAAAGGCATAACAAGATACTAAAATAGACCATACCCACTATGGAAAGCTTTACAAGGTATGTAATATGGTTTGACTTTCACATGATAATAACTCGATCATAGGTTAATCATAGATAACAACACATCTTTTTTGGAGCTGGTCAAAGAGATCATCTATTTAAGGAAGTGGATATTGGTTATTGACTGTATGCTGGTTGACCCTTCTGTAATCCACATATAAATGAATATTTTCATCCTCATTCTTAGCAAAAATCATGGGTAAAACTCAAGAGGATGTACAGGGGGATATAAAACCATTGTCCTCTAGGTCCTCTATCTACCACTTGATCTCTTGAAGATCAGTAGGTTCCATCCTGTACTGAGGAATGGGCACTAGATCTTCTCTTGGAATAAGCTCAATTATAAACTCTACCTCTCTCTTATGAGGTATGCCAAAACAAATTCAGGAAACACTTTCCATAAATGATCAACTACTAGAGGGAAATAAGTTCGAAGAAAACCCTGATCCTCCCTAAAAATATTTTCAATCTGGGTGGTCACTTCACATATCCCATGAACCTTTGGTCCATCTCTCCCAATCCAAACATCCCACTCACATTTGAAAAGATAACCGGTGACTTCTAGTGATGTAAAAGAAACCCTGTGACAATAGCAGTCTACAAATGCGTGATAGTGGACTAACCATTTCTCATAATAATGAAATAAAAACCCATCATCTTGAGAAGAAAGAGATTCCTCAAGAAAGAATAACTGCCTACCTCAAGGGAACAGTCCCTGTACTGGCGTATGCCCTTTGTCTGTATTCCCAAAGGTGTATTGAGAGTCATTACACCATAGTGATATTGTATCTCTAGTACAAGACTCTCCACGATATATACTGAAATAAAATATCTTGAAGCACCTATATCAAAAAAGTTGAGACAATAGTAGAGGCTACTAGAATAGTGTCACATACTGTAGATGGTCCCGCAACCTGATCCTTGGGTATCAGTTGTAAAGCATGAAACTGACCTGATCCATGTCCATGTTCAATAGATGGACTACCATGATCATGACTGCTATGCTAGTGTATATGGTCATAAGGGACCGTACAACCACAACCACAACCTCCTCCTTGACCAGACCTTATGGTACTATTCCAACTCCTCTCCAGACTTGGTGTAAAAGAACTTGTTCCTAAATGTGGAGTTGGAATAGATCTTTTTTCACTCAAAGATGGTGTAATGGTCTTGCAAAAGTGCTAAATATGACCCATACAACAACAAGTTCAGAACTCCATAGGGTCTCTATCACATTGGGGCTTCTTATTCTGTGGTCTTCCACTTTTATGACACACTATAGAGCTATTAAACTAGATACTCTGGCTGCCACTGGCCCAACGAAAAACTTCAAGGGAACATTTCATGTCACTGGAAGAAATAATTGCCTGAGGAAACACTGATCCTTTAAACCCGATACTCGTGCCATCCCTCAGGTTACACTCAGTGATTAGGGCCTGATCAACAATTTTAGAAAAGTTAGGGAGTAGAAATACATTCACCTAAGTTTGGATGGCGTAATGAATCCCTTCCTCAAAATTTCTAGCACGTGAAAGATCATCACCAGTTAGAAGCAGTGCAAAGTGCTGCAAATCAGTGAAATGTGATGAATATTCCATAACTAACATAGAACCCTTCTCGAGATGTGTGAACTCTCTGGCTCTGTCAGTTCTCAGTGAGTGATGAAAGAACTAATTAAAGAAACTAGTATAAAATTCAACCCATAACATGACTTAATGACAATGAGCTTGGGTAACCACATCCCACTAATTCATGGCTAAATCCAAAAAAATGTATGTAAAAAGATTGACCCTCTAATCTGTAGGCGTTTCTAGATGCTCAAATATAGACAACAGTGCCTCTAGGCAAGACTCAATAGCCTGAGATCCACTATCCCCTGAAAACGTAGGAGGATGTTGCTGCTGGAACTCACTGGTCTGGTCAGCCATCGTAGGTGAAACCCTTGGAGCACCTTACATGGACTTCATCAGATGTAAGAAACTATCATTGAGCATTAGTTCCCAAATCAAATACAGCAGGCGGTGCCTCAAGTGGAACTCTGGGAATTAAGATAGGTGGCTCAGGTCCCACCATGTTTAGAGCATGGTTGTCACCACCCTTTTGGAAAACGACATGAGGACATCATGGAAACATTAGACTAAAAATTCCTAGAACAAGTCTCAAAACAATCTTAGAAGAATAATACGGAATCACTAATGGAATATGAATGTGAGAAAACTCACTACCTATGGCATACTACCCAAACTACCTGCTTAGACAACCAGGTATCAGTAAGTGCTCAAGTATAAGTTTCATGTCAGTTTGCAGTTAATGGCCAAGTTCACTCCTTTACCTTTCATAAACATGAAAATGAGGGATAATTATGTGCAACCAATTAATTTTAGATTTCATGTTTTACGTTATAATGGATAGTCATCTCCGATAAATTAGTTCCCATACACATACCACCGGAAATGACACCCATTTACTTATAGAATAAGGGCTTGACTCGGAAAATTACTCATCCAAACCCATAAGGGATCACACACCTCATCAATTGATATATGAAATAACTCAATAAAATCCAAATTAATACAATTACAAGCAAATATAACAGCATCACTCAACAATTACATGTAAATAAATCAATTTAAATCAGTGAAATGCACCTATATGGCATGGTAATATGCATGACATGTTAATTCTAGGTGCCTTTAATGATGCATGAAAAAATTCTCCTTACCCTCATATTATCAAGCCAAGGATGAAATAAGATCCTCAAATAGAGAAATAATCAATAACACCACATATAATGTGTATCAACTAGTGGTGAAATAATATCAATTGTAATAGGAAAAAGAACAACAACAATTATACTATGGGTAACTTGGATTTTACCCCGAACATGGGTTTGAAACACCCATAACATCTTATGACAAACTCCCAAATGTTCATATTCTCTAATCTTTTATCTCCAAATATTAAAGAAAGAAATGAAACCTCCTTTGATACCACTTTTTGATACCCGGACCGAGATACCACTTAATGGGTGCCCCGAGCCCAGTGGGCCTCATGGCCTCAAGAACATCTTCCCAAATGTTAGATGATGCCAACTAGTAGAGAGGGCCTAGGTTGTGTTCATGGGAATATTATGCCCTCATTAGAAGAGTGTGAAACAATAGAAGGAATATAATGAATAGTAAATAGTGAAAGTAATATAATTAAACCGTGGAAGCAAATTGATGCAGTAGATAAATGAGAATAATAATAATTGTATCAACTAGAAAAATGATGTTGTAATGTAATGTAACTAGAAAAATGGAAAACATGCATACATGACAATAGGCATATCAGTTCCACAAAGTAAAAGAAAACAAATAATACTCCAAGAATCATGAGATCCAACTCGGTCATCTGCTATCAAGCCCCATCCTAACAGCACAAAATCATGTATTGGAAGATGTATGATTCCCTTTGTCAATACCTTCAACCATGAAATCTACTACGGGCACCAAAAGGTGACCTAAAAGGGTGTGAGATATATCTCATTGGTCTACCACCAATGGTGTCTATAAAATCTGACATGTCTAATGGAATATAGTATTGTGAAGGCATGCATGTATAATGTAAAGAAAGTAGTACAATATAACTAAATACCCAATTACATGCTTCATCCATCGGCTAGTGTCTGAACGTGTAACTAGTTCAGTAATTAATCAAATACCATTAAATGTTAATAGGTCACGTGAGGCATAGCTAGCACTGACATCACCTCATGATAGTATAAGTAGTGGAGGTCCCAAGACGTAACAGGGAAACCTGAAAATGATATCCAGTGAGGAAGTTCTAGGGTAATAAAAAAAGTAATGTAGATCTCATGGAATGATAACTCAATAGTATCTGAGTCTAAATAAGGGGTAAGAGTGTAATCCAAAGCATTACACAATAAGGTGTGTACTGAATCCAAGGTGATCGACCAAGGTAATATGGGGATAAGAAAATATAGGGTCAGATAGGATTTAACCATGGAACCTACTAGTCAATTCTGGAATGAAGGAGTGTATCATAGGTATACTATAATAATGAAAGGGACCCTATGGTGGTATAATGGTCATCCAACAAATAGACAAGAACAAGAGTTAAGGTGGGTATCAACCTAATCATACCACATCCTTGAATTGAAATGGGGTTCCCGAGACCCAAGGTATTCTCCTCTCAGAATCTAAGGCGAGCTCGAGTCATTCCATTACTATTTGATCTTGTAATCATGTAATAGTTCATTAGTTTCAAGTCTTTTCTTCCATTAGTGTGGATAGGTCAGGTAGAGTTTCAACTATTTGTTTATAGGTCCAAGACTTGTCTTCCATTAGTGTGGATAGTCCAAGTATCATTGGAACCATTTAATCAAGTGTTAATTAACCATTAAGGTATATTCAATTATTGGGGTTCACTCCACTACCTTCCATCAATATGGAAACAGGTGATATGGACATATAACCATTATTAAATCTCATTTGTTAAGGACAAGTTGTATACTTAGCTTACTTTCCATTCACATTTCACATTTAATAATCATTCGGAAGCACTTACCTTAGGTGGGTCAAGTGGTGAGCATACATGGCACATGCCATCATGGAATTCTCATTAACAAAAAGTCATTTATTATAGATGTCTCACCTTTTGGAAGTTCAAGACAAGTCACACCCAAAAGGTGGCTCAATCATGTCAAAACACTAAAACCCATATGTGGCATAACCTTCGACATGGGTCTGATTGAGTTGTGGGTGTAACCGCTAACCACTAATCACATATTTAGAAATAGCATAATCATACGATTCTAACAAGTATAATCATGGAATGTAAATTTAAGAAACATTTTCCAACAAAATTGGTTGGACCCACACAAACATTCCATAAATCAATGAACTTTAGGGATGAGTTATAGACCACCCACCATAGGGTTATACGATCCTTATCCTCCAGTATCAGCCCTTGATTTGCCTCAGATCAGAGTAGATTTAAGAAAAGGTGAAAATGCTCACATAGAGATATATACTTCAAGATCAAAAGAGAATTGGAATGGATAAAAAAGAATAGATTACTTATCATTGCACATCCAACGTGATGAATGAAAGCTCAATCAGATTCTGTATGATGGAGATCCCTTGATTCCAAATTTAGAACTTCAAAAGATCCCAAATTCCAAGAGAAATAGGTCAATCCTGCATAAGCTCAGATTATGGAGGAATGGGTGACTAAATAGATCATTAAGGAAAAAATTGGAAAAATACGCAGAAAAATATCTTGCGTACGTTTTTCCCACACAGTTTGTGAAATCGTGTGGGTCGGTTCAACCTGAATTGTTTGGTCTGCATGGTTTTTCAAACTACGCACAAACCAATTATGGATACCTAGAAAAATGGGGCGCTAACATGCTTAGGTAGCATGGTCATGTGCCAACCGTGTGATGTGGATTTTCTAGAATGGTTTGGTCCACCTGGTTTTGAAAACTGTGTCCTAACTGTGAAACTTGGCCTATTTTCCAAAAAAGATGGGTTCTGGGTGCCAAACAAGCCCCAAACACCCTCTAAACCTTTACTAACTAAAAAATCATCCATTGTAAGTCCAAATTAAATATTTATATAGAAAATTAATGGATCCATCCTTAAGTAAAAAACTAGGTTCATGTAGTCTTTTCCCCTTAAAGGAACTCGCCCCTGAGTTATCTTTCCAAGGGTTAATAAACACTATCTGAAAACAAATCTTTCCACTAAGCATGTGCATCAGCTTCACTCTCCCAAGAATCATCTTTTACTTGGCCATGTTGCCATAACACTCATTAGAATGGGATAGACATGCATTGGAGAAACTTTGTGCTTCAGTCAACGATGTGTATATGATGCTCCTCAAATGTAGCATCAACATCTAACTCAAATTCATCAGGATCAAATGTATGAGATGGTCAGTATGATATTGGTGAAGCTATGAGACATGAAAGACATCGTTCATGGAACAGTACCTATGAGGTAGTAGAAACCAATAGGCTACCAGCCCGACACTATCTAGAATTTCAAACGGCCTGACATATTGGGGTGAAAAACTTCCCTACTTTAGTAACCATCTATGCACAAGCCTATGTGATACCTGAAGAAAAACATTATCCCCAAACTTGAACTCAAGAGTTCATAAATGGTGATTGACAAAAGATTTATATCTATACAGAGCAGTAGTCATACTCTTCCTGATCAGCTGAACCTATTATGTAGTCTTCTGAACGAGATAAGGACCTAGTAGGGATGCCTCACCTGCCTCTGGCCGGTACAAGGGTGAACAACATTGCCTACCATATAAGTCTTCAAAAATATCCATCTGAATAATTGCCTGAAAATTTTTATTATAGGAAAACTAAATTATAGGGATATGCTTCTCCTAAGAACTACCAAAATCAAGGACACATGATCATAGCATAACCTCTAGAACCTGTATTTCCAGTTCTGATTTTTCATCACTCCGAGGGTAAAAATATGTTCTTAGAAGCACTTGAGTCCCCATAGATTTCTGTAAACCCTTCCAGAACCTTGAAGTGAAACAAGAGTCCCACTCTAAAACAATATAATGAGGAACTCCATGTATTCGTATGATCTCATAGACATACAGTCTTCTCATCTCATCAACTGAGAAAGTATCCTGTATAGGAATGAAGTGGTGTGATTTTGTTAGTTGGTCAATGACTATTCAGATTGCAAGGCTACCCCTAGGTGACCTAGGTAAGTTGACTACGAAATCCATAGCAACATATTCTCATTTCCATTTTGGGACTGGAAGTGGATCTAACAAGCCTGCAAGTCTCTAGTGCTCTTCCTTCACCTGCTAACAGGTGGAACACCTAGTGATGAAGCCTACAATATGACGTTTCATTTTAGGCCACCAATACTAATTTCACATATCTCAATACATCTTTGAGATTCGTGGATGAACTGCCCACTGAGAAGCATGGGAATCTTTCATCATTTCCTCTCTCATATCTAAAGGAACCCAGATGCATCCACATAGACGCGATATATTGTCTCTGTCCATAGACCAATACAAAGGTGGGTTATCTACTGATAAACTCTCATGGTGAACCAAATCTTCAGGATTTAAAAATTGTCTACTCATCACCCTCTAAAGGAAGGAAGAGGTATCTATTAAGACTTTAATTTAAGACTACTCATGACTATCATGAAACTTCACATGTAGTTCAGAAAAGAGTTCCATTAACTTTCATTCATCACTAGATTCCTATATGGTGTATGTTTGAGTTTTTCGACTTAGTGAATTAGTTACCACATTTATGTTTCCAGGAATATAGGCAAGCTCAAAATCAAATGATTGTGGATATTTGACCCATATTCTCTTTCTAAGGTTCAATTCATGATGAGAAAAGATATACTTGAGTCTCTTGTGATCTATATACACCGAAAAGCACTCACCCAAGAGATAATGTCTCTAGTAATGTAAAGCATGGACAACTGCTACTAGCTTGAGGTCATGTGTTGGGTAATTTATCTAATGAGGCCTCAAATGATGAGATCTGTATGCAATGAATTTGTCACCCAAAATCAACACTGCTCCTAGTACAATTCCTGATGAATCACAGAAGAAAATATAACCTTTACCTGGTTCTATAAGAATCATTATCGGTGCCAAGACAAGCCTACCTTTTGGCTCCTGAAATGATTTTTCATATGATTATGACCATGTAAACTAGACACAATTATTTTTAATACTAGTAAGAGGTGAATCAAGATGAGAAAATTATTGTATGAAACGCCTTTAATATCCATTGATCCCTAAAAAACTCCTGATATCAAACACGTTCTTAGGATTATCCCAGGAGACTACAACAGTAACATTTTTAGTGTCAACATATACTCTTGATTCTGAAATTAAATGACCAAATAAGTGGACCTTGTCAATATAGAAGTCACATTTATCAAACTTTCCATAAATATTATGCTCTCTCTATGTACTTAGAACGATCTCAAGATGTTTGGCATGGTCATTACGAGTGCAGGAATACACCAAGATGTCATCCACAAAGGCCATGACAAAAGAGTCCAAATAGGGGTGGAAAAAACTGTTCATCAAAGCCATGAAAACTATAGGCACATTCATAAGACTGAATGGCATAACAAGATACTCATACAAACCAAACCTACTACAGAATGGTGTACAAGTTATATGATGGTATGACTCGCACCTGATGATAACCCGATCTTAGGTCAATCTTAGAGAACACCTTTGCTCCTTAGAGCTGGTTAAGGAGATCATCTATTCAAGGAAGTGAATACCGGTTCTTGACCATTAGCTGGTTCAACCTTCTATAATCCACGCATAAATGAAGAGTTCTATATGCCTTCTTGATGAAAGGCATGGGTGAACCCCAAGATGATGTATTGGGCCGTATATAACCTTTCCCTCTAGGTCCTCTATCTACTTCTTGAGATCCTAAAGCCTAATAGGCTCCATCCTGTACAGAGTAATGGAAACTGGAGAAACTCCAGGAACAAGCTCAATTGTAAACTTTGACTCTATATTAGGAGGTAATCTGGAAAATTCACCAGGAAAGACTTCCCTGAAATGGTAAACTTCTGGGTTGAAATCAGTTTGAAGCAAACCCTGATCCTCCATGAAAAGATTGGAAATCTGGGGGATCACTTCACCAAGCCCATGATGCTTCAGTCTAGCTCTCCCATCATGGACATCCCACTCACATTTGAAAAGATAACTGCTTCCTTCAACTGATGTAAAAGAGACCCTACAGTGATATTAGTCTACAAAGGAATGGTAGTGGACTAACCAGTCCATCCCAAGAATGACATCGAAACCTTTCATCTCGAAAACAAATAGATTCACCAAGAAAGGGAAATTGCCTACCTCAAGGGGACAATACTTGCACTAGAATATTCCCTCCACCCATATTCTCATTGGTTTATTGAGGGTCATTACACCATAATGATACTATATGCCTAGTCCAAGACATTCCATGATAGACATAGAAATAAAAGAGTTTGAAGAACTTGTATAAAAAAAGTAGAGACAATAGTAGAGGCTACTAGAATAGTTACTCATACTATTAATATTCCCTCAGCCTGATCCTCCAGTATCAGCTATAAAGCTTGAAACTGACCTGATCCACGACCCTATGCAACAGATGGACTACCACGATCATTAATACTCTACTAGTGTTGCTGGTGATTCGGGATCAGACTACCATAGCGATGAAATCCTCCTCGGCCAAACCTGTTGGTGCTATTCCATCTACCCACCTGATGCGGTGTAAAAGAACTCACTCTTGAAGGTGGAGATGGCACAAATCCATTTCCACTCAAAGCGGGTGGGAATTTCCTACAAAAGCGCTGAGTATTATCCATATGGCTGCAAGTTTAGCACTCCATAGGGTATCTATCAAATTGGGTCTTCTTATTACCTGTTGTTCCACACTGATGAAATGTCACGACCCATCCTCAGGGCCCGTTCCGTGACTACCCCAAGCCTGCCTTCCATAGGCCAGGGGCTGGCGACTAGCACCAAAGGTGTAAATCCCGATAACTGGGAAGGCATTGCCTTTATAAAACATAAACACAACCAACCAGAGTACAAGAGGAAGTAATACACTAAGTACAAAAGAAAGTGATGAAAAATAAATGGGCCAGAATAAAAACCCAACTGAAAAGTACAGCTACAACTGAACGAAAGTACAACAGAAAAGAGAAACAGCTGGAAGATAGAAGCAGCTCCTGGGTATTCCACCTCAAATCCTACCTAAAGGGTAGGTACAGATAGCCTCCTCAATGATCTCGCCCGCCAACCTCCTCCGAGTACTGTCTCGTCATGAAGTCCACCTCCGGGTACTGACTCATCGTGAGGTCCACCTCTGGGTACTGAATCGTCATGAGGTCCACCTTCGGGTACCATCAAGTCCTTGTACACTCGATCTCTATCAGCGTTGTCCATCGTCTGCATCCAACACAACGAGGTGTGGGCATAGCCCGTGCAGGGGTGAGTATAACGATGCTCAGTAGGGACCCCAAGACCCTCATGGTCCCACTAAATCCAACAAGGATAACCACAAAAAAGGATCTCAATGGATAACCCTTACTTAGGTATGAGCCCATAATTATACCTAAGTTATCAAGTAATCCATCTCAATCAAGAGTTAATAACAAAGGTCATTGACTCAGCTCAAACCAGGATTTTCATTATCGATACCACAACTACTAGAGAACTCCTCCTCTGTCGAGTATAGTGGTTCTATCATGACCCCGAGGTGCTACTCTCTATCCTTAGATAGTTGAGGTACTCCTCCTGTCGAGTACCACAGGTCCTCACCCAAACACAGTAGTGCTCCCTGCCAGGGGTCTGCCGCCCAAACACAGTAGTGGTTCCCCTAATAGCCTATAGAGGTACTCCTCCTATTGAGTATTGCGGGTCCGCTGCCATCTACCAGGCACTCCGTTCGCCGTGGGTCTGCCGCCAAATACTGGGGGCTCCTTCCACGAGGCTAGTCGACTCACTCTAAGTCGAATCGGTCAAGCAGTCGTCAGGTCCACAGCTACTAGGTCTCCGCACTCAGTACGCTCGTCTCTGGGAGGATCCGCTCCACGATCTACTCGTTGATACTCCAAGTATCACAAATTCCCACAAAGAAGTATCACAAAGGACCGCCTCTTCTCATGGGTCTCAACGCAATAGATGGCGCGTCAATCGGACGACCGGTCTGTGAGTTATTAGCATTTTCGTCCTGGGGGCCTGGTTGGTTTTGTGTACGAACCAACCAGACCATATCTCAAATGTACCCCGAAATCTCTTAGGGTACACACAAAGGAACTGTTTCTCAACTATATTACCAACGCCGCTGATGGTTCATCAAACAGACGTCCGGTCTGAAAGTTATCGCCATTCCCATTCCAGGGGCCCAGTTGGTTTCTAAGCGAAAACCAACTCAACCACACTCCAACTACGTCCAAACCTCAGGTGAAGTATTCCAAAAGAACCGTCTCATCAAGAGGAATATAACAACGTCAACGACACGTCAATCGGATGTCCGGAGCTCATGTTATATGTGTTTCCGCTCCGAGGGCCCGGCTGGTTTCGAGTTAGAACTAACCCGGCCATACCCAAACTTCACCGAAAGCTTGAGTTTAAAATACCTAAACGACCATCTCGATCCAAGGATTTCTATGCAACTAACGATGCATTGATCGGAGGTCCGTAGCTCAAGATATGACTGTTTAACTGAAAACGGTCCGAAAATAGGGGGTCTGGGCCCAGTCCGACCCGGCCCAATACCCCCTTGGTCGGCCCGAACCAGGTCGACCCGACCAGGGTCCAAGTCCGGCCTGGCTGGCGCGGCCCGGCCCATCCTGTGTGGCCTGTGGTCCGGCTCAGAATCCGGCCGCAGCTCGGCGCTGGACGAGCGGGACGCAAGGGGCACGACCCCCTTTTCTAGAAACGGTGGACCCAGTGGGGTCCTCCCTAGGAGCAGGTCAGGGGGGGTTACACCCCCCGGTTTTCCGGGTAACGGCCGTCCATTACGGCCGGCTAGTTTGTGAGGCACCGCAGGACCCAGAGGAGGTCCCGCCTCCTGGAGCCGCCGGTGGAATGCTCGGCCGGCCGCCCCTACTGGTCTGCCACAGCCTTAGGTCGCGGCTCGTATCACCGGCGCGGCGTGACGACACCGCTCACCACTGCTGCGGCCCACTCCGGCAGCAGTCATCTTCTTCTCCGCGTGGTGCAACAACACCACGCCGCCTTCGTCGCAGCCTTGGATGGCCGTTGTTCCCTGCCGATCACCGTACGGTGAAATGACACCATGCGCCTCCACTTCAAACTTCAACAAAGATCAACAAAGAAGAGGGGAGGAGAATCGGTCATGTTCATGCGGTCTGATCTCCTCCCGCTATGACGATATCATGCAGCCAATTACTTAAGCAATGAAGAACGATGATAAAGTCTTGAACAAGAAAAAAATAACCCCTACCTTGCAAAGATGTCGCACGACGTTGAGCTGCGGAAAGAGGCAAGCGTTGTGATTATCGGACGTCACGGAAGATCAGTGCTGATTCCGTTGACATTGGAGGAAGTGTCATCATCGATGGCGACATTCCCCACGGTGGTGTCTCCTCCCCTGATGTGGAGAATGAAGAGGAGAAGGCACATCATTGGTGACTTCACGTTCTTCGTTGGAGGCGTTCTTCATCAAAGGCGTTCTTCGTTGAAGAGGCGTTGTTCTTCTTCAAGAACGTTCTTCGTTGGATGGAGGGAGCTCTTCTAAATTCTCCAAGAATTTCCCACACAATATTAGCCCAACCAAATATTAAAATGAGGTTTCTCCCATTTTAACAACTTGTTATGCTAATTCAATTTAATTCAAACTCAATAATTAATTGAATGATTGGAAAAATATTAAGTGATGCGAGAGAGATAGAAGGTGGAGAGGCTCCACTCCAATAAATGAGTGGAGTTGTCATGTATTAAACAAGGGGTGAGTTATGGGGAGTTCAAGGTGTTAAGGGAATGTGAATGTTTGGTCCTCATGTGGGACCCACCTCACAAATATCCTCACATACGTAGTTAGGTGCTTGTGGGTCCCACCCCAACTCCCCCATGTAGGATAAAACCACCTTATATATAAAAATAAAATTGTTCCACAATTTTATTCACTTCTCATTTTATCCACAAATTTTAACTTCTCCTCCCGTGCAAACGCAACCACAATAAAGGTCCCCTTAAGAAAATATCGGTGTTGTGAGTTCATCAGTGCCCTAAGATTTCAATTCTGAGCACCGGTTCAAGAGATAGAAAAACTTGCTCGTTCGTTCAGTGAACGTACAAGAGCTAAACTTCGGAAATTGATTATGGGCAAACCGGGTCTCGGAATTAGGTGCCGTTGAAAACTGCGTACTCGTAAAATTCCAAGGTATTTAAGAAAAAAATTTCCTTGAAATTTTTGGGTCTTTACATTACTCCCAACTCAGAGCTTTACGTCCCCATAAAGTTATAACACAAAATAGGGAAACTAAAGGAGGTACCGAGCACACATATGAGCCTCCCGCTCCATGTGCTCTCCTAGAGGTTCCCGTGCTGCCAAAGAAAGCACACAAGAGGAATCGACCATCCTTGTAGGACCCACTCCTATCTATCCTCAACCTTTACTGGAACCTCCGTGAATGTCGCCCCTTCATCGATGTCCAGCTCCCTGTGGTCGATGATGATGGTTAGGTCATGCATGCATCTCCTCTGCTAAGATACATGGATGACGTCGTGCACCAGGTGAAACTGCGGTGGAAAGGTCAAGAGATAATCCACCTCGCCTACCCTACTGAGGACCTAGAAGGGACTGATGAACCTCGGAGATAACTTGTCGCCTCGGCCACATCTCTGTAGACCTTTTAGAGGTGAAACCCATAAGAAAACGTGGTTTCCATCCTCAAACTCCAGTGGTATTCGTCTCCTATCAGCATAGGACTTCAGTCTATTCTATACAGTCTCCATCCGCTCCTGGATGATCTACACCTTATCCATTGTAGCTCATACCATCTCTAGTCGGTAGGCAGTTGGCCGACTTTGTAAGTCGGTCAACGATCACCCTTCTGCGCTTACAATTTCAAAGAGCTGCTAAGATTTCTCCTTTTCTGAAAAGATAAATCCAGTCTCATCCCCTAGATGAACCATGTTCTTTGCCTAATACAGTCAATCCTGACATGAACAGTACAATTCATGTCTTGGATGACATCGTAAGGCCTCGACGCTACTACCAAAAGATCCAACCGTCACTCTCTCCTCCAAGGGTTGAGTCACACTGTTCGGTATCAGTGTGTGGTCACTGGGTCTCCTCTAGTAGAAATCTCAAAAGTGAGTATCAATTCAATAGTTTTTATCCGGAACTTCTCAGTATTGTTCCAACAAAAAGGACAGGTAAGTAAACATCACAAATATAAGTGTCTTCTATTACTGTAGCTCGTATTACAAGACACACAACAACCACAAAAAACAACATCATGAACACTAGAAGCACCAATAACAAAGGCCTCCATGCCTAGAACTAGTTCTGTTCCTGTCCACAAAGGATATCACCAATGCAACTAGCTACTTCGTCGCCTCTCCTAGCAGCTGAATTCCAGTCCTCCTACTGAGCGCATCTGCAACAACGTTCCCTTTCCCAGGAGTATAGACTATCTCGGAGTCAATGTACTAGAGGAACTAAATACTCAAAACTCTTGCTGCCATGAGGGTAAGGCTAGCCGACTCAATAGTGATCGGCCGCACCCTCCTATGCATGAGTTTATCATGTGCTGCCTGGGGTTTCCTTTTCGTCGACCAAGGAAAACTCATCCCAATATTGTAGGTAAACCACAACCTTTTTGCCTAATACAGTCAATATGTGTATGAACTGTGGATCCAATGCATACCCAGAACAACGTCGTAAGGCCTCGACGCTGCCACCAAGAGGTTCCAACTAAAACTCTCGCCTCAAGGGCCAGATCACACTGTCGGAGTAAGTGTGATTATTGAGTCACCTACCAAAGGTATCTCTAGACGTGAGGGTCGAGTCAACGGTTTTAACCAAAAACTCTAGGTCTGGGACAAGATTCGTGGAAGGAAGGAATGATTTGTATCAATGTCTGATGATACGGCAGCTAGTAATAGACACAGATCGTTCCTCAAATCATCCCTAGAGCCTTTCGGTTGCACTCCTTGGCCGCATCCATCTACTCTCTTCCCCTACCATTCAGCTCTCTGAGCCTAGCGATGACTACAAAGGCGGGTGGTTGTAACATTTCAAAATGTACACAACCTCATGATGCTATCCAAGCTCTGCTTCCACGTCTCTGCTCTGTAGGTTCATTTGTCCTTAACACTTCCTCTTCTTGAAACATTTTACACGCCCAAGTCTCTGAGACTGGTGCCAGTTTCCTGCTTCTTACTGCTTACATTCATTAGTTTTATTTGTTCATCCAAAGAACATTCAACCACAAAGGTTCCCTCTAGCACCCTAGCATAAGTAGGAATGAACAGGAGAAGAATTGTTGGCTCGAATGTCCTTTAAACACACCTCGCTCAGATGTCCGAGCCCTGAAGCACAAATCACATTGTATTCATCAAGTACCAGGAATGGCCACTACGTCTTGATGAATACTCAGCTACCGACATGTCATCCTGCCGAAGCTGTATAAGCTCCGGAAAACACTCAGCCACCTCCTCAAGCCAGTCCTCATCCGCCTATGAGTCGAGATCGCCTCAGAACTTGAGGAGTATCTGATGTTGAAACATGTGTAAGTTACTAAGCCTACATTTTCATCTACCGGTACCGCTGGTTGGAACTGCTGACCAACAAGTAGTGATATAGCTGGCACACTACCCGATGGTACTATCTCAGGCATCGGTCCACGTACCGAATCCTTATCCCTATCCGGACCAACCTCATAGTCACTCACTGGGAAACACCAGTAGCTATGATCTCCATATGCACTACTAGTGTCTAAAATAGGCGTAAAACTCTAGTAATCGCCTCCATCCAGTAAAATATTTCCTGGGAATCTTCCACACCACGTAACCTCAGAGGCCTCTACTGCTGGAACTCATGAAACGCGCCCTATCAGGGTGCACTGTCAATTAGTACGGCTGGTGGCATCTACTGCCTAACGAGTGGTGGTGCTACTGGTACACCAACCGAAGGTTCCAACATAGAAAGATCTCCCTACACCAGAGTATCATCACTTGGTGGGCCGTCATCGAGTACTCTCTCAGAACTCCAACTGACTGTTTGCGTGGAGACTTCCAGAACAGATGCGACATGGTCAGATGATTAAAACCTGGTGAGCTGACCTGGTTTGAGCTGACTTAAAGAAAAATTTTGGAAACACACACAATCAGTTTTTTCGTGCACTAAGTCAGAAATTAGTAGTCATGGTCCTGGTGTATGGATACGTTGGTCACCGCAAGAACAATGGACTCCCTGAACTAATGACCACACTTGGTACCCTAAACACTATTGCTTCACAGAAAGGAATGATCAGAGTCATGAGTTCTACGGTAGAACCGACTCCTCTGATACCAATTTGTCACGACCCGTCCTCGGGGCCCGTGTCATGACTACCCCAAGCCCGCCTTCCATAGGCCAGGGGCTGGAGACTAGCACCAAAGGTGTAAATCATGATAACTGGGAAGAAATTGCCTTTATAAAACATAAACACAACCAACCAGAGTACAAGCATAAGTAATACACTAAGTACAAAAGAAAGTGCTGAAAAGTAAATGGGCCAGAATACAAACCCAACTGAAAAGTACAGCTACAACTGAACGAAAGTACAACAGAAAAGGAAAATAGCTGGAAGATAGAAGCAGCTCCTGGGTCGTCCACCTCGAATCCTACCTAAAGGGTAGGTAAAGATAGCCTCCTCAACGCTCTCGCCCGCCAACCTCCTCTGAGTACCGTCTCGTTGTGAAGTCCACCTCTGGGTACTGACTCGTTTTGAGGTCCACCTATGGGTACTGACTCGTCCTGAGGTCCACCTCTGGGTACTGTCCAGTCCTTGTACACTCGATCTCTATCAGCACTATCCGTCATCTGCATCCAACACAACGAGGTGCGGGCATAGCCCGTGCAGGGGTGAGTATAACGGTACTCAGTAGGGACCCCGAGACCCTCATGGTCTCACTAAATCCAATAAGGACAATCAAAAATAAGGATCTCAACAGATAACCCTTACTTAGGTATAAGCCCATACTTATACCTAAGTTATCAAGTAATCCATCTCAATCAAGAGGTAATCACAAAGGTCATTGACTTAGCTCAAACCAGGATTTTCATTATTGAAACCACAACTACTGGAGAACTCCTCCTCTGTTGAGTATAGTGGTCCTGTCATGACTCCAAGGTGCTACTCTCTATCCTTATACTACTGAGTTACTCCTCCTGTCGAGTATCGCAGGTCCACACCCAAACACAGTAGTGCTCCCCGCCAGGGGTCTTCTGCCAAAACACAGTAGCAGTTCCCCTAATAGCCTACAGAAGTACTCCTCCTGTCGAGTACAGCGGGTCTGCTTCCAACTATGAGGCACTCCGTCCACCGTGGGTCTACTGCCAAATACCGGGTGCTCCTTCCACTGGGCTAGTCGACTCACTCCAAGTTGAATCTTTCAAGCAGTCGTCAGGTCCACAACTATTAGGTCTCCGCACTCCGTACGATCGTCTCTGGGAGGATCTGCTCCACGAGCTACTAGTTGATACTCCAAGTACCACAAAGTCTCATAAATAAGTATCACAAAGGACCGCCTCGTCTCAGGGGTCTCAACGCAACAGACGACGCGTCAATCGGACGTCCGATCTGTGAGTTATTATCCTTTTCGTCCCGGGGCCCCTGTTGGTTTCGTGTATGAACCAAACCTACCATATCTCAACTGTACCCCGAACTCTATTAGGGAATACTAAAAGGAACCATTTCTCAATGAGATTACCAATGCCACTGACGTTTCGTCAAACGGACGTCTGGTCTGAACGTTATCGGCTTTCCCGTTCTAGGGTCCCAGTTGGTTTATAAGCTAAAACCAACCTGAACATACTCCAACTGCATCCAAAACTCAATAGAAGTATTCCAAAAGAACCATCTCATCAAGAGGAATCCAACAAAGTCAACGGCACATCAATCGGACATCCGGAACTCAAGTTATAAGTGTTTCCGCTCCGAGGGCCCGATTGGTTTCGATTTTGAACCAACCCGGCCATACCCAAAATTTACCAAAATATTGAGTGTAATATACTGAAATGGTCGTTTTGATCCAAGAGTTTCTATGCAAATGATGGTGCGTCGATTAGAGGTCCGTAGCTCAAGATATTACTGTTTAACTGAAAACGGCCCGAAAATAGGGGGTCTGTGCCCGGTCCGACCAGGCCCAATACCCTCTGGGTTGGCCGGAACCGGGTCAACCCAAACAAGGTCTGGGTCCGGCCCGGTTGGGCGCGGCTGGCGCGGCCCGGCTCGGAAGTCAGCCGCGGCTCAGTGCTGGACAAGCGAGACGCAAGGGGTGCGACCCCCTTTTCTGGAAACGGCGGACCCAGTGGGGTCCATCCTAGTAGTAGGTTGGGGGGGTTACACCCCCCCAGTTTTCCGGGTAACGGCCGACCATTACGGTCAACCAGTTTGTGAGGTACCATGGGACCCAGAGTGGGTCCCGCCTCCTGGAGTCGCCGGCGGCCGGCTTGGCCGGGCCCCCCTACTGGTCTACCGCGACTCGTCTCACTAGCGCCGCGCACCACCGTCGCAGCCCGCTCCGGCTGCGGTCCTCTTCGTCTCCGCTCAGTGCAATGACACCGCGTCGCCTTCACTACGGCCTTTCATGGCCGTGATTCCCTGCCGATCCCCGTACGGTGTGATTAGCCACTAAATGAGGCTAATATTCATTTTTAATATATATAATATTCATGTGCCTTATTATTCATAAACACCATTTTAGTACATTTTACACTTTGAACATCATTTCACATTATGATTGTAATACCTTCTTAAATTGCACTATTATGTGGTACATTTTTTAACATCATTTGAAGTACCCAATGATTCAAATGATTATACATATTTTAATTTTATATTTTTGAAAATTGATCTACAATCCAATATGAACATGTTTTATTCAGGGATCAATGGATAATTCATGGAAGAAGATGGAGATATTTTGTGATGAAAGGAAGCAATTCTAGAGAAGGCAGATTGGACACTAGCCCACTAATGAGACTTTTGGGCCCAACATACAGGCCCAATGAATCCCAAATTCTGTGGGCTTCTAGAAGAAATCATAGGAACAAATAACTCTTCATGATCCAATGCTAATTCGGCCTCTATGGTGGTCATTAAGGCGGCCCAATTTAGAGATACAATTCTGGTCCAGATTCTGCGGCCCAGAAAAACAGTCCACTAATTTTATCATATCTCGGAATCAGAAACTCCAAATGGGCCCAAATTTACAGATGGTTAGAAGACATCTGGAGATCCATTTTATTCTTCTATGGACCACTCTGATTCAGCCATCTATAAGGTCTTTCAGATGCGTCTGTTCGGTGAAGGAAAGCTGGCTGCCACCTCGGGTCAAGGGTGGAAAAATCAACTCTCCCTTACTTTCCACCCACCTATGGCCTACGAAAATTAATTGAGGAGACTTGGACTGTTGGAGGCTCGACCCAAGGGCTCAAAAATTCCTATTTAAGGTAGTGGGGTAGGAGGATTGAAGGATATTTGGTGCTTGGTTTCATTGTAGTGTTACGCTGACGCTTTGTGTTTGTAATCACATTTCTTTCTCATGTAAGCTGTTTAATTCACCTTAGTTTCTTAATAAAAGTTCTTCTTCTCTTATTATTCTGTTCTTCTCCTTATCACTTTGATACCGTTGGTTCAAGGTGTGAACTTGTTCATACCAAACCTTGTGATATTTATCACACAATGGAGGAGTGATCTTTTTTTGTTGTTGTTTTTACTTCTTCAATTCCACCTTTGTAAGTCTACTTCCCGCTTCTGGTTAAGACATGTCATCAATGGAGGGCTAAATATTTTATGGGTTGATCCAAGGGAGTAGCAAGGGGGCTGGATTGGATGTTATTTATCACTCTATTAATGGAAAATCACTTCTTTTAAATGAGACTTTTATTTGATGATTTTAAAACATCTTCATCCTTATTGAATTTAAGGTCACACATTCAAGTCCTAATACGAACCTCTACCTTGGAGTGCTCAAAACTTTGATCCTTCAAGTGTATAGGTGATTAGTATTAGGGTGTGTAGGCATTAAAACAGTAAGTGATGATTTCGTTTGATCTTCTTAAATGAATCCATCTCAATTATAAGAAATTGAAATCATTAAAAAAGTAATTCATCCAATCCACCCCAAGCGATAACCTAGGATCAACTCATTCTTTTAAATTGAATTCACTTAAATCTGTTAGTTATACTTTAAACCCATATAAAATCAACCCAATTTGGCCACTTTATAGCCAAAAACAGTCCATAGAATGTACGTGTCTATAGGTTTCTTCTTAGGTCTCTGAGGATTCGATAACCCAAGCTAAACCACAAGGACCGTTCTACCTTCATCTCTTGGGTAAATTTGAGCGAGAATCAAATTTTGGCGCCATTTCCGGGGACCCATGTAAGTCATCTAAACACCCATTTTATTCTCCCCCATTTCTTCTTTTCTCATCCAAATTCTCTTATCTTGTCCCTTTCTCGTTTTTTTCTTTTAGCGCATGTCCGCCTACACCCACGATCAATCAAACCGTCTTGTTAGGGTGGATAGTCCTGGGGTTGGGGAGTCAAGTACACCAAGGGAACTCATTCAATTAGATCCTAATCTTCCTAATACTCTAGAGTCCAAAATTGAGCCAATTTCAATGGAAGTTCTTCAAAGAAACCAACTCATAAACCCGGGTGGGAACCAAAATGGAAACCCAAATGAGGCAGCCCCAAACTTGGGGAATGCAATTGATCAAACCGTGAATGACTACCTCACACCTTCCTGGACCAATGCCCACTCATGAATTAGACATAATTCCCTTAGAGATTCAATCTACATATTTAAACCCCATGTCCTAAACCACCTTCCCACATTCCATGGAATGGAGTCCGAGATGCCCTACCTGCACATTAAGGAGTTCAATGACATTGTAGAAACCATGTGTCCTCCACATCAACTAGAATCAGCTAAGATGAGGCTATTTTCTTTTTCTTTAAAGGATCAAGATAAAAATTGGCTAAACAATTTGAGACCATCATCCATCAACTCTTGGGACCAACTACAAAGATAATTCTACAAAAAATACTTTCCCCACCATAAAACAATTGCACTTAAAAAGAGTATCCAAAACTTTTTTGAAAAAGAGGGAGAGTCATTCTATGAATCATGGGAGAGGTTCAAAGACACTCTAAACATGGTTCCACACCATGATTTTTCTATTCCTGAATAAGTGATAATTTTCTATGAAGGGTTGGGTCCGGGGAACAAACAATTCATTGACATGATGTGTAATGGAACCTTTAAAAACAAAGCCCCAAATGATGCTTATGAGTATCTAGAAAGCCTTTCTGAACAAAACCAAACATGGGGAACTTCACCTTATTCTGAAAAGACACAAAGAACTACTGGAATTCATACACTTAGAGAAGAGGAAAGCCTTAGGGCTAAACTCGCAGCACCCTCCAGGAAGGTTGAAGAGATAGACCTTAGGAAAGTCCATGAAATCCAAACTGTTGACCCTGTTTGCACAATTTGTGACAAACATGACCATAAGACAGAAAACTGCCCAACCATTCCATCCATCAAGGGTGTTCACTTAGGAGGACCCCCAGTGGAAGTAAATGCTTTGAAATTTCAAAAGCCTCAATACAAAAACACCTTCAACCCAAGGTATAACGACCACCCAGGCTTCCGCTGGAAGGATAACCAACAACCTATCCAACCACTGGGGAAAAAATCCTTACCCCCATTAGAACTACCAAATCCATAACCAGTTCCAAACCCAACCTATCCAATACCAACAGCCACCAGTCCATTTTCAACAAACCATCCCACTTCCAAAATATCCCCCTGGGATAAACCAATCTTCTCAAGAACCAACCCAAACTGTTCCACAAATCCTATTAGAACAACTATGCAAACAAATGGAGAGGATGAACTCGGAGGTATCTTCCATAAAACAAGAACTTCAAACCATCAAAACCGGAAAGGCACCCATGCCTACTCAGGCGGTACCATCCTCAACTTCAAGGGGAGAGTCAAGTTGTGCTAAAAAATCTCATGAACAACTAAAGGTTGTGACTGTTTTAAGAAGTGGGAAATCAATTGAGAAACCTGAACAACTAATTCAGAACCCACTTGAAGATTCAAACTTGGATGAAAATTCAAATGAACCACAAGATCAAACTGAGGAAACTGATAACATTTTCAAGGAAACAACTCTTCAACAAACAACCCCACAACCTGCACCATTTCCTCAACGCATGAGGGGGAAAACCAAGCCTGAACTGAGTGAAACATTGAGGGAAATATTTTCACAAGTCAAGTTGAACATACCCCTTCTCGATGCAATCCAAACCATACCTACCTACTCAAAGAACCTTAAGGACTTGTGTACTTTTAAAAGAAAATTTTCACATAAAAAACAAGTCCTTTTGGCTGCTAATGTGAGTACCACCATTCAAGGGACCATTCCTCCTAATTTGAAAGACCCGGGTTGCCCTTACATCAATGTTGAACTAGGAGAAAGCAAAGTTGTCAAGGACTTGTGTGACCTAGGTGCTAGTGTCAATCTCATCCCATATGCTGTGTACTACCAGTTAGGCCTAGAAGAACTCCAACCCACATCTGTCACACTTCAAATTGCTGATCATAGCATTAGGGTTCCAAAGGGGATTTTAAAGGACGTTCTGGTAAAGGTTGAAAACTTCATCTACCCTGCTGATTTCATTGTCCTTGACAACCATCCAAACTTAGGAAATAAGGAACAAACCCCAATCATCCTTGGTTGTCCTTTCCTTGCAACAATCAACTCTGTTATCCGAGTCCGAAATGGGAACATGACCATCACCTTTGGGAATATGAGTCTAGAATCGAACATCTATAATGCAAGCTCACAAATAGGGGATGAAGAGGACATTCATGAAGTAAACATGATAGGAAGCATTGATAATGAATCCATGGAACATCAAGGAATATTTGATGAATGTTTAAGTCAGAATGAGATTGATTTCCTTTGTTCATATGAAGGAAGTTTGTCTCCATGGCTTGAATCATTTTAAAATTTCTCTTATGATGAAGTCTTAGGTCCAACAATCAGTGAAACATTTCAAGAAACCACTTTCATGGAGACAACTCCAATTTCATTCCCTAAATCTGATCAAGCCAATCTAGTAGCTGAAACTTCTACATGTGGGGAATCAATCCCATTAGAAACTATAAAAAAAGAAATTTTTCTTGATCCAATGTCCCAATCTTCTGCTGAAATTCTAAACCAACCTGATCTTGAATTGAAGGAACTTCCTGCTGCACTAAAGTATGCCTTCCTAGGGGAAAATCAAACACATCCTATTGTCATTTCTTTTTCTCTTGAAGCCAATAATGAGAGGATGCTTCTAGATTTCCTTAGGAAGCATAAGAAAGCCATTGATTGGACCCTTTCTGATATTCCTGGGATTAGCCCACTTATCGGGACTCATAGGATTGTTCTGGAATCTGATTCAAAGCCATGTCGTCAACCTCAACGGTGACTAAATCTTATTCTCATGGAGGTAGTAAGGAAGGAAATTCTTAAATTGTTAAAACCTGGTATCATATATCCCATATCTGAGAGTGAGTGGGTGATCCCAATCCAAGTGGTTCCAAAAAAGGCCGGAATCACAGTGATAACCAATGAGGATGGAGAGATTCTTCCAACAAGGGTGAGTATTGGATGGAGGGTCTTCATTGACTACAGGAAGCTAAACTCATTCACCAAGAAGGACTATTTCCCCTTACCATTCATTGACCAAGTCCTTGAGAGGGTGGTAGGTCATGCCTTCTAATGTTTCTTAGATGGGTACTCGGGGTACAATCAAATTGAGGTCTCCCTAGAGGATCAAGGGAAGACTACATTCACATGTCCATTCAGAACCTTTTCTTTCAAACGCATTCCCTTGGGGTTATGCAATGCCCATGGAACCTTCCAACAATGCATGATGGGAATGTTCTCAGACATGGTAGGGGATTTTCTAGAGGTATTCATGGATGACTTCTCTGTGTTTGGGGATACATTTGAGGGATGTCTGCAGAATGTGGAGAGAGTCTTTTCAAGATGTGAAGAAAAGAATCTGGTCCTAAACTGGAAAAAATGCCATTTCATGGTTAAAGAGGGACTTGTTCTAGGCCATTTGGTCTCGAGTAGGGGGATTGAAGTTGATAAAGCAAATGTTGACATCATTCTTCACCTTCCATCACCCAAAACTGTCCAGAAAGTGAGGTATTTCTTAGGACATGCTGGTTTCTATAGAAGATTCATCAAGGAAATTAGTTCAATATCTCGTCCCCTTTGTGCTCTCCTAGTAAAGGATGCTCCATTTGTTTGGACAGAAAGCTATGAGGGTTCATTCTCAACCCTCAAATCCTCTCTCACCTCTCCTACCATTATGAAATCTCTAAATTGGAACCTTCCTTTTGAACTTATGTGTGATGCCAGTGACTTTTCTTTTGGAGCTGTATTAGGACAACGTTGTGATAAAACTCCTTATGTCATTGCTTATGCAAGAAAATCCTTAAATGATGCCCAAATAAACTACACCACTACTGAAAAGGAGTTACTTGATATTGTGTTTTCTTTAGAGAAGTTTAGGTCCTACCTCTTAGGATCCCCCATCACTATGTTCACTGACCATTCTGCACTAAAATACCTCTTCCAAAAACAAGATGCTAAGGCTAGACTGATTAGGTGGGTCCTTCTCTTACAAGAATTTGACCTCACAATCAAGGATAAAAATGGAGTTGAAAATGTTGTAGATGATCACCTCTCTGGGATGGAATTCAAATACAACTCAAATCACCTTTCTGTGTCTGATTCGTTTCCTGATGAACACCTATACTCTATGAGTGACTGCCCTTGGTATGTTGACATAGAAAATTTCTTAGTAACAGGAGTAATTCCAAAATTCTTAGGGACTCAAGCTTGAAGGAAATTCCTTTCTGATGTTAGACACTATGTGTTTGATGATCCATACCTCTATAAGTTCTGCCCTGACCAAGTCATTAGGATGTGTGTTCCAGAATCTGAACAAGAGTCCATCCTTAAATTCTGTCATAGTGAGGCATGTGGAGGTCACTTTTCCTCTATGAAAACATCTGCTAAGATTCTTCAATGTGGTCTTTTCTGGACCACCCTCTCAAGGTACTCCTACACATTTTTTAAAAGCTGTCCTAGGTGTCAACAAGTAGGGTCCATCACAAAAAGGAATCAAATTCCACTCACTCCCATCTTAGTGGTTGAAATATTTGACTGTTGGGGAATTGACTTCATGGGTCCCTTCCCAAACTCTCGGGGATACCTCTACATACTCTTAGATGTTGATTATGTCTCAAAATGGGTTGAGGACATTCCCACTAAGTCCAATGATCATCAAGTTGTGATTCAATTTCTGAAAGAGAACATATTTTCAAGATTTGGAATTCCTAGGGCTATAATCAGTGATCGAGGAACCCATTTCTGCAACCTCTCATTCTCTTCACTCATGTCTATGTATGGTATTTTGCATAAAGTGTCCACTGTATACCATCCTCAAACCAATGGTCAAGCTGAGTTAGAGAATAGGGAGATTAAGCAAATTCTTGAGAAAACTGTCAATCCTTCTAGGAAATATTGGTCTGAGAAACTCTTATATACTCTTTGGGCATATCGTACAACATACAAAACCATTTTAGGAATGTCCCCATATAGGTTGGTTTATGGAAAAGCATGCCATTTTCCAGTGGAGATTGAACATAAGGCCTTTTGGGAAATTAAGAAAATGGATTATGACCTCTCATTGGCTGGAACAAAAAGTAAATTAGATCTCAATGAACTGGAGGAACTAAGGATGGAGGCTTATGAAAATTCAAGGATCAATAAAGATAGAGTTCAAGCCTACCAATCTAGGAATATCAAGGTCAAACATTTTGAACCGGGAAAACTTGTGCTCTTGTATAGTTCAAAACTTCATTTACATCCAGGAAAGTTAAGGTCTAGATGGTCAGGACCTTTCATAGTGCATCATGTATTCCCCCATGGGGCAGTAGAGATTCAAGATCCCCCAAGTGGTTACATTTTCAAGGTCAATGGTCAAAGGTTAAAACCATTCATTGAATCATTCAATAAATAGGAAATAGAGGTTGAGTTAACTGAGCCAACCTATGAACAAGGAAAAAATTGATAGATTTAGGGTCCATGTCAGGCTAACGACGTTAAACAAAGCGTTGCATGGGAGCCAACCCATGGTTTTCAAGTTTCTTATCATTTTGTTGTTTTAATAAACTTTATATATTAAATAGGATTAATTAATCATTTTTACATTTAAAAAAAGGACTATTGACCTATTCTTCTATTATGAGTATGGATGGGTATGAAAGGGGAGCATCGTATTCATCCGTGTCACGCGGTGTGATCCCTGAGTAATACCTTACCCAGAAAAATTAAAAAGAAGACAGTGTATCATTAGTTTGATTTCAAAAAATAAAAAATAAAAAAAATAGGAAAAAACATAAAAATGATGATACTTGGAATTAAATAAGTCGTTGTATTGTTTGTTTTGTCTGGTTTGTTCTTATTTTTGTTTAGGTACTATTTTGGGTGATACATGTTCAATCAAGGAGGTGCCTACATCCCCCAAGAGATCAAATGACCAATTTGGAGCAGCAAGAACTTCAACTTCAACCACCAGGTGATTTCATTTCATGATCCTCAGTTTCAATTTCCTTTTTGAACTTCCATTATCTGCCTCTACTCCTTCTAAATTTTCATTTCTTCAAACACTGGGGACAGTGTTGTTTTAAGTTGGGGGGGGGAGATAAAATAAAAAAAATGCTTTTGTGTCAAAAAAATGAATGATTTGAAAAAAAAAGTGTAAATGGAAGGAAAAATTCCTTTAACTTTGAACATGGTAATACACATTGCACACTTTGAAACTGAATATCAAATAATTTATCATGCCCTGATTCTGATTTTAATCCTTGTATAATTTCATGAGCATAGATTTTGGAATGTGTGGCTGTCCAATGTGATATTTCATCGTTTATATTTTCATCCAAATAAAAAAAAGATCACAATGCACGTCCCTTGGATAGGGGGTATTAGTTTGAGTTCATGGGGTCCCCTAAATAAATAGCATAGGTTTGGTGATCATTTTAGTTTAATATGAGTATTCAAAAAAAAAATTAGTTTTTTTGCGCGTAGAGCAATGAAATGACCTAATGCGTGGCTTTCAGCACTTGGGGATCGTGACTCCATAGTTGTCTGGCCCAGAGTTAGTAAATTTATCTCTATTTTTGGTAATTTGAATTTGTTTTCGACTGAGTTAACTCGAGATGATGCCCGAGTATGTGGGCTTCACTTGGTGCCCTAAGGTCTTTGAGCCTGGGAGTCATCGACAAAGTCTCACTACAGGGGTTGACTCTTTTGAGTGCAACTTCAATTACCATGGAAAAATTGCAAAAACAAAAAAAAACAACAAAAAAAACAAAAAAAAATTATACAAAAAAAATGAATACTCATCTTAATATTGAAATGTGATTCCACCTAGCACTTCCGTAATTTCACCCTTGAATAAAGATGAACCCTCATGTCTATTGTGATGCACAACACATCCTCATACTTAATTGATATTGGATGAAATATGGCAATAAATTTGAACAAAGGAATGGGCTTGGGATTGGGATCTGCTTATGAAAATATCTTGTATTAAAATATTTTGATGGGTTTCGTGATTTTTTGGTATAAGGTTTTTTTGGTGATCATTGTGTATTAAAATGTTTTTTGAAAAGGGAATTTGAATTTCATATTGTTGAGATATATTTTGCTCGGGACTAGCAAAACTCAAGTTGGGGGGTGTGATTAGCCACTAAATGAGGCTAATATTCATTGTTAATATATATAATATTCATGTGCCTTATTATTCATAAACACCATTTTAGTGCATTTTACACTTTGAACATCATTTCACATTAGGATTGTAATACATTCTTAAATTGCACTATTATGTGGTACATTTTTTAACATCATTTGAAGTACCCAATGATTCATCTGATTATACATATTTTAATTTGATATTTTTGGAAATTTATCTAAACTCCAATATTAACATGTTTTATTCAGGGATCAATGGAGAATTCATGGAAGAAGATGGGGATATTTTGTGATGAAAGGAAGCAATTCTAGAGAAGACAGATTGGACACTAGCCCACTGATGAGACTTTGGGGCCCAACATATAGGCCCAATTAATCCCAAATTTTGTGTTATTCTATAATACATTCATAGGAACAAATAAATCTTCATGATACAATTCTAATTTGTCCTCTATGGTGGTAATTAAGGCGGCCCAAGTTAGAGATACAATTCTGGGCCAGATTCTGCGGCCCAGAAAAACAGTCCACTACTTTTATCATATCTCGGAATCCTTAACTCCAAATGTCCCATATTTTACATACGGTTAGAAGACTTCCGGGGCTCCATTTTATTCTTCTATGTCCCACTCTGATTCGGCCATCTAGAAGGTCTTTCAGACGCGTCTGTTTGGTGAAGGAAAGATGGCTGCCACCTCGGGTCAAGGGTGGAAAAATCAACTCTCCCTTAATTTCCACCCACCTATGGCCTACCAAAATTAATTGAGGAGACTTGGACTGTTGGAGGCTCGAACCAAGGGCTCAAAAATTCCTATTTAAGGCAGTGGTGTACTAGGATTGAAGGATCTTTGGTGCTTGGTTTCATTGTAGTGTTATGCTGCCGCTTTGTGTTTGTAATCGCATTTCTTTCTCATGTAAGTTGTTTAATTCACCTTAGTTTCTTAATAAAAGTTCTTCTTATCTTATTATTCTATTCTTATCCTTATCACTTTGATACCGTTGGTTCAAGGTGTGAACTTGTTCATACCAAACCTTGTGATATTTATCACACAACGGAGGAGTGATCTTTTGTTGTTGTTGTTTTTACTTCTTCAATTCCACCTTTGTAAGTCTACTTCCCGCTTCTGTTGAAGACATGTCATCAATGGAGGGCTAACTCTTTTATGGGTTGATCCAAGGGAGTAGCAAGGGGTCTGGATTGGATGTTATTTATCACTCTATTAATGGAAAATCACTTCTTTTAAATGAGACTTTTATTTGATGATTTTAAAACATCTTCATCCTTATTGAATTTAAGGTCACACATTCAAGTGCTAATACGAACCTCTACCTTGGAGTGCTCAAAACTTTGATCCTTCAAGTGTATAGGTGATTAGTATTAGGGTGTGTAGGAATTAAAACAGTAAGTGATGATTTCGTTTGATCTTCTTAAATGAATCCGTCTCAATTATAAGAAATTGAAATCATTAAAAAAGAAATTCATCCAATCCACCCCAAGCGATAACCTAGGATCAACTCATTCTTTTAAATTGAATTCACTTAAATCTGTTAGTTATCCTTTAAACCCATATAAAATCAACCCAAGTTGGCCACTTCATATCCAAAAATAGTACATAGAATGTACGTGTCTATAGGTTTCTTCTTAGGTCTCTGAGGATTCAATAACCCAAGCTAAACCACAAGGACCGTTCTACCTTCATCTCTTGGGTAAATTTGAGCGAGAATCAAATTTTGGCACCATTTCCAGGGACCCAAGTAAGTCATCTAAACACCCATTCTATTCTCCCCCATTTCTTCTTTTCTCATCCAAATTTTCTTATCTTGTCCCTTTCTCATTTTTTTTCTTTTAGCGCATGTCCGCCTACACCCGCGATCAATCAAACCGTCTAGTTAGGGTGGATAGTCCTGGGGTTGGGGAGTCAAGTACACCAAGGGAACTCATTCCATTAGATACTAATCTTCCTAATACTCTAGAGTCCAAAATTGATCCAATTTCAATGGAAGGTCTTTAAAGAAACCAACTCATAAACCCGGGTGGGAACCAAAATGGAAACCCAAATGAGGCAGCCCCAAACTTGGGGAATGCAATTGATCAAACCATGAATGACTACCTCACACCTTCCTGGACCAATGCCCACTCATTCATTAGACACAATTACCTAGGAGATTCCAACTACATATTTAAACCCCATGTCCTAAACCACCTTCCCACATTCTATGGAATGGAGCCCGAGATGCCCTACTTGCACATTAAGGAATTCAAAGAAATTGTAGAAACCATGTGTCCCCCACATCAACTAGAATCAGCTAAGATGAGGCTACTTCCTTTTTCTTTATAGGATCGAGCTAAAAATTGGCTAAACAATTTGAGACCATCATCCATCAACTCTTGGGACCAACTACAAAGAGAATTCTACAAAAAATACTTTCCCCACCATAAAACAATTGCACTTAAAAAGAGTATCCAAAACTTTTTTGAAAATGAGGGAGAGTCATTCTATGAAACATGGGAGAGGTTCAAAGACACTCTAAACATGGTTCCACACCATGGTTTTTCTATTCCTGAAAAAGTGAGAATTTTCTATAAAGGGTTGGGTCCGGGGAACAAACAATTCATTGACATGATGTGTAATAGAACCTTTAAAAACAAAGCCCCAAATAATGCTTACGAGTATCTAGAAATCCTTTCTAAACAAAATCAAACATGGGGAACTTCACCTTATTCTGAAAAGCCACAAAGAACTACTGGAATTCATACACTTATAGAAGAGGAATGCCTTAGGGCTAAACTCGCAGTACTCTCTAGGAAGGTTAAAGAGATATACCTTAGGAAAGTCCATGAAATCCAAACTGTTGACCCTGTTTGCACAGTTTGTGACAAACATGACCATAAGACAGACAACTGCCCAACCATTCCATCCATCAAGGATGTTCTCTTAGGAGGACCCCCAGCGGAACTAAATGCTTTGAACTTTCAAAAGCCTAAATACCAAAACACCTTCAACCCAAGGTATAACGACCACCCAGGATTCTGCTGGAAAGATAACCAATAACCTAGCCAACCACAGGGACAAAATCCCTACCCCCATCAGAACTACCAAACACATAACAAGTTCCAAACCCAACCTATCCAATACCAACAGCCACCGGTCCATTTTCAACAAACCATACCACTTCCAAAATATCCCCCTGGGATAAACCAATCTTCTCAAGCACCAACCCAAACTGTTCCACAAATCCTATTAGAACAACAATGCAAAAAAATGGAGAGGATGAACTCGGAGGTATATTCCCTAAAAAAAGAACTTCAAACCATCAAAACCGGAAAGGCATCCATGCCTACTCAGGCGGTGCCATCCTCAACTTCAAGGGGAGAGTCAAGTTGTGCTCAAAAAACTCATGAACAACTAAAGGTTGTGACTGTTTTAAGAAGTGGGAAATCAATTGAGAAACCTGAACAACTAATTCAGAACCCACTTGAAGATTAAAACTTGGATGAAAATTCAAATGAACCACAAGATCAAACTGAGGAAACTGATAACATTTTCATGGAAACAACTCTTCAACAAATAACCTCAACCTACACCATTTCCTCAACGCATGAGGGGGAAAACCAAGCCTGAACTGAGTGAAACATTGAGGGAAATCTTTTCACAAGTCAAGTTGAACATACCCCTTCTCGATGCAATCCATACCATACCTGCCTACTCAAAGTACCTTAAGGACTTGAGTACTTTTAAAAGAAAATTTTCAAATAAAAACCAAGTCCTTTTGGCTGATAATGTGAGTACCACCATTCAAGGGACCATTCCCCCTAAGTTGAAAAACCCGGGTTTCCCTTACATCAATGTTGAACTAGGAGAAAGCAAAGTTGTCAAGGCCTTGTGTGACCTAGGTGCTAGTGTCAATCTCATCCCATATGCTGTGTACTACTAGTTAGGCCTAGAAGAAATCCAACCCACATCTGTCACACTTCAACTTTCTGATCATAGCATTAGGGTTCCAAAGGGGATTTTAAAGGACGTTCTGGTAAAGGTTGAAAACTTCATCTACCCTGCTGATTTCATTGTCCTTGAAAACCATCCAAACTTAGGAAATAAGGAACAAACCCCAATCATCCTTGGTCGTCCTTTCCTTGTAACAATCAACTCTGTTATCCGAGTCCGAAATGGGAACATGACCATCACCTTTGGGAATATTAGTCTAGACTCGAACATCTATAATGCAAGCTCACAAATAGGGGATGACGAGGACATTCATGAAGTAAACATGATAGGAAGCATTGATAATGAATCCATGGAACATCAAGGAATATTTGTTTAATGTTTAAGTCAGAATGAGATTGATTTCCTTTGTTCATATGAAGGAAGTTTATCTCCTTGGCTTGAATCATTTTCAAATTTCTCTTATGATGAAGTCTTAGGTCCAAAAATCAGTGAAACCTTTCAAGAAACCACTTTCATGGAGACCACTCCAATTTCCTTCCCTAAATCTGATCAAGCCAATCTAGTAGCTGAAACTTCTACATGTGGGGAATCAATCCTATCTGAAACTCTAAAAAAAGAAATTGATCTTGATCCAATGTCCCAATCTTCTGCTGAAATTCTAAACCAACATGATCTTGAATTAAAGGAACTTCCTACTGCACTAAAGTATGCCTTCCTAGGGGAAAATCAAACACATCCTATTGTCATTTCTTCTTCTCTTGAAGCCAATCATGGGAGGATGATTCTAGATATCCTTAGGAAGCATAAGAAAGCCATTGGTTGGACCCTTTCTGATATTCCTGGTATTAGCCCACTTATCGGGACTCATAGGATTGTTCTGGAATCTGATTCAAAGCCATGTCGTCAACCTCAACGGCGACTCAATCTTAATCTCATGGAGGTAGTAAGGAAGGAACTTCTGAAATTGTTAAAATCTGGTATCATATATCCTATAGCTGAGAGTGAGTGGGTGAGCCCAATCCAAGTGGTTCCAAAAAAGGCCGGAATCACAGTGATAACCAATGAGGATGGAGAGATTCTTCCAACAAGGGTGAGTAGTGGATGGAGGGTATGCATTGACTACAGGAAGCTAAACTCATTCACCAAGAAGGACCATTTCCCCTTACCATTCATTGACCAAGTCCTTGAGAGGGTGGCAGGTCATGCCTTCTACTGTTTCTTAGATGGGTACTCGGGGTACAATCAAATTGAGGTCTCCCTAGAGGATCAAGGGAAGACTACATTCACATGTCCATTCGGAACCTTTGCTTTCAAATGCATGCCCTTCGGGTTATGCAATGCCCCTGGAACCTTCCAACGGTGCATGATGGGAATCTTCTCAGACATGGTAGGGGATTTTATAGAGGTCTTCATGGATGACTTCTCTGTGTTTGGGGATACATTTGAGGGATGTCTGCAGAATGTGGAGAGAGTCTTTTCAAGATGTGAAGAAAAGAATCTGGTCCTAAACTGGGAAAAATGCCATTTCATGGTTAAAGAGGGACTTGTTCTAGGCCATCTGGTCTCGAGTAGGAAGATTGAAGTTGATAAAGCAAAGGTTGACATCATTCGTCACCTTCCATCACCCAAAACTGTCAAGGAAGTGAGGTCTTTCTTATGACATGCTGGTTTCTATAGAAGATTCATCAAGGAATTTAGTTCAATATCTCGTCCCCTTTGTGCTCTCCTAGTAAAGGATGCTCCATTTGTTTGGACAGAAAGCTGTGAGGGTTCATTCTCAACCCTCAAATCCTCTCTCACCTCTCCTACCATTATGAAATATCCAAATTGTTACCTTCATTTTGAACTTATGTGTGATGCCAGCGACTTTGCTATTGGAGCTGTGTTAGGAAAACGTTGTGATAAAACTCCTTATGTCATTGCTTATACAAGAAAATCCTTAAATGATGCCCAAATAAACTACACCACTACTGAAAAGGAGTTACTTGCTATTGTGTTTTCTTTAGAGAAGTTTAGGTCCCACCTCTTAGGATCCCCCATCACTATGTTCACTGACCATTCTGCACTAAAATACCTCTTCCAAAAACAAGATGCTAAGGCTAGACTGATTAGGTGGGTCCTTCTCTTACAAGAATTTGACCTCACAATCAAGGATAAAAATGGAGTTGAAAATGTTGTAGATGATCACCTCTCTAGGATGGAATTCAAAGACAACTCAAATCACCTTTCTGTGTCTGATTTGTTTCCTGATGAATACCTATACTCTGTGAGTGACTGCCCTTGGTATGCTGACATAGCAAATTTATTAGTGACAGGAGTCATTCCAAAATTCTTAGGGACTCAAGCTCGAAGGAAATTACTTTATGATGTTAGACACTATGTGTTTGATGATCCATACCTCTATAAGTTCTGCCCTGACCAAGTCATTAGGAGGTGTGTTCCAGAATCTGAACAAGATTCCATCCTTAAATTCTGTCACAGTGAGGCATGTGGAGGTCACTTTTCCTCTAAGAAAACAACTTCTAATATTCTTCAATGTGGTCTTTTCTGGCCCACCCTCTCAAGGGACTCCTATACATTTTGTCAAAGCTGTCCTAGGTGTCAACAATTAGGGTCCATCACAAAAAGGAATCAAATGCCACTCACTCCCATCTTAGTGGTTGAAATATTTGACTGTTGGGGAATTGACTTCATGGGTCCCTTCCCAAACTCTCAGGGATACCTCTACATGCTCCTAGCTATTGATTATGTCTCAAAATGGGTGGAGTCCATTCCCACTAAGTCCAATGATCATCAAGTTGTGATTCAATTTCTAAAAGAGAACATATTTTCAAGATTTGGAATTCCTATGGATATAATCAGTGATCGAGGAACCCATTTCTGCAACTGCCCATTCTCTTCACTCATGTCTAAGTATGGTATTTCTCATAAAGTGTCCACTGCATACCATCCTCAAACCAATGGTCAAGATGAGTTACCGAATAGGGAGATTAAGCAAATTCTTGAGAAAACTGTCAATCCTTCTAGGAAAGATTGGTCTAAGAAACTCTTAGATTCTCTTTGGGAATATCGTACAACATACAAAACCATTTTAGGAATGTCCCCATATTGGTTGTTTTATGGAAAAGCATGCCATTTTCCAGTGGAGATTGAACATAAGGCCTTTTGGGCAATTAAGAAAATGGATTATGACCTCTCATTGGATGGAACAAAAAGGAAATTAGATCTCAATGAACTGAAGGAACTAAGGATGGAGGCTTATGAAAATTCAAGGATAAATAAAGATAGAGTTCAAGCCTACCAATCTAGGAATATCAAGGTCAAACATTTTGAATCGGGAAAACCTGTGCTCTTGTAGAGTTCAAAACTTCATTTACATCCGGTAAAGTTAAGGTCTAGATGGTCAGGACCTTTCATAGTGAATCAAGTATTCCCCCATGGGGTAGTAGAGATTCAAGATCCCACAAGTGGTTACATTTCAAGGTCAATGGTCAAAGGTTAAAACCATTCTTTAAATAATTCAATAAATAGGAAATAGAGGTTGAGTTAACTGAGCCAACCTATGAACAAGGAAAAAATTGATAGATTTAGGGTCTATGTCGGGCTAACGATGTTAAACAAAGCGCTGCATGGGAGGCAACCCATGGTTTGCAAGTTTCTTATCATTTTGTTGTTTTAATAAACTTTATATTTTAAATAGGATTAATTAATCCTTTTTACATTTAAAAAAAGGACTATTGACCTGTTCTTCTATTATGAGTATGGATGGGTATGAAAGGGGAGCATCGTATTCATCTGTGTCACGCGGTTTGATCCCTGAGTAATACCTTACATAAAAAATTAAAAATAAGACAATGTATCATTATTTTGATTTAAAAAAATAAAAAAATAAAAAAAACAGGAAAAACCATAAAAATGATGATAATTGGAATTAAATAAGTTGTTGTGTTGTTTGTTTTGTCTGGTTTGTTCTTATTTTTGTTTAGGTACTATTTTGGGTGATACATGTTCAATCAAGGAGGTGCCTACATCCCCCAAGAGATCAAATGACTAATTTGGAGCAGCAAGAACTTCAACTTCAACCACCAGGTGATTTCATTCCATGATCCTCAGTTTCAATTTACTTTTTGAACTTCCATTATCTGCCTCTACTCCTTCTAAATTTTCATTTCTTCAAACACTGGGTACTGTGTTGTTTTAAGTTGGGGGGGACATAAAATAAAAAAAATGCTTTTGTGTCAAAAAAAATGAATGATTTGAAAAAAAAGTGTAAATGGAAGGAAAAATTCCTTTAACTTTGAACATGGTAATACACATTGCACACTTTGAAACTGAATATCAAAGAATTTAGCATGCCCTGATTCTGATTTTAATCCTTGTATAATTTCATGAGCATAGATTTTGGAAAGTGTGGCTGTCCAATGTGATATTTCATCGTTTATATTTTCATCCAAATAAAAAAAAGATCACAATGCACGTCCCATGGATGGTGGGGTATTAGTTTGAGTTCATGGGGTCCCCTAAATAAATAGCATAGGTTTGGTGATCATTTTAGTTTAATATGAGTATTCAAAAAAAAATTAACTTTTTTTTTGCACGTAGAGTAATGAAATGACCTAATGCGTGGCTTTCGGCACTTGGGGATCGTGACTCCATAGTTGTCTGGCCCAGAGTTAGTAAATTTATCTCTATTTTTGATAATTTGAATTTGTTTTTGACTGAGTTAACTCGAGATGATGCCCGAGTATGTGGGCTTCACTTGGTGCCCTAAGGTCTTTGATCCTGGGAGTCATCTGCAAAGTCTCTCTATAGGGGTTGACTCTTTTGAGTGCAACTTCAATTACCATGGAAAATTGCAAAAACAAAAAAAAACAACAAAAAAAAAACAAAAACAAATTATACAAAAAAAATGAATACTCATCTTAATATTGAGATGTGATTCCACCTAGAGCTTCCATAATTTCACCCTTGAATAAATATGAACCCCCATGTCTATTGTGATGCACAACACATCCTCATACTTAATTGATATTGGATGAAATATGGCAATGAATTTGAACAAAGGAATGGGCTTGGGATTGGGATCTGCTTATGAAAATATCTTGTATAAAAATATTTTTATGGGTTTCGTGATTGTTTGGTATAAGGTTTTTTTTGTGATCATTGTGTATTAAAATGTTTTTGGAAAAGGGAATTTGAATTTCATATTGTTGAGATATATTTTGCTCGGGACTAGCAAAACTCAAGTTGGGGGCTGTGATTTTCCACTAAATGAGGCTAATATTCATTGTTAATATATATAATATTCATGTTCCTTATTATTCATAAACACCATTTTAGTGCATTTTACACTTTGAACATCATTTCACATTATGATTGTAATACCTTCTTAAATTGCACTATTATGTGGTACATTTTTTAACATCATTTGAAGTACCCAATGATTCATTGGATTATACATATTTTAATTTGATATTTTTGGAAATTTATCTACACTCCAATATGAACATGTTTTATTCAGGGATCAATGGAGAATTCATGGAAGAATATGGGGATATTTTTTGATGAAAGGAAGCAATTCTAGAGAAGGCAGATTGGACACTAGTCCACTGATGAGACTAGGGGGCCCAACATACAGGCCCAATGAATCCCAAATTTTGTGGGATTCTATAAGACATTCATAGGAACAAATAACCCTTCATGATCCAATGCTAATTCGTTCTCTATGGTGGTCATTAAGGCGGCCCAAGTTAGAGATACAATTCTGGTCTAGATTCTGCGGCCCAGAAAAACAGTCCACTAATTTTATCATATCTCGGAATCCGAAACATCAAATGGGCCCATATTTTGCATACGGTTAGCAGACATCCGGTGATCCATTTTATTCTTCTATGGATCACTATGATTCGGCGATATAGAAGGTCTTTCAGACGCGTCTGTTCGGTGAAGGAAAGCTGGCTGCCACCTCGAGTCAAGGGTGGAAAAATCAACTCTCCCTTACTTTCCACCCACCTATGGCCTACCACAATTAATTGAGGAGACTTGGACTGTTGGAGGGTCGAACCAAGGGCTCAAAAATTCTTATTTAAGGCAGCGGTGTTGGAGGATTGAAGGATCTTTGCTTCTTGGTTTCATTGTAGTGTTATGCTGCCGCTTTGTGTTTGTAATCGCATTTCTTTCTCATGTAAGTTGTTTAATTCACCTTAGTTTCTTAATAAAAGTTCTTATTCTCTTATTATTCTGTTCTTATCCTTATCACTTTGATACATTTGGTTCAAGGTGTGAACTTTTTCATACCAAACCTTGTGATATTTATCACACAACGGAGGAGTGATCTTTTTTTGTTGTTGTTTTTACTTCTTCAATTCCACCTTTGTAAGTCTACTTCCCGCTTCCGTTGAAGACATGTCATCAATGGAGGGATAAATATTTTATGGGTCGATCCAAGGGAGTAGAATTGGGGCTCGATTGGATGTTATTTATCACTCTATTAATGGAAAATCACTTCTTTTAAATGAGACTTTTATTTGATGATTTTAAAACATCTTCATCCTTATTGAATTTAAGGTCACACATTCAAGTGCTAATACGAACCTCTACCTTGGAGTGCTCAAAACATTGATCCTTCAAGTGTATAGGTGATTAGTATTAGGGTGTGTAGGCATTAAAATAGTAAGTGATGATTTTGTTTGATCTTCTTAAATGAATCCATCTCAATTATAAGAAATTGAAATCATTAAAAAATCAATTCATCCAATCCACCCCAAGCGATAACCTAGGATCAACTCATTCTTTTAAATTGAATTCACGTAAATATGTTAGTTATCCTTTAAACCCATATAAAATCAACCCAAGTTGGCCACTTCATAGCCAAAAAAAGTCCATAGAATGTACGTGTCTATAGGTTTCTTCTTAGGTCTCTGAGGATTTGATAACCCAAGCTAAACCACAAGGACCGTTCTACCTTCATCTCTTGGGTAAATTTGAGCGAGAATCAAATTTTTGCACCGTTGCTGGGGACCCAAATAAGTCATCTAAACACCCATTCTATTCTCCCCCATTTCTTCTTTTCTCATCAAAATTCTCTTATCTTGTCCCTTTCTCGTTTTTTTCTTTTGGCGCATGTCCGCCTACACCCGCGATCAATCAAACCGTCTAGTTAGGGTGGATAGTCCTGGGGTTGGGGAGTCAAGTACACCAAGGGAACTCATTACATTAGATCCTAATCTTAATAATACTCTAGAGTTCATAATTGAGCCAATTTCAATGGAAGGTCTTCAAAGAAACCAACTCATAAACCCGGGTGGGAACCAAAATGGAAACCCAAATGAGGCAGCCCCAAACTTGGGGAATGAAATTGATCAAACCATGAATGACTAGCTCACACCTTCCTGGACCAATGCCCACTCATGCATTAGACACAATTCCCTAGGAGATTCCAACTACATATTTAAACCCCATGTCCTAAACCACCTTCCCACATTCCATGGAATGGAGTCCGAGATGCCCTACATGCACATTAAGGAGTTCAATGACATTGTAGAAACCATGTGTCCCCCACATCAACTAGAATCAGCTAAGATGAGGCTATTTCCTTCTTCTTTAAAGGATCGAGCTAAAAATTGGCTAAACAATTTGAGACCATCATCCATCAACTCTTGGGACCAACTACAAAGAGAATTCTACAGAAAATACTTTCCCCACAATAAAACAATTGCACTTAAAAAGAGTATCCCAAAATTTTTTGAAAAAGAGGGAGAGTCATTCTATGAAACATGGGAGAGGTTCAAAGACACTCTAAACATGGTTCCACACCATGGTTTTTCTATTCCTGAACAAGTGAGAATTTTCTATTATGGGTTGGGTCCGGGGAACAAATAATTCATTGACATGATGTGTAATGGAACCTTTAAAAACAAAGCCCCAAATGATGCTTAGGAGTATCTAGAAAACCTTTCTGAACGAAACCAAACATGGGGAACTTCACCTTATTCTGAAAAGCCACAAAGAACTACTGGAATTCATAAACTTAGAGAAGAGGAAAGCCATAGGGCTAAACTCATAGCACTATTGAGAAAGGTTGAAGAGATAGACCTTAGGAAAGTCCATGAAATCCAAACTGTTGACCCTGTTTGCACAATTTGTGACAAACATGACCATAAGACAGAAAACTGCCCAACCATTCCATCCATCAAGGATGATCTCTTAGGAGGACCCCCAGTGGAAGTAAATGCTTTGAACTTTCAAAAGCCTCAATACCAAAACACCTTCAACCCAAGGTATAACGACCATCTAGCCTTCCTCTGGAAAGATAACCAACAACCTAGCCAACCACAGGGACACAATACTTACCCCCATCAGAACTACCAAACCCATAACCAGTTCCAAACCCAACCTATCGAATACCAACAGCCACCGGTACATTTTCAACAAACCATCCCACTTCCAAAATATCCCCTGGGATAAAACAATCTTCTCAAGCACCAACCCAAACTGTTCTACAAAGCCTATTAGAACAACTATGCAAACAAATGGAGAGGATGAACTCGGAGGTATCTTCCCTAAAACAAGAACTTCAAACCATCAATACTGGAAAGGCACCCATGCCTACTCAGGCGGTTCCATCCTCAACATCAAGGGGAGAGTCAAGTTGTGCTCAAACAACTCATGAACAACTAAAGGCTGTGACTGTTTTAAGAAGTGGGAAAAAAATTGAGAAACCTGAACAACTAATTCAGAACCCACTTGAAGATTCAAACTTGGATGAAAATTCAAATGAACCACAAGATCAAACTGAGGAAACTGATAACATTTTCAAGGAAACAACTCTTCAACAAACAACCCCACAACCTACACCATTTCCTCAACGCATGAGGGGGAAAGCCAAGCCTGAACTGAGTGAAACACTGAGGGAAATCTTTTCACAGGTCAAGTTGAACATACCCCTTCTCAATGCAATCCAAACCATACCTGCCTACTCAAAGTACCTTAAGGACTTGTGTACTTTTAAAAGAAAACTTTCACATAAAAACCAAGTCCTTTTGGCTTCTAATGTGAGTACCACCATTCAAGGGACCATTCCTCCTAAGTTGAAAGACCCGGGTTGCCCTTACATCAATGTTGAACTAGGAGAAAGAAAAGTTGTCAAGGCCTTGTGTGACCTAGGTGATAGTGTCAATCTCATCCCATATGCTGTGTACTGCCAGTTAGGCCTAGAAGAACTCCAACCCACATCTGTCACACTTCAACTTGCTGATCGTAGCATTAGGGTTCCAAAGGGGATTTTAAAGGACGTTCTGGTAAAGGTTGAAAACTTCATCTACCCTGCTGATTTCATTGTCCTTGACAACCATCCAAACTTAGGAAATAAGGAACAAACCCCAATCATCCTTGGTCGTCCTTTCCTTGCAACAATCATCTCTGTTATCCGAGTCCGAAATCGGAACATGACCATCACCTTTGGGAATATGAGTCTAGACTCGAACATCTATAATGAAAGCTCACAAATAGGGGATCGCGAGGACATTCATAAAGTAAACATGATAGGAAGAATTGATAATGAATCCATGGAACATCAAGGAATATTTGATTAATGTTTAAGTCAGAATGAGATTGATTTATTTTGTTCATATGAAGGAAGTTTATCTCCTTGGCTTGAATCATTTTCAAATTTCTCTTATGATGAAGTCTTAGGTCCAACAATCAGTGAAACCTTTCAAGAAACCACTTTCATGGAGACCACTCTAATTTACTTCCCTAAATCTGATCAAGCCAATCTAGTAGTTGAAACTTCTACATGTGGGGAATCAATCCTATCTGAAACTCTAAAAAAAGAAATTGATCTTGATCCAATGTCCCAATCTTCTGCTGAAATTCTAAACCAACCTCATCTTGAATTGAAGGAACTTCCTACAGCACTAAAGAATGCCTTCCTAGGGGAAAATCAAACACATCCTATTGTCATTTCTTCTTCTCTTGAATCCAATCATGAGAGGATGCTTCTAGATGTCCTTAGGAAGCATAAGAAAGCCATTGGTTGGACCCTTTCTGATATTCCTGGGATTATCCCACTTATCGGGACTCATAGGATTGTTCTAGAATCTGATTCAAAGCCATGTCGTCAACCTCAATGGTGACTCAATCTTAATCTCATGGAGGTAGTAAGGAAGGAACTTCTGAAATTGTTAAAATCTAGTATCATATATCCCATAGCTGAGAGTGAGTGGGTGAGCCCAATCCAAGTGGTTCCAAAAAAGGCCGGAATCACAGTGATAACCAATGAGGATGGAGAGATTCTTCCAACAAGGGTGAGTAGTGGATGGAGGGTCTGCATTGACTAAAGGAAGCTAAACTCATTCACCAAGAAGGACCATTTCCCCTTACCATTCATTGACCAAGTCCTTGAGAGGGTGGCAGGTCATGCCTTCTACTGTTTCTTAGATGGGTACTCGGGGTACAATCAAATTGAGGTCTCCCTAGAGGATCAAGGGAAGACTACATTCACATGTCCATTCGGAACCTTAGCTTTCAAACGCATGCCCTTCGGGTTATGCAATGCCCCTGGAACCTTCCAACGGTGCATGATTGGAATCTTCTCAGACATGGTAGGGGATTTTCTAGAGGTCTTCATGGATGACTTCTCTGTGTTTGGGGATACATTTGAGGGATGTCTGGAGAATGTGGAGAGAGTCTTGTCAAGATGTGAAGAAAAGAATCTGGTCCTAAACTGGGAAAAATTCCATTTCATGGTTAAAGAGGGACTTTTTCTAGGCCATCTGGTCTCGAGTAGGGGGATTGAAGTTGATAAAGCAAAGGTTGACATCATTCGTCACCTTCCATCACCCAAAACTGTCAAGGAAGTGAGGTATTTCTTAGGACATGCTGGTTTCTATAGAAGATTCATCAAGGACTTTAGTTCAATATCTCGTCCCCTTTGTGCTCTCTTAGTAAAGGATGCTCCATTTGTTTGAACAGAAAGCTGTGAGGGTTTATTCTGAACCCTCAAATCATCTCTCACCGCTCCTCCCATTATGAAATCTACTAATTGGAACCTTCCTTTTGAACTTATGTGTGATGCCAGTGACTTTGCTGTTGGAGCTATGTTAGGACAACGTTGTGATAAAACTCCTTATGTCATTTCTTATGTAAGAAAATCCTTAAATGATTCCCAAATAAACTACACCACTACTGAAAAGTAGTTACTTGCTATTGTGTTTGCTTTAGAGAAGTTTAGGTCCTACCTCTTAGGATCCCCCATCACTGTGTTCATTGACCATTCTGCACTAAAATACCTCTTCCAAAAACAAGATACTAAGGCTAGACTGATTAGGTGGGTCCTTCTCTTACAAGAATTTGACCTCACAATCAAGGATAAAAAGGGAGTTGAAAATGTTGTAGCTGATCACCTCTCCAGGATGGAATTCAAAGACAACTCAAATCACCTTTTTGTGTCTGATTCGTTTCCTGATGAACACCTATACTCTGTGAGTGACTGCCCTTGGTATGATGACATAGAAAATTTCTTAGTGACATGAGTCATTCCAAAATTATTAAGGACTCAATCTCGAAGGAAATTCCTTTCTGATGTTAGACACTATGTGTTTGATGATCCATACCTCTATAAGTTCTGCCCTGACCAAGTCATTAGGAGTTGTGTTCCAGAATATGAACAAGAGTCCATCCTTAAATTCTGTCACAGTGAGGCATGTGGAGGTCACTTTTCCTCTAATAAAACATCTGCTAAGATTCTTCAATGTGGTCTTTTCTGGCCCACCCTCTAAAGGGACTCCTACACATTTTGTCAAAGTTTTCCTAGGTGTCAACAAGTAGGGTCCATCGCAAAAAGGAATCAAATTCCACTCACTCCCATCTTAGTGGTTGAAATATTTGACTATTGGGGAATTGACTTCATGGGTCCCTTCCCAAACTCTCGGGGATACCTATACATACTCTTAGCTGTTTATTATGTCTCAAAATGGGTTGAGACCATTCCCACTAAGTCCAATGATCATAAAGTTGTGATTTTATTTCTGAAAGAGAACATATTTTCATGATTTGGAATTCCTAGGGCAATAATCAGTGATCGAGGAACCCATTTCTGCAACCGCCCATTCTCTTCACTCATGTATAAGTATGATATTTCTCATAAAGTGTCCACTGCATACCATCCTCAAACCAATGGTCAAGCTGAGTTAGCGAATAGGGAGATTAAGCAAATTCTTGAGAAAACTGTCAATCCTTCTAGGAAATATTGGTCTGAGAAACTCTTAGATGCTCTTTGGGCATATCGTACAACATACAAAACCATTTTAGGAATGTCCCCATATAGGTTGGTTTATGGAAAAGCATGCCATTTGCCAGTGGAGATTGAACATAAGGCCTTTTGGGAAATTAAGAAAATGGATTATGACCTCTCATTGGCCGGAACAAAAAGGAAATTAGATCTCAATGAACTGGAGGAACTAAGGATGGAGGCTTATGAAAATTCAAGGATCAATAAAGATAGAGTTCAAGCCAACCAATCTAGGAATATCAAGGTCAAACATTTTGAACCGGGAAAACCTGTGCTCTTGTATAGTTCAAAACTTCATTTACATCCGGGAAAGTTAAGGTCTAGATGGTCAGAACCCTTCATAGTGCATCATGTATTCCTCCATGGGGCAGTAGAGATTCAAGATCCCACAAGTGGTTACATTTTCAAGGTCAATGGTCAAAGGTTAAAACCATTCATTGAATCATTCAATAAACAGGAAATAGAGGTTAAGTTAACTAAGACAACCTATGAACAAGGAAAAAATTGATAGATTTAGGGTCCATGTCGAGCTAATGACGTTAAACAAAGCGCTGCATGGGAGGCAACCCATGGTTTTCAAGTTTCTTATCATTTTGTTGTTTTAATAAACTTTATATTTTAAATAGGATTAATTAATCATTTTTACATTTAAAAAAAGGACTATTGACCTGTTCTTCTATTATGAGTATGGATGGGTATGAAAGGGGAGCATCCTATTCATCCGTGTCACGCGGTGTGATCCCTGAGTAATACCTTACCCAAAAAATTAAAAATAAGACAATGTATCATTAGTTTGATTTAAAAAAATAAAAAATAAAAAAACAGGAAAAGCCATAAAAATGACGATACTTGGAATTAAATAAGTCGTTGTGTTGTTTGTTTTGTCTGGTTTGTTCTTCTTTTTGTTTAGGTACTATTTTGGGTGATACATGTTCAATCAAGGAGGTGCCTACATCCCCCAAGAGATCAACTGACTAATTTGGAGCAGTAAGAACTTCAACTTCAACCACCAGGTGATTTCATTCCATGATCCTCAGTTTCAATTTTCTTTTTGAACTTCCATTATCTGCCTCTACTCCTTCTAAATTTTCATTTCTTCAAACACTGGGGATAGTGTTGTTTTAAGTTGGGGGGGACATAAAATAAAAAAAATTCTTTTGTGTCAAAAAAATGAATGATTTGAAAAAAAAGTGTAAATGGAAGGAAAAATTACTTTAACTTTGAACATGGTAATACACATTGCACACTTTGAAAATGAATATCAAATAATTTAGCATGCCCTGATTCTGATTTTAATCCTTGTATAATTTCATGAGCATAGATTTTGGAAATTGTGGCTGTCCAATGTGATATTTCATCATTTATATTTTCATCCAAATAAAAAAAGATCACAATGCACGTCCCTTGGATAGTGGGGTATTAGTTTGAGTTCATGGGGTCCCCTAAATAAATAGCATAGGTTTGGTGATCATTTTAGTTTAATATGAGCATTCAAAAAAAAATTAATTTTTTTTTGCGCGTAGAGCAATGAAATGACCTAATGCATGGCTTTCAGCACTTGGGGATCGTGACTCCATAGTTTTCTGGCCCAGAGTTAGTAATTTTATCTCTATTTTTGGTAATTTGAATTTGTTTTTGACTGAGTTAACTCGAGATGATGCCCGAGTATGTGGGCTTCACTTGGTGCCCTAAGGTCTTTGAGCCTGGGAGTCATTGACAAAGTCTCATTATAGGGGTTGACTCTTTTGAGTGCAACTTCAATTACCATGGCAAAATTGCAAAAACAAAAAAAAACAACAAAAAAAAACAAAAAAAAAATTATACAAAAAAAATGAATACTCATCTTAATATTGAAATGTGATTCCACCTAGCACTTCCGTAATTTCACCCTTGAATAAAGATGAACCCCCATGTCTATTGTGATGCACAACACATCCTCATACTTAATTGATATTGGATGAAATATGGAAATGAATTTGAACAAAGGAATGGGCTTGGGATTGGGATCTGCTTATGAAACTATCTTGTATTAAAATATTTTTATGGGTTTCGTGATTGTTTGGTATAAGGTTTTTTTGGTGATCATTGTGTATTAAAATGTTTTTGGAAAAGGGAATTCGAATTTCATATTGTTGAGATATATTTTGCTCGGGACTAGCAAAACTCAAGTTGGGGGTGTGATTAGCCACTAAATGAGGCTAATATTCATTGTTAATATATATAATATTCATGTTCCTTATTATTCATAAACACCATTTTAGTGCATTTTACACTTTGGACATCATTTCACATTATGATTGTAATGCCTTCTTAAATTGCACTATTATGTGGTACATTTTCTAACATCATTTGAAGTACCCAATGATTCATCTGATTATACATATTTTAATTTGATATTTTTGGAAATTTATCTACACTCCAATATGAACATGTTTTATTCAGGGATCAATGGAGAATTCATGGAAGAATATGGGGATATTTTGTGATGAAAGGAAGCAATTCTAGAGAAGGCAGATTAGACACTAGCACACTGATGAGACTGTGGGGCCCAACATACAGGCCAAATGAATCCCAAATTTTGTGGGATTCTAGAAAACATTCATAGGAACAAATAACTCTTCATGATCCAATGATAATTCGGCCTCTATGGTGGTCATTAAGGCGGCCCAAGTTAGAGATACAATTCTGGGCCAGATTCTGCGGCCCAGAAAAACAGTCCACTAATTTTATCATATCTCGGAATCCACAACTCCAAATGGGTCCAAATTTACAGAAGGTTAGAAGACATCTGGAGCTACATTTTATTCTTCTATGGACCACTCTGATTTGGCCATCTAGAAGGTCTTTCAGATGCATCTGTTCGGTGAAGGAAAGTTGGCTGCCACCTCGGGTCAAGGGTGGAAAAATCAACTCTCCCTTACTTTCCAGCCACCTATGGCCTACCACAATTAATTGAGGAGACTTGGACTATTGGAGGCTCGACCCAAGGGCTCAAAAATTCCTATTTAAGTCAGTGGTGTTGGAGGATTGAAGGATCTTTGGTGCTTGGTTTCATTGTAGTGTTATGCTGCCGCTTTGTGTTTGTAATCGCATTTCTTTCTCATGTAAGTTGTTTAATTCACCTTAGTTTCTTAATAAAAGTTATTCTTCTCTTATTATTCTGTTCTTCTCCTTATCACTTTTATACTGTTGGTTCAAGGTGTGAACTTTTTCATACCAAACCTTGTGATATTTATCACACAACGGAGGAGTGATCTTTTTGTTGTTGTTGTTTTTACTTCTTCAATTCCACCTTTGTAAGTCTACTTCCTGCTTCCGTTGAAGACATGCCATCAATGGAGGGCTAACTATTTTATGGGTTGATCCAAGGGAGTGGCAAGGGGGCTGGATTAGATGTTATTTATCACTATATTAATGTAAAATTACTTATTTTAAATGAGATTTTTATTTGATGATTTTAAAACATCTTCATCCTTATTGAATTTAAGGTCACACATTCAAGTGCTAATATGAACCTATACCTTGGAGTGCTCAAAACTTTGATCCTTCAAGTGTATAGGTGATTAGTATTAGGGTGTGTAGGCATTAAAATAGTAAGTGATGATTTCGTTTGATCTTCTTAAATGAATCCATCTCAATTATAATAAATTGAAATCATTAAATAAGTAATTCATCCAATCCACCCCGAGCGATAACCTAGGATCAACTCATTCTTTTAAATTGAATTCACTTAAATATGTTAGTTATCCTTTAAACCCATATAAAATCAACCCAAGTTGGCCACTTCATAGCCAAAAACAGTCCATAGAATGTACGTGTCTATAGGTTTCTTCTTAGGTCTATGAGGATTCGATAACCCAAGCTAAAACACAAGGACCGTTCTACCTTCATCTCTTGGGTAAATTTGAGCGAGAATCACGGTGCAACGACATCGTGCACCTCCGCTTTCAACTACAATGAAGATCAACAAAGAAGAGGGGAGGAGAATCGACCGTGGTCGTGCGGTCCGATCTCCTCCTGCTACGACGATATCATGCGGCCAATTCCTTATGCAACGAAGAATGATGATAATGTCATGAACAAGAAAAATATAACCCCTACCTTGCAAATACGTCGCACGTCATCGAGCCGTGGAAAGAGGCAAGCGTCGCAATGATCAGACATCGCGGATGATCTGTGCCGATTCTGTTGACAATGGAGGAAGTGTCCTCATCGATGGAGACATTCCCCATGGTGGTGTCTCCTCCCTTGATGCGGAGAATGAAAAGGAGAAGGCATGTTTTCAATGAATTCACGTTCTTCTTCAGAGGCGTTCTTCGTCGGAGGCGTTCTTCATCGAAGGTGTTCTTCATCCAAGAGGCGTTGTTCTTCTTCAAGAACATTCTTCGTTGGAAGGAGGGAGATCTTCTAAATTCTCCAAGAATTTCCCACACAATATTTTCCCAAACAAATATTAAAATGAGTTTTCTCCCATTTTAACAACTTGTCATGCTAATTCAATTTTATTCAAACTCAATAATTAATTGAATGGTTGGAAAAATATTAAGTGTTGTGAGAGAGATTGAAGTTGGAGAGGCTCCACTCGAATAAATGAGTGGAGTTGTCATGTATTAAACAAGGGGTGAGTTATGGGGAGTTCAAGGGGTTAAGGGAATGTGAAAGGTTGGGGCTCGTGTGGGACCCACCTCACAAATATCCTCACATTTGTAGTTAAGTGCTTGTGGGTCCCACCCCAACTCCCCCATGTAGGATAAAACCACCTTAGATATAAAAATAAAATTGTTCCACAATTTTATTGACTTCTCATTTAATCTACAAATTTTAACTTCTCCTCCCGTGCAAAAACAACCGCGGTAAAGGTACCCTTAAGAAAATATTGGTGTTGCGAGTTCATCGGTGCCCTCAGATTTCAATTCTGAGCACCGGTTCAAAAGATAGAAAAACCCACTCGTTCGTTCACTGAACCTACCTGAGCTAAACTTTGGAAATTGATTCCAGGCACACCGGGCCTCAGAATTAGGTGACGTCAGAAACTACGTAATCGTAAAATTCTAAGGTATTTAAGAAAAATATTTCCTTGAAATTTACTGGTCTTTACATGAAAAACTATAGAGATATCAAATTGGATACTCTTAATGCTACTCTCCGGATGAAAAACCTCAAGGGAACATTTCCTACCACCGAAAGATCTACTGGCATAACACGACATTGATCCTTTAAACCCAATACTCACACCATCCCTCAGTTTATACTTAGTGATAAAGTCCTGATCAACTATTTCAAAAAAGGTCTGAAGGTGAAATACATTCACTTGAGTTTGGATGGTGTACTGAATCCCATCCTCAAAACATATAGCACGTGAAATCTCATCATTATCTAGAAGCGGTGGAAATTGTTGTAAATCATTGAAACATGCAGAATATTCCGTAACTGACATATAACCCTACTCAATATGCATCAAATCTCTGGATCTGTCAGCTCTTAGTGACTGAAGAAAGAACTGATCATAGTAGGAAGTCTGGAAGTCAACCCATAACATGCCCTGATGACGACTGGCCTGGGTAACCACATCCCACCAACATGTGGCCAAATACTAAAGAATATATGTAGAAAGCTTGAATCTCTACTCAAGAGGCATTTCTATATGCTAGAATATAGATATCATGGCTTCTATTCAATACTCAGCAGCCTGAGATCCACCATCCTCTGAAATAGTAGGAGGATGTTTCTGCTAGAACTCGCGGGTCAGGTCATCCATCTTAGGTGAAACCCATGGAGAACATTTAATAGACTGTATCTGACGTATAAAACTATCACAGACTTGAGAAACAGTTCTCGGATCAAGTATAGGAGGTAGTGCCTCAAGTCTCACTTTTGGAAGTAAGACTGGAGGCTCAGGGCCCACCATGTTGGGAGCATGGTCATCCCCACCCTCCGGGCGAATGACAAGAGGACCTCGTGGTGGAATTGGTCTACAAATGACAAGAACATGACTCAGAACAATATTATAAGAATAATATAGAATCACTAATAGAATATAAATGTGATAAAACTCACTATCCAAGGCATACTACCAAAACTACCCACTTAGATGGTCGGGTATTGGCAAGTGCTCAAGTATAAGTTTCATGCCATTTTGCAGTTAATTTTCAGGTTTACTACTTTACCTTTCATAAACATGACAAGGAGGGATAAGGATTTGAAACCAATTAATTTTAGATTTTTGGATTTACTTTATAATGGATAGTCATTTCTAATGAATCAGTTCCCATACACATATCTCCAGAAACGACGCCCATTTACTTATATCATAAGGGTCTGAATCGATAAATTACTCATCCCAACCCATGAGGGACCATACATCTCTTGAATTGAGATAGGAAATCACTCAATTGGATACAAATAAATATAAGTACAAGAAATTATCACAGCATCACTCAACAATTATAGGCATATCAAGTAATTCAAAGTAGTGAAATGCACCTATAAGGCATGGCAATATGCATGACATGTGAATTCTAGGTGCCTTTAATGATGCATGTAGAAATGATCCTTTACCACATATCATCGGTCCAAGAATTAAATAAGATCATAAAATATAGAGATAATCAACAAGACCACACATCATGTGCATCACCCAACGGTTAAATAATATCAACTATAATAGGAAAAAGAATAACAACAATTGCATTATGGGTAACCTGGATTTTACCCCAAACATGGGTTCGCAATGCCCAATAATGGATTATGAAAAAGTACCAAATGTTATAATTCTCCAATCTATTGTCTCCAAATTGTAAAGAGATAAAATACACCTCTTTTGATATCACTTTGTGATGACCTGGACCCGAATTCCATTTAACAGGTTCCCTAAACTCGGTGGGCCACATGGCCTTAACAACTTCTTCCCAAATGCCAAAGGCTGCCGACTAGCAGTGAGGGCCTAGAGTGTGTATGTTGGAAGACTATTCCCTCATTAGAAGAGTGTAACATAGAGGGAGGAATATAATGAATAGAAAAATATAGGAAGAAATATAATTAAACAGTGGAAGCAAACTGATGCAATAGATAAACAAGAATAATAATAACTGTATCAACTAGAACAATGATGATGTAATTTCATGTCACTAGAAAACTAGAAAACAAGGATACAAGATAGTAGGCATAACAGTTCTACAAAGTAAAAGAAAACAAAGACTACTCAAAGAATCCTAATATCCAACTCAATCATCTTCTATCAAGCTCCATCCTAACAACACACAATCAAGTTTTGGAAGTTTTATGCTTCATTTATCAATACATGTAACCATGTAATCTACTATAGGTACCAAACAGTTCCTAAAGAGGGTGTGAGATAAATCTCAGTGGTCCATAACCAACGGTGTCTATAACATCTAGCCCGTGTAATGGAATATAGCAGTGTGTAGGCATTCATATATAAAGTAAACCAAGTAGTACAATATAACTAAATAACCAAGTACCTACTTCAGCCCTCAGCTAGTGTATGAACATGTAACTAGTTCATTAATTAATAAATTACCATTTAATGATAATATTTCATGTATAGCTTAACCATCATAGACATCACCTCGAGATAGTATAAGTAGTGAAGGTCCCAAGAGGTAACAAGAAAACCCAAAATGGGTATCCAGTGAGGGAGTTTCGAGGTCATAACCAAGGTAATGTAGATCTCACGGAATGATGAATCTGTAGTATTTGAGTTTAGATCAGGGGTAAGAGTGTACTACAAGTAACTTAATCCAAGGTATTCAACAATAAGTATCCTACTGAGCCTAAGTTGATCGACTAAGGTAAAAAAGGCTATGAAAAGATAGGGCTTAATGGTCTTTAACAATGGAACCTACTACAATACCGGAACCAAGGATTGTATATGAATTATCTTGTAATAATGAAAGGGTCCCTAAAGTTGTATAATGAGCATCCAAGGAATAGTCAAGACCTAGAGTCTAGGTGGGTATCAACCTAAGAAAATTGCATTCTTGAATTGGAATGGGGTACCTGAGACTCAAGGTATACTTATCTTAGAATCCAAGGAGTGATTGAGTCAATTCATTATTATTTGATATTATAATCATGTAATAATTCTTTAGGTTCATGTCTTACTGTTCATTAGTGTGGATAGGTCATGTAGAGTTGAAACCATTTATTTATATGTCCAATCATTGACTTCCATTAGTGTGGATAGGACTAGTAGAATTGCAACGATTTAATCAGGTCTTAATTAACAATTAAGTTATATTCAATTATTGGGGTTCACTTCACAACCTTCAATCAATATGTAAATGGGTGCTACATACATGTAACTTTTATTCAATCTCATTTTTTAAGGCCAAGTTATATACATAGTATACTTTCCATTCAAATTTCACATTTAATAATCATTTGGAAGAACTTAACTCAAGCAGGTCAAGTGGTGAGAATACATGGTACATTCCATTATTAAATTATCATTAACAACGAGTCATTTATTATAGAAGGCCCACCATTAGGAAGGTCAAAAAAAGGAACAACCAAACAGTGGCTCAAACGTGTTGAAATAGTAAATCCAAATATGGAATAACCTTCAACATGGGGTGGATTGAGTTATGGGTGTAACCACTAACAACTAATCACATATTTATAAAGAGCATAATCATACAATTATAACAAGTATAATCAGGGCATGTAAATTTAATAAATGGTTTCTAATGAAACTAGTGGTCCCCACACGAACATTCTAATAAAAAATGAACATTATGGATGAGTTATAGACTACCAACATTAAGGTTGTATGATCATTCCCCTCTACTATCAGCCCTTGATTTTCCTCGGATCGGAGTAGATCAAAGAAAAGGTGAACAAACACTCACATGGGGATATCTAGGTCAAGAGTGAAATAGTTGAAGAACGACTAAAGGGGACTCGAGTACTTACCATTATGCATAAAACATGATGAAATGAAGCTCTATCGAATACTAGATAATAGAGATATCTCGAATCCATGTTTACATATTAAAAAAACTCCAAATTGAGAGAGAAATAGTTCAATAATGCATAAAATAAGATTAGTGATGAAGGGGAGAATTAATTGATCATTAAGGTCAAAACTAAAAAAACACCCAGAAAAATAGCCTATGTACAGTTTGTCTACACGGTTTGTCAAACCATTCGCAAACCATGTGGGTTGTCCCTGATCGAACGGTTTGGTCCACACAGTTTCTCAACCCATGTGCAAACCAAGAACATATACATGAGAAAAAGGGGTGCTCACACAGTTAGGCCGCACGGTCATGGGCCAACCATGCAAGGTGGCCCTGCCCAAACGGTTTGGTCCACATGGTTTGGAAAACTGTACACTAACCATGAAAATTGGCATGTTGTCCCAAAAATATGGGTTTCAGGCTCTAAATAAGCCCTGCACACCCTCAGAACCTTTAATAACTAAAAATCCATCCATTTTAAGTCCAAATTATAGATTTATACTGATAATTAAAGGATCCATACCTAAGTGAAAAATTGGATTCTTATACTTCCAACACCCACTAACCACATTATTGTGAGGGACATGGTGTATAATATCACTGTAGATAAGATACATAATAAAGAACTCCATAAATATCACATGAGAGAAGGGATTGATGTAGCTCAAGAGATGACCAAAAAGTTGCATGTTCCATTTGATGATACAAATATCGAAATGGTCAATGAAGCTATTGGAACATTCATAGTACAGTCCTATGATCTTATAAATATACATGAGGTATGCCTTTAACAATTTTTTTAATGAAAAAACCTTAACGTTTTATAAAAAAATGTATAATGTGAGGTAAGTTATTACATGAGGATAGTATGATGGGGAAACATAAGGTCAGATCAATAAAATCTATTGAATCGACCAGGAAATAAAAAGGAACTTTTGGGAGTACCCTCTCCCTATCAATTATACATAAACATTTATTATCATTACAATTTCATATAGAGACCAAATTTAGATATGAAGATATATATTACATTCTATATGAAGAATAAGTATTTGGAAATTTCACAATATACATTATAGCATCCTGACCCTATAAATACTAGAGTTGGTGTCTACTACCATTACATTGGAATAAGATATAATTAAATCATCTCACAAAGGACTGAAGAGTTCAATAGTCTTGGTAAAACAAATTCATACATGAGTCATTTTTTTAAATGAATACACAAATTACAATATATTTTTTTGGAAAATAACTTCATTCCATCTAGCATATCCTTTCATATCTTTCCTAGTACACTTTATGGAATCCTGGGGAAAGGAAACAAAGTAAGGGAGAGATAAAATTCTCAACAAGGGTAAGTATCGTGGAATAAATAATGAATAAACGAGCATAGTCCTTATGTCAAGGTAAATATTTGAACACAAGTTCGATGTAATCAATAAACTGAGAAGGAATTTTATAGACAACATGGAAAGGTCACTAACTTCAAACACATTCCATTTAAATAACTAGATAAGGAATAATCAATATGTCAAGGTAAGAAAATGAAAACACATTCCATTAAATCATTAAATTAAAAATTAAATGCATCCATTTATTTTTTTTCACTGTGAAAATATCATGGAAAATAAATACAAAATCAAAATGAAGTCAATGCTTAATTATTGGACATCATGTATGAGGCACGTCGAAACCTATGTTGTCAAGACCTTTCAGAAGACAGTTTAAAACCAAAGGTATAAACTTATTAAAAATGTGTAACTAACTTTTCTCATGAGAACCTTTTGATGCATCGAGGGGCTACATAAATTACAGTCCCTACCCATAACTACATGTCCAAATCATTCCTTATATCGAGTAATCGATTTAATTAATAATTAATATGCAATATCAAATATCTGTATTTAATAAAGAATATTGATTTATCAATATTTTCGTAGTTAATCAAATAACTATCAAGGTAACTAATGTATGTAAAAATTATCTATGGTTTATTCAATAAACATATCCATGATAAATAATATGGATATTTATGTATAATGATCATAGGAAATTTAAATTTCAAGGGGACTAAAAGGAACCAAGGAAGTGAATGTCAATACTTTCCTAGTTCAAGGAAATCCTAAACAATCAAAATTAATAATAATTATGGTATCAATACAACATATCCCAAGTGGTTTAAAAATAAAGGGTTGTTGTCGTTAATGAATATAAATACTACAAAAAAGACTTTTAAAAACATTATTGAGGAAAATATCAATTTCATTTTGAAAAAAAATTTGAAACCGTTTTCATTGAAAATAACTTCTAGAAACATTTTCTATTAAAATCAACCTTTTAAACAAGAAGAGGAATATTAAAATAAATTATGGTACATAATTATGTGCATGCCCTATAAGGTAAAAGGAATATTCCTTTTACAAGGTAAAACAGATAGAAAAGTGCATTGTTCTGAAAGCAATAAGAAGTTTCCTTTGAAAAATTTTCTAAAAGACATAAAGCATATAAATTAATTTAATAAATCATTTTTGAAACATTAAAAACACTTTTGAAATCCTTTTTAGAAAAGATGGTTTTTAAAATAAAATAGGTTCTCCGACTAAAGAGTAAAATTAATTTGGGTTTTCTTAAAAGCATTTTCTAAAAACATTTGAGTAACAAAGAAGGGAAATTTTACTATTACTTTAAAATTTTATGAATAAACCTAGGAGAATAAAATTAAGGGTTTATTGAAAAATTATCATACAAATTAGTTTAATGTAATTACAAGAATAAACAATATCTATTAGAATGAGAATGTGAAATAAGCCCTTAAAATGATTATAATATGGAAGTGAGAATTAATCAATCAATTTATTATGTATATAAACTATTAAAAAGCTTATAATAATTTTAAATACCTCAATATATTTTAAAATTCATTATAAAAATAATCATATAATTTTAACGACAATTATAAAGTAATATAACCCAATGAAAATGGAATTGAGTTATGAAATTTCTTTAAAACATGATAATTTTAAATTAAAATACCTTTGATGAAATAATGAAAATTTAAACTCAAAATACCATGAATAATAAAGTATTAATTTTATTACATGCTAAAGTAGAATTATTTTTCTCATATATTAGAAATTAGGTGCACACTGATAAAGTATGCCTCAAATAATGGAAATTGAGACGAAGTCACTTACTACTTGGTAACTTTTGAATTGTAATCCCCATGAAAGAATTTACTTAAAATGAAAGTCTAAATACCATGAAGATAAATTTATTCATGATATAAAATACAATAGGTGCAATATATACACCACTATAAAATAAATAATTTGTGAAATGGTGTATCCCTCAAGGAAAGAAAAGTGAGACAAGAATCATTTACCTTGCATTTCCTTTTGGGTGAAAATATTTAAACCTTTTGTATAATCATTTTAAACATGTAAATAAATTATACCAAAAATATAATACTTTTTAAAATATTATATATTATCTTCTTATAATATCTTATTACCCATTTTTTAACAATATTTCATTATTTTCACTATTTTATGTGTCAATTACCTTGTTTTTCGAGTATGTTTTGAATTTTTTTTCTTCTAATGCCGATCATGATTTAATAATATCCACAATTTTATACATCACATAATTATCATATATATTCAGTATATATTTATTTAAAATAATCAAAAATATTTGGAGATTGGAAATGCAATGCACCGTTTAGACAAACGGTAGGTCGTGCGTATGCATGAATGCTACTTCCATTTCATTGTTGTATTTAAAAGAATGAAAAGTTAATGATATGTATGAATATTATAATTATAGTATCATATTTATTTCATATATGTCACATATTTTTTGTCACGACCCGTCCTTGGGGCCTGTGCCGTGACTACCCCAAGCCCGCCTTCTATAGGCTAGGGGCTGGCGACTAGCACCAAGGCGTAAATCCCGGGAAAAAGGGAAGGCATTGCCTTTGCAAAGTAAACAAACACCACAGAGAAAGCAAGCAGAAGAAGCAAACACTAAGTAAAAACTGAGTACAAAAGTAAGTGCGGAAAGTAAGTGGGCCAGAATACAAACCCAAACTGAAAGTAAAGTACAACTCGAAAGGGAAAATAGCAACTGAAAAGTAAAGCCACAACGTCGAGCTGTCCACTAGAAATCCCACCTGAAGGGTGGGTACAGAAAACCTCCACTGCTCCTCGGGTCCAGCCGACCTCTCCGAGTACGTCCCGCCCAGTGGTCCACCTCCAGGTACCGTCCTACTCCGCAAGCCTCCACCACGATCAGCGCTGTCCGTCGTCTGCAACCAACACAACGTAGTGCAGGCATAACTCGTGCATGAGTGAGTATAAGCTACTCAGTAGGGACCCCGAGACCCCCGAAGGTCTCCTAGAATCCACAAAGGATAATTCACAAAGGAAAGATACAATCACGAAGTAACATCCGACACTGCTTAGTTATATACCCATACACATACCTAAGTCACCAATATTTTTTTGGCTCCAACATCCGAGCCCAAGTACAACCTATTCCACACAGGAAAGAAAAACGTAATCCACACAGGATAGCACAACACAATCCACATAGGAAAGTAAAACAAAATTCAGCTCACACAGGTATACCTCTTCATATGACGATAAAGATGACCAGATATTGCCACTGATTCAACTAAGCCGTCGGACCCACAAAGGATCGATAGGTACTAACCCCCGCAATGACCCACAAAGGATCTGACCCATAAAGGATCGATTGGTAACTAACCCCCGCAATGACCCACAAAGGATCTGACCCACAAAGGATCGATATGTAACTAACCCCCGCAAAGACCCACACAGGATCGGACCCACACAGGATCTGTAGGCGCTGGCCCACACAGGACCGTTGAGCGCTGACCTACATAGGATCGGACCCACACAGGATCGGTAGCACTGACCCACAAAGGATCGCTGAGTGCTGTAGTCGTCGTCGAATCCACCGAGGATCTCTGCACCGTCGTCGTCGTAGTCGCAGCCAGCACTAGGGTTCCCGCAAACAGCAAGATCATTCGGGAGGGTCCGCTCCACGAGCCGAGAGGCTGATACATCAACTAACACATAATCCAGAGTTGATGTATCCAAAATTTCCGTATCGTCAACAGGAACTCAACGTCGCAGACGGCGCGTCAATCGGACGCCCGGTCTGAGAGTTATTGGCTTTTTCGTCCCAGGGACCCGGTTGGTTTTTAAGACAAAACCAAACCGGCCTTACTCCACCTGCATCCAAATCTCGGGCTGAGTATGCCAAAAGATCCATCTCACTTAGAGGAATCCAACAAAGTTGACGGCATGCCAATCGGACGTCTGTAGCTCAAGATATGAGTGTTTCCGCTCCGAGGGCCCGGTTGGTTTCGTGTACGAACCAACTTGGCCGAACACAAAGTATTCCAAAACCTTGAGTGTAATATACCGAAACGACCATCTCGATCCAAGTATCGCATCGCCGCTGACGGTGCGTCGATCGGAGGCCCGCAGCTCATGTTATTAGCAAAAGACCGAAAAGGTCCGAAAACGGGGGGTCTGGGCCCGGACCGACCAGGCCCAACCCCCCTGGGTCGGCCCGAACCGGGCCGACCCGACCCGGGTCTGGGTCCGACCCGGCCGGCACGGCCCAGCCCGACGGTCCGGTCGGGCGGCTCGGCCGGCGCGCTGGCGCTAGCCAGGCGCCGCGCAAGGCAATCGCGGCCCCCCGCGCGGGGGCCGCTCCGTGACACCCGGACGCGGCTTAAGCCGCGTCCCTCCTCCGCGGTCCCGCGCGACCGCGGTACTGGCCAGCGCCGCTGCGGCTTCAGCAGCGGTGGGTCTTCCCGGCGGCGCGCCGGGCGCCGCCGCATCATGGCGGCCGGCCGCTGCCTGCCGCCGGCGCTGCCGTGCCGGCATGGCGCGCCGGTAGGGGGTTCCGCGGACCACCGGACACGCTCCGGTGGTCCGATTTGCGCGCGGTCTTCGCCAGTGCTCGTCCTGGGACTCGTTCTTCACTGAAAAGCCTTCAAAATTAACTTGTGGCCCCGTTTGTCATCGCCCGCCAATCCGTGCATAACAACAAGAAGGGCGGTGGGTTCAGACTTGTTCGTTGGTCCGCACCCACCGCGTTAGCGGTTTTTTAAAATTCTCACAACAATCATATTTAACAACCAGGGATATAAATCATGAAGATTTAAAAAGAAACAACCCCTACCTCGTCATAGTCATCAAATGTGCGTTCTTCGCGGGATTGACCGTCGTGGAAGAAGAGGATCGTCGCGTCGTAGAAGGGCGTCGCGTCGTCGCGGTATACGGCATTGCGTCGACGGTCTTTGAGGGTTAAAGAAAACACACAGATTTAATTTCACGAATTAAATCCATGTTGAGGATAAAATCCACAAAGGAATTTAAAAGATTTGAAATCTCCTACCTCAAGCAGTTGATCGAAGATTTGTCGCGGGGAAAGAATCGTCGCGGAAGAAGCGTCACGGGAGGAGAATCGTCAGCGTTCTTCGTCGCCTTTCGTCGAAGGTCGGCGTTCTTCACATTCTTCGCGTTCTTCACGTTCTTCGCGTTCTTTGCGTTCTTCGCGTTCTTCGCATTCTTCGCGTTCTTCGCGAAGAAAGATGAAGATCTTCTAGCTTCAGAGATTTCTCCAAATCCTCTAAACAAGACACCCCTCAAAAGACAGGTGTTGGTCTTATTTTTTTATTATGACAACATTTTGAAAACATGTTAAGAAACAAACCATTAATTTGGTGAATAAATGGTAACGACTTAACTTACCATTTAATAGGGGCGTTAAGATATTTAGAAAATGCACCAGTTGACTTTTCATTAAAGAGAAGTTTTTGCGGGTGCGTTACTTAGAGGAAAAGAAACGGTGGGGCTCGTGCGGGACCCACCTCACAAATATCCTACCAAGAGGGTAGGATATTTTGGGTTCCACCCTATCCACTTCAACTCAGCTTAAGCAGCTTTAAGTGGCTTTATGTGGCTTTAAGTGAAATAAAATAAAGTTGTCGCACTACTTTATTTTATTTTCTTCACTTAACCCCAAAAATTAAAAACCACACCCGAGAAAACGCAACTCCGGAAGAGGCGTTTCTAAGCAAAAACTGGCGCTGCGATTCCATCGGTGGCCTCAGAATTCGATTCTGAGCACCAGTTCAAAAGTTATAAAAACCCGCTCGTTCGTTCACTGAACGTACCCGAGCCAAACTTCGGAAAATGATTCCGGGCACACCGGACCTCAGAATCAGGTGACGACAGAAACTGCGTTCTTGTAAAATTCCAAAGAAAATTAAGAAAAAAATTTCCTTGAATTTTACGGGTCTTTACATCACTCCCACCTCAGGGATTTACATCCCCGTAAAGATACATCATAAACTAGGGAAACAAAAGTGGGTACTGAGAACGCATCTGAGCCTTCCACTCCCAAGTGCTTTCCTGGAGGTTCCCGTGCTGCCATCTGACGCGCACAAGAGGAATCAACCGTCCACGTAGGACCCGCTCCTGTCGATCCTCAATCTCCACCGGGACCTCTGCAAAAGTCTCCCCATCATCAACGTCTAGCTCCCCATGGTCAATGATATGCGTCGGGTCGTGCACGTATCTCCTCAGCTGAGATATGTGGAAGACGTCGTGCACCCGGTGCAACTGAGGTGGTAGAGCCAGGCGATAGGCCACCTCGCCAATCCTGCTGAGGACCTGGAAGGGTCCGATGAAGCGCAGAGACAACTTTCCGCCTCGGCCAAATCTCCGTAAACCACGCCGAGGTGAGACCCGCAAGAAAACGTGGTCGCCATCCTCGAACTCTAGTGGCCTCCACCTCCTGTCAGCATAAGACTTCTGCCGGCTCTGAGTTGTCCTCATCCACTCCTGGATGACTTGGACCTTCTCTGTCGTGGCCTGGACCATCTCTGGTCCCACGAGTGCTGACTCCCCAGGGTCTGTCCAGCACAAAGGAGATCTGCAAGGTAGGTCGTACAACGCCTCGTACGGTGCCATCCCGATGGTGGAGTGGTAGCTGTTGTTGTACGTGAAGTCCACCAAGGGTAGGTGGTCTTCCCAACTGCGACTAAAGTCGAGGACACATGCGCGGAGTATGTCCTCGAGAGTCTGAATGGTCCTCTCCGTCTGACCATCTGTCTGAGGGTGAAAGGCAGTGCTCAGACGTAGCTGCGTCCCGAACGCCTCCTGCAACCCCTTCCAAAGCCGGGAAGTAAAGTGAGAATCTCGATCAGAGATGATAGATGATGGCACACCGTGAAGCCATACAATCTCCTGAACATAGAGACATCCCAAGCTCTCCCCTGAGCCCTGCTCTATGATGGGTAAGAAGTGAGCCGACTTGGTGAGTCGGTCGACAATCACCCAAATGGAGTCATGACCTCTGGAAGTGCGTGGAAGACCAGTCACGAAGTCCATAGATATCCCGTCACACTTCCACTCCGGGACCTCCAAGGGCTGTACCAAGCCTGCTGGTACCTGGTGCTCTGCCTTCACCTGCTGGCAGGTGAGGCATCGAGAAACGAACTCTGCCACACCCTTCTTCATGCCCGGCCACCAGTGCTATCGTCTGAGATCTTGGTATATCTTCGCCACTCCAGGATGTACCGCCAAAGGAGAGGTGTGAAACTCTCTAAGCACCTCCTCCCGTAAAGCAACTGGTACCAAGGTACGTCCTCTGAAAAGGACGCCGTGCTCTGCTCCAAGGGAGAAACCATCAGGTGCCTGACCTGAGGATATCTGTGCACGCCGCGTCTCACAGTCAGCGTCCCCACACTGTGCCTCTCTAACCTGCTGTAGTAGTGGAGGAGAGACTGTGAGAGGCTGAAGGAAGGCTGCTCTATCTCTATCCATGAAGGATATCTGCAAGGCGGCTAGCTGCTCTTTCGCCTCCTCAAGTAGCTGAATGCCCGTCCTCCTGCTGAGAGCATCGGCTACCACGTTCCCCTTTCTAGGAGTATAGACTATCTCAAAGTCATAGTCCTGGAGGAACTCGAGCCATCGCCGCTGTCTTAGGTTCAGGTCCTTCTGAGAGAAGATATACCTGAGACCCTAATGGTCAGAAAAGACTGTAAAGTGCTCGCCCATCAGATAGTGTCGCCATGTCTTCAGAGCGAAGACCACTGCTGCTAACTCCAGGTCATGGGTAGCATAGTTCTGCTCATGCGGCCTCAACTGAAGTGATCCATAGGTGATCACTACCCGCTCCTGCATCAAGACACATCTGAGTCCGGTCCCTGATGCATCGTAGTAGACTACGTACCCTACTCCCTCCTCAGGCAACCTCAAGATAGGGGCACTGGTCAATATCTGTCTCAGCTCCTGGAAGCTCTACTGACATTTGTATGACCACACAATGGGTTTTCCCTTCTTCATAAGAGCTGAGAGTGGTGCCGTAACTCTGGAGAAGTCAGGCACAAATCTCCGGTAGTATCCAGCTAGTCACAAGAAAGTCCGCACCTCCGTCACGCTCCTGGGTGGCTCCCAAGCTAGCACTGCCTCGATCTTCGCAGGATCAACCTCAACTCCCGCCTCAAAGATGTCGTGCCCCAAGAAGTGGACCTCGCGTATCCATAACTGACACTTCGAGAGCTTTCCATAAAGCTGGTGCTCTCGGAGTGTGTCCAGTACAACCCACAAGTGGTAGGTGTGCTCCTCCTCAGTCGTCGAGTAAATCAAAATGTCGTCGATGAAGACCACGACAAATCGATCGAGGTATGGCTGAAAGATCCTGTTCATGAGGCCCATGAACACTGTCGGAGCATTGTTTATGCCAAAAGGCATAACCAAGAACTCATAGTGGCCATACCAACATCTGAAGGCCGTCTTCTGCACGTCCTCATCCCGAACTCTGAGCTGATGATAGCCTGACCTGAGGTCTATCTTCGAGAACCACTGTGCTCCCTTGAGATGATCGAAGAGGTCATCAATCCTCAGTAGCGGATACTTGTTCCTTACTGTCACCTGGTTCAGGCGACGATAGTCGACACAAAGTCGCAAGCTCCCGTCCACCTTCTTGGTGAACAATATCAGGGAAGCCCAGGGTGAAACACTGGGTCGGATGAATCCCTTGCCCTGCAAGTCCTCCAACTGTACCCGTAGCTCTCGAAGCTCGGTGGGAGCCATCCGATATGTTGGAGTGGATATCGGGGCTGTACCGGGGTACAGATCAATATAAAAGTCTACCTCTCTGCGAGGAGGTAGTCCTGGAACGTCGTCGGGAAAGAGGTCCGCATACTGATCCACCACTGCAAGAAAACTAGGACTCCGCACGTCCACTGCTCCTAGGATGAGGGTAGCCAAATGATGAGTGATGGGTTTTCCTCTCTTCTATGGAAGTCCATCCTGTGCTGCAAAGGCTCCCTTCTCACCGGTGAAGGTGAACCTGCTCCCGTCGGTGCGTACACATCGCACCTTGAGCCTAATACAGTCGATCTGAGAATGGACGGTAGATAACCAATCCATGCCCAAGATGATGTCGTAAGGCCTCGATGCCGCTACAAGAAGATCCCAGCCGAAGATCTCACCTCCTAGAGTATGCTCACACTGCCGGTACCAGTGCATAATCGTCGAGTATGCTCCCGTAGGAGTCTCTAGCCGTAAGGATCGAGCTAACGGCTCTATCGGAATCTCCAAGCTCCAAACAAGGGCAGCAGCTATGAAAGAGTGACTCGCTCCTGTGTATATAAGAACTGCATCAAGGGTGGAATAGACACATATAGTACCTCGAATCATCTCAGGCGCGCCGTGGTCGTAGGCCTCCGTTGCCTAGAGCTGTGCCTATCTCTGCCCGCCGGCTCCCTGTGGTCGGGGTGGACCTCCTGGTGGTGGTGGTGGTAGAGCCTCAAAGCGTCGCCCACCACCTGCTGCTCGGCCAGCTCCTCTGCCTCGTCCGCCTGCTCCCTACGGACAGCCACGGTCGACCCTCTACCTATGATTGGGTGGCCCCTCAACCATCTGCTGCTCCTCAGCATGGCGGGTCGGGCAGTCACGAGCCATGTGGCCCTGCCCGCCGCAAGCGTAGCAATGCCTGCCTCTCGAAAGACTGGCCCCGCGCTGTGTGCCCCGCACAGCTGAGCCAGTGTCCTGAGGTCATCTGCCTGAGGGTCTGGTCTGCCTGGACCCCTGAGTCATCCGTCGACTGCCTGCTGCAGAAGAATCTACTACATGCCACCCCGCGGTAGGTCTCTCCGCTGAAGAAGGCTCAACAAGAAAGCTCTCGATCAAAAGGGCTCGCTCTAGTACTCCTTCCTGAGTCGGAATGCTGAGGGAGATCAGCGATGCCCTAATCTCGTGTATCAAACCCTGCTCAAAGGTCCGGGCCTAGAAGAATGGGTCCCGTACCATGTCTGTCGAGTAACGTGAGATATCAGTAAATCTCGCCGAGTACTGGCCGACCGTCAAGCTGCCCTTCCGTAGCTGAAGAAGCTCCTGGATGCGCACTGCACGGAGGGTGGCTGGGACGAACTCCGAGTGGAAGAGGCTCTCAAAGTCCATCCAGATAAGGGATACCTCATCGTGCACCTGGATCATCAAGCTCCACCATCGGCCCACTGCCGCGTGCAGTAGGCTCACCGCGAGGATCACCATGAGGCCTGCTGGTGTCCTCACTAACCGAAAAACTCGTACAACTGCCTCCAGCCAGTCCTCGGCTACTTGGGGGTACGTCTCCCTGCGGAACTTGGGCGGTCGCTGGCGCTGAAACACATGAAGTGCACTAAGGCGACGTGCATCGTCAGCGGCTGGGGCTGGAAGCATCGGTGGCTCGGCGGGTAGAGGTACCGACGGTGCCTCAGCTGTCAAAGGGCCCTGCACCGAGGCCTCGTCGCTCGGTGGGCTGCCGTCACACTCAACTCTCAGAACCCTAGCTGGCTACCATCGTGGGGCCATCCTGAAAAAGGAAATAGATGCGCCACAGTCAAAACAGTATACCTGGTGAGCTGACACAAATTAATCACAAAGAAAACTTGAAACACACACGCAATCAATGTTTTCGTGCATTAAGTCGGAAATCAGAAGTCAGGGTCCGGGTGTACGGATACGTCGGCCGCCGCACCAACACTGGACTCCCTGAACTGATAACCACACCCAATATGCTAAACACTATTGCTTCACATAGAAAAATATTAGAGTCCCAAGTTCTGTGGTAGAACCGAACTCCTTTGATACCAATTTGTCACGACCCTTCCTCGGGGCCCGTGCCGTGACTACCCCAATCCCGCCTTCCATAGGCCAGGGGCTGGCGACTAGCACCAAGGTGTAAATCCTGGAAAAAAGGGAAGGCATTTCCTTTGCAAAGTAAACAAACACCACAGAGCAAGCAAACAGAAGAAGCAAACACTAAGTAAAAACTGAGTACAACAGTAAGTGCGGAAAGTAAGTGGGCCTAAATACAAACCCAAACTGAAAGTAAAGTACAACTCAAAAGGGAAAACAACAACTGAAAAGTAAAGCCGCAACGTCGAGCTCTCCACTAGAAATCCCACCTGAAAGGTGGGTACAGAAAACCTCCACTGCTCCTCGGGTCCAGCCGACCACTCCGAGTACATCCCACCCAGTGGTCCACCTGCAGGTACCGTCCTGCTTCGCAAGCCTCCACCACGATCAGCACTGTCTGTCGTCTGCAACCAACAAAACATAGTGCGGGCATAGCCCGTGCATGGGTGAGTATAAGCTACTCAATAGGGACCCCGAGACCCCCGAAGGTCTCCGAGAATCCACAAAGGATAATCCAAAAAGTAAAGATACAATCACGAAGTAACATCCGACACTGCTTAGGTATATGCCCATACATATACCTAAGTCACCAATACTTGTTCGGCTCCAACATCCGAGCCTAAGTACAACCCAGTCCACACAGGAAAGAAAAACGTAATCCACACAGGATAGCACAACACAATCCACATAGAAAAGTAAAACATGATTCAGCTCACACAGGTATACTTCTTCATATAACGATAAAGATGACCAGATATTGCCACTGATTCATCTAAGCCATCGGACCCACAAAGGATCGATAGGTACTAACCCCCGCAATGACCCACAAAGGATCTGACCCACAAAGGATCGATAGGTAACTAACCCCCACAATGACCCACAAAGGATCTGACCCACAAAGGATCGATAGGTAACTAACCCCCGCAAAGGCCCACACAGGATCAGACCCACACAAGATCTGTAGGCGCTGGCCCACACAGGACCGCTGAGCGCTGACCCACACAGGATCGGACCCACACATGATCGGTAGCACTGACCCACAAAGGATCGCTGAGTGCTGTAGTCGTCGTCGAATCCACCGAGGATCTATGCACCATCGTTGTCGTCGTAGTCGCAGCCAGCACTAGGGTTCCCGCACACAGCAAGCTCGTTCGGGAGGGTCCTCTCCACGAGCCGAGAGACTGATACATCAAATGACACATAGTCTAGAGTTGATGTATCCAAAAGTTCCGTATCGTCAACAGGAACTCAACATCGCAGACGGTGCGTCAATCGGACGCCTGGTCTGAGAGTTATTGGCTTTTTCGTCCCAGGGGCCCGGTTGGTTTTTAAGACAGAACCAACCCGACCATACTCCACCTGCATCCAAACCTCGGGCGGAGTATGCCAAAGGATCCGTCTCACTTATAGGAATCCAACAAAGTTGACAGCACGTCAATCAGACGTCCGTAGCTCAAGATATGAGCGTTTCCGCTCCGAGGGCCCGGTTGGTTTCGTGTACGAACCAACCTGGCCGAACCCAAAGTATTCCGAAACCTTGAGTGTAATATACCGAAATGACCGTCTCGATCCAAGGATTTCATCTCCTCTGACGGTGTGTCGATTGGAGGCCCGCAGCTCATGTTATGAGAAAAATACCGAAAAGGTCCGAAAACGGGGGGTCTGGGCCCGGACCAACCCGGCCCAACCCCCCTGGGTTGGCCCGAACCGGGTCTGACCCAGCCGGCGCGGCCCGGCGGTCCGGTCGGGCGGCTCGGCCGGCGCGCTGGCGCTGGCCAGGCGCCGTGGAAGGCAACCGCGGCCCCCCGCATGGGGGCCACTCCGTGACACCCGGACGCGGCTTAAGTCGCGTCCCTCCTCCGCGGTCCCGCGCGGCCGCAGGACTAGACAGCACCGCCGCAGCGGGTCTTCCTGGCGGCGCGCCGACGGGGGGTTCCGCGGACCACCGGACGCGCTCCGGTGGTCCGATTTGCGCACGGTCTTCGCCAGTGCTTGTCCTGGGACTCGTTCTTCACTGCAAAGCCTTCAAAATTAACTTGCGGCCCCATTTTTCGTCACCCACCAATCCGCGCATAACAAAAAGAAGGGAGGTGGGTTCGGACTTGTTCGTTGGTCCGCACCCACCGCGTTAGCAGTTTTTTAAAATTCTCACAACAATCATACTTAACAACCGGGGATATAAATCACGAAGATTTAAAAAGAAACAACCCCTACCTCGTTGTAGTCGTCGAACATGCGTTCTTCTCGAGATTGACCATCGTGGAAGAAGAGGATCGTCGCGTCATGGAAGGGCATCGCGTCGTCGCGGTATACGGCGTCACGTCGACGATTTCCGAGGGTTAAAGAAAACACACAGATTTAATTTCACAAATTAAATCCATGTTGAGGATAAAATCCACAAAGGAATTTAAAAGATTCGAAATCTCCTAACTCAAGCAGTTGATCAAAGATTTGTCGCGGGGAAAGAATCGTCGCGAAAGAAGCGTCACGGGAGGAGAATCATCGGCGTTCTTCATCGCCTTTCGTCGAAGGCCGGTGTTCTTCGCGTTCTTCATGTTCTTTACGTTCTTCGCGAAGAAAGATGAAGATCTTCTAGCTTCAGAGATTTCTCCAAATCCTCTAAACAAGACACCCCTTAAAAGACAGGTGTTGGTCTTATTTTATTATTATGCCAACAGTTTGAAAACATGTTAAAAAAAGAACCATTAATTTGGTGAATTAATGGTAACAACTTAACTGTCCATTTAATAGGGGCGTTAAGAGTTTTATAAAAGGCACCAGTTGACTTTCATTAAAGAGGAGTTTTTGCGGGTGCGTTACTTAGAGGAAAAGAAACGGTTGGGCTCGTGCGGGCCCCACCTCACAAATATCCTACCAAGAGGGTAGGATATTTTGGGTTCCACCCTATCTGCTTAAACTCAGCTTAAGCAGCTTAAAGTGGTTTTAAGTGGTTTTAAGTGAAATAAAATAAAGTTGTCGCACTACTTTATTTTATTTTCTTCACTTAACCCCAAAAATTAAAAACCACACCCGAGCAAACGCAACTCCGGAAGATGCATTTCTAAGCAAAAACCGGCGCTGCGATTCCACCAGTGCCCTCAGAATTAAATTCCGAGAAGCAGTTCAAAATTTAGAAAAACCCGCTTGTTTGTTCACTGAACGTACCCGAGCCAAACTTCAGAAAATGATTCAGGGCACACCGGGCCTCGGAATCACGTGCCGTCAGAAACTGCGTTCTTGTAAAATTCCAAAGAAAATTAAGAAAAAAATTTCCCTGAATTTTACGGGTCTTTAAATTTTTATTAAAACCATTCTTAATACATCCCATGTAAAGTGTGAAGGAATCACATTACATTGAGGTGGTGGTGGTCCACACATCCACAATGTTATCGTATTCTCAAAAAATTAAAAGAATGAAGTTATGGTTGTATATTAAGTTATATAATCATAAATAAATTCTAAATACAGTATAATATATATATATATATAAAATATAAATAAATCATTATTACAACCTTTAAAGGTGGAACATGGAAGAACGAAGGACATCATTTCATGAGGTGTTGGTCCGCCGTACTCAGGAATGATGATTGTGTATCCCATTTGATGGATGTGTGTGAAATATTAGGTCAAAATATTGGTATAAAAACATATCAGTATATTTAATATACTTATTTTATTATTTAATCATGATATAAAAATAATTTAACAGGTGGGTAAGTAAATGAAACAAAAGGGATCATTGAAGAACATTGCCTCTTATTTGGGTAACTCCTTTTGGTTTATTCCAAAAGACTTCCTTAGTTGTATGTATTCAAAAAATTGAGGATTCTATGAAGATTATATTTATTTTTTTATATTATTTGGTTATATTTTTTATGATACAATTGTATTGAGCGTTTTTAATAAGTGTGGGGGGTGAGTGCCATTTTATAGTGGAGGAGGAGAGGCATTCTTTTAAATTTTTGAAAAGGGAATTCCACGCACATGTTTTCCAGGTCAAGTGGCTCCAATAATAATCCAAATTATGTAAAAGGGATTATATGTTCTAAATATGGAAAAAATATTACTTTTGGAAGTTTTTATATGTTATTGTTTCCTCTATGTCTATGTTTGAGTCCTTGGTTATGCTTAATTTTACATTAATCGTTATAATTAATTTTAATTACTATCACTAATATTATTGGTCAAAAACTAAGTTGAATTTATTAAAAATTAAAAATTATAATAATTAAAAATATAGAATAAATTTTTAAAAATTACAATTAAAAAATTGGATGAAATTAATTTAAATGTAATCCCTTATACGAGACGATAAAAAGGGTTTTTAAAGAAAAAATATTCAAAATATTGAAATGTTTTTAGAACTAATTTAAATGTTAAATTGTTTAAAATGACCTAAATTTGATTAATTTATGTATAATTAAAATAATTTTACTTCAAAAACCATTTAAAATATAATTTAACTATATTAATTAATTAGATGAAAAAACAGTTGTCAATTAAAATTCATTATTTTTCACTATTCATCAAAAATGAAATGTAACCCGAAAATACCAAAAATTAAAACTAAGATAATATTTATATTTTAAAAATGAAGTATAATTTTAAATATATAATTTATTTATGTTCCAAATATTTTATTTAAAATAATTTTTCCATTAAATGTCAGTAAAAAAACTAATAGAGAAATATAGGTTTTTATGCGTAAAATTGAGTTTGTTCTTAACTTATTTAAATAAAATCTAATGGATGAATGTAAAAAAAATTATTGAATATATAATATACATTTCATTAATATAATTTACTAATATCAATTAATTTAATTTATTAATACAAAATTACTTTCACGTCATAAAAGTAGTTCTTTATAAAATTTTTTTCTATATTTTCAATTGGTTTTGATATTCATTTGTATTTACTTATAAACCAATGAATTTGGAAATATATTTACCTAAGTTAGTTAATCATATCCATAAAAAATGATTTAACAGTTATGTTATATATTATTATATTAAATAACAATATTTTAGTAAAATATTTTTTCTCGATAAAATTCGGTCTTATGTGCCACACAAGATATCGAAGAAAATTGTTGTTTTGTACGATTCTAGATAACTCAATATTATGTTCATTGCAAGATATATAATATATTAAATTTATTTAAAATATTAAATATACCATATATTCTCTATAGGTTATATTCCTTTCTTTGTTTGATGTCGTTTATCATACACTCTATCAAATAAAATTTACCCTTTTAGAATTTTATGGGAGTTACATTCTCTACACCATAAATAAATTTTCTCCTTGAAATTTAAACTTGATCTTAGAAATATAGGGTTTTATATTTGAAAATTATCATGTTGAAAATACCATATCATAAATAAATTTATAGAATATCGTCTTGATAAGAGATAAAGAGAATTACAAAGTTTACATGGAATAACGTCTAACTAGGTTTCTATATAGTATAACATTAGTAGAAAGTGAAAATATGGTTTTAGAGGAAAATAATAAATAATTATATGGAGTTATTGATATCATAAATCACAAACATGTGAATGATCAATGTAATGTTGAGGGACTCAAATCCATAAATCTATGATTATTTAAAAGACCTTTAGTTCAACAAAAATTAAGGTATTTGGACAACATTTTTGTTTTAAGATCCTTTTCCTAATGTTAGGGAATTATTTTATTGACTAATAATATACGTAAATTCACTTAATTGATATTTTTAAATTTCATAAGAACAATTTCATCTTTTAATTATGATTTGATCGAATTTTAATTCATTCGTTACTCTATGAAATAGATATCCTAGAATAAACCATTTCTAAGCACTAAAATTTTTGGATCGTGATATCCAATATTCCTTACGCTTGTCTCTAAATATAATCCAAAAAAAATATGGTTAATACATTAATATCTAACCCCAAAAGTAATAAAACTTATTTACCATTAATATTTATTCATCAAGTTGTTTAACAAAAAACAATGACATATTAAACAGGATATTTCATAGGTTAGTTGTTGGCATTAAACCCTAATCATCCTTCAATCATGGGTTCAAGTCCTACGGCCTTGTCGAACATGATGGGTTGTCACCCATAATATAGGATTTCCATTTTCTAAACTATATTAACATAATTTCCAAAATAAATATGATGGAAATCCTTGTAATTTAATCATTAAATAATATTTTGACTAAGGTTTTCAATACAACCTCAATGCATAAATACTTCATCCATTTATTTTCACATATTTTCTTGGAAAATATTTTCTTATTTTAGAAGAGTGCATTGACTTGGGTAATGTCCAGGTTCCCCAAATTTAAGTCAATGAACCATAAATAGATCCATAAGATGAGATTTGTTTCCTTCCATTGTATCCTTCATTTCTCTTTGAAAATTATTTACTTTATTTCCTTATTTCCCACACGTAAATCATTTCCCCATTATATTGAGGTACTTTTCTAGGTTCCCCCATCCATATTTATTACATGATGGAAATTGAGCCTTAATTTCTCTATGGTCTCCACCACTTGAGATCTTAACAACTTCCATCCTTCTATTCTTTGGCAAGTTCAAGAGTTTATTAAGGTATATGTTGTCAATCATATTTCAATAAGACTAATTTGTTATAAACATGATATATTTCACTCTTATAAACACCTCATTTGGTTCATCCTTATCACCACCTTTTCCTTCATGTTCATGGTTAACATGACTTTTTTGGGTTCCCGCCATTGACTAAGAGAAGAAAGCATAATGCGAGTAACAATAGTCATAGTGAGAGAAATTTATAATCATTTATAGGATATCTAAATCATGACACCTTCTTTTCAATATAAAACACCTTTTCTTTAACCTTGGTTATTATTTTTCATCATATATTCATATCCTTCATAATGGTTTGTTATGAAAATGTGAATTATCTTAAGAATATCCACCAGTGGTTTCAAACCAGGTGCATATTAAGGCTTATTTTCATGTACCAGTTTATGCTTGAGTTTGGACTGATGCACCTTTTAAGAGTTATTACACCTAGGTACATATGTTACCTAACCACATCTACTTCTAGTATCTAGATAGGGATGTGTTGATAAGAAAACCAAATAATCTCTATGTAACTGAAACTTTAGAATGTTATTATATTTTTATCCTCAAATTATACCTTAGTATTATGTTCTTTAATATTTTTTTTCCTAAATATAGTTTCAAAGGTTTTTATTAAACCTGATTTGATACCAACTATTGCACCTCGACCCTAGAAATCCCATTTTCAGTACTTGATACCATTACATTGGCATAAGATACAAGTAAATCATGTTTTCAAGGACTGAAGAGTTTAATGTTATTGATAAACTAGATATGTACATGAGTCTTTTTTTCAAATGAATATTCTAATTACAAAATAATTTTTTATAGGATAATAACTTTATTATAAGTAGTGTATCCTTCAATACCTTTCTTAGTACACTTCAGGGAATCCTATTGAAAGAATATAAAATAAGGGTGAGATCAATTGCTCAGTAATGGTAATTACAGTGGAAGAAATAATGAATAAATGAGAAAAATCATTATGGGAAGGTAAATATCTAAACAAACTTTCCATGTAATCAATAAACTGAGAAGGAAGTGTGTAAATAATATGTAAAGGTAAATAACTGAAAACACATTCGATTTAAATAACTGGATGAGGACTAATAAATATGGAAATGTAAGAATTTTAAAACATAGGACATTAAATCAATAAACATAGAATTGAATGGATCCATATATTTTTTCATGGTGAAAATATTATTGATAATGAATACTGAATCAAAATGAAGTCAATTATTAATTATTGGAATTTATTTCTGGAACACATGAAAACCTATATAATCAAGACCATTTACAAGATGGTATAAAACTACTAGTAAAAACCCATTTAATTTGGATAACTAATTTTTATCATGAGAACTCATCGATGCATTGAGGGGCTATATAAAATTTGGGCCCCTCCCTCACTTCATGTCCAAAGCATTCATCATATCAGGTAATCGATGTAATTAATAAGAAATATGCCCTATAAAATATCCATATTGAATAAATAATATTAATTAATCAATATTTCTCATGTTAATCAAATAAATATCAAAGTAAATACCGTATGTAAAAATGGTATATGGTTTAGGCAATAAACATATCCATGATAAATAATATAGATATTTAGGGGGAATCTAATGTCTAATGATCATAATAAATTGAATATTTCAAGAGGAATAAAAGGAATTAGGTAAGTGAATGTCAATACTATCTTTGTCCAAAGAAATCATAAACCATATAGAGGAATAATAAGGATGGTATCAATAAAACATATCCCAAGTGGTGTAAAAATTATGGGTTGTTGTCATTGATGAATATAAATAATATAAAAAAAAATTAAAAACATTCTTGAGGAAAATATACTTTTCATTTTGAAAAAAATAAACTTTCAAAGTAATATTAAAATAAATGATGGTAGTTAATTCCATACGTGTTGTACAAGGTAAAAACATTCCTTTTTCAAGGTAAAAATATAGAAATGTTCGTTGTTTAGAAAGAAAAAATATGTTTCCCTTGAGAATTTTTTTTAAAAAATAACATGGTTACAAATGGATTTAATACATCATTTTTAAGCGTTAAAAACATATTTTAAAACCTTTTTAGAAAATAGGGTTTTTAGAAGAAAATAGGTTTTTGACTAATGGTAGAAATCAAGCCAATCATAAAATAATTTTATAAAACATTTTGAGTACTAATGAGTGGAAAATGGTAAAATTAAATGAAAAGGTCATGAATAACTAGATAATAAGATAATGTAGGGTTTATTTCACAATGATCATATAAAATCATTTAATATAATTTCAAGAATAAACAATCATGATTAGAATGATATTATGAAATAGACCCTTAAAATTATCATAATGTGGAAGTGATAATTAATCAATGAATTGGTTATGTGCATCATTTTGAAATCCAATTATATGAATTTTAAATACATTAAGATTTATTTAAATTCATTATACATATAATCATATAATATTAACGACAATAAGAAAGTAATATAACCCAATAAAAAAGAAATTTAGTTATGAAATTTATTTACCACTTAAGAATTTTAATTTAAAATACCCATTGATGAAATAATTTAAATTGAAACTAAAAATTCCATTAATAATGAATTATTCGTGATATTACATTTCAAATTTTAATTATGTATACCAAATATAATAAATTATGATTACAATGATAAATTACGCCTCAAAAAATGGAAATTGAGAAGAAATATCTTACTACTTGATAAATTTTGAATTATAATCCCCATGAAATAAATAACTTCAAATGAAAGTATAAATGACATTAAGATAAATTTATTCATCAAATATAATACAATTGGTGTAGTATATAAACCACACAAAATAAATAAGTGGTGAAAGTGGCGTATGCCTCATAGAAAGAAAAGTGAGATAAGAATACCTTTGTGTTTCCTTTTGGGTGAACATCATTTAAAATCATGTATAATGGTTTTAAACATGTCACTAACTTATAAAAGAACAATAATATTTTTTATAATATCATATATTATCTTATTATAATATCTTATTACTTGTTTTTTAATCATCTTTCATTATTTTCACTATTTCGGGTGTTAATTGCATGGTTTTTCGAGTATGTTTTGACTTGATTTTTTATTCTAACATTTATCATGATTTCATCATATCAAAAATGTAAAAAATTATGTAATTATCATAAATATTAAGTATATATTTATTTAGAATAATCTATAATATTTGTATATAGTAAATGAAATGCATCATTCATGGAGACGGTATGGCATACGTACGCATAAACGCTACTTCCATTTCCTTGTCATATTTAAATTAATTAAAAGTAAATGATATGTATATATGTGTGTGTGTGATTGTCTCTATATATATATTATAACTACAGTACCATATTTATGTCATATATGTCACATATGTTTATTAAAATCATTATTAATATATTCCATGTAATGTGTAAATGTATCACATCGCTTTGAGAAGGCGGTAGTCCCCACGTACACCGAATGGCCCGAAGGCCTTCTTTTTTATTTTACTATAGATAATACCCCTTTTAAGGGTTTAAGGGGAACCTGTGCATGACCCGTAGGGCCAAGGCACAAGGCCCGACATGACCCAAAATGCATGACCCGAAGGCCCAGAGGCATACCATGCCCATTACAAGACCTGTAGGCCCAGCCCACAAGAACTGACCCTCCCCAGCATCTTTCATAATTTATCTTCTTAACTAACAAAATTTAATTGTTGATCCTCTAGCATTTCCCCTTACAAATCTGAACGATGCCTGGTCTCGATGGCGGCTAGCATACCCTCTCATTCTTCCAATCCGGTGAGCTCTGCATCTGGTGGTTGCTACTCCTGTTGCTCTGATCTTCTTCTGGGGCCTGTTCTGTGTGAATTGGGCTACTCCATGGTCTACGTGACCCAAGTCCCAGTTTCCTAAAGTCCTTTCATGACCCAAAGTCCCTAGAGACCCATAGGCCTAAACTGGTGGCCCGAAGGCCAAAATCAGGTGAATAGTTCCTGCTGCTACAGTACCGAACAGTAACTGCTTCAGTAACTGCTACAGTGACTGCTACAGTACCCCCGATGTAAAGACCCGAAGCTTGACGTACATTGACATTACATTTGCGGAATACTTAGTACATAACAAAAACACACACACAAGGATCGTAATAGTTTAGTGTCTTTGGAAACTCGGAACGTAATCTTCTAATCCTGGTGAAAGATCTTCAACATCTCCCATAAGGATCTTCTTTTTTTATACCTAAAACCTTTCTTTATATCCTGGGGAAAAGAAAACTGGGAAACATAAACAACTGGTTCATAAATCTTCTACAGTATCTCCCATTTATTTCATCATATCTAGGGTCCCTTTTAGCATATTCTACTTAATAACCTTCTTCATGACCTGGGGAAAGAAAACATAAAAAAGGGTGAGCTCAAATGCTCAGTAAGGGTAAACAAAAGATATATCAATCACATCATATACATAAGCACATAACTTTTGGAAATCTTAACCTGCAAAAGAGATCATAATTTCATAACATGGGGTAAATCATGGCAGTGAAATGTAATCACCATAATCATAACTAAAAACATGAAACTTTGTGGCATTGACACATAATCATAGAGAATCATTTCTTGTTAGTCAAGACTCATTTCCAAGACTATATTAGTGGACAAAGTCCCTTTCTGAATCGAGTAACCCTCGTTTCAGTCCTGTTTCACTGAACCGGTATAACCTACCGTTCCAGCCATGTCTATCTCATGAGATATAAAATCTTTATCCAATGCATTGGAGGGAGATATAGGTCCCACCCATCTCATAATGATACCATTCTTATGTGTGCCACAAAATCTTAAATCATACATCATTGCATAACCCATGTAATAAAAATGGAATTCTTAAACATTGTGACATCATAAAACAATTCATATAAGATAAATGAATTCATAAAAGTAATTCCATCACAACATAATCAAATCAATGTAATTATAGGGATAGAATCATAACCCTATATTATCTTAGATGGAAAATAATTTTGAAAAAACACTTGAACTCCATTCTTGAGGAAAATATCCTTTCTACTTCAAAAACACTTTTCCTTTCTTAACATGTCATACAACTTTAAACTAAAAGAAGTTGATTAAAAATAAACCTGAAAACTTATAAAGGAAGCTTCTTGGAAATAATGTTTTAAAAATCCATTCATGCCGTATAAGTTAAAAAAAACATTCTTCTCGTACTTTTGTCAGAAAAGTCAAAAAGTACCTCATACGAAAAATGACAAAAGATTCCTTTCATATCTTTTACAAAAACTTACCGAAGGGTAAAATTGGATATAAAATATTTTATAAGGATGGAAATAATATTAAATATTGAGGGAACATGGATGTGGATGATAAAATACACCCCAGTAAATACTAAAGTATAAACAATCTTGGATAAAAATGAGATTGTGATATTTCCCTTACCTTAGGTCCGATTTGCTTTGTACGTGTCCGAAGCTCCTGTATAATGGTTTAAATAATGTTATTGACTTATTCCATAATCATACATATTGATATGATATCATATATGGTCATATTCTTAGCTTCTTATTAGTAATATTTCATTGTTACTTGTTACTCGGGTCTTTATTGCCTTTTGTTCTTATGCGTGTTTTGCCGAATAAATTCTTATTCTTCTTTTAAGGTTATAGATACCTTATATCCAGAATGGTATTAGTGTAACATATATCATATTTATTCATTCAATTCATTTATATAATTACTATGTAATGATGATCATGTAGAACGAGTCGCATCACATCGTGGAGAGGGTATTCCGTACGTACGCACGAGCGATGATATTGTTCCCATGATCGTGGAATTGTATTTAAGTGTATTTATACTATTTCAGTATCAATATCACTTTATAATAATCATATATAGTTACTCATTACACCATTATACCCATCCTTGTAAGGTGATGATGGAAAATAGATTACACCACGGCGTGGAGATAGTATTCCGTACGTACACACGCGCGGTGATTTCATTTTTCCGTAGGATGGATAGAAGGTGAATTAGGGTTGTTTCATATTTATAATAAAATATCAGTATGTAAGTAATACTGATGTTATTACTTTATCATGAAACAACTAAAGAAGAAGAAGTTGAAGAAGAAAGAAATTGAAAAGATCGGTAATGGATATTACCTCTTCTTTGAAACGCCTCTTTGAATCCTCCACTTAGGGAACTAAGATTGGTCTTTGAAGAAGACCAGGACCTCTAGGATTATTCTAGGGAAGTGGAGAAGGGATTTTGTCAGGGTTTGGCCGAGCTTGAGTGCTCAAATTGGTGTGAGGAGGAGGGGGAGGAGGTGTCCTTTTATAAGGGAGGAGAGGGGCACCTTAGGAATATCTCAAAATATTATTTTATATTAAAGTCAAAATCGGTTTATAATGGTTCCAAAGGGTCTTATTTCGAAGCTAAAGTGGGGATGGGTAGAAATACTATCAACCAATAGGATTTAGACAAGTTTAGGTTATTATTTTAACCTTATCAATTAGATTTAACTCTAAGTCAAATAATTTAACTTTTACCGTGACTTTTTGTTTTCTTACACTATATGGTTAATACACTTACTATAACATGCCAAAAGAACCCCAAGTTGTTTATTATTAATATATATATCCTTATATAAGTCATTTGGCCGAACCTTAGATTTTTAGGAATAAAATAATAATTAATAATATAATATTTGATTTAAAAACTATTTTGTGTCAATTTTGACAGTATTTGATATATGATTTTTGTGAAAGTCATAACAGAATTATATGTTCTAACCAAGTTGATTAAATCAACACTAATATATCATATTAACCTATAAAATTAGTTTAATTCATAAAAAGTCTCAAATTACATTTATTTGGGAATTTATAACATCAATTATGTTAACATTTCCTTAAATGGGTAATTACTGCATCATCGTTGTGTCATAAATAAATTAATTTATATAAAGTTTAAAAATTATAAATAAAATACCATTATGTAGGAAATCTTTTTATCTTTCTAATGAATATTTATAGTCGAATTTATCTTATGTATAACCCTATATTAAAAATTATTTAGTTATTAAACTTTGATTTTAACTATTTTAACCCTTCTTTAAATAAATTAATAATAAATGTCCTAATCTAATCCAAGTGGACCTAAATGGTCATATTTTATTCCTAAGTTTGTTTTTGGTCGAATTAAACTTGTCCAATAGAATTAGGACATTTGTTAGGGTAATAATAATATCATTTTTACCCTTAATTACCCTATTTACTTTTAACCGTGGTAAAAAAAGTAAAAAGTTACTATTCACCAAAAAATTATTTTCATCTCATTGAACCACATTTTAGTCCTTGATATTAATCGTGTGTCTCAGATTTTCGAAATTCCATTCACATAAGCGGTAAAATTAAGTTTTATGCAAAATTCAGTTTTTAACCTACCACTTAGTGGTTTCACTATTCATCAAAAATGGAAAGTTTTCAGAAAAATACCAAAATTTCACCCTAGGCTAATTTCGGTATTCCGAATCCAAAAATGAAGTCCATTTTGAAAGATAAAATTTCTAAAATTTTAAAAGGTGGTTATTACTATTCATAACAGCTAGTTTTAATAATATTTTAATAGCATATCGTTGTTTAGTGAAACTCGGTATTGCGTACTACACACGCTATCGAGGAAGGTCGCGATTGCGTGTAATACAAGGCAAGTCAAGGATGCGTGTTGTGCAAGCTCCTTTTGGTGTAGCGTACAACACAAGACATTAGTGAAATTAAAAAGAATATTTTTCATAAAATTTCGGGGTGTTACATTCTACCCCCCTTAAAATGAATTTCGCCCTCGAAATTCGTCGGGGTTATAAATGATTTACTATTCGAAAGTTTCTTTAATAGAAACCCACATTGTAAAAAGGAATACCAAAACCAATCTTTAAAAAAAAAGGTATGAAACATAACGGTTACCCAAATAAACTAATCACTGGGTTTCCACATAGGTGGAAATATGGATATGGAAGAGAAATTTAACCATCATGTTCTGATGGAGAGTGGTAGAGAACATGGCTATGGAAAAGCCAGAAATCACAAATCCATAGATTTGTGATGATATAAGGTACCATCTGATTCATCAGGTATAAGATCACTAGGACAACATTTTTGGTTTTCAAGATCATTTCCCTAAAGTTGAAAATTTGAATTAGAATAAATACTTACTTTATTTTGGTACAATCTCACTGTTGTTCGTGCCTTGAACAATTTTCACTTCATCTCTTAAATAAATGAAGTTGAATTTGTTATTCGTGAAGTGTTAGGAGATCATGTGATAGAATGACGGGTCATTCCATCTGTCTCAAACAAAAGGTTAGAAAAAATTATATACATAAGTCGATCTATAGTGAGATTAATCATATATGGTTCCTAAAATGGACTTATACTTCATATATCATACTTCTTAATATAATAAAACTAGTTTCTACTAAAAAAGGACTTCCTGTAGGCTAGTGGTAGGCGATAAAGGCCAGTCGCACTTCGGTTGTGAGTTCGATTCCCACAGCCTTGTCCGACGCGATGGGCTATCGCCCGTCCTACAGGTTGTTCTTTTTCTAAAGCTATATTACTATAACATCCAATCAATAATATCGAAAAACGTTTTATCCTAACTTATGTCCAACATAATCCATTCTAATATTTAGGCTTATCTAAAATACTTCGGTCAAGTCTTATAGTATAAAGAAAATGATTACCTGAAATGTCACAGAATAATCACGTGAATGCCATCATTTATCCCCCATATATCATAAGATATATCTTGTTGGTCAAATTACAAACATGTGAATACCTTAATCATGTATTCTCTTGAAGAATGAATACCCATTGAACCTTAGTGAAAACATGAATGTAGTTAAAAGTTAACACTTTCCACATACCAAAATCCTCAAAATTCTATATACTCAAACCATGATATCACTTAGTCCTTATATCAATCATGATCTCATGAATACTGTTAAACATTTCGTTTTCTCGTTTTCCCTTCATTATGCGCATATCATCTTATTTCCAAAAATATCTCAATCACTTTGAATACCACATTAGACCAACACATAAATATTCCAATACTTTATGATACAACATTATTTTGGAATCCCATTACATAAACACTTAATCATTCCACCACATCGTTGTCATATTCAACATCGCCAATAGTGATCGCATGTGACTTCCCTTTGTCCTTTGCCTTAAGTGGTTGCTCATGTTGATCATCACTAACCCTTGGATTAGGGCATTTATTAGCATAATGCCCCATTTCCTTGCACTTGAATCATTGAAGTGTTGGTGGTGCGTTCTCTGCAGTGTTTTCTTTATTCACATCATTAGAATCCCTTTTTACATTACTTCGACACTCAGCTGCTCGATGACCTTCTTTTCCACACTTAAAACATTTTCTAGTCCCTTTAAGATAATCTCCACCATTCTTCTTTCCACACTTTGTGCATAAGGAAACATTCATCTTCTTTTCACCATTATTTTGAGATTTCTCCTTGAACTCCATCTTTCGTTTCTTTTCAAAACCATGAGATGGATATGTAACACTAACTTCCATTTCTACCTTCATAGCACAACGCACAATTTCTTCATAGCTACTGAAGTCTCTTATAGCTAATGCCCTTCGAAGACTTGGTTTTAAGCCACTGAAAAATCGATCAACTTTACTTTCAGTTTGGATGATAATGCCAGATGCATACCTTGCAAGTCTTGTAAAATTCGCTTCGTATATACCAACAGATTCATCATCCTTCTACTTCAGCTAAAGAAACTCCTTTTCCATCTTTGTTCGAAGAATACGAGGGAAGTACTTACTAAAAAACAAGTTCTTGAACTCATCCCATTCCATGGACTCAATTTCATCCCTTTGCCTCATATTCTTAATAAGATTCTACCATTGATCAGCATCACCTTCCAAACGATACACTGCTAAGATGACTTTGTCATGTTCAGAACATTGAAGAACTGAAAATATATTTTCAGTGGTACTGATCCATTGTTCAGCAACAAGTGGATCAGAATACCCACTGAAAGAAGGTGGACGTTGCCTCATGAAGGACTCAATAGAATATTGTTCCCTTCTCTGCTCATTTGGAAGTCCAGAATGATTCATAGCTTGTGTAAGTATAGCAATAAGATTTTGCACTCCATCTCCCATAACATTTGTTTTTTCAGGAGGGAAATCATTGCATTGTCCATTGCATTGATCAACACGGTTCCTTCGGGTTCCAGCCATCGTCTAAAACCCAAAAAGAATAGTTTGAGAGGCAAAAATCATGCTAGGGAAAACAATATAATAAAGGGGGAGTACCTTCAATATCTAACATCTTAGGTTTAATTCTATGATCGTTAGCGTAATTCTAGTACTATAACCTATACGTATACTTAACCTTAGGGACATCCCTAGACATACCTTAGAAATATCTCTAGGGATCTCACTAATGTTTTCGCATCCTAGTTTCCAAAGGTTGACTAAACTTTTCCTCTGATACCAACTGTAAAGACCCGAAGCTTGACGTACATTGACATTACATTACATTTGCGGAATACTTAGTACATAACAAAAACACACACACAAGGATCGTAATAGTTTAGTGTCTTTGGAAACTCGGAACGTAATCTTCTAATCCTAGTGAAAGATCTTCAACATCTCCCATAAAGATCTTCTTTTTTTATACCTAAAACCTTTCTTTATATCCTGGGGAAAAGAAAACTGGGAAACATAAACAACTGGTTCATAAATCTTCTACAGTATCTCCCATTTATTTCATCATATCTAGGGTCCCTTTTAGCATATTCTACTTAATAACCTTCTTCCTGACCTGGGGAAAGAAAACATACAAAAGGGTGAGCTCAAATGCTCAGTAAGGGTAAACAAAAGATATATCAATCACATCATATACATAAGCACATAACTTTTGGAAATCTTAACCTGCAAAAGAGATCATAATTTCATAACATGGGGTAAATCATGGCAGTGAAATGTAATCACCATAATCATAACTTAAAACATGAAACTTTGTGGCATTCACACATAATCATAGAGAATCATTTCTTGTTAGTCAAGACTCATTTCCAAGACTATCTTAGTGGACAAAGTCCCTTTCTGAATCGAGTAACCCTCGTTTCAGTCCTGTTTCACTGAGCTGGTATAACCTACCATTCCAGCCATGTCTATCTCATGAGATATAAAATCTTTACCCAATGCATTGGGGGTGATATAGGTCCCACCCATCTCATAATGATACCATTCTTATGTGTGCCACAAAATCTTAAATCATACATCATTGCATAACCCATGTAATAAAAATAGAATTCTTAAACATCGTGACATCATAAAACAATTCATATAAGATAAATGAATTCATAAAAATAATTCCATCACAACATAATCAAATCAATGTAATGATAGGGATAGAATCGGAACCCTATATTATCTTAGATGGAAAATAATTTTGAAAAAACACTTGAACTCCATTCTTGAGGAAAATATCCTTTCTACTTCAAAAACACTTTTCCTTTCTTAACATTTCATACAACTTTAAACTAAAAGAAGTTGATTAAAAATAAACTTGAAAACTTATAAAGGAAGCTTCTTGGAAATAATGTTTTAAAAATCCATTCATGCCATATAAGTTAAAAAAACATTCTTCCCGTACTTTTGTCAGAAAAGTCAAAAAGTACCTCGTACGAAAAATGACAAAAGATTCCTTTCATATCTTTTACAAAAACTTACCGAAGGGTAAAATTGGATATAAACTATTGTAGAAGGATGGAAATAATATTACATATTGAGGGAACATGGATGTGGATGATAAAATACACCCCAGTAAATACTAAGGTATAAACAATCTCGGATAAAAATGAGATTGTGATATTTCCCTTACCTTAGGTCCGATTTGCTTTGTACGTGTCTGAAGCTCCTGTATAATGGTTTAAATAATGTTATTGACTTATTCCAGAATCATACATATTTATATGATATCATATATGGTCATATTCTTAGCTTCTTATTAGTAATATTTCATTGTTACTTGTTACTCGGGTCTTTATTGCCTTTTGTTCTTATGCGTGTTTTGCCGAATAAATTCTTATTCTTATTTTAAGGTTATAGATACCTTATATCCAGAATGGTATTAGTGTAACATATATCATATTTATTCATTCAATTCATTTATATAATTACTATGTAATGATGATCATGTAGAACGAGTCGCATCACATCGTGGAGAGGGTATTCCGTACGTACGCACGAGCGATGATATTGTTCCCATGATCGTGGAATTGTATTTAAGTGTATTTATACTATTTCAGTATAAATATCACTTTATAATAATCATATATAGTTACTCATTACACCATTATACACATCCTTGTAAGGTGATGATGGAAAATAGATTACACCACGGCGTGGAGACGGTATTCCGTACGTACGCACGCGCGGTGATTTCATTTTTCCGTAGGATGGATAGAAGGTGAATTAGGGTTGTTTCATATTTATAATAACATATCAGTATGTAAGTAATACTGATGTTATTACTTTATCATGAAACAACTAAATAAGAAGAATTTGAAGAAGAAAGAAATTGAAAAGATCGGTAATGGATATTACCTCTTCTTTGAAACGCCTCTTTGAATCCTCCACTTAGGGAACTAAGATTGGTCTTTGAAGAAGATCAGGACCTCTAGGATTATTCTAGGGAAGTGGAGAAGGTATTTTGGCAGGGGTTGGCCGAGATTGAGTGCTCAAATTGGTGTGAGGAGGAGGGGGGGGGGGAGGTTTTCTTTTATAAGGGAAGAGAGGGGCACCTTAGGAATATATCAAAATATTATTTTATATTAAAGTCAAAATCGGTTTATAATGGTTCCAAAGGGTCTTATTTGGAAGCTAAAGTTGGGATGGGTCGAAATCCTATCAACCAATAGGATTTAGACAAGTTTAGGTTGTTATTTTTACCTTATCAATTAGATTTAACTCTAAGTCAAATAATTTAACTTTTACCGTGACTTTTTGTTTTCTTACACTATATGGTTAATACACTTACTATAACATGCGAAAAGAACCCCAAGTTGTTTATTATTAATATATATATCCTTATCTAAGTCATTTGGCCGAACCTTAGATTTTGTGGAATAAAATAACAATTAATAATATAATATTTGATTTAAAAACTATTTTGTGTCAATTTTGACACTATTTGATATATGATTTTTGTGAAAGTCATAACAGAATTATATGTTCGAACCAAGTTGATTAAATCAACAATAATATATCATATTAACCTATAAAATTAGTGTAATTCATAAAAAGTCTCAAATTACATTTAGTTGGGCATTTATAACATCAATTATGTTAACATTTCCTTAAAAGGGTAATTACTGCATCATCGTTGTGTCATAAATAAATTAATTTATATAAAGTCTAAAAATTATAAATAAAATACCATTATGTAGGAAATATTTTTATCTTTCTAATGAATATTTATAGTCGAATTTATCTTATGTATAACCCTATATTAAAAATTGTTTAGTTATTAAACTTTGATTTTAACTATTTTAACCCTTCTTTAAATAAATTAATAATAAATGTCCTAATCTAATCCAAGTGGACCTAAATGGTCATATTTTATTCCTAAGTTTGTTTTTGGTCGAATTACACTTGTCCAATAGAATTAGGACATGTGTTAGGGTAATAATAATATCATTTTTACCCTTAATTACCCTATTTACTTTTAACCGTGGTAAAAAAAGTAAAAAGTTACTATTCACCAAAAAATTATTTTCATCTCATTGAACCACATTTTAGTCCTTGATATTAACCGTGTCTCTAAGATTTTCGAAATTCCATTCACAGAAGCGGTAAAATTAAGTTTTATGCAAAATTCAGTTTTTAACCTACCACTTAGTGGTTTCACTATTCATCAAAAATTGAAAGTTTTCAGAAAAATACCAAAATTTCACCCTAGGCTAATTTCGGTATTCTGAATCCAAAAATGAAGTCCATTTTGAAAGATAAAATTTCTAAAATTTTAAAAGGTGGTTATTACTATTCATAACGGCTAGTTTTAATAATATTTTAATAGCATATCGTTGTTTAGTGAAACTCGGTATTGCGTACTACACACGCTATCGAGGAAGGTCGCGATTGCGTGTAATACAAGGCAAGTCAAGGATGCGTGTTGTGCAAGCTCCTTTTGGTGTAGCGTACAACACAAGACATTAGTGAAATTAAAAAGAATATTTTTCATAAAATTTCGGGGTGTTACAGCCGAAAATTCCCATCCACCCAGTTTTGAACCCGGGTCTCTTGGATTCCAAGCAGGTGCCCTTACCACTCGGGTACGGGCTCGTTGGTAATTGTCCTTATGTACACAAACGATGTTATCGTGTTCCTACAAAATGGAAAGCATGAAGGTATGGTTATAGAAAAAGTTAAAGAAGATTAAATACATTACAAATACTATATTTAATATATATATACTATAAATACATCATTATTACAACCATGAAATGTGGTAAATGAAAGAATGAACAACATCAGTTCGTAAGGCGGTAGTCCGCCGTACACACAAATGATGATTGTGTATCCCATTTGATGGATATGTGTAAATATTTAGGTTTAAAACATAAATTAAAAAGATTTAAATATATTTAATATACTCATATTATTATATAATCATGGTATAAAAATAATTTAAGGGGTGGATAAGTAAAGGAAACAAAAGTGATTTTTGAATAATATTACCTCTTATTCAGGTAACTCCTTTTGGATTATACCAAAATGATTACTTGGTTGGATTTATGAACAAATTGAGACTTATAAGAGATGTATACAAATTTTGGGATATTATTTGGTCCTAAATATGATGATCCAAAGGTCTTTAGAGTTTTTAATAAGTGTGAGGGGTGAGTTCCTTTTTATAGTGGAGGAGGAGTGGTATTCTTGTAATTTTTTGAAAAGAGTATATCACCTTGGTCTTTTCCATGTCAGGTGGCTCCATTAATCAAAAAAAATTATATAAAAGGTATTATATGGTATAAATTTGTATATAGTATGGATTTTGGATAAGTTTCTAGGTTATTTAATCCATTAAGTTTAACGTTTAGTCTCTTATTATACTTAATTTTACCTTAATCGTTGTAATTAATTTTAATTATTTTCACTAATATTTTTGGTCAAAAACCAAGTTTAACTAATTATAAATTATAAAATATTATTATTAAAAATATTGAAACTATTTTCCTAAATTCCAATCACATAAGTGGTGTAATTTAATTTAAATTTAATCCCATAGACGGGACAAAAAAGAAGGTTTTTGAATTAAAAATGTTTAAGAGTTTGAAATGTTTTTAAATCTAATTTTAATTTGAAATTTATTATCATGACCTCAATTGTATTATTTTATTTATAACTTATCAATTTTTAATTTAAAACTAATTTAAAATATAATTTATCTATAAAAATAAATTACATGGAAAAAGATTTTTCAATTAAAATTCATTGTTTTTAACCATTCATCAAAAAATAAAAATTCATAAGAAAATACCAAAAATTCACCCTATGAAATTTTTTTATATTAATATTTAATAAATTAAGTTTATTTTGACATATATAATTTATAAAATTTCCAAAAATTGGATTTAAAATTAGATCTCTATTAAAAGACGGTAAAAATACCTTTAAAAAAATATAGGTTTTTATTCGTAAAATTTAGTTTATTCTTATATTATGTCTGTCAAATATATTGGATAAATTTAAAAGATATTTTATTTAATATATAATATATAATTCATTAATATAATTAACTAATGTAAATTAATTTAATTTATTAAGACAAAATGACTTTAGAAGCATAAAAATAGTTCTTTATAAAAGCATTTTCTATATTATCATTTGGTTTTGATATTCATTTATATTAAATTTTAAACGAATAAATTTGAAATATTTTCATAAGTTAGTTAATCCTATTCATAGACACAAATTTAATGTCATGGTTATATATTATTATATTAAATAATAATATTTTAATAATATATTTTTGCTCATTAAAACATGGTCTTGTGTGCAACACAAACTATTGAAAAAACTCATTATCCCATACGATGCAAGATCACTCGGTATTGAGTGAATTAAAAGATATATAATATATTAAATTTATTTAAAATATTAAATATAAAATAAATACTAGAGAGTTTATATTCGTTTTTATGTTTGGTGTTGTGTGTCATACATGCTATCGAATAAAAGTTACTCTTAGAATTTTTGGGGTGTTAAAGACGTAGTTGGTCTCAAGATTATAAATGAGATTCTCACATTTCAATGGCTAGGATCCTAAGTTATGAAAACATAAACAAGGAAAATTTTAATAATATCTCTATCTAAAGAGATATATAATATGTTCACTAAAATTAATAACTATTCTCATTTTATAAGGGTGTTTATATTAGTACTATATAAAGGGAAAATTCTGTGAAGCAGGAATTTGATTAATTAATCCCTATACCATTTTATGAAAAAAAAACTTCTTTGTAGAATGAAGAAATATAAAAATAAATATGATCTATACAATGTGTTTTCTAAAAAATAACAAACAATTTACTTTTTTATTCCTACAATACAGGGGTAAAACTCTATAATCTAATCACATAAAATATATTTTTATTTTTTCATCACTTATTATTTTTTTAAGAAGAACTGGATAATGATCTCTCTCAGTCTAGATACCCCAAATATTTATTTTCTGGGATCCAATGCATGGATATCCAACAAACTGATCACAAATGATGTGTATTGTGAATTTTTAATACACTACAATCAATATTCTATCAATAAACATTGAATTTTATGTTTCCTTCTGGGTTTTAACAATAATTTTTTTAAGATAGGGTGATCACTAAATATAGGAAAAATCATTTAATGAATTTTGTGACTAAACATAAAAGTCCTATGGATTACTTAAAATGGAAAAAAATTAAGGTTTATATAAAAATATTTAACTATGAAAACACATTTCAAATTTTTTTCTTATTTTAGTTAAAAATTTTTCAGTTTCTGATGTAAGATAATGGAAATGATTGTTGATATTATTTTTGAAAATTTGCGAGAGAGATCATAAATCATGAAAAGACTATCATCCATGAATAGTTAATTTCTAAATGTAATTAAAATTTCATTAAAAATATTTCTTAATAATTTTTTTGTCTATATTTTCTATGTACTACCAATGTTTACAAAAACCGTTATATTCAAAAGAAGAATTAAATTTTCTTAGAGATTAGTGTGTAGTGTATATAGTGTCAGAATGTTTTCCAACAACAAATTTATGTGATTACCTTCTATGTTTGTAATCTAGTATGATATATTACCATAGAAATATATTTTGGGTTTGAAAAATTAGTATTAGAATACTTATATATTATTTTTTATTTTTTTTCAAGGAGATGAATAATAGGGGAAATAAATTTATTTAGAAATGAGAAGAAAACATGGATTTGGGATGTATACAGAAATTAATAGGTTGCATCCTACTAATTATTTAGATAATTTTCTCATCATTTTATATACTTTATTTAGTTATTTTTTTAACATTTTTAGTATAAAATTAGAATATTTTCCTCTCTAGGGTTCCATCATGTGTGGTGGTAAATGATAGAAGAAAAAAACAATACATTGGTTTCACTTTGGTGGATGGTGGAATTATTTGGGATATTCAATCATCAATTGAATTCAGGATATAATATCACAAATGGTTGTGAAATCCATGAAAGAAACACATCATGTTTACATTAGTGAAATGGATTGACTAAAACCGATCATTTTGAATGCATAATGTGAAATTAAATAATCCCACCATTATATCACATAAAAATCTCGTAATTTTTACATGTGTAGAGGTGTTTAACCTATCCTTATTATGTATATAGATACATATTCACTGAATCAAATTAAAAAAAATGTTTCCACTACTTCATCACTAATATACATGTTCACAATCATTATGTAAAATGATTCATGTTCACAAGATCATTAATAAAAAACTCATCATCTTTCTCAATAAAAATACATGGGAATATGGATGTTCCAATCATGAAGAAAAAATAACGATGATTATATGTTAGAGTTTATCATCACCCAGAATATTTAAAAGGATATACTAATCTATTTCACAATATAGAGATACATAATGGATGCACTAGATTTTAGTGTCATTTGGATTCTATAAATGGCTATACAAATGTTTAATAATATCAAAAAGGGATAAATAATTTAAAATAGTTTTTAGTGTCTTTTAAAAATATATAATGGGTCACACTAAATTTATTTCCACAAAGTAAGGTAAATGGATTATCATAGAGTTTCTACTCTCTCTAGTAGTGAAAGGGAAAGATAGAATTTATTATGTTCCATAAAAAATCAACTGTAAATATTTATTTTAGTTCAATGAATAAACACTAATAGGTTTACAATAATGGTTAATGTTTTCTAGGAATAAATAAAGGAATACCCTAATGTTTGGAATAAACTAGGAATATATAATGTGCTCTGCTATTTTTGTATAAAATAAGAAGGAAATGTTTATATATAAGTTTTAGACCAACCCAAAATTATAAAATAATTTAGGGGAATTTTTTATAATATGTGAATTTTATGTTATTGTAAAGTGGTTAAATATATCTTGTTGTTGGGATTTAGCTTCTAAAATATTGCATATGTATCCATAATGGGTGAATCAAAAATTTTATTCTTTGTAATCATAGTTTAAAACAATGGAACTAGGAATGTGCTGTTTTATATTTATATTTACTTTATTTCTTTATAGTGTTACTAATAGAAGAACTATTTTTTTTATACAAGTGGATTATTTTTTTGAGTTAGTGTGGCTCATTTGAAGCTACTTGTGCTCGTAAGATATTTAACTTAAATGTAGAAAATTAGATAATTAAAACAAGTAAGTGGGTCAAGAATGTATACAACTATCATGAAAAGGTGAAAATCTTCCTTTCTGATGGAAGAGGAAACCCATGCTACCAAAAACGTGAAGTGTTTGAGGTAACATCAGATTTCATATTCCATAATAATGGAACATGTTACCTATTTCCTCAATTTTTAAAGATAATTGAATTTAAAACACATATCACAAAATCAATTATTCGCACCTTAATCTGATACATAGTGTTCTCAGTATGACTCAAACTATATGTTTTTAGTTTATAATATATATTTTAGTTGAAAACACACATCATATACTCAAAACCAAGAAGAATTATTATTATTTTTTTGAAAATTTTGGAAAAAAATACATAAGTAAATTGTGACAATTAAGAATTATCTGCACCTCAATACAATGCATGGTATGGCTCTTATGACTACAAGTGTGTCTTTTTATATAAAATTGACATTAATTTTAGTAAAAATGACAACTGAAAAACTCAAAATTGTGAAAAAACATTTGGATTGTTTTTATACTTTTTAAAAATGATCCATAATTAATATTTGACTTGTAGTAATTAGTTTCACCTCAATCTAATACACATTTTTCCTGGTATGCCTTAATGTGTCCATTATTAGTTTAAAATTGACATTTTAGTTCAAAACATTTATCGCACACTAAAAACCTAGAAAACATGCTTGATATGTCTTTATAATTAAGTAAAATTATTTCTAATTTATTTTGGATGTGTATGACTCATTATAACATCAAAATAACACACAATGTTATTGATATTACTCAAAGAGCTTGTTTCCATATTAAAATGACATTTTAGTAAAAAAAACACAAGTAAAATACTCAAAACTGATCAAACACAATTATATTGTTTTGATACTTTATTATAACAATCCATAAATCATTTAAAATGTGTAAGAATCAGATTCACCTAAATTGGATGCACGGTGTGATCGGTATGATTCCAAGTGTTTCTTTTTATTTATAGTTGACATTAAATTTAGTAAAAAAATACAACTGACATACTCAAAACTAAGAAAAATCATTTATATTGTTTTTATACTTTTTTTAATTTTCCATAAGTCATTTTTATGTGTATGAATTAGTTTCACCTCAATCTAATACACAATGTTTCTAGTATGACTTTAAGTGTCTATTATCAGCTTAAAATTGTCATTTTAGTTCAAAAAGTGTCACTAAATATAAAATTAGAAAATGAACTTTGATTTACTTGATAATTTAGTAAATTTATTCATAATTAATTTATGAAATGTAGGAACCAGTCTCACATCAAACTGATACATGTTGTGACTGGTATTATTCCAAGTGTGTGTTTCTAATTTAAAATGATATTTTAGTAAAAAAGACAAGTGACATACTCAAAACTGTGAAAATGCATTTTAATTTTTTCATAATTTATTAAAAAAAATCCATAATTCGTATTTTAATGTTTATGAATCAACCACACCTCAATATGATGCGCAATATGTCTGTTATGACTCTAAGTGTGTCTTTCTATATAAAATTGACATTATTTTTTATAAAAAAGAAAAATGACATACTTAGAACTGCTTAAAAACATTAATTTGTTTTTGATAATTTATAAAAAAATATCCACATGTCATTTTTTATGTTTATGAATCAGGTGGACTTCAATTTGATACATGATGTGCTCAGTATGAACCAAAGTCTCCACTATCAGTTTAAAATTGACTTTTTAGTTCAAAAAGTGTCACCCACTAAAAACCATGAAAATGTACTCAGATTGCATATATAATTTATTTGAATAATTACTTAGTAATTTTTGACATTTAGGAATCTCTCTCACATAAAACTGACACACTATGTGACTGGTATGACTGCAAGAGTGAATTTCCATATTAAAATGAGATTTTAGAAGAAAAAAATTGCCTAATGAAAAATAATAAAATACATTCGGATTGTTTTGATACATTATAAAAATTATCCATATGTCGTTTTTCTGTTTATGAATTAGCCTCACCTCAATCCAATGCCCGGTGTTACCGGTATTACTCCATGTGTGTCTTTTTATTTAAAATTGACGTTAATTTTATTAAAAAAGACAAATGACATACACAAAACTGATAAAATGCATTCAAATTGTTTCATTACTTTATTAAAATGATCCATATGTTATTTTATATGTGTAGGGATCATTATCACCAAAATCTGATATATTATATGCCCAATAAGACTAAAACTTTCCTTTATCAGCTTAAAATTTAAAGTTTAGTTCAAAAAGTGTCACTCCCTTAAAACTAAGAAAACATTCTAGGATTGTTTGGATAATTTTCAAAAATTATTCATAAGTCCTTGTTGATGTGTATGAATCATTATCATGTCAAACTGACATAATATGCAACCATTATCACTCAAAGTGTGTGTTTATAGTATAAAATTACATTTTAGTAAAAACACACGTTTCATAATCAAAATCAAGAAATCACATTTGGATTGTTTTGATAAATTAGTAAAACACTCCATAAGTAATTATTGATCTTTATGAATCATCCTTACCTCAATATGACACACATTGTGACTGATATGGCTCTAAGTGTGTCTTTTTATTTAAATTTGACATCATTTTTATTAAAAAAGACAAGTAACATTCTTAAAACTCAAGAAAAAACATCCATACTATTTTGATATTTCCTAAAAAAATCCATAAGTCATTTTTGACATTTAGGAATCATCCTCACATCAATATGATACACGATATGTCCAGTATGACTCAAAGTGTATACTATCAGTTTAAAATTAAAATTTTAGATCAAAAAGTGTCACCCATTGGAAACATATAAAACACACTTGTATTGTCTTGATAATTTTTTAAAATGATTCATATAGAATTTTTTATGTCTAGGAATATGTCTCATGTCAAACAGACGGAAGATTTTACCAATATCACTCAAAGTGCATGATTTAACTTTAAAATGACATTTTAGTAAAAAAACATATGTGACATGCTCAAAAGAAGATAAATCAAATTCTTTATGTTTTTATACTTTATAAAAAATATTTATCTGTCATTTCTGATGTGTAGTAATCATCTTCACTTTAATATGATGCACAGTGTGACTAGTATGACTCCAAGTCTGTCTTTTTATTTAAAATTGACATTAATTTTAGTAAAAAAGACAACTAACATACTCAAAATTAAGTAAACACATTTTGATTATTTTTTTACGTCAATAAAATTGTCTATAAATTATTTTTTGTGTAGGAATTAGACACACCTCAATATGATCCGTGATGTGCCCAATATAACTAAAAGTGTTTGTTATCAGTTTAAAATTAACATTTTAGTTCAAAAAGTGTCACTAAATAAAAGTCATGAAAACATGATTGTTTTATCTTTAGAATATATGAAAATCTTTCATAAGTCATTTTTAACATATAGGAATTAGTCTCATGTCAAAATGACACATGATGTTACTGGTATCACTCAAATTAAGTGTTTCCAATTTAAAATGACATTTTAGTGATAAACACAAGTGACATACTCAAAAGTGAGAAAACACATTTAGGTTGTTTTAATACTTTATTAAAATGATAAATAAGTTATTTTTAAAATGTATGAATTTACCTCACCTCAATTTGATACACTGTGTCACTGGTATGACTCCAAGTGTATCATTTTATTTAAAATTGACATTAATTATAGTAAAAAAGAAATGTGACATACTCAAAATTGAAAAGAGGCATTAAGATTGTTTTTATACTTTACTAAAATTATCCATATATCATTTTTTAGGTGTAGGAATCTATTTCACATCAATATGATTCACAATGTTCTTGGTATGGATCAAAGTGTTTGTTATAGGTTTAAAATTTACATTTTTGTTCAAAAAATTCCACTCACTATAAACTAAGAAAACATGCTCGAATTGTCTTGACAATTTATTAAAATGATTCATAAGTCATTTATGATATGTAGGAATCATTCTCACATAAAACTAAAACATTATGTGACTAGTATGACTCAAATTCCGTGTTTCCAATTTAAAATGACATTTTAGTAAAAAAAACGCAAGTGGCTTACTCGAAGATGAGAAAATTAATTTTAATTGTTTTGATACTCTAGGAAAATGATCCATAAGCCATTTATAATGTATAGGAATCATCTTTACTGCATTGAATGCACATTGTGACCAGTATGACTCCATGTGTATGTTTTCAATATATAAGTCTCATTTTAGTTTAAAACGCGCATCACGTTTCTAAAATTGAGAAAATGCGCCTAGATTTTTTTCTCATCATTATATCTGATATTACTTAATTAATCTACTTATTACTTTTATCTTATAATTATTATGTTAATATATATCGATATAATTCTTGAAGATGAAAAATAACTGGTATGACATGAAAAAATCAACCACATATTTGGGGATTGGGCACTGGATGTCTGGGGGGCCTTCGGTGCGCTTATTGCTTACTATTCAAGTGAGCTAAGGAATACTCTTTTCCTTGAATGCTGGTACATTGGTGTAGCGGAAGTGGTCCTGGAGAATACAATGAGAATTGTGATCCTCAGTGTTGGGTGCTCATGTTTATGGAAGGCCCCCAATAGGGCTCAAAATGAGGGGTGTCCTGCTCTAGGGAGGTCGATCATTATGAGGGCGAGGAATCATCTAGTGGAAATGGTGTATTTGATAAAAAACTAGCAGGAAGATCCCTCCCTTTGGGTACTGAGGGCCTCTTATCCTTTACCTCAGCCTCCTGTCCCCAGGATTCAGGGCCATTTGGTGTGGTGGTCTCCCCCTGTATCTGGACTCAATATGAATACATATGGTTCTTGCAGCTCTGGGATCATGCGTGGTGGAGGAGTTGTGCGGGATTTCATGGGTTGTGTATGGATGGACTTTAAAGCATATTATGGAAATGGTACCTCCATACTAGAAGATAAAAAAATAGTTCTTATTGTTTCTATCCTAGGTTGAAACAGACTGCAATGTCATTTATGAATCCTTACAAGATAGAGGTTCCTTGCCTTAGTCCATTTCATACATCATCAGGAAGTGCAATCTGCTTCTAAACAACAATGTAGAAGTCACTCACACTAGGCGTGAGGGGAATAAAGTAGTAGATCGCATGGTATTTCTTGAATATCAAGGCTCCATTGTCACACACTTGTATAATTCTTCTTCCCTCAAATAGGCGTGGGTGAATCTGATTCAAGGGTATGGCCTTGGTCTCAACTACTTTAGGCCCCCATAGGCTTCTTCTCCCTTGATTCCCTTATTCATTGGCTTTTGAATAAAAATTTAATGTTGATGATGATGGTATGACACAAAGTTTATTTTAAATCAAAACTTTTCTAGTTTAATTTTTTTATTTATAGTATTACTAACATAATAATTTTTTCCTTATACAGGTTAATTATTTTTCTCAATATGGGGTGGTTTGTTTTCAAATAACATGGGTATGGGTCATGGACCAAAGACAGAGGGACATTAATGTTTTTAATGTCTATGATAATTCCAATATACCCATGTAACTTTAAAAAATAAATGTTTTAAATGTCTAAACTATAGTGTTTTTTATTGTATTTGTGTAGTAAATATTATTTCATTTATAATATTTATTTGTACATGTGATCTTCTATTACTGGTGCTGAAGTGTGCTATGAATTTATCAAGACAATGAATTATCCCCATTTTTCAGCACTAAAAATAATCTTTGATAAATGGGTTCTTTTATCAGTGCTGATAAAATTATAGAGATTTTAATCATGATTTGGTAGTCCATTCTTTTTTAATAATAAAAACAAGTTTTAGAACTATTAAAGTAATTTTTTATAGTAGTGGTGGCTATTGATTCATGTGGACCTATTGTAACAAGTCCTGTATTGACATAGTGGAGTGTTCACCATGGTTATGGAAGCTCTTTATCCATGTAGGTTGCTTCATACCAAAGATACAGTGATAGTTAAGGGTGATCCAATGCCTCTCTCACATCATCAAGTTGATTAATTAAGGATGGAAATGCCTTAAAGTTAAATTCTTCTAGGGAATAAAGTTTAGTGGTGGGGAGAATCCTCTAGGATTGTTGAAGCTGTATCAGAAATGGATTTTCAGAAGTTCCTATGAAATATTCTAGAGATATCAGAAGATGTGATATTTCTTAGGTCATGGAAATTTTTTGAAATGATATAGACACAATAATTTATAGGTGGCTATGGGGGAATCTCCAAAAAAGTAGTATATAATTCCTAGCATCATGATTTCTAGGGTCACACTCTTGATTCCTTATGTGGAGCTTACAACCTTTATCTAGAAGATGGAGGATTGGTATACTTCATTGGGAAAGAGGATGAAATTTTCACCAACCAGGTGTCCTCAATGTTTAGAGGTAATTATAGTGAAGGCTTGGAATGTGAATCACTAGACATAAACATGAGTTTGAGGGAGTCTGGTTTTAAATAACCAAAGGGAGGTGACATAGGAATGCTAAAGTCATTTTATTAATGTTAGGAGACTCAACTTATTGAATATTTATGAAAGCTCATGATGGATTTAATATGTTACTAAAACCAAGATTGAAAAAATGTAATTACCTAAATCTAAAAATAACTAATTTTTGTTTATAATATTATATAGGAATCATTGGTAGAAGAGGTTTCAAAACAACCTCTACAGCATGCACTAGGGAGAAGTGACAAGAAAACCTATAATGGATATGAAATGGGAGTAGATTCATATGTTGACACTTATTCGAACCTCCACTCACTGATGAATTTTAGAATATGAAGAAGCTGACAATAATATTATCACGGGGATTGATATATAAATTATATCTATATTGTTTTCTTTCATCATTTTTTATAATATGTATTGAATCAAATTATTTTACCATTGTAGATCTAATGGGTCAAGTAAAGGATACTCATATGGTAGTTGTTGAGCAGTAAACTGATGTTAAGGGGTCACATGTGGTGGAGTTTGTCTCCAGTGCTTTCTACCTCGACCTATTGGTAGGTGTAGTGGCTGATTAGGGTCTGGTATTTGAAACCCCATCCTTTCAAATAAAAGGAAAACTTGTATCCATATATATGGGATGTAAGTCTTCATCTCATAGCCTGCACCTGAATTTATAAAAAACATACACTAATATAACATCCAAAATATTTATGGATGTGTATTCTCAAGGGGAGAATGAGATTGGTAGGTTTATGTCCTTGGAGGAACTCATTTCTAGTCTGATGATTAATGGGGAATAATAAGAACTTTATGCGTTAACCTCTTGGTATAGTTATCCTATCAGTGTTTTAGTAGAACTATAGGTACTTGAGGCACTAATAATTCTTGAAGAACATTCAATGATTCTAGAGGTAGAGCTACTACCTATAGAAGTGGAAATAACTGAGCCTCTTCCCATGGAATAGGAAGTTGGAAACATGATCCCCCCTCACACATTGGTGCCTATATCACCAATGATAAACCATGATATTAAGGATCTATATCCCCATATCAATTTGTTTCTTGTATATGAGAGTACCCCTAAAGAGTAAGATGAATCTCAACCATATGAAGCTAAAGAAAACTAAGAAATATAGTGGTGGGAATGGAATAACATCTATATCTTCATCACCTACACCTATCTGGGCAATATTATAATCTAAATAGCAAGCCTCCTCCACTAGAACTAATGAAAAAAAGAATATACCTACAGTTTGGAACCATTATAATAGGCCCCACAAACCATTGGTATAGGATATACCAATGGTTTAGAGGACCTTTGGACTATATTCTGTTAGTATACACTTATACCAATGATTTTGAGAAACCGTTGGTATAGGTGACTATAATAAAAAACCTTGGCTGGATTTGATCCCAACACCACTGACATATATTTTAACAACCTAACTACTATTCTATAATATTTTTTTTGAAAATAATGTGATATATATATATATATTAAAATTTTACATAAATTTTTATGTATTTAGTGTTATTTTATAAAAAAATATTTAAAAAATAGGAATACCTGTACCCACATTTTTTGTAATCATTGGTATAAGTATTTTGATTTTTTGGACTTATAACAATGGTTTTTCCAAAACCATTGGTATAATGGATTATTATAGAAATTATACTAATGGTTTTGGACAAACCATTGGTATATTTTTGACATATACCAATGGTTTTTCCAAAACTTTTTGTACGGGGTCTAATTATATAAGCTATACCAATAGTTTTAGCCAAACCGTTGGTATAGCTTTGAACTATACCAACGGATTGACTAAAAATGTTGGTATAGGTTCTTATTATGGAATTTATACTAATGGTTTTACCAAAACCATTTGTATAGCTAGCACCTATACCATTTTTTTTCAAAACTATTGGTATAGTGTCGCTCTATGACACATATACAAACTATTTTGGCCAAACCATTGGTATAGGTATGTTGGTATAGGTATGATTTCTAGTAGTGTGGTTTTTGATATTAAGATATTATAGGGTTGAATAACATGGCCTCCAATTTCCGGGGCCATGCATATATCTCATAGTATGGGATCTCAATATAAATTCACTAAAAAATAGGAATAAGTAAATCAATTGTAGACATTAACTTGGAAATTAGTGGAGGAGATCACATGCCTGATAAATTATATATCCACCTCAAAATATGTGTTAGATCACATCTCATTCTGAGTAGTATTGTGTAAGGCCTAATAAGATAGGTTCCATTCATGGGTGACTGAGGCGTGATTATAAGTAAAGGAGGAAATGGTGGATCTGTATAGTGTGTAGAAATCTATCAAATCCTTTAGGAATAGGCTAAATGAAATTAAGAAATTTATGGATCAGGAGTAACCATTGACCAAATTTTATTAAAGAATAGTCTCTATCCTATGTATGACCATCATATTTTTGTCCCAAGTAATAAAAAGTACTACTTTTTTTAACTCCATTTCTCTTTTTTTCCATCTCGATCAAATTAATGAAACAGTCAACTGAAATATCTAATCTCATGTGAGTCATGCTAGGTGTGAGTAATAAGAGATAATAGAAGACTATATAATTATTTGAGATTGTATAGCATGGGTGGATAGGTTGGGGTTGAAATGTCCCATATACCATCATTAGGAAACCCGTAAGGATGGGGAATCAGGTTGGTGAGATTCCAAAAGTAAGATTCATCCCTTTTGACATGCATAGACGTTTGGGGGTGGAACATAATTTTTTTTTAAATTCTAGTTGAATAAAGGGAGGTGGTGGAGGGTAAATTGTGAAATAGGGAGTATAAATTAATAAATTGGAGGGGAATATAGTTGAGGATGATCATTGAACTAGTTCAAACACATATTTAACTATGACACTACCGAGGATGATTTCTCCTAGATGTGTGGCCTAGATGAAAGGTGGATCAAGACCGGGGAACTATGTTTTCACCACAAGGAAGTCCATTTAGAAATGATGAAAATGGTTCCTATTGGATGTGTACCCTAAATGAGAGGTGGTTTGAGGTTGTGATATTATTCCATCACTTTAAGGGACTCTACATATAAATGAAATGGTGTGTCGATCTAAAATCAGGCGGACACAAAGTTTGTTAGTTTGAGAGAGGGATTCTAAAGAATATTTTGAGATAAATTTGGGTTACGTTGTGATGAATTTGTCATATTAATGGGGTATACTAAAATATAAGTAATTCATTTAGGATAATAAGATTTAGTAATTTCAAGAGTGCTAACCTGCTGAGTGATAAGAGAAAAAGGTTCTATTATGATCTAGAGAGGAGAACGATGTAATATATGAGGGTTCTTGTGTAAGTTCACATATATTATAATAAATATAATATAATTATATAAGTTTATATATCTTAGACTCCAGGGTTTCTGATTTTTAAGGACATACAACTTCGACCAAGGGGTTTTTTCTAGTTTAATGTCATAGAACTAAAACTATAGGGGTGTTAGAGTTTAAGGTCATACAACTTTGACTTATGGTTTCTAAAGTTTAAAGTCAAGAAATTACCATAATAGGGGGATATCAATACAAAAAAAATAGATATTAAAATGCAAAATGAATTGGATTCCCAGATCTAATATAGTAAAACCATAGGATGAGTGTGAATAGTTTAAGGTCAAGATGTGCGGGAAAGGATGTGTTAGAGTTTAAGGTTATACAAATTGGATTTTATCATTAGATAATGTCATAATTCTAGTGTTTTATGGGTAATGGAAAATTTGACGGAGGAGCACTGGACAATAAGATTAAATGGGATGAAAAAATATTTGAAATTAATCCCAATATATAAGTTGTGTGCATTACTACATATCCTGTGAGGTGGAAATCAAGACACATATAGTTTTTATAGAAAAATGAGGTATCTAACTGAAGATGAAAGTGGCGGCATGCTAAGAGACCAATAAAATGAGAAAGGGGTTTCCTATTATTTTAGTACCAAGGAATAACATAGTTTTAAGTCATGTGGGAATTAGATATCGTAATGGAGGCGAATCAGAGTTTGTATGAATTTGATATAAATGTGATGATGCTTTGATGATCTTGGTGTTCTCATAAATCATAAGTATTTTATAAAACTTATGATGCATGCTTGATAAAATAAAATGGGATAAAAGGTGTTTTAAATCATATTTTGTAGGATCGTAATAATGTCAACCGTATTCTAGATATGTAGAAAGAAACAGGCTAATGGGAATTCATAATAAATTATGTTGAAAGTCAAATGATTCTTAATATGATCTTCAACATATTCAAAGTCATGAAGGAAGTCATGATACATGATGAATGTTTGAAGAAGAAGAAATTTGTTGAAGTTAAAGATTTTAGGTATCAAGATCATCATAATGATCTTTTTGAATGCATATTTGTTTATAGACTAAGAAGGATGATTGTATTGAAGAAAAGAAGGAAGCTTATGAAGTTGAGTATTCTGACAATAGTCTATCATATTCAGTAGGTCATTGTATTCATTAAAGGTGGAATTATTTGTGTATAAAAAGTCACTAGTATCATATTTAGAAGAGAAATAAGATGCTGAAGTTGAATCTGCTGATATCAATCCATCATACTCAATATTCCATTATAATCAACGGAGGAAGAATTTTTTGGGATGGATGAATGAAAAGAAAAAAAAAGTATGTAGTGACCAATAAAAGGAATAATTTCAAATTTTAATCAATAAGGAACTCAACCATTTAAAATGGGATGAATTGACTTTTTTTTATTCAAATGGGTTAAGAGAAAAGGAAAAGAAGAACATATTGTTTTAAATTTTATTTCATCATAATGATATAGATCTTAATGAAATTCAGAATAAAGAATTAAAATTGGATTGATGTTTGTGAATAAAGTCAGTAGAAAACTAAATATTTTAGATGATTTGATAAGGACTGAGAAGTAATGAGAAGAGTTAAGAAGCATTAAAGTATTCATAAATGTACCATGAAATCAAGGTAAATTAAACTTTTGGGTAAATTTAGTTGAGTGTAAAAAAATTTAAGAATCCTTCTTAAACCATCTATGGGGGAAATTTTAAAAGGGAAAGTACCTTGTACTTTCTAATTTGTGTACTATTCATGAATAGGAGGATATAAGGTAGAGCAATGAAGAAATTATAAAGAGAATAAGTGGTTTTTGGATTGAATTTCTTGAAGAAATCATGTCAGACAGAAGAGAAAGGATAAGAGACAAGATTGAAACATATTCAGCCGATCATCATATTTAGATGATTATGGTAATGAGAAGGATTATCAAATTTATCCAATTATTATATTTGGAATGATTATCGTATTGGTATTTATAGACTATAGAAGAAAGTGTTAAAAATTGTCTCAACCACATTTTGACAGAGTTGGATTTTCCATATTTAGCAATTGGAGTAGGAAAATCAGACTAGGAAATCAGACTGAGTTTTATAACAAATTTCAGGAAGTTCTTTATAAATTCTGGGTAAGAATATTAATAATTTTTTTGAAATTCTATATTTTTAAAAGTTAATAAAGAATAATCATAACATTTTTTGTTACAAAAACATTGTATTACATCTTTTGTGATAAAAGGAGTGTATGTACTATTGGATTGTTTGACTAGTGCTACATGAGTGAAATGGAATATTCTACTCATTGTATTCCAAATAAAAGGATTGTTTTATAGTGGATTGTGTGATATCAAATCATTTCAAAACAATAACAAGGATGTAACTATTATTAGAGAATAGTGAACCATGTAAATTCACTTGTTCATATGGATGTGTGTTTGAATTGTTTTCAGTAGGGAAAGAAATACTTAAGAGGAGGAAAAGGTTGTTTTTTAAATAAGGAAACTTAAAAGAAAAAGATATCACTGATTCACCCCCTCCCCTCTCAATGATAGAATCATCCTGATTGGGAACTTACAAATGGTATCAGAGCTGAAGGTTACCTTTTTTTTTCTTTGCTGATTTTTTTAAGAGAAGTTGATACAGAATCTAAATTGTGTGAACAATAAAGGTATACCAGTTCTTTATGGTAAGAACTATCATATCTTGAAATATAAAATGTTTCCTTATCTTTTTTATATTGGATATGATGTTTTTGAAGCAACAACAAATGTTTTTCCTCCTATTTATGATAAATTTCCTCTTACATCTGTTGATAAGAAGAATCTTTAGAATTTTGGATGTCCCAAGATTGATTTACTATCATCACTTTCTAAAAGTGTATTTTTATGGGTGAAAGGTTTTTCCACATCTAATGGTATATGGGATAAGTTAAAAAACATATACAAAGGCAATAAAAAAATTAAATAAGTAAAAAATTAAAAATCTAGAGGTTATAGTATGAATATTTTAAAATGGGTGAGTATGAATTTATTGGGGACTACTTCACCAGGGTAAATGAAATTTTTAGCGCTGTCATATGTCTTGGTGAAAACTTATAAGATTCTATAGTTTTTGAAAAAATGTTGATAATCCATCCTGATAAGTTTGATGCCAAAGATTATTCATTAGAATAAAAATATATTGAGACATTATCTCAGGATAATTTTCATAGTTCTCTCATATCTTATGAAATGAGAAAGTATAATGTTATAAAAAAAACAAAAAAAGTTAATATAGAAATGTCTTTAAAAGAGTCATTGAAATAAAATTCATATAAGATTCTTATTAAAGAATAATCTAGAAATTCTAATTCGTAAAATTTGGTATGTAAAAATCTTGATGATATTTTATCCTTGTTTTCTAAAAATGTGAGAAGAGGTACGAGTAAATTCAAAGGGAAACAACCCTTGAAATAATTTGAATATGGATCCATCAGGAACTTTTGGGCTAATTATCCTCAAATAAAGAAACAAAATAATAGTGATGATGAATAATGGAGTATAATATGATCTTGGAATAAATTGGGTGATAATATGAAATCTTTTTCCATAGGTAAAGATAAAACTTTCTTCAAATCTAAAATAATAATTCTTTTATCTAAAGTTGAAGAAGAAGGATAAGACAATGATGGTGAATCTAAAAAACTATTGAGTATGTTGGTGAGAATAATTTTATTACAATAGTGAATAATGAAGTATTCATAATCAGTAGTACTAAATATGATGAAAATTGATTAGAATATCATATGAAATAAGAATTGAAATAATTCCTAAGAAAGATTGGATGTAAAGAGAATTAAATTAGGGAAGTTGAAAAATGAATGTCCCTAAAAAACCATCAATAATATTTCCTCATGAGAAGTTAAATCTGGTGAAATAAATTTTCTATTTAAAGAAATCACTTGAGGAAGAAAATAATCATAATTAATATCTATAAGTGAATCTTAAGGAAAAATAAAAAGAGTTGGAACTTTTCTAACAAAAAATTTATACAGTTGACTAGAAAAATAAAAGTTTCAAAAAATATATCTCTAAAGTTGGTGAAAGTTATCATAAAGAGAAACCTAAGATGGTTCAACAAAAGTTACCTTAAAAAGCTGAGAGTAAATCTAAAGATATTTCTGAAAAGAAGAAATATGGTAAAGCTATATATGTGGCCAAAGTTAATAAAGTGGAGAATTTATAATTTTATAAAAACCCTAAGTCTGAAAATGTTTCTAAACATTATTTATACATAAATGTATCTAATAATTATAGTTTAGATAAATCTGAAAATAAATATGAGCTAAAAAATAACATTCTTATTGATAATATAAATGTTGGTGGTTCAAATAAAAAATACCAGAAGTTGCTGAGAAACATGTTCACAACTCCAGTTGGTATGGAAGTTTCAGAGTCAAAAATATTTCTATAGATACTACTAATAGTGTTATGGATTCATATATATAAAAAATATGTTTTGTTTTAACCAAAAATATTGCTATTATTCCATAGGTTATGAAAGTTAATGTTTTAGGGGGAGTTAATTCTCTCAAAAGAAGAAGTCGCATAAGGATGTTTGAAAGAAAACTGATAAGGTTGGTGTAAAAGTTTAAAATAGGATTCTATCGGTGGAAAATATTATTAAAATATTTAAACAACATGGAAACCTTACAAAAGTATTTCTGTTTTTGTTTCCGGCCCAACAAAAGTTTCTTTACAATTATTATAAGCCAGAAGTGAAAAAAAAAAGAAAGAAGAAAAGGCTCTTGTTGTTGAACCTACTTTGAAAGATATAAAAGGAGAATGACCTTGGATTCTTGATAGTGGTTGTTCTTCTCATATTATAGGATATTTAATGTTATTGAATAATTTTAAAGACTTCAAATAAGAAATGTAAACATTTATAAATGATGAATCATTGAGAATCAAAGGTATTGGTTTATCCATTATTGGGAAATAAAATATGTGATCCAAGAAATATCTATATGTTTATGTGATTGAACACAACTTGGTAAGTGTTTCATAACTTTAGTACGAGGGTAAAAATGTTATAATAAAAAATATGGGTTTTTTATGAAAATTGAGAAAGATAGAAAGATAGTTACAAGAGGCCAAAATACATAAGGAAACTTGTTTCAAGTTGGTGAAATACCAAACTCTTGTAACTTGAGTATGAGGGAAGAAAATAAATTACGACATAAAAGGATGGAAAACATGTTTCAAATAAACATGATCATGTTATCAAAGTTATATATTGTTTGAGATATTTCTAATTCACTAAGAAGAAGAGACTGGTTTTGCACTATTTTTTAATAGGAAAAAAATTATGAACCCATTACATAAGAAATTTGAGGTTTGTTCAAAAAAACCCTTAGAACTAATTCATTTCAACATTTGTGGGCCAATGATAAAGAAATAAACAAATAGAGATAAATACTTTTCATTACTTCCATCAATGAATTCACTTGCATTACATGTGTTATTTATATAAATGATAAGTTGGATGTTATGATAATGATTAAAATTTTCTAGAGGAAATCTAAGAAGTAATGTGATTATTCAGTGAAGAATATGAGAACTAATAAGGTTATTGAGTATAAGAATGAATAATTTTAAAGTTATAATCAAAATCATGGAATTGGGCATGAGTATAGTTCCCCATAAACTCCTCAACAAAATGGGATTGCTAAAAGAAATAATATAATTCCAGTGTAAATGGGGAGAACTAAGTTACTTGAAAATGTTCTTTATTAGTACAATTGGAAAAAATCCATGATAACTTCTATATATAATAAAAAATGATGTTTCTATATTAAAAATTCACATATTACTTTATATTAAATGTTTCATTATAAAAATACAATGTTGAATCACTTAATAGATTTAGGGAGTCCATGCATTATAAATAATAAAGGTGGAAACCTTGGAAAGTTTGAGAAGAAAGGTGAAGGTATTATTTTTATTATATATTATCTAGAAAGAAGAGGATATAGATGTTTAAAAAAAATAGAATTTTTTTTGATTCTTGTGATTTTGAAAGCCATTTAAATGACTGATGAAGATAAACAAACTCATACAGATAAGGAAGTTGAGAAGGATATGGAACATTTTCCAAATAATTCTAATAAGGATATATAAAATTATAATCCTGCTCAAGAAGAAGAATAAGACTCAATTATTTCCAATGATGATGAAGATACTCAAAAATATCTTCCTAGGCTAAGGAAGAAAGTGGATGCTCAAAACATTATGGGTGATCAACACCAAAGGGTTCAAATTATAAGAACATAAAATGATATAACACATGCTTATTAGTATTCAAAATTTGATCTTAATGACGTAAAAGAAGCTTTTGAGTGTCTGGAACGGGTTCAGTCCATTAATTAAGATATACATCAGATATAAAGGAATTATGCATGGGAACTTATACCTAAAACACATTAAAAAAATGTTATTTTCATAAAGTGGGTATTTAAGAATAATTTGAATGAATAATGTGAGGTGATAAGAAAAAAATAAATATTAGTGTGAAAAAGTTACTCACAAATTGAAGGTGTTGATTTTGATGAAACTTTTTCTCTGGTGGAAAGGATAGAAACAATGTAAATTTTTCTTATTATTTCAGCATAATGAACCTACCAAATTCTTCAAATGGATTTAATGTTCCCATTTATGAATGGTGATCTAGATGTGGAAATTTACATTGAAAAACCATGAGGCTTTATTTTTGGGAAAGATCAAAGTTATGTATGTATATTGAAGAAATACTTGTATAGGCTAAAACAAGATCTGAGGGAATGGTATTCCAAATTGAACACTTTCTTGAGGAAGATGAGTTTTGAGGGAGGAATATTTGATATAAATCATTACATCAAAGAAATTTAAGAGTTTTTCTTCATTTTAATTGTTTATATTGATGAAATCATTTTTTCTTGGAATAATGAAATATATTTTTAAAGATTTAATGAAGAAATGAAAATATTTTTTTGAGATGTCCATTTTGGGAGAAATGAAACACATTCTTGGGCTAAATATTTTACAAAAGAAGAAATACATCTTTATTTCTCAAGAAAATTATTCTAAGGAACTTCTTAAAAAGTTCAGTATGGAAAACTCAAAACCTATTTCCACACTGATTTCAGTGGGAATTGTTTTTCTAAATATTGAAAAGGCAAGTAAGATGACCAAAATGAGTTTTGAAAGCTGATTGGAAGATTTTTATATTTTACTTCCTTAAGACCCAACATTGTTTATGTTATTACCTTGTGTGAAAGATTCCAAAGTGCTCCAAAAAAATAACATTTACTTGATAGAAACATAATTCGAAGATACATCAAAGAAATAAAAAATTTTGAATCTGGTATGGTTACTAATAAATTATTAATTTTTTGGGTTTTTAGATACTGATTAGGAATGGAATGTTGATGATATAAAATCCAAATTTGGTGGACTTTTCTTTTTGGAAAAAAGCTATGTTGTTTGGTATAAAAAGAAACAGAATTTAGTAACTCTCAATATGGATGAAGCTACGTATGTTTCTACTACTGAAGATTTTTCCCAAATTATATGGATTAAGACTCAGTTATAATATTTACTTGTTGAAGTTATGTTACCCTTGATCTTGGGTTGTGATAATCAAAGTGAAATAAACCTCACAAGAAATTCATTACAACATCTCATTAAAAACATATTGATATAAAATATTATTTCATCATAGAAAATGTGGAGAATAATAAATTGAATCTAGAATATGTTCCAACATTGGAACAAGTTACTGACATTTTCAAAAAATCTTTACCGAATGGAGATTTTTCTAAATTCAGGATAAACATGGGAGTCCAACCTCTTTCTCATCAAGGATGAGGTAAGTGTTTTTCTCCCCTCTCTCTTTTTTTACCTTTGGATAGTTTTATCGATGCAGAGAATTGTTTCATAAATCTATCCTAATATAATCATGTGAATAGGGGGAGTTTTGGTTAATATGTGAATCATGCATTGTATTTGTGTGACCTATCGTAACTTTTTATTGGAGTGGTTTTAGGAAACAAAGTTTTTTATTCTAAGGGAAGTTGAAGAAGTGGAGAAATATGGGGAAGAAAGTTTTGAAGAAAACATTAAGTGGATTCATGATCACTTCATTTTGATAGTATGTTTTTTCTTTCAATAATTCTTATTTCCTACAATGAGTAAGCTCACATAGGTTTAAAAATTGTTGGCAATTAATCCATAACTTGAGTTTGAAAAGTTAAATGATTTATGAATCGTGGTTGAAAAAAAATCTGAAGGGGGATATTTTTAGGACCAAAGTAATAAGGATGATCATATTTGAGAGTTTTATTTTATTGTCAATGAAATTTATGAAGAAAAGGAATTTTAAGAAGAAAATAAATCACCTCACTTTGATTTTGGTGAAAATTGGACATACCATTGTATTCAAGAAAATTAGACTCACAATGTTTGATAAATTACATCATATTATGAAGTTATTTTCTGGATGAAAAGGATCACCAGACTAACTTCAGGTCTTTACTAGAGAAGAGATCGTAATGGAGGAGAATATGAATCTAGATGACTATGATATAAATGTAAAGTTTATTTGAAGATCTGGGAGTTCTCAGAAATAATAATTATTATATAAAACTTGTGATGCAATCTTGATAAAATAAAGGGGGTATAAAAGGTGATTTAATTTGTATTTAGTCTTATCATAATCATGTCAATCGTATTAAAGATGAGAAAGAAAGAAAGAAGCTAATAGGAAGTCACAATACTTTCCATTACAAGTTAGAGGATGCTAAATCTAATCTTTAACATATTCAATTTCATGAAGTAATTCATGATACTTGATGAAATTTTGAACAAGATGAAAGTTGGCGAATTTGAAGCTTTCCAGTCTCAAGATCATTATAATCATCTTTCTAAATGAATATATGTTTAGAGACTGAGGAGGGTGATCGTAATGAACAAAAGAAAGATGTTGTTGGAATCAAAGCTACTAACATGGGTCCATCATATTTAGTATGTCATCTTATTCATTAGAGAAATAATTATTTGTGTATAAAATGTTATTGGTATCATATTAAGAAGATAAAAAAGTTGTTTAAGTTAAATCTTCTGATATCATTCCATCTGTCTCGATATTCCTTTGTAATCATTGGAGGAAGAATTGTTTGGAGATGATGAATGAAAATAAAAAGAAAAGTATTTGGTGACCAATATGAATAATAATTTCATATTTTAATCAATAATGTAGTCAACCATTTAAAAATGAGTGAATTACCTTGTTCATTTATCAAGTGGGTCAATATAAAAGGAGAATAAGAATCTATTTTTTTACATTTTATATGATCTTAATGTGGCATATCATAATGATAATCATACTACAGAATAATAATCGGATTTATGTTTGTAAAAAAGTTATAATAAAACATAAGTTTTAAGAATATTGGAGAAGGATTGAGAAGAAATGAGAAGAGTTGAGAAGTATTGAAGAAGTCATAAAAGAACTTTTAATTCAAGGAAAATTCATGTTTTGGGTAAATTTAGTTGAGCGGGAAACAATTTAGGAATCCCACCAAAAACATATTTTGGGTGAGTATAAAAGGGAAAATACCTTGTACTTTCTAACATGTGTATTTTTCATCAAAAAGAAGAGATAAGGAAGGGAACTTAAGAAATTATATAGATAAGAAGTTTTGTTTAGATTGAGTTTATTGAAGAAATCATACTAGACAGAAGAGAAAGGAGAAGAGATAAGATTGCAACGTATGCAGTTGATTTTCGTATTCAGCTGATTATTGAACTTAGTAGAATTATCATATTTATGTAGTTATCATATTGGAAAGAAATATCATATTAGGGATTCAAAAATTAATAATAAAGTGTTAAAAATTGTCTCAACCATATTTTGATAGATTTTCATTTTCTGTATTGAGCAATCAGACTAGGAAAATCGGACTGGGAAATACGACAGAGTTTTATAAAAAATTCTAGGAAGTTATTACCATCTTTTGGGTAAGAATTTGAAAATTTTCTTTGAAAATCTTTATTTGTGAATGTTCATGAAGAATCATCATAACATGTTTATTAGATTGTTTACATAGTGCTAGATGAGTGGAAGGGTGTGTCCTACTCATTGTATTCCACACAAAAGGATTGGTTTATATTTGGTTTTTTGGTATTGACTCATTTCCAAACCATACCAAGGTTGTGGATATTCTAATTCAATAGTGAACCTTGTAAATTCTTGTGTTCCTATGGATGTATGCTTGAATTTTTTTGGCAGGTAATGAAATCTTTAACAGGAGGTGAAAGTTGTTTCTTAAGCAAGGAAATATAAAAGAAAAATATGTCACTGATTTACCCCTACCCATATCAGTGATACAATTATCTTTTCTGGACACTAACATAGTTTAACATCATTATGATAAAAATATATGGAGTGGTGAAATTTAATTTCATTATGTTTGGATGAGATGGGATCCCTACTTCAAAACTTTATGAGCCTTAATCATGAAAATTAAATCACCAACTGAAACTCCTAATCTCAGGTGAGCCATTCTTAATGTTATAAATAAATGTTAATGGAATACTACACATGTTTCATGAGAGTTCCAGATGGGTATTGATGGGTCAGGGTTGGAATGCAGTATAAACCAATATAAGGAAACATATGATGATGGGAATAATGGATGGGTATAATTCTACAAGTCTAATAACTCCACCAATATACAAGTATGTGTGAGGGGGTAACATTGAGGGTGTTAGAACATCTCCTGAATAAAAAGAGGTATATGTAAGGTAAATCATGACCTCAATGGTTCAAATAACAAGGTGGAGTGATAAATATGTCTAGGATGATTATTAGGAATGTTTGAAGATCAATTCTCATAAATCTTCTATTGATAATGGTGTAAACAAAATTTAAGATGACCATTTGGCTCATCCAAATCATAGGATCTATCATTTTTCTATCAAGAGGGTTTTCTTTAAGAATTCTACCCTAGATGGTAGGTTGTTTGAGACTAGGGAATTGTGTTATCACTATATTGGGGGTCAATTTGGAAATGTAATATTGATGGATATTCAAAATCATGAAGCCCAAAGTGGGTATGTGAAAAGAAGGAAAATGGTCAAGAAAAGTTCAGACACTCTAGGGGCTATGTCATCATGTGTTGTACACATTTACAGGCATACCAATGAATGTGAAATATAATACAAGATAATATTATTTCTAGAAAAATGTGAGTTCCAAACCAATGGGGGCATGTGAACAGATTTCTATTGTGACATGGAGGACTGGTTTGATCTATTAAGTTTCATAGTTCAAGGTTATAATGATCAGATCATGGGGTTGTTCCTAATTTAATATCATAGAACTTGAACAATGGGGATAGTGCAGTATATAGAGAAACAAGGGAAAGGCGGGACACATTGTGAATTAAGATCCCAAATCTAATATAGATAGCCTTATCGATGGATGAACATAGTTTAAGGTAATCAGTATTAGAACATAAAAAACTAAAGGTTAAATTAATGTATCTCTAACTAAATATCTCTGGGATTAAGGTTATACATCTCTAACCAAAAGAATTGATTATCTAAATAGCTAATGTGGTGCAACCCAATGTTAATGCAAAACCAAAATCTAGTATATGCGTCCTTATAGAGAGTTGTATATAGTTTACGATCACAAGGCTTGGAACATGGTTGTGTTGGTGTTTAGGTTTGGAATGCTTGGACCCTAGGGTGTATAGGTTCAAGGTCCAATAGATTCAACCATAGGGGTGAGACAATCTAGATAGTGAGAAAAGAAAGGAAAATCCTAACATGAATTGGGAGACAACTGTTATGTAGAAAACCTCTAAGAGTGAACACAATTTTTAGTAATTATTATTCGACTATGTGAAAGAGATTAGATAGACTATATACGAAAATTGGAGTAGGGTAAGCCCAATATGAATGAAAATCCCAATGCCAATAAAAAGTCTTAAAGGACCATGTATACAATTTAACGTCTTGATGTGTGGACTAGGTGAGATGCCTTTATAGGTTGTACTTCCAGGACCTATACCATGATTTTTAATTCTATATAGAATGGATTATGAGAATATATTTTACTGTTATATGGTGAGGATAAAAGGGGTATTGAGGTAGTCAATATAGAAATTTGGGAAAAGGAAAAAACTGGCATGGATTAAAAGCATAAACTAAAATATAAACAACCTTAAGGATGATTTTATACAGTTTAAGGTCATGATTCTTGGGCCATGGATCCTAGTTTAGGTTCATGGAACTAAAACCATACCCTTCGAGAGAAACATCATATCAGAATCAGGTGGGAAAAGTTAAACAAGTGGGGGAACTGAATACCCAGGTATAATGGGGCTATGTGGAATTTGTTGTTGGGATCATGATAGGCTATCCAGAAATCACTATGTATCCCATAAAATGGTAATAGAATCACAAATAGTTCATAAGTGTGGAATATTTATTTGTAGGTTTAGATCATGTACATGAGAGGAAGAGAGGAATAAATGGATTCTATGGTGGGTGAAAAAAGGATAAAAACCGAATGAAAAATAGACAAGGCCTCATCACTATATTCGAACCAAGAAAAATCTCCATTGAAGACGTGGCTCAAAAATATTATATTTCTGAAAAAGGGAATAGACCTAGAGCTGGGTGAATAAGTTGGATCGACATGAGTCAAAGGATTATCTTAGATTCAATGATGTAATGATTTTAAAGTTTGTGGACGGGCCTAGGATAAGGTATACATAAAACTACAAGATTTTACAGTATATATCTTCTTCAATCAATTCAATTTATTTTATATTTTACGAATCATGCAACACCGAGATTAAACAAATCGTGATATACTATTAAATATTAACATGACTATTGGAAAAGTAATGTGGCTATTAGAAATATTAATCTGTCCATTAAAATAATAACCTCACCTATGTATGTTTAAATAATATTTAGGTACCTCATAAATGAAAATATGATATATTTATATTATGTAATAAGTAAATAAATGTTTTAAAAATGATAAATTATGTGTTCATATTTTTCTAAAATGTAAATATTTATTTAAAATAATCTAATTATTATAATGATTTAGAAAAATTTATATTCATAAAATTGTTTCATAAATTAATATTTTATTTTATTATAATTATAAGATAATTTCAGAGACCATAATTAATTTTTCAAACTGTCTTAAAATCAGTTATAATATTTAAATTCATATATTTTGAAAAAATGATGATTTAAATTAGAAATTAAATTTATCATATGTGGAAAATTATTTTCGTAAAATGGAGACCACTTTTGAAATCCAAATTTCAAGAATTTTTAAGGTGATTTTTTTTGTATTTTTCTAAAAGATTGGAATTTTTGATGAATAGTGAAATATAGTAATTCACAGTATTTAGCCTTTTAAGAAAAATGAATGAATATTTTTTTAGGGGTTATGTAAGAAACTATTATTTCGAACTAAAATGAACTATTTACTATACTTAGTCACAAGAATCAACATTATTGATAGTCTTGTGCCAAAATAATAAACAAATGAATAAAATAATCAAAAACATCCATCTCCTCCCCTATAAATATCACCCCTCACCTTCCCTTATTCTCATTCCTTATAAGCCTTGAATCTTGATAATATTATATATAATTTCTCTATAAATACTATTCCACACATCTTGGTATTTCTTCTCTCAAAAAACATCATTTCTATATTCATTAATGTGGTTCCCAAGGTGACGATATTCAAGAGGTAAAATCCTACTTTTTTCTCTTTTAATTTCTTTTCTTTTATTATAATCTCTTAACCTCCCCTATCAAAAGTGGAATGGTAACTACATTATGATATATATACTATAATATTATTATTTTCATGAAATATTCATCATAAAATCTCTTCTTATCTATTTTTAATTCTAAAAATGAAAACATCATATCTAAGGTGTCAATTCACTGCCTTCATAGATGATGAATTTTTACATTTCATTATCACCTCCAAGGATGATCATAAAACCATTTTTATGGTTTAAAATATGATAATATTTATATTTAAATTTATAAAAAAAATTAACCAATATATAAACATAATATTAAATAAAATGATACTAGTTCCTTATGATCGTAAAAACCGCAAAATTGAACTATTCATTTTTCATTAACATTTTATCTAATGGATAATCCTCATAACATATAACCAAATTATATATGAGGTAAGTTTAAAATAATATAATTTTATAAAAATAATTTCATTCTAATTTTGGAGTTTTTCTTCCATTTTACAAGAACTCTTGTAATTATACATAAGGGTACTGACCATAAAACCATAAAGCGAATGCTCCCGTAACAAAAAAATTAAACATTATAACTCATAGAAATGTCCATAAATGAACTTAATAAAATTATAATAAATCAAATATATATTTAATATGTTATAAATTAATTAATTAATGGATATAATTTGATTATCCAGAGCATTGTGTCAAAGTCCAGAATGGTTTTGACCACAAGGTTAGGGTTTTTCTCATCTCACTTTTACTTTTGTGAGGTATATTCCTTATTCAACCCTTGTTTATTATATGTGGTGTAAAAAAACTTTAATATATTATATCATGAATATTTTTATCTTTATATTATTCAATATTTCATTTTACAACCATTAATTCTATGGGGTGTATGATTCAATTGATTACAAGGGGTAAGGGTTTCTCATCTAACTTTTATTTATATGTGATATTCCTTATTCACCAAATATTTCTTGTGTGTGTTGTATGAATAATAACCTTTTTATTTATCATATAATTAATATCTTTATCTTAATGGAATTAAATATTTCATTTTATGATCAATAATTTTATGGGGTGTATGATTCGAGTGATTAAAAAGTTGTAAGGGATTTCAAAACTCAATTTTCATTAATTGGGTTAAACATCTATTTAATGGATTATTTCATGCAAAGGTTATGTATAAACTGAATTTTTATTATATTTTTTTTTATTTCAACTTATTTCATTTGGTTTTACAATTAATACAGATAATCTATTCATTTTAATAAATATATTATCCTTGTAAGGGACTTTGTCTCAATTTCCATTTCATTGAGACTTGCTTGGTGTTGTGCACCCAATAATTTTTCTATGGTGTATCTACTACCCCTTTGACTTCATTTTTTGTTTTAAATTATATTTCTATTAAATATATATATTTATTTTATTGTGGATATTATTTTTGTCAATCTGTATACCATTTTTACATATGGTGTTTACTTTGAATGTTTTTTTCCAACGAGAAACATATCAAATGGTGATCTAAGCCAGTTTGTGGCATCCATGTGGTTGGGGATCCATGGTTAAATCCCTAACACATCCCAATTTTAGGGGTGGGTCTTTTAACACTAAATTAAAAGATCACAACAAATATTTGTTACTGGTGATGGGTGTTGGTGTTCCGGGATGGCTGTGATGGCTATCAGGAAGCTCCATGAGCAGCGGATGGGTGATTCAAGGCTCATCAAAGATATACAGTGGGTTGTGATGGACTTTAGTGTGGGAATCATCTGATATGTAGGTGGAGGTTCACGATATATGGTTGTGTGGGCATTATAAAAGATAGAGGTGGTGGGCCGCGATGGACGGTAGTGCGGGCGTCGTCCAAGATGGAGGTGGTGGGTTCTAATGTCAGTGGTGTGGGGGTCATCGTAGATAGATGATGTTGGCCATGATGGAAACTATTAGTGGTGTGGGAATCAATGATAGAGGTGGTGGGTCTTGATAGAGACTATAGGTGGTGCAGTCCTCTTTTGAAGTTGATGTGGAAGGGGTCTTGAGCCATGGCACCGACGAGGGATACAGGTGCACGAATTTGATAAAATCGGTCAGACGAGCCTCAAAGGGATTCATTATGGAGAAGGTAATGGAGCTAATGGCAGAAGTCATAATGGGTTAGTAGTGTGCAGTGTTAAATTTTGATAGTAGTGGTGATGCACATGAAATGGATGGATGTAATACTGAATGAGTCATGTATTGGGCTTCATGTCCACTGGGATTTTGGGGAATTAATATTAAAAAATGAATAAGTCTTGATGGGTTGGATATCCCCTAGGGGATATGATCTTCCTTTCTGTCCTATGTGTGATTTGTTTATGTTCTTGATGTAAAATTACAACTAGGAATCTAATATATATATATATATATATATAATTATTTTATTTGGGGAAATGTTGATAATTCTGTATCCTCAACTCAATATAGATATTTTGATAAGGATCATTGTTCATGAATTAAAACTATGTATGAATAATTATTTGGACTTGTAGTGATGGGTGGAGCCCGACATTATATAGCCCCTCAATTCATCAATGGGTCTCATGAGACAAAACAGTTAGTGACAAAACGTTCATGTTTGTTTCCAAGAAGAATCAAATGGTTTTCTACCCTTAGACTTAAACTGCCTTTTTAAAGTTATTCAATGTATTGGTTCATGTTCCAGATACATGACATCCAATTTCAGTCATTACTATCCATGATATTTTCACTATGAAAAAATCAATGGATGCATTTTCTTTATTAGTTTATCGATTAAATGGAATGTGTTTTTCAGTTATTTACCTTACAATTTTTATTATTCCTTATTGAATATGATTCAGTTATTATTGATTCCTTTTTCTACTATACGTAACCCTTACTGAGCATTTGAGCACATCCTTTTATTTGTTATCCTTCCCCAGGTTATGAAGATGAAATCATTGAATAAGTTTCAAAGGAGGTGTTTATTTTCCTTTATTATGTTCCATGTTTAATTACCAATGTAATAATGGAACCATGTATATATATAGTTCTTTAATACTACTAAACTGGTCGATCCTTGGTGATGTGATCTCTTGTAACTATGTCGTTGTAATAAAATAGTCAATGACACTAAGCTATTGGGGTTGGTGTTGTTACAGTATATGTGCATCACTACATATCCTTTGGAGTGGGAATCAATCTACACGTAGTTTTTTCTATAAAATTTTGTAGGTGACTAATATTTAAGGAGGGGGTGTCCCCTCAAGTGAATACCAAATCATCACATGGTTTTAAGTCATGAGATTGGGATGGTACCATGCAGTTTAATGTTGTGTGGAAAGGAATTTATGTGGCAACCTAGTAAATGATAATAATAAATCAATTAAATTTCTTAATAATGTTAGTGATTATATTTTATGGATTCACATACACTATACTAATTTTGAGTAATTTCTTAGTTGAAATGAAATTATTTTTTTATCAAATTATTCTTCATCAATTATATGATTTTATTTATAAGTTAAATTTGAAAATGTTAAGATTTGAATTTTATAAAATGGAAATCATTTTTATTCTCATTATATCAAAATTATCATAGAGTGAATTTTTGTGATTTTTTTGAAAATGTTGATTTTTTTTTGAATAATGAGAAATATTGTTTTTATGCATACCACAACTTTATGACATCATTCTGTTGTAATAATGAATTAAAAATTTATAAAATATTTTCAATGAATAAATATGTATTTAATTAGTAATATAATGAATTTAAATGTATTAAGTTTTATTTATAATCCTAAGTTATATTTTATTCAGGTAAATAAATTTTTTTGTTTATTTACATTTAATAAGGTGGTTTAAGAATTAAATTCAGTTTTGGAATAGTCTTAATGACAAATAAACATTATTTTTTTAATAATAAACCAAAAATTTAGAAATAATTATCAGTCCTCGAAATTCTTAGTCCTAAATTATAAAATAATCAATATATTAACCATAAACGCCCAACTCCTCAAGTATAAATACCCCCTAACTTTTCACTTGAAACCCAACTTGAATTCAATTTAGATCAACCAAAACATACCCAAATACCACCTAAAAACCTTCACCATGTCTTATAGGTCCTTGTATTCTCAAAATACCAATCCTAGAAGACTAACGGTGTAAGAAAATGGGAGATATCTGAGGAGAAGGTACACTACAAAAAAATGATGAGTTTTTAAGGGGTTATTATTGATGTTAGAAGGGGTTATAACCCCTTATAAATACATTAGCAGTGTTTATGAGTAACTACCATTAATATACCTACCCACTGTTATTAGGGGAGATTTTGAGGAACTGCTGGTATAATAAGCCTGACTTTTGAGGTGGTTAAATTAGAGGGGGTTTAAACCCCCTATAATGTTAACATAAATTTATCAGAAACCTCTATTATTATAAGTTCTTATAGCCACCACCGCCTCTAATGTAGAGGCCTTAAGGGTGTTTTTTTCTTCCCCTAATTGTGATTATTTAGGGGCGTTTTGAAAACTGCCCCAATGGTTTCAATTTTTTTATTTTTAAACCCCCCTCTCTCCTACCTCACCTCTACCCTACCTCACTATCCCCTTTGGTTCCCTGCCCCCTCTCCTTCACATCCAGTTCCCCTATGACCTTGCCCAACCCCAAACCCCCCCTCCCGCAACCCATGCCCCCCTCTCTCCAGCCTCACCATCCCCTCTGGTTCCCCGCTCCCTCCCCTTCACATCAAGTTCACCCATGACCTTGCCCACCCCCAGCCTGCCCTCTCTCTCCCACGACCCACACCCAAGCCCGCCCCTCTCTCCTTCCCCACATAAAACTGACTCTACTGGGATTCGAACCCAAGACGATCAATCCTCCTGCACGCGACAATCAGCCAAGGTATCACTACTGCAACTCGATTATTATATATATTATAGAGTTCACTATATATATATATATTGTTGTCTATTAGTATATATATTATTTAAATAATATATTTAAATTCATTTAAATATATACGATATATATATTTATATAAACTATATATTTATATGTATATACTCATATGATTATATATTTATAAATATATTCATATAAATTACTTATATACATAAAAACATATTTATATATTATATACACATTTATTCATTTATTATATATATAAATAATTTTATTAACATATATAAATATATATTTATAAATACATTTATATTTTTCTGTCTGTTTATGTATTTATATAATATTTATAGATATAATATAACTATAATATATATTTATTTAATTATAATTATTGTTATTACACCTGGTTTCTAAACTATAAAAATTATTTTTTGGTTTTATTAATATTAGTCATTTAGTTTATGATTTATATCATACATATATTATATTAAATATATATATTATATATATTTATCTTAATTATATATATTCTTAAATACAAAATTATATATTATAAACATGTTCATTTAAAGAATATATATATATATATATTAACTTAATATATTTATATAAGTTATTTAAAAATATATTTATATAATGGATTTCAATACAAATATTTATTATTATTTATATTAATATATATATATTAATTTGTATAAATATAATGATATTATATATATTTAAAATATAATTATATTACTCTTTGAAATACAATTTATACAAATATGATTTAAACAAATATTTATATAATGTCATTTGAAATACAATTTTATATTATATATAATTAATATATATATTACATATAATCAATATTATATGAAATAAAATTTAAAAAAATATAAACTTAATAATGTATGAAATAAAATTTATACAAAAATTTATATATTGTATTTCAATACATATATTTATTTTCATGTACATTAATATATATGTATTTAATTAATATAATTTTGTAATATTTTGAAAATTAATATATATTTATTTATATAAATTATATTTCAAATAATATTTATTATATATATTATAAAAGCATAAACATGTTATTTAAAAATATATTTATTATTATCATAATATAAATTACAAAAACAACAAGATTGGTTTTTTATATGATATATTTTTTAAATAAATTATATATATATATATTCATATAATATGCTTATTCATTTATATTATAAATAATTAATATTATATAAAATAAAATTTATATAAATAAATATATATTAATGTACATAATATTATATAATTATATAGAATCATATAAATATTTGATATAATATGTTCATATAATGTATTTAAATAAATTTATATATTGTGTTTTAATTATATATATATATATATATATATATATATATATATTATGGAAGTTCCATTTTTTAAAAATAGTAGTGGTTCACAACCCCTATAATCTCTTAAATTAGAGGGGGTTTTGAACCCCCTTTCATTTTAAGATAATAGAGGGGGTTTGAAACCCCTCTAATTTAAAAACATTAGAGTGGGTTTTGAACCCCCTCTAATTTAAGACATTAGTGGGGGTTTTGAACTCCCTCTAATTTAAAGAAATTAAAGGGGGGTTGTGAACCACCTCTAATTTATGATATTAGAGGTGGTTTTAAACCCCCTATAATTTAAAGAAATTCTAAGGGGTTATCAACCCCTCTAATTTAATAAATTAGAGAGGGTTTTGGACCCCCTCTAAAATCCATCTTGATATTAAAAAAAAACAATGATAAAAAAATTAGAGGGGGTCAATAACCCCCTCTAAATTCGAAGATAGTGAGGGTTATACATAATACCACTCTAATTTTTATAGAAATAAATTTAGAGGGGGTTAATAACCCCCTATAAATTTGATGATTTGAGGGAGTGTTCATAACCCCCTCTAATGTTACTGAAAATGAATTTAGAGGGGGTTGTGCATAACCCCCTCTAAATAACTCCCTCTAATGTAATGGTTTTTAGTGGTATAATTCTTAAAAAAATTATTTAAAGTTTATTTCTTATTATAACCCCTTAAAAATATATTCTAACCACTATAACATAATGAAATAAATATTTATCTATAATTAAATTTTATTATTTTTATCAAACAAATATTTTATATTTTTATTCCATCCTATGGGAAATGGAAATATCGCGCATGGGTACATGTGGACTATCACCTCCATTAAGAGATGTGATTCATTTTCAATCACTTCCTCACACAGATAGTTATAAAGATTTAATTAGTGAATATATAACAAATTTATTAAATTATTTTTATTAATTAAATTCTTAACCTTTCCTCCTATTGGGAATTTATAACGTCACTCATTCGTATGTGTGAAATGCCACCTCCACAAAGTGATGTGATTCATTTTTTAAATCCACGCGTGTTTGGTCATAAATATTGAAATAATAAATAAATTTTAAATTTTAAATATATGTATTATTTTTTAAAAATTAAAATATTTTATACTTTATTTCATTTCCACTTAGTTGGAAAACGATAACGTTGTTCTTGCATGTGTAAAAACCATCATCAGTATGAAATGGTGTAATTCATTTTGCATGATAACCATACATGGATGGTTTTAAAATTTTATTTAATGTATAAATATGATAATTATAATAAAATTAATATTATATAGGTAATATAATATTAACCCTTTGACCATGTTTAATACAAAGTTGTTGTTTTTGAGGTTATAAACCAAACGACCCAAAAATATCCTACATTAACTTAACCATTTTAGTAACTAAATAAGTCATGGTGATAAATGAAATGAAATTAATAATATTATTGAAATTAAAATTTAAAAAGTTATTTAATCACATATATATCCAACATAATTTTATTATTTGGAATTTAGGGAATATACAAAGCTAGACTGGACTAAAGCTAAGGGACATTCTTTTAAAAACTTTTCTTTAATTTATTCCATACAACTATATTTCTTCCATGTCAAGGTTATATAATATTTTTTAAAGAAAAAGATTCTTTATTTCTTAAAATTTTATAAATTATATTTTCAATTATGTTTTAAATTTTTTACAAATGATTAAAAAATTTATATTTTTAGCATTTTCCGAATGGGTTATTTTTGAATTTTTACAAAAGTGAAAAGAGAATTTTTTTAATATATACGGCTTGAACACACTTTCCCATAAGAATATACATTATTCATGATAAATATTATTTTAATATTTTACATGGTTATTTTCAAATAAAATATTTCTATTATGATTTTTGGAATTCAATGTTATAAAAAGTTTTTCTAAGGAAATAGAATATTTTTATCATATTTATTATATAACTGAGAGTTTTATTTTTTATGGGATTAAATGATGATTCAAATTGGTTTTATGATTAAATTTAAATTAATATTTTTTTTGTTAATGATATTATTCTAGGGTATTTTTTATGAATTATTGGTGATTCAAATATATTTTTGTTGATGGGTTACCTTGATGTAGCTCTAAAATGCATTGGGTAAAGTGACAACTTCTTCTAGTGATAGGCCAATCCTAAGAGAAATGGGAATTATATTGTTAATTGATTCCATTTTAAGGGTTATTGTTATGAGAAATTTAAGTATAAAGTCCCAAGGTATCTATAAGATATTATTTCAAAGTTTTATAATGGAAATATTTTAATTTTAAAAGGTAACCAAATGAGCATAAGTTTTTAACGAAAGTTTATGTCTTTTTTAAATAAATGTGAATGTTTTTTTCGAGTAAAGGTATTCATGAGTTTTCATTTTTTCCATGAAACTCTTATGATTAATAATTTTCCTATAAGATCTCAAATGAAATGTTTCAAGAAATATGTAAATAAATTTAGTTTTTTTCATGGAAAAGAATATGGATATTAGAGGTAAAATGTTTATTGTGAAAAGGGAAAACATTATTATGTATTTTTTAGGTTTATAAATGTGGTAATGGTTTTATTTTATTTTATATCCCTTATTTTTTTTTTCTTAGCTCATGTTTTCAAATGATTTTTCATAGATTTTTGGGATGAGTATAAACATTAATAAAATCAATGTTCTAGATATAGGAGATACCTTGAATAAGGCAAGGGTAACTTTATGAATAACATGTATTGGGGGGAAATGGACACTCTATTAAAATGTAAATTTTTTAAGTAATTAAATACCTAATCCTCTAAAACACTAAACTAAAAAGATCTTGGAAATGTAAGAAAGTGAAACCCATGTTATAATTCATGTATTTTTGGGTTTAATATGGTACGAGTCATTAAAATTTGTGCCAGCATAAAGGTTTAGATAACTTATATGTTATGATGATGTAAAAATATACACTTAAGATATTCTAATATATAGTTATTTTATCATGATATATATTTTTAAGATTCCCATGTTTCATCATCCAATTCATATCTATTCAAAATAGTTTTCTGTAGAGGAAGCATAGTAGGTGGGATATAAAGGTTTTAGGAGAATAATATCCCTTTTAACCAAAAACCTAGAATAGATGGAATATATTATTTTTTGGTAGTTTTAACTCAATTGAATAAGGCTATTAACAAAGGAAAACACGAAATATTTCAACTAAATTCTATATAGAAGAATATTATTATAGTAAAACATTTTATAAAATAGAACCCCCTATATTTAGGGTGGAAACTCATACCTAGTGAAAGATGAAGGATGTATTAATTCTTTGGAGAAGATATTTGATGTTCTGGGTTGTTGAGAGAATTAGAATGAAAACCTTTATATTTATCATTTTGAATGTGAAGTCAATAAATAGTGGTCTTTCATTAATAACTCTATGGAAAAGAAAGAAATTGATGCCATAGAATAGATGGTATTTAAAGATCTCTTCCATAAAAAGTATTTTACTAAAGGTATTTGACATATAATGGAAAGAATATTCTTGGAGTTGAAGAAAAATGATGGGGATCTATTTTTACCTATGAAAATAATTTTATAAGATTGTATAGGTATGAAAAAAATAATTCTAGACCATGGTAGTAAAATTGATGATTTTACTCAGTATTAAAGCCATGTTTTTCAAGTTCTTTATTTACTCATGAGTTCGAATGTTATGAATAAATTATGAGTTTTTTAGAAAAATTTGAGATAGGGTTTAGGGAATTTTACAAAAATAAGGGTAAGAAGTGATCTGGGTGGAAGTCAATGGGGAAGAATTCATCAAAAAGACCTAGAATTAATAAAATTAAATTACACTCTTGTGATAAGTATGAAATGAAGCATTATAGAGAATTTATTATGATATCTTGTAAATTTTATCATTGTGGAAAGTATAGAAATGTGGATCATGGCTAAAACTAGAAGAGTAATGGTAATGTTCATACCTATGATGGAAATAAGGCAATGAAATATTTCAATTTAATGAGTTGGGACATTATAATGATGCATGTCCAAAGCGAGTTACTCAATGTGGTAATTATCATGATAAAAAAAAGTAACAAACAAGTATTTTGCTACTATTATGGTAGATGCAGGACCCTAAAATGAAGTGGGTACAACTACATTACTTGGGTATTCTGACAATGTCAATGTCTTGTTTGATTCGAGATTGTAGCATCCTGAACAAAACCACCAGGTCCGAGACAGAATGCCATATAAACTCAAGCATTCCATCCTATATGTAAGAGGCTACTAAATAGAAGTGATGGTCTAATCCCATCACTGTGGATACTAAATTCTCAATATCACATCATAGGATCAATAACAAAAAATGAAAATATAATAAATAATAATAGAAACAAGATGAATTTAAATGAAATACATGTAATGAAAATAAAAATAGCTCATAATATGGAAATCATGCCCATAATGAATAAAATAGATGATAAATAAAATAATTTTAGGGTCCTCTGGTTTCTTCCCTGATCTTCCCTAGCTTCATGCTCCACTTTCTCAACCATCCATCACAGGGCCCTTACCCTTCATCGGGTCTCTCATAAAATCTTCAAAAGCATCAAAATGCATGAGTAGGGTGTGAATAAAATAATCATTAGGACACCGCCAATGTTTCCTTGACCTGATTTGATAATGTATGAAATTATATTCCATAATATTAATAAATTAAGAAGGCATATAAATATAAAATCCAAAACTAAGTGGTAGTATGCTAACCGAGCTACCACAACCCCCATTCGAACCTTCTTTGGGTCCATGCCATAAGTTAAAAGAATTATTTGGAAGAAACAAACCATCCCTTGTAGGGTTCCATCATGGTTTCATGGAAGTGATTCCCAGTGCCATCAATACCTCAAGATGAAAATGTCACTCAAATCATCTATACGAGAATAACTAGTAATCACATTGATTGGGATATCATGTGGTTAATGGAACTTGTAAAATCAAGGCTACAATGATCACACACTTGACACAATGTCATTGATACCTCGTAATTTCTACATGTGTTGAGGTCCCTCATCATTATTGTCTCAATAAAGTCTTCTCCCCCACTAGGGAATCAATATGTCACGATGATCCACCAGTCTCAAATACCACTAACAACCAACAAGTTATGGTAACACATATACAAGGTGAGAACAAAAGTAAGAACAGTATATCAACATGGTTATATAACGACATGCACAACAACATGTGAACATAATCAAACATGAATAAAAGATACACTAATATCACTAATGGAATCACAACATGTTTTATGGGACACACACAGCCACTTAAATTTAATGACAATCAAGAAAGGACAATCAAAATTCCATAAAATATAATCATAAAGGAAAAAAGTGTATAAACAAGCCAAATAAGGTAAGTAACTTCCAACCTCAACAGTCACCAATGTAAAAAGGTGAGGATAAAGAAGTCAATAACACCACTTTGTGGCTTTATTAACAAAACATGTTGATACTTGAGGTTCACCAACTATCCCTAAATGAAAAACCAATTATTTAATTTGAAAAATAAATAAAATATCACAAGAGATGATACTTTCTATGTCCAAGATAATTTTTAAATTATCATTTTAAAATATTAATTTGATAATATTTTATCAATCCTGAATAATTTTAAAATTATTTTTTTAAAATATTACATGTGATAATATTTTCCCACTTCTAGATAATATTAATTATCTTTGAAATTCAATTCTTGTGTTTGCAATTATCCTTAAATAATTATCCTTGATAATCTCACTATCATTGTTTTATAGTTATAATAATTATCCTTTGAAAATACACGTAACTATCTCATAATAATTTCAATCATATTTTTCAAGTGATAATATACTTATAATTATCCTTTAATAATTTATTTAATATTTTCTTCGATAATCTCATTCAATTATTCTTTGATAATTCTTTGTTATTTTCTATTCATAATTATAATAACTTTTCCTTTAATAATTTTATTTAAAAGTATCATTTGATAATCTAGTGAGATTATCATTGATAAATCGAAGAAATTATCATTAGATAATTATGGTAATTATCCTTTGATAAATTTTTTTAAATTATAATTGATGATAATTTTTAAAGAATCTCCTATTATAATTTTAATAAAAATCTATTGATATTTTATTTAAAATTTATCTCTTGATAATCAAATTAAAATTGTCATTTGATAATTTTAATTATTTTTTTATTCCAAATCAATATTTTTATTTTATTTTATTTGTATGTTTTTTAACTTGTTTCATTTTTTCAGAAACATGAAGCAAATAAATGAAGAATAATAGGAATAGGGAGGACCACCACTAGTGGATCTAACTAGAAATCATCAACCCAATGACAAAAAGGGAGACTGAGTTTTTTTTCACTCAACGAGATTAACCATAAACCATAGCCATTATTTTGGTTATAAAGTAAACCCCCAAATCAAATGTTCATAAGTTCATGAAATTTAATACTCTATTTAAACAGGTTATTCATCCTATAAATCAATTTGGAATAATTGATTTCAATTTATTATGTCATTTCAAACATTAAACTATCAAAATGAGTGATAAATGAAGCTTTTGAATTATTTTGGGCTTTATAAATGGTGTTCCTGACTCTAAAGGAGAGATGAACTATATTTACTTTTTTAAATTTAATTAATGAATTTAATTATTTACAAAAATCTTTAATTAATTAATTTGTTGGTTGACTTGAACAAAGTTTATTACATATAAAAGTTATACCCTGACTAGGGTAAACCCCACATTCCAGACCTAACATTGCTCTCAAATTTAACATACGATGTACCATTTCAAAGATATAAATAATTTATTAATTAAAAAATAAAATAAATAAATAAATAAATATTTAAAGGGTTTTATCATATGTGAGGTTTCAAAACACTTTATGTGCATAATAGTTGTACCCCGTATAGGGTGAACTCTACATTCTGAATCTAACAAAGGTCTCACATTTCTCACATGACGCCATTTGGGAGATATTAAATTATTTTCAAAAATAATATAATTAAAATTATTGAATAAATTATTCTTGTTAGTGAGACATCCAAACATCAAATTCTTACCAATGATATAACCCGCCTAGGGTAAACACCACATCTCTGACCTAACGGTAGTCTCAGATTTTTAATGTGATGAACTATTTTGGAGTTATTCATTTTTTTGAATAAATTATGTACAAAAAATATAATATATTTAATATATTTATTTCAGCTTCTTAAAGGATTTGGGGGCCTTAGAATCTAGCACCAACTCAACATCTCACTCTAAAAATATTCGATTGTATATTCCAATGTGTTAACTCGTCTTTTTTGCTTACGCAAAGTCTTTAATAAATGTATTAAGTGATTCCTATTGATAATTAATTTTCTTCAAATAAAACACTTATAATTTATCAAAAAATGGGTTTCCATGATCTTTAAAAAAATTGGATATTACAATTCTCCCCCGTTATCGACTTCAAATCCTTACATTTCTACAAAACTGGGTTTATCCAATACTACGGCTCTAATAGTGCTAGATAAAAGCAATATTAAAAACTCCCATTATCAGTGTTAGAAAAATTACTGTTAAAGGGGGTCTTTAATAGCACTAAAAAACTATATTAAAGGGGGAACTATCTTGGTCCTTGTAAAAAAACATTGATAAAGGCCCCCCTTTATTAGTGTTAGTAAAAAAACACTAATAAAGGGGGCCATTATCAGGGACTGTAAAAAGGGTCTTTATCAGGGTTTATAAAAAACGTTGATAAAGAGGTTTCTTTATCTACACTTGTAAAAAATATTTGATAAAGGGAGAGACTTTATCTATGATTTTTTAGAATAGCTGAAAAGGACCCCCATTTATCAGTGATTTTTAACTAGCACTAATAAAGGGTATTTTTCCAAAAAAGATTTCATTTCATTAAAAATAATATATTTATATATAAATATATTTATATTGATATAAATATAACATATATTTTTTAAATATGTTTTATATAAGGGTAAATGGGAATTTACAAATAATATATAAGATATTTAGTGAAGATGGATTATAAAATAATTACAAATATATTTTTAAATAACATTTTTCTCGTTATTATCAGGTAATAGTCATTTAGTAACAATTTGAAGATAAAATAAATTAAGAAATTAAAAATAAATCTAAACTAAATTGAAAATGTAACTCAAATTCAAAAGATCATTACTTTTGATCTAGGTGTCGGTTTGGCCTCTACCACATATGAAATCGAACCATTCTCTGATTTCTACACCCTAGTGACTAAGATAATCATAGTCACTTTTTCGATGCCAAAAAATCCAAAAAGACCTAAAAAATTGAGTTTTTAGTCAGGGTGCTCCAATTTTTTAACATTTGATGGATTTTCAACCTCGTTTAAGGGAGTATTTTTGAACTTTTTCAATGGGGACTGAATTTATTCCCAGAGATTACATTTATATTGTTATTATGGATTTCAAATTTTATCGTTTTCCACAATGTACTATTATTTATAATCAAATATATATAAATATATACATAGTTTTTATATATCCACAAATAAAAATTAAATTTTATAAATAAATATCTAAACATATTTACATATAAAATATATTTATCATTATATAAAACTTATCTAAATAAAAACTAATATCTGTTTTATTTAAATAAAAATGCATGAATATTTATATTCCTATACAATTAATGTATATATAATGTTTATATATATATTTTTGTGTGTGTATTGACAAACAGAGATATATTTATCTGTATATTCCAATATATATATATATATATATATATTAATATATAATATTTGTAAATAAATGTACATATGTATAATTATATTTATAGATTCACACACACACATATATATGTATGTATTTATAAACACACAAATACACACACACAAAAAATATATTTTATATATGTATTTAGATATATATATATATATATATACGGATAAAAATGAAACTAAATATATCTAAATATATATATATATCATAAAATAAAAAAAACAATATATGTGAGTAGAAATGGAATTGGATTATGAAATGGAGGTCTTAGGTTTGAAACATGCTCACTACTATAGATATTTCCTTTAACAAAGTGAAAAAAGTATTGTAACAACACTAAAAAGTGATGTTATCCTCTACTATGATAAAGGGACCCATTTATCATCACTATTTATAGCACTAGTAAAAGGGTTCCTTTATCGGTATTAGAAATAACCCTGAGAAAGGCCTCACCTGCTGCAATGTTCTATTTGTATAACAACACACTACTGCAACCTGTTACCTGTGAAAAAAAATATAATTTAAATAAAATAAATTTTACAACATGAATACGAAAAAACTACTATATAAGTTTCAAAAAATATTTTTTATAATTATATTTACAATTATTATCCACAAATATTTAATAACATTAATGTTTCATCATATCTGGCACCCATGATTATCTCTCAAAACAATCCACCCATGGTATTAGTTGGCGAACAAATCATCTCAAACAGAGAAAAATAATTCACCTAAATAAGAAAAAAAATGTTATTAATATTAAAATAAAATAACTTAAAGACAAATATGAAAGAATACATTAATAAAATTTCATCTTTAAATAAATTTAAACTTGGAGTCATACCAGTCACATTGTGAATCATAATGAGGTTATGTTGATTCCAACATGTCACAAATTACTTGTGGATCATTGTTCTAAATTATTAAAACAATCAGAATTTGTTTTCTCAGTTTTGAGTATGTTAATTGTTATTTTTAATGAAATTAATATCAATTTTAAATAAATATGCACATATAGTTGTACCGGTCACACCGTAGATGGGATCTATGTAAAGTTAATTCCTAAACATAAAAAATTACATATATATCATAGTCAATAAATATCAAAAAAATAAAAATGGTTTTCTCAGTTCTCAGTATGTCACTTGTGTTTTTCACTAAAATGTCATTTCAAACTTGAAACATGCACTTTGAGTCATATCATTCACATCGTGTGTTTTTTTATGTCATAATGATTTATACACATCACAAATGACCTATTAATCACTGCCTAAAATTATCAAGACTGACGGTGTATATTTTATTTGTTTTCAAGGGGTGACACATGTTTTGAATTAAAATGTCAATTTTAAACTGATAACAGACACATTGATTCATACCAGTCACACCGTTCATTGGATTGAGGTGAGGTTGATCCCAAAATGTCAAAAATGAATCATGGATCATTTTCTAAAAGTATCAAAATAATTTTAAAGTGTTTTCTCAGTTTTTAGTATGTCACTTTTACGTTTTCATAAAGTTAATGTCAATTTAATTTAAAAGGACACTCTTGGAGTCATATCAGTCACACCATGCATCTAATTGAGGTTTTGTTGATTCCTACACATCGAAAATTAATCATGGGTATTTTTCCTAAATTATAAAAATAACATGAATGCATTTTCTCAGTTATCATTACGCCACTTGATCTTTTTTCTAAAATTAATGTCAATATTAAATAAAAAGACACACCTAGAGTCATATCGGACATACTGTGTGTCCGATTGAGGTGCAGTTTATTCTTAAACATAAAACATGACCCATTTTTTTCTGAAAGTATCAAAACAATACAAATGTTTTTTCTTGGATTTCAGAATGTGACTTTTTTTCTTCTAAAATTAATGTCAATTTTAAATAAAAAGATACACTTAGATTCATATTGGTCACACCATACATCGTACTAAGGTTCTAGTGATTTCTATATGTCAAAAATGACATATGGATCATTTTCATAAAGTATAAAATTAATACTAATGGGTTTTCTCAATTTCTAGTATGTCACTTATTTGTTTTACTGAAATTAATGTCCATTTTAAATAAAAAAACACACATAGAGTTATACTGATCACAACATGCATCTGATTGAGGTGAGAATGATTCTTAAATGTTTCAAATGACTTATGGATCATTTTATTAAATTATAAAAACAATATGAATTAATTTTAATGATTTTCAGTATGTCACTTATGTTTTAAAAAAAATGTCTTTTAAAACTTGAAACATGCACTTTGAGTCATATCGGTCACATCATGTGTCAGTTTGACATGAGGCTACCTCCAACACCTCAAAAATGACATATGAATCATTTTAATAAATTATAAATAAAATCTAAGCAAATTTTATTGGTTTTTTTACTGATTTTATTTGGACTAAAATGTCATTTTTAAATTGATAACGAACTCTTTGAGTCATACCAAGAACATCATGTATCAGATTGAGGTACAACTAATTCCTACACATAAAAATGAAATATGGATAATTTTAATAAATTATGAAAAAATTCCTAATTCATTTTCTTGGTTTTGAGTATGTCAGTTTTCTTTTTCAGTAAAATTAAAGTCAATTTTAAATAAAAATATGCACTTGGAGTCATATTAGTCATATCATGTGTCAGAATGAGGTGATATGGACTCCTACATGTCCCAAATGACTGATGGAACATTTTAATAAAGTATCAAAATAGTTCAAATGTGTATTCTTTATTTTGAGTATGTCACTTATCCTTTTTACTAAAATTTGATTTTAAAATGAAAACACGTACTTTGAGTTATACTGGCCACAACATGTTTCAATTTGACATGAGACTAATTCATAAACATCACAAATTAATTATGAATTGTTTTAATGAATTATAAATATAATCAAATCATGTTTTCTTGATTTTTAGTGACTGATACTTTTTCAACTATAATGTCAATTTTAAACTGACAATAGACACTTTGAGTCATATTGAGCACATCGTTTATCGGATTGAGGTGAGCCTAATTCCAACACATAAAAAAATGAATTATGGATCATTTTACTAAATTATCAAAACAATATGAATGAATTTTATTGGTTTTGAGTTTTTAATTTTTCTTTTTTACTAAAATTAAATCCAATTTTAAATAAAAAGACACACTTGGAGTCATATCGGCCACACCGTGCATTGAATTAAGGTGAAGATGATTCATACACCTCTCATATGAATTATGTATCATTTTCATAATATATAAAAACTATATGAATGTGTTATCTTAGTTTTTTGTATGTCACTTACATTTTTTACTAAAATGTCATTTTAAACTGGAAACACACACTTGGATTCATATCGGTCACATCGTGTGTCGGTTAGATAAATGAATAATTAATGCAAATCAAAAATGACTTATGAATAATTTTTCTAAATTATTAAGATAATCCAATCATGTTTTATTATATTTCAGTTAGTGACACTTTTTGAACTAAATTATTAATTTTAAAATGATTACGGACACTTTGAGTCATATCAGGAACATCATGCATCAGATTGAGGTGAGGGTTATTCCTAGACATTTAAAATTACTTATGTATTATTATATTAAAGTATCAAAATATTATGAATGTGTTTTATTGGTTTTGAGTGTTTTAGTTGTCTTTTTTACTAAAATTAATGTCAATTTTAAACAAAAAAACACATATGGAATCATAACGATCACACCATCCATTGGATTAAGGTGAGACTAATACATACACTTCTTAAATGTATTATAGATAATTTTTCTAAAATATCAAAAAAATCTGATGGTGTTTGTTTGGTTTTTAGTATGTTACTTGTCTTTTTTTCTAAAATTAATGTCAATTTTAAATAAAAAGATGCACCTGGAGCCATATTAGTCACACCGTGTGTCGGTTTGAGGTTCTGTTGATTTCTACACATCCCAAATGACTTCTGGATCACTTTCTTCAAGTATAAAAATAATTTGAACTACGAATATTACCATATATTCCATTGTGTGTCTTTGTATAACTACTAACGCTGAATATTGAGTCGGTGTTCTTAGTTGAAAAACATTAATCTAATCTTCTATTTTTCAACAATGAGAAAGTATTTTCAGATAAGGAAATAAAGTCAATATACAGTGTTAGAATATTGAAAAATAAAAGAAATATAAAATGTGGTAGAATTGGTAGAAAGGAATATGTTATATCCTTTGTGTCTTTCTATAGACAGTTGAAAGAAAATATGACTTCCCAAAAGATCTGTAAAAAACTAAATAAGTATTAGATAAAAATGATAGGGAAAATAACTTAAAACTACTAGATAAAAGTTTTCCAAAATTAAATAAATAAGTTGTGTGAATTCACCTTTTTAATGGTTTTATACATTCTTAAGCCATTTCTTTATTGTCATTATATCAATTATAGCCTTCATGTCCAATCTCTCATGAGCATGAGCAGCTTCGAACAAACCAACCCAACTTGAACAAAGGAATCCACCTTTATAAGAAAAAAATTATTATGTGAGTAATACTAAAAATAAATAAATTAAACAAAATATGAAACAATCCATTACCTCTATGGAAGGCACAATTTCATGCTATTTGTGTACATTTTAATATCAGTTTGTCCACGCATTTGTTTCTAATAAAATATATATCATCTTATGAATGTGATTATTTTCGGAATTCATTTTAGTTCCGGATAAATATAAATACATAAAGGATTAATAAATATTATAAATTAAATAGTTATTATATTTTAAAATATCACATCATGGATTCTAGTTTTTTGATGGAATATGATCTCTCTTATAAATATACAAAAATAATAACCACAATGTTTTCCATTTTTTTCAGACACTGTAGACAGATTGATAAAAATAAGTAATTGGTTTTTATTTATGTTTGGATAGTGAAATATAATTTTATATACCCCGATACTTGTCCATTTTTAGAACTTTTCCAGCTCCTTGTGTACATGGACTGCCCTCATGCCATGAATTTCATGATATTTAATCATCAACGTATAATAATAGAATTCTCATTAAAACATAATATAAAATATATAAATTTATATTTAGTTCTAAAAAGTTGGATTTAGTCAATTATAAATATATAAATCTCATCATGTGTGGTCAGATTTTTGGGTATTTATACTGTGAACCCAATAAATAAATCTTTAGAATATTCAAATTGATTGTAATGAGAATCCAATGTTTCATAAAAAAAATTAATGAAATAAATGAAAATATATTTGATGTGATTAAATTATAGAGTTTTACCCCTACATAGTTATAATTAAGAAGTGTTTTTTCATCTGTATGTTTTCTTTCAAACAATTTGGGTATGTCTTCCCTTATTTCATCCATTTTTTAATCAATCTTTGATTATTTTTTAGAAGTGATGTGAGGAAAAATGAGTCCATATTTATTTTCATGGGATAATCCATTAAATTATTATTGATATATACGCCTTAAAATATGAAATTCATTTAGTCAAAATTAAAATAGTATATCATATTTTGGAAAAACAAATCATGAAAACATTTCTCATGTATACATTTACAAATGAGTCTCCAAACCATTCATAGTTGAGGATTTCACTTACATTTCCAAAATCAATGTATTATGTAACTTTCCCTCTATACATTTTTCTTCAAAATAAACAATGTGACCACTATAATTTCATAACATTGTATCTTCATGAACCTTTAATGTTAATAAATACATATATTAAATGGGTGGGGTAAAGGTGATATTAGAATATCTTTTTGATTAGTTGGTTGATCATTTAGATGGTTTTGATTCGACCTTTCATTTCACATCCTTACCTATGTCAATTCGTAATAACATACATTGGTTTTGACCATTTTTATAAATTTTTAATAGTTTATCAAGAAAAATAAATTGAAAATAAATACCACATTGTTGACATGCGTTTTTGAAAGATCTGATGGATATGAGATGAATGTTCCAATAGCTCGGTCGACTATATGAATGTCATCTTCATAAATTTGAACATGTATCTCAACTCTCAACTCATGAGCTTTGATAATTTCCACTCCCACATGACTAGTTGGATGTGGTCTATTGCGTATATAGTAACCTTGGATATTGAACATTGTATCCCCACTATAAGAAAATGGGTGGGTGTTGATAGATATAAATCCCAGTCATTTTCACTGTGTATAATATCAATATTGGAAAGGTATCAGGGTTTATCTAATTCACATTTCATAGAAACAATTACAAGAATATTGATTCCCTAAACTAAGACATCCCTTTCAGGGGAATGGCTCACCTCAAAGCTGGTGCGAGATCTTTATACAATGGTTGTTCTTAAGTTTTTTCCTCTCTTTGCTTCACCCCATAACATTTTCTTGAAACTTATCCTACCAATGAAATTGTTCATCAAGGGAATATAATATTTCATTAGTATTTTCAATTTATTTATCTTTATCCTCATATTGTTTTTTTTCTCAAAATATCTTCGAGGTGTCACCCCAAAACCCACACCTCCTACATGACCATAATGTTATGGATGCTTTAAGGCCACCGATAGCATGTGTTCATCCAGTATAGGTTTTGACGATTCCTATGAATATTTTATATAGAAAATTTAGAAAAATAAGTCATCATTATTATGTAATAGTGATTTAAATAAAAGAATATTTTTAATATCTAGTACTTACACATGTTTCAGACACTTTTTGTGTGTTCTCATCTATTAATATCACATCTTTATTTATATGTGTCTCCTTCTATAGTACATGATGTGGGATGGAAGTAGCATTGGATTTGGATTCATCAATCTTCATTTAAATAGAGGAACATAATTATGTTGTTGTTTCATGTCACATAAAATTATTATGGTAGATTTAAAATTTGTACCATTTTTTTTCAAGGGAATATTACCCCATCCTTGCTTTATGGTAGGGGTTTTTTTGTTTTTATACTTATTACTTATATTGAGCACTGAGTTATTGTTTCATAAATAAAAAATTATCAATCAAAGTGATGAATAAACATATTTTCAAAAAATGTATTACTATCCATAATGTTCCTGAAAATACATATATGCACAATGACTAGTAAACACATCCCACACTTCTTGTCTTATAGGGTGTGCATGCATAAGCGGTGGGTGTGGATTAATTTTCTCTTCAACATCTTTAAGGTGAAATATCATTAGATTTGTGAGAAAGACTCTATGAATCCTTCAAATAATCAATGATACATATTTATTGTGGGATTCATATACTATAAATACACTCTACAAGGGATGATAAAGAGTAACTCAACGTTTCATTATTTTATTTTTTAGTAAAATAAAGATATGATATCATACTTTTACCGTAATCTCTTCCTTGATAAGTGCCTTAAGTGTTGAAACAACATGGTTCCAGGAATATACATCAATTGGCACACATTATTGAGTTATGATCCCAATGTAACTACTGAACATGGTTGTGTTTAGGTTAACATACTATTCGTGCACATTTTATCCTACCTTATATTTGTTGCATTTTATTTTCTCCTTAATGATTTTTTATAACACCGTCATACTATGGCACTCCTATTTTTTCTACAAAATCGGTTCTTTGTCTCCAACCATTTCCTCAGATTCAACATCAAAAATATGTTATTCCTATGGATTGGTAGCGTCGATATGTGCATAATTTCATTGGTCCTATGAATTGGAAGTAGCAGTTGGTTTAGAAACTTATTGTTCCTCTGTAGTAGAAGCAACAACATATTAAAAAACCTATTTTTTCCTTAGGATTGATATCATCAAAACATTCAGAAATAATTATCTATAGAATTGGTTTAACATTTAATTTATATTACATAAATAGATCAGGAAACAGATAATAGCATTGGGTAACGTCATGTATATTACAAAAAAATATAACCAGATTATTGAACTCTCTCTTTTTTAAAGGTTGAAGAAATTTTACACCTCTATTGAGTACCAAAATCCATTCATTATAGTCTCTTATAACATATAAAACCCCATCTATATTGGGACTACTATAAAATTATTGTGACATCCCAATGAAAGGGTCATCCTCAATTAAATTATCATCTGACCCTTTAGTGGTTTTGGTCGATAATAGAACAATTAACCAATTTTGGTTTGAGGGACATCGAATATAAAATACTTGTATTTCATATGATTCCATTATAAATTATTTTACTTTGTAGCCTTCCTTCCTAAAATTCACTTCCAAAAATCCCAATTCATCCATTTTTACATCACTACTATTATCAACTCACTTGCATTGAAAAATCAGCACTTGGAATGTTGTATAATCCAATTCCCATATTTTTTTAATGATTCCAATGTATGACATAATCACATATAGTTGATTTTTATCCTTAGTACCAGAAACATGCATTGCTTCATCCATAAGTGTAACTTCACTATTTTTCATGGTACTTCCTTAATCATGTTCATTTTTATAGAATGTATAACTATTAATTACATAACCATTGTATGATAATATATACAAACTTGGTCCTCTGTCAAGCCATTGAAATTGTTTTGAAATTGAATATGGATTTTATACAACTCTTTAAAAATATGGTCCCAAAAAATCCTATAAACTATTGATTATGTGTATATGGAATCCATATTTCATCCCTTTATGGGTTCAAATTCATACTAATTTGGTTTTGGGTTTCAATATATCGGAAAAATTACAAAATGTTATGTAAAATGTAATGGTGTCCCTGCTCCCAATCTGTAATATTGATTGTAACAACATATCAACTATAAATTACTTCACCACAAGTCATCTAGTGTGATGAGATTTCAGTATACTAATGCATTCCACATTGGATAGGTAGTTGGTACATAATTCAATGGCTTTCTCAAAAATATACCACTCCACAATACAACCCTCTAGATGACTTTGATTTTTGAAAAACCCTTTCAAAATATTCATATATCATTCAACGGGGTACATCCATCTATTTTTTACAGGACCACATAGTTTAATCTCTCTCACTAAGTGAAACATCATGTGAATCATAATATAAAAGAATGCTAGTAGAAATAACATTTCCAATTCACATAATGTGATAGAAATTTCCATTTCCACAGTCAGAAATTTATCTAGGTCTATAACTTTGTTTTATATAGATTTGAAAAAGAAACTGATCTTGGTTAATGTATGATGGACATTCATGGAGAAAATGAAATGTAAAGCTACAGAAATTGGATCTTACATCAAAACATGATAGTCATGTGATTTCATTCTCTTTACCTTTGAATTAGTCATTGACATTATATTATTAATATTATATGAATACCCATATGTAACCTTTATACCATTCAAGAAGTTGAAAAACTATTATATCTCCTTCCTGGAAAGAGTTTATGCTTCTGGAGGAATAAAAGTTTGTTTTTCACTATTCACTAATGCCAACTCTTCCTGTATTCTCATGTCAACCATGTCCAAGCTATCCGTAATTCTATCCCTTGTTTTTTTAGGTGCATTTAGTAATGTACCTATGACACTATCACATAAAATTTTTAAACATGCATAACATCAAGAAATTTTTTGAAATACAAACAATTCATGTATGGTAGTTCTAAAAACTACTCTCTTATTACAACTAGTTTTCCTATGGTTTTTCAAAAAAGTTTTAACAAAAGAAGTGTACACATATTATACTTTCTCAAAAAAATTACCACCTGTTAGAGGAGACAGTGTTGTATATTCTTCTGAAAGTTCATCAAATGATGTAATATAAGAACGATACTTTTGTAGTTAGGGTAGAAATATTTTATGTCCTAGAAACATAGTCTTTGATAAATGTTTCAACCTAATTGATTGTGTACCTTGTTTGAAAAAGACACACCCTTGAGATCCTTTAATGTTGTATCCTAAAAAATGTCCATAAGTAGTAAAGTCATTTATCATCCAGTACAACATGGATCTCAACATGAAATCTTCATTTCTTTAAGCATCATACAACATAACACCTGAATCCCACAACAATTTAAAATCTTTGATAAGTGGCTCCAAATAAACATATATATCAGTATCCGATTCTTTTGGTCTTGATATAAGCATAGATAATATGATATATTTTCATTTCATTCATACCCATGGTGGAAAGTTATAATTCAACAACATAATCATCTGTGTAATATGAGTGCTGCTTTAAAAACCAAAAGGATCCACTCCATCTATAGATAATGCAAGACGAAGGCTTCTCAAATACTTTCTAAATTCATGATACCCATGATCAATTATCTTCCCCTGAGGAGAGTATTCCATGTGATGAAGTTTCCCATATTTATTTCTTGTATTTGTGTTCCACATCAATTGTCATGTAGTATCCTCACTTCCATATAGGAACATAAACCTTAAAATGATTAGAAAGTACCATACAACCTTTTTATAACCCAATTCATCTTTCTTGTATCAAGAAGAACCAAACATTGGTAATTATTTAAGTGATATTTGGTCCTCAAGAAATATTATATAGTCATTTGGACAAGAATGTATTCTTTGAGATATCATACCCAAAAAACATAGAATTCGGTTAGCATCATATGTTTGGATAGAGAGATCATAATCTACTAGGATAATATCATTCAAGAGAGAAAGTAGTTTATTATAACTGGAATCACTCCATCTATTCCCTACTTTCAAATTGTACAACTTCATTATGACTAGAAATGTTGTATATTTAGTGCATCCAATATACAATGGAATATTTGTGAAACTCTTTAACTTGTCAAAAAAAATTAAACAATCATGAATTTCATATTTAACTATCATTTTCATTTCCTGAATGTGATCTTCATCATCATTCACACTTGTAGTCACATCCTCGATACAGTTTTATTCATTGTCCACACTTGTAATCATATCAGATGAACCATAAATTTCAGTGATATCCTAGTCACTAGCTACATTTTCTTTTCCCCGTGTCTATTGCAACATTTATAACTTCGATCAATTTCTTGATAGATCACGTGTTATTATAACTCCAATAGACTAATTAGTCTTGAATAAAAACAACATAAACATGAAAAAAGGATTTGATAAGGGTCATATGCATGATATTTTTCAAATTTGAGGCACTGTTTCACCCCATCTTCATACTCGTTTTTCATACGATTTACATACATCCATTCTTTATTCATATTCATCATATTTGATTCGATGATATTAATATTTTAAAAAATATGTACAAAAAATATGTTCAATTGAAGCTATATCTCATGAATTTCTTGAAATATAATGGATATATTGAAAAATGTTTTCTCATCCCATAGGATCAAACATAAAAATTTATTAAAGGAAATTTATAAATAGAGTTATTAAATGTAATAATGAAAATATAAAAAAATAAAATCTATATTATTTGAAAACCCTTTACATAATAGAAAATAATATTATTGAATATAATAATGGTTTCACAAATAAAAAAAGAAATTATTATATTTTTTAAAACAATAATCCGTACCTTTGTGAAAATCTTGGTCATTACATGAGACCCAAGGTATTTAATATAGCAATGTGAGTAAAAATATTTTAACGGAAAAAGTGATTATATTTAAAATGTTGTGTGTAAACCATAATTTAAAATTTAAGAAGGGGTTTTGAAGTGGAATTTTAAATGGATAGAAATACTTTTGTAACTCATTTAGGAAGCTAGATTTGAATATGATGGTTTTTAATAAATCTAGGAAAATATTTTATTTTTGAAATATTTTGATATAAAATGAGAATTTAAAATGGGTGTACTTTATTAAAAATCACAGGTAAGAGAGTTTTTATGAAACACCTTCGAATATAATGGTATTTTTCATAATCCTCTTGGATTGGAGAGCCCAACTCCTGTATAGTATCATATCATCACCCTTTGAGAGATGAGAGCCCCACCCTAGAATCATCCTAATATACCCTTTTCTTATAACCCAGTGAGAATAACACCCCACCCTAGAACCATCCTCAAAATATCACGGAGAATTAGTTCCCAATCTAAAATAACCAAAAAGAAGATTTCATGTAAGCATAAGATAATTTTAGGTCTCAATCATATTTGAAAATAAAATATGACCAAGTTATAAACACATCACAATTCCATCCTGGCTTAAAATATAAATATTTAATTCAATATCTTGTAACATTCCCAACCAAAGTTATATATGCATATTCAACTAGGGTTACCACATTTCTTACACATTTTACCATATGTTATCCTCTTTGGTATTATCATAGGGCATCCATTTTGGGATTACATCATAACGAATTAACTTTTGTCACCCTTAGGGTTTCCCCCTATAATTAATTTCTCATTAGTACAAAGAATTCCTTTCTTAGTTTCTAGTGAACTAATATTTAATTTTATTAGTGGAACCCTCATAACCAAAATAAAAAAATACCCACGAAATTAATATATATACCATTTATTTAATTTTTAGGTCTATCACACATTAGGTAGACATGAACACACATCATACGAAAATTGAATGAGATTAGACTTATAGGATAACTTAGGGACCACCAACTTTATGAATGTTGGGTGCTTCTCATTGAATATCATGGGCTGATTTGGTACCACATGACCGATATCAATAAAAATAAAGAAAAACTTTAAAATTGGCCCAAATCGTTTTAATTTTCCAAAATATAAAAACATTATGAGAGAACCTATGGAATATATGAACAACAAATTATATATTTACCCATGGTTTCTACCTACAATAAATGACATGAATATATAACAATATTTGATGAATATCTCAATTGGAGATGAAAATAGGAATGAGAGAGGAATTTATGGCTTACTCACTATATTCTGCACAAAAATGGCCAAAAACCTCTTTATATTTCTTGTAAAAAATTTATCCATATTTTAGGAAATAAAAACCAAACTTGTCACACTAAATTCTAAGGAAACAATGGGACTCTTATGTATATGGACCCTTATATATGGGAGCCCTACATATGAGTATTGGATTCACCACTCCACCGTCATCATCTAGAATCAGATGATAAATTATGAATTCTCTACTTTTGGTAGTTTGAAAAATTAATTGAAAAAAAATTCACAAAACTAGACTATATGAAAATTTTAACATTCAGACCACACACACACATATATATATATATATTATTTTTTCACATGAAAGGTGTTTTACAAATCCATTTTTTTAGAAAACTGTGAAAACTAAAAAAATATGACAAATTCACCCCAAAACATTTATAAAACATTTTCACCACATACACACTTTTTATAAACCTACCAAATAATGAAAAATTGTAGTGAAATCAGACTCAAAACCGATCCACTTTTGATAATCTATTTCAAGCCTACACTGGCACCCCTAACACCTTGATTGAGTCCCAAGACACACAACTAATCAATGTTCTAACCAAAACATTTTCATATACCCCAAAACCAAAAAGTTGAGGACTATTGAAATTCATGAATCTACAAAATAGATAAGTAATAATCTCATACCTTATAGCGGAGATGATTCTTTGATAAAGAGTGGTGCAAGTTCAGTTGGGAGGAATGAAGGAAGGGAGTTACGGTGACAGTGAAGGGGAGCGAAGACCGATGAAGGTGAATGGTAATGGAGAGAGGTGATGGAAAGCAGTGACTACGAGCAATGAAGGTGAGTGGCGAAGGAAGTCAATGAAGGAGAAGGAAAGCAACGATGAAGGTGAGAGGTGGAAAAGGTGAGCAGCGACAAAGGCGACTAGCGATGAATGTGAAGGCAGAGGCAGAGGCCAAAGTAAAGGTGAGCAGTGGATATGGCACTGCAATTCTGTGGAAGTTGGAAGCTATGAGGAAGATGGCGATCTGTTAGAGTTTTCTTATAAAATATGTAATTTTTTTAACTGCACTTTGAAAAAAGAGTCGATAAAGAGTAGTTTTATCAGCCCTAATATATATAGCACTGATAAAACTACTCTTTATCAGTTATTTTTGAGAAACTATGAAGATAACCCTTTATCAGCACAAAATAAGTGTTGATAAAACATATCTTTATCAGTGTTATAATTTTAGTGTTGATAAAAATTAGTATTATCATTGTTTTTAAATTACTAATAAAGGGATGTCTCTATCAACTCTAACAAAGATCAAATATAAATAATTTATTAATTTTATTGTATATATTTATAAAATTATATATATAATAAATGTATATTTATTTATTTAAAATTATAACTATGAATTAATATATATTTAATTATATTTATATATATAATACATTTTTTATATATTTATATATTTATATATAATTATAAAATTATAAATATAATAAATATATTTATTATAATTTTATAATATTAACAAATATTTATATACTTATAGTAATAAGTATAAATAAATAAATAAATATATTTAAATAATTATAAAATTATAACAAATATATTTATTATATTTATAATTTTATAATTATATATAATCAATATATTTAATATATACAATTATCAAACTATAAATACAATAAATATATTTATTATAATTTTATAATATAAATAATTATTTATTTATTTATAGTTATAAGTATAAATAATTATTTATTTATTAAAATAATTATAAAAATCTAATAAATATATTTATTATATTTGTAATTTTATTATTATATATAATAAATATATTTATTATAATTCTATAATTATTTAAATACATATATATTAATATGTATATATATATTTGTAATTATAATTATAAATATTTGCATACATTTATAAATATTTGTATATATTTATAAATATATTTCTATAATTTTATATATTTATTAATTTATAAATATTATAAATATATTTATTATACTTTTTTAATTATATATATATATATTTATAATTATAATTATAAATAAATTTTTTTATAAATATTTCTACATAATTATAAATATATTATATCTATATATTTATTAATATATAAATATATATATTTATAAAAAAATATATTTTTTATATTTTATAATTTTTTAAATAAATAAATTTATTTATAATTATAATTATAAATAAATATATTAATTAATAATTTCATATAATTATAAATATATTTATATATTTATATATTTATAAATATATAAATATATGTTTTTATAAACAAATAATAAATGCATTTATTGTAATTTTAAAATTATTTAAATATATATATAGCTATAATTATAATTAAAAATATATATGTTCAAAAAGTATTTATATATAATTAATATTTTATAATTATAAAAATAATAAATATATTTATTATTCAAATAGTTTTTTTTGTAATTTTATAAGTATTTATGGGAACATAATAAGTTAATGGGTATAACATGAATAAATCATACCTAATAAGGTATAGACTATAAAAAATGATTCATCACGTATATATGGAATGCATGATTAATAAGGGTGTCAATTTTTAAATAAACAATCATGAGTCTTGAATACATAACATATGCATACGTGTCATCATAATACAGGTAATATTAGCATTTAGGACATACCAATCCACAATCATGTCCAAAAATAAACTTATGGTCATATAACATAAATTATATGTACTCATACGTCAATGTATGAACATGAATAATGCTAATCATGTCCAGAAATATCATCATTATCTCTTGATATGTATATATATATATATATTGACCAAATTCATTGGAGACATATATTTATTTATATAATTATAATTATAAATAAATCTATTTAAAATCTATTTATATTTAATTATAAATATATAATTATATATATAATAAATATATTTATTATTTTAAAAAATATCATAATTTTATAATTATTTTAATATATATATAATATTATAATTATTTTTAAAATATATATACTTTTTTAATTATTAAAAATATATATTTATTATAAACATGCATTTTTTAAATGTTGTATATAAATAAAAATTATCTTTCAATATAAATTTAATAATTATATATATATAAATAATATTTTTTTATTAAAATATTTTATCAGTGCTAAGAATAGTGCTGATAAATATATCCTTCATTAGTGCTAAAAAATTTGATGATAAAAATTACCTTTATCTGCATTTTAGCTAGCACTGAAAAAGTTGCAGATTTTACCAGTGCTTTCTGCTTAGTGCTAATAAAATCTGGTGCATCCCTTACATGGATCTGTGCTAGTGGCTGGAGGTAGGGGTGCATGTGGGATGATGGAATTATCTAAATCATTGACATAGGGGAGTGGGAAGTGCTGATAAAGGGGTGGGGGTATGAAGGGCTGAAAAAAAGGTGGAGGGGAAAAACATTATCCCCTTTATCAGTGGGGCCTTTAACAACACTATTAAATGTTTCGTTTATTATTTCTTTTTTAGCGATGTTAATGGTGGCCTTTATCAGTGCATTTTCAGAGAACTGTTAAATCGAGAAATTTAACATCACTCACGTTATCAATGCTTCTATAGCACTAATAAAGTCCTTTTACTAGCACTAATAAATGCTCTATTTCCAGTAGTTTCAAGAAGTATATCTAGCAGTCTTTCTCGGATAAATTAGGCCATTTCTCTCGAACATTAGACTTGAATTCCCATGTTTCCTCATAGATCCATCCATGTTTCCACTAAATCTGAACTAGTGGTGTCGTCTTTCCTCAAAACACATTCTCACTTCGATCTATGATCGACACCAGATGCTTCTCATAAGATGCATCGGTCTCCATATCAACGTTCTCACAATAAACAATATGCATAGAATAATGTATGTACATCTAAAGCCATGAAACAAGTAACACGTCACACATGCCTCGATAGTTAGAATGGCGATCTAGATGAAACTCTATTGTCTATATCCTTTTTGTGATCTCAATGTATCCATGAAAATGTGTTGATAGATTTCCCTGCTTTCCCAGACGTCTCTACCCCAACAAAGGAGTCACTTAGAAAAACAAGATTACCCACAACAAAATCCAAAGTTCTCCTCATACGGTCAGAATGAGATCTATGTCTTCTCTAGACTATGATCAATCTCTTCTGTATCAGCTTCACTCTCTTAAAGGTCTCCAGAACCATATTAGGGCCAATAACTATTGCCTCACCTGCATCATACCAACACAATGATAAGCAAAACGACCTCCCATAAATATACTCATAAGGTGCCATCAAAATTGAATCCTAAAAACAATTTCTTTATGAAAAATCAGTCAAGTCAGGTGATCATCTCGTACTTATCCAAGTTCTTTCACAAAGTCTCGATGCTAATCCTCCAATATGCGTATAGTCTGTTCAGATTGTCCGTTAGGTCTGAGGATGGTATGTCATTCTCAATCTCAGCTGAGTCTATAGGGATTTTATTCAGGACCATCTAAATGAATGATGTAAAATTTGAATCTATATTAGAAACAAATCTCATGGGAACTCCATGAAAACATACTATCTCTTGAACAAATAGTTTTCCAAGTTCCTCTACTAAGCGAGTCTCTCTGATTGGTAAGAAGTGTGCAGGCTTCATTAGCTGATTGACACTCACCCATACTGCATCATGAATCCTCTAGGTTTTGGGTAATCACATCCTAAGGTACATCATGAGATCCTCCCACTTCCACATAGGTATTGGGAGTGGTTATAACAACCCACCATGACACTAGTGCTCATCCTTCACCCTCTGACAGGTAGGTCATTGGGAGACAAAAACGTGAAATGTCTCTCTTTATCCTTGGGAACCAGAATTACTGTCTGATTTAAAGATGAATCTTGGATACACCAGGATGAAATACACAACTATAGGCATGGTAATACTTCATAATCATCTCTTTAATGGATATTGGGACTACTTCTCTTTCGTTTACCAAGATCACATCATCACCATCCAACGATCATATGGGTATTGAGTCACCACCAGATAGATGTTCCCTCTTCATAGGAAATTCTATGTCTAACTCCTGAAAAATCTTCACCCAGTCCACAAGAGATTATGTGATCACAAAAGGGGCACTAGTCCTAGACATATGATCATCATAATCATACATCCTCTATTCGTCCAAAAATCTCACCATGTGTCATTGATCCTATGAAGGCCTCTCACCAAGATCCTATTTAGTATGTGTCTTATGTCTCAGTGTATTTGAAATGATGTAAACCTTTCTAGGTGAATACATCACCTCGAGGCCTAATGTTCCTAGATACTCAACCCATTCCCTATGTCTCATGTACAGTTTCCCATGCATGAAAATATAGTGAGGTCTCTTGTGGTTCTTATAAATAATAAATATCTCATCAATGAGATAGTGTCACCAACAATTTAGAGCATGGACCACAACTTCTAGCTCCATGTAACGTGTTGGGTAGTTCCACTCATGGGATTATAGCTCATAAGACCCAAATGCCACAACTTACTCTCTATGCATCAACACCAATCCGAAGTTGTCACCTGATATAGCACGGTACAACTCATAACCAATACCAAGATCAAGGAGTGTCATTACTGGATCTATTTTTAATCTTCTATTTGGATCAAGGAAAGTCTCTTCACATTGGTCTGACCACTAGAATTTCATCCCCTTCTATATCAACACTATTAATGGTGCTAATAATCAGAATAATTTATGGATAAACTGCTTGTAATATCTTTATAAACCTAGAAATATCATAATTTCAAACATATGGGGATGTGTCTAGGACATAACTACCTCAAATTTATCTTGGTCTACAGATATATCAGTCCTAGATGCAGCATTTCCTAGAAATTTCACCTCCTAAATTTAGAATTCATACTTTGATAGCTTGAAGTAAATCATGTGTGCTCGAAGAATACTAAGGACTATCTCTTGGTACCTATAATGTTTCTATGGTGTCTATGAGTGAATGATAATTTTGTTTGATTAAAACCATAATGAAAGAGTCCATGTATGGCTGTAAATTCTTGTTTATGTGGTCCTTGAACACTGTCGGCGTGTTCTTCAAATTGAACGCCATTAACATGTACTCATATAGTACATACCTTCTCTGAAACATTGTCTTTATATTATCCTCCTCTCTAACTCCCAACTGGTGATATACTGATCAAAGATCAATATTCAGGAACCATTGGGGTCCCCACAACTGATTTAAAAGATCATCGATTGAGGGAAATTGATATTAGTTCCTAAACATCACCTGGTTTATCTTATCGTAATCAATTAATAGCTAAAAACTATTATCATATTTCTTAGAAAACAACATATTTGAACCCCATGGTGAAGTACTAGGTCTGATAACCCTTATTCCAGGGATAGGCAATAAGAAAATGAGATTCTATTAAAGAATATCTTCTTCCAAAACTGCATAGAAGGTATTGGGGAATCCTCTACTATATTCTCTAACACATCTAGTAGTAAAGATGAAACATGATCCCTTAAGTAAGTATTCTCGCCTGATTCCTAAGTTTCCCCATAATACTGTGTCAAGGAAAAATCTCCCATAACATGAAGGAAACACTCTTTGGAATAAAAAAACAAAGTCATTGGGATCAACCTTAGTCAGTATATGGGGTCTCGCAATGTCTCTCTAAAACAGTCTATGGGATCAATCCTGGTTTTCCTAGGAGTCTACCCTTAACCTACGGTATACCCTTTCTAGCATTAACCCATATTTTTGTCCCTGAATGTTTTTCACAATCATCATATATATACTAAAACAACAACATAATCTTTTCAACTATTTAAATTCCAATAATGATATATCAAAAATCTTGGAAACACAGGTATATCAGATAAGTAAAACTATCCCGAACAGATAGAAAAAATCAAGGAATTTATTTGATGAACTACAATACATCACAACAACATGTCTATATATGGCATGAGAACCTAAATTCCTTTTCATGATGCATGAATGAACATGAAATCTCATAAATCATATATCAACATCATTATAATCACCCAAGGTGAGTTTAATCAATAGTAACAACAAAACCTAATTTCCCATTTATGGAAACTTGGAGGTCCACTACTCAGAATAGTCCATGCACTGACATAGTTCCCCTGCCTAATTCCTAATGTCCTATCTCTTATTTAACCTATCCCATCAAAAATTATGGTAATAACAAGTTAGTTAGTCCAGATTCTATGATACCATTTTGTAACATCCTGACCCGAAGCGCCAGGTCCAATCCGGAATGCCACACAACCTCAAGTGAGCCTAATCATACACAATAGGTTGTTGACTAGTAATTATAATCTAATACCATAATTGGGGAGACTACACCCTTAGTATCACATCATTAAATCAATAATCAATAATAAAAATATAATAAATAATTAGAGTAATCATGTGAAAAGTAAATGACATACATGTCATGAGAATTAAAGAAGCTCCCAATATAGATTTATTTTTTGGAATGAATAAAAAAGATGATAAATAAAATAACTATAGGGTTCTATAGTGTCTACATTTATCTTCCCAAGATCCATGCTTTGCCTACTCATCCATTCATCACAGTGCCATTTCGCTTCACTAGTTCACTCATAAAATCAACAAGATCATCAAAATGACTAAGTAGGGTGTGAGTACAAGACTCCGTAGGACACCACCAATGATTCCTTAACCAGATGTGATCAATTATACAAGTTTATTCATGAATAATAATAAACAAAGGAATAATGTAAAAATACACTCCAAAACCATGTATTAGTACACTAACAATGTTTTCATAACCCCCAACCATTCATGCTTCAGCTCCATGACGGAAGATGACTGAACGATTTGGAAGAAGAACCCCCCCCCCCCCCCCCCCCGTATGGTTCCCTCATGATGTTATAGAGGTGATACATGGCATCATTTGACCCTCAAGAGGACCATGTTACCCAAATCCTCTAGAAAAGAATAACTACTACTCACATCGACTAGGATATCATGTGGTGAATCACACTTCAAAAATCAAGGCTACCTTGAGAATTCCCTCAACACGGCGCCATGGCTACCTCATACCTCGACCACGTGCTTAGGTCCCTCATCGTTATAATCGCAAAAAATTGTTCTCCCCCACTATGGTATGAAGATGTCACAATGGTGCACATGTCTCAAATACCACTAACAACCAAAAAGGTATGGTAATTCATATATTGGGTGAGCACAAAAACAGACATAGTATATCAACGTGAGTATATAGCAGAATATACAAAAATATGTGATCATAATAAAATAGGGATAAAAGATACGCTAATATCACTCATGGAATCACAATTAGTTTTATGGGCTACACACACACTCACATGTGATCACAATCAATCATGGTCAATCAAAATACCAAAAAATATAATCATCAAGTCATCAAGTGTAAACGTGGGCCCAATAACGTTAGGAACTTCCTACCTCAAAAGTTTTCAATGTAAAAAGTCGAGGATAAACCAGTCAAAAACACATCTTAGTATATTTATTATAAAAATGGAAATACTTGAGCTCTGCCAAGGGTCCTTAAATCCAAAACCAACTATTTTATTTCATTAAGAAATAAAATATCACATGCAATGATACATTCTCTGTCCTTGATAATTTTCAAATTATTATTTTAATATATTGATGTGATAATATTTTATGACTCCTAGATAATTTTCAAATTATCATTTTTAAATATTATATGAGATATTATGTTATCTCTCCTAGATAATTTGAATTATATTTTTAATTCAATGTATGTGTGGGAAATTATCCTTCAATAATTATCCTTGATATTCTTGCAATCATTGTTTTATAATTATAACAATTATACTTTGAAAATTAACATAATTATCTTATGATAATTTCAATAATCATTGTCATGTTATAATTAACTTATAATTATCCTTTAATAATTTGTGTAATATTATATTCGATAATCTCCTGCCATTATTATTTGACAATTTGTTGTAATTATCGCTTGATAATTTTAATAACACATCCTTTCATAATTTTATTTAATATTATCATTTAATAATCTGGTGAGATTAAAATTGATAAATCAATGAAATTATAATTTGATAATTATGATAATTATCCTTTGATAAATTGTATTAAATTATCATATATAATAATTTTTAAAGAATCACTTTTTATAATTCTGAAAAAAAATATTTTGATAATTTATTTAAAAGTTATCTCTTGATAATCAAATTAAAATTATCATTTGATGATTTTAATTATTTTTTTAACTTTTTATTTGTTTAGAAACATTAAGTAGAAAAAAAATTAAAATTAAAAAATAAATAAAATGAAGAACTTGATATACACACAGAAGAGGAATGAGGATAATTGCTGCTGGTGGATCTGACTAAAAATCATCAACCCAGTGATGACAAGGGAGTCTGAGGATGTTCACAATCAACCAGATCAACCATGAACCACATCCATCAGTTTTGTTATAATGGAAACCCCCAAATCACATGTTCATAAGTTAAAAAATTTAATACCCAATTTCAACCTATTATTCTTCCTAGAAATCAAGGAAGAATCATTGATTTCAACTTATTAAGAATATTTTGACTTTAAACGGTCAAAACGAGTGATAAATGAAGATATTTAATTATTTAGGGCATTATAAATGTTAGTCACATCTCTAAAGGAGAATATGAATACTATTTTCTTTTTAAAGTAAATGAATGAATTTAATTATTTTACACAAATCTATAATAAATTTACTTTTTTGGAAACTTGACAAATATCCCGTTGTATATAAAAGTTATACACTGCCTAGGGTAAATCCCACATTCTGAACCAAACGGTGGTATCATATTTCTCATATAATGCATAGTCTGAGAGATATTAAATATTTTATTATTTAAATAATAGAATAAATAATTAATTAAATATCAAAATGATTTTATCGTGTGTATGGTTTCCAAACACCCAATGCACATAAAAGTTATAGCTTGCCTCGGGTAAAACCCGCATTCTGGACCTAACAGTGGTATCTAATTTCTCATATGACATACCATTTAAGAGATATTAAATGATTTTAAAAAATAATATAATAAAAATTATTAAATAATATATTCCTGTGAGTGAGACATCCAAACGTCCTAGGCTTAAAAATGTTATACCCTACATAAGGAAAACACTGTGTGTCGGACATAAAGGTGATTTTATATTTTTCATACGATGAAAAATTATGGATTTATTAATTTTTTTTGACTAAATTACATGAGAATAATACAATATATTTGATATTTTTATTTCATATTCTCTGAGGATTTATGGGCCTTAGAATCTCGCACCAACTTAGTGTACGACTCTAAAAATATTTGATTGTAATTCTAATATGGTTATTAGTATTTTAGCCTTATATAGACCCTTTAATATATTTATTAAGTTATTCATATTGATTAGTAATTTTATTAACAAAAAACACTTATAATTTATCAAAAAGTGGGTTTCCATTATCTTTAAAAAACAAAATATTACGTAGACCCTAATTTTTTATCTGATAAATTTTCCTTTAAAATGGAAATAACTTCTAAATAAATGAATTAAAAACTAATCGTAAAACTTATGGTGGTAGTATAATGGAAATTATAATTTATAAAAACTTATTTTTATCATATGTTGAATGGTTTTTCCTGATTTTTTTTTCTTGACCATTATTGAGTTTCATGTTATTCTGGGTATGGATTGGATTTATGCTTATCATTTTAAGATATATTAAAGAGCTAAATTATTTATTTATTAAATTTGATTTCTATTTGTATATAAGAATGAATCCACACCTTTGATAACATATCAATAAGTAGAGAAACTGATAAAAAATACAAGTGAAATTTATCATGCACATATTATTGAGAAGAAAGAAACATTTCAAATTGGTTATGTTAGAGTATTGAAGGGATATCTAGATGTATTTCAGGATTATTTTATAGGTTTTATTCTGGATCAATATTTTGATTTTAATTTTTAATTATTTCCTAATGCTAATCCAATTTCAAAACCCCTATATCTAATAGCTTTAGTTGAGTTGTTAGAATTAAAAAAGAGGTCACTTGAGTTAGTTGATAAGATATTCATCCTTGCTACCACTTCATTTTGGGGTGATCCTATTTGTTTTAATAAAAATAAGCTTATTTCCATGATACTTTTCATTAATTATAGATCAATAAATAATATTACTCTTATGAAAAAGTATATGATTACTCATATCGATGAATTGTTTCATCAACTCCAGGGTACTCAATAATTTTTAAAATATTGATCATAGGTCTAGATACCATAAGATAAAGGTAAAATAAGTAGAAATACAAAGGATATAATTTACAACTAAGTATGACCATTATGAGTTTTTGGTTATTTCTTTTGGGTTTACAATTGGACTGGCTATATTTATATATCAATGAATAGATTTTTCTATGGGTATTTGGACAAATTTCTTTGTTGAATTTAATGTTTAAATTCTAGTATATAGTAAAATATATTAATATCATGAAACAAATATAAGGATTTTTCTAGAGACAATAAAAGAAAATATTTCAAATGGAAAATTCAGTTAATGGGAATTTTTGTTACCAAAATATTGATTTTTTGGGTAAATTGTTTCTAAAGATGGAATAATTATTTATATTATTAAACATAATGTTGTGGGAGAGTAGCTAAGGCCCACTAATTTCATTTAGATTTGAATGTTCTTGGACTACTGGTTTACACTCGACTATTGTTTTTTAAACATTGATTGGTTATCTATCTCACTAACTAAGTAAACTTTTAATGAGTAAAATTGATATATAAAAAGGAATGTGATGAATGTTTTCATGAAGTGAAAAGAATATTGGTCAAGGATTTAGTGTTATAACTTCCAAAAAAATTGAATTTCTTATTTACATTGATGATTATTTAAAGGTATTTGATTATGAGTTGCATCAGAGTGAATTGGTTGTTGTTTATGAATCTCATAAATTGGAAAACCAACTGAAAAATAATCCTACACATGACCGTGAGTTGTATATAGTAAATTTTTCTTTAAAATAAATTATGCATCATCTATATGAGGAGAAAATTGAAATATATACTTACTATAAAAGTTTAATGTATATATTCACTCAAAAATATTTGAACATGAGATGAAGAAGATAGCTATAACTAATTAGGGATTATTATTTCATAATTAACAGTAATATAAGTAAAACAAACAATGTAGTTGATTACTTGCGTCAAAAATAGAAGGAATAATTATCTATGTTACTTATATAACAAGACCCTTTGGTATATGGTTTAATGAATGTTTTATAAGAAATCATATATGCAAAAAAGTTGTTTTGAGTCGGGTATCAGTGTAGTCATCTTTCTCATAATGAATTAATGAGGCTTAGAAGGATGATCATGGTTTAAAAGAAAGCGTATAATTATTCAAGATGGTTATGTTTCCTAAATTTAATGTTTATAAAGAAGGTGTCATTAAATTTTGAAAGAGTTTCTGTGTTCTTAGATATTCTTAATTTAATAATGAATTTTTAAATGAATCTCACATATCTCTATTTATTTTTCATCATGGAACCAATTATATGCTTAGAGAAATTCAAGAATATTTCTTGTTGGAAGGTATGATGAAATATATTTCCTATTTTACCATGAAATGTTGGAATTATCAGGAGGATAAATCTAGTTGACAACTATAAAGGGGATAATTTTCCTGTTTCCAGTTCCTGAATGTAAATGGGATAATATTTTTATATATTTTTTGGTGGGATTACCAAATACATATTTTGGAAATAATTTGATTTAGGTAATTGTTGATTGTTTGACTAAATATATATATTTTCTTCATCTTCAAGATACTACATCTTGAGATAAAATTTCAATACCTTGTCTTAAGAAGATATTAAGGTTACATGGAGTTACCTTATCAATTTTATCTATCCATGATAATAGGTTTACATCAATTTTTTTTAAAGGACTTGAGATATTGATTTGTATAGAATTAAAGTTCATCATTTCCTTAAATCCTCAAACTAATAGAAAATTTGAGTGTAAAATTCATAATTTAAAGGATATTATTTGATATTTCTAATTATATTATCTGTTGAGTCAGGATTAATATCTTTTTTAGCTAGTTTTTCATATAATAATTGTTTTCATTCAAGTATATAGATAGAAACTTTTGAGGCATTGTATAGAAAATATTGTCAAACTCTAGCTTGTTGGGATGAAGTTTGTTAAAAGAGTTATTAGGACCAGAATTTATAAAAGATATGGTTGTGAAATTAAATGTGGTCATGTATCATAAGAGTAGAGCATATAGTATCCAAAATATTTATAGAGTTCATAGGAGGAAAAATCTCTCATTTCAGGTAGGTGATTATTTCTTTATTAAAACATCTCCTTATAAAGGTGCAATGAATTTTAGTGAAAAAGAAAATCCAACCTCATGATTCATTGGATACTATGAAATTCTATAAAATTGATTATTTTTATATATAGTAGATTTACCTCCTAGTTTATCCCAGGTACATGATCTATTTTATGTTTCTTTAATAAGGAAGTACATACCAAATGCATATCATGTTTTGATCCCTGAATTGGTACATATAGAAGAAAATCTCACTTATTAAGTAAATCCTACATAGGTTTTGGATCATAAGGTGTATTTAATGTTAAATAATGGGATTTAATAGATTTATTTTTTATATAAGAATCACATGATTGATGATGCAACATAAAAAATTAAAAAGGCTATGAGAAAAAAACTCTCATATATTTAATTAATGAATGAAATTGTATGGGTTTAATTACATAAAGGGGGAATAATATAAAAAACTGGATAATATTAATAATAAATCAATTTTAATTCATATTAAAATTAATTATTAGATTTTGTGGATACATATTCACTATACCAATTTAATGAAATGTTTTATTCAGAAAAATTAGTTTTTTTATCCAATTTTTTTCATGAATTATATGGTCTTATTTAAAAGATAAATTTCTAAATTTTCTGAACCGAATTTTATAAAATGAACTTCATTTTTTATTTTAAAAATCAAAATTATCAAAGGGTGAATTTTTTTGTGATTTTTATGAAAAAATGAGTTTTTATGAATAGTAAAGATATTGTTTTTATGCATACTGCAACTTAAATGACATCATTAGGATGTAATAATGAATTAAAATTTTATAAAACATGTTCTTAGAAGAATTTGTATTTATATAATACATTTATGAACATAAAAGTATTATGTTTAACCTATAAACATATGTTTGAAATATTGAAGCCTAAGTTATATTTTATTCAAGTAAAAAAATTTACTTTTAATATGAAGGTTCAAGTATTACACTAAGTTTTGGAATCATTAGAATGTTAAAGAACATTAATATTTTTATTAATAATTAAAAAAATATGAAGTAATCATCACTCCTCAAAATCCTTAGGCCTAAATGATAAAATAATCAAACTTTTAACCCCAAAACACCCCTCTCCTAAAGTATCATTACCCCCTCTATTTTCACATGGAAACCCACTTCCCATTCACCTTATCTTAAATAATAAATGAAATAATATCTTCCCAATATCCCAATAAATTTCCTAGATGTCCTAGTCTTCTCAAATGATGAATCCTAGATGGCTTATGTTGTAATCCAAAGGGGGATATCTGAGGAGAAGGTATAAATCCTAACTAACCTATTTAAAGTTTATTTCAAATTATAATACATCTAAATATGTTATTAATACCATAAATTAATGAAATAAGTCTTTTTTTATATATTTATATTTTATTATACTAATCTAACAATCCTTTTTCTATCACTTTTCCATATTAGGGGACATGAAACATCACTCAGGTTTATGTGTGGACTACAACCTCCATAGAGTGATGTGTTTTGTCTTCCATAACCACCTCACATGTATGTTTATAAATATGGAATTAATGAATAAATAATATTTTTACAACATTATTACAAATCATTAACTATAAGATATTACTTACCCACCTACAATTTTTTCCTTAAGAAATTGATAATGTCGTTAATGCATACGTGTGGAATACCACCACCACGAAATGATGTGATTCATTTTTTATCACTTCACATGGTTACTCTTTTGAAGTGAAAAAATGAATAAATATTAAATTTATAACAGATTTATGATATTTATAATGTAAAATATTATATAGTTTATTTCTATTACACCTAGTGGAAAAATGAAAATTTTCTTCATGCGTACGTACAAACTATTATCTCCATGAAACGGAATGATTAAATTTTCATTATCTCCTTAAATAGATGGTTTTAAAAGTGTATTTAATGTATAAATATAGAAATTATTACATATTAAAGATTCTAAAAGTAGTGGATCCATAACCCCTTTTACCATAGTTAATGCATTGATGTTGTTTTGAGGTTATAAACTGAACAACCCCAAAACGTCCAATGTGAACATAACAATTTTAGTAATTAAATATTTCCTAATAATAAATGAAATAAAAGGAATAATAATAATTAAAATGAAATTAAAAATGTTACTATTAAATAATAAATCTAATATAATTTTATTATTCAGGAGATATAGAACGTGTAAAGCTATAATATACTTAAGGTAACATAATTTCTTTTAAAAATCATGTTTTAATGTTTTTCCAACTCTATTCCTATCATATATTGGTTATTTAAAATTTTTTAAATAAAATAATTATTTATGAATTAAATTTTGAAAAAAAATTAATTTTTACTTTCCTTACAAATTATTAAAAAGGATTCTTTTCAACATTTTCCATATGGGTTATTTTAGACTTTTTAGAAAATTGAAAAAAATAATGTTTTCTAATGTATACAACTTGACCACCCTTTCCCACTGTTATAAAAAATTTTCATTATCAATATTCCATTAAGATTTTATATGTTTACTTTCAATGAAAATATTTCTCTCAATATTCAAGGATTTTCTATTTAAAAAAATTTCTAAGGAAATGTAAACATTTTCTCATATTTGTGATATAGCTAAAAGTGTTTTTTCTTATGGGTGTGAATGAAAAATCAAATTGTTTATTTAGTTAAAATGATTTTTTTGTTTTATTGATTCTATGGTTCTTTGAGAGTTTATACGAATGAACGGTGTTCCCAATATAGGTTTCATGATGGGTGGTCATGATATAGATCTCTAGTTCATTGGATAAAGAGACAAATTTTACCAATGATAAGTTAATCCAAAGATATATGAGGATTATCTAGTTTGTTGATTCCATTTTCAGGGATATTATAAGGTCGAATGTAAGGTTAAGTTGTCAAGGTACCAACATTATATGTTTTTAATGGTTTATATAGGAAATAATTTGATTTCAAAATGTAATAGAATGATCTTATGTTTTTAAGAAATGATTGTGACCATTTTTTTAAAAATAATGGTGAAAGGATTGTTTTTTAAGGAGTTATATTCATGATTTTTTATTGTTTTCCAAGAAACTATTATGATTAATATTATAAATTTATGATTTCATACAAAATACTTCATGAAATATTTTAATAAACTAAGTTATTTTCTTAGAAAAGTAAACAAATATTTGATTCCAAATGTTTATTATAAAAAGAGAAATTTTCCTTATGGTTTTGTCATGTTTACAAATGAACTAACAAGTTTAGTTTCTTTAATATCCCTTAATAAACATTATTTGTATCTTTCCACATGTTAAATTATTTTTCATAGGTATTAAGGATTATTATAAATGTTAATAAATTAAGATTTATTGATATGGGAATTACCATGGATAAAGGTGTTGTGTATTTATAAAAAACTTATTTTTTGAAAAAAATGAACATTTTGTGGAAATTTACACATTATTGTGTAATTTTTTACCTAATTATTTAATTTTATAACTGAAAAATATCTCAAAAATATAAGAAACTGAAACATTTTTTTCTAACCCATGTATTTATGCACTAAATAAGGTATTTTTCATTATACTTTGATCATGAAATTTAATGTAATATATTGTGGTAAGAGACCATTAAGTTTAATATCATTTGGTTAAAATATTGAATGTGTAGTTTAATGTCATGTTGTGAGGTTTAATTGGAGGATTCCTTAACTTTGATATTGATTCATATAATCTATATTAGTAAAACAACCAACTAGGGCCTCTAAGTACAGAAGAATCATGCTCAATGTGTGAAACAAATGGAAATGGAAGATTGCTCACATTACATGAGAGTCTCAAGTAGAAACTGATAGTTAAAGTTTAGAATTTAATATCAACCATCATAGGAGTTCATGAAAATTGGGAAACTAATTTTTTGTATTCCACAAGACCAATTCTCCCTAACGAAATGAAAATATACATGAAAGGATAACAACAAGGGTGTTAAGACTTTCCATTAGAGAAGGGGAATGGAGGAAGGGTAAATAATGACTTTCATAATATGAATTGAATAAGAGGTGATAAATATGATGAGGATGAACACTTGGAACATATTAATATTAGATTCTATTACTTTATCATTAATTTTGGAAGAAAATAATACTAGGACAACTATTATGTACATTCAAAGAACAAAATCCATTATGTTAATTGTAAGAATGTTTCATCCATGATGCGTAACTTGGATGTTGTGGGGTGAGAATAAAGAATATATGTCATCACCATAGGGGATTTATTTTTTAAATGAATGTTTGGTGAGGAAATATAAAAACTAGAGACACAACGTGTGGAGATGAGGGAAATGAAGAAACTCATGGGGAGGATTAAGTACACTAGGGCTACATTTTCAGGATATATGTATATATATAGGATGCACTAGGCCCAATAAAGTGAAAAAACCTTGAGATAACTAAGAAAGGATCCACTCTTCCTTGGTGGAAAACTGAGTTTGTACTTAATTCTACATATCTAAACTTCATATGTATTAGACCAAGAAGGTGAGACAATTTATATAGAAATTGGTAAAGGTAAAACCTGATGTGAACTAGATACCCAATACTAACATAGAAATATGTCACAGAAGATGCACATATTTTAAGGTCATGATTCTTATACCATATCTTTAGAGAGAAGTGTCATCTCAATTTCATGTGAGAAAAGGGAACCCGATAAAGGAGAAAAAACATTGAGACAAGGTGGAGGCAATAGGGGACTTCTATCTACGACCGATATTGGAGATGAAGACATAATTATGTATCCTAAAATTCAAGAATCAATCTACATGTAGTTTTTTGAATGTGGTACCAATACCAATGTAATGGATGATTCCTCTCAGGAGAGGAATCAAATGCAGTTATATAGTTTGAGAATCCTATAGAAATATGTTAGATACATAGTTAATGTTATACATCTTAGAATCATTCTATTTCAGTTTAACATAATGTGTTAAGGATATTAATCACATAGTTTAACATTATATAGTGATGATGTTATGCTATGTAGTTTAAGTTCATATAGCTTGGACCTATGTGTCATGTAGTTTAGGTTAATGTAACAAGGAAATATTCCATGAAGTTTAACGTCATGTGGAATGGACTAAGTTATTATTCATTTTAGTTTCATACAACTAGGATGAAATAATTTTTAGTTTATTTCCATGCTTCTAAGACTATTTTAGGATATAACATTCTATGAATGATGCTTATTAAGAAACCTTATGTTGGTAGGAGGTGTGATGCCTCACCTTCCCATGGTGACAAACAAGTATGTGCCATCAGAGTAAACCTTGTGAAAGGTAAAATGATATTATAATTTTGTTTCAAACTCTGTGTAATGTCCTTATTTTTTCAAGTAATGTCTTCAAATATATCTAGTAAAATTCTCGAGATCATGCACTAAGACGATGTGTAATTCAGAGGCCTAGTGAGCCCAAAATTGATGTTTGAAATATTTTAAATATATTAATTTCACAAGCATGTATTTTTCCTAAAAATGTTGAATAAATACCAAATGGGGACTATGTTTATAAATATAAGACCTATGTTGAGTTCAGAGCATGTGTTTTACCCTAGGCATGACATAATCTTTGTCAGCATCATGCGTTTGTGAAAAAGGTTTCATGGGAATAAAATGAATAAATTTATTTATTTATTTATTTATTTATTTTATTTAAGTGATTCATCAACTCGATATTCCAATATTTAAACATGCTTATGATCAATTACCAAAGTTATCTGCATGACCATGAGAATTGATAGAGAGTTTTGGAGGGAGCCTTGGAAAATGAATACGATGGATCGAGGATCGTTTACGCTAATGGAAATCATGGATATCACTAATGAATATGATGTAAATTCATTCTTCATTAGTGATCAAGCTATATTGAGGTTTGATGTTAGTTTTATGCATATTTATCCTAGTATTATTTATCCTATAATGGATGTAAATCAATCAACTAACAAATTAATCATTTATCAAGCATATTTTAGGTATGGGTTGGATATTATCTAGGATTGGGGATTTCTATTATTTATTATTTATATCTCTTCATTCTTCATTCTAACAAAAACATATAAATTCCAACATAAAAATTGGACAAGGTCAATTCCTTCTGTTTTTGTTTTGTAAATTTCTTCCTTGTTCTTCATTCGATCATCTTTTTCATTCAATTTGGTTGGTTGTTTGATAAATACCTATTAATTAATCATTGGAAACATGTTTCATAGCGCAATAGATTGATACCACATATCTGGGTTCAAGTTGATAATGGGATCGAGCTACGATGATATATTTAGATTTTATTGGAGTTCCTCATGTGGGTTTTGAGATTTTTTGACCGGGAAACATGATAGATGGTTTTCCCATGAGAATTGGTGGCCGGATTCTGGGGAGCAACGACGGCGAGGCTTGACTAGACCATATCCATGATTTCTAGAATGATTCATGGCTAGATTAGAGGCCATAGTAGTGGAAGAAGATGTGTTGAATAAATCCATGAGTTCAAAAAAATCCCGATATACAAGGCATGTAATATAGAATACATTCTACATGGGGACCTATTGAAGTTATTGGGTTTCTGTGGAGGAGATAAGTATCACATGGTGTGTGATCTGATGTGGAAACTTTCCATGTTAACTTGGATCATAGGCTAGAATAATAGTATATGGGTAGTGTTGTGTACATGGACAAGGACAAGTAAATTTTCATGGATATGTGTACAAGGAAATGTACATAAGAATAGTTCATGATACATGGGTAGACTCAGTGCTAAAAAAACATGTCATGTAATTATATTACACGTCGTGTGCTTCTTCAAAGATGGATTGGAGCCCTTGTTTCCATTAGTGTACATAAGTTTCACTAGTGTTTATTCCCTTGATCCTTACCCTGAGGATTCATTATGGAATTGCATCTAGTGTATAGGATGGTGATCCCCTATGAGAAACTTCAGTCTCAGATAGAGTTGTTGGAATCCCTCCATGATGCTCAGAATGAGGTCCTCTATCATCATCATCCCTTGGTGTGGTTCTCGTAATTTTCATGACCAACACTATATGGGAATCAATCCACTTCTTAGAGAGTTAATCCAGATTGGGTTTTGGTATACCCCATGGACCTAGGTTTGATCCTCATCTATGTATCAATATCTTTGGAATTCTAGTGCATGCTTATTATAGTGATACATAACGATCATGACATCTCAGATGGATTCCATCAGTATTATTAGACTTATGGAGTGTGTTCTCCTAGATTAGTGTTATATAGAAACTTCAAGCAGGAATACTAAGCTGATATTATGGTTCTGATATTTACTTAAGACTATGTTACTATTATGATTATATTTGGATATTATTGTTATGTATGTTGTTGAAGTATCCCATTGAGGAGATGAATTATATTCTTAATAATTTATTATTAGTAATTTCACAGTTTCCTACTGGGTATTATTATACTCAACCATGTATGGGATTTTCCTTCATGTTCCATGTCTTATATAGATGAAAAGAAATTTGAGGAGGTTCTCAATGAACCAGGACTTTACATAGTATATATTTGGGTTAGAAACACCATGATTTATACCAAGAGTCACATTTGATTGTATTACCCTCCTCTTAATAGGTTTTACTTATTTACAGTCTTCGGTGGTCTTGTATTTATCAGTTATCTATTTCTAGTGTTTTTTATACTCTCTGTGTGGGATTTAGAGATGTTAATGCATTTTATATCTTTTTTATTTTACATTTCAGAATTGTATGGACTTGGAGATGTATGTGTGAGTATAGGTACCTTAGTAATAGGCCTCCCATGTGAGTCTTATTCCTTCTCAGAACTAGTCGCTAACCCCTGGCATATTAGAGGCAGAATTAAGGTATTCAAACTTGGATAATCACCATCCAAGTGGGCCATGGTTTTTCAGTTCATGACACTTTTGTTTTTTTATTCTGGGAATTATTGGAACTCTCAATTCCAACACTAAATTGAATTATAAGAACTAGTAGAGGTGGATCTTCTTATTGAATATTCGGGCCACTCTATTTCGGGTAACCACAAGATCATTCTATATTTAGATATTGTTTTTATGTATGGTTTCAAATTAATTTAGATAGAATTGGTACCTTTTATCTAGATTGAACTGGTCATAGATATATTTTTGGATCAATAGTAGCCAAACCTCAATGGGTAAAGCTATTTATGTTCTATACACCAGGGAGAAAATGGTATAATAGGTGGAAATATGATATATTGTACAATATTCCCACTAGGAATTGAAGATAATTTTGGGCTAGATTTTCTTTTTTTAATCCTACATCTTATATATAATGTTAGAGAACACTTTTTTTTAATTCCTTGTTTTTTACATCCAGTGATGCGTGATATATCCAAGTATGTTTACACCAGACATTGTACTTGGAATAAAACTTTTTTAGCTTTAGAGGCCCGAAATTTGGTAATGGTGTCCATGATAATGGTGTGAAGTATCTAGAATACATAAATGATGTATGATTTCACAAACATGATCATTGAATTAGTCATGACCACCTTGAGGGGAATGGGTTCAAGCCACTTCAAAATAAATGGGTGGTATTAAGGATTAACTTGAACTACCAACCTATTAATGGTGGGTAGGGACCCATGAAATTGATTCCATATATGGGGAAGGTCTTAGATTACTTGGTGGTGTAAATAATATATAGAGTATGATGCATTAATTTGACACAAAATAGGAATACATGACACTTATTATTGAATTCCATGCAATCACAAAGCATGGAGGACCAGAAGTAGCCCAATATTCAGATCTAGTGATATTAAATATTTTCTGGTGATCCATGCATGTTCCAATATGAAACTTTTTTGAAATGAGTAATTTTCTATAAAAGGGTATAATATAGAAGTATTCCTTAAAAGTTATACTTGTAGAGGAATAAATTTATGTTGGGACCATCATAGAGGATGAGTTTTTATGCACTTCTAGGAACATACACCAACTAATATTGGTTTTTTTAGTAATCCATGTTGGAGTTACTTTATTAATGGAATTATCCTATAATAATATTCTTATATCATTAGAAAATTTTAGTTTCTGAATTGAGAATAATCGATGATGAGTTAATTCACCTCTTGTTCATATTTATCTGGAGCGGTGAGGGTAACCACTTTCAGATGTGCCACATGGATGACCATGTTCTCCTAGTCTGGATTATAAAAGGGCACAACCAAGTTATCCAAAGTAAATTCCCAAATATTATAAGACTATATTATATCAGATACCTTTGAATTGAATTGAAAACTAGATATAAACTATTGGAGTGATGAAGATAACTTCAATGTATCTCTATTGAGTTTAGGTTTTTTTATCCTCTTCCTAGTAGGTACATGGGAGGCACCTTAAAAGTGAATACATAAACATGTAATTTATTTATTTATATAGAGGGTGGCCTTATCAAGTAACTCTAAAATTATGGGAAAATCTTTATTGGTGAGGTTTTCAACAAGAACATATGCCAGTTCTTATCCATTGACAGCCTTTGAAGGGATGAACTTGATGTTGAACTACTGAAGAGTTTCTACCTAGTACTACAGTCATCTAGTTATCATGGTATGATTAAGGATTTAATTCATATTATAAATTCATTAGAGCATGCAGACCTCATGATGTTTCATATAATATAGAAACTTTTCAACAAAAAAACCCAATGTAAGTAAGTTATTCTCAAGGGTATAACATTTGGAATTGATTTTGAGAATCATGTAACTAAGGTAGTATATATTTTTCTATTTTGACACACTATTATTCTAATTTAATATCATTACAAGGGATATTTTTAGTCTATCAGATAGGGGAACAAAATTTTCCCTTTGATGGGTGGAATGAGAATTGGGGATGTAGAAAATACTATTTAATGTAATTTATTCACCTTGTCATTCTTCATCCACTAGTTGGTGATTACATTATTTATCAACCTAGATAAGGAATTAAAATTTCATTTTTAGTTGGAGAAAAATTATAGTTGTAATCAAGATACCCTTGAAAACCTTTCATCTCATAAAAATTATGTAGACATGGTATTTAAATGATTGCCTTAATCTTCTTTGGGTTAATATTGATAGTTATGAACTGGATAAACAAGTTAATAAATTTACCAAAGGTGACCCACAATGAACAACTCAATGGGTCCATATTATAATCTTGGTTTTGGATCATACCAAAAAAATTCTCAAGATATTTGATATGGTCCTAGAATTGGTCAGTTTTGACCACAAAATTATCCAATTGGCATCCCACTATTTTTTAGGGTATGTGTTTGAAGTTATGATGCATAACCTACTGGTAGTTTTCTCTATTTTTCATCAATAAAAAGGGAATTATCCTCTATAAATATATTCCTTAGATTTACCTAAATATAATTTCCTCCTCATCCTTATGGTCTATCTATATTTTTTTGTATCTAGAGTAATTATTCTTGAAGGAGAGTGTCTAGAAACCAATGGTTACATCAATATGAAACCCTATGACTAGGATAGGTGATAATTCATTTGAAAAATAGAGATTGTGGTCCCATAAGTTGTAACATAATTTTATCTTTCCATTCTTCTTCTTGACTGATATAATTTTATCCAACCATTTGGGTTACTTAACCTTCTTAATTAAGATAGATTTTATCAGTTTTTCAATTTCCTAAATGAATATGGAACTATGGGAGGGGTTTATCTTTCTGGGTGCCCAATTATATCCACAATGGATGAAAAAAATTCCAATAATATGGAAAGATACCTAATTATAGAACCCTTAAATATAATTTTTTCCCATAAGAATATATTAAAATTCTTCTTCAATATTGAAACATACTACACTTGTTCATTTGGAGGCATGATGACATTGATCAATTTCAACCTCGAATATTTCTCAATTCCAAGGTTACCTATATAATCTCATCAATGGTACTGGGAAATTATTAATTGAAGGATATCAGGGCTTCATCCAATCCATATTCATTAGAAGATTGGGGAATGGGGTGAGGAGATTTATCCAATAGAATCAATGATAACAAGGAGGCATTTTCTTTATGTGCTAGGGTGGAATCTTCATAATTGGATTATTGTCCTTCTAGTTATATGGAGACCATGTTGAGAGAGTTAATAACACCCATCCCATATGGTTTTTTTCAATTTGGTCTATCCAACATGGTTTAATCAAACTTTAATTGGATACTCCTTCCACATGATACACTTGGGTGAAGCGTCAATTGATGGGAATATAGAGAACATATCAACATATGATTGAAGAGGAATTAAAATTCACTTTTACTACATATAATTAGTATTTGATCTAATAAAACTCCTTAATTTTTGGAATTATGAAGTGTTTCATGAGTCTTGGGTATTTTTATTTTAAATATTAGAAAGTTTGTAGAAAAATACACTTATTTTTATCCCAGATATCTAACAGGGTGGATGTCAACCCATTAATATAACTGAAACAATCAAATAATTAAACCTTGGTTTTTTCACCCCTCTTGTAATGCCTATTTTCAAGGAAGTGGCTTATGTTCTCTTATTCGTATCCTTGAATATTTAGGTTATATGAGGCAAGATTAGCCTCTATGTATCCTAGTTTATAAGTAATCTAGGTTTGGATGATATTGATCTCGGATCTAGAATCCACCAAACATCAATGGATATTAATTCCATTGATCTTTATTAAGATACTTATGGGGAATATAAGGTCCTAAATGATTATTACCTCACCATTCCTAGAGAAGGAGATAAAATCTTGGCCTCCCTCGTGATCTCCCTTCTCTACACGATAGAATTCTATAGTATCCACCTCATTCTAAATCTTCAATGAGATATTCAAGACCTCAATGAGATGATTTTGAAGTTACTTTGAAAATTGTATCAAATCAAGGATTAATAGTTACTCTATAATTCTATCAGTGTGCTTGATTAAACTGTGGTTCCATGTTAGTGGTATAATTTTTCTCATGGGAGTCACTCCTTGACTGAAAGTGTGGTGGTACTAGATGGATAAGGTGGGGGTTCTTGATTAGAACCCACTAAATTCTACAATTTGTTGAATGGACACAACTAAAGAAGGCGATTAACCAACTGAATGGGTAATAGAGCTATATAGAAAAAAACTACCATGGGGGTTTGTTCCTGATTATCTTGGAGCAATGCCAAACTTTTTATATTAGCACCATAGAAAAAAGATTTTGAGATAACTCCCCTAGAATTATGATTACCTGGTGATCAAATTGTTTTAACTTAATATCATTAGAGAGAGGATATAGTAGGATCTATATAGTTTGATTCATCCATGGACTGGCTAAAAAGAACAATTGATAAAATGATTTTGATAGTGGATAACTACTTCTCCTCTCTAGAGGAGTACTTTATAATTGGAATGTTCATGGGAATTCCTTCCTTTTTAGGGTGGAATGATGTCTATGAAGGTGAAAATGGTTGGTGATTATAATCATCCTTATTATTACAGTGTTGTAGAGTTTATGTTTTGGATGGATTTAAAGAATAATATGTCACTAGAGAGGAGGAATCAACTGCTAGAGGTTCTAATTGGGTTAGATGATCTTGAATTATCTTATGAGATTAAATGATCAAATTTAAGGATAGACAATTATCAAAATGTTGAGCTCCTCAGTTTGTGACATACTATCAATTTATTTTATCCATATCTCCATTGAAGGTGGTATATAAACACATGAACTAAACCTAAGGATCTACAAGTTCAACTATTCCATGATCCACCATGATTTTTAGCATTCCCTTGACATTAAATACTATTGTCTGGTTTATATAGGGAACCTGTGGTATGGTAAATAATTGGGATAGTTCTTCAAATCTTCCTCTTGTGGTATCATGATATCTAGAACCTTGAGAAAAAACTTCTCCATTGAATATATAAGGAAGATAATGACCTGATCATCCTTAAAGGAGTATATCATTTTTTTTAGTCAGTTAAAGGTCATGGTTCGTGTCCGTAATGGGATCCTTGAGAAACATTCTTAGATAGAGTTTGTATCTAATATAGAATGTTATATGAAGCCTCTTGGAGCTAAATCAAATTAGTTATTAGGGTCTATATAGTAGAAACTATATCCACTATTATAGGAATTCATATATGTTGGGGAGGTGATGGATGAGACCTTTGATTATTCTAAGGCATAGTATCCTCTAGGTGACAGAATCTCTTAGGGAATTTCAAAATTATATTTGTATACTTTAGGGAGATGAGGGTTTGGGAGAGATCATCCAAGAAATTCTCCCAAAAAAATACCCTAATAACTTTTTGTGGGCGAGTTGAATGTTGAGAGAGTATTTCTAGACCTTACATGGAGAGATGAAGTTAATGATGCATTCATTTTTTTTTCTTTTTATATTTTTGAGGTCAGTAACACTTTTCATGTATAAGGTGGAGCTAAAATGGTAAAGGAATTACATGTGGGGATCCTCCCAGCTAGTAGTGGATCCTAGGGACAAATTGCTTTACTAGATTGAAGTGGGTCTTTTCAGAGTCTGATCAAAGTAATAGAGTGTAGATGAATCTAGTTTCTTTGGGGTTCCCAAAATCATTCCATAATAAGAGGAAGAGTGTGTGATGTTATCCTCTAGGACACCCATGACATTGAAGTTAAAAAAGCTCAAGTTTCTAAAATTTGGAAGTGAGGGAACATGGTCCACCCACACTAGGTATGGATTCCATTTAGGATGCACTAAGTCATATTGTTTCTATACATCCTCAAGGATAATGGTAATGTAATTTATTAGATAATTTCAAAATGCTTTATCATGTGTCTAACCATGACTGGTCGACTTACTCGTGAATCAAAATAGTCATAGTTCAATAGTGGGAAGACACATTGATCCATCAAAGAGGTATCCATAGGGAATGTAGGACTATGTATTGAGTTAGAAAAAATCCCTTCTTCAGTCCTAATTGATTGGTATAAGACTATCATTTTTGAGGCTTCATATAAGGTGTGATGAGAAAATCTTTATCATCTTTCGGATTCAAACGATATCCTTAGAGGATATTGGAATTGAGTTGTTGAATGAACTTGGAATCATGCATAAATATAAATATTTAGGAATCCTTATAGGTTATCTTAGTGGTTTAAATCATATTTATAGGTTGTACCACACATTTACCCTTGTAGAGGTTTTAGTGGGTGTTTAGTAGATTTAGGTGAGGCATAATTCCGGGGATCATAACCTGTATTTGATGATGGGCGTGGATATATCTCAGAGGATTCAACTGTCTCTACCAATCCTTTAGAGAAATTTGTTTAAAAACCTTCTCCATTATCATTTTTATTCTCTTAGTTTTTAGGTGGATCAATAATTATGACATTCACTATGTTAGTGGTAAGTGGTGTAGTGTTCGGTTATCCTCATATGAACAATCTTTAAGAATCTATTGTCAATTTTCAAGATGAAAAAACTATTGTGTGAAATACTTCCTATATATTATGACATTCATATAGGAAGATGATACTTAAATAATATTACTTAGAACCCTATGACTTTTGGTATAAATTTTATTATATTTTTGGAGGTGTTATATAAATTAGAGATGTAGTGCCACTAGGATCACATTGAATTTAACCTTTCAGAACTACTAGAAGAGGCCCTAAATGTGTTCAAATATCCCAATATTGGGCAAGTGAGGACCCTAAAGGTTGTTCAATGTCACCCATAGGTTCTACCATATATATTCTACATGATTTTTGGTGATAAATTATGATATGGGGAATTTTGGATTCACCTATGACCAAAACATGATCAAACTCTAGACAGTGTCAAGGAATTCATATTGGTTCTCTTATTCATGTTCATGTCAGTCAGAGTAGAACTCCTTCCCTAAAGTGATGGTTTGAAGGTAAGTCATTAGAGAGAGTTATGGGGACCTCAACTATTGTAGATACTTTTATGGGATTGTTCTCATCTAACACACCTTACCTCGAATTATAGGTACATCATGATAATATGACATAAGCTTCAATAGAATTTCTATATAGGATGGGGAGTCTAATTCCTCATGTTGAGGGTTCTCATTGTGTGATTTTTTCTCATTCATATTCTTCTCCTCATCAAAAAATGTTACTATAGATCTTGAAATTTCCCCCACCTCTAGTATAGAAGTAAAGGGAAAGGCCATTGCTAGTGTTAGGGATGGTGTGATGAATTGTATTGAGAAATATTAAAGCACATAATATACGAAAAAGTACTTTCATAAGGACCTTGGGAACTTATTCAACTAAGTTTATATAATGGAAATCCTCAGTCCTCGAGATTTTTTCCTTAGATATTGTGGTTGAAAAGGCTTGATCATATTCTCTAAATCATCAGTGGTCTTGGATTCTAAAATATCAAGGATGTTATGTAACTAGTGCCCCATACATTCCCTTTTGTGTTAGGGAATATGTTCTATTGGTGTGGGATTGTATGCCTCATAGGGATCATTTCCATAAGGGATGTCGATGGTGTTTTGAGGAGGACCTCCATGTTTGATCATAACTACTTCACCTTGGGGAATACTTCTAGGGTAGTATACCTATTCGTCATGAGGATGACGTCTATGATAGATGATGGTGGATCTATATTGTTATTGAAATCATTTTGTAGGATAAATACTTAGAATCTTCCTGGTGAAAACTAGGGGTGTCATATAGTGAACATCGTCTACCTACTAAATTTTGGGGAAGGTATCATTAGTGTGCTTTGATGAAAGGCTCCCAAAGAAGTTAGCAGTGATAATAAGAGGTGATTTATCTGAATGAGATCTATACTATTGGAGGTGTTAGTGTGGTTTCATAGATTATATATCCTCTTGATCCATCTATTGGGTAAAAATGATGGATTCCCACTCATAGTATCAAATAATGTCATTGATAACCCATCTTTGTATGATCTCTAGTGGGTAAAGGGGGAAAGGGTTCTCAGTAGCTATGGGGATGAGGTAGCCACTACTTGGGTATTGGTGTGAAATTTAACTATGTGTAGATATATATAGGTTTCAATAGTATCATGGGTGATTCTCCTACCCCCGCATCTATTGGTATCATTTGGGGAACCCCTCTTGGAAAATCTTGTGGTTGGAATTATATAAGAGTGTTTGAATCTAATAGAGAGTATATTTATGATGATGTTGTTTCCATAAACACCCTACATTACTCATTATCTCACTACTAAAATAGAATAGATTAATTTTGGGCCCACCATTTTCATTAGTGAAGCCCAAAACTAGTGATTCCTAATAGTGGTGATGTCCAACATTACTCATATACTCACTATTGTAGGATAAAGTATTTACACAGGTTACATCATTTCAATTTTTAACACTTTACTTTTGGATCACTGTGTTGGATTATTTTGAGATAGTTGGGATCTTGTTACTACATTCCCTATGTCCCATGGTGGATGTTCTATCACCATAGGGGTGATAGTGTTGGCCCTTTTTGATCATAATGAGAGGGTGGGAAGTTGGAACCTCACTCTATGGAAATATCATTCCCTATTTTGGGAATCACTTATAGATTTATACATTCTCATGAATCTCATTCACAATTCCATCTCATGTGTACATTTGATAATTACATAAATTTCATTCATAGTTGTGTGAACACCTTCAATTAGACGATATGAGTATAATCAATCATATTAGACATCCTTATTATCTTCCTCATGTTAATTTATTATGGAATCATATTATTCTCATCATATAAGGCATCTTGTTCTCATCACAGATATAATCTTATGCTCATCACATAAGGCGTTCTAGGGTTATCACTAAAGGACTCATGTTATCATCAAACAAGGAAACTTATTCTCCTCACATAAGGCATCATAGGATCATAAACTAGGGTATCCCATGATTTTGACAAGATGTAATCTTATTCTCATAACATAAGACATCACATTCTCATTGGATGGGGAATGATAGGTTTATAATTCATTTTTTAAGTGCTTCATCATATTATCATCACATAGAAGGAAATGACCTACTTATTTTAATCACATAATGGGATGTTTATCCTCTAAATTTCATTAAATTTGTTTGGTAATGTTTTAGAGACCTATAGGGACGTTGATCCCCTTATTATCATCATGTAAGGGTTGTCATGATTTAGCATCTAGTGGGGACATGGATCCTCTTATGCTCACCATGTAAGGGTGGTCATGGTTTATCATCTCATGGGGATGTGGATCCTCTTCCCCATATCACATAATGTTAGTCAAAGTTTAAGTCTAGTGGGGACATGGATCCTCTTACACTCATCACATATGTTAAATCATGGTTTATCCTCAAGTGGGGATTTGTATCCTTTAGGCTCATCACATAAGGGTGATCATGGTTTAAATTTTAGTGGGGACACTATGTTGGACTTAGTTTTTTCTAGGAAGATATAGGTTTTACCATATATTTAAGGGTATATGGGGTGGTATGGTTTTTTGTGTGGTTTTATTGAACCTCATAGAAGCATACAATGTATCCTAATTGAACATGAATTAAATCTCACATAGTTTTATTTTCATAGTTTAAGTTTTTATAATAGTACTGGTCTATGTAGTTTAATGTCATGCAGTAAGGATACTTGTTTCTTGAGAGTATGACATTAAGGGATAGAGTGGGGCTTATGAATTGGTATATCGAAACAATTATTGGTAGAAACAAGCATGGATGTTTCTCCTCTCATTCTTGACACAAAGGTTCTGTGAGTGAGGGAACAAAAATATGTTTTAATTTGGAGTTTTCATGATTGGTTTCAGATCTAGTGGATGAGGGACAATAAGAACTCTTTTTTGTGAAAGTGTTTCTCATAAAATAGTCATTAAATGGGCCATTATAACACTTTTTCACACAACTTTAGGGTTTCATGAAACCTTGACTTGCATAAGGCATTATTCCTTTATGTGAGAGGTTTTATTCAGGGATATGAGTTTTGTGAGATCATATAAACTGAATAATAATATTTTTATGGTCTTTTGGGAGGAAATACATATATGTTTTAACCTTCAAGAATCCATGGAGGATTTTATTATTTTGTATGAATCATGAAGGTTGGTTTTCCTGAGTTGATAGATTTAGATTCCATGGAATAAAAAATCTAAAGTATAAACCCCTGAAATAGTGAGATGAGTAGTATCTATAGGTCTATAGAATAGATAATGGGCTAGATCATATAATCATTTCACAATATTATAACCTTGGGATTCTGATCAATATACTGATATAATTCATGAAAATTTTGTGAAACCACAAAATTTATGCGTTTTGCGGTACCTTATCTTCTATATTTAGAAAACTAGGGTTGTATGTGTAGAGACCCAATCATGATGTACATGGAAATTACATAAATTTTGGGGAATAGATAATACATAACAAAAAAACACAAGGACCGTAACAGTGTAGTGTATTTGGAAACTCAGAAAAATAATCTTCTAATCATGGTGAAAGATTTTCAACATCCCACATAAAGATCTTCCCCTTTTGTTTTCTTACCTAAAACCTTTCTTTATATCCTGGGGAAAAGAAAACATAAAAAGGGTGAGCTCAAATGCTCAGTAAGGGTAAACATAGATAACATAAAACAATATATAAACATTTTAATGCAAAAACTTGAACATAAAATCTAAACATCAAAATCTTGAGAAAATACCTAAATCATGGAAGTACGTAAGGCATATATCATAAAGGAACATCAATCATGATAAAATAGCATGGGAATAAAACATGTAATTGTGAAAAACCATTATGTGCATGATATGATTTCCATATTAGCCAAGGCATTGCTTCCAAGACCATCTTTGTGGACAAAGTCCCTTTCTGAATCGAGTTCACTCCTCGATCCAGTCCTGTAACACTGAACCGGATTAACTTACCATTCCATCCATGTCTATATAATGAGATATAAATCTTTACCCAATGAATTGGAGGGATATATAGTTCCCACCCATCTCATAATTAAATCATTCTTACGTGTGCCACAACATAAACATAAATCATTCATCATAACCCAAAGAATAAAATGGGTTTCATAAACATCATCCCATCATAACATAATCCATATAAAACAAATGGATATCATTTCATCATAAGAAAAGTTAAACCATGTAAATCATAGATACATTATACTTGAAACATACACATATGAAATAATGTCATCTTAGATGGAAAATGGTTTTGATAAAACACATGAAATGAATTCTTGAGGAAAATACCCTTTCTTCTTCAAAATCATTTTCTTTTCACAAAATGAAATGAAATTTTAAAAGAAAAGGATTTTTTTGAAAATAGTCATGAAATCTTGTAGAGTATGCTTCATGAAAATAATGCATTATAAAACCATAAAAATACAGTCATTCCTTATAAGTTAAAAAACATTCATCTCGTACTTTTATCGGAAAAGTAAAAAAGTACCACATATAGTAAAAAAAGAAAGATTCCTTCCATAACACAAAGTAAAAGTGAAAAGGGGAAAACATGACTTTAAACATACATGTCAAAATATTAAACACTTTATGAAAAACATTTTTATGGACATGGATAAAAAAAATATAACCCCAGTGAATACTTACGTATAAGCAATCTCGGATCAAAATGATATTTGCAAAATTATCCCTTACCTTAGGTCTGATATGCTTCGTACGTATCCGAACCTCCAATATAATTATTTAAATAATGTTATTTACTTATTACAGAATCATATTCATTGTTATTATATCATATATGGTTCACTTATGACTTTATATTACCCGTTCTATTGTAAATTCTATGTTAAAGCAGCGTTTTGGGTAAAACCGTTTTATTTATCGTACATGTTTGGAATTGTTGTTCTTGATATTATTATCACTTATATCATGTTTTACTTACTTCCAGAATGTAAATCATTATTTATATATCATATATATTCAATATATATAAATATAATAGATATATCAATGAAATGAAATACACCGTTCTTGGAGACGGTAGGTCGTACGTACGCATGAACGATGTTTTCCTTTCATTATTGGCTTGAATAGAAGTAAGTAGATGATATATATATATATATACATAAATACAGTAGCTTAATTATGTCATATATTTCATTATTATTGATTATATATACTTTATAATTATTCTTGAATGGTTAACATGGAGAATGAATCTCATCATGTTGTGGAGATGGTAATTCGTACGTACGCACGAGCGATGATATTGTTCCCATAATTATTGAATGGAATTGTAGTGGATGATATAATATATCAGAATTATTATGATGTTATAATAACCATATATAGTTATTCTTTACACCATTATACCCATCCAAGTAATGTGGTTGTGGAAAAACATATTACACCACGGCGTGGAGACGGTATTACGTACGTACGCCCGCGCGGTGATTTTATTTTCCATAGGATGGATATAAGGTGAAATGGGGTTGTTTCATATTTATAATAACATATAAGTATATTATTGATACTGATTTTATTACTTTATAATGAAACAACTAAATAATAAGAAGTTGTACAAGAAAGAAACTTGAAAGAATCGGTAGAAGAGATTACCTCTTCTTCGACACACCTCTTTTAAGCTTCCTCTTAAGGCCCTAGAGTTGGTATTTTGAGGAGAAAAGAACCTCTATAATGTTTCTAGGGAAGTTGAAAAGGGAAATTGGTATGGGTTGTCCGATCTTGAAGGCTCAAAATTGTGTAAAGAGGAGAGGGAGGAGGTACCCATTTATAAGGGAGGAGAGGGGCACTTTAGGAAAAACATAAAATATTATTTTATAATAAAGTCATATTCTATTTATAATGGCTCTAAAGTGACTTATTTCAGAGATAAAGTTTTTATGGGTCTAAATAATCTCAACCAATAGGTTTTATACAAGTTTAGGTTACTATTTTGACCTTATCATTTAGATTTAACTCTAAGTTAAATAACTCAACTTTTACCGTGTCTTCTTGTTTTCTTACACTATATGGTTAATAAACTTACTATAACAAGACAAAAGAACCCCAAGTGGTTCATTATTAATATATATAACCTTATCTAAGTCATTTTGCGGAACCTTAGATTTTTAGGAATAGAATAACAATTAATAATATAATATTTATTTTAAAAACTATTTTAGGTCAATTTTGACTCTATTTGGTAATTGATTTTTGTAAAAATCATAACAGCATAATTAGTTATAAAAGAGTTAATTAAATCAATACTAACATGTCATATTAACATAAAAAATTACTGTAATTCATAAAAAGTCTCAAATTACATTTATTTGGGTATTTATAATATCAATTATGTTAGTATTTCATTAATAAGGTAATTACTGCATCATCATTGTGTCATAAATAAATTAAATTATTTAATGTCTAAAAAATATAAATAAAATAAAATTATGTATGAAATATTTTTATATTTATAATTAATATTTATAGTCAAATTTATCTTATGTATAACCCTATATTAAAAATGTTTTAGTTATTAAACTTCGATTTTAACTCTTTTAACTCTTCTTCAAATAAAATCATAATAAGTGTCCTAATCTAATAAAAGTGTACCTAAAGGGTGATATTTTATTCCTAAGTTTGTTTTTGGTCTAATTACACTTATCAAATAGAATTAGAACATGTTTTAGGGTAATAATAATATCATTTTTACCATTAATTACCCTATTTACTTTTAACCGTGGTAAATAAAAGTAAAAAATTATGATTCACCAAAAATTATTTTTATCTTACTGAACCACATTTTACTCCTTGATATTAACCATGTCTCTCAGATTTTTTAAATTCAACTCACAGAAGTGGTAAAATTAAGTTTTATGTACAATTTCAAAAGCTCTTAGAAGGTGGGTAAAAGTCGGTAAAAAGTTCAATAAATTTTTTATATATCTATATTATTATAAAATAACTCCAATTAATTACATTGAACATATATAGGTATTATGTATCTATTTTGACCAAAAATAAATTTAAATAAAATAAATTATTATTTAAATAAAAAGTCGGTTTTAACAAATAACTCAGTGTTTTCACTATTCATCAAAAATTGAATGTTTTCAGAAAAATATCAAAAATTCACCCTAGGCTAATTTTGATATTCCAAATCCAAAAATGAAGTCCATTTTGAAAGATAAAAATTATAAAATTTCAAAAATTGGGTATTACTATTCATAACGGCTAGTTCATAATAATATTATAATAACATCTCGTTTAGTGAAACTTGGTATTGCGAACTACACACGCTATCGAGGAAGGTATTGATTGCGTGTAATGCAAGCCAAGTCAGGGCTGCATGTATTGAAAGCTCCGTTTTGTGTTGCATATAACATAATAAAAATATATTTCATTTATACATTAAAAAAATCTATACTTAATGTTGCGTAGAATAATTTCCACAAAACGAACTTGAAATTGTGTGTAACACGAGCCAAGAATAGTGTTGCGTATACTGCAATCTAATATGGTGTTGCATATAGTACAATCCAATATTGGTGTAGTGTATAATATAAGATATCAAAGAGAGTTAAAATAATATATCTCATAAAATCTTGGGGTGTTACATTCTACCCCCCTTAAAATGAACTTCACCCTCAAAATTCGTCGGGGTTATAAATCGTTTACTACTTGAAAGTTTCATTCATAGAAACCCACATCGTAAAAAGGAATACTAAATCATTATTTTAAAAAGGATCATTAGAAACATAATGGATACCCAAAGTAACTCATCACTCGGTTTCCACATAGGAGAATATAATGGAAAATATGGATAAAGAAGAGAAATCTAACCATCATGTTTAGATGAAGAGTGGTAGAGAACATTTCTATGAAAAATACAAAAATCATAATGCAATAAATTTGTGATTATCTAAGGTACCATCTGATTCATTAGATATGAGGGAACTAGGAAAACATTTTATATTTTCAATATCATTTCCCTAATGTTGAATAATTTTTTAATTAAAATAAATACTTACTTGATTTTGGTACAATTTACTGTTGTTTGCGCCGTGAACAATTTCCACTTCATATCTTAAATAAATGATGTTGAATTTGTCTTTTGTGAAGTATTAGTAGATCATGCGATAGAATGATAGGTCATTCCATCTATCTCAAACATAAGGTTAAGAAAAGTTATAAGTCCATCTTATTGTGATATTAATCGTATATGGTTCCAAAAATGGAATTATAATTCATCTATAATAGCGCTTAATAAAATAAAACTAGTTTCTAATAACCAAGTACTTCCTGTTGGCCAGTGGTAGGCGATAAAGGCCTGTCTCACTTCGGTTGTGGGTTCGATTCCCGCATCCTTGTCCGATGCGATGGGTTGTCACCCATCTTACGAGTATTCCTTTTTCTAAAACTATACTATTACAATATTCCAGAAATAATATCAAAATTTTCTAGCCTTAAAAAATACTATCTAATGTCCAACTTAATGAATTCCAACCATTAGGCTTATCGTAAATACTTCTGTCCAATCTCTAAGTATACAGAAAACGACTACTAGAAAGGTCATCTACCAAGCATGTTAATACCATCATTTATCCCCCATATATCATAAGATATATTTTTTTGGTCACATTATAAACATTTTAATTCCTTAATCATGTATTATCTTCAAAAATGAATACCCATTAAACCTTAGTGAAAACATGAATACTATCAAAAGTTAACTCTTTCCACATACCAAAATCTCAAAATTTCTATATACTCAAACCATGATATCACTTTGCCCTTATATCAGTCATGAGCTCATTAATAATATCCAAAATATTATTTTCTCTTTATCCATTCATTATGTTCATAACATCTTCTTTCCAAACATATCTGAATAACCTTTCATGGTTACTGGTACCATTCAACATATATTTTCAAATACTTTAGTAAAAACAATAGTGTAACAATCCTTAGATGTTTCTTTATTCCATAATACCACTAGTATAACTCTTGGTAAACATACAATCATTCCACTACCTTCTTAAACCATTGACTGAGCTTCATCATTTTATTCCTCAACACTTCTTTCATCTCATATATCTTTTGTAGTTTCTTCATCATCATCAACATAAATACTACTAATACGACCATGCTGATTCTCTTAAAGAGATTTTCCCTTAGGGAATTGGTTTGCATAATTCCCATACATTCCCCATTTAAAACATTTAATCATTGTTTATGTTGTAGCAATACCATTATCCTTGTCCATGGTGTTCACTAAACCTTTTCCTTTGCACTTACTGGGTTTGTGTCCTTCTTTTCCACACCCAAAGCATCTTCTAGTTCCTTTGAAACATTCTCCTTGATGCCTCTTCCCACGTGATTTACATGAGGGAAATTGAACTTTCTTTCCTCTATGATCATCATGAAACTCCATCTTTCTCTTATTGGATGAGTCAAGAAACTTACCAAAGTTGATATTATTGATCATATTATGAGATTGCTTTTTAGGCATAATAACGATGTTTCACCATCCAAATCCCATTTCATTTGGATTCTTAGGAAGAATATCATTCCATTGTCTATCATATTCTCAATTAACATGAATAATACTCTTTCCAGCCATTTTGTAAAACCCAAAAAGAATAGTGTGAGAGGAAAAAATCATGCTAGGAAAACAACACAATAAAGGGGAGTACTTTCAATCTCTAACATCTTAGGTTTAATCATAGGGTATTCAGGATTTTTATCATAATTCTACGACTGTAACCTATACTTATACATACCCTTATGACATCCCTAGACATACCATTGAAATATCTCTAGGGATATCACTTAGAGTTTTCACATCCTAGTTTCCAAAGGATGACTAAAACTTTCCTCTCATACCAACTGTAGAGACCCAAGCTTGATGTACATGGAAATTTCATTAGATTTGCGGAATACTTAATACAAAAAAAACAAATACCGAAGTATCATAATAGTTTAGTGTCTTTGGAAACTCGAAAAAATAATCTTCTAATCATGGTGAAAGATCTTCAACATCTCCCATAAAGATCTCCACCTTTTGTTTTCTTACCTAAAACTTTTCTTTATATCTTGGGGAAAAGAAAACATAAAAAGGGTGAGCTCAAATGCTCATTAAGGGTAAACATAGAAAATATAAAACAATCCATAAAAATTTGAATGCAAAAACTTGAACATATAATATAAACATCAAAATCTTGAGCAAATACATAAATCTTGGAAGTACGTAAGGCATATATCATAAAGGAACATCAATCATGATAAAATAGCATGGCGATAAAACATGTAATCGTGGAAAACCATTAAGCACATGATATGATTTCCATAGTATCCAAGGCATTTATTCCAAGGCCATCTTAGTGGACCAAGTCCCTTTCTAAATCGAGTTTAATCCTCGTTCCAGCCCTGTAACACTGAACCAGATTAACTTACCAATCCATCCATGTCTATCTCAGGTGATATAAATCTTTAGCCAATGCATTGGAGGGAGATATAGGTCACACCCATCTCATAATGAAATCATTCTTACATGTTCTACAACATAAACATAAATCATTCATCATAACCCAAAGAATAAAATGGGTTTCATAAACATCATCCCATCATAAAATAATCCATATAAAACAAATGGATATAATTTCATCATAAAAAAACTGAAACCATGTAAATCATATAGACATTATACATGAAACATACACATATGAAATATTGTCATCTTATATGGAAAATGGTTTTGATAAAACACATGAAATGAATTCTTGAGGAAAATATCCTTTCTTCTTCAAATCATTTTCTTTTCACAAAATGCCATGAAATTTTAGAAGAAAATGACTTTGTTGAAAATATTCATGAAATATTGTAGAGTAATATTCATGAAAATAAAGCATTATAAAACCATAAAAACCCGTTCATTCCATATAAGTTAAAAAAACATTCTTCTCGTACTTTTTCCAAAAAAGTCAAAAAGCACCACATATGGTAAAAAAAAGAAAGATTCCTTCCATAACACAAAGTAAAAGTCAAAAGGGGTAAAAATGTCTTTAATCATACATGGAGGAATATTAAACACTTTATTAAAAACATTTTATGGATATGGATAAAAAAATATAACACCAGTGAATACTTACGTATAAGCAATCTCAGATAAAAATGAGATTTTAAAAATTATCCCTTAACTTAGGTTAGATATGCTTTGTACATATCCAATCCTCTTTTATAATGGTTTAAATAATTTCATTTACTTATTAAAGAATCATATTCATTGTTATGATATCATATATGGTTCACTTATGACTTTATATTACCCTTTCTTTTGTAAATTCCATGTTAAAGCTGCGTTTTGGGTAAAATTGTTTTATTTATCGTACATGTTTGGACTTGTTGTTATTGATATTATTATCACTTATATCATGTTTTACTTACTTCCAAAATTTAAATGATAATTTATATATCATATATATTCAGTATATATATATAATAGATATATAAATTAAATTAAATACACCATTCATGGAGACGGTAGGTTGTACGTACGCATGAACGTTGTTTTCCTTTCCTTATTGACTTGAATGGAAGTAAGTAGATGACATATATATATATATACATAAATAAAGTAGCATAATTATTTCATATATTTCATTATTATTCATTATCTATACTTTATAATCATTCTTGAATGGTTAACATGGAGAATGAATCTCATCACGTCGTGGAGTCGGTAATCTGTACGTACGCACGAGCGATGATATCGTTCCCATAAATATTGAATGGAATTTTAGTGGACGATATAATATCTCAGAATCATTATGATTTTATAATAACCATATATAGTTATTAGTTACACCATATAACCATCCAAGTAAGGTGGTGGTGTAAAAACTGATTACACCACGGCGTGGAGACGGTATTCTTTACGTACACACGCGGGGTGATTTCATTTTCCGTAGGATGGATAGAAGGTGAAATGGGGTTGTTTAATATTTATAATAACATATAAGTATATTAGTGATACTTATGTTATTACTTTATAATTAAATAACTAAAGAATAATAAGTTTAAGCATAAAGAAACTTGAAAGAATCGGTAGAAGAGATTACCTCTTCATTGACGCACCTCTTTTAAGCTTCCACTTGAGGCACTAGAGCTAGTATTTTGAGGAGAGAAGAACCTCTATAATGTTTCTATGAAAGTTGATAAGGTAAATGGGTAGGGTTTGGCTGAGATTTAATGCTCAAAATTGTGTAAAGAGAAGAGGGATGAGTTGCCCTTTTATAAGGGAGGAGAGTGGCTCTTTAGGAAAAACTTAAAATATTATTTTATAATAAAGACATATTCGGTTTATAATGGCTCCAAAGTGACTTATTTCTAAGATAAAGTGGGTATGGGTCGAAATAATCTCAACCAATATGTTTTATACAAGTTTAGGTTACTATTTTAACCTTATCATTTAGATTTAACTCTAAGTTAAATAATTTAACTTTTACCGTGTCTTCTTGTTTTCTTAAACTATATGGTTAATAAACTTCCTATAACAAGCCAAAAGAACCCCAAGTTGTTAATTATTAATATATATAACCTTATCAAAGTCATTTTGCAGAACCTTATATTTTTAGGAATATAATAACAAATAATAATATAATATTTGTTTTAAAAACTATTCAATGTCAATTTTGACACTATTTGGTACTTGATTTTTTGTGAAAATCATAACAGCGTGATTAGTTAGAAAAATGTTTATTAAATCAATCCTAACATGTCATATTAACCTATAAAATTAGTGTAATTCATATAAAGTCTCAAATTACATTTATTTGGGTATTTATGATATCAATTATGTTAATATTTGATTAATAAGTTAATTACTGCATCATCACTGTGTCATAAATAAATTAAATTATTTAAGGTCTAAAAATTATAAATAAAATAAAATTATGTACTAAATCTTTTTATCTTTCTAATGAATATTTATATTCTAATTTATCTTAATTATTACACTATATTAAAAATGTTTTAGTTATTAAACTTTGATTTTAACTCTTTTAACTCTTTTTTAAATAAAATTATAATAAGTGTCCTAATCTAATACAAGTGGACCTAAAGGGTAATATTTTAATCATAAGGTTGTTTTTTGTCGAATTAAACTAATTCAATAGAATTAGAACATGTGTTAGGGTAATAATAATATCACTTTTACCCTTAATTAATCAATTTACTTTTAACTGTGGTAAATAAAAATAAAAAGATATTATTCACAAAAAATTATTGTTATCTTATTGAACCAAATTTTACTCCTTGAAATTAACTGTGTCTCTTGGAGTTTCAAAATTCCAATCACAGAAGCGGTAAAATTGAGTTTTATGTACAATTACAAATGCTCTTAGGAGGTGGGTAAAAGTCAGTAAAAAGTTCAGTAAAATTTTTATATATCTATATTATTATAAAACGACTCCAATGAATTAGAGTAAACTTATATAGGTATTATGTATCTATTTTGACCAAAAATAAATTTAGATAAAATAAGTTATTATTTAAATAAAAAGTCGGTTTTAACCAATAACTCAGTGTTTTCACTATTCATCAAAAATTGAATGTTTTCAGAAAAATACCAAAACTTCACCCAAGGATAATTTCGATATTACGAATCCAAAAATGAAGTCCATTTTTAAAGATAAAATTTATATAATTTCAAAATGTGGGTATTAATATTCATAACGGCTAGTTCATAATAATATTATAATAATATCTCGTTTAGTGAAACTCGGTATTGCGTACTACACACGCTATCGAGGAAGGTATTGATTGTGTGTAATGCAATCCAAGTCAGGGCTGCGTGTAGTGAAAGGTCCATTTGGTGTTGCATATAACATAATCAAAACATATTTCATTTATACATTAAAAAAATCTATACTTAATGTTGCGTATAATAATTTCCACAAAACGAACTTGAAATTGTGTGTAACACGATCCAAGAATAGTGTTGCGTATAGTGAAACCTAATATAGTGTTGCGTATAGTACAATACAATCTCGTTGTAGTGTATAATATAAGACATCAAAGAAATTAAAAATAATATATCTCATAAAATCTTGGGGTGTTACATTCTACCCCCCTTAAAATTAATTTCGCCCTTGAAATTCGTCGGGGTTATAAATTGTTTACTACTTGAAAGTTATATTCATAGAAATCCACATAGTAAAAAGGAATAATAAATCATCATTTTAAAAAGGAGTGTTAGAAACATAATGGATACCCAAAGTAACTCATCATTGGGTTTCCACATAGAAGAATATAGGTGAAAATATGGATATGGAAGTGAAATCTAACCATCATGTTTAGATGAAGAGTGGTAGAAAACAAGACTATGAAAAAGCCAAAAATCATAAAGCCATAAATTTGTGATGATCTAAGTTACCATCTTATTCATCAGATATGAGGGCACTAGGACAACATTTTTGGTTTTCAAGATCATTTCCCTAATGTTGAATAATTTTTTAATTAAAATAAATACTTACTTGATTTTGGTACAATTTACTGTTGTTTGTGCCTTGAACAATTTTCACTTCATCTCTTAAACAAATGAAGTTGAATTTGTCTTCCATGAAGTATTATTAGATCATGCGATAGAATGATAGGTCATTCCATCTATCTCAAACATAAGGTTATAAAAAGTTATAAGTCCATATTATGGTGATATTAATCGTATATGGTTCCAAAAATTTACTTATACTTCATCTATCATAGCGCTTAAAAAAATAAAACTAGTTTCTACTAACCAGGGACTTCCTGTAGGCTAGTGGTAGGTGATAAAGGCCTATCGCACTTCGATTGTGGGTTTGATTCCCGCATCCTTGTCTGACGCGATGGGTTGTCACCCATCTTATGAGTTTTAATTTTTCTAAAACTATACTATTACAACATTCCCAAAATAATATCAAAAATTTCTAGTCTTAAAAAATACTATCTGATGTCCAACTTAATGCATTCCAACATTTTGGCTTATCGGAAATACTTCTGTCCAATCTCATAGTATACAGAAAATGACTACTAGAAAGGTCATCTACCAAGCATGTGAATACCATCATTTATCCCCCATATATCAAAAGATATATCTTTTTGGTCACATTCCAAACATTTTAATTTTTTAATCATGTCTTCTCTTGAAAAATGAATACCCATTGAACCTTAGTGAAAACATGAATACTGTCAAAAGTTAACTCTTTCCACATACCAAAATACCAAAATTTATATATACTCAGACCATGATATCACTTTGTCCTTAGATCAGTCATGAGCTCATTAATAATATCCCAAATATTATTTTCTCATTATCCATTCATTATGTGCATATCATCTTCTTTCCAAACATATCAGAATAAACTTTCATGGTTACTGATACCATTCAATATATACTTTCAAATACATTAGGAAAAACAATCGTGTAACAATCCTTATATGTTTATTTATTCCATAGTACCATTAGCATAACTCTTGGTAAACATAAAATCATTACACTACCTTCTTAAACCATTGACCGAGCTTCATCATTTTATTCTTCAACAATTCTTTCATATCATAAATCATTTGTAGTTTCTTCATCATCATCAACATAAATACTACTTATACGACCATTCTTATTCTCTTAAATAGATTTTCCCTTAGGGCATTGGTTTGCATAATGCACATACATTCCACATTTAAAACATTTAATTGTTGTTGATGTCAGAGAAATACCATTATATTTGTCCATGGTGTTAACTAAACCTTTTCATTTTCACTTACTGGATTTGTGTCCTTCTTTTCCACACCCAAATCATCTTCCAGTTCCTTTAAAACATTCTCCTTGATGCCTCTTCCCACATGATTTACATGAGAGAAATTGAACTTTATTTCCTCTATGATCATCATGAAACTCCATCTTTCTCTTATTAGCCGAGTCAAGAAACCTAGAAAAGTTGATATTATTGATCATATTATGAGATTGCTAATTAGGCATAATAACGATGTTTCACCTTCCAAATCCCATTTCATTTTGATTCTCAAGAAGAATTTCATTCCATTGTCCATCATATTCTCCATTAATATGAATATTCCTCTTTCCAGCCATTTTCTAAAACCCAAAAATAATAGTGTGAGAGGCAAAAATCATGCTAGGAAAACAACATAATAAAGGGGAGTACTTTCAATCTATAATATATTTGGCTTAATCCTAGGTTATTCATTATTTTTATCATAATTCTAAAACTGTAACTTATACTTATACATACCCTTAGGGACATCCCTAGACATACATTAGAAATATCTCTAGGGATCTCACTTAATGTTTTTGCATCCTAGTTTCCAAAGGTTGGCTAAAACTTTACTATGATACCAAATGTAGAGACCCAAGCTTGACGTACATGGAAATTACATTACTTTTTCGGAATACTTAATACATAACAAAAACAAACACACAAGAACCGTAATAGTTTAGTTTCTTTGGAAACTCAGAAAAATAATCTTCTAATCATGGTGAATGATCTTCAACATCTCCCTTACAGATCTTCCCCTTTTGTTTTTTTAACTAAAACCTTTCTTTATGTCCTGGGGAAAAGAAAACATAAAAAGGGTGAGCTCAAAATCTCAGTAAGGGTAAATATAGAGAACATAAAACAATCCATAAAAATTTGAATGCAAAAACATGAACATAAAATCTAAACATCAAAATCTTGAGAAAATACATAAATCTTGGCAGTACGTAAGGAATATATCATAAAGTAACATAAATCATGATAAAATAGAATGGGAGTAAAACATGTAATTGTAGAAAACCATTAAGCACATGATATGATTTCCATAGTAGCCAAGGCATTTCTACCAAGAACATCTTAGTGGACAAAGTCCCTTTCTGAATCGAGTTCACTCCTCATTCGAGTCCTGTAACACTGAACTAGATTAACTTACCATTCAAGCCATTTATATATAATGAGATATAAATCTTTACCCAATGCATTGGAGGACGATACAGGTCCCACCCATCTCATAATGAAATCATTATTACGTGTTCCACAACATAAACATAAATCATTCATCATAACCCAAAGAATAAAATGGGTTTCATAAACATCATCCCATCATAACATAATACATATAAAAAAATGGATATCATTTCATCATAAGAAAAGTGAAAACATGTATATCTTAGAGACATTATACTTGAAACATACACATACTAAATAATTTCAGCTTATATAGAAAATGGTTTTGATAAAACACATGAAATGAATTCTTGAGGAAAATATCCTTTCTTCTTCAAAAACATTTTCTTTTCACAAAATGCCATGAAATTTTAAAAGAAAATGATTTTTTTGAATATAGTCATTAAAATCTTTTAGAGTAAGCTTCATGAAAATAAGGCGTTATAAAACCGTAAAAATATGTTCATTCCGTATAAGTTAAAAAAACATTCTTCTCATACTTTTTCCGGAAAAGTAAAAAAGTACCACGTATGGTAAACAAAAGAAAGATTCCATACATAACACAAAGTAAAAATAAAAAGGGGTAAACATGACTTTAAACATACATGGAATAATATTAAACACTTTATGAAAAACATTTTTATGTACATGGATAAAAAAATATAACCCCAGTGAATACTTACGTATAAGCAATCTCAGATAAAAATGATATTTACAAAATTGTCCCTTACCTTAGGTCTGATATACTTCGTACGTATCAGAAACTCTTGTATAATGATTTAAATAATGTCATTTACTTATTATATAATCATATCCATTTTTATGATATCATATATGGTTCACTTATGACTTTATATTACCCGTTCTTTTGTAAATTCCATGTTAAAGCATCGTTTTGGGTAAAATCGTTTTATTTATCATTTGTGTTTGGACTTGTTGTTCTTGATATTATTATCACTTATATCATATTTTAATTACTAACATAATTTAAAACAGGATTTATATATCATATATATTTAGTATATATATATATAATAGATAGATAAATGAAATGAAATACACCGTTCCTGGAGACGGTAGGTCGTACGTACGCATGAAAACTGTTTTCCTTTCCTTATTTACTTGAATGGAAGTAAGTAGATGAAATATATATATATATATATCAAATCGCTTCATTATGTCATATATTTCATTATTATTCATTATATATACTTTATAATCATTCTTGAATGGTTAACATGGAGAATGAATCTCATCACATCGTGGAGACGGTAATCCGTACGTACGCACGAGTGATGATATCGTTCCCATAATTATTGAATAGAATTTTAGTGGATGATATAATATCTCAGAATCATTATTCTGTTATAATATCCATATATTGTTATTCTTTACACCATTATACCCATCCGAGAAAGGTGGTGGTGGAAAAATAGATTACACTACGGCGTGGAGACGGTATTCCGTACGTACGCACGCGTGGTGATTTCGTTTTCCGTAGGATGGATAGAAGGTGAAATAGGGTTGTTTAATATTTATAATAACATATAAGTATATTAGTGATACTGATTTTATTACTTCATAATGAAACAACTAAATAATAAGAAGTTGAAGAAGAAAGAAACTTGAAAGAATCGGTAGAAGAGATTACCTCTTCTTCGACGCACGTCTTTTAAGCTTCCACTTAAGGCACTAGAGTTGGTCTTTTGAGGAGACCCTAACCTCTATAATGATTCTAGGGAAGTTTATAAGTAAAATGGGTAGTGTTTTTCCGAGCTTTAATGCTCAAAATTTTGTAAAGAGAAGAGGGAGGAGGTTCCCTTTTATAAGAGAGGAGAGGGGCACTTTAGGAAAAACTTAAAATATTATTTTATAATAAAGTCATATTCGGTTTATAATGTCTCCAAAGTGACTTATTTAGAAGATAAAGTGGGTATGGTTATAAATCCTCTCAACCAATAGGTTTTATACAGGTTTAGGTTACTATTTTAACCTTATCATTTAGATTTAACTCTAAGTTAAATAATTTACCTTTTACGGTGTCTTCTTGTTTTCTTACACTATATGGTTAATAAACATAATATAACAAGAAAAAAGAACCCCAAGTGGTTCAATATTAATATATATAACCTTATCTAAGTCATTTGGCTGAACCGTAGATTTTTCGGAATAGAATAACAATTAATAATATAATATTTGTTTTAAAAACTATTTTATGTCAATTTTGACACTATTTGGTAATTGATTTTTGTGAAAATCATAATAGCATGATTAGTTCAAAAACGGTTAATTCAATCAATACTAACATGTCATATTAACCTATAAAATTAGTTTAATTCATAAAAAGTCTCAAATTACATTTATTTGGGTATTTATAATATCAATTATGTTACTATTTCATTAATAAGGTAATTACTGCATCATCATTGTGTCATAAATAAATTAAATTATTTAATGTCTAAAAATTATAAATAAAATAAAATTATTTATTAAATATTTTTATCTTTATAATTAATATTTATAGTCGAATTTATCTTGTGTATAACCCTATATTAAAAATGTTTTAGTTATTAAAATTTGATTTTAACTCTTTTAACTCTTCTTTAAATAAAATAATAATAAGTGTCCTAATCTAATCCAAGTATACCTAAAGGGTAATTTTTTATTACTAAGGTTTTTTTGGTCGAATTTAACTTATCCAATAGAATTAGAACATGTGTTAGTGTAATAATATTATTATTTTTAGCCTTAATTACCCTATTTAATTTTAACCGTGGTAAATAAAAGTAAAAAGTTACTATTCACAAAAAAATTATCTTATTGAACCACATTTTACTTCGTGATATTAACCGTGTCTCTCATATTTTTTAAATTAAACTCACAGAAGCGGTAAAATTAAGTTTTATGTACAATTGTAAATGCTCCTCAGAGGTGGGTAAAAGTCGGTAAAAAGTTCAATAAAATTTTTATATATCTATATTAATATAAAATGAATTCAATGAATTACATTGAACTTATATAGGTATTATTTATCTATTTTGACCAAAAATTAATTTAAATAAAATAAATTATTATTTAAATAAAAAGTTGGTTTCAACCAAAAACTCAGTGTTTTCACTATTTAACAAAAATTGAAAGTTTTCAGAAAAATACCAAAAATTCACCCTAGGCTAATTTTGATATTCTGAATCCAAAAATGAATTCCATTTTGAAAGATAAAATTTATGAAATTTCAAAAAGTGGGTATTACTATTCATAACGGCTAGTTCATAATAATATTATAATAATATCTCATTTAGTGAAACTCGGTATTGCGTACTACACACGCTATCGGGGAAGGTCTTGATTGCGTGTAATTCAAGCCAAGTCAGGGCTTCATGTAGTGAAAGCTCCGTTTTGTGTTGTGTATAACATAATCAAAACATATTTCATTTATACATTAAAAAAATCTATACTTAATGTTGCGTAGAATAATTTCCAAAAAACGAACTGGAAATTGTGTGTAACACGAGCCAAGAATAGTGTTGCGTATACTGCAAGCTAATACGATGTTGCGTACAGTACAAGACAATATTGGTGTAGTTTATAATAGAAGACATCAAATAAATTAAAAATAATATATCTCATAAAATCTCGGTGTGTTACAGTTTGAAAATTTGTCTTTTTCTAAAAAATTGCTTCTTCATACTATCATTCCTTATAGATCCTTCATGTATGTTTTTTTGTGTCAATGGTGGACAATTTAAATAAATCATAAATATAAAGTTCGCAATTGAATTAAAATTTATCATATATTGGATGAGAATATTCTTGGAATGAAAATTTTGAAATTCCTAACAAAAAGTTGTATGGGGTTCATAGATGTCCAGGTGGAGGATTATATTAAAAACATGAGATAAGAAACCATGTTTGAGTGATGATAAATTCTAAAACAATAGAGACATGAAGAGGTGGAATTGGATAATAATTATGGATCACACAATGCATATGGAAAAATACCTACCAAATAAATTTTTGAAGGAAGCATTCTTAACTGTAGTTAATATTAAAAATGGATCTTTGTTATGACCTGATGAAGAGAAAACCACATATAATAAATGGAATTGGAAGAAACCAACATTGAACTATTTTTTATTTTCAAATGAAAATGTTACATTATCAATAAATAGAAAATTCATTTGAAGTTTAAATATTAAGAGAATGAAAGTGTTTTTCATGGATATTATTCACAAAAATGTCTTGTAAATGTGAAAAAAAGTCTTGAAAAATCAATAAAATTATATATTTCATTGATGTGAAGAATTAATCTAATTTTTAATAGAACAATGATAAATTTTATAAAGAGTGGTGTGTTGGAGTGATCATTTTAGGTACATAATTGAATCCTGACGTTGATTCAGAGACAATTATTGATGTTGATGATATTGATTTAGGTTCATTAAATCCTAGAAAACCATTGAGTGAAGTGGAAATCGATGATAAAATTTTATTTAGATAAAAATAATATCTACTGAAAATGTTAATGATAAAGTCTATATATCAAAATACACTCATATTTTAGGTATATACTAATAATTTTGAAAGTGTTACTTGAGATGAGATTTGTGATAAATCCATGAGTGAGGAATTAATAAAAACCTAACATGAGAGATTCTATAAAGGCTAAAAGATAATAATATTATTATAACCAAATGTGAATTCTAAAAAACTCAATGTGTAGATGGTGAGGGGATTCAAAACAAATAATTACTAGTGCACAAGGTAAAATCCCAGATTTAATTTATATATGTTGATGAAATGTTTTATCTAGTTGTATGTTTGGAGGTGATTTGGTTATTCATCTTTATCATAATGAAACCAAATTTCAAGGTATTCCAAAGGGATATGATGTCATGTTTTCAAAACAAATTTCTTGAAGAAGAAGTATATATCGAACAAATGGATGGATTTATTATACATAGATATAAGAACAAAGAATCTAAATTAATTAAGGAATTGTATGGGTTTAAGAAAGAATCACGATCATGGTATTTTAGACTCGATAAGTTTCTAAAATATTATGTATTATCATAATAATGAGTTGATCCTGATATATTTAGGAAGTAGTGTGATCAAAGAATAAAGGTGCTCATATATATGGAGGAAATAATATTTGGTAGTTCATTGAATATATACAGAACAAGTTTGTGATTTCCATGATTGTTTAATTAATGTTTTTCCTTGGATTGAAGTTTACTCAGGATAAATATTGAGATCATTGTTGTAGAAAAAAATTATAATCTTCCTCTATTTTGATTCATGAATATAATTTCATTAATTTATTTAGAAAATTTGTTATAACTTTAGGGTAGTGAAAATTTTAAAAGTAATAGGTTATAAACCAAGGGGATAGAAGATCCTCTTTAAATTTATAACAAGAAGTGTGATTTAATATATTTTGATACATCATCACATCATCATTGAATGATCATTAGATGTATCCTTATTTAGAAAAACAAATTAATATTCACTTTTCTTCAATATTTTTATTTTTTTTCATTTTCTAAGATAAAGATAGAATAGTTCCCATTTATTGTGGAACAAGATCACTGAAGAGGATAATTTTAATCTCCATGCTCTAATAAACCCCCATCTATCATAGTATAAACACTGGTAGGTTAAACATGAAAAAGGAGATTTTTTTTTACATTTTTATAATAGATAATGGAGAATGATAAAATTATTTTTATTGAAGGAAGGGATGATAAAAAATAAAATATGGGAAGAAAAAAATATAAAGGGGAGAACAAATAATAATGAGGGGGAAATAAAGTTGAATATTTACACTCATTATTTACCGAATGTAATTGGGAAAGTGTTATAAAAGGTGAGAAATCAAAAAATTATGAATTTCATAATAGCAATTTTAGAAGAGAGATTATTTTTATGCGAGCATCTAAGAAGATGGTGAATATTGGAAAAAATGGAGTTTGGTAATTCACCTAAAATAACATTAGATGTAGTGGATTTACAACATGAAATTAGTAGTGGAAGAGGGATTATTTTTATATGAACACCTAATAAGATTATTAATATTAGAAAAAAAATCTCAATGGTTCACCTAAAAGGTGTAAAGTCCTGACCCAGTTGACTACTAAGATGGTACCTAGAATAGTGTGTCACATGGCCTCGAGCGTGCCTCCCCGTATGCTAGAGGCTACTGACTAGCAATGAAGATGAAATAGTGTTATAGTGGAGAGACTATACCCTCATGTTAGAGTAGCACAGTTTTATTATATAATGTAAATAATAGACTATAGCAGAAGCAATGTAAAATATAAATGAAAGTACAATAGAATAATAATATAAACTGGATAATAAAATATGGCTAACTCCAATATACAATAGATGCATGCATTTCCTAATGATTATCCATAATTAAAACATAAAACATATATAATGATATATGATACAGTACATAAAAAGAAAGAAAATAAAAGTAAATCTTTAAGGGCACTCTCTATGAGCATCCCGAGCTCCAGCTCGGTCCTGCACTCTGAACTCTCAAGTACAAGAAAAGCAGCACAAGAAAACATACATGGTCATGTGAACATAAAGTCTACTCGGGAAACCCAATGCAATGGATTCCCAAGTAGGGTTTGAGATATAAATCCAAATAGGTTACCACCTATGGTGTCTTCAACGAAATCTAGTTCGTGTATAATGTAGCGTAGTTAATATGAAAAAATATATAGTACTGAAATAAATAATAGCCCATCTGCTCAGGTTCCTAAAGGACACCCGGAGACTTTACTTGCTTCTCCTCATGGCTGAAATAAATTTATGACTATGAACTATATATATATATATATTAATGACTATATATATAGTTTATTTATATATTTCATCCTCCTATATGAACCAAGTATGTGCGGATGTAAGTGTCCATATACCGGGAATACTAGGTGTTAGCTAGACCGGGGCATAACTAAGTCATCCATAACTAGTATAAATGATCTTATAAGCACAATAAAGAGGGTACATTCCCTACATACTGATAGAGTGATATATGTCATGCTATAACACTTGGGATGGTGAGTAAGGTACCATGGAAACACTTTAATCATAGAATATGGTGTGTAAATCCCATCACTCATATAGGATCATTGATGTGAGATTCCATACTCAACACCTAATTTACGGGAGTGTGATTATCCACCATGTTCAACACCCCTTACCATCATCTTCATCCTATTTATAAGGCGTAATCATATTTATTATAAATATCCCTAAGGAAATACCTTTCATGCTTTGCATTTATCAAGCCCATAAAAAGGCATCACCATATTTATAATACAAGACATGAGGAAATACCTATCATGCCTTTCATTTAATAAGCCCAATATAACAAGGGAATTACATTTATAATAATCAAATTTATTATGTTCTAAATGGTGTGACCATACCACCCATTACATTTAATTTCCCATAAATAGTTTTATATAAACCAGACATATCATTTAAAAAAATTAAAATCATTTAAGGAAAACATTCCATCATTTCCAGACATTATTATTTAATACAATCCATTAAATTAACTTAACATGGAATTAAAATTTAATAAGATAAATGTATCACTTGTAAGGGTTCCATGGTCAAAGGAGGAAAGTCAATCCCTCAGGAGTAGCTTGGGTCACTAATCCTTTAAAAGGGGTGGGCTAAACCATGCACTTAGAAGGTGAAATGGTTAAAGCGAAATTTAGGATCCCATGAACTGAACATGAAATATATCTATCAACAAAAAAGTAATAGGTATCAAATAAATCTATATAGCCCATCAAAATATAAAATATAACTTATAACTTTTTAATTTATAAGAAAACGCACCTCATTGAAGTGTTTTCTTATAAAAACATGCCATTTTTCTTCAAACAACTCATTTAGAATATTTGAACATATATTCAAAATCCATGTCTCAATTAATCAAAGAAATATTTAAAAAAATTACCACACATGGAAAAACTAATATAATGGTTCAAATGAAAATTTTAAGGTTCCATTATTATTTAGAAAAATTCATACGGCTGATTCCATTTATAGTCCCATATGAATGCTTAGAATGCATTTTGGAAATTTTAAACAATTAATTATAAAGGTAAAACTATTCCATAACACCCAAGGGATGTCTGTGATTAAGTATCGAAACCTCTAATCGCTCAGTAACACTCAATGGATGTAATACAAGGCACACAAATCAATTTAATATAAAGGAACCAATTTAAAATCAATATGTGATAGAGTCCGTCGTGAGGCACAATGACAACATTTATAAATTGATGAATAATTTGGGAATATGTAATAGACCACTGACCTCATTCTTAGTAAATATCACTCATCCAATATAAAACTCTAATTTGGACCGGTATGGATGAAATTTAAGAAACAATCCTTTTCCCTAAAAATAGAGAAAATGAGCTTGCACCTCATTTGCATAATCGATAGGAGATTAATCTAATAATGATTCAAAAAGAATTAATATCTTAATAAGAGGAACCCATAGGGAATGATGGAATTATAATAGGATGATAGAAGGGGAGATATTGAGACTCCTCTGTTGGGATTGGTAGGAAGCCACGTCTCTAAGAAGAGGAGACACTCACTGGTGTAGAATAAATAAGGAAGATAAAAGAGTTTTAAAACTCATTATGGGAATTTAGGTAATTTCACCCCAAAACATGGGTCACAAGGTTTGAACACATATTTTGGCCAAACCATGCACCAATCATGCATAACCACTACTTAGAAAATAACCTTGCATGGTGTATCCCACATAGTTAGCCTAAATTTCTGAAAACTGTGTGATGAATAGTTCGAGGGCACTACCAAAGTGGCACTACTCGTGTGGGCTAGGTGAATAGTTAGGGTAAACTATACATAGCCCATGCATATCACTTCTTCTCCCTTGTTGCAGCTATGTGGTGTTCTATTGGGGGATACACGATTTCATACCAATTATGCACCCTGTGAAGACCTCCAAACCTTGGGATTCTAGAGCCCAGAACTCTTCAAACTCGACAAGACACCTGAGGGACCCCTCAATCCTTTACCCAAGTCTAAAAAAAACACATATAAGTTTTCTAACTCTCATAATTACATTATTAATCTTGGTTTACAAAATTTCTCATCCATAAAATGCCAAAATTTTAATTCTTTTGGATTTTCACCCGATTCAAAAACACGGGTCATTACAACTGCCCTACCTTAGAACTTGTCATCCCTGATAAGCCTTTGGGGTTAACCAAAAAATCACCCTAACTATAAGGGTCGTTAATCTTCATTCCAATGCTCACGTTGAGTTTACATACACCCAAACCACCTAAAATCATTCCTTAAGAACACTACACTTAAGCTATTAAAACTTGTACCAATGCTCGTTTTCTAAATAAATCATAGAAATAGTGTTTACCCAGTCCCATTTATCTAGAGATAGTATCACGCCTTTATCTTGTTAAATATATATACAAAGGTTCTCCCCGCCTTAGGCTTTAAAATCATAAGGGGCCAAACAACCATTGGAATTACCTTTAAAGCATTCCCTAAGCATTCTAGTGATGCTACCAGCATTGTTTCTTTAAAAAGGTGAAAATGATTACATCTATGGTCATAACGGAGACCCCACTAAATGAAATAGTCAAATTCTGATTGACTAAGATGAAACTGGTCACACAATATTTCATTGAAATACACTGCCAACCCTCAAACCACACTTGCCTTAACCTAGTGATGTGTTCAAAATGGTTCCACTCGACCGTATCATTGAACAAGAAGTAAAACTGGTCGATCCACCTCCAACTAACCATTCTCACAATTCTCATCTTAAATGGTCATCATACTACAACCAAAATCTCAATGCCTTCTCCCAAGTCATTTCGTGTTTATAATGAGCACCTTCACTGAAGCCCATATCTAATTTTTGATGACATTACATGGTCAAATCATCATTGAGTAATCTAAAATGTCATTATTTGGTTTGAATAAGGGGTAGAATTGATCCAGACCATTGTATCACCACCCTTTAAACATCACTTCCATGCCCAACAAAAAGTCCGGTATAACCTCAGATTCAATCACTGGATTCCAAGTAACTAACCCAAGGTTGTCCATACTTCTTGATTACAAGTGATATGTTGGTACAAATCCAAAACATCCACGTCCGATAATTAACTGAGCCCAGACTAGAATCCTCCTAGAGGCCAAGTCAAAGAATAATGGTCGGTGTCCAAGATTCCTTACAAGTCATTCCTACAGGGGAACCCAAGCACCACTCAGGACTAACCGAGCCATGATAAGAACCACATGTCATTGTGAAACTCTGAGTAAGATCACTTAACATGCCCAAAAACTTTTAGAACTTTATCATGGAATAATTACAATGCTCTCCTAGTACATCAAGGATGGCTTCAGGATATGGGATATGATCATCTCTTTAAAAAGTGTACACTATGAGTATTTTAATGGTTTCCAACCAACCTAGACAACCAAATGAAGGATAGTCAAACCACTACTAGTCTACCTATTGGAAGAATCTTGGATTCAATTTCCAATGCATTGTCACAAGTTTAACACAAGCCTTTACCACCCAAGGAATATAATGATAACTCAAAACTAACCAAGGAAGTCCATCCCAAACCAACAATGTTTCATGAGATTTTATACACATCCAAACACATCAATGTCATGTTTCTGAGAAATCACCAACACAATTCAAAATTTTCAAGTTTCAAGGAAACTCAAGAAACCTTAAAAAATTCAAAAGATATTTATTGGTTATGTTCCTTATACTTAGAAGGAAACATATTCACTAGAATTGACATGACACTCCCCACCCTAGGAGTGTCATAGTCTTAAAAAAGGAAATACAGACCAGACACTCACAAGGGTGCTAGATCAAAACCACCTAAAACATACATGTTTCTCTCCACCAAATCCCTATCACCACATCACAACAACTATGTAGTTGGAATGAAATCCAAAAAAAACTGAATGGAATGTCAAAACACATGATCCTATTGGATAGTCATCCTAAGCATTGGAAAAAACTTGATTCACTTACACCTAGGTCACTCAAATCAAAAGATTACCTGATTATGTACTGAATAGATTAAGGATCAATAATTTCACCAAAATTAACTGGTTTGTTAAACTATTTTTCACTTGACGGGCATTGTGTGTGTGAATGCATACTACCCTGAGGTTTAGAAGCAAAAAAATCCAGGATAATACCCATATGCTTACTAGAACTATGCATCTAAGTATCATATAGCTCATACAAGAGATTAAACTCAGAGTCATATTTCCCCATATAAACATTAACCTCGATGATGAAATAAAAATTCCCCCATAACTATGTAAGAAGAAAGGGTCACACTACCTATGAAGTATCCAACCATTCCCTAGGCATGTCTAACCTACTAAAACCAATAATTTATCGATGTTCACACCCACAAAAAGGCCATGAAAATAATGACCAACCATCCAAAAAATGGTTTCATTTAGAAGTTACGAGTCCTACTAGGGACAATGACAATCAAATGGTACCAAATATTATAAAACTCACAGAAATAGCGAGGAATTTAATCTCTATGGGTGCTACCTGCCACAGGCTATCTCTTTAAAAATCATAAGTGTTGACCCTATCACTAGGTCACGTAAAAATATTTTTCACTATGTCCAACGCCTAATATTTAAGACCTTTACAAAAATGATAAAGGCTTATAGAAAATTATGACATTTACATTCCAATGAAACATAAGGATAAGATTAAACTACCCATACTCAAAGTGTTAAATGAAGGACACCACTTAAGGGTCTATTTTCAAGTCATTAGATTGATTCACATGTAACCATTTAATCATTTAAGATATTTAACTCAAAACATCAAGAAAAAATTTAAAAAAAACACTTGAAAAATTTTTCAATTAATACCATAAGGAAAAAAATCAGGTTATATCAAACTTATTTTTTAAGTTATAATAGATAAGGTGACCTATGAGGGTCCCATTAAGCCAACATGGGTTCTTAATAAAGAAACCCAATAACACTTTCTTAATTATTATAGTTTTAAACACCCAAACGGGTCATCACATTAAAGAAATGAACTAACTGTCCTACTTGTGTCAGTTGTGCATTTTAGAATATAGCCCATAAATTTGAATTCAAAATTTAAATTGCTCTCACATTTATAATCATTTTGAAATATATGATGGTCACATAAATAGAGGTTCGATTACATGGGTTACTACCACCCCAATATATAAATAAATCATGAACTCTATAGACAATAATCTCAATCTCATTTAATCAAAACCAATTATATTTCAGAATATAATATGTTTAAATAACAGTGCAGTCATATCATATTCCATCTACCAATACATAAAGTTACTATACACTTCACAGGCTGTCATTCAGATCCCATTAATTTAAATCATTCCACTTTAACATTTATACTTTTGAATAATTTACATTTAAATAAAATTATATAGATTTATATATACCATATCAAAACTATTATTCGAGTATATTGGCTACCTCTTCCCACTTATAAGGTGCCCATACACTTTACAGTTGAAAATTGGATCTTGTTTCAAATTGAAACAAATTATATTTAGCCCATAAAACTGTTTATTTATCAAAACAACAATAGCATGTTATCACAAGAGGAAAACATATGGTAGTTTTCTACAAGCATAGAAGCATATAGTATAGAAAAAACAAGCTAAATAAATAGGTATCATGGAATATAATCAACTAAACATGTTATAAAAGCATAAATTCTAAATAATTAACTAAATAGGTAACAATATAAGAATTTTGATAAAATACCTAAAAATTAATACTAATAAACAAAATTATGGAATAACAATCAATTCATGTAATCAAATCAAAAATCAAGTTATTAATGCAACTACATGGAATGTTATTTTTATACAAGACTATGATGATGCATGTAATGATTTATCCTTTCCATGTCAGGACAAGGAAAAAAATACCATAAATTTCATAAATCAATTAGTAGTAAAAGGTAAATCATTCACTAAAGGTGAAATCATAATCAACTATAATAATAAATAATAGGAATAATAATCCCTTCCTAGGACACTTGGAATTGTCCGCATGGGTGGGGTGATCAGTCCCAGACACGGCTATTTACCAAGAAACGAAACATTCATAATCTCTTGTCTAAAAACCTAAAATAGTAATAAAAAGGAAAATAAAGACCTATGATACCACTTTGTAATGTCCCATCCCGACTAACCACTAAGACGGTAGCCAGACTGGTGGGTCACATGGCCTCAGGAGTGCCTCCATATACACCTAAAGATGTTGACTAGTAGTATGGGTGTATCAATTGTATAGTGTGGAGACTATACCCTCATGTCAGAGTATCATAGTGGTATAAAAGAAGGTAAATAACAAACAACAGTGGAATCTATAAAAAATTAAATGTCAATGCAACATAAAAAAAATATAAATTTAATAATAAAAGATGGAAAAAACCAATATGAAATATATGTATGCATGTACTGATGATTATACTCAAAAAAATTTGAATACATACAACAAGATAAAAGATATAGTACCAAACAAGAATGAAATGTAAAGTAAATCCCCAAGGGATATCTCTACAAGCATCTCGAGCTCTAGGTCGGTCTTGTTCCCCTAACTCCTAGGTACTAGCAGAGCAGTATAAGAAAACATTCATAGTCTTTCAAACATAAGGTATACATTAGTACCCAAGTGTAATGGAATCCCAATAAGGGTGTGATATATAAATCCAATTAGGTTACCACCCATGGTGTCTATAACTAAATTCAGTCCATGTATATAATAATCAGTGCAGAAAATATGAATAAATATATAGTGTTGAAATAAACAACAACCTACCCATTCAGATTTCTAAAGGACACCTGGAAGCTCAACCCAATTTGAATCATGGAAGGAATAAATGTCTTTTTAGAAACAGTATATATAGTAATCATAATATATAAAATTTATTTATATATTTAATCCACCTATATGAACCAATTATGTGTTGACGTAAGTGTCCATATACTGGTAATACTAGGTGATGACTGGATCAGGGCATAAATTAGTCATCTATAACCAGTCTAAATGATCATATAAGCTCAATAAATAGGGTAAATTCCCTACATCCCAATGTAGAGATATACTTCATTATACAACACTTGGTATGGTGGTTGATCCACCATGGAAACACTCTAATCATGGAATGAGGTTTGTAAAGCCCATCACCCATATAGTATCACTAGTGTGAGATTCCATACTCAACACCCGATGTAAGGGAGTGTGATTATTCTCCATGTTCAAAACCCATTACCATCATACACATCCTATTTATAAGGTGTAATAAAATTTAAAATAAACAACCATGTGATAATACCTCTCATGATTTGCATTTATCAAACCCATAAAAAGGCATCATCATATTTATAATATAAGACATGAGGCAATATCTCTTATGATTTTCATTTAATAATACCAATATAAAATTAAATTACATTTATAACAATAAAATTAAGCATGTGCTAAATAGAATGGTCTTACCACCCTTTACATTTCATTTCACATAAACAAATTAATATGAACCAGTCATATCTTTTAAAACATTTAGAATTATTTACATAAATCATTCCATCATGTAAATCCATTCTTATTTAATCCAATCCATTAAATTCACTTAACATGCAATTAGAATTTAATAAGATCAAGGGATCACATAGAAAGGTCCATAGTCAAAGTAGGAAAATCAATCCCTTATGAGGAGCTTGGGTCATTAAACCTTTAAGGAGGAGTGGGCCAAACCATGCACTTAGAAGGTGTAATTGTTAAAGGAATGTTTAGAATACCATGAATTGGACATTCCATATATCTAGAAAGACCAAAGGTATAGGTAATCACTAAATCAATAGAGCCAATCAAAATATAAAACATAATTTATCACTTCGTAATTTAGAAGATAGTGGACCTCATTGAAGGATTTTATTATAAAAACATTGCATAATTATTTAAACAACTCATTTAACATCTTTAAGAATCTATTCCAAAGGCACGTCTCAAATCCTAAAAGAAACATTTAAAAAACCACCACACATGAAAAAACTAATATGAGGGTTTAAATCGAATTTAAAAGGTTTGATTGTCATTTATACAAGTTCATACAATGGAAATTACAATTATAGTCCAAGTTGAATTTCTAAAAGGAATTAAAATAATTTTAAAAAATAAATTATAAAGGGAAAACTAAGTTGGAACACCCAAGGGGTGTCTATAATTGTGTCTGGAAACCTCTAATTACTCAACGACACTCAACAGCTGTAATAAAAGTCATGAGGGTCAATTTAATATGAGGTAAATAATTTAAAATAAATGCACTATAAAGGATGACATGTGGAACAACAAAAATATTTATAAATTGAAAAAAACATTGGTAATAAGTCACAGACCACCAACATCATTCTTAGGATGTATCACTCGTCCAATATCAAGATCCAATTCGGTCCATTTTAGAAGAAATATATGAAATGGAACCTTGCCCTGGAAATAGGAAAAATGATCTTTCACCTTGATAACTTAACCAAGATGAGATTAAACAGATAACTATTCAAAAAACCAAGAGATTATTAAGAGGAATCCATAGGGACTGATGGATCTCAAATCAGATGACAAACAGAGGAGATATTGGGATGCCTAGGTTAGGCTTGGGAGAAAGCCACAACACCAAGAAAAGGAGACACCATCTGGTAGAGGAGAAAGAAAGAATACAAATTGGTTTTAAACACATTAAGGTAATTTATGTAATTTCACCCCAAAACCCAAGCTGCATGGTTTGGATGCATGGTTTGGCCAAACTATGTGCCAACTATGTGGCATCCCCTACTTCGAAAATCACCTCACGCAGTTTGTCCCACATTTTTAGACTCACCATTCTAGGGTACTTCCTAAGTAGTACTAACCATGTAGGGTAGATACATAGTTTGGGTAAACCATGCACATCCCATGTGGGGAACTTCTTCTCCCTTTCTTCAGCTACACGGTTGGTTGTTAGGGGCCGCAGGGTTTCAGAAAAACCAGGCACCCTTTATAAACCCTCCAAACCATGAGATTCCAGATCCCGGTGCTCCAAAACTCAACGAGACACCCAAGTGACCCCTCGGGCCTTTAATAAAGTCTAAAAAAACATTTTAGTGTCACAAATCTCATTATTATGTTATTAAGATCATTTTACAAAACGGCCTGTCCACCAAATGCCAAAATTAAAATTATTTTGTAATTTCAACCAGTTCAAAAAAATAGGTAATTACAAAATGTGGAACCTATATTTAATATAAAAAAAATTAAAAAACATTATTTTTTATATTTTTTCTATTTACATATTCCTTTTTTTATTTTGATCTTTTTTCTCACAGTCTTCACAAGTAAAATGCACATTCCTCGATGCTTTCTCAATGACTCAAAGTTTTCACAACACCTTATTCATGGTAGGATAATTCAATCATGGATTATACATTATTTGAATACTAAGGAGAATCACATGATTCACACAAGGCTAGTGTGGGTAAAACATGGGGTTGCCACAGATATATGTGGCGAATCCTTCCATGCTTCTGTGTTGTGCCAGTGTTAGAGGATGGAGAGAGAAAGAGTCGGTCATAAATGGGGGAGATTGGTGGTTCAGGGGAAACTGATAGGGTTTCCTAATCCTATACACTGTGAGATATGGGTAATCAAAAAAATTTGACCTCTAAATTAAGTAGGTAAATATTTTTATAGGAAGAATAAAAAGTAAATACAAACCACAATCCTACAACTAAACTAAATAATGTAAATTATTTAAAATGAAAGATAACATTAAAATTTATATATTTTATTATCATCTATAATAATTCCATGTATCCATAATTTAATAGAAAAAAATTCATATCAAATAATGATGGGATCATAATAAACCAAAATCCATAGATCAAAATATTTAGATAAATTCTCTCTCAATACTAAGACTCATAAATATCGTAATCCTCTAGGTGACCTTAGTAATGAAAAATGGAATAAAAATAAAATTTAAAAACTCATATTGGGGTTGAAATTAAATCATTTCATAAAAACATGATTAATAAAATAGAGACATAAAAAGTTGGGGGCTCGGTCCTTGAAGTCGAGTGTTTGAATCCCATGGGTTTAACTTCAATGTCATGATTTTAAGGGTATATTTTACTATAAGATAAAATTTTACCTGATAAAATAAAAAGTGTGGAAGTTCATTTTTACCCAGTAAACCACAAGATGAAAAATGAGTCATAAGTCTATTTAACCACTTTGGTGGGGGTGAGATACATTGGGAAGTTTAATGTTTTTTGGGGGGTTTAATTTTTTGTTCAAGAAAAATAATTGAAGTTTTCTAAAACAATGGTAGGAGTTATTAACCTCAATAAAATACTGGGAGTATAATCAATAAAATTAAATATTTAATATTTGAAGTACATCATTTTCATTTTTAATGCTCTCTAATTATAAATTATATTGGAATAATGCACTATATTTCCTCCCAATAAAAAATATTTTTTAGACTAAAAATTATAATTCCCTCTCGTTGTAAAATATAATGGAATCACACAATTAACATTGTAATCATTTATTGAGTTGGAAATGTTAAATGAAAATAAATTCTACAATCGATATTAAAACATGATAATGGTTATAATAAATGGTGAGGAGTTAAATATCCACTAGAATTATTTCCTAGATGAGTCAACTTGAATTTCCCTTAAAAAAGGGATGATTTTAAAAAACATATGAATAAGATAAATATGGGATGAAATATGCTAGTCATAATGAACTCTCAACTTCAAATACATCATTATAGAACATAATCATTTAATATTATTAAATAACATGAGTGCATATTTGAAAAAAACATCATATCCAAGGCATTGTTTTTATATAATGTGGTTGAGGAATCAAAAATTGCTACTTATTTTTTATAAAATATGGAATTATATTAGTAGGAGAAAATAATGTTTACAAGAAGTAATATGTGCCATCCCTCAATGAATAAAAAGAAAAAAAGAAAAATTCAAAATCCTACACTAAAGCAACATGCCAATCTATGGATAGGTCTGAGAAGGACCCATAAAATTCTCTTATTACAAAACCCTATACTGAAGTAAAGTGTTTCACTATTTTTAAACTCTTTAAATAATCATGAAAGAATTCATTTCTAATATTATATTTTCACTCCAAACATACATATAAGATTTACCCTTGAACCATAGTGTTCAAAATAATCATTCCTCATATTGATCTTTAAAATACTAAAAACTTGATTTCATGGAAAGTAGAAACCATAATAGGCCCCATATTAGACTCTTCGATGAGATAAAATATAAAAATTAAAATCCTCCTTTAAAAGGGAAAATGTAAAAACAAGTGTTTATTTTTCTCTTCACTAGATAGGTGCATAACACCAATCTATAGGTAAATGTTCACATTAGAACATCAAATATGTAAATGATTATTGTTATTTACCCAATAACACACTTACTACTACTACTAATTATTATTTTTATTTGAATAAAATTTTATAGAAAAGTGGGAAACCATCAAAGTTCCCGGTACGTAAGAATCAGACCTCATATGAAATCATCACTCCATTCCAAATAAAATTGAAATTTTTTGAGTTTTTTACCTTGAAGACTTTCCATTCAATGGTGGTGATCATCATGTATGGGTTTTCCTTAATTAGATCCTCGAAGCAAAGATCCTTCTTATCCCAAGTTATCACGTTTTCCTCCAGGCTGGTTTTTCCCTCATTGAAGCCTTGTATCAAAATCCAATTCTATTTATCAATCTAGGAGCCTTGTTCGTCACTCGTATCGACCTGCACCAGTCTTTCATACATTCTGTGAGCATCCTCCTCTGAGATGTTGATCAAGAAAGACTCTTCGAGCATTTATTCATTAGAGTGCATAAGGAGTTCCAAATCCTCCATATCATCATTTTTAGGTCAATGAAAGGAGATTCCACAATATGAGATTTAGTAGTCTTCTCACAAGAGGAGGCTATCATCTCATGCTTCGCAGGACACTTGGACTTTCTCTTAGGAGAGTCTCCTGCATTAGACAACCCATTTTGAGGGGGCCTACCTTTACTTGATGATCGTGTAATCAGAGGAATAGGTAAATTGGAGTAATCCTTTCGCCTCTGTGGCTTCCGCATACGCTAGATAAACCCATCAGCATCCATAATAGTATTCTTACCTTTCTTAGAAGAGAACCGAAGATAATCCTCCGCCATTTCTGTTTCCTTCGACATAGAGGACCATGTTTCAAAAGCAGAGTCTTCATCCAATCCATCAAACTTGTTCCCACTTTCAATGCTGGAAATGATTTTTGAATAACCAGGCATGTTCATTGGATTCAGTCCGTCCCCCTGGATAAAATCCTGAACATGCGGCCCTTGAGTATGTGTAGGTGGGATACCCTCAAAAGGATGATGGGATTGAGCAACTACACCATCAAAATGCACAGCTTCTGCATAAGAGGGGGTTTGGCTACCATCAGTCTCTAACAACTACTTAAACATGTTGTCATCCTTCCGACAGCTCCCCAACGCTGTTAGTGAAGGCTGGTCATTCTGGAACACCATCCCTTTAATATCTCCTGAACCAAGCTGGGGTTTCCCCTCTAATTTCTTCCAAATAACACACTTTTAACCATGAAAATTCATGAATTTTTAGTGGAACCTGTACTTTTAAAATAAACATAAATATGGTAAATGATGGAAAATAAGGATGACACATGATATGAGAAATGAAAAACTTACTAGAAAAAATCATAAACTCTCTAGTGTCCACAGCCTTCAGTCCTCCCAAAATGGTAAAATAATCAACAAGAAAAGATATCAATCTACTGACCTTACCCTCCACAATAAATTGATCTACTATCATAAACTCAATTTCCATATATATAAGAAAAATATATTTGAATATGTTAGCCATGTAAGTCAAACATTTCCTTTAAAATAAAATGTGACAATAAATCTCATCTCGTAATCATTAATAGTTTTTTGAATCAATTTATTATAACTCATAACATGAACAAATATGAAAGGACATTATCTAACCAACTCAATAGGTTGTAAAAATGAAGTTCCCAATATATTATGTTAAGGATATATATTATTTATTAGGAATATATTTTGAAAAAGTCAATGAGTATATTAAAGGTGAAGTATCATATGGGTGTTTTAGAATTTAAGTCGATCGGAAGTCCATACTTAAAATGTGGAAATGTTATATGTATGAGGGCCATAGATTCAGCTTCTATATCCAAAATATTATATATAAGTAAGACCGTAAAATATGATTTGATGATAGGAGTAACTCATGTAATTAGAAGTAAGAAGGAAGATATGGAATTGACTACTATAAACAGCTAGATAATAACTCATTAAAGTTATAGGAAGTAGTATATATACATCAGATGACTGAAAAACTATTATTCAAGTAAATTTCAAGTGTTAATAGAGTTAAATGCATAGTATTTAATAGTTTTATAAATGTTTAAAAGCCAACAACAAGGGAGGTTTTAAGATTATCCCATATAAAGATTAAATATCTAAACCACTAAATTTATTTTTGGTTGATAATAGTTTTCCCATAAGATAAAACAACCTTTTAAGGAATAATAAGTTTATTGGATGTAAAGTTAAAGTGAATCTATAATTTAAGTTCCCCGATAGATACTCTATCATAGTATTTTAGAGGATCTATCAATGAATGTAAGACTGACCATACAACCATCATATGATCTAAGTCCCATACTCTATAAGAGTCAATACAATAGTTTGTATGAGTCATTAATATATTTTGTTCAATATGTATGAGTAATTCAAGAAGATCATAAGACCCATTTCAAAATCTAGAAAAAAATGGAAATGGAATGAAGTATAGTATAGACTGAGCTACACCTGTGAAGGAAACATCAATAGAAGATACATTGAAAACTACAATTTAAAAGATATTAAAAAGATCATGCTACAAAGATGAGTCAGTCACATTAAATTCCAATAATAAGAGTTAATTTTAATGAAAAATTCTCTAGAATATAATAATAGTGGAAATAAAAATTTGGAAGTCACTAGAAGTTGAATCAGCAACAGCTAAGATTGAATTCATGTTGAGCCTAGGTAATTGTTTCATTTTTATCATTGAGTCAATATGTGTTTGGTGAGTTTTTATAATGTGATAATTCTTTTATTATTATTATATATTCATAAAATTGTATTTTATATCATTATTGAGAAATTATACTTGAATATATGATGATTTATGTGATGATATTCAAAGGAATACATGTCACGTGTTGGTGGATGAAAGAACCTTGACTAATTTTTGTGATTCAAGTTGTATGGACTTGGTATTGAAACTAAGGTGTTTTAAAAGTGTTTGAGAACACCTTTGATGATTTAGAGAAAAATTACATAGATTTTTAAAGGTAATTTATGATTTATGAGGTTGTATAATGTTAAGTATAACTCTAAAAAAGCTGTATAAATGTAGGTCATTACCTTTGTAAGGGTAATCTGAGTTGATACCACATTGTGTAAAGTAATTATTGAATTTATACATGCCATTTAAATGTAGTTCATTACCTATGTAAGGGTAAACCAAGTTGATACAACATTACATAAAGTTCATGCTAAATATTATAAGGTTGTGTAAAGGTTGTATGGATATTATGCAAGCTGTGAAAGGGTTATAGAGCACTATATAAATGTAGTATCACATTATTACAGGATATTTAAGGGTAAATTGAGGTCTGTATGATGCACATAAAGGTATCATATGTGTTTTTTATAGGTATTGTAATGGTCGACCGGAAGAATTATTTTTTATTGACTATGCATGTAATGGTCAACTAAATGAATTCTATTAGAGTGATAGTGTCTAGTGAGATCGACTGCATGACTATCATGGATTGACCATGAGATTATTTTTATGTTTAACCACATTAGTTTCTATATAGAATTTTACCTATTCTATTATCCTCATGAATATCTTCAATCAACTACATAATTATCTAGGATTGATTGGGAGATGATTTCTCTATACGTAAAGTAAAACTAAAGTGGCCGCATGAGTTGGTGGAGTAACCAAAAAATAGAATATCATTATAAAGTGTCTCACATAAAACATATTGAAACTCCATGAATAATAGTTGAGATAAGTGTGATGAGTGTGGGAATGGGAGAAAGGTCATATTTGTACATGCATGCATGTAAGGAATAGTGAATATATACATGAAGAGCTCAAACCAGTTGAGTGTTTTGTATGTTAGGATCTATTTCATGTGATATACATGGAACCTATTATGTGTGAATATAAGGTTATATGTAATTAAAATTTATAGATTCCCAAAATTCTATGTACACAATGCATATGGTTGATATTAAAACAAGATAAATGCATGGTTTATCTTAGAATATTGATATATTCATGCAGTTCCACTTATATATATATAATCCTTTTAAAAGAAGTATTAAAACATTAACACATCCATAGTTCATCTTGAGTTTTTCATTATACCATGAAATCCATTAGGAATCTATGGGTTTTATTAATGCATCACATAAAAAACCATGCATGAATATTGGGGAGTAGTTTTAATGTGATTGGAGTGATATGATATTAAGAATAAGAAACCTGAGTGTTTCATGGAGTTAAATGAGGCATCAATTATTAAAAATCATTTAAAGAAAATGAAGGGAGAATACCTGATTCATTTAGTTATTTATGATGAGATTAATTGAGAAAATAATTCAGGATTTATTCTTATGAATTAAAATAGAAATATATTATTGCATTTATATGCATTTATGAGGAATAAATCATGCGATAATTGATCTAAATATTCTAGGGTTTAATTCAAACTTTATAACTATTTTATTATAGATTTAAAATATTTTATCAACTACATATATGAGAAGGACATATATTTATATAGGATATGAAAAAACAATATGTTTGAGATTTGAGAATATTTTGAGAGAATTCTAAGAGATGATACTACATATATATCCAAGAGAGAGAAGAAATAGAAGAATCCAGATAAGTCAATAACTAGTGAAGAGTATCAATACTAGTAGTTATGATTTTCATGAGTAAGTACACATATAGACCTATATATCCATCTACTTGTGAAGGAAGATTTTATTTCTAAGTTTTGTAGATGTAACTAAGGAGAGAAAGAAGATATTTCTATGATAGATCCTCATTGTAAAAAGATAATTGTACCTTCTTATAGAATTTAAAATTGGAGAAAAATAGTGGGAATCATTGTTCATCAAATTGGGATTATCTTCGGTTTTAAGAACATGTTTTATAGTGGATAATTGTTGTTGTATAGTCTAATCAATGTATAAATTTGTGGGATATTCTAGGTTAACCTTGTAAATATTGATTTATGAGATCTATCTTTTATTATTGCAAACCAATTCAGGTTGTAATTTATTACTAAGTTGATCATGAACCTTAACTAATCCAATAGGTATAATTTATAAAGGAAGAATATGTAAATGAAAGAAAATAGATCCCCCACTAATGGTCCATCTGACCTAGGACACTACAAGTGGTGTAAAATGTAATGTATCCTCTAAATATCTAAGAATAATTCATGAGCTGTGCAGAATCCTAATTCACTAAATCGGTAAGGTGTTCCCATATTCTATGGGAATAATTATCATAGTTTTAAGAATATGATTCTTCATTATCACCTATCACTTGGCTTGTAAGTGAGATATATATGAAAAGTGGGATTTCCACCCATTACCAAATAAGCTTCTATGACTCAAGATGATAACAGTAATGTGGAGTAAGATGGTAAAGCTCAAAATTTTACTTTACTGTTTCTATTAGAAAATGTGTATACCAAGGTCATGGGTCTTAAAACTACACATGAAAGATAGGAAATATTAAGAATTGGTTTTTAATGTAATTTCAAATTCAAATAAGTAAAACTATAGGTCTAGATAATCTATTTTGAAGACATAAATATGGCTGTTGATGAGGCTATTGATGACTAATTTTCAAGTTTCAATGATATTATAAGTAATATTTTGGGGTTTGGTACAAATTTTGAATATTTTATCATTTTTAAAATGTTAATTAGAAACTTTCTAGATTATTTTGATTCAAAAATTTCATCCTTAAAAGAAAAAAGGATTTTTTATGGATGAATTTCAAAAATTTATCATAGCTTATAAGATGAGGAAAATTCCAAATTTTATGAAGAATGGAAATTTTGAGATAGCTTTTGAAGAAATAAGAATGGGAAAAGGTATGGAAAAGGTGATTGCAGAATTATGTGATTCAGATAGTGATGAGGATGATAAAAACATTAATCACTTTTTTTCTCTTATATTAAAAGAATTCAATAAGGGTAAATGAAAGGGTAATAGTAAAATACCAATAAAAATATACCACAATGATGACCCTAGTCATTCTTCCAAAAGTCATCCAACAAAGAAGGAAGAAGAATCCAAATTCAATGATGAGATATATCACAAACATAGTTGGGATAAGAAGAATAATAAGAACATTATTATAAAAAATTCTAATTTTATGTAATATCCCAACCTTTTCTAGAGATATATCATGCCCTCTTACAGGTACTCTTTTACCCTTGTTTTGGTATATCTTGGGTGAGTTTTAGTTTCAAGGTGTTCCAGGTGGAATTTGGGAATTTTAGAAGAAAAAGGGATTATGTATGGTTGGTTCACGGTTTTCCCAAATTATGTGCCTACCCCTAGAAAAACATGAAACACAAGATAGATAGGGATTTCATGATTGGAACACAGTTTGTGACACCATGTTCCCCTAAAACAAGGCACACAATTAGCGAGCACGATTTGGTAAACCGTACACCCCAACCCAGGAAACCATGCACTTGGTTTCTAAACCCTTGAAAATCTATTTAAAAATTATCAACCCCCATACTTCACCCTCATTCACCCCTATTTGACCTAAGACAATTTACTATGGTTCTAGAGTGTCCTAGATAGATTCCAAGGCCTTTTAATTTCCATTCTTGATAAATTGAAGATATGATTGATGGATATTCACCTCTTCTAGTATGTAATTTCTTTTCTATTAGTTTCATCCCCCTCTATAATATTTATCTCATATTTATAAGGGATGATTTATTCTATTGGGGATGGGTTTAGATCTAAGATTTGATTAATATTAATCTGTTTGATCAAGGTTCTAGGTTTTGGTTCTAGATCTTGTACTTCCTTGTGAAATTTAATGTTATTCTTTGATTTGGGGATTTCTAGTTTGGAAAATTCTTGTCAACGATCTTGAGGTGAGTGTTCTATCTATAAAATCCCACAGTCTTGGTTGATTTTCCATGTATTTAATTGTTCAATTTCGATTTCCAAATTGGGAAATTTTATTCTAGATTGAATTGATTAATTAAATTTTCATGTATTAATGAAATTGGTAGAATTGGAAAAATTGAAATTGGTGGAGATTGTGTTTTGAAGTTTATGTATAATGGGATAAATAAATTGTTTAATTAATGATGTTTATGAAATTGGTGGTTACCCATGGGGTGTGCCGATATTATTAAAGTGATGATTTATGATTTTTTTCTTGATTGATAAAACTGTGAAATTGTGAATATGGTTGGTAAATGGATTGTGGAATTAATATACACCAATGGCATGGGTCGGTATAATTGAGATAAGTTGTGGGATATGGAATACTATTATAAATAACCATGGGGTTCTAGACTACCACTCTAGGCCCCCAATATATTTATGTATATATGTGTGTGTGTGTGTGTGTGTTTGTGTGTGTGCTTGTGTGTGATCACAAAGTTGCGGGATAAGGATTATTTCTCTAAATACCCATGGGGTGAGAGACTGCTGCTCTTGGACCCCATTTATTTAATGTGAGTTAGAAGTGTTTTGATTGATAAAAGGACCATAATGTAATTAAAATGTGATATCCCTTTAGGGACATTTCAGACTTCAGCATGCGCTGAAGCAGGCATTGATGGTTTTGGTGTCTTTGTGAACCCGAGAAATTATGTGGTTAATTAAAGAATAATTAAATGTGATAACTATTTACTTTATGCATTTCGATTTATTATTTTTATAGCTTCGTACAATGTTATTTACCGTATGTTGTTTTAGATTTTATTGGTTGTGGCCTACAGAGTTTTACTCACACCCAACATAGACTGCCTAGTTGGTACCCAAATAGACTTCATGTTAGTATGATAGGATAACAGAGAGAGTCTTATGTTATATGGACGAGTTGGGATGGAGCATGGATAAGAGAACCACACGTGATGTACGGACCCTCTTGGGAGTTATCATTGTTTCTTTATTTTGGGTTTTTTTATTGAAACTTCAAACGTATATGGAATGACATATCTACTGCCTATTTTGGATATGGTTTTCCCTACATTGGTTTATCATGTGATACTTATCTATATTGGTAATAGTATTATTTTGGTGATTGAATATTCTATTTGGATTTTTTTACTGTTTATGTAGTTTTGATGCTTTATTAAAGAGGGTATGGTCTCTCCACAATATATATATTAGACCCTCACTACTAGTTGGTAGCTTATATCGTAGGGGGAGGCATGACAAAGGTCACATAGTAAACCATCTTAGGGAACCTATGTGTGGAACCAGGGCTGGGACATTATAAATTGGTATCAAAGGGGTTTCTTTTATTTTATTTTTTCTTGATATTTGGGAAAGGTAGATAGGAGATAGGGATGATTCAGTCCTTGGTTAAGATGTTGTTCATAGGAGTAGGTAACCCATGTGCGAGGGTAAAATCCAACTACCTGAGGTGGGATTGTGATTATTGATGTTTTCTGTTATAGTTGGATATTATTTCACCTTGGGTTATGAACTTGTTATGTGATGTTATTATTTTTCAAATAATATTTCATCGTGGATTGATTTGGAAATAAATTTGTGTAATAATCCATCATTCTATGAACTAAAAACTTTTTATGACATTCATCATTTTAGGCACACATAAAAAATAAGGTTTGGGGTGAATGGTTTAAATGAAAATTTGTTTCTCTAAATGTGTAATTTAAATGAAAAAGGATCCTAATATAAAATTAAAAAAATATGAAAATGATGCTAAATGTGGTAAATCATGGAGATAAATGGGTGTCTAATGTTTATTTTGAAATGGAAATGTGTTGACCTCTTGTTATCCTTGACCTATATGGGGGATGGTTGAGGGTAATGATATGGACTCATTTTTTACCTTGTGGTGGGGTATGGGCTATGAATCGTTATGGATATTTGTGAATACCTCTTACATAAATATGTAAACGTTGTTAAATGTGTCCTAATACATCTGTTTGGAATTGTATATATATACCTCCATGATAATTCTTATTGATAGGATGGTAGGAGGACATGTCTAGAAATGAACCTCTAACAGTGGACTTAAGGAACCGATAGTGTCATGTGAAGAAGTTAGAGAGCAGTTTCATGAGAACTTTGGTTGTTTTATGAAATTTATCGAAATATACCCAAAGCAGGTTATGATGAGTATGCTCGAATGGACATGAGAGTTCCAGTTAAATTACCCTATTAATTTGAATAGAGAGGGAGGATCTAAGGTAGTTGAGTTCTAGATTGAGTCTATCCAGACAATCCATGACCACCTACATACTCTTACTAAGAAGAGAGCCAAATTGAAATCTTATATGTTACATGGTTAAGAAAATAATTGGTGGGACATCTAGACATGGTATCAACATCTATAAATTATGGTATGGAAGGAATTTTAGGTGTTGTTCTTGGAGCACTTTTACCCTAAGATTCTCAGGTAGTAGAGGGAATCTGAGTATATAAGGTTGATCTAGGAGAGTATTTCTTTGATGGACTATGCTTGATTCTTTATTAAGTTGCAATGATTTGTTTCATACTTGGTGGTAGATGAGGCAACTATAGTGAAATGGTTTCAGGATGGGATAAATGTGATACTATGTTCCAGGTCAATATACTTAGGTTGAAGAAGTTTTTTGAAGTGGTGAATCATTCTCTCATATCTGAGGGGAACCTGAAGGATGATTATAGTGGTATGGAGGTGGTATTTGTTATATGAAAATGGAATTTATATTCTAAGAGTAGGAAGTTTCACTTTGAAAACTTCCACTATGGAGATAATAATCAGAGTGGCCAGGGACATGGATCGATTACCTAGAGTAGTAACTATATATACTTCTACCAGTGTGGTAGATTGAGATATATTCATAGTCAGTGTCCCTGACCACCATTGGAGTGTTGTGTTTGTGGCAAGATGTGTCACTTATAGAGGTATTGTAAAAACCCTTGAAGTCCAGGTAGTGAAAGGGGAAATAGGATGAATCAGAATGCTTGAAGGGAATGTTCTACCCTATATCAGTCTAGAATCTATATTTCTAATGAACATGGTGGTTGAGGTAGTGGATATGGTATTTCTGAGCAAGATAACCCAAAACAGTAGAGTAGTGAAGCTCAAGGGGCTTGGGATACACCATGGGGAAGAGGGGAAAGACAGTTTCATGTAGTTCAGCCAACACTTGTGGATAGAGAGGCAGGATCATCAGTTGTTAAAGGTACTATTATTATAGATTCTATTATTTCTACTTCCATATTTGATATTGGTGCCTCTTATTCCTTTATTTCTTTATAAATTTTGAATGGGTTTATTTTGACCATGGAGTTAGTGAGTGGGGTTATAACGATCGATACATCATTAAGAGTATAGTCTAGAGACATATTTTTATGCAGGGGGTGTTCTCTTGAGGTTGGGGTGTATCATTTTCTTTGGGATCTCTATATACATGATATGTCGGGATTTGACTTTATTTTTGGTATGGGCTAGTTATTAGTGTATCGATACCACATAGACCGTTACCATAGAAGAGTGACCTTTATGTATCTTGAGGGTGAAAATTATGTTTATCATGGATAATGGGATATCAAGGAGGGTGGTGTAGGTCCAGTTCATCAACAAATAGGGTAGATAACCACCCAGGTCGAAAGCCTTTTTCTAGATGATGGGGGGTTGAAGCAGGATGTCTTTCTACCCATAGTGGACTAGTTTTAGGATGTGTTTCTTGAATACTTCTAAAATATGGCACCTATGAGGGATTATGAATTTATGATTGATCTCTTACTTGTATCTAAGCCATATTCTATTTCACCATATAGAATGGAAACAATAGATCTTCAAGTTATTAAGACTTGGTTGGAAGATTCGATGGATAAAGTATTTATCCATTTGAGTACATAGCCTTGGGGTTCCCAGTTCTTTTTCTAATAAGGCTGACAGAACCTTGCACTTATGTGTTGATTAACGAAAGTTAAACTAGATGATAGTGAAGAACCAGTATCCAATTCCTCATATCAATTATCACTTTTACTAGTTGAGGGAAGATTGTATATTCTCCAAGATTGACTTGAGATCAGGGTATCATTAGTTGAGAGTTTGGCCTACTGGTATACCATTAACATGTTTCATAAGCATGTATGGATTATATGAGTTCATTGTGATATTTTTCAAGAAGAAAAAAACTCATATTCCATTTATGGTATTGATGAAATAAATCTTCCACCTATACCTAGATCGGTTTCTGGTAGTTTTTATGGATTAAATCTCTGTGTACTCTAAGACTTAAGATGATCATTCCCAACATATTGGCATCATCCTGAGTACACTGAGAGATTATCGACTATACTAAAATATATCTCATTTAAAATTATGGATTTATTAGGTACATTTATTGGGTCACATCAACTTTGAAAAATGGGTGTTAGTTGACCTATAGAAAGTTCAGGTAGTATTTTCATGGGTGCATCCCAAGAAGTTTTCCAATGTCTGCATTTTTCTGGGATTAGTGGTCTATTATTGGAGGTTCATGTATGAATTTTCCCATTTGGAATCACCAAATTCAGGCTTAACCAAGAATAAAGTTAAGTTTGAATGGTGTAGATCATGTGAGAATTATTTATAGAAATTAAACAAGAATTTGAACATCGCTCCAATATTGATCCTACCTGATCTAGGTTAGAATAATATTGTGTTTTTTGATGCTTAAAGAGTATTGATTAGAGTATTGTTGATGTAGGTTGATCGAGTTGTGGCATGTGGGTTAAGGAAGTTGAGGTCACATGACAGAAATTACCCTATGCATGACCTAAAGTTAGCTGTAGTGGTTTATGATTTGATGTGTTGGCATGTTAGGACCAAGTAGTGTTTTGGTTTTATTTTGTTCAATATATAATTATATTGATTGTTTTGAAGAAATAAATTATGTTGATAAGGTAATGGAAATCCATATTGATGAAACATGTGTGTGAAATTGTCAATAGGAACTTTACTATTGGAATGATAATCAAATCCAACACATCGGCATGAGTCAATATGAAATATCAGATTGGTGTTTTTGTAGAAAGTCATAAGCTGCTGTAAATCATATTGATTTTGGAATGAAAGTGGTAATGGTAATGAGGAAGTGTTTTGGAGTCTGAATGGATATGATGTAAATCTAATAGTGCTTTTATATTTCATATATCCTAAGTTATCTGAAAAAATTATGATGAAATCCTTATGAAGGAAAGGGGGAGTGTTAATGCAACCAATCGTATTAAGTCATGCTTGGAATGAAAATGTTGGTGGAAGAATATGAAGTTAAAATAATTTAAATTATAATTCCTATGATCCTATGCATATATTCAATATATTCAAAGTCATGAGGAAGTGACGATACAATATAGAGTTTGTGAAAGAGAGGAGAATATGATGTAAAGTATTCTAGCTTCTGCTCATCAGTGTGAGGTACAGCATATACATAAGGATAAATATTATAAGTATGAGAATCATTGATGTGACAATATCATAATACTGTAAGGTTGATCATGATTAAATAAAGAATTAATTTCCAACACCGATCCATTGGATGTAGTATTCCACAAATCCATTGTAATGAATTTTGGCACTGATTCATATTTTTGGAATTCTTTGTATATCAGATGTTGAGTTTTCATTATAGTCAAAATGTTTGTGAAATGTAGAATTGTATTTTAATTGGGTCAAGAAAACAACAAGTCATACTTTGTTCTCTTACAATTTGGTTAAGAGTAAAAGAACAAAATACTTGATTGTTTCTCAAGAATAGGCGAAGACTCATCACACTAACGCTGATAATGTTCATCAGAGTGAAGTTAGCATCAATCCATAAGATGCATACAGACACTAATACAATCATCAGATGTGAGATCATCAATATGGTTATTTTAAAGAAAGGATAAATACTTTGAAGATATTTCATAATGGGTTTCAATTTCATTCATTTAACACTTGATGCAAACAATCTTCATGATAAGACGTTTAATGTCTACAAAAGGTCATCATATTCGATCATCTTCAGTCTTCATCATAATAAAGAATTGTAATTATAAATTTTATTGAAGAATATGACTAGATAAATGTTAGTAAACATGAATAAGTCTGAATATTTGAGTAGATTCAAGAATATTTTAGAATCTCTTAGACGGATTGAGAATTTTTGAATATTCAAAAGATAAAGACATAAATGAATGATAAATTTGGGATGATGAATTTCATTGATCGGGAATTGAAATTTCTTCCCACATTTAACATTCTGGGTTGCCTAAAAAATGAGTTCCCATGCCATTTTTACTATGTTCAAAACTTTAATTGTTAACATGCACCAAGAAATCTAAAATTTGTTTTTTCAGGTATTGATTTTCCAACAAGATTTTTTTAGGTTGATGCTAAGGAAGTTCCCTAGGAATGAGTCAATCTGAGTGAGGTTCAATATGATATTTGGAGCATTTTCCAATGGGTGAAGCTTCATTGGATCGAGTCCATCATAGTAAGACCATTGTAGCGACATCCATCAGAGTAAGTTTTATCAGAACAAGCTCCATTGGATGGATGAAATTCAAGATGCCAATTGAGTTCCCAATCAATCAAATAAGGAAGAGCATAATGAGAATTAGAATGAGTCCAATCAAATGGAGACCACTGGACTGAGGTTACCATATCTAGGAAGATCACACTGAATCTTATTGAGGAAGATTTCTGAAATGAAGTTCTTGAAGAAGTTTTAAGAATAAATAGTTCTTTTGAGTATTGTTGAAGTTCTTTAATTTTGTACATAGTTAGATTTTGATTCAACATACTTGTGGAGTAAGTGAATATGTTTTGAAGTGAATTGTATAAAGAAAGAAAGTGGATCTTGTAAATGTGGATACTTACCAGTTACTAAAAGGGATTATCTTACTAGGGTTTATAACCAGCTATGGAAAAATAGATACTGAAAAGGATAGTTGGGGGTATAAGGAACTATAATAGGAAATTTTCAACTGGTATTTTATAATTTTTCTTATCTTGTGACTTTTTATTCTTGGAATAAGATAGTAAAATAATTTATGTGGTTGGGACTATTAAAAATAGAAAGGAGTATGACTTTGTACCAAACCTTGTAAATTTCATGTTTTCCTTCATATCATATTTGTTGCATATGAAAGGTGAGGTTGAGAATTTTTATTAGAGTAGATCATAACATTAATGGGTTTTATAGGTTTATAAATTATTATCAAATAAGTTAAAAAATTTCTTATGAAATAAAAATAAAATGCTAATTCACTCCCCTCTTAGTGGTCATGATCATATATAGCAATAGCCATTGGAATCAGAGCCTACATTCTCTTTGAAATATCCATCTCTGAGAATGGAGAATTTGAATTCAGTGAACTATAAGGTAATTTTGGTTTTCAATGGTAAGAAATATCAAATATTGAAATATAGAATGTTTTTATATCTTATATGTCTTGGATATGAAGCTTTGGAATTCACTACAGATATATTTCATAATCGTATCAACAATTTTCCTATTTCTCCTACTAATAAGACAAATCTTCAGAATGATGGAAGATCTAAAAATATTTAACTCTCATAACTAACTGAAAGTTGTATTCTCAGATTAAAGGGAGTTTTAACTACCAAAAGCATCTGGGATAAGTCAAAAAACATTTATTAAGGCAATAAATAGGTGAATTAAAAAAAGTTAAAACTTTGGAGGATGAAGTATGAAGATCTAAAAATGGTTGTGTATAAATCTTTTACTAACTTCATTACAAGGTTAAATGATATTATAAGAATAATAAGATTTCTTCGTGAGAAACTGTAAGACTCAACCATTGTTGAAAGGATATTGAAAATTGTTCCTAATATGTTTGACACCAAAGTTTCATATTTGGATGATAGAGATCCTAAAACTATATCTTTGGACGATATTTGTTGTACTCTTGTTACTTATAAAATGGGAAGAGAGAATGTTATGAAAATTAATGAAAATTTTGATCAAGAAATGTCCTCAAAATCTTTGTTAAAAGGTAAAAACAAAGATAAAGAAGTTAAAGAAGAATAAAGTGATTAGAAATTAGAGAAAGAAGATAAATATTTCAACATAACAGTTTACCTACTTTATATTAAACACAATAATAAAAAATGAAAAAGATAATCCCCCCAGATGTTGGAATTGTCAAGGGAAAGAAAATTTAGCATAAAATTTTCCTTGAAAAAAAATTAAAGAGTCTGAGTCCGAGGAATTTTATTATAATTCTTGGAAACGAAATTGGAAGAAACATAAGGAAATATTTACATATGAAAAGAAGAAGAAATAAGGTTGATTCCTCATCTAGTGGTGAACATGATAATCGACTCAACATTATTTCACAATTCAAAAATAAAATTGATTCATCTAGTAGTGATAATGCTTATGAGGAGATAATAGAAATGGAATCGATTCTCAAAATGAATTTGGAGGATTCACTTGAAAAAAATACTCAACTTAAGAAAGAAATAAGGATGTTATAGAAATATGTTAAAGAAATAAATTTTTAGAATGATGATATTGAAATAAAACTAAAAAATTATAATGAAAAGATATCTGGGAATGAGAATCCCAACATTATAGAATCAACCATTTTTGAATAAAGTAAAGAGAACAAGTTGAAGATATCTAAATCCAAAAAAATAATATATGTTTTGAAAAGTATTTTTTTTGTGAAAGAATAATATGTTATAAAAACACAATTAATGTTTCTTATAAAAAAAGATAGATAATAAATATTAGATAAAACTTCACCAAGTGAGTGGATGTTAAAGGTGAAACTTCTAAAGAAGGTTAAAAGAAAGGATTAAAAAATAGGTTTGTGAGAGAACATATTTCACCAAGAAAGATAGGAATTATTCAGGAAAGTATCCTCCTAAGAAAAGTGTTCCATGATTTGAGAAGAAGCAACAACAACAATAATGTTCTAAACAACTTTATTATAAGTCCAAAAAATAATGATTCATAGGTCACTTCTGATATTGTGTAGTTTTTGGACATAGATATTATTCATGCTGGTACAACATGCCTATACCAAGAAGTATTTATAAATAAACGGGGATATTTGATGAGAAATTAAAATCAAATGTTACTAAAAATTATGTGGAACTGAAAATGGAAACTCAGAAGGTAATGAAAGATGAGTTTGCAAAGAAAGTGGAGAAAAATAAACATGTTGAGTTTGAAAAGAAAGGTTGCTTAGTTATCAAACCAGAACAAGTTGACATGGATATGAAGATAGAATAAGCACAAAAATTAGTTGAATAAAAGGGTAAGAAAAATGTTTCTAAATTTGAGAACAAATTTTATAATAAGCTTTCAAAAGATGGTTATATGAAAATTTTGAAAAAGAGAAAAAGGAGTGAACAAGAATGGCATGTAGTAAATGTTGTTTGACTATCCTGATAAAATAAGAGGAAGGAATGAAAGATTTGTTACCAACTCACTATAAAAAAAGGGTTCCAAAAGAACAAAAGATAATGACATCCTTATTAAAAGAATATTTAGATGAAAATAAACTTATTTCAAAATTTGAGGATGAACAGAAGGAAGAAAATACATCTAATGAAAAATCTAATAATAAGAATAAAAAGGAAAGAATTAAAGGGGACTCTAAGTATGAAATATGCTTCTAATAAATATTTTAGTTTCTACCTTATTCCCAAAACTATTTTTATTTTTACTAACTTGTAGGTAATTTAAGGAGTTTAAATAATGCAGCTGATGTTTTTGGGTTTTGTTACTATTATTTCTAAAGAAAGTAATGATGTTACAAAATACGAGTTTTTTAAATTTTTGTTTATATACCTATACTTTATAATATTTTTTTAGATGGGTCCAAGTTATTTTTATCTTATGAAAATTCTTTTCAAGATTTCCCCAAGAAATGAGAATGTTGAAAGAAACATGAAAAGGGTATTACATGAAAGTTGTACAATGGAAATAATTGAAAACCCTGACTATACGCTCTTGTTTTCTATAGTAGGTTCACCCATGTAGACTTATAGTTTTTTATTTATATTATCTTTTTCAAAAAACTCTTATTATACTTATGTTCCCCATAATAAGAATTTCAAGTTTTTGATGAAAAGTTACAACCCTTGGAAATTTGATCATTTATTTATAAGGGGAAAACATTTCATGATTTTCTCTTTAAATTTGATTATTAATAATGGGGATATATAAGGAAAATAGGGAGAGATAAGAAATAACGGGAGCAAGAAAATAACTGGTAGAATAAAAAGAAAATAAAATGTGTTGTTTTTTTGAAGTGATTAAAGCGGGCATTGACAATAGACATAAGGGGAGAGATTGTTACTCCCAATTTTTTTGTTATATTTTTTATTAGTAGAACAATATTTTGATTATGTTGAAGAAATAAAGTATGATTAGAGGGAGATGTAAATCTATATTGAAGAAATATGTTTCTAAATTTATCAATCAGATCTAGACTATCAGTATGAGAATTGGATCGAACGCATTGGCATGAGTCAATACAATCTATCATATTGGTATTTTAATAGAAAGTCATAATCTTCTGGAAGTTGTATTGACTCTGAAATGAAAGCAGTGATCGTAATGAGGAAGTATTTTAGATTCTGGGTGGATCTAATATGAATTTGATGGTAGTTTTATATTTTGTATTTAATATATCATAAGTTATCTGAAAAACATTTGATGCAAGACTTCTGAAGGAAGGGGGAGTGATGGTGTTTCCAATAATATTGAGGCTCATTTGGAATGAAAAATTTTAATGGAAGAATGATAAGTAACAATACTTTCCATTATAAGTAAGACTATGTTATGAAGATCTTCAACATATTCAAAGTCATAAGGAAGTAAAGATACAAGATTTAGTTTGTGGAATAGAGGGCAATATGATGTAAATTATTCAAGATGCTGCTCATCTGTGTGAGGAACACCAGACACAAAAGGATGAACATTATCGATATGAGAATAATCTCTATGACAACATTAGAAGGATGGAAGTTTGATCATGTTGAAATAAATATTTCCTTAACAACAATGATCCATTGAACTCGGTATGCCATCGATCCATCATAATGGATTCTGACACCGATTTATATTGTTCGTTTTCATTGTATATCAGAGGAAGAGTTTTTATCAGAGGGAAAATGTATGAGAAATGTTGAATTGTATTTAAATTGGTTCAAGAAAACAATAATCCATACTTTGTTATCTTACAATTGGGTTAATTGAAAAATAGAAAATGTAATGATTTTTTCTCAAGAAGGGGTGAAGACTCATCATACTGTTTCTTATATAGTTCATCAGAGTGAAGTCTAGATCCATCCATCAGACGCATACTGAAACTGATAAAATCATTGAACATGAGATCGTCGGTCTGATGAATTTAAGGAAAGGATAAATACTTTTAAGATATTTCATAATGGTTTTCAATGTCTTAAATTTAAAAGTTCATAGAGAGAATTTTCATGAGAATAATTTTAGTGTTTACTAAAGTTTGTCATATTGGTCTGTCTTGAGTCTTCATTGTAATGAATAATCAGAATGACAAATCATATTAGAGAATCAAACTGTGGAAATGTTTGTAAACTTCAAGACATCTTAATATTTGAGTAGATTCAAGAATATTAGAGAATCTCCCATAAGGATTGATAAGAGTTTATGAAGCCAAATATAAATACTAAAATGAGTGAAAAATTCGTTGTAGTGAATTTCATTGAGTGGGAAGTGGATTTTTTTTCTTTTTCCATTATGGGGTGCCTATAAAAGGAGAGTGCAAACTATTTGTATGAGTTGAAAAAGATTAATTGCTAATATGTGCTGAGATCATTGATTTTTTTTTTCAATTATTGAGTATCCAACCAGGCTCTTTTTTCAAGTTGATGTTAAGGAAGATCCATTCGAATGAGTCCATCAGAGTGAGGTTCAACCCGATCATCGTAGTAAGTTCCAACGGGTGATGCGTCATTGGATCAATTCCATCAGATTAAGCCAATCAAAGAGACATCCATCAGAGAAAGGTCCAACGGGCTGAGTTTCATAAGATAGAGGAATTGTGAGTTTCTGATTGAGTTCCCACTCAATTAAATAAGGGAGAGAAGAGGGAGAATCAGATTGATCCCAATCGGACGAAGACCATCAGACTAGGGTTAACAAATCTAGGCATATCCAACTAATTCTTAATAAGGAATATTTCTGAATTGAGATTGTAGAAAAATTTTCAAGACCAATAGGTTCCTTAGATTTTTTTTGAAGTTCTTTATGGTTGTATGAAATTAATGTTTGATTAACCTTACTTGTAGAGGATGTGAAAAATCTAAGGTGAATCAGAAAAATTAGAAGTAAAGTGAATCTCGCAACTGTGGATACTTACCAATTTCTAAAAAGGCTTATCTTTCTAGGGTGTATAACCAGCTATGGAAAATCGATAAAAAACGATAGTTAGAGGTATAACAAACTGTAGCAGGAAAGTTGTTTCTAGGATTTTATAATTGTTCATTGCTTTTGGATTTGTATTTCAGAAATAAGATAGTAAAAGAATCCATATTGGTAGAACTATCTAGCATGGAAAGGAGTGGGTCTTTGTACCAAACCTTTAAAATATCATGTGTTTCCTTCTCTTTATATTTTTCTCATATGAAAGGTGAGGTTGATAATTTTTATTTGAGTGGATTGTAACTTTAACAGGTTTTATAGGTTAATAAATTTTTTCTAAAGAAGTTAAGAAACTATCTTATAAATGAAAAAGGAACCACAGATTCAGCCCCCCCCCCCCTCTCAGTGGTCTTGATCCTCTTTGGGGACAATATGGTGGAATTTTCTACTGGGAGAAATTTTTTATATGTATACTGATCATAAGATATTAAAGTATATCATTTTGAAACAAGATTTAAATTTATGGAAGTGGAGATGGGGTGAGTATATGCATTCATTTGACTTTGATCTAGCATATAGATCTGGTAAGGGAAAAAGTATTACTGACACTTTGAGAATGAAAACACAGACTTAGGTAGTTTGGGAATCTATTAATGAGTGGAAGATGACAACTTTTTTGGTTGAGATTCATGTTGTAATTTAGGAGAGCTAGGAGAATATAACCCTCATATCAGTATCAGTAGAGTCTATAATTTTGATATGGATTAAGGAGAGGAAGTATTAAGATCCAAAATGGTTGGTCTTGAGGGAACGCTTCAAAGGTGGGGATTTACCTTCTGAGTAGATCATATATGAGGATGAGATCATCTAGGTCAAGAATCGGTTTGTTGTTCCTACAAGTATACATGAGTAGCTGATGCATGAATTTCTACCCTCTAAGTGGGTGGTGTATCCATGTTTGACCAAAATCTACTTTGACATATGTTGATAGTATTTGTGTTTAGACAAGAAAAAGAAAGTTGTAGAGTTTGTGACATGATGTTACATCTGTCGACAAGTGAAGGGTGCAGATCAATGACCTGGTGGTTTACTACAATCATTTCCCAATCTGAAATTAAAGTGGGACAATGTTACTAGGGACTTTATAATGGGTATCTCAAGGATGACCTGAAAAAAATATGCTTTTTGGGTGGCTTTGGATCTACTAATTATATTACTACATTTATTTCCTATATGGGAGACTTTCTCAGTGGATCTGTAGGAAGAATTGTATATTCTTGAGATATTTCACCTGTTTAGGGTGCCACAAAGTGTATTATCATATCAAGACATGAATCTAACTTCCCATTTCTGGAAAAGATTATAGAATTCACTTGGTATACATGTATTATTTATTATGGTTTTCCACCCACAAAAAAATGAATAATTGGATAAAACTATTTAGGTTTTGGAGGATTGTTTCCGACACTTTTGCTGGGGCGCGTGCATCCATCCGTCCGCGGAGGAGGACGCGCTGTGCTGTGTCCCCGCGTTCCTGCTTTCCAAAGGCGGGTGGCATTCGCTCCTTATTCAGGGACGTCTACTCCTTGATCGAAACGGGATGATGGGATGTCGGTTCTTCCTTCTGTGGATTCCTCCTCAAAACTCATCACCTAGTCCGGGTCTCCCTCATAGATTTAATACGTTGTTCGTGAAACTCTTCCTAGATCCATGTTTCCATGGACACCGGTTAATTACACTGCTTCTATCGGGACATTACAAAGGGTCCGGTCAGGGCAGCAACCTTCAGTAGGGGGAGTAGTCACGTTGAGACCTAAGTAGCGTGTCTAGATGCTGGGGAACCGGCGTGTCTGTCTATTATCCCTGGTCATAGGGCTTCTCGAGGGCGTGGAAGCCCGAGGCATCCCACATCGAGCGCGGGGAATTATATGCCATAGACACATATCTGAGGTTTTCCTCAGCTTCCCGTGTTTAACACAGGGTACGCCGTGAGTTTAACGTCCAGCGGAGACAGATCGGCCCGATCAGAGCAATAGCTAGAATGGATCGGATTGAGGGATTCCCCTTGAAGGGGTGCCGATACCGGGACCGGCCCATGGGCGGCTGCGAAGAGGAGCGTACCGACATGGTATCACCGGGATATGACGGTCCGGGTGAGAATCAGGGCGGATGATGGATAGACGAATGAAGTGGAGGGGGGAATGGCAAGGAACCGTCGCAAGGGCAACGGTGAAGTTGGGATTGAGCCTTGAAGGGGCTTCCTATGTATCCCCGTAGCAGGGAATCAAATTCCGCGTAGTTCAGGATGGTGTCGGTGAACCGGCATAAGGGTGGACCTTGGTCTGATGGGCATCATTAGCGAACTGACGTGAATGGGGAGGACCAGGAGGGTCCTAATGGTGGTGGGCTTGGACCTCGGGGAGGCTTCCTACGTACCATGTTGTGACATGGATCAAAGACCATGTATTTCAGAGGGACTTCATCGGCGAACCAACGTGAAGGTGGACCTTGGTCTGACGGGTGGTGGGCTTGATCCTTGGGGAGGCTTCCTACGTACCATGCCTTGACATGGATCAAATACCTCATAGTTCGGATGATGGAATTCGTCAGCGAACCGACGTGAAAGTAGACCCAGGGGTCCACTAGTGGTGGGCTTGAACCTTGGGAAGGTTTCCTACGTACCATGCCTTGACATGGATTAAATTCCTCGTAGTTCAAAGGGTTTCATCGGTGAACCGACGTGAAAGTAGACCCGGGGGTCCACTAGTGGTGGGATTGAACCTTGGGAAGGTTTCCTACGTACCATGCCTTGACACGGATCAAAGTCCTCGTAGTTCAAAGGATTGATGGAATACAGTTTAACGTCATGCGGGACGGTAGTGAACCCTGACATGAATAAATGACGGGCGTTGGGTGTCGGCGAACTGACGTAAATGAGGGACCTTGGTCCAATGGGAGATGGGCTTGAACCTCTGGGAGGCTTCCAACGTACCATGCCTTGACATGGATCAAATTCCTCGTAGTTCGGATTGAAAATGGGGGCTTGGCACACCGACAAGGAGACGGTTTGGGCCAATGATTGTTGGGATTGAACCTCAGGGAGGCTTCCTATGTACCATGCCTTGATACGGATCAAAGTCCTCATAGTTCGGGTTGTCACAACAGCTTGTCGTCGGGCTGTAATGCAGTTTAACGTCGTGCTGGACGCAGGTAGGACTCTATGTGAATTTGGTGACGGGTGGGCTTGAACCTCATAGAGGCTTCCTACATACCATGCCTTGACATGGATCAAAGACCTCGTAGTTCAAATGGGTGTGCAGTTTAATGTCATGCAGGACAAGGGAAAATACAGTTTAACGTCACGCTGGATGAGGGCATGCAGTTTAACGTCATGCTGGACGAGGGCATACAGTTTAACGTCATGCTGGACGAGGGCATTCAGTTTAACGTCATGCTGGACAAGGTATTGTCATGTCCAATGCCAACTCTAAGCCCATGTGAGTCATGCTCGGTGTGAGAAACAAGAGACAGCAAGGGCCTGACGATCACGCCGTGAAGGGTGAGTCTGTGTGAAGCGAAGAGGGGCTTACGCGTTAGGCGGCCCATGGTGCTGGGACTTACTCCAGGATGGAGGCCCGAAGTGCGACAAAGGGCAGCGAAAGAGGTATTTGGGACCAATTATGGGAGGTTCCTCGTTCCCTATCACGCCCTCCACTGACCTTGGTAGTGGGGAAGTACGGAGATGCAGGGGTGCAGCCATCCGTTGGGGAACTAGGGTCGCCCTTCTCCTGAGAACATACGCTACTCTAATAAGAAGGATATCATCCCTTGTGAATGGGTGATTCCACTCCTATGGAGACGAGTGGCGTAAAAAATGTTCGAGCTGGGGGGACCCTTTGTGAGAGGCACGAGGTCGGGTCACAGTTTAACGTCATGTGTTGACGACGCGGTGCTTGGCAGTTTAACGTCCTGCAGCTCGGACGAGGTGGGTTCACTCCACACCCCTAGGACTTACATAACTAGTACCCTTTGCTCCTTGGGGGAGGGAAGGTACCAGTAAGGCCATGGTCAAGGGGGGTTGTAAAGTGAACCATCGAGGGGTCCACGTTAGCGTGTCTATTCAAAGAAGCAATAGCCGTTAGCGTACCTATGCGAAGAAGCATTAGGCGAAGCAACGCTACGAGTGGTATTGTCCGTGGGACTTTGAAATCACATCATGCATACCTAGAGGGTCGCACAGGAAGAGGAATTTCCAAGCAAAGGAGTGTGCTTCACGAAGCGGAGTGCCTTGGCCTTAGCATGGGGCATAGGTGTGAGTGGAGGGTGCTTCGCAAAGTGGAAAAATATTCGCGGAGCACTGCCTCGCGATGAAGAGGTGCCTCGCGAAGCAGGGTGCTGCGAAGCAGTGTGCTTCACGATGTGTAGCAATCCTGCCTTGGCATAGGGATCACTAGTACAGGTTGGGTGTTTCGCGAAGCATAAACGCTCCGTGGCTGCCTGGGTTCCCTTGGGAATCCCCTTCCTTCGTGAATTCCCTTGAGCTTCGTGAAGGGCATACCTCTTGGAAGAGGGGCTCAAAATGAGTCAAAGCGAAGGCGTCACACGAGGTAGAAGTACCTCACGGAGCTCATGATTCCCGGGGGCAAAGAGTGCTTCGTGATTCGGGAGAGGAGAAGCCGAAAGGTCGGATTGTCTGTCCTCTGGGACTCAGGGGGAGTCCAGTATTTATAGGGAAGGGGCACCGTGAAGCAGAACTCGCGTGCCGCCTCAGGTGCTTCGCGGCGCGCTCGCGAACGTCAATGCCATTCGAGGAGATTTACCGCCTCCAGAGATTCGCGGCGGGTCGCGAACGTCAAACTCGTTCGCGGAGAGTTACCGCCTCCCAAGCTTCGCGGCAGGCTCGCAAACGTCAAATTCTTTCGCGGAGAGTTACCGCCTCCGGAGCTTCGCGAGACCGTGAAGCTCGGGGTGCTTCGCATCGGTGCTTCGCGAGGCAGCAGGCCGACCTTCTTTTTCGTCCCTTCCTTTCGTGCAATATTTTGGTTCCAAAAAATGCCCCCCTTAGACTTGGAGCCGTAGAGGGTGAAGGGTCGACGTCTAAGGGAAAATCGCCAAAATTGTCGGCGGTTTCGCGAAGCGGCTTCTCGAAGAGGGCCCGCGGTGGTGACCGGGGCCACGGATCCGGACGCGCCGCGATGCTCTGTGCGGGTGAGGTGCGCCGCGATGCTCTGGGGTCACCGCCTATAAATAGGGGGGTTTACCTCATTTTTCTTTACACGATTTATTTGTCTTCTTGTGCGCTCGATTTCACGAAGCTCCGCATACTCCGCGCCTGCTCTCCGCGAATCGAGCTTCGCGGCGAACTGCGGGTCTCTGACTCCGCGACCGCGCCAAGCGAACTCCTATTTGTTGGCCTAGGCTAGACTTTGTAGCTTGGTCTCGCGACCAACCTTCGCGATTTGGCTTCGCGATCCGGCTTCGTAATCCGTTTTGAAAAAATTCTTTTCTGAGTGCCGTAATTGAAATGGCCCATCAAGAAGCTGTATTGGGGGTGCTTGCAGATGCTGCCCGTCGAGATGAGATGGCCAACTGGTCAGGCCTTGGGGAGATGGTCCGAAGCCATTAGGACCACACTTGTTTGACAGATCTGCTATCAGAGGGTCAGAAGAGTTATCCATAGTGTAAGAATCTGCCATTGTACGGCTTCGGGTTGAGGGATGACTTCTTCATCCCTGAGGCGAGTAGGGATGAACCGACTTGCTAGTTCAGGAGCACACCATGTCAGCACCAATGGTTCAGGGCGGACGATGGTCATGTGCAGGAGGACTTCACACCCGTCACCGATGACTGTCTCTACAACCATGTTAACGATATTGATGGGAGGCCACTGCAACCGGAGACGTCCCCTCCTCTCTACCGTACCATGCTGAAGGCGACTTTGCAGGATTCGAAGAATGGATGGTCCGATGAGTGGGACCTGTGCCAAGGCGGTAACTTCACTGATGACTGGGCCTAGGCCTACTGGGTAGGCGCCTCATGCGAGGAGTTTGGGGCTGAGCTGAGGAGAGTGGGGTTATATGAGGCGGCATGGGCCTCCAAATTCCACATTTACCAACCGAAACAACTGATGCCGGAATTGCTGAGCAGATGGTCGTCTAGGACAAATACCTTTCACCTGCATCACAGGGAGGTGGGCATCAGCCTGTGGGATGTCCACCAGATTTCTGGGGTTCCGATCTTGGGGGCCATGTATGATGAGTTCCTCCCCGTCATGAGCGCGTGGGAGGATACAGAGCAAATGCCGCGACTGGTGTCAGCGCTGATAGAACTCATCCCTCGAGAGGACAAGGAGGTAGTGAGGGATGTCCACTTTAAGAGATGGTTCAAGTGCTTCCTGAATTTCTCAGAGAATCGAGAGTTCCCTCCGAGGCCTCGAACTTGTCCGAGGGCGGTCCAATGGGGTAAGGGGCACTTGTATTGGTGGGTCTTGGAGGAAAGCCAATGGAAGACTTGGGGTTTCAGTGTCAGCACTGAACAACAGCCGATAGTCAGGCTGGCGGCGTTCATCGCGGCTCTCATCTGCGGTTGGATTCTACCGGTGAGGGATACAAGCATGGGGGTGTGACCCAGCTTGTTTATTATGGCGTCCATGTTGGCCATGGGGCAGTGGATCAATCTGAGGATTCCAATGCTCGCCAAACTGTACATAATTCTGCGGCACATTAGCGAGGGCAAGAAGCCGCCAAGGATATGCGGGCCCTTCCACCTCCTGTATGGGTGGATCGCAATGCACATCAGGGGGATTTATGAGTATCCAAACCCTATTTTGCTGTCGGGATCAAATTTCCGCCCCTCTATCCTGAATGCGGTCGGGAGCTTCCCATTCAAACTAGCCGTGCCGATGGTGTTGAATCGGGTGTGGAGGGCGGATGAGTTTAATTTCCACCCCTTCCCATTGCTGAAGGGGATACTTACTGACGATGGGCGGGGAACGGAAGAACATCGGGCTTACCTCCTGGCCTTTCGAGGTGGAGTTTTGGTGGAACGAGTAGATCGTGAGCCACTCTGCGAACCGTACACCCCACATCAGTTTGCGAGGCAGTTCTGGGGCCTCCAGCGGCTGACCCCGAAGGTCTACTGGGAGGTGCGTCATGAGGAGCACCCGTGTGTGATGAGGCAACTGTGGATCATGTTCACACGGGAAGATGGGAAGATGCGAATTACATTTCCTCCATCCACCGCCGCTTTCATATTGGTGAGGGAGTATCCCATTAGTTGGGAAGCTGCTTATCCAGGGGAGATGCTGAAGCAACCAACTATCCGGGTCGGTGATGGTGAGCCTCCTCTATCTCGAGGTCGGGGTCGGAGGGTAGCTAGGGAATCTCGTGGTGGCAGGGCTTCCATGGAGGCGATACCCGCACCGGCTGAGGGTATGGCAACAGCGGCGGATCCGGTGATTCCGGAAGAGCAGGGCCATCCGGGGGGGCAGCCACCGAGGGGATTTCGTAGGATATCCACTCAGGCTCCGGGGAAGCGCCTACGTCATATCGACATGGTAGAGGATGCCGTCTTCCCGGAAGCCTGGGAAATTTAGGATGTCAACCGGCAATTCCTCAGCCCATCCGAGATATGGGCCCACCTGAATCGCCTCGAGATGGAATTACCGGGCATAGGCCCAGTCCGGGGTGGATTCATGGCGTCTCCGGCGGAGGCAGAGAAATACTTGGACGAGCGGGAGGATTACGTCCACTCCAGTGGTGTCCCTCACCCAATGACATAGCGGGTGTGGGTACTGTTGAATCAAACGATCCCCCCACAGTTATCGGCTGCCGATCTGAGGGAGCGCTTCCCCATGCCGGAAGAATCAGAGGACTCTTCTCAGGAGGATGAGGCTGGAGGAGGGAGCCCGTTGGAGGAGGGCGAGGTCGGAAATCAAGGCTCAGATTCCGACGATTTCGCAGAGGCTCTTGAGGTAGCATTTCGAACTTCTTTCCTTATGGTCCGTTCATGGGCCACTATGGACATCTCACCGATGTTTGGGCCATGCAGGAGGAACTTGTTCGAAGGCCTCGTTCTCTCCACTCGGTGGGTGATGATGCGGGACTTTAGAACACGTGCCTATGACTGCGTCTAGTTCCGCGTCCGGTGGCACCAGAGCACCCGAGGTGGCTCCTCCGGAATCTTCAGACCTTCCAACAGTATACGGAGGGCCTGACCTCAGGGTCCCATCAGTACTGGCTCGAGAGCAGCTCTAGGAGTTCGACCTCCATAAGTTTCCTCTACCGTTTTCCTTGTCCTCATATGTAGACTATGACAACTAACATTTATATCCCTCTCTGTTGTACAGTTCTCCTTCTGGCATGGGCTTCTGTGACAATACTAGTCGGGATGTCTGGTGGTGTACCTCCTAGGGGCATGCTGGTGATGGTGGCGATAGTCCCCCAATCTCCTCGAGCTGCAACACACATCATCACTGGCAGGAACACCAGTAGGGTCGTACCCGAAGTCATTGAGGTGGACTCTGATGAAGAGGATCAACCGGTTGGTCCCAGTCCTGTCACGCCTGCTTCGGTGCGAGATGTCGTACTGGATTCAACACCAGATGTAGATCCTGCCGAGGATTTCTTGCGGGCGTATCCCGCGTACGTGCCTTCCAATCATGCAGACTAGGACGAAACGGCCTCCGACAAGGAAGACAACAGCATAGTCCGCCGCTGGTCGTGGAATCTAATCACGCGATTCATCAAGGACACCCCCCAAGCGCAATGGCTGGCCGAAATGGACAGAATCCGCTCGCGGTTGCGCGAACTGTGCGCTGGGGGAGTGGATGCCCAACGTCCTCACGCACTCATCCGAGATCTTATGGCTGAGAAGATCCGGGAGCATGATCATGGGCTCGGCGTGGGCTGGCAGCGGAGGAAGGCGACCAACATCAAGAAGCTCCAGGAGGCTAAAAGCGAGGTCCAACAGATGCAGACCCGGGTAGATGAGCTTTCAACCTCTCTTAATGCAAAATCTGAGATGATCTCATGGTTGAAGGCCCAAATGGTGGAGGCAGAAGAGCATATGAGGCAGGCCTCTAGAAAGATGGTTGTCGTTCAATCTGGCGTAGAGAGGGCCAAAGCCAAGGCTGACGAACTGCGCCCCTCCGCTGCTGAGGAGGAGCGGGAGCTGAGTCAGCGACAGCAAGCCTTGGATTCCACAAGCCAACGGGTGGCGGAGCTGCAACGCTCTTTTGATGGGGTCAACTCGTCCATGGGGGGAGTCGACCCCCGGGTATTGTAACAAACCAAAAACCTTTTATTGGTACTTTCGTGCTTCAATTTCTTCCTTCTTTGTTTTTAATGCCGTAGCGTGCACGATTTACACTGTTTGAATCGCCTCGTTACATCCCTACAATGTTTATGGGACGTTCGTCGATAATTCCCCAAGCCCACGTGGGTCGAGCCCAATGCGAGAAACAGGAGACAGTTACCATCTCGTCCCACCTAACATAGGAGTGGAGACCATGCTCCGGGCATCCGAGATTTGGATTACCAGTCCGGATTTCCGAAAGATGGGTGGGGCCTGACCGAGAAGGAACTTTTCAGGACATCTGAATTACCGTTTCTTTAGCGTGCCCTCATGCATGAACGGTGCAACACCAGGGACACTAGAATCAGTCCGAACAGACGGAAACGGGAAGTGTGAATTACGATGCCCATGATTCGGAGCACTGTAGGAATGGTGTGACAATAAAGGACAACCGTTAATCATGGCGGAGAAGCGGTATCCTTACTGCGTTAGCTTGTAATGGGGACAAAAATGAGGGTCAACTGTTGACCATGTTCGAAACACGGGACCATGTCACAAATACTGTCGGTCAATCATTCGGGAGATTGACCCAGGACAGTTGGCGGACCATAGGTCAAACATCCATACTGTTAGGGGGTCCTTCCAAACATGACCAGTCTTCTGGAACGTCGGCCCAGGACGGTAGGTGAGCCGATGCTGCATGAGACCAGGCCGTTAGGGGGTCCCGTGAGACATGAAAGGGGACGAGGGTCCAAATAAGGGGCACGCAAAGCGTGGAATATGGAGTGATGGTTTGTCCGAACAGAATCAAACACTTAGGTAGTTACACCACCATGGTGGGAGTACACCAGATGGGCGCATCGGTTTGATCATGGATCATTCCTTCTTTGGGACAGGGCCTCTCTGGCAAAGGGGTCTGTCACTTCCCAATGGGATCTTGGGGCATCCTGAACTTGTTCAGGGAAAAATCACAGCTACATAGTTCCCCCCGAGGGGTCAGGCCAGAGGGCCAGAAATGGGGAGGAACATGATTTTGCGAATCCTGGGGCTGGAACCTAGGTGAAATGCCTGGGTGTCTCTACGTATCCCATGAGTATGGGAATCAAGCCGTACGTAGTTCTGGAAGCATAGTGTAGTCATAGACCAACACTGACCAGTGAAATCCTCTCTGGAAAAGGCTCTGGTGCATCCCATGATTAACATGGGGCATCCTGAACTTGTTCAGGGTAGAACCGCAGTTTAGTGTCATGCGTTGAGGACACATGATCTCCTGTAGTTTAACGTCATACGATAAGATGTGGAATAAAAGGGAAGATCCCAGGGAGCGTGTGGCGCGGTAGATATGAAACCAACATGAATGAGGACTTAGAGTCCAAATCACACCACGTACCCCCGGAGGAAACTCTCCAGGTCGAGGGACCAAGAGTGAGGATTAGGCTGGGCCCAAAGCATAGTGGTCGGGCATTCCTACGTACCCCATGAGGATGGGAATCAATCCATACATAGTTCTGAAAGCGCATTTTAACGTCATGCGGGACGATGAGAAGCCTGACCGTGTTGGTACACATCCCGCCAAAACTACTAAGCCCACGTGAGTCATGCTCGGTGTGGGAAACAAGCAATAGTTGTGGGAATTTCCCGACACAAAAAGGGTCAGGTTAGGGCAAAGGGACGCTCGGTGAATACCGGCCCAATGACACTAACACGATCATTTGGCACCACAAGATGCGCGAAGAGAAAGAGACGAGTATGATGGAATTCCACTTGAACATGAGGAAGTGGAAATGTGTGAATCATGGCGCTCGAGATTTAGATCATGATGATGGTGGCGTGACAATGGAGGATAACTGTTGACCATGGCAAAAACCCAGCATCCATATCGCGTTAGCCTAGAATGGGGACAAAAAAATGAGGGTCGACCGTTGACCATGTTCGAAACACGGGACCATGTCACAAATGTTGTCAAATATCCGTAGGGACGTTGTCCCGAAACGATTGGAGTGCCCTTAGGTCCAGCATTCATGTAGAGCCCTTAAGCCTATTATCCATGTCTTCCGAGGGTCCTTTTGGATGTGGGAGAGGATGGGGATCCAAATAGAGAGCTCACGAAGCATGGTTGTGGGATCAGGAGGATGTCCCTATGAAAATCCCACACTTCGGGCTCTTTGTCAAAACACATCTGAATACGACAACGAGACATATTAGATAGAGGGAGAAGATTCCTTTTCCATAGGGAGATCTTAGTTTAGGGTCGTAGAATTCGGACTATAGATGGGAGGAGACATAAGAGGCACATGGTGGAGTAACTCAAACACCTGGCGTGAACGGGAATAGGGGGTGTGTACGGTGCGGTGAACAACCTGACGTGAACGAGGACGTAATCCCATATCACACCGCACGACCCCCTTGGTAGAGGTTTTAGGTCAAGGGACCAAAAACGAAAGTTAGGATAGGCCCACGGGGAAGTTCCCGGGTGCTCCTACGTATCTCATAAGGATGAGAATCAATCCTCACATAGTTCTTGATGGACCTTAGACCATAAATGGGTAAAGGGAGCAAAGGACACATAGAAACAAGACCCAACGTGAAGGAGGACCTAAGCCCTACTTGCCATGCGTTCTCTGGGGAAATGCTCGAGTCGAGGGACCGAACACAAAGGTTAGGCTGGGCCCGCGGAGAAGTTCCTGGGTGCTCCTACGTATCTCATAAGGATGAGAATCAAGCCACACGTAGTTCTTAAAGGTGACATGGTAAGATACCAGTGGCAGGGGAAAAGGGGAGTGCAGTCGTGGCCCTTGCACTAAAAGAAGCGTAATTTGATAAATCTTGTTTGTCCTTTAAGGGGAGTGGTTTTTTTTGTGAAGCGACAGGCCTAGAGTAGTATGCCATGGTGTCGCCACAAGGATAAAGTCGTGATGGGCGTTGACAAATGGCATGGCACGTGACCAATACCAAACGTGATTTCCTCTACAACGAGGTCACCATAATGCAGTGTCGTTTTTCGTCGTGCGGCCAGGACAATAATGTCACAGTTTAGGGTCGTATGATAGGACCAAGCATGCATTTTATCGTCATGCATCGCAGACGTAGCAGAGACGATGCTAGGCGGGGAACATGCGTAGTGTTATAAAACACAATTGATGGAGACATGATCCCACGTCACATTGTATGCCACTTGGAGAGGGAGACCTTAGGCCGAGGGGCCTATATAGAGGTAAGAGGTGAAACAGGGGGGAGAGACTAGCTCCCTAAATGGGATGAACCCGAAGACAAGGTGTCCGGGTGGTCCTACGTATCCCATGAGGATGGGAATCAAGCTGAACGTAGTTCCGGATGGATCTTAGTTTATGGTCTTAGAGCTCGGACCATGAATGGTAACAACCTCCCAAGTTAGCGCAGACGTCATCCCGATCCCTAAGCCCACGTGAGTTAAACTCGGTGTGGGAAACAAGGGGGGGGGGAGATCCTTATCGCAACACTTGGGGCGTCCATCAGAGGGGAGTCGGCAGAGAGCCCCGAAGGACACCTTTGACGTGGCTTGTTTCCCCAATGCGCAAACGTGCATGGAGGAAAAGTACCAAGAGTTCTGAGACTCTACTTGGACACGGTGAAGTGATGAAGGGTGTGAATTGTGTATCCGACATTTTGTGATTAATGGATTGGCGTGGCGATAGAGGAAAATTGTTAACCATGGTGGAAACGTAGTGTCTATATCGCGTTAGCCTGAGGTGGGAACAACAAACGAGCATCGACCGCTGACCATATTCGCAACACAAGATTTTATCGATTTGTTGTCCGAAACCCTCGGGGGCGTTGGCTCGTAACGGTAGGAGAGCCCTTGGGCGTAGTATCCAGGCCGTTCTTGGGGGTCCCTCCGGGTGTGAAAGATGATGGAAGCCCTGATGCAGGGATACACAAAGCTTGGAAAGCGGGTGCGGACGTGTCCGAGTAAAGCTTGGAATTCCAGGTAATGAACCAGAGTACTCTTAGGCACATTGGTGAACCGCCGAAAAGGGATCGACGAAACAGCTCAGGAGGGAGAGGTACATGGCATGGTCATTACGAGACCAACGTGAATGAGGACATAATCTCACACCACACCATATAATCCTCTCATGAAGGAAGGGTAGGCCAGAGGGCCAAGATGGAATGAAGATTCCGATAGATGGGGCTGGACCCGAATCCTAGACATTCAGGTGGTCCTATGTATCCCATGAAGATGGTAATCAAGCCACACGTAGTTCTCTAAATGTAGTTTAACGTCATACAGGATGAGGGGGGGGGGGGTAATATACCCCCAAAAAAGGGAGGTGTACTGTACAGCGAATAAACTGACGTGAATGAGGACATAATCCCACACCACACCATACACTCCTATAAGAGTGGACCTGGGCCGGGGCCCGAAAAGGCCAAGGGGCCTGATGGTTAGGCATTGGTCAGGAAGGCCTGACCTGCTTGCAGTTTAATGTCTTGCAGTGAGGACGAGGGCCGGGGACCCGAGGAGGCCAAGGGGCCTGAGGCTGGGGCTCGTAAGGGAAGGCGTACAACATGGTACAAGATCCCTACGTAAATGAGGACATAGTCCCACACCACACCGTACACCCTGGGTAAGAGGTTGGGCGGAGGGTCCCGAGAAGGCCAAGGGGACTAAGGTCAGGCATCAGTCAAGAAGGCCTGATGGGTTTTCAGTTTAACGTCTTACATGAGGATGGTGGCTGGGGACCCGAGAAGGCCAAGGGGCCTGAGGCTGGGCCTCGTAAGGGAAGGCGTACAACATGGTACATGATCCCGACGTGAATGAGGATGTAGTCCCACACCACACCGTACACCCCTATGGGCCCGACCGCTAGCACCACCCGGGGGGAAGTTTGTCACTTCATGATGGGGTAGAATGAATCACTGCACTTGATGTCTGGGACATCTCGGGGTGGACCCGAAGATCTAGGACACTGTTGACCATGTTCGAAACACAGCATTCCTATGGTGACCTGATATGGGAGCAACAAATGAGCGTTGACCGTTGACCAAATTCGCAACGCGGGACTTGTATCACCTTGTTTCTTGAAAAACACTCGGGGGCGTTGGCCCGTATCGGTAGGAGAGCCCTTGGGCGTAGTATCCAGGCTGTTCTTGGGGGTCCCTCCGGGTGTTCAAAATGATGGAATACCAGTCATGGAGTGGGTGAAGCATAGCTGTATCCATCCACGAAAGTGGAAAACATCTCCAGGGGGGATGTACAGCCGGGTCGAGGCTTGCTCGATGTGAGTTGGGGAAAAAGTGTCCACCCTGCCATATGTCTTGACCCGAGGGGAATATTTTGGCTTTTGGGCTGGGCCAACAGACAAAATGTCCGGGCGTTCCTACGTATCTCATGAGGATGAGAATCAAGCCATACGTATTTCTTGAAGGCCATGCAGTTTAGCGTCATGCGGTGAGGACGTGGGAGGATAGAAGAACGGGAGTGGGCACATGGTGCAACACTTACAATCCTTGTGTGAGCAGGGTTGTATGAGCGGGGCTAAGAAAGCCTACTCCCTACTACACAAAGATCCTCCAAGGAAACTATTCCCAGGGGGGATAGTGGAAGAGAAAATCTTGGGGCTGGGCTCGAGACGAGGCATCCAGGCGTTCGTACGTATCCCATTAATATGGGAATCAAGCCACGTGTAGTTCTTGAGATGCAGTTTAACGTCATGCGGGACGAGGATGCATCTCATTTGGGGATATGTAATGTATGGAAAGAAATTCGACGTGAATGAGGACGTAGTCCCACACCATGCCGTACAATCCCGCAAGAGGGTAAGTCGGGGAAAACCAAGGGGCCTGAGGCCGGACCGCGGTCAGGGAGACCTGACCAGCTTGCGGTTTTAACATCTCGCGGTGAAGACGGGGGTCGTGGGTCCGAGGAGGCCAAGGGGCCTGAGGCTGAGCCTCGGTCAGGAAGGCCTGAATGGCTTGCATTTTATCGTCTTGCAGTAAGGACAGGGGTCGTGGGCCCGAGGAGCCCAAGGGGCCTGAGGATGAGCCTCAGTTAGGAAGGCCTGACTGGATTGCGGTTTAACGTCTCGCAGTGAAGATGGGAGGAGATCTTAGTTAAGGTCATGGAGCTCGGACCATTCTGCAGTTTATCATCTTGAAGGACGAAGATGCAGTTTAAGGTCGTGTAGGACCTTACAGTTTAAGGTCGTTTTGGACCACAATGTGCAGTTTAAGGTCATGCGGGACCATTTTTCAGTTTATCGTCTTGCAGTATGAAGATGCAGTTTAAGGTCATGCAGGACCCTTTTGCAGTTTATCATCTTACATGACGAAGATGCAGTTTAAGGTCGTGCAGGACCATTTAGGATCAGGCGAAGTACCGCTTTAGGAACCTGGCATTGGTGGGAGGGGTTATGCATTCTCCATCCGTGGTCACCAAGGAGTATGCTCCATTGGGGTAAACCTTATGGATGATATAAGGCCCTTCCCATTTGGGTTATAACTTGGGCAGTTTCCTACCGGGGATCATTAGTGCTCGAAGGGCCAGTACTAGGTTGCCCTGTAGAAAAGAGCAGAGACGAACCTTCTTGTTGAAGGCCCTCGCTATCTTATCCTGATGCCTTTCCAGATTGTGCAGGGCACAGAGCCGGTTCTCATCCAGTGCTTCTAATTCATCTAGATGGATTTCGGCTACCTCATCTGATGTATGGTGATCATAGACTGCAGTGTGTAATGATGGCAACTAGATCTCAATGGGTAGGATTGCCTCAGCTCCATACACCAGGGAGTATGGGGTCACCTGGGTAGAGTTGCGAGTCATCGTCCGATAAGCCCAGAGGGCGTTGGGGTGCTTGTCTGGCCAACTCTTCTTGTTCTGACCAACCATATTCTGCATAATGTTAGAGAGGGTTTTGTTGAACGCCTCGATCTGTCCGTTTGCCTACGCGTGGTAGCGGGAGGTATGGTTCGAACGGATGCCGTACTTGACGTACAATTTCTTCAGTTCAGCCGCTCGGAAGTTGGTGCCGTTATCGGTGAGGACGGCGTGAGGGACCCCAAACTAGTGGATAATGTTGGAGCTCACAAAGTCAACGATAGAACGGGCCATGACCTCTTTGAGTGGAACTGCCTCTGCCCAGTTGGAGAAGAAATCTGTAGCAGTCAGGATGAACCTACACTGGCGGGCTGTTGCCAGTGGATATGGTCCCACTACATCAAGTCCCCATACCGCAAATGGCCAAGAGTACTTGGTGGGGTGGAGGGGCTCCGGCGGCCGATGTAGGAAGTTGGCGTGAACTTGGCACGCGTGGCATCTCTTGTCATACCCAATACAATCGTGGATCATAGAGGGCCAGAAGTACCCCAACCTCCGGATTTGATGGGATAGCTTTGGCACAGCTTGATGGGCGCTACAGGAACCGGCATGAACCTCTTGCATAACTTGAGGAATCAATACTCCTTGAATGCAACGGAGGAGGACGCCATCGAAGCTTCGCTTATAAAGGATCTATTCAAGACTAGGGCCGCTCTAGAGGGTAAATTGCAGCGCGCGACGTCGGATTCGCTCGCGCTCGGCCCGGTCGTCCGGGAGGTGACCATTTTGGAGATACTCGACAAAAGGTGCCCTCCAGTTGGGAGTGGCTTCGACCACTGTGTCTGACGAACCCGGGACCCCTGACATAGAGGGTCCCGTAGTGAGATGACTTACCCGCAGGCCATCATTTTCCTCTTGGGTGATGGGGGAAATGACTCTCCGGTGTGCCACATGTATGATCAAATCATCTTGCTCGGGTTCTGCGAGCGATGCGGCCAAGCCAGCCAAGGCGTCTGCTTGACCGTTCTATGACCGTGGGACATGGGTAATCTCTGGTCGAGAAAAGAACTGGGCCATTAGGCAGAGGGTGTACTCCAGCAATGGTATAAGCTCCGACTTCTTGACGAAGTAGTTGCCATTAACCTGTTTGATTACCAGCTCAGAATCTCCCTTCACATGTAGATGGGGCACATTGATCTCAAGGGCCAACTCGAGACTAGTGATGAGAGCCTGGTACTATGCCTCGTTGTTCGTACAGCCTTCTGACAACAGGAACGAGTATGAAAGGATGGCTTGCGCCGAGGTAATTAAGACAATACCCAGGCCCACTCTGTTGAGCTTAGGATCGTTGAGCCGCCTACCGGTAGGGCTCCGGGAGGCACCGTCAAAATGCATTTGCCAACACGAGACGACATGATCGACTGAGAGGATTGCCTCATCAGGAAAATCCAGGTCTAGGGATTGATCCGCGGAGGTTGGATGGGCAGCTAAAAAGTCTTCCAACGCCTGTCCCTTAATGGCCTTCTGAGGTACGAACCTGATATCAAACTGCTGGAGAATTACCGCCCACCATGCTAGTCGGCCAGTCAGCATGGGGTGGTTCAGGATGTACTTTAGTGGGTCTACCCAGGAGAATAATTGCACCTCATGGTGCTGTAGGTAATGTCACAACATCTGCACGGCGAAGACAAGAGCAAGGCAACTCTTCTCGATATGGGAGTATCTAACCTCCGTATCGAGAAGCATGCGGCTGAGATAGTAGAGACTATTCTCGGTACCCTCGTTATTCTTCTGGGCGAGCAATGCACCGAGGGATCTTTCCAAGGTGGTCACGTAAAGGAACAGCGGCTTTCCGGAGATGGGTGGCATCAAAACTGGAGGTTGGAGCAGATACTTCTTGATTTCCTCAAAGGCGGTCCGACACTCCTCATCCCATTCATAGGCGGTGCCTTTCTTCATGATTCGGGAAAAGGGATTACACTTTCCAGCCAGATTCGCGATGAATCGACGTATATAGGCTAAGTGGCCTTGGAGGCCTTGAAGATCTCGAATGTTGCTTGGGGGAGGCATTTGGCTGATGGTCTTGATCTTCTCTGGGTCGATCTCAATACCTCGATATCTAACAAAAAAGCCCAGAAACTTCCCAGAGGTGACCCTGAAGGCACACTTCAACGGGTTCATCTTCAGGTGACGAGAACGGAGGAAACCGAACACCTTATCAAGGTCTTTGAGATGGTCCTGGCGCTGACATGATTTGACCACTAGGTCATCTACGTAGCATTCCACCAATGTTCCGAGAATCGGCTTGAATATGCGATGCATGGCCCTCTGATAAGTGGCACCTGCATTTTTCAAGCCGAATGGCATAACCTGGTAGAAAAAGGTACCTTGTGGAGCCCTAAAGGCAGTGGACTCCTCTTCCTCAGGGGCCATCTGGATCTGGTTGTACCCGGAATACCCATCCATGAAAGAGAGAGCTTGGAACCCAGCCATGGAATCAATCAATAACCCCGTCATCGGGAGTGGGAAGTCATTTTTTGGGCAGTGGCGATTAAGATTGCGGAAGTCGATGCAGACTCTCATCTGCCCATTCTTCTTCCTGACTGGCACAATGTTGGCAAGCCACTTGGGGTACTGTACTTCCTTAACGAAGTTGGCTTTGATAAGCTTGTCAACTTCAGCCTCAACCATAGCACCATGAGAAGGGTGCATCTTCCTGGGAGGCTGCTTAAACCCATGATGTTTTGCCGGGAGGCCCAGATGGTGAATGACTACCTGTGGATCTAGTCCTTGCATCTCATTGTAACTCCATGAAAACACATCACGGTGTTGTTTGAGGAAGTCTACGTACTGCTGTCGCTCCTCGGGGGACATGGCTGCACTGATCAATGTGGGTTTCGGATCTTCCTCGCTACTAAGGTTCACCTGTACCAGTTCATCAACCGTGGTAGAGACGCCTTCCTCAAAAGTAGGGGGAGCATCCTCCAGGTCTTCCTCCCCACCTGTGGGGGGATTTCCCGCGATGGGAGATACTTCTGGGATATCAAAACCTGAGGGGCAGCTGGTGCCGGCTTGGGCAGCAGTGGTCATCACATCAGGAGACTCACTCGCTATTGAGACCATAGCAATGAAGGCAGTCGACTTTATCCCATCTGGCCTTCGGCCTAAGGGGCCACGTTTGATGATATCAAAGCAGTGGTGATGTGTCAGCCTGAGTCGGTGGATTCCAGCCCGACAGAAGAGACACGTATGGCGTACCGCCATTATCATAAGCTTGACATTCCGATACCGTACAGGGGTATGAGGTTCCGGGATCACCTGATCCTAGTTGATGTAGGAGTACGAGGTGATTTTCCGCCGTCGCTTGGACATGGGAACATGCCTTCCTTGTGTACCCGAAACAACAAAACATTGCCCCATGTCGGGGGCCGTGGCCTCCAATCGGTGGATCGGGAGGATGTAGGCGTCATCCATGCTTTCCCAGGGATCACTTGTGACCAGGGCGGGTTCATCCTCACTTACTAGGATTTGCTTATCCTTACTTTTGTAATAACCAGCATCCAGATAGCGGGCCTCACAAGAAGCGAAAGGAGATGCATCTTCTTAGAGCACGCCTACTCGACCATTAAATGAGTATTTGAGACACTGGTGATACGATGAAGGGACCGCTGCATGCAGATGGAGCCATGTCCAACCCATCAACGCGTTGTAGGCGGTGTCCTGAGAGACGACCATGAACTCGGTGCTGGAAATTAAGCCACCGAACTGAGTCTTCAGGCGGATCTTGCCGACTGGGGTTTTCTCAGTCCTGTCGTACCCCTGGATCCTGAGGTCAGAGGGAGTTAAATCGCCTTCAGACAGACCCGGCTTTCGCAATGTCCGAGTCGGAATTAGGTTGATTCTGGAACCCATGTCAACGAGGCAGCGGCGGAATTCCACACCATTGAAGTGGCCAATGATGTATAGTGGGAGAATATGCCCCTGTATAGGAGGGTCCTCATCTTCACCGGAGAATGAGATAACCACCTGACATTCAGCGTTCTCAATTGTCTTAGTATGGAAGGCTTCTGCAGCTGCTACCTCCGTCTCAAACTGGAGGGGGCTCTTTAGGGCCTTGGCAAGTGCCTCGCCCGTTTCGGATGACAGGTGAAGGGCCTCAAGGATAGAAAGCCTTGACGTAATGCCGACCAGGTGCTTCAGGACATCATACTTTCATTCCAAACGTGAACCTCTGCCTACAAGAGGTCGTTCGACATTTGGAGGAATAGCGGGTCCTGCCGGTTGAACCGGCGATCGGATAGTACTGGGTACATCCTGCTGCCTACTAGTTAAATCCTGGAGAGTAGTCACCAGACTAGGATCGGACATCAGAGACTGGCTTGTAGCCGGGCAAGACTGACTGTGATCTGAATGAGGCAGCTCTCCCTTATCTAGTAGCACAAACGTCGGTGGAGGTAGAGCTGAGGGCGTTAGATGGGGTTGCGCGTGCTGAGCTTTGTGCTGAGCCTGCTGTCTGGTCTCAGTAGCATACACAACTTGGCTGAAAGTTCCCGCTGACATACCTCAATGACCGGCGCGGTTGCGATTCCGTTGACGTTGACGTTGGCTGGAAACGTTGGGGAGGTTTTCCTGGTGTTCTCCCTCGTCGGGAGTCATATAGGGCTTTACCAGCTCCACGGTGTTAACCGAAGCGTACCCATGGATGTTGCTCGAGGCGTCATCCACCACCGGGTGGATTCTGGGAGGAATCCCCATTTCAGGGGGCATAAAGTCGCCGAGAGTATGGGATGGAAATGGCACCGGTGGAGCACGTTGCTTCTTCTTCCGTCGCCGCTGCTTGCCCTTTTGGGAAGAGGTCAACTGTGAAGGCGATGCTGAGGTATTGGCTACTTCTTCTAAAGGTTCCAGCTGTTTTAGGCGCGCCCGGATGATACCATGGGCACGAAAGACAGTTTTTCAAGCCATCTAGTCATCGTATTTCCGGGATCCGCGGCTGGTAAATTGCTGCCACTCGCCTTCGCTGTCGCTACCGATCTCTGACCCTACAAAGACACCCACCACTTGTGCTGGTGTCAGGACCAAATTGAATATGTTGTTATTCAACTGGTCTTGAAGCCAGTCTTTAAACACATAGCATTTCTTGAGGGTGTGCCCCAAAATCCGATGATAAGGACAATAGTTGGGGTGATCGGTGAGATTTGCCTCTCCTGGCCTTCTGCACTCGGGCAGGCACACAATTCCTTGCTCTAGAGCACTTCAGAAATAGCCAGGGACCTGATTTTCGTTGAACGAATAAGTCCGGTGCCTTCTTTTTGGATAGGGGGCCCTGGAGGCCTAGCCCTGACGAGGGGCCGGAGGGGCCTGCCGAGGAGGTGGCGCCTGATTGTCTCGCCTAGGTGGAGGTGGCACATTGCGCGAGGGAACCTGTCGATTCTGAGGCGATCGTTGCTGGGCAGGAGCCTGTGCTTGAGGTGGGGGACCTCTTCGGGGTTGCAGGGATAGTGCCGCTGGTAGTAATTCCAGCTGCCTAGGGGCTTCTATTTGGGCCACCGTGGTGGGTTCGACTCTGGCGGTCCTCTTGGCTGGGATCATAGGGGGCAACGAACGTGCCTGACTAGCCTGTTGCAGAGCCTCCTCAAGGCGCTGATCCTTATCTAAGAAATCCCTGAACCCTCCAGGGTAGTTCTGGGTAATCAGGGAGGGAACCAGCTCCGTTTTGACGTTCCCCACACACATCTTCAGTAATTGCTCCTGAGTCAGTGGCATATCGAGGGAATATGTATGTCCCTTCCACCGGGCGATGAAATCTGCGACTCGCTCATCAGGCCTTTGCTTGCACTTGAAGAGGTCTGCAATGCTGGTCTTCCGCATGGTGGAGCTGAACTGGTATAGGAACTGCCGACGGAGATCCTCCCAACAGGTCACCGATCCGATAGGGAGCTGGCTGCACCAGACGAATGCTGGACCTTCCAATTTCTGTATGAAACATCGGAGCTTGGTGGCCTCTTGCTGAGTCGGGGTCCCCAGCATGGGGCCACACCTGGAATAAAAATGAGCCAAGTGCTGCGGTGGGTCCCCTGTCCCATTGAAGGGCGAGAAAGTGGGGTTCCCAAAACCTGGGGGCACGGGCATATCATCCACCCACGCAGGATACGGCTTGTCATCCGGTGGGACCGCCACCTGCCCGTGTTTCCAATGTTTCGAGGCGGGCTGTGAGTGTCGCTATAAGATCATCCGGGTGGGGGTCCCTGTCTTGACGGGGATCCATAATCACAAGTGCGTTGCCAGGTTCTTCAACACGGTAGATGGCTTCAGCAGCTTGTGTATCGACTGGCGGAACAACCTGCGGGGTGACTGGGGGAACCCGGACTGTATTCTTCAGATTGCCCCGTCGTTCGGGGGGGTTTGGCGAGACGTATCGCGCCCTCTTGCCGTAAGCTCCGACTTCTGCCCTCTCTGCGGAATTAGCGTGATCAGGGTTGCCCGGAGGCATCTCACCGGGGGGAAATTGTTCCTACCCCTGCTGCCCCGGCCTGGGATTACCATAGTCGGGTCAACGCTCTGCGGCGTGCTCAGCCAAGAGTTCGTCAACCAGCCTCTTCTGCTCAGCAAGCTGCTGGCGTAACGTGGCCTTCTCGGGATCTTTGCCCATTTTCCGCACAGAGGCAGACAGGTCAGAGTGCTTGAAAGTTCCGACGTGCTCCTTACCCTTGCCGGTATTCCGACCGAGTACCAGCGACTTGGTGGGTACGGGGAGGCCTAGCAGGTTCCACTGCTGACGGGTATCCCTCCCTGATGGGTCCAGTAGTGGCGGTACGCCCTCGGGGGGTATGTCTCCATCAAGCAATTCAAGCTCGTCTTCCTTGTCCACTACGTCATCCATGTGGACCGTGACCCCTCTCGAGGGCATGTCCTCAATGTCACATAACAAATCAGGCTACCGTCGGATGGGGTCGAAGAGGAGAGCGGCATAGTGTCCTCAACCACGGACTTGCACAAGGGGGGTAGCTTCCCTGACGACTCTACGAAGTACTTTGAAACTCTGAACACATTTCCGTTGAAGGGCGCTCTGACGGACTGGCGACTCAGGGTGCTAGGCCACAAGGAGTGCGGCCAAATCGATCAGGCGGCATTGCTCACCGATTTCTTCGAAGTGCTCTCGACTTCTGGGGTACACCACCCGCTCATAACGAAGGTGGAAGTGTGTCTCCCATAGGGTTCGACAAAAGCACCCCACTTCTTCAGGGGTAAGGGACTCTGGTGTGCGAAATTTCAGCGCCGCCGTCGGCCAGAATTTATCCAGGAAGTGATCCGCTACGAGAATACTCCAGAAGCTCCTGGGTTTGGACTCGGGGTCTGGCCCTGTATTGCCCCACTCATCAACCGGGGGCGGCTGAGGGACCGGTAGCGGTACTGAGGCGGACCTCTGGGATAGTAAGCTCGACGGCAGAGAATACGACGAACGAGCTGACTGGCCGCCGAATTCCGGGCCATCCTCTGAAGAGTGAGGTGACCTGGCCACGATGTCATGATATGATGGGCTGATAGCCACAGCTTCTGGCACAGGAGTCGCGGCTGCCGGTGATAGGTCATGTTGTCGCTCTGCCGTTGTTGGCCCCCAAAATAGCTCTTTGTGATCTCTGGTAGAGGTAGAGGGCGCTTCTGGTGACAATGGTGGTGATTTCACGGTCGAAACTTACAGAATTTCCACGATTTCTTCCTCCTGGATGTACCTACAGAGGGAGATGGGAATCTGGTGGACCTCGCATTCTGGGAGAATGAGGCTAACGCGCCTGGTTCCTGCCCTAGTCCTTGATATGGAGGAGCGGGGAGATGGTTCCATCGTTGAGTCGCATTCCGATTCAGAATCCGAGAAACGGGCCGGTTTGATCTCCACCCGGGCCTTCCTAGGACTCTTCTTATGGTGGCGACGACCCGCTCTCCTGCCCCGGGGTGGCTATTCGGGACACGGTTGAACCCTAATAGGTAGCCTCGGGGCGGCGCTGGCACCGTGGCGGAGAGGGCCCCCGCTCGAGATAGCCGAGGTGCGAGGGGCACAAGGGAAAATGTCGAAGGGTACATTGGGAGGACCTCCATGGATAGCACCCATGTGGGCGGAGCCTCTGTTGGAATCGGCAGGAGCATGGGGAGGACCTCCAGGGTCGATGCGGGCGGAGCGAGGCTGACATTCACTCCTCGAGTTGCTGGGGTGAGGATGACCTTATCCTGTTGCAGAGAGGACGTAGGGAGGGCCCCCACGTTGGAGAAGGACTGGATGGACAGTGCCTTCAGATCGGCGGTCGGGGGCAGGAGGATGGACTCCATACCCTGTATAGTGGGCACGGGAAAGGTTTCCGCACCGAGCGTCACTGCCGTTGGGCAGGTCTTCCTTCGGGATGGGGGTAGCACAAGGCATTCCTCCATGATGATATTTGGAGTGGGGAAGGCCCACGATCTGTGGAGTGATGGTATGGAGAGGGCCTCCGTATGGGGGAACATCACCGCGGGTTAGTTCGCGGCGATCACCACTCGGGCCTGCAAACCGGAGAGTCAACCCAGCTTGCCCGTGGGGCGGTTGGGGTCTCGATCCTGGTTGGGTGAAGGAGTTCCCCTTCTCAGTGTATGCAGGGACTCCATGATGCACGTCGGTGGTGGCTCGGGCCACTGTAGCTGTTGACGTCGACACATCTAGGCGAGCGTCTTCAACCCGGGCCCGACGCTGATGTCGGGTCAGACGAGCTTGCGCAGGTGGTGCAGGGGCATGGCCTACCTGCTCTTCCTGCGGAGTCGGACGGTGGCGCTGACACGGCCAAACGGGAGCCCTCGCCTAGAGCCCTTGGGTCGGGACCCTGAGTGGACCGAGCCGGACGACGCCCGCCTCATCAGTGTAAGGCGAAGAGTCGTCAAGGCGTTCTAGGGACAGGCTCCCGAAACGGTTGAACTTTGGGGTGGGGAGCAGGGGCTCCCTGCGCGGCCTATTAGGGCGGCGTTGACGGCGGGGCCCGGATGCCTCCAGGTCCAGGCGGGCCATATCCCGTGTTGTGATGACCCCTTCCTCCTCGTACCTGCATACGAGGTTGTTGATCACCCTTCGCTGGATGACCTCTGATGGGGAAAGGGGATGTGGGCACCCCGTATTCCGCGATGTGGCGGCCTTCGTGGCGGTAGCGGTGCCATGCGGGGTGGCTGTGGCGGTGTTGCCCCTGCCCCTGCGTAGGTGAGCGGGCGGTGATATTGTCTCTGTTACAGCAACCTGGTTCCTGGGAAACGAAGGGATCAACTCATCAGCACTGCGAGGAAAATGATTGACAACCAGTTTCCCAGTGTCCTTCCATTCTCCACATCTGTAAGAAGGATCCACGCCAACACGCTGCAGAACAGAGTGCCCCACGTTCTACTGCCCTGACATCCAGTGAGTTTCACAACAGGCCCGCTTTTTGCTTGGCGGGACCAGGTGCCGGATATCTGGATCCGGTGACACGTCAATCTACTGGTGTCTCGAATGCTACTAATCTCCACATTGAGGAGTAGAATTTCACGTCGGGTTCACCATTTCTGTTTCCGACGCTTTCACCGGGGCGCACGCATCTGTCCGTCCGTGGAGGAGGATGCGCTGCGCTGTGGCCCCGCATTCCCGCTTTCCAAAGGTAGGTGGTATTCGCTCCTTATTCAGGGACGTCTGCTCCTTGATCAAAACAGGATGATGGGATGTCGGTTCTTCCTTCTGTGGATTCCTCCTCAGAACTCGTCACCTAGTCCGGGTCTCCCTCATAGATTTAATATGTTGTTCGTGAAACTCTTCCCAGTGCCATGTTTCCATGGACACCGGTTAATTACACTGCTTCTGTCGGGACATTCCAAAGGGCCCGGTCAGGGCAGCAACCTTCAGTCGGGGGAGTAGTCACGTTGAGGCATCAGTAGCATGTCTAGATGTTGGGGAACCGGTGTGTCTGTATATTATCCCTGGTCATAGGGATTCTCGAGGGCATGGAAGCCCGATGCATCCCACATCGAGTGCGGGGAATTATATGCCATAGACACATATCTGAGGTTTTCCTCAGCTTCCCGTGTTTAAAACAGGGTACGCCGTGAGTTTAACATCTAGAGGAGACGGATCAGCCCGATCAGAGCATTAGCTAGAATGGATCAGATTGAGGGATTTCCCTTGAAGGGGTGCCGATACCGGGACCAGCCCATGGGCGGCTGCGAAGAGGAGCGTACCGACATTGTCTCACCGGGATATGACGGTCCGGGTGAGAATCAGGGTGGATGATGGATAGACGAATGAAGTGGAGGGGGGAATGGCAAGGAACCGTCGCAAGGGAAATGGTGAAGTTGGGCTTGAGTCTTGAAGGGGCTTCCTACGTATCCTCGTAGTAGGGAATCAAAGTCCGCGTAGTTCGGGATGGTGCCGGTGAACCGGCATAAGGGTGGACCTTGGTCCGATGGGCATCATCAGCGAACTGACGTAAATGGGGAGGACCAGGAGGGTCCTAATGGTGGTGGGCTTGGACCTCGGGGAGGCTTCCTACGTACCATGTCGTGACATGGATCAAAGACCACGTAGTTCAGAGGGACTTCGTTGGCGAACCGACGTGAAGGTGGACCTTGGTCCAACGGGTGGTGGGCTTGAACCTCGGGGAGGCTTCCTACGTACCATGCCTTGACATGGATCAAAGACCTCGTAGTTCGGATGATGGAATTCGTCAGCGAACCGACGTCAAAGTAGACCCAGGGGTCCACTAGTGGTGGGATTGAACCTTGGGAAGGTTTCCTACGTACCATGCCTTGACATGGATCAAAGTCCTCGTAGTTCAAAGGGTTTCATCGGTGAACCGACGTGAAATTAGACCCGGGGGTCCACTAGTGGTGGGCTTGAACCTTGGAAATGTTTCCTACATACCATTCCTTGACACAGATCAAAGTCCTCATAGTTCAAAGGATTGATGGAATACAGTTTAACGTCATGCAGGACGGTAGTGAACCCTGACTTGAATAAACGATGGGTGTTGGGTGTCGACGAACCGACGTAAATGAGGGACCTTGGTCCAATGGGAGATGGGCTTGAACCACTGGGAGGCTTCCTATGTACCATGCCTAGAGACGGATCAAAGTCCTCGTAGTTTGGATTGAAAATGGGGTCTTGGAACACCGACAAGGAGATGGTTTGGGCCAATGATTGTTGGGCATGAACCTCAGGGAGGCTTCCTACGTACCATGCCTTGACACGGATCAAAGTCCTCGTAGTTCGGGTTGTGAAAACGGCTTGCCGCCGGGCTGGAATGCAGTTTAACGTCGTGCTGGACGCAGGTATGACTCGACGTGAATTTGGTGACGGGTGGGCTTGAACCTCATAGAGGCTTCCTACGTACCATGCTTTGACATGGATCAAAGACCTCGTAGTTCAAATGGGTGTGCAGTTTAATGTCATGCAGGACAAGAAAAAATACAGTTTAACATCATGCTGGACGAGGGCATGCAGTTTAACGTCATGCTGGATGAGGGCATACAGTTTAACGTCATGATGGACGAGGGCATGCAGTTTAACATCATGCTGTACGAGGTATTGTCATGGCCAATGCCAACTCTAATCCCACGTGAGTCATGCTCGGTGTGAGAAACAAGAGACATCAAGGGACTGACAATCACGCCGCGAAGGGTGCGTCCGTGTGAAGCGAAGAGGGGCTTACGCGTTAGGCGGCCCATGGTGATGGGACTTACTCCGGGATGGAGGCTTGGAGTGCGACAAAGCGCAGAAAAAGAGGGATTTGGGACCAATGATGGCAGGTGCCTCGTTCCCTATCACACCCTCCACTGACCTTGGTAGTGGGGAAGTACGGAGATGCAGGGGTGCATCCATCCGTTGGGGAACTAGGGTCGCCCTTCTCCTGAGAACATACGCTACTCCAATAAGGAGGATATCATCCCTTGTGAATGGGTGATTCCACTCCTATAGAGATGAGTGGCGTAAAAAATGTTTGAGCTGGGGGGACCCTTCGTGAGAGGCATGTGGTTGGGTCACAGTTTAACGTCATGTGTTGAGGACGCGGTGCTTGGCAGTTTAACGTCCTGCAGATCGGATGAGGTGGGTTCACTCCACACCCCTAGGACTTACATAATTGGTACCCTTTGATCCTTGGGGGAGGGAAGGTACCAGTAAGGCCATGGTCAAGGGGGGTTGTAAAGTGAACCATCAAGGGGTCCACGTTAGCGTGGCTATGCAAAAAAGCAATAGCCGTTAGCGTGCCTATGCGAATAAGCATTAGGTGAAGCAACGCTACGAGTGGTACTGTCCGTGGGACTTTGAAATCACATCATGCATACCTGGAGGGTCGCACGGGAAGAGGAATTGCCAAGAAAAGGAGTGTGCTTCGCGAAGCGGAGTGCCTTGGACTTAGCATGGGGCATAGATGTGAGTGGAGGGTGCTTCGCAAAGTGGAACAATATTCGTGGAGCACTGCCTCGCGAAGAAGAGGTGCCTCGCGAAGCAGGGTGCTACGAAGCAGTGTGCTTCATGATGTGTAGCGATCCTGCCTTGGCATAGGGATCACTAGTATAGGTTGGGTGTTTCGCGAAGCATAAATGCTCCGTGGCTGCCCGGGTTCCCTTGGGAATCCCCTTCCTTCGCGAATGACCCTGAGCTTCACGAAGGGAATCCCTCTCGGAAGATGGGCTCAAAATGAGTCAAAGAGAAGGCATCACGTGAAGTAGAAGTACCTCGCGGAGCTCATGATTCCCGGGGACAAAGAGTGCTTCGAGATTCAGGAGAGGAGAAGCTGAAAGGTCAGATTATCCGTCCTTTGGGACTCAGGGGGAGTCCAGTATTTATAGGGAAGGGGCGCCGTGAAGCAGAACTCACGCGCCGCCTCAGGTGCTTCATGGCGCGCTTGTGAAAGTCAACGTCGTTCGCAGAGAGTTACCGCCTCCCGAGCTTCGCGGCGGGTCGCGAACGTCAAACTCGTTCGCGGAGAGTTACCGCCTCCCGAGATTCGCGGCGGGCTCGCGAACGTCAAATGTGTTCGTGGGGAGTTACCGCCTCCGGAGCTTCGCGGCGGGCTCGCGAACGTCAAATGCGTTCGCGGAGAGTTACCGCCTCTGGAACTTCGCGAGACCGCGAAGCTCGGGGTGCTTCGCATCGCTGCTTCGCGAGGCAGCGGGCCGGCCTTCTTTTCCGTCCCTTCCTTTCGTGCAATATTTTGGCGCCAACAAGGATATATTGTGGGCATGTGTTCTTTACTTTGGTGGGTCTTAAGAGATTCACCTAGAACTCCCTTAGTTTTCCAATAACAATAGTTATCCAGTGACTATTCATATGGAACCATATGAGGTACTTTATGATAGGCTATGAAAATCACCTCTACGATGGATGGAGGAAAATGAGTTGGAGATGTTGGGACTGAATCTCCTACAAGAAACATCATAGTCAGTTCAGAAAATTCCAAAAAGTATGGCTATGGCTCAAATTATAAATAATTCGTATGATGATCAATGTAGATGACCTATATATTTGTATAGGTTGATCATGTATTCTTTCAGCAGTCACTTAGATTGGGTCACCATATGAACCGGAGTTAAGGAATGTTGGAACCCAGGTTTGTTGGTCCTTTAATGGTTGTTGCGAGAATCGAGCCGGTGGCATATCGATTGGATCTTCTATAGAGGTGTAGTGTTATGAAAGGGGGTTTTCATGTGTCATAGCTTCATTGGTATCACCCTAAACTTTCTCATGTGATCGATGTGGATGATGTTGATCTTGAGACTGATGTGTCCTTTGAGGACCATCTGATACGTGTTGTGGATAAAAGTGATAAGGTATTGTGGGGAAGGATCGATCTAATAATTTATATATTGTGGAAACATGACCACATTCATGAGGAAACATAGGAGAGATAAATGGATATGTAGGATTAATTGACCAATATTTTTACCTCAAAATCTTAGAGATGCTTGGGAGTACAGCTCGAGGATGAGTTGTTATAAGGTGAGGAGATTTTAAGATCCCAACATTTTTTGTAAATGTATCATTCTAACTTATAGGTACAATTTTACTCTTGTTTTGGTATATCTTGGGTGTGTTTTAGTTTTGGGGGTTTTCAGGTAAAATTTGGGAATTTTGGAAGAAAAAGGGATAGTTTATGGTTGGCATATAGTTTTCCCAAACCATTCACCTACCCCTAAAAAACCATGCAACCCCAGATAGAGGGGTATTGCACAGTTAGTACATGTTTTGTAAAAACCATTCACCCTATTAGTATAAATTGTGCACCCCTAATATGAGGTTCATGTTTATGGTGCACGGTTCGGTAAATTGTGAACCATAGCCCATAAAACCATGTGCATGGGTTTTAATCCCCTGAAAAATTATTTTAAAATTATCACCCCCCACAACCTTCACCCTCATTATTCTATATTTGAACTAAGATGATTTTTTAAGGTTTTATAAGCTCTCAAATAGATTCCATGGCTTTTAAACTCCATTATTAAGAAATCGAAGATCCGATTAATGGATCTAAACCTCTTCTGGTATGTAATCTCTTCCTAATTGGTTTCCTCCCTCCATCCCATCTTTCTCTCATCTTTTTTATGGGATGATTTCTTCTATTAGGGATGGGTTTAGATCTAGTTTTTGATAGAACTTAATCTGTTTGATATTGGATCTTGAATTTTGGTTCTAGACCTTTTTCTTAGTAGTGAAATTGAAGGTTCCACTTCAATTTGTGGATTTATGGTTCATAGAATTATCATAAATGATCTTGAGGTAAGTGGTATATCTATTAATTACCATTTTATTAATTTATTTTTCTTGTATGTAATTGTTCAATTGAAATTTCCATGTTGGTCAATTGCATTCTGAATTGAATTGATTAATTAAATTTCCTTGTTATAATGAAATGGGTAGAATTAGAGGAATTAAAATGGGTTAAAATTGTGTTGTAGAGTTGGTGGATAATTGGATAATGAAGTTTTTTAATTAAATGGGTTTATAAACATAGTGGTGACCCATGGGGTGTGCCGATATTATTAAAGTGATGAATTATGATTTATGCTTGGTAGATATAATTGGGAATTTGTGAATGGGGTTGATAAATGGATTGTGAAATTGATATCCACCCATGGAGTGGTCCAGTATAATTGAGATGGTTTTTGGATATGGATTGTTACTCCAAATACCCTTATGGTTCTAGAATACTACTTTATACCCACAATATATTTATGTATATATATCTATGATCATTGAGTTGTTGTATAAGGACTATTTATCCAAATACCCATGGGGTTCTAGATTTATATTCTAGGCCCCCATTGATTGAATGTGAATTTGAAGTATTTTAATGAATGAATAACCATGATGTAATTAAAATTTGATATCCCTTTGGGATAGTTCAAACTCTAGAATGGGTCGAAGTAGGTATTGATGGTTTGGGTGTATTAGTAAACCCAAGAAATTATGTGATTAATTAAAGAATAAAGAAATGTGATAATTGTTTACTTTATGCATTTTAATTTATTCTTCAGACAATTACATGCACTTTTATTGGTTGGATATTTTTTTAGATGTCATTGGTGGTGGCCTATTGAGTTGTACTCACACCCTACTTGGGATACCTAATCGCTGCCCAAATTGAATCAATGTTTGATGGATAGGACAATAGAAAGATCCCTATGTTTTATGGTTGATTTGGGATGCATCGTGGATGAGGGAGCCGAACATGATGTCGAGACCCTCTCAGGAGTTTTCAGTGCATATTTATTTTGGGTTTTTCATGTTTAAACGTGACACATATATTGAATGAAATATCTAATACTTAGTTTGTATATGGTTTTACCTACTTTGGATTATCAAGTGATACTATTCTATGTTGTTTATGGTATTATTCATGTTATTAAATATGTCATTTTTATTTTTTTCCTATTTTTGTTCTACGTTGATAAAGATGGTATAATCTACCCACAATACATCTATTAAACCCTCACTGATAGTTGTCTACCTTTGGTGTATGGGGAGGCACACCTAAGGTCACATAGAGACCAACTAGGTGCATCTTTGTTTGGAACGTATTTTGGGGTGTTACATTTAATGATAAAGAAAAAAGAAAGATCCATCACCAAGTTGTTATTATTATGATGAATTTAGTTTCATTACTGAGGTAAAGAAAGGATCTGTTTCATAAAATAGTAATTATGATATATAAGAAAGGAAATAAAATTAGTGTGAGTAGAAAGATAAATTAAAATTCTACATGGGATAGATAAAATACCTCAAAAAATAAATAAATAATTTTATAAAGAAAATAAAAAATTTGGAAGCTGAGAAAGAAGAGTATGATAATAAGGAAGTGACATTAATTGATGAAATCAAGAAGTATATTTTTAGATAATCTAATCAGGAAAATATTGTTATTTAACTCAAGTAAAAACTATATATAAAATAAAAAAATCTATTTGAAACACTATACATATGTTCTATAGTTCAAAATGTGTTGAAAAAGGATAAATAAAACTCCAATAAATCAATGGAGGAAAATAGATAATCTTCTCAAGCTATTGAGATGAAGGGTTCCAATGATCTAGTAAAATATGGTACTTCTAATTCTCAATAAATATCTATTATAATTGGTTGTGTGGGTCTCAAAAACAAATATGTACAATGTTATAATAATAATGTTTTTTAGATACACTCTTATCCATTAAAGGAAAAAATGTGACTTCTAGATAACCATTTCCCCTTAATAAAAAAAGAAAAATATTTCATCACAACAACATTAATATTGACAAGGATAGAACTATAATAAAAATTTTAAATATTATTTCAAAGGTTTTGGTTGGTGTTGTGGAAGGTATGGTGATAAATCCTTTTTTTGGTTTAATATTTCATTACCAAGAAATATGCATGAAATAAGGAGGTCATTAGTGAAAAAAAATATGATAAAATATCAAGTAATGTATTAAGTGAATATATCTATAAAAAATTTGTCCCCTCATAATATATTTAAAGGTCTAGAGGATATACGTGAAATATTTGGACAATAGGGTCACTAATCTAACATTTTCATGACTAGACTACAATGAGATATTATTTATAGTGTAATTTGGAATAATTATCAATAGATTAAGAAAGTTAAATAAAATTCATGAAAATATGAATATGTTAAGAATAAAAGTGATAAGTAGAAGAAAACTAAAAAGAAAGAGGACTTGATAATTTAACAATATCAGTTGGAGATTTAAAAGTAGATGGATATTGGTTAGGATAAAGGAAATTCAGTGGATTTAGAAGATGAGGTGAAATTTCATGAGGATCCATCCACAAGAGGTGACTTAAACATCTAGAATAAGTGTGATATTAGTGAGAAGGATGGGTTGGATGTGAAAATTTGATGAATATTCTTCCTATTGAAAAAGGATTAATGAAATTTTCATTGAAAACAAAATAATGTGATTTGTCCTTAATTTCTTATGAAATTAATATTTTCCCTAAAATAAAGATAGATCTTGGAGATAAAATTATTTCACATTCTATTCATATTGTTGGTAAGAAAATATGTTATAATACTGGAAAGATAAAATGGCATAGGTTAAGAGGATAATCTCCCCATGAGTATCAATGGAGAGTAAAAAACAAATCCCTCTTTATTCCCTTTTATTTTATGTGTTTGGAAATAACATGTGGGGAATTAAAGAAGACTTTTGTGGCTAACAATTATAGATAACATGAATAGATAGTCATTTATAGAGTATATTAACTACTGTGAAATGAAAATGAGGAGAAAATTCTTTGAAGTGGAGTATTCTTGAAGAGAACATGTCATTATGAAAAAACTAGTGAATTATGAAATTATAGAAAAATTTCAAAATTGGAGGAATAGGGTACTAAATATAACGTGAAACCCTTTTTTAATTTATTAAACATGCTTATTAAGGTGGTTTTGATTTATTAAAATGATGATAAAAGGGGGATTTATTCATAATTCATTGAACATTATGATTTGTTTGTTGAAGTGTGTGTATTGTTTTTTTTAATGAAATATATATTTCTAATGGCCCCTTAAAAGAGTTTCTTAGCATGGTATTTCATGCATGATAGTTTATGGAGAACATAGAAAACCTTGGTTGTATCTCTATTGTTTTATACATGGGGTTAGCTCATATAGACTTATAGAAGACCAACTAAAGGCTCTTTGCTAAGAAAAACATGTGATATTGTCCCTCTATTTAACATATATCTGGAATTGATTCTATAATGGGGGAATTTGAGACTTTTTGAAGAGAATAAGATGATATGACCCCTTTCAAGTTCCTTTTTATTTGATTTTCAATGTGAAGAAAGAAATGGGCCCACATATAAACTATAAATATGTTTGTTTATATTGAAGAAAATACAATGGGGGAGATTTTTTATCCCAAGTAAATGTTTAATTTGTTTCTAATGACTAAATGTGTGTTTGGTGAGTGGATATGAGATGATTATTCTTAGAATATTGTTACATATTCAAAAAATGGAATTATATTTAATAGTTGAGAAATTATCATGGAATATATGATGATTGATGTGTTGATATTAAAAGGATTACATGAAAATTTTTTATGGATAAAGGAACATTTTATACCTTATGTGATTAAATTTGGAAGGCCTTGGGATTGACCATAATGTGTTTGACAAGTTTTTGATAAGACCCTAGAATATTTAGAGACAAATTTTTTAGTTGTGTAATGGTAATTCTAGATTTATAAAGGTTTCATAAAGGTAAGTATGAATTTATATGGGCTTAATAAGGGTAGTTCATTACCTATATAAGGGAAATCTATGTTGATTTTGTGATTTTTAAACGTAATCCTGAATTTCTACAAGCTACATAAAGGTAGGTTGTTACCTATGTAAGTGTATAAAGAGTTGATACTACATAAAAAATCATGCTAGATATTAGAAGTATATTTAAAGGTATTGATAAAATTATTCATGTTTTGTAAGGTTTGTAGACCACTATGTGAAGTTAGCTTCACGTTTTTATAAGCTACATAAGGTTAAAGTGAGATCTATGCAACTTTTCTAAAGGTAGAACATGAACTGCATAATTGTAGTGTAATTTTTGACTGCTTGAATTATTTTATATTGAACATGCATATAATGAATGGCCGGATGACTTGAATTAGAATTATCATGTCCAATGAGATTGACCTAATGAATATCTTTTATCGACTGCATAACTATCTAGGATTTACCATGAGATTATTTTTTTTATGGTAGAAAGAGTTATTGAAGCAACTATGCCCACTGAGGTCGATTGTATGAATATGTTCAATCAACTATATGACTATCTATGATTAGTCATGAGATTTTTTTTCTATTTTAAATGTAAAACTAGAGCAGCTACATGAGTTACTGGAGCAGGCGCAAAGCATAAATCAACTATAAGTGTTTCTTGTAAAATAAAGTGAAACTCCATGAATAACATAGGCGACAAGTGATATGAGTTCATGCATGAGAGAAATTTGGGATGTGTACTTGTATACAACTTCACATGCATGTATATAAGGCATGTTAAATAGGGACATGTAGAGCTCAAACCATTTGAGTGTTATATGTCACTAGATCCGGTGCACGCAATATCCATACAAACAATTATGCATGAATATAATGGGATATTCCAAGTGAATTTATAAGCTCTCAAGAGGATATTTCCATAGTGTATCTAGATGATATTAAAACTAGATAAATTCATGTGTGGTTTTGTAATATCAATATAAATATATAGATCCACTTTCATGCATATAAATACTTTGAAATGAATAAATGCGGAATTCACACATTCATAGTTCATCATTATCTATTCATTTTTTCATGAAATATATAAGGATTCTCGGGGTTTGATTTATGCAACATATGAATACCATACATGAATATTGAGAAGAAATTTTCACATGATTGGAGTGATATTTTGGAAAGAATAAGAAAATATAGTGCTTTAGGGAGTGAAATGAGGTGGTGTTTAATGGTAACCATGTCAAAAAACCGAGGGTAGAATACCCTAGCCTTTTAAGTATTTAATATGAGATTAAATGAAGAATTAATTCATGATTCATTAGTTTGAATTACAAGAGAAATAAATCCTTGTAGTTATTTTCAGTTACAATGAATAAATCATGGGAGTATTGATCTAAATCTTCTAGGATTTGAATCAAACCATTATAATTATTTTTTTATAGTTTTAGAATATTTGAATAACTATATATATAGGAAAACTATATATTCCTATATTCTGTGAATAATAATATTCTCAAGACATAGGAATATTTTGAGATAATTATGAGAGTCGATGCAACGTATATATTGAAGAGTGAGAAGAAAGAGAATAATCTAAATAAATTAAGATATGGGGAAGAGTATCAATACTAGTAGTGATAAAACTCTTGAGGAAGTAAACTTACATACATGATGATTCATATGCTCATTGAGTAATATCGCACTTCCAAGTGGTGAAAAAGAAACCAAGGAGAGGAAAAAGATAATTATATGTCAGATCCTCAATTTTGAAAAAAATTTATCTTACAATAGAATCTAGAAGTGAAGGAATATAGTGGGACTCTATATTGATCATTACAATATTATTCTTCATTCCAATCACTTGTTTGATTGTGTTGAATCTGTATTGGGGTTCTATCCAATGTTGCAAGGATTATGTTATTCTAGTCAAACCATTTAAATATTATGTGATAAGATCTCACTTTTACTACTACACATGAAATGAGGTAGTGAGTTATTACTGAGTGGATAATGTTCCTTAATTATTTTACGAATTAGTATTTACAAAGGGTAAATTCATTAAATGAAGACCACTTAGTCACCCCCCTGTGGTCCATCCGGCCTAGGACACTAAAATTCATGGCACTAAAATCTGAGGTGCCTAAAAATATTAATGTGGAGGTCAATTATAAGTTAGAAGATCGATCGTTGGATAAGTCAATGTAATTAAAAATATTGGGGGATGCTGATGACCATGATAATGATAATATTAAGTGTTAAATTGATGGAAGAATAATTAAATTTCTCAGTGAATGATAATGGGAAATACCATATGCAAGTGACCTAAAAATCATTGAAAACTAGATGAAAAAGTTTAGAAACTAGTAAGTTGATCAAAACATGAGATGATTTAAAATTGGTTGAATATCAAATATAATATTAATAGAATATAAGGAAGATAGTTGTGTTGAAAACATTAACAAATTATAATGAAAAGTAATTAAATTACAAATGGATTTTTGAGTTTTAAAGGTGATATGAGAAAAGGTTGAGATGGTTGGAAGTGAATGCTATAATAAAAAATTTAAACAAAGGGTGGTGTGATGGATAAATATAATTATAAAACCAATAATCACGATGGAGTGTGTTTAAATATTCCAAGGTTAAAGAATTTTCAGTTTTAGTAGTGGAAATATGTATAACTAGAAGTTGTTGATTTAATTCTATTGAAGTTTGTAGACCCAAATATGTTGAGTACATTGAGATAATGATATGGATTTTCAATCATCATAAAGATAATTTTTTTGATTTTATACTATATTTTTTATTGATCTCAATGAATATTTGACACTGGGTTTGTAGATATTTGACTTGACTTGGAGACCTTAGAAATTTTTTGAAGGTGTTCAATAAGAAATGGTGCAGATCCTTGTAGTTCAAAGATTTTAAATCATTGAACTTATTAGGAATGATTCAGCTTATAAACTAGATGGACCTTATTCATAGTTTGGGTGTAAAAATTGATATGAGGATAAAGAACAACTACTAATAAGAGAATAAGTAAATAGGGAGTGACTACCAGTATCAATAAAAAGATTATAAGGGTTAAATAAGTGATAAGGTTGGAACATAATGTTATAAATAATCTTAGTAAGGTAATGGGATTTGGGTGATTATATGTTGAGATCATAACCAACATCAATTTATAGAGTTTGGATGTTCCAGACATCAAATTTCAAGTTAGTTTGAGTGATATAGAAATTTAATTTATCAGAATCATAGGACATGCTGGCTTTCATATGACTCAAGAATAAGTCGAAAAGTTATTTTAAGTTTCATCCATGAGGAATTTCATGAAGAAAACTTTTATATTGTTGGTTCTAGTATAAATAACAACATATTCCTACCAATAAGTAGAATGGCATTTTTGGGAGATATCTCAACAACAAGAATAATATTGTGGTTTCAGAGTTTAGGTTGATACATTCTATTGGGTAAAAAATAATAAATTTACCCATTTTAACACTTATGATAATAGTGAAAATATATGGATTAGGATAATAATTACATTTAAAAATGAGTAGGTTTCCCATACAAGGTTCAAACCTTGTAAAAATACTTTTGTCTTGTTTTCTTTACATTATTCATATTTTATGTGGGATAAAGTTTCAAGGGATCGCAAGTAAAATATCCATACATACTAACTGATGATATATTTTTTATCAATATAAAGGAAACAATATTTTAAGTTGATCATAATTGGTAAAATATGATCACCCTTCATTCACCCCCATATCAGGGTGATTGTATGGTCCACCGAGACAAAAAAGTGGTATCAAATTATAGGTTCCCACTATTTGGATATACAATTTTTTATCAATTGTTTTCAATGATCTACATGATGTTTATATTCTTAAAAGATATATATGGGTTTGTACTGAAATATATTAAATGTATACCTAAATTTAATAAAGCATAAGTTATTCCTAGTTATAGAAACATTGTTTTTTTGGATAAAATATTGAAAGCATTAAATAATAAATAATCTCAAATATAGTTGAAGTTATCCTCTTATAAGTAGTTGAAGGAGGATATTTCATTTCATTGAGGTAAGGTGAGAAGAAGTTTTAATTATAAATCCATCTGAAATAATCCTCTTTAAGAATATTATCCAGGATATGGTGAGTAGAAGTCTACTGAATATATTGATGAATTTTACTCTAAAATCAAGGATTATATTAAAAATATTCCCATAGAAGTTACTACATACTTACTTTTCTTTATAAAGGGTATACATAATGAGAATACGTAGCTGAAATTGGAATCTAATGATATGGAGGATGCATTAGCCAGGAATTATAAAAAACCCCATATATCATGTAATGGATATGTAATAGTCTTTACAACTATACAGTGATATATTCACCTTATTTTATGAAGAATTACAATGATGTATCTATGAGAATGTAGTGTTTAAGAATTTTTTTAAGAAATAATTTTTTCATTAAAAGGTACAGTCAGTATTAATATTTTTTAGTTGCAGATAAAAGGGAGAAGGATAAAATATCTTGAAAAATCATTGCGAGAAGAAAGAAATATGCATGGAGAATAGGTTCAAACTTTAAAATCTAATTTTTTTGATATATTCAAATTCTTGGAAGATCTTAAAAACAATTTTATTTTAAATTTTCTTTAGTTGGAGATAAAATTGAAAATTTTGGAACCACCTCAAGTTGAATCTTCACATGAGGTAGAGAGAAGATCCACTACTAGATTTTCTGTGGAAATTATTTATTTTTAGAAGACTCTATCTAGTGGATAGAAGAATATAAAATCACCAGAAGTCCCATCTTTTGAAAGGATAAAGATATAGGTACCCTGATTCTCTAAGATTAATATTTTACTAATTTTGATACTTTGAATAGTGTGGTATGTAAAACTAATATAAGATAAATATGTGTTAATAAAGTTAATATAAAACCCACCATATATTAAAATGTCGAAGAGAAGGAGAATGGAATAATTCCCCCATAAGTTTTCTATAAGGATAATGTTCATATACATGAACTGGAATAACCCTCCACCAGCATGTTCTATACACAATGACGGAAGCCAATATATTTTTTTGTTAATTAAATAGAATTTTTGGGTGCATGGTTGTCAATTTTTGGTATAATATTCTAAGGTATGGAAAGCATAGAAGTAATGAACTAAGGGGTGGTAGAATAGAAGATAATATTGCTTCAACTAAGTGAAACCAAAGTACACAGAAGAAGGAAAATATTTTGATATCCAAAAAAATTTAATATCATGAAATGTGCTATGGAAGTTGGGGAATAAGTGGTCATAATGATGATGAGTATTGGTTTATATAGACTAAGCACAACTCTAGTTTAAACAATATAAATAGGCCACAATAGCTGTTGAAGAAGAAACATAAGATAGATGAGAGGTCTACCTAGTGGTGTAAAATAAGTTTATAGGAATATTTCAACCAAGAAGAGAGTCAAGAAGAAGGTTATGAAAAAGAAAATATGATTATTTTATGGAGTCAAATACCAATTTATCAATATTTTAAATAACTCTATGAATTTTAATGATAACCAAAGAAAGATCAAGAAATAAAGAAAATAAATCTAAGATATGCACTATAATATTAGATTGTTGGAAGACATATTTGATGAAGAAGTTGAGGTTAACAAGAATTTACCACATAAGGGTACCATACCAATAGTTAAGAATGGTGTGAATGGTGCAAGAAGTATATCCACACTCCTAAAAATGTAGGGAATGGACACCTAGACGAAATGATTTTGTAAAAAAAGTATGTACACATTGAAAGGTTCTACGAAGTTCATTGTGAAAAGGAAATCTCAGAATATGGTAAAAGGTGAATATGTTTTAAAGGTTTTCCTATAAATTTATTCTAACAATTTCGACTAATAAAGGAAAATGAAGGAAAAGGAAAATAAGGGTGAATATTCCTTTATAATATAAGTTAAAAATAAATCCCCATAAAAATTGCATTATGTAAATAAAAAAAAGAGATACATTCCAACCAATGGGATTAGTGATTGGAAAATCACATGTAAAAATATAAATGAAAATAGAGTTAAAGTTAAATTATTTTCTAAATTGAGAAAGATTCTACATCCTTTTTATTTAAATTCAATGAAATGGAAGACCCATCTTATTCTCACTCAGTACAAATTATTTTCAATGAAAAAGGTAAATTTAAGGTAATAAAATTCAGGGGGATCCCTAAAAAGGGGTAATATATAGTTTACCCCTTTTAGGAGTAAAGTTGAATCTTATGAATCGAGATATTTAATAAAATTATGTGAAGATTCTAAATTTCAGAAATTGGAATAACTAAGACACTAGATGCTAAAAATACAATGGATTAAAGTACCGAGATGTTGAACATCTAGAAAATAATAAAGTTTTGGATAATGAAAATACAATTTCAGATGATACATTAATATTTGAGGTATGTTGATATCTTCTCCATGTCTTATATCAAAAAAATGTAATTTTAAAGGAGTTAATTTTTTTGATGAGAAAATTATAATGTAAAGGTGTAAAAATATTCATTTTAGGTTTGAACATTTGTTTATTGAGATGGATTTTGGGTGTAAATTTCATAAAAATCCCTAGAATTTACTACTAAAAAATATTCTAATGTCGGTATCACTTCATGAATTTTTAGGAAAAATTTAATATTCATGTTAATCACTCTTATTTTTAACATTGATCATATATTATTATGACATAAGGTTGGTTGATTTAAGGATTATTTATTTAGGAAAACTGATTCCATCATTCTATTAAAAATTTCAATAGTTGCATTCAATTAAATAGAAGATAATGGGAGAAGAAGAGAAATGGTAAAGGTCCCTCACTCAATGTTCTCAAAATAAGGATACAGAATAGGCATTTAATTTAATATAGTGGATAAAAAATCATTGACTTTAAAAAGAGATATTAGTATTGAAAAAAATCCAAAAAGGGAGATTTTTTTCCCAATAGATGACGTTTATGATTTATTGTATTTTTTTAAATAGATTATAGAAAAGTTAACGAGTAAGTTAAAAGTGAAGTTGTCAATGGGTGTTTTGTACGTAATTCTATCAGAATTATATACTCCTAAAGGTGGAACCATTAAAAATTGGAGAACCATAGATTAAATTTATGCTTCTAGAAGATTAAACTGAAGTAATACCAGATGATAGTATGAACTTGTGTCACATGAAGTAAGAATGAACATATGGAAGAGAATGTTGTTGATGGTATGATAAGAACTCGATAAAGTTTCTGAAAGTAGCATATATATATATATAGGATGACTAAAAAATATTCAAGTGCATGAAAATTGAAAATCTAGTAAAGGTGACTAGAGTGATAAATATTATAATAAATACTCAAGTAACCTGAGCTTCCTAAATGAATGGAGTAGGTATCATAGCCACCCCTTGGGTTCATCCCTCTCTGAAAGGGGATAGAATCATCTCAGATCCAATGGTTTCATGGATCCACCCCCACCCCCTTCACTGGACCTTTTATTCTCACCGAAATTATCAAAATTAAAATTTCCCATAAATTTAATCGTGATATAAAAATATACCCAACCTTCTGTTTTATTTTCACACATAAAATTTTAATTCCATGCTTTGTTTCAAATCCTCTTTTTGTTCTTAGGTTTTTCTTGATTTCCAAGTGTTCTAGGTTTAAATTTTTGGCATCTCTTATGTTTTTTATCTATGACCTTATTCTTTGGGGTATTTTATGGTACTTGGACTCCCATTTTTTTCAAAGGGACGATATGTAGTAGAGGTGGTTTGGAGTTGGATTTGTGACAATCCTAGTGGCTCCCCTTGTGGGGTAAGTTTTTGGGGTGGTTTATACGCTTGAGTTGGATGATTATTGGGATGGAAATGTGGGGTTTTGGGGAATTATTTCCCCTTATCCATGACTTATATTTACCCCTAGGTTTCCCCCTTAGAGACCCATGAAATTGGAAGATAATGGCATTGTTTTTGGTGTCCATAATAGGTCGCATGGTTTGGCCACACGGTTTACTAAACCGTGCAGCCAAATCATGCAAGGTGTCCTTGTCATTAAAAATCTTTTCGAAATCCTAATTTTTCCCTCTTGAAAATAAACCTAATCCTCCACATTATTCCCCCATTCAACCATTGTAGCCATGGGAGGCCTCCAAGCTCCCTCAAGCTCCCATGGATATCATTTTTGATGGAGGGTTTGGTGGAGAAAACTCAAGATATTTCACATAAGTTAATTCCTTATTGGTTTCTTCCATATTCCTTTAGTGTTATTTCTTCTTTTATGAAGTTATAAAGTTTCCAAAATATAGGGTTTGTACCTATTATTTAACCTGGAGTCTATTTTGTGAAATTTTTTGGGCTAGGGCTTGGTTTATCTTCCTTGGGGTGCGGTTGAAGTTTCGCACCAAGATTCAAGGGTTTTGACACTTGTGGCAGGTGATTCCATGGGTAAAAATTTCTAGATGATTTATATTTGTAGAATTTATATTTTTATCACACTTATCATTGATTATCCTTGATGCATAATTTGATTTTGGTAACATTTGTTGAGAAAATTATTTTTAAGTAGCAATTTGGTGTCAAATTGGGTGTTTTACATGTCTACTTCATGTTATACTAGTTGGGTTTATTTATAACTCATGTGATGGGTTTATAGAAATTTTTTGGGATCTCAAAATTACCTTTTGGTAAATATGGGTATGCCCATGGTGTTCAATGTGGGATTTTGTGTGTAAAGTATTGTTAAATTTTGTGAAGTTTATTTATTGAGTGGTGTAAGTGTTGAAAAACATGTGTGGTTAATGTTTTGAGTTGATTATGACCATAAAATAAGTGTTTATGTTATAATTTCTTTTGGTGTCATGATATAATGGTTTTATCACAAAGGGGGAAGCTTGGGTACCTAGGAGGGAAGATATGTACTAGTACACTAGTGATCCGAATGGGCTTTGTACATGTTTCACTGAGAAAAATGGAAAAATAAAACACTAAAAACTTTATTGATGATGATTTGGGACCACTAGGTTATGAGTTTGTTCTCTACTATTGTCTTAGGCGTGAGAACATATTTTTCTATGGTTACTTTACACCGAGGTATGAGATACATGGGGCCTGAGACTACCTAGTTCCTAGGGGTGTTCCCAAGATTAGTTCCCATTGAATCTTATGTATTTATCTTTAGCATGTGGTGGTTTTTTCTACATAATACAATATCATTAATGTTTTATTATAATTTTCTCATTCATGGAAAATTACCTTTGAAAACTATTTACATTTAAAAGTTTCATTCTTTAGAAATTATTTCCATTATCTCTTATTTATCAAAAAATTTCATGATTTTTATCTTGTATTGTTTACTCTATAGAATCTATTTGTGGTATCCTATTGGTCTTAGTATCACAGCCTACTTACACCCCTTGGGTGTAAGTAGACTTGTTCCTGTTTGACATAGGTAAAGGAAAGGTTTCGGGTGATGGTGGTTTGGCATGTTAGTTCTCATCCATGGTGCGGCATTGTGAAGGCGACTTGTGGTTGATGACCCCTTGTCATGTAGAGTCCTTACGGATTTTTTTCTGATGTTTATATGTGTCTTTGTACCTCTTTTATCTTTTTTAGACCTATGTTTTCAGTTCAGGATTTTTCCTAAATCTTGTTTGGTATAAATTTTTCAGATTCAGTTTATCGATTGTATTTTATGTTTTGTGTATCCATATTCAGGTAAATCATTCCCAAAACAAAATATATTAATCCCGGACACTTGTGCTAGCCCTTGGGGATCGTGAATTCTCTTCAGGACTTGTCGTGGGCCAGTTTTGGTGCCGGTATTGATGGCGACCAGATTCGGTTCATGACAAAATGGTTTCGAAGGAGGTTTACTCTTTGGGTCAGGTTATTTGGGGAAGAGTCGGGATAGTCTGGAGCTAGGATTTTCAGTACTTGACATTACGGTTATGGGTAGTTTGCCTAGCCAGCACACTTTGTGCTGCGATTCAATTTTCCATGGGATTTGTGGTTTTATCTGGGTTCATTATTTCTCACGGTTGATTGAGGATTGGGTAAAATAAAAAGAGAGTGGGGTCAATGGTCTCAGTGAGCTCATAGGGCCTAGAAAGCCATGTGAAGTCAGGGATATTTCCCAAATACAATATCTATGATAGTGAAGTGATTTGAATATGGATACCAACCATATTTTCAAGTCACCCACTGACACTAGTTTCCTCTCACATTGTCTTGTGTCTCTTTGTTTTGGAATTTTGGAAACGTGGTTTTTAATGTGAAAATGACATGATTTTAAAGAGTTTGAGTTTCTTTGATGTGATTTTCTGGTAATGTGAAAATGGTTTTATTTCTCAAAGTATAGAAATGAGATTCTAGAATTATTTTCAAAGGGTAAATTATGTTATTACACCTCTTTTGAAAGTGTGAATTATGTTAAAGGGAGATTTTGAAATGAGTTTCTAGTAGAATTTTCTAAACCCTATAAAAGTGTTTTGAATTGAATTATGTGTTCGAGAATTTACTTTTGGGGGTTGAATATGGATTTTGATTTCGTAACTTCTAAGCATTTGATTTTTTTTTTAAATTTTAGAACCTTGTTTTTAAATGAGAAGAGTTGAGTTCTTAATTAAATGGAGATTTATGAAATGGTTTTTTTTCATGAATTTAAATGTGTTTTGAAATGGTTAGAAATGTTTTGAAATGGTTTTTCAAGGTAGGAATGTGAGTTTTTATTGAATTTTGGGTTCTTTTATAAATTGTTTTGTAAGATTTAAATTGGGTTTTGGTTTTATTGGTAGAGGTTTTGAGAATGGGAAAGTGTGGTTAAAAATGTTTTGATTTTGAAAAGAGGAAAGGTTTGGTTTTTGTCTTTGGTCTTTGGTTTTCTCAAGGGTGACCACATTCTTGGGTTTATATAGGAATATTGATGGTTAATTGAATGATTGGGTGAGTTTCAGGATGGATATAAGGTGGGTTCTCGGTGTGGCATGTGAACATGCATGTGTGAGGCTCATGAGATACCCTAGATAAATGCACAACCCACAAACACTATTCATTTTTTAGAATGATTTTGAATGAATGTGTTGTGTTTTGTTAATTTATGGTTGGGAGGTGTGGATTATGTGTTTTTGGGATTCTTATTGTTGGATATTTTGAGTTTAAGAACACCTCTTGTTTAAACTATGTGTTCAGTTTGTGTTTTGTCGATAAGTTGGAATAGAGCTTTGGTTAGTGGTCTATTTTGATGAAATGTTTGGGAGGCCAATGTGGTGGCCCCCTCATGTGTTCAGTTCAAGTTTGTGGTATGTTGTGACCAAATGACAAGATTGGTTGGGTCCTTGGGTTTTCTTGTTGGCTAGGGTATTCCCCCATAAAGAGTTAATGTACGACTCATGTGTGGCCCATGGTGAATCATCGTTAGATTATCCTTTAGTTAATCAACATGAGAACTTTCTTATTGAGCTTTGGAGATTGAGTCTACCTCCTTTACTTTCTTAGTTTTGTTGAACCTTTTGTAGAGGGGGAGTGATCAAGGAAGGTTGAAAGAGACCTTAGTTTATTAAGTTTCCTAATTCGTTGAAGGTGTAAGTGGTTTGGGATTGTTAGTGTTGATGGTGTCTAAGAGGGCCTCTAGGTCCTTCAGAGTCTCTTTGAAGTAAGGGTTAACATTAAACCACCAGTTTGGGAAATCTATCCAAGATTGGGTGTTATGTCCGATTACTGGCATCATGTACTGTTTGGGACTCGGTATAAGGTCCATTCCATGTATTGTTTCTATCATTTTAAATGGTCTTGTTCAGTGACGCCTTATGATGTTGTGTATTCATTTTACTATAATAGTGAAGGTCATGCAATCATCTGAGAGTCTCTGTTATTTTGGGAGTATGTCTCCCTTGGAAAAACTTCAAAATCCACTATTTTAGAGGAAGATTTTTATATGTTCCCTTTCCTTATATTGCTTCCCACCTAAGGTGTGATGTGTGTTCATCTTCTAAGACCATATTTCAGTGAAATATTTTGTTAGGGTAATGTTAGTTTGGAATGTGTTATGTCTTGGTGAACCCATCTGGGATTTTGGTATAGTTTTCAGGGTACTGAAAGGAGAATTTCATTCAGGGGGTTTCCAAATCCTGACTACGAGGTCAAAGATCACTACTGGAAATTGGATATTTCCCAACACTTATATACACCCTTTCCCAATGGTTTGGGAGGACCGTTGGGAAAGACCCCCCCTTTCCCAACGGTTTGGGAGAACCGTTGGGAAAGACCCCCCCTTTCCCAACAGTTTGGGAGAACCGTTGGGAAAGGGGCCTCAAAACACCCCTTTCCCAACGGTTTGGGAGGACCGTTGGGAAAGACCCCCCCCCCTTTCCCAACGGTTTGGGAGAACCGTTGGGAAAACTCAGCCCAAAATCCAGCATTCGCCCCTGGAAATTATCATCTATCCCAACGGTTTTCAGAACCGTTGGGATAGATTCTTTGATTTCTTCCAGGTCTACTACCCGAGAACATTATATAAATATAAATTTTAAATAATTATGATAATACATATATATATTTATGAAGTTATGTTTATAAAAGTTATGTTAGGTTAGTGGTTAAGGCGTTTAATTATAAACGGGGGGTTGCGGGATCAAATCCCACCACATGTTTTTTTTTGAAATACATATACCAACGGTTTTATAACCGTTGAAATAGATTTTCATATTACTTATACCAACGGTTTTGAAAACCATTGGGATAGGTCTATACCAACGGTTTTGGGAAAACCGTTGGTATAGACCTATCCCAACGGCTTACTTCGCAACGGTTCTCCAAACCGTTGGTATAGGCTATACCAACGGTTTGGAGGCCTATACCAACGGTTCCAAACCGTTGGTATAGGTTAGTATTCTACTAGTGGATGCTTCAATCATTTGAGCTCCAGCCATAGGTATCAGAGTGTAGCTGGAGCATAGTCAGGAGATATTATAGGGTTTTTCAAAACCTTGTACTAAGTCCTATCCTCAGTATGGTAGATGTGGATAGTTTAAAACTCTGTTTTTGTCATCTTGATTTTGTTTTTCCCATTTTATGGAAAGAGGTGGGAAGAACTCATGTCCATGTTATCAACCAATGTCATTATTTACCCCTTTATTTTCCATTGGTTTATTTGAGAAATGTTTTAGATTTGGATAGATAGGTTGAGCATGATATTTGTTCATGATTAGTAGTAACCGTGTGTCGGGAAACCATGCAGATAGAATGATCTACGAGGTTAGCCCACGACTTCCCAAACTGGGTGGACTATCCATGCATCTGTCCCAGCTCTTTAAATTGTGGGTTATTTATATACAAGATGGTGTTTTTCAGTTAAGGTGCGTGGTTCTTATGGTGGGGATACCCATTATTATTTTTATGTATGTTCTCTTGGAAAAAGTCTAATGTTAGTTTACCCCTTATGCTGGGGAGACTATTCAGGCCTCCCCCAATTGGTGTCCTGATTCCATCTCAGAAATTAAGTTGTCCCTTGTGGTGGGAATTCTGTTTGGGTCACCCTGTATCAGTGACACAGTTCTCTCCTTGGTTTTTTTGTTTGGAGCTAGTCTCGTTCGAAGCTATCTAGACACCAATTTCATTATTGGGTAAATATGGGATTGGAGCATGCTCAATGGTTAAGTTTAAGTAAGGTTGTGGTAGTGTTATTCAGGTTTTTTGTTTGTTTCAAGTGGATTGCATGAGAATCATCTGGTAGTGTTTGAGGTGTTTTGTTTTGGGATTTAGTTTGAATATATTTTATCATTTTAGGTAATTTTGGTATGTTCTGGTTGGTGAGAGTATTCTCTTCCTTTGTTTAATCAACTGGATATGTTTTTTCCTTTTAGAAGCGGGTGAAAACATGGAAAGGGAGTCTGTCTTAGTCTATCATTTGGGATTTTTTTATATTTGGTGTTGTTGTGGATTTCTAGGGGTGTAAATAATTATAGTGGCGAGAATTTTCACAATCAGAATTTTAATTCCATACTTTGTTTCAAATCCTCTTTTGGTTCTTAGCTTTCTCTAGGCTTCCAGGTGTTCTAGGATTAAATTTTTGGCGTCTCTTTTGTTTTTGATCTATGACCTTAGTATTATGGGTCTTGTATGGTACTTTTCCTCCTATTTTTTCAATGGTATGTTTTGAGGTAGAGATGGTTTCGAGTTGGATTTGTGACACTCCTAGTTTCACCCCTTGTTGGGTAAGTTATTGGGGTGGTTTATACCCATGAGTTGGATGAGTATTAGGGTGGAAAGGTGGTTTTCTTTTGGTTATTAGTTCTAAATATCCTTGGATTATATTTCCCCATAGGTTTCCCTCTTGGATCCCCATAAAATTGGATGATAATGTCATGGATTTCGGTGGCCATAACAGGTCGCACAATTTGGCCGCACGGTTTAGTAAACCGTGCAAGGTGTCCAGGTCATTAAAAAATATTTTTGAAATCCAATTTTTTACCTCCCATAAATAAAACTAATCCACCCCATTATTCCCCCTTTCGACCATAACATCCATCGGAGGCCTCCAAGCTCCCTCAAAATCCCATGTAACTCATTTTTTATGGAGGATTTGGTGGAGAAACCTCAAGATATTTCACATAAGTAAATTCTTTCTTCATTTATTCTATCTTAGTTTGGTTTTATTTATTCTTTTGTGAAGTTATAAAGTGTCTATAATCTAGGTTTCTTACATAGGGTTTTGAGTCTTTTTGGTGAAATTTTGTGGGCTAGGGATTGTTTTATCTTCCTTGTGGTGTGGCGGTGGTGCGGTTGAAGTTTCACACCAAGATTCAAGGGTTCTAACACTTGTGGTAGGTGATTCAAAAGGTAATCAATTCTAGATGAGTTATATTTTCTTTATTTCTATTTTTAGAACACTTATCATCCATTTAACTTGTGGAAAAATCAAGATTATGTGATGTTTTTTGAGCAATTGATTTTTAGGTACCAATTTGCTGTTAAAATGGGTGTTTTACATGTCTATTTTATGTTATACCAATAGGGTTTGCTTTATAAATCATGTTATGGGTTTATAGAAATGTTTTGGGTGATTAAAATTCTTTTTTTGGTGAATATGGGTATGCCCATGGTCTTTAAAGTGGCATTTCAAAAGGATCTTGGGTGTATGGTGAAAAACATGTGTGGATGTTGTTTTGAGTTTATTATTACTGTAACTGATGTTTTTATGTGATAATGTATTTTTTTACCATGAGATAATGGTTTGAGTACAAAGGGGGAATCCCAGGTACCTAAGAGGGTAGATATGTACTAGTACGCTAGTGATCTGGATGGGTTTTGTCCCCAGTTCACTAAGAAAAATGAATAACAACAACACTAAAAAAACTATATTGATGATGAATGGGTACCACTAGGTTATGGGTATATTCCCTACTAATGGATCATGCATGATAACATATTTTTATATGGTTAATTTACATCAAGGTAAGAGGTACATGGTTCCTGAGACTACCTATTGCCTAGTGGTGTTCCCAAGATTGGTGCTCAATGAATCTTGGGTATTTATCTTTGGAATATGGTGTTTTTTATGGAAAATACTATATCGATCATGTTTCATTGGAATGTTCTCATTCATGAAAAATTACCTTTGAAAACTGTTTACATTTAAAAGATTCATTCTTTAGAAATTATTTCCACTACCGCTTGTTTATCAAAAAATGGCATTATTTTTATCTTGTATTGTTTACTCAAAGGAATATCTTGGTGGTATCTTATTGGGATTAGGATCACACCTTACTTACACCCCTTGGGTGTAATTATACTTGGTCATTTTTGACACAAGTAATGGAAATGCTTCAGGTGATGGTGGTTCAGAGTGTTAGTTCCCATCCATGGTGCGGTGTTGTGAGGATGTCTTATGAGTGATGAGATTTTGTCCTATAGAGTCCTTGGGGATGTTTTTCTTCTATTTATATGTGTATTTGGACATCTTTTTTCATGTTTAGACCTATTTATTCAGTTTTGGATTTTTTCTAAATCTCATTAGGTATGAATTTTTCAGACTCAGCTTATCGATTGTTCTTGATGTTTTGTGTATCTATGTTTTCATTCCCAAACAAAAATATATGATACCTGGGCACTTGTGCTATCCCATGGGGAATAGAAACACCTTTAGGGTCTTGTCTCAAGCTGGGTTTGGTGCTGGTTTTTATGTAGACCAGATTCAGTTCGTGACATTTACCCATGGAATTCATGAATGCTTCATCACTATTGAACGTCACTTTATTGGATCGTTTTGAAAATTATCTCACCTCAGTGGATGATTTTGATTGGTATGTTTTTTATCAATGGGTTTTTTATGATCTGGTGATTATAGGGCTTCTGGATTCAAATTTTTTTTTATTTTTTTCGACTGAAGTGGCACTTATCCCATCCTAGGATAATTCATTTCATGCATTAAATGGATTTTGCTTCTCCCTTTTCTGATGCTCTTTCAATTTTCAATTGAAATGTGATCATACCACTATTGAAATATTTATTTTCATCCCTATATTACCTCTCTAATTACATAATTTAGTTAACAGTAGGTTGATTGAAAATATTGTGGTTTGCTACTTATATGTTGATGATAAAACCCGATCATTCTATCACCCTATTTTTCCTTGAATTTGTGTTAAAGTGGATATTTCAGAGGAACCGATGGATTTTATCTATGTTGATATTATATAGGAGATTCAATGTAAGTAATATCAATTATTTTAATTTAGGTTTGACTTATATTTTTCATATAGATGTATGGGTCATGATAAATCTAAGTTCCAAAATGGGATGATGTATAGATACTCTTGCAAGCCTCTCTGCAGTTAAGTCAGATAAAGAGGGTTATAATAAAGTGGGTCTCAATGGAACCTTGACCTTATCTATACAGTTTATGAATGATATGGTCTATCTTGGGTTTAGGTCCCCTCTAATTTGAGGAATCGAGAGAAGGAAATTCAACTGGAACTAAGAATGTTAGGAATCATTACTAGTCTAAGGATATAATTTAAAGGATCTATTCATGTATTGTATGTCATTAATTTTGATTTTTTTTATGGTTATACAATGATTTTCTCAATTATGTAGGAATCTTTGAAGTCTTAGTATCCTATAATTCTAAATATTGATATTTCACTTTCTATATATACTGAGATTATGGCTTCTATATCCATTAAAATATTCCATTTGGTTGCTACAGGGCTTGATAATGCAAGTGAAGGTTCAAAATTATGGGCTTTAATGCAGGGTTTCAAGTCTTATGTAAGTGATTTAGGATTAAACGTAATTGTAGGTCCTTCTATCCTCCCTATTTGAATTGGTGTTCTAGGAATTGTTGGCGTGTAGGAGGAAGATGCGATTTTCAATGTACACAACCATTTTGAAACCCTTATAGATGAAACTATGGTTATTTATATTGATAAGGGATGGGAAAATAGAAATTGAAAAATGAATAGGAAGAAAATTATTGTCAAAAAATCCAAGGTTTATTAATAGATCAATGTGACACACATAAACCTATTGGCTTTGATTTGGAGCTACTAGGGGTTGAAGAAGATTCATGAGACAAATCTATCTATGATTCTATTGAACTTGATGGAACCTTTTTTTAAAAAGTTAGAAACATGAAAAAAAAGAGAATATTTGATTTTTAAAGTTATCTATTCCTTAAAAAGATAAAACTAGGAAGATGAAGGACTATTAAAATCTTCCCATATCAATGCTCACTAGATCAACAAAGAAGGTTCAGTGCTATAAAATGATTGAAATAGCATCATGTGTATAAACATTCCTAAATAAGGAGTTAAAAGCCCCTATCTGACCTACCCTAAAAGACAATATAGGATGGGAGAGTAGGAAATATATGATTTTGAGGGCCATGAAAAGCTTATTTCAGATCTTAGATATTTAGAAACGAGATCTATCAGAGAGAAGAGTACTCAGAAATATTGAAGAGGATCAGAAATTGTTTTATATGTTTTACTAAATTCTTGAGGAGGATGTTATAGAAAAGAATTTGGACATCAATGGATCATCAAACTATATTGATAAAATTTATGAAAGAACACTATGATTCTATATAAATAAGGAAAATTCTTTATGTCTAAACAAACAATGTCTAATTTTTCTTTCTGGATTTCATTGTAGAAAGATAAGTATGGAAGAGTATATAAAGACATGAGACAAGACGTATTGTTAATCTAAGGACCTCATAAAATATAATTCAAGAATGAGAGTCTTTTCAATTAATTTGAACCTACTCATTGTGCACAAATCTAATTTGTTAAGAAATTTATGGAATGATCTTGTGTTTTTTTACTTTGTTTAAAAACTGTTTTCATTTAGTGTTTGATTTTCTAGTTCTCACAAAACCCTTAAAAGTGATTTCATTAAAATAAAAAATACTAATTAATGGAAAATTTAAAGTGAAAATTAAATTTTAATTGAATTACTACAATAGTTTGAGAAATATTGAGAATCCAACAACATGGGATATTGAAGAACTTCCCATGCAAAGATTAAAGACTAGAAGAACTAAATTTAATGTTTGATGATTATGTTATTTCCAAAATATGAATTGATCTACTAAACGAATAATAAGTTTCTCTAATTTGAAGATAAAGTTCATCCTAATGATGAGTTCCCTAGAAGATACATCATCAAAAGTTTATAGATGATCTAAAAATAAATGTAATCCCAATGGTATAATAATTAGAATATTGGTGTAAGTCCCAAACTTAGTAAGAGTCAATAAAGGAGTTCTTATAATTCATTATTATACTTCATGGGAGTCATTTGATACTCTATATGTGTAATTTTAGGACACTGTAAGAGTCATTTTTACACTAATATGAAATATAGAAAAGGCATGAAGTACAGTGTAGATTGAGCTACACTTACGAAGGAAAAACCACCAAAATATATTCTAAAAAAAGTTAAACTATATCTAGAATATCATGTTATAAATATGAATTGAATTAAGTCTAATTAAATCATAATAAGTAAGGGTGATGTTGAAGGCTCTATAATATGACAATAAAGTAAATAAAATCTATAAAGCCACCAGAAGATAAACCAATCTTAAATGAGACTGAAGTCAGGGAATTAATAGCTGAGGTGCCTAAAAATAATGAAACAGAGATATATTTATTGGTCAAAGATTATCCATGATATAAATCATCATAATTTTATAGATTTATAATTATTTATAATCATGAGTAATGATAATATTAAGTGTATATGGGTTAAAAGAATAACTGACTTCCTCCGTGAATTAAAATGAGGAAGTATGAATGTATGGAAACTAGAAAGCATAAAAATATAGAAGTTGATGTTTAATAAGTATTAAAGATATTAGAATATGATCTGATCAGGAGAAGTGTAGAGACCAAATACAAAATCTCCAGAAGATGAGGAAGACTATTTTCTAAGAACTTTTGGAAATGATAATTAAAAGTAATCAATGTATAAATGACTATTTGAGTATTGAAGGTGAAACAATTAGAAATTTAGATGGTTGAAAGTAGATATTACAATATAAATTTCAAATAAATTTTAATGCAATTGATGAAGATCATCAGAATCAAAAGAAACATGAAAGAGTGAGTTTAAATATTCAAAGTTTTTAGAAGTTTGAGTTAATGAAGTGATAAAGGCACTGATTAGAATATGATGAGTAAATCGAGATGATGAAGTGGGAATTCAATCATTACAAATATCAACTTCATGATTTTAGATAATTTTTTCATTTGAGTAGAAAGGATATTTGATTCCATGTTTTAAGATATTTGACTTGATTATGAGATCTGATAATATTTTTGAAGGCGTTCCAAATGAAATGTAGTGAAGCCTTGGATTTTGGAAATTTCAAATCACTGAACTTATTAGAAAAGGTTGGGCCTATAAAAGAGGCTGACCTCATTCTAAATTTGGGTGTAGAAAAGAAGAAATGAGGAGAGAGATCCACTACTAAGAAGGGAATAATTATAGAGGGAGTATCAACTATTATCCATAAAATGTTGAAAAGGGTCAAAGAAGTGGGAAGGTTAGAATATAAAAAATTTAAGAATCTGAGTAAGGTCTCCAGATTCAGTTGATTATATGATGAAAACTATATCAACATCATGTGATTACCAGTAGAAGTTCCAAAAATTTAAGTTTGAGGAAGTTTGAGGAAGATTGAGTGATCCAAAAATTAAATTTAATGGAATTTTAGTATATGTCGAATTGCATATGATTCAAGTGGATGTTTAGAAGGCATTACAAGTTATATCCATGAAAAATTTTAGGAATGACACTTTAAGACTAATGGTTCTAATACAAAAGGTTCCATATAAAGGATCTATTTTTGAGATAACTCAACCTCAGGTATAATATTATGGTCTTAGTGTTTGGGTTGAACCCTAATATTGGGTAATGGATAATAACTTTACCTATTTTAAAATTTATAATAATGGTGAAAATATATATATTAGGATAATAATCAGGTGTTCCAAGGATTAGATTTCCCACACTAGGTTCGAACCTTGTAAAAATATATGTGTGGTGATTCATTTTCATTAACTTAATTTCATATTGTAGTAAGTGTTGAGGGACACATATCAATGATCTATAAATCCAAATTGATGATAGAGTTTTTATTAACCAAAATAAATAAAAAATTTAAGTTGAACTAAATCTGTAAAATTTTATCACCCTTGATTCACTCTGAAACAACCCTCAGGGTGATTGTACATCCTACTAGGACTAATAGAAAATTTTCACATAACCTGAAAAGGTTTTGACCCAATTCCATTATGATGGTATAAAAGGTAAAGGAATTTCAAATAATTTTAGGTTCATCCATGTGAAAACCATTTCCTGACTATGTAATTAGAACTAATGAAAGGATATATTCGAGAAGTAGAATTTAAAATTTCTCTAAAGATGTGGTGGAATGGAAGTGATAATATCTAGAATTCTAGAATAAGGTAGGTCGAAAGTAAGTAGTCGAAGGTAGGAAATCAAATATACCTTCACAATTCTAAAGAGGGGATGTGAAAAGATGAAAAATAATTATTTAATGTTTTATATGTTGATATGTTAGAATATTTTGTGATGTTATACAAGGTTTTTCCTAGAGGTTTTTTCACAGAGATAATATTTAAGGGTATTTATAATGAGAGTAAAATAAAGATGTTTCTAGAATCACACACTATTCATCAAAAGAGAAAGTTTATGTGTTTCATATCTTTGACTGAGTGTAAGGATTCACCCAAAGAAAAAATCAAGGTGGGCACACTCTAAATGAATATTTGAAGGTAGTGATGCCAATTTTAATGGTTGGGATCTATTATATTTTTTTATAGTGGATTCATTTCGATAAGATAGTTCGGTGGTATAATCCTATTATGTTTCTTGAATAAAAGTGCTTACAGCATTTCCCCTATGGAGTAAGACTAAGTTTAAACCATATAAACTTGTGTTATTATTTACCTTTTCTTTACTTTATTTTTTATTTTGGAATTTATTTTCTAGATTGTTCACGTGTGTTGTGATGTGATGATTATGTGTATTTTTTCTATGGTATAGTACATCATGTAAGTGGGTTCATTTTGATTCTGTTGTTCCAATTCTTGTTTCTTCTGTGTAGTTTTCAGGTGTTTAAATTTCTATCAGGAGGTTTATCATACCCAAAAAGTGGTATGAAACAACTAGTTGTAGATTATCAGATGACCAAACCTTGGACAAGGTGTTTTTGAGCTTGGTTTAGTAGCATCATTCTACCCTCATCCTTATAGGATAATTATGGTTAGTAGTTCCTAATCCCACTAACATTTTTTGAAATTTCGTGAAGGATATATTCCCTAAATTCATTATTCATATAATGCATTTGTCCATACCATATTTTAAAATATGAGTATATCTCAAATAATGATTTTATGCTACTTCTATTGAAATTCATACTGTATGAGTAACTATATCATAAGGCATGGTATACGATACCATGCCATTTTCTTTGATTGTCTGGGTGGTCGAATGATAATTTTTATCATTTGATAAGATATTACCCATAAGCTATTATTTTTTAGTTATTTGATAACATGAAATGAATGGGTGTTTTGGCATAGTTGAAGGTTTCATTTGATGTAACCACATGAATTAAATCATAATGTATGATAAATTGCATGTCCACCTGTGAATTTTCCTTGAGGGATTCCCAAATAAGAATTAACCAAGATATGGTAACAATTTCATATTTCTCAATCCTTGGTTGAAAATCTCTCATACTCAAAGATCTCTTCCACTTCACCGTGTTCATTCACAAGAAACTAGATTATCGTGGTTGATAAGAGGATTTATTGATCATTTATCAATTCATCATAACCCATGGCTACCTCTAAATGATGGACGCCTTTTGGATACCTCTACTATGATCTTCATCAAGCACACATGATGAATACAAAATGTAGTTTCTATATTTGGTGAAAGGTACACAAGTTTCTTTATTTATAGTATGAATGATTTCATTTATCTAATATGGTTTATCTTTTATTTACGTTTATTTCATAACTTTATTTATATTTTATGAGTGTTTTGGGATCCTTTAAAACCAAATAACACTATCAAATACATACCATTAATTTGATTCCAGAAATTATGCTGAAAAATAACATTTCTGAATTCATAATTCCTATCATATTCCTTATCATAAAATATTATTTAGAAACATATTCTACCTAATCGAATCATGTCTTATGATACATGGATATTGTATCCAGTGACTCAATATATAACACCCTAATATTTCAATATGTAATTATACTTTATATAATAAAATGGTTGATATGTTACATTAAAAACAACACCAAACTAAAACAAGTCACAACATATTTCAATAAACATTTAGTAAATAGAAATATAATATTCATTTATGATGCTTTCATTTATTTATTGATAACATTTATTAAATAATTTATATGATATGGTTAAAATTATTTATTCTTAAAAAAAGATATTTTTCAAAAAAACTATTTTTAAAGTGTTGTATATTTTATCATGATTAATTAAATTGATCACTTTTAAAAGTTTATATATAATATTTAAATGTGTGAACTGATATATTAGCACTCAATTAATTAGAAATTGATATGTAAAACACTTAAATCATAAATTTCCCTTTTCTATAAAAATAATTTTTTTATATTTTTTATATTCATTTAAAAGATAATTTTATAAATTTTAGAATTATATTTGATGAAATATACTAAATTTTTTCAATTAATCATTTAAATATTAGTTTATGGAGATTTTTTTGAATTAATCTGAAGAGATTGATTTTTGGGTGAATAGTAAAAAAATGTCAATTTTACAAATAATTTATCTTTTATGAAATTATCATTATATAAGAATGAATTGAGAGTTTATAAAATCTTTTTTCTAGAAAAAAAAATATTTTTAATAAATAATATAAATAATTTTAAAATTTTGTTTTGAATTTGAAAACCTATTTTTGGAATTTTAAAACCTAGGTGAAGTTTTATTCTAATAGAAGAACTATTTTCAACCCTTTTCTTTTATTAAGTAATTATAGTGCTATATTAGTTTTTGGATTGGTTTTAAGGTCATATAAATTTATTTATTTTATTCATAAACCAATAAATTTAATTTGAATCAATAATATGTATGATTTTGGGGTAAAATTATTTTTATGCTTAAAAAGTCATTTTTGTAATAAAAACTGTTTTTCATTGAGTTTTTCATACTTTTATTGATATTAATTTTGACCACCTATAGAAATTTAATCTTTTAAAATAGATTAAATATTTTTATTTATCATATTAAACATTATTGAATAAGTTCAACTAATTATTTCGGTATAAAAATAAGTTACCATGATAAACACTTGTTACTATGGAAAAGGGTGAGAATGGTTAAAGGGGGATTAAACTGAGAGATAAGGCCAAAATTATCACTATCACTTGTATAAATTTGGGTTTTTTACCTAAAATATCCCATATTCTAATTTGTTCTAAATTAGTTTCACATTCCATGAGAATTACATTTTTTAAATTTAAATGTTATTAATATTTACCAGAGTGATACTCCTCTAAATTATAAAAGGGAACCTCTTCTTCTCACTTATACACACTACTCAAGAAAATTATAACTAAAAATATATTCCCAAATAACTTCCCAATACCTTTATTTATTATCTATATGTTTTTTTATTCCCAAAATACCCATCCAATAAGCCTTAAGGTGTTTTTCAAATGAGATTATCCAAAGAAAAGGGGTATATTCTTAAAGATATTTTTCAAGTTTATTTCTTTTTAAACCTATGCAGAATATTCTATAACCATATAATAATAATTACATCAATCACTTTACTATAATAAAAAATTTTATGTTATTTTTGAAACCATTTTCTATCACCTTTCAATCCATTGAAAAGTGAGAGCATTTTCTGTGTGTACGTGTGGACTACCACATCCATGAAGAAATGTATTACCTTTTTCATCACCACCTTATATGAATGATTATAAAATATATTTGATGAATATATATTATTTTAATTATTAATTTATTTCATGAACATGTTTATAAAATTATTAAATATAATTAAATGATCATTATAATGTAATCTATTGATATTAGTAAATTACTCGAAAACAAACTTTTCATTGATTTCATCTTCAAGAATCATAAATCAAAATATCATATATTGAAATTAAAAAATTATAAATCATCATGGATCATATACTATAGTATCTTTAATAATATAATAATATTGAACTTTTAATCAAATAATGGGGTCCGACATCACCATTATGAAACATGTGCGGAACAATCAAAATTACTAACATCTAATAATGAAACTAAAAATTAACAAGCTAATGGATGTATAATGAAAGATTAAAATTTAACATTATAAATGTTAATAAATATAATTAATTTTATGAAATAATTTATAAGATATTTTTGTTTAATATATAGGACACTAAAGTTCTTTTTTATAAACTAAGAGTTAAGTTAAGGGTTTCTCAACTAAAACTTCCTTCTTTGATACATGTTTTGAATTACAAACATATTCTAATTATATGTTTCGTATACTAAAACTTTGAAATATTATATCATGATATAATATTTAATAGTGGTATTTAATGTTTCATTTTATGTTCTCTCTTTCAAGATATTTTGATTCAAGTGTTATAAAAACAACATGGTTTATTATACAATCTCACTCTTTATAAACATTGTTTATGTTTCAATTATCATTAGGTGGATTTCATATTATTACTCTCCTAAAACCCATATATTTTATTATAATATATTTATTTCAGTTTTTTATAATTATTATTTCCATTTTTCCCACTATGATACTCAAAACCACCACAAGAATGTTAATAAAAAAATACAACCATTTTTCTCCATTTTGTTTGGGAACCTTTCTCTTCCATATCATTTTTCATTATTTTATTATAAGAAATTTTGTTTCTATTATCAAATGATTTATAAAGGTAAATATATTTTAAATTTTAATTTATATTTAAAAAAATTAAAAGGAATATTTCATAGTATTTTTTGATCAATTCATTTTGGACTTTCTTAAAAAATTATGAAATTAATCTTTTTAAAATTTATATACATGAATGGATTTTAATACCATCATGTGAATTATTCATTATTTAGATTTATTTCTATGTTTTTAGGATTTTAAAAAGTAATGTATATTCCCATTATTCTACTAATTTATTAAAATAAAAGGATATTATTTTTATAAAAGTTTTCAAAATGGATTTCATTACACTTATGTATATTTTTATCTTCCAATCCACATTTGTATACTTAATTATAGTTTATTTTCAAAATTATATTGTTGAAAATTATTTTAAAAATATTGTTTTTAAAGTATTCTTGACAAATAATTAAATGTTATTTGGTATATTTTTACTTTTTTTTGTAACAATGTTGCAAAATCATTAAATAAATCTCATTTAAAAACTTTTCTTCCCTTTTTCGTTCTATTTTCTAAGGGACTTATATTTACAAAAATGCCTTGATTTCTAATGAATTTATGGCCTAATTTTTATCCAAGTTCTTTATTATCATTGGTTTTTTCGCTATTTTTTATATTATTGACTTATCTGTATACCAATTACTTTATATGTTGCAAACACTCTATTTAAAATAAAAAAAATTGGGGTGTTTGCCCAGAAAGATAACTAATTTATTCATTCATGAAATATTGAAAATCCATATACTAGTTATTTATATATGGATAATTATTGACTACTAAGGAAAGTTGAATATGTGTTGGAGAAATATTAATAATTCATAAGATATTTTTCCAATACTAATGTTTATCACTAAGGCATGTTGATTATTTATTGTATTTTTTATTCATTACTTCATATGATGAATTAATTAGACAAAGTACATTATGGATGGGGACAAATATTACATAGATACTCAATGAATCATTTGGTCTCATGGGACATATTATTCTAGTTTTCTGTGCATTCCTATTCAATTATTTATGGTTTCTTGAAACAAGTCCTTGACAAAAATATTTATTTTGTAGTGTATTATGAATTCCATCATTTTAAAATAAGTTATTGTTTTCCATGTGAAATTTTATGTTTTTATTCTATCCATGGAAATAATTCGTTCTTATGTTGTAGATGAATGGAATGTTTTATTATTACTTACTCTTCCACATTACTCAAGTTTTGTTCCCCTATGATAGCTTACATTGAATGCTACCATTATTAAGAATTTAATATTTCCAATTCTTATGTATTCATTTCCCTAGGTTATGAAGAGCTGTAATACATATGATATATCTAGAATTGTGTCATCTGTTGAGAATTTTGTGGGATTATTTAATTCTAATCAAGAAATAAGAAAATTTGTGTATAATGGAAAAAAATGCTCAGTGAATGGGAAAGACAAGAGTATTGTTAAGTGAATGTTTTTCATAATTATATAATCCTAAAAAAACTAAAATGGTCTTGAGTATGTATGTGATTAAATAATTTTTTTTAATTATGGATGGTAAAAATTGGGTCACTTGAGATGTGATTAAATACAGTATGGAAATATTTTATTTTTCATACTCAATCTAAGAGATTGGCCTTGGGGTGTCATAGTACGTATCAAAAAAAGGTATATAAAGCTTTAGATATTCAAATTTTTTTAATGAAGGATAATTTAATAGTTATAAATACCATCATGGATTTATAAGTTTAATTTTCAATGGTATAGATAACTTTTTATAGTTTTATGTGCCCATATTTTAAAGGGATTAAATATATTTTTGGATTTATTTAATGGGATACATGATTAAGAAAAACATAACTCCTAGGTTTCGTATGTGAATTACGGTGGTGGTTATTTCATAATAATTTTATTTTTGGAGATGATTGAGGTATAAATAAGACTTTGGTTTATTATGTGATTTAATGTTGAGGTAATATTAATCTATAAAATAGTTTTTATTTTTGTAAGGATTATGATGAGAAAACATTAGTAAAACCCCTAGGGATAAGTCTAAGTATAAGAAAACATACCAAAATTTTGGTATAGTAAAGCGTGTGTGATTTAAAATAAATATAATCCATTTATGGATATAAGTACATGAATATAGGATCTGGAATAGATGCACTTAGGGGTAACAAATTTGAAAAATTTTGGTTGGGTATTAACTCGATCTTCATTTAGTAGACAACAAGTGGGAATAACTGAATACTTGGTTTAACACTCCTAAGGGATATACATTGGTTAATTCACCTACTCTATATGAACCATTATGGTGGACTTTAATATGTTTTTAGGGATTTTATGTTGGAGTGATGTTTCATAAGGATGATGGGTTAATTTATTTTGGAAATATAAGTTGACCAGTATGGATAAACATGACGATTTAAGAGTAATTTAATGTAAATGTTATTCAGGATATTTTGGGATTGATTAATGTATTAATGGTACCATATATTTCCATTATTTTGGGTTCATAATACCTTAATGAAGTTTTGTGAATGATTATTGGAGTGTAACAAGTTTTTAAGGTAAAAGTTAAGTTTATTTTTGAAGAATATGTGATCAAATATGTTTTATTTTGGGTTTTGAATTCAGTAAGTCATATTTTGAAAAATTTTAGGGTTGATTATTTATTTAATGAATTAAGTTTGAACTTAGTTTGTTATTATTGACGATTTTTAGACTAATTTATTATTTCTTCATATGAAAGTGTGATCATATTTAATTTATTATTATCCTTTATTATCCTAACATTTTTTATTTTAGTAAATGACTAGAAATGGGATGAATAACTTATCATATCTTTTTGGATATTATGGTTTATTAAAATTTAATTTTAGTGCTTCAGGTATGAAAAATTAACCATATTTATTTATCATTTATAATATGATATTAAGATGAGGTGGAATGTTGCTCGAAACACAACCAAATAATGAAATTTCAATTATGAAATATAAATAAATCAAGTAAGTATATTTTCTCATATTCTCTATCTTGATCATAAAATAATTCTCCAACTCAAGTTATAGGAATATAAATCTATTGAGTCTTATGTGAAAAATACATCTCAACTATCAAGGTATTCTTTTTAAAAATCATTCAAAAGTATGATTCATATAATGACACTTATGTTGTTTTAGAATTATTTAATTAGTATATAATAGGTTTTCTAGTACTGAATTAGAAATTAATTATCAAGATAAGATCTATATCATTTTTTTACTATGTAATGATTCCCTCATTTTGGTAAGAATGAATTAAAATTTCAATAAAATCACTTATTTTGGGGAGGATGTAACACCTCGGGATTTCAATATCTAATTATTCTTTAAATAATATTTTGTTTGATAGCTTATGTTACATGAGAAACTAAACTAAAATTATTTACTACATGTTACAATAAAAATTTAGTAAATATTAATATTTTAATCAATAATGATACATGAATTTTTTTTATTAATGATATTTAATAAATAATTAATATGATGTAATTTAAATTATTAAATGTTTAAAATGGATATTTTTCCAAAGAATTGTTTTTAAAATGTTTTTTATTTTATATTTATCAATTAAATTGATAAATTTTAAAGTATTATATTTAATATTTTAATTTTTAAGCTAAAATATTAATAATCAATTAATTATATATTAATATAAATAAAATTTAAAGATTAATGGTCTCTTTTCTATAAAAGATATTATTCTTTATATTTTTCATATTCATTTAAAAGATAATTTTAAATATTTTTCAATCTTAATTTAATGAAATGAAATTCATTTTTCAATTCATAATTTTAAAACTAGCTTAAGGTGAATTTTTGAGATTTTTTTGAAAATTTTGATTTTTGGGTGAATATTGAAAAATGTTGATTTTACAAACTCTTTCACTTTTTTGAAATTATCATGATATGAGAATGAATTGAAAGTTTCTAAAACCTTATTTATTGTAAAAATATATACTTAATAATTAAAATACATCAATTAAAAATATTATGTAAAATTTAAAAACCTATATTTGGCATTTTAAAACAAAAATGATGTTTTATTCTAATAAAAGAACTATTTTCGATCATTTTCCTTAATTAATTAAATGGTTACAATCAGTTTTGGATTGTTTTTAAGGGAATATATATCCATTTTCAATTAATTAACCAATATATGTTATAGTAATCAACATTATATATGATTCTGGTGTAAACTCAATTATATTCTCGAAAATACATTTTAAAATAATCGTTGCATGTGGAATAATTATATTGAAATTAATTGTTACCTAATTAAGAAACTGAATATTTTAAAAATGATTCCATTTTTTCAATTAGAATAATAATTATTATAAAATATTTTCAACTTGATTTTTGGGAATAAAATTAAGCTACCGTGGCAAAAACATTTCACCAAGGTAAAGGGTAAAATGGGTTAAAAGGGGGGTTTATATAAAAGATAAGGCTACAATTATCATTAAAACTTTTTAAAATTTTGTTGATTAATTCCATTTTAACCCTAACATATCATATCTATTAAATGGGACTAAATTGGAGCCACTTTCCTTGAGAATGAAATTTATTATATTTAAAAGTTCAAAATATTTAAAATAAAGTCCCTCCTCTTACATATAAAAGGTAACCTCCTCTTATCACTACTTCAGACCACTTGAGAACCTTATATTGGCCAATATCTCCCAAAATACCTTCATTACACCCTTATCTATTAAATAAAAGTTTTTTCTTACTAAAAGACCCATACAAGAATCCTTAATATGTTTTCTGAAGAATATTATCTAAGTGTGAGGAATAAGTTCTTACTGAGATTTATCATGTTTCTTTATTATTAAACCTCATACATATATTTTATAACCACATTAACATAATTAAGTATATTTACTATAATTAAATTTTTGTGTTAATTTTATAACCATTTTCTATCTTTTTTCATCAGATATAAAATAAAACAAATTCTTATGCATACATGCGGACTACTGCCTCCATGAAAAAACATATTTTATTTTTCATTATCTCCTCACATGGATGGTTATATATATTGAATTAATGAATAAATAATATATTTATGAGAAAATTGAGTTTTTTAAAAGATAACATATCATTTACCTTCCTTTCTTTTCATCCATTGAAAGGTGAAAACATCGCTCATGTGTACGTGTAGATTATCGCTTATGTGTAGCAATGTATTCAATTTTTTATCACCAAATTAATTGGATTATTATAATATATATTTCATTTATATATATTATATTAAGGAGTAATATATTTAATTTATATAGTTCTAAAATTATGTAATAAAAATCAATGATCATTATAAATTAACCTGTCGATGTCGATAAATTACCCAAAACCAAGCATGTCATTGATTTCATCCAAAAGAATCATAACTAAAAATATCATGGAATAAAATTATAAAAATAAATATATTTATTAAAAATATTTTCTTGTACCTTAAATAATCATGTAATTATGAACTTTGTATCAAATAATGGGGTCTCACATCATCATTATGGAATGTGTATGGAACAGTCAAAATTATTAACGTCTTATGATAAAAATAAACATTAACAAGATAATGAATGCATAATTAATGATTATAATTAAAGTTTATAAAATTAAATTGATATGAATAAGGTTTTGAAATAATTTATTAATATATTTAAGTTTATTATTTAAGATATTAAATAGATTTCATGGATGTTTAGAGTTTAGGTAAGGGTCTCACATCTCAAACTTACTTCTTTGAGACATGTTTTGGATTACAAAACTATGTCCAATATAGGATTTATATTATATGTCTTTGAAATATTATATAATTATCCAATATTTAATAACATAAATTAAATATTTCTTTCAAGTTATCTCTTTCATGTGGTTTTGATTAAACTGTTATAAAATCTTAAAGAGTTTGTTGTACAATATCACTCCTTATAAGGATTTTTTAGGTTTGAATTTTCATTTAGGGGATTATATGTTATTAATCCTAAAAACCCATTTATTTTCTTATAATATTGTTATTTATAAGTCTTACATGTTTTGTTTTCATTTTTCCACTCATTGGTACTCAAACCCATAGAGATATTGGCATTCCATATTGGTATGTTTTCTAAAAAAGATATTCAATTTATTAACTGACGAAATATTGAAAATATTCGTACTTTTTAGTTATATATGGATGAATATTGAATGCTAACATAGGTTGAATATATTCTAGGGAGATATTGGCATTTTATATTCTAGTTTTCTGATGTGAATGTTTATTACTTAGCATTTGGATTATTCTTTTCTTTATTTATTCACTAATTTTGATGATGAATTAATTGGATTTGGTAAGTGATGGTTGGGGCCTAATATTAGAGATCCTCTTGATGCATTATTATGTCTCATGAAATAAACTAGCATGGGAATTTAGTGTATTCTTTCCCAATTATTTATGATTTCTTGGCATGAAGCCTTGATGGAAAGACTTATGATGTTAAAAATTATACTTTCCATCATTATAAAATTGGTTATCATTTTCCATGTGATAATTTATGTTGTAATGTTATCCATGTAAATAATTTATTCTCATGTTATAATTTTAATGTAATATTTGATTATTACTTAATTTTTCATATTAATCATGTTTTCCCCTATGATAACTCCCATGGAATGTTACCCTTACATGGAATTTGAACTCACCCTTTCTTATTGTTTTCTTTCACCAAGTTATTAAGAAGAGTGATATATATAATATATCTAGATAGTTATCATGTGTGTATAGTTTTATGGGAGATGTTTAAGGATTATTATGGAATAAGAAAATATGGGTATAATGGGAACACTGTCCATTGAATGGGGAATATATGAGTTTTGTTAAGTTAATGTTTTTCATAATTCTATAAATCTAAAAACTTAAAAAGGTCACAAGTATGTAAGTTAATCGATAATTTATTTTGATGTTGTAATTATAGGAGGTCAAAATTGGGTCACTTGATCTAGTATCAAATCTAGTAAGTAAAAATTATTCTTTCAGCATCGGATATGTGAGTGTGAGTTTAGGGCAACACACAATACAAATCCTTTTTTTATGTCATAGAATATGACATTGGGATTTCATATTCAATGATATCATTATACCTTGGTTTCAAAAACAAATCATTATATCTATTTTATGATATAAATATGAATTAAAAATTATGATGTGATATATAAGTGTATTGTTCCTTTATTTGTAATGGTATAGTGATACATAAGTGTTGTTACCTTTGTGTGATTGTTAATATTATGTATGGGTTACTACATATGCTAGGGTCACTCCCTTTTCTAAAAAATTGAAAATCATTACGTATATCACTTATCGTAAGAGATGATAGGATTGTCGGTCATAAAATATGACTAATATCACTTAAATGGATGAAGAATGATTTCTTATCAATTGAATTATACAATTTAGCCTATATTTTAAATTATGATTTGTGAATAAAAAATGTTTTTATTTAAACTCAATTATAAATTAAATTAATAAATTATAGTTAACTGTATTTTGGGATATTTATTCATTTATAAAATTATTTAGAAATTAATCAATTATAATGTGTTTTTAATTAATTAATTTAATGTTTTTCAAAAGTTTATTAATAAATATTCCATAATATTAAATATTAAATTTTAAAATATCATTTACTAAAATATATAGCTTTCCTTATGACCTATAAATAGTGTTTATTTATAAATGATAAATTAATTTATAAAGTATTTGTATATTTCAAAAAATAAGGCCGAAATATAAAATATTTTATAATTATTTATTATTTATTCATAATTAATTAGTCTTAGTTGTTCAAATTAAAGGCCTTATTTATGTGATTATATAGAAAAAATTAAAAGGATATTTTATGATTTATTTAATCTAGGTTTAAATAATGTTAAGTATGTGATATTTAGATCATATAAAATGTTTACATAATAAAAAATAAAAAATAAAATGTAAAAATTTCATTTAATATCATATTTTTAAAATGAAAGTCATATAATGAATAATATTATATTTTCCATATTAAAAAATGAATATAAAGTGTTTATATTCAAACTTGTAGAATGTAAATAATGAATAACCTAATTATAAGGTGTTTATAAAGAGATTTTATTCATATGTTTTTCCTAAATATTTAACTTATGTTTAAATATGTGAATTATTCATTTATTTAAAGGATATTATATTCTTTATTAATAGTTATAGATTTTTTATATTGTTATTGTGTGTATAATTTAGTTTAAATTGTTAAACATTATCTATAAATTTTCATACATGCATTTAAGGAGTTATATTCTATGATTGATATGTGGATTTATTTTTTGATATAACTTATCCTTGGTTTGTATTTAGAGTTATTATATTGAAATTATTTATTTAATATAGTTCATATATATATTATGTATTAGAGTTATAATGAATTGTAATCTCTCCTGAGTAAAGTATATCTAGGTAGATGTACTTTGGGTTAGACTTTCTATTGGCCTGGAGGATTATTCCTTATTATATAAAGATGGGGGTTGGTTATTATGGTTCTAGGATTACTCATGTGGGTATTTATAATTTCATATAATTCAAAAACATTAAATTAAAAAATCATATACCTTATGCATAGGATGTATTTTGATATATGTAAAAATATTTGGCTTATATTATTAGGTAATTAATAGAAACATTGGGTTGTGTAAAGTGTTAGACATAAACATGTTCTAAAAATTGGTTGGTTAATAGAATAGGATTCCAAATGAAATCACTAGAATATTTTATAGATAAAGTAAAAAAAATGATATGAGATGGTGATATTAAATACCATTTTAAATACTAATAATTAGATTACTTTTAAATAATCACATTATAATACCTTTTTCATTCTACCGGTTCGGTTTGGCCGAAGTAGGGTTCCCATGGATGATATTTTGTGAGCAATGGTGGAAATAGATGACCCTCATAATTATGTGATTAAATGTTAGATTTTTATTTTAGTTACACTTAGCTGGGAAACACTAATAGTTAAGATATAAGAAGAATATATTTGATCTTATCCATTTGTTGGATTGGAGAAAATATTTTTCTACTCAATTATCTAAGATTTATATATGATATGATTGGGATGATGCCATACCTAAATAGATAAGTGGTTAGAGTAATGAAATAGTTGACTTATTTCTTCGTGAGGTATGAATCTTGTCCCACATATGGTTATCCAATTATTTAGTAACCATGTTTTAAATTTTTTTCAATTAATGAATATAAATGATTATGTGAATCATAGAATAATTCACTTAATGTTTTAAAGTAATTATATGACAGATTCCAAAAAGATTTTTTGTCTTAGCTCATATACTCACCGTGATTGGGTGTAATTACTTAGTGAGACTAGAGTTTTCCTTTAGTATTTTTCTATTTTTAGAGTTAATTCTATTTTAATTGATGGAAATGTTTTGAAAATGTGAATGAGTTTAAGAAATATTAACCCTAATTTATCAAAGTGTTGATAAAAGATTAAATATGGAGTATGATTTCTAGTTTTTGGCATCGTGTCAATATTACAAGTCAGTAAAATTTTAAAACAGAAGAAGAAAAGTTAGTTGGAGATTTCAACAATGTTTCTCTATATATTTTATCAAGGTAATTGAATCTTGTTGGTGTTATCAAGATTTAAGAGTAATGATTCCATTGGATGTAACTAGTTGAAATACCTAAGGGGTTTTTTTAAACTTCATGGAATGTTTATGTCAAGTATCGATGTTATAGAAATAAGTTATTTGGTTTTTCAAGGTATATGATACCAAATATATACTTTATAAAATATAACAGAGTTTAAAATAAAGGAAAGAGTTGATATATATTATAGTTTTCATTCAAGTAATGAAGTAAATATTTGTTACATCAAATATTTGAATATAAATAAATATATCAATCTTATATAAATATAAATAAAGTATATGTATATATTTTTTATTTTTCTTATATGATAAGATAAGATATTTGTTAACAAAGTATTTTTATGATCAATATGAGAGAAATAATTTAATATACATTGTTTATGATTCATCATATTCTGTATCATGTTTAGAAATGGATACAAGGATAAAAATTATTTATCTAGGATTAAATATTTTCTTCATATGTTATTTAAAATATGATGGAAGATGTTCCTACCCCCATTAGTGGTGTATTTTAAGGAATAAATTATTACTTTCATGGGAAAATTCTCCAAACACATATAATATAATATAGGATATGGAATCAATGGTTTATTTTATAAATATTCCTATCAAAAGGAAATAAGTTTCATTACCTAACATAAATGATTTTTTATAATATAGCATGATATTTTTAAGGGAATATAGTTTCTAATAGGCTAGTGGGAGTATTTTTGTTTTTAAGAAGTTCAAAGTTAACAAGTAAAGGATTATACGAGTGAAAATTTTATGTGATTTTTACTTAATATCCTAATGTTTTTAAGATTTGTGATGGTAAAGAGTAATGTAAAGTGTCACATTTAATTGACATGAGAAAGTGAATATTTCTATTTCTTAAATTATTGTGCTAGTAAAAATAAAAAGTGAATGTCACTTTATCATAAGAAAGTTTAGAATGTGTTGGTAAACTAGATATGGAGGATGGATTAGTGTAGTGGATAGGGTGCCTAATCTTCTTAGTTATGGATGTTGGTTCATGGGTCATATTATGATCATTGAAGTGTTTGTCACTATGTTTTGAAAGTTTTATCATCTAGTGAGCTGATTTCAATAGTTGTAGGAATAAGTTCTAGTGATCATATGATGTGGCTATATTCCTAACACATGGTATCAGGCCTTGGTTTCAATTCATCAGGTTGATTATTTCACCAAGTAATTAGAGTGGTGTTAACTATAATATAGTTGTGGTACCATAGGTTTATGTGAATATAGAAATATATCCTAATTGGTGTGTGTTCCTTGAGTAATTTTTTTCACTAAGGTTTCTGTCATGAGATTAGTTGGAGGGTTGATATATTTTTTTAGATGGTAGCATGTGATCCCTTACACTCTTTTTTTTGTGGGAGATCATTATTTTAGAGGACATCATTAAAATGGTTTAGACCCAGTCTTACATTTAAATGGTGGATGAAAAAAGATTTTTAAGATGTTGGGATACTACTACTAGAGAGTTTTCATGTTCCATTTGAATGGAGAGTCAATTGTAAATTTGGTGTGAGAACTAAAGGTCATGAAAATAAGAACACTGGGATTGTTCTTAAAAAATTTAATAAGGAGAAATTATTAATGTTCCTATTTGGTGGCAGTAAAGAGTGGAATTCCAACTTGATGATATTTGGGTTGGTTCCACCATTATACATTGATTTGTAGATAAAAAGTTATATTACAGTAGGACTACTAGGATAAGAAGGTTTATTGCAGAAAGGAACAAGTTCTGGAAGTTCAAAAAAAACTTCTAGCTAAAGGGGTGGTTGTTTAAGTATCAAGTATTCCCCAACCCACATGAAGTCATAGATTCACTAGGGGGTTCTCGTCGATTGTCATTTGAGAGGGATCAGGTGTATATTCTAGGAGACTCAAGGATGTTATGGTTCCATACATAAAATGAATGAAAGGAGGTGTGTGAAATGATCTTTGTAAATTAGAAGATGATCATCTAGAGGAATATAAGAAGGTTTGTTGGAATGTTTGGGATCATTCCAGGGGTTCATGGTTAGGTATGAGTGTGGAAAAAAGAAGTGGCATTGATTATTAAAGAATAATATTACCAAATTATTGATTCAATGAAAAGTTCATCTTGATCATACATAATTGATGGAAATAGGGGTAAACCCCTTTGTTTATATAAGGATTATACTTATAGCATAATCCTTTGGATGCATCAGTTGGTGCTCAATATTTTTAAGGAGTAATCATAGGTGTTTCAAAACATTTCCATGTTCTAGTGGTTTATATTAGGATACATTTAACTCAAAGTACCTCTATTGATGAAGTATAATAGTAGAGTGTGGGTGATAGTTTCTCATATAAGTAGACTAAAATTTCATTATATCATTAATCTTTAAGAACTTTGATGGGATGAATGTGGACCAGATGATGGACTAATAAATGATAGTTCATGGATAAAAGTGAGTTCTATAAGAAATGTTAGATGAGATTACCTGAGAAGACTAACCTGGAACAACATAGAGTTCCATATGATGGATTCCCATACCCGTTTCAGAAGGCCAAAAAACATGTGTTAGATTCATAGGTGTTTCTCAAATTTATCTCTATGATGGTGTTTGTCTGGTGTTGTATTTTGAAAATGGTGATTCAATATGGTTTAGACCTGATAGTAACATATTGATTTTGTTGAGGAATAAGGATGTTATGTTTCATTTGGGGTGGTATGTTCCGAATATAATCTAAAAATCAGGATGATAGATGATTATTATTCTCTCATTTTCAAAATAGTTGATGAAGTCGACCATGACCATGTTAAATCTGAAACATAAACATCCAATTTCAGAACAAGTGTTATCATATAAAAGTTTATAATGAATAATTTGGTTGTGTTTGACTTTGCCAAAATTATTTTTAGAATACCGTGATAGAAAATAACGGACTTTCTAAAAGGATTAGATCCTGGAAGGATATAAACTCAGAAACTAATGGACTTTCTTAGAACAATGATATCCAACTTTCTAAATGATAAAGTTTTATATGGATTTCAATTATAATGGTATCATTATAGCATGATTTATCATATACCTTTTGGTCTTGTTGAATCTAAGTGGTAGAGTCTTAAAAATAACAAATGACTAGAATGATTAAACCCAAGGATGTGTACATTATGAAGTCAGTTGATGGGACATTATCATGATTAAAAATGAAATCAGACCTTTTTTATTTGGATGATTTCTATGTAGGTAATCAAATAAAATCCTGGTATGAAGGAATAAGGAGTAAATATCTTCAGAGAGACCTATATGATCAGAGTCATCATGTAGGATAACCATGTATATGGTAAAAGGATGAATAGATCTTGATCCAGTGGGAATTTAGTGTAATTTTGAGAATACTGTTTGAGTGGGATATTGTTGGACTTAACTTATGAAAACAATTCCTAAGTGTAAGATTATTATTTTTAGGTGTGAGAAATATTATTTTGGTTTTGTTTTTGAAGCTTTAAATACTAAGTCTTTATAATTTTCACTTAGTGATCTAGATAGAGACAACACAACAACACTGCAGATGGTCAAGAATAAGGCTAGAGGATATAGTTCACTAGAGACAACTGAATGGATAATTCTCTTCTACTATAGTGGATAAAGTTTAATTTATAAAGTCTAATGGACATGGATGAAAAGAAGGAAGCTCAAAAGACATAGTACAATAATAGAGATCTAATGAGAGAGTTGGATGGTGCATCATCATGAAACATACACTCAGATTAGTGTTCATGTCTGGAGGATGCATTGATGCAAATGGAGGGAGAATATTCTAAGTGCATCAAATATTTCTATAGGTGGTGATGGAATATGTATAGAATTTATAAGAAATATGATAATTGCTGGTGATGATACATAGAAGACCTTACTTAGGGGGTGTCAGTAGAGGAAAGGTTTTTCGGAGTCATCGATGTGGATAATAATGGTGATGTGTACAGTTCACTAGTTTTTTGTGGTCAAAGCAGCAAATTCAAGTGGAAACAAAGGTGGAAAATAAAAAATGGGTTCTCTATGAATTTAAGAAAGTAGTGGAGCTTGTTCACAGGATAGATCCCACAATAAAAGTATGATTGGTAAATGTGTGAAGTAATACAAACACTAATACTGATTGGCCCATAGGGGGATATTCAGGGCACATCAAGGTGTGTGTTTGTGTCAATCTATCGCACCCATGTTTTAGAGGCCTAATAAAAAAGGGTGAATGTTTGAAGTATGGAAGGGTGGAGGATCAAAAATAGTAGTACTAGATAATTTAATCTCTGCAGGTGTTGGTATATATTTATTTGTTACTGTGGTAAGGGATCCAGATCTTGGTTCCCTTATAACCCAGGTGATTTTTTTTTATAATGAAAGAGATAAGATCATCCTCCCTTGGATGTAGGAAAAATTTTCTAAACCATGTAATATCTTTTTTTCATTTTTCATGTATTTTTTTCTTTCATGTGTGTTTATCATGTGATTTTTTACTTGATTTCTTATCATGTAAAGAGGTTTGTGAGGTGACTAGAACCAAACATAAAAGATAGATCAATGTTGTGGTTCGGGTGCCTGGTCTTCCCAGTTTTGGATGCTAGTTCATGAGGGACCATATGATCTTTAAAGTGTTTGGAACTATGTTTTGAATGTTTTAGCATCTAATGGATTTCTTTTTATGTCCAAAGGAATAGTATCTAGTGATTTTAAGTTGTGGTTATATTCCCAACAGTTGGGTATATTACTATTAATTTCACTTATTATAGTTTAACCAATAATGGATTCACCCACTCATATGATGATTATTGCATCTGTAACCTATATTGAAATAGAATGAGGGAGTGTTTGACCACTTCTAGATGTACATCTGATGTTCTTATCTATTCATATGGGTGACATGTGATGTGATCATACATAAAGTTGAATGACATGTGATGTATTCATTCACCTAGTAAGTATATTCTCATGAAATTGAAAACATATGAGTTTTCTATATGTGATTGAAATACAACATGTACCATGATACCTCAATGTCTTAGAAAAAGGATCATATAATAATTCACACTTTCATATGATTTATATTGTGGACATGGGCATAAAGATACATTTGTTTTATAGAGATCACATTAGATAACTTTTCATCTTGAGTAGTATTGATTCTTTGTTAGAGGATAATTTTTCACACATTCATATATCCAATGTTTTATATTTATTTTCAATTATAAAAATCTCCATGGGTTCACACTTTTCATTTAACTTAAGGGGGATTCAATTTGAATTGGGGAGACACTCTAATTTTTTTTTTAATTTTTATAAAATAGTTTTGTATGGGTATTCATAATTATTGAATATTATGTGATATATGGTGAAGTGGTGATATTTTTCTAAAAGTGTGGTGGAAGATATCTAAAATGATTTTTGGATATGGTTTCAAAAGTTAATGAATATAATACAATATAAGGTTAAATTAAACAAAGTCTTTTAGGCTTTAGTATAATTGGAGATTGAAGGATATATTCCTTAAATCCACTATGCATATAATGCATCTGACTATATCGTATTATATGATATGAGATATCATGAAGCATGATTTTATGTTACTTCCCATGAAAGTTGTATTATATGACTATATATATCATAAGGCATGGTATATGATACCAATATTACACATTAGATTATTAGGGTTATCAAATAATTATTATTATCATTTGATATAATCTTCCACCTAAGTTATCATTTTAATACATTTCCTAAGTTGAAATAGATAGGAGAGTTGGCATAGCTGAATGTTTAATTGGATGTAGCTATATGTATTAACTCGTGTCATGTGAGTTAATGCATGTTCACTCAATTAGTTTCATCAAGGTATTTCTAAACAGGAATTCACCATGAGATGGTAATAATTAATGTTTTCCCAATCCTTGGAAGAAACTCTCCCAAAAATAAATCTCTTTTCCACTTCAACCATTGTATTCATTAGGAAATTTCATTTCATTGGTGATGATAAGATCCCACTTGAGCATCAATCATTTAAAAACAACCATTAAATACCTCTGGAATAGGGATGTCATTTAGAAACCTCTATTGTGATCTCTATGAAGCATGAGGTAAGAAGAAAAATGAAACAGCCATCTTCGATGAAAGTTACACATGTATTTTAATTTATAGTTTTCATGATTTGAATTATCTAATATGGTCGATCTTGGATTTGGGTTTCTTTATTTTCATCCACTGGAGTTAATGAGTGTCATTAGATCCTTTGAAACGCAACATTAAGTGGGAGTTAATTTATTATATAAAAAATGGCATTGTATGAGGATAATGTCTGGGTGGAGAAGTTTGGTGAGATGGATTTTGGATTATAGAAGATATAGATAGAGGATTGTCTACTATAGAAGGATCTGGTTCTTTCATTGGTAGACACCAAACCAAAAGTGATGAAGAATGAAAAATGGGAAATTAGACATAAGAAAAAACATGGGTTGATCCTGATGTCACTATCTTGGAATGTGGATTATAAAATTAAAGAGGGGAATAAATCTATACAACTTATTAATACTCTTTTATATATGTGTGAGATGTAGAAACATAGGCTTTTCCTAGGAAAGATTTAACTCAACATTAGAGTTATGAGTCTTGAGACCTATCCATGGGTAAAATTATAAATTTACACTAGTAGAAGAAATTGGAAAATATTTATGATGGTTGTGTTGATCTCAGGGTGAATTTTTTACCCTCAAGATGAGTTTTAGTGAAATTTTGAAGTTTTTGAATTCTAAGTAATTTTTAATATATATTTATTAATCATTTATTTAACCAATGAGTTCTGATGAAAATATATTCTGAATAATAACATGGATATAAATTTGGACACCGTCACTATGTCTAGAATGGGGGATTTACTCAAGGGGCGATGTAATTTTGGATAGCACAATGAGATATGGGACAAACCATCACATGTACATTTATTTATGAAACCAATTGACATTCAATTAATTTTTTTAATGGTGGTGAACCCTAATACCCCTTATATAAAACCCTACATAATATTTTCCCTTTGTGTTTAACCATACATTTCATAGACATAACCCTAGAGAAAGTGAAGATGGTTGAGGTTAGATCATGGATGAATCCACGTTAAATAAAGGAATGAGAATAAAATCCATGATAATATCGATGATAAGATCATGCAGTGATAATGAATATAACCATGGTAAAAATGGTAGATTGAAGAGTAGATGATTCACTATCGAGGTATGGATTTTTTATTTTATCCATGCCTCATTTTTTGTTATTGATTTATTATGAAATTTCTCCTTTTATAGATTTTTTCACTATTTTATTCATCATTGGAGGTTATCAGACACTTAATTATTGTGAATGGTCATCATAATTTTGTTACTTTTTTGTTTACTTTTAGAATTTATTCTTATGAGGATTCTCCATGGAATTTATCCTTAATCCTAATTTCATTTTTCCTCTTTGATTATTCCTCCTTGTTTCACCCATCTTTTAATCTATTTTAAATTGATTGTCAAGTGGTCAATATTTTCACCATCCACCATTCTTAATTTCCCCTATTTCATACAAAGATCAATTTATAATATTTTTCACTTGGGACAATGATTCAACTTTGGTGCCCTTGTATTGGAAATGTGATGGCATCCATTGGGGATTATCATATTCCAAGCATGAAAACATTGGTGGGACAATCTTTGGGTGGTGCGATGGTGAATTCAAGTGATTTAGGATCAGATAAGTCCATGGGGTAGGAAGAGGGTGATTTATTTAGTTCCAATAAGGACCATCATTGGTTATGGATAGTGATGAGTGGTGCAACAGTGTGATTGGAGGCAACCTTGGATGAAATAACTTAAAAATGAGATAGTTCTAGAATTTTTTTAAAGAACATGGATACATGGAATGCAGTTAAAAAGAACACAAATCATGTACCTCCTTGGCTATGGAGATAGGGATTTAGATATTTATAAAAATAACCTAGTATGTGGTATGGATTTACAAACTATGTATATTTAAATAGGTTGATGAGTACGCACCCATCTATATAGCTTATAGTTTGGATTCACACTGTGTATATCCTACATAAGATGGACTAGTGTAGAAATTCACACCTATGTGAAATATATGGACCACACATTATTTATCCATATAGTTTCAATTTGTATCTAGGTATTACACATCTTGGGTGACTAACACAACACATCAAGTATTCTTGTGGGTGCTAAAACCATCTTGGGAACACCATGTGACCTAATAGGATAGAGACTCAGGTATTGGGGATACATTTTTAGTACCTTGTTACTCCCACACATTATGTACATCATAATACACACCATTTATGTTGAGTTCATGGGAAACATGTAAAGGAAATATAAAACGAGGCTTCCTAGAGGGGTTACATGCTATATTCCCCTATAATACCTGCCATATACTATCCTAGCCTTAGTGTCTTTCCATATATCATTAATTAGGAATTGAATATGGTTGTATTAGTACTCCATCCTGATCATTTTTCTTAATTTAAAGTGATGGTGAAATACTATTTGGTTTTATAGGTGATGCATGAGGTGATATAAGTAGTTTAATCTCCTTGTATTTTTAGGGTGATCGACTATGTTATCCCAAGATAATTAGAACATTCATGAGTTAGTTAATCCATTGGAATCATTTGAGTTATAGGTGAAGATACCTTATATTCATCCTAATATTTGGTAATCCCCTGTATACTTGGGTTGTGGGTCCTCTAGATCAGCATGGTGTCAGTACCCACTTAGCACTGATGAGGTGCGGGTCTCCCACACACTACTAATTGAGTTTGGAACTCTCCCATATGTTGTGTGATACTTAGTTTTGGTTCCTCTATCTATGGATATTAATTCCTCCACTTGGTTTAGTTTTACCCTAGACTGATAATTATCCTTTATTGAGGAACAGGTCCCCCACTACATTTTCTATGAGGTGAAGTGGGTTTTCCAATTTCTGGTTAGTTATGATGGTAGATGTTAGTAATCCCTTGTTGTAGATATAACCCTAAAAATGAAAGAGTTTCCCTTAAAGATATCTAGAATGGTGAATCTAGGATGGTGGATTGTAGGATATGGTACTCCCTTAACTGGTGTGCATTTTTAACTAAGGAGTTGGTTCACTTTTGGGTTTTAAATGGTGATGTAGAAGTTAGAGAAGGATGAGTGGTTTAGATACTAGAAGAATTGTGACTGGTTGGGAAATCCCTAGTTTTATTTCAGGTGTGATGTATGACTGGCTATCAACTTCAAACTATGTGGGATTTTTTATCCTTCAATAATCTTTAGTTTCCCATGAGATATGCCATTTTGGGATTGGATCTGGAATGAATAGGACTTATTTTCATTCCTAAGACTTATATTGGTTGAGAACATCTAGATATTTCCTTATCTTTACTTCAATTAATTTCATATATTATATTTTGATCTGACTAGTTTTTTATCATTCCTTTATGGATTTGTGGTGTTCTACTAAGTATGTTTATGATTAATCATGGATGGCCTTTTTTCCCACATTTATTGTGTCTATGCAGACAATGCACAGTTTAGAGATGGTCTTGGTGGGCATGGATCTAGTGCATCTTGTTCAAAGAAGACACCTAGAGATGCTTGATGATATATGGTGGGAAATAGTGGTTCATGATGTTAATAGTGCACATTGGTATTTTCATATATAGTTTTTTGTTTTTATTTTATGTCTAATTCATGGGTTTTATACAACTCAGTTGTTTATATATATATATATTATTATTTTTGGTTATTTGAGGTATTGGGGATATGTGTTTGTTGTAGTTTTATATAGCCTAAGGCCTCCCATATTGTTTGATATGTCAAATAAGTGTTATTCACTAACCTCTATCCAATTAGAGGCAATACAAAAAACAATACGTGTATTATAATTTGCTTAGGTAGGTATTTAGTGGGTCGACTCGTTTTATATAAGTATCATAGTGGTCAGGTCCTAGGGATGAAGTTTAGAGATAAAAGTAATGGGTGGAATAGTTTCAATATTTAGGGAAATAATGTAAAGGGGGTATTGAATTTGGTCGTTAGACTAAGGATACTACTATAGATGTAGCATAAAACATACTCTTTTTCTAGGACTCTAATAACATGTTTGTTAACTCATAGCTCTAATAAATCAATGCAAGATATAGGTGAGTTGGAATGTGCATTATATATTAGTTAATTATGATATTTAATGTCCTTTACATGGTATCACATCCAAATATAAACCAATACTTGGTATTTTCTACTATAAAATATAAGGTTATACACATTGGTATATTGAATGTGTGTAGAGGAAGGGTCTAGGTGAGCCCATACTTGTGTTGGGACTCTCATCAATGGTTAGTTAGTGATAAGGAATTGATTCCAAGACTCAATTGAGATATTTATCTTCCCCTTAATCTAAGTAATATTATCTTCCCTTCATTCTTAATGAAGGATCCTTATAGATTAGATTGTAGTTCTTATTAAGTCTAATCAGAGTACCTAAAGGATAGATATGTGTTATGTGTTTCTATGACAGAAAACTCAAGGGTTTTTAAGGAGATCCTAATCCATGGGTGATAGAATTTTGGTAAGATTCCAAGACATGAATTTATATATATCTCAAAATATCACTTTCAAGATGATGATTATTTCATTGAGCTCCAAATACAACACAATAATATATTAATGGGATATTTTTTCCTTGAAATCATGATATGATTTCTCAATCATGGATATATTTTCATCTTTCGTTCAGGATGGAGTGTTATCTAAGGATTTTGGTCCTTATAAAGGGTATCACAACTATTTTTAAGTATCTAGTGAGGTCTTTGGACCTTGTGAGGTATTCCTTAGACATGTTTTGTGGTAGAATTTTTCAAGATCAGTTGTTCAGTTCCTAACTCTGGGGGGATATTTATAGAGTTATGGTTCAGTTTTCACATAACACCACCTATACTAGAGGCCCTGAGGAGAGTGTTGTTGGTTTATTATTCTTCTCAGGGATGCAATATGTCTTTGGAATCATGCTAGCACTTTCTATGAATACATACTTACTTATTTCTTGGATATATCTCTATATGGGGGATAACATTGAGATTAGAGACCACAATACTACAAAATTAGTTACCTCTTGGGAAGTTATTTGGTAGAAGGGACAGTGGAGTGATTATAGTCCAAGATAGATGATGCATATATCCACTCCCAAAATCACCACCTTTGGTTACTTCATATTGTGAATAGGGTGATAACAATCAATGTAATTTGAAGATTCACATGTTATATGGATATAGTCAAGTGCTAATAGATGCATTTTAGTGTACGATTAAAGTAATCACTTCATCGACCCTTATACTAGATAGCACATGCACAAGTTATTCTTTCTACATCAGATTTTTTACAGTTACAGATTTCAATGGGACACTTATCTATACCCTTGTCAACTAGTTCACTTCCACTGATAGAGATCATCTTTTAGTCACCCCTATGGTAAAGTGAGTTTATCCTTAGTGGTGAAATAGGTCTTTAATGATATTCCTTCTTAGAAAATATGAGATATAGTGGTTTTTACCTTAGAATGGATTGGGAAATAGTTTTAGTATTATACAGTGATGTGCAGTTTGTTAAGTAAGGTGTGTTACACCCCCAGTAATGAATGGGATCTTCCATCCCCACCCCCAGGTGTGGTGACCAAAGACCACCCTATTTAATTTTCAATATATTACCCATCAAATGGTAATCATGGCCTTATATGATATGATAATGGATAATAATTAACTTCCTTTGAATGTGTATGAATTATAGAATGCTTTAGAAGGACGGACCATGGTTTTCCCTTGATAGTAGATCAATATATTCATCATCTTGCATTATGAATATGGTTTAAAAGTGTTATTGAGTGAAATTATATGTCAAATATTTTCTTATATTGGTTCTTGGGAGATCTTATTAAGAGTTCCGTGATTTTATTAGTCTTTTCATTAAAGTTCCAGTTTAAGTAATAATCTCTTATAGTGTGAGATATGGATTCATAGAGAAACATTGGCCTTTGAAAAGTTGAAGTTTTTGTAGTTGATTATATCTTAGTGTTTCATGAGAAGTGTGAATAAAGATATTTCTAGAAGTTGAATATCTATTTAGATGATGGAGGAGTTGTGGGAGTTCTTTCTTTAAAGTAATTATACTTTACAAGGATAGAGGGTGTTTCTCACCTTTGATCAATGGTGGTCACCCCATACTTTTCTCTTGACTAAGAGAGGTCCATAGAGGTGATGTCGATTTTGTGGTATTTTTTGATTGGGGGTCCTTGAGTGATGGAACTAAATGGTGTCCCTGAAGTTGGATATCACTCCCTCTAATCCCCATGGTGGATAATTTTTCCCCCTTGGCATTCATAGTTAATATCACGAGGAACATTCTGAGAAAATACTACCCTAGTAGAGCACTATCGTTAGTGTGGTAAGTCTATTAGATCGTTTTTGTACATTCCTATAACCTGGAAACTATTACTATATGATAGAGGAATAGTTGGATCTTTTGGAGGTTGTGTTTTTTAATCATACTTGTTTCGTGGGTGTTATATTGGGGTCTGGAGTTAACATAGATGGGTAATCATAATGCTCAAGGTTTTCTACTTTGGATTATGGTAGGATGGGCCACCAGATTGATAGTGGTATGATGTTGAGACGTTTGATAAGGTAAAATTTTCTCCATATGTTCTCATTAGTAGAATTCATGAAGGAGAGATGAAAAATCAGTCAATACATCTTTGATAATAGATGTGAATCAGTTTGATATTGGGATATTGATATAGGATTCCCATAGATATTGAGTTTAATAAATAATGATTTTAAGATCATGTCTTTTTTCATGTATGTACCTATTTGAGTCTTGGTTTAACCTATTTTAATTTGGTTTTTCCTTTATCTTTAAACACTGATGGTTGATTTCCATTTTGGTGATGGTGACCATTTGCTGGAAAAATTACCTAATGTTTGGGGATATATATATATTTTTTAAATTAGTGTAGTCTAGGTATAAACATTTTATGTTATTATGAGGGTTTTCTATGGTTTAGAAAGATTTATACATGGTTTGGGTTTCTTTTACAAAAGCTGGGATGGAATCTTCTTACTAGACACTTTGGATCACATCGAAAAATGGTTGATCGGGGTTATTATTTCCTGAGGTGACATGTTTTTTTTATGTATCTTATAAATAAATAAAGTCAATTCATGAAAGGTTTTAACATCATGAATATCTCTTAACCACTGGTTTTAAACCACATTGTATTTATGATTTTATTTCATCAACCATGAATCTCTCTCTCTCTCTTAAGCCCTAGGGAGACTCCAAGTGATTTTGGAGTGATTACTTCCCTTCCGGACATCTTGATCTAGTGGTTGATCTATTTTGAGTCTATTTTATTTTGTTTCCCCCTCTCTTACTCTTATTCACCATTATCATGGTATAATCTATTGACCCCCATTGAACCAATTTTTGTTCTTGTGTGATGTAGGTTTTTCTTTTTGATCTTCTTCACCTTCAATCTTCTTTGGTGTTTTTGGTTGATAATGTTTCTTGAATTTCAAGATAATGTTAAGTGGTATTAAAAAACATATGGTATATTTCTATTTGTTCAGGTATGTGAAATATTATGTGATTTCATCAACACAACATTCTCATTAGTAAATAGGATAATGGGTGATGATAATCATGCATTTGGATTACTCTTTGGATCCCTTTGGATCCAATGGTTTTGAGACTTGGTTTGCGGTTACCCATAGGTTGAGCCTACCCTAGAATAATAATGAACTAGTTAATGGATTAAAATATGAGTTATCTTGACATGGTACCTTAGATTTTTTATTATGATAGATTCACCTTGGAAAATTGATTACTTGATTTTTGAAATGACTAGTAATAATTATATATAAAATGGGTTTGAAAACTAGCATAAAAATGGCATAAGATATAATTTAATGAATGAATGGATGATTAAAATACAAATGGAAATTGCATGAATTGGAAATTTTGTATTATGATATTATTATTGTGTTATTTTTGATATTATGACTTGTGTTGTGATTCATGGAGAAATGCTTATATAAAGGGTTTGGAAAGTTGTGCTAAAATGCTTACAAAGGGCTTTTCCTGGTTATGCTGAAATGTTTATATAAAGGGTTTGGCCTGGTTATACTAAAAAGATTCTATAAATGGATTTTCCTAGTGATACTAAAATGTTTATATAAAGGATTTTCCTGATTATGTTGAAATGCATATTCATAGGGAATTAGCCCGGTTATGCGATTATTCCACAGAAATGTGAATACATTTGGGATGGTTATGCTACATTATCAGATATATTATTTCATGGAACCAAAGAAGGTTTATTTTTATATCATATTAATTGATTTATTAATACTCATGATTATGTCTTTATTTCATGAACTTACTATCAAACTGGTTTGGTTTAGAAATGGTGGTGTAGGCCTACTGAGTTTTACTCACACTCTATTTGGGGAACCATTTGTTACTTGAGAATATTAAATGGGTGTTGGTTTGGAAAAGAGAAAAGGACCTTGTTGTTGGTTAATTCTTGATGGATATGTTGAATCTTGGAGATAAGACCGACATGGGGTTCAGAACAGAGGTATTTTGATTTTATTTGTTTCATAATGGTCTTTTATCTATATTAATTTTAGTTTGAAATTCAGATACATTCCAGCTTATCATTACATTATCATTTTATTATTATTATTTTATTATTAAGTTGACACTATGATATTTGTTTAATTTCAATATATTAAAACTCTATACCAGTCCCCTCTATTTTCTTGACACCCCCTCCCCACCCTATTCTAGTCATAAGAATCTAGTATATGTGGAGGCTCTCTTATGGTCTAGTAACTATATTGGTTTAATCACATGAGAGAGTTTCAGATCCGAAGACATTATAAAGTGGTATCAGAGGGATGTTTTTCTTTTTTGTTGATTTAGTATTTGGGAAAGGTAAAAAGAATAATATGATGTTTTAGGACATTAAAATAAGTTTTTTAATGTTATTATCTAACTTATGTATAGGGTAAATCCATGTTCCCATGGATGGGGTTGTTGTTCATGTTGTTTTCTTGTTACGGATGATGTTATCTCATCTTGGGTGATTCACATGTTGTGTGGTGTTATTGTTTCTTGATATTTATACTAATGGCCAGGTATAGCATGATATGAGTATGCATGAATCATTATAGGAACATAGTGATATATTTTAACATGCATTTTTCATGATAGAGACTTATTTATTGCATGTGATATATTTTTTTGTATCAACTGTGAAATGAGATACCTATTATATCTCATAAATGAAATGAAAGAAATATTATGTCATGCTAATTAACTTGTTAATCCATGTTTAGAGAGACTATGAGCTAATGTTTATCCATTATTGTTACCACTTGATGCTGGACTTATTGTTATTCGTTATTCTAAGGAGTGTGTTTATTTTATAGAAAAAATGCCTCCTCGTCGTCTTTAAATTGAGTGTCGCATGAGAGGAAATCAACATGCTCCTAACAAAGATGAACCAGAGCTTCTTTTAGATCTTGATGATTATATGGATGTTCAGCTTCATGAAAGCTTTCTATTGGTCATTTAATCCATGTAAAGGGAGACTATTCGCATTGTGCCATCAATTTCTGATCTAATGAGAGAGTTTCAACTGCAACATCCACCTATGTTCACTGTGGAGGGTGGATCCTAGGTAGATGAGTTTTGGATAGATTCATTCTAGGTTATCATCAAGAACCTTATGACACCCATAGATAGAAGGTTGAATCATTCTGTATACATGATTCTTGGACTGTCCAATCATTAGTGGGACACTATAGAGAAATATTTTAAATAAGAGGAGTTATCCTAGAAGGACTTTGATATGATTTTTTTGAGTCACTTCTATCATAAAGTATTTAGGGATAAGAAGACTCGTGATTTCATGCACCTAACACATGAGATAATGTTAGTGATGGACTATGTAGGATGTTTCACTGACTTGCAACGCTTTTTGAAATCTTTAGTAGCTGATGATATTGATAGTTTGATGGATTTTTATGATGGGATTAGCTATGAGATTAGATCATAAGTGAGTGTTTTTCATTTCAGTTACATTTTAGACATGATGAATCAAGCTCTCATCATATACGGGAATATGATTGAGGCCCCAAGAAGAACCTAATCTATTTTAGTAGAGAAAATGGGAGCTCTTCTTCTAAAGGAAAGAAGTTCCACTATGATTTATATCATTATATAAATAGTAGAAGAGTGGTCAGGGAAGTGGGAAGCTATCTCAAGACCATGTTCCATTACAATTCAATCAGTGTGTAAAGTTTGGTCGCAGGTGGCCTTAGTCTCTATACCCTACTTTGTAATTTCATGTTTTCAGTATTCTAAGACACCTGAAGAGGTTTTGTAGGGGAATTCAGAAGAAAAGAAGTGTAATGGTATCAAGATAGGTACTAGAGTCTATAAAGTACTTATCTACCCCTCAAAAATTGGAAGCTAGAGTTCCACTAGATTTTCAGGTCATGGAAATGGTCATTGTACCCCAGTGTAGAAGAAAAAGTACTAGGCATAGGGAGTAGCTGAAGAGAGTTAGAATGAATACCAGGGAAGATAGAAAAGTTATCTATATTCTATGCAGTTTACTCTAGCTATCTTGGATGTAAAACCTTATACCGTCAAAGGTAAAATTCTTGTATCATCTACCTTATCCGATGTTATTTTGATATAGGATCATGACTTTCCTTTATATTTTCCCTTTTTTAAAATGGTTTGGGAATTTTTTGGGGAGATATTGTATTTTATATTAACCATCAATAATCTTTTGGGAGTGGAGGTAGAAAATATCAAATGTAGCAAGGCATGTTATCTAGAAATTGATGGTTATCATTTCTTTTGGGAACCGTTTGTGCTGGAAATGATAGGTTTTCATTTGATTCTTGGTATGATTTAGTTAGTTTTATACCAGGCTCATATCAACAATTATTTGATGATAGTTAACATTCTATATTTATAAGGAGGTATCTATTTTCACTAGGGTGACTGGAATACTCAGGCTGATCATGTAGGACCAATTCAGGGAAGATTGGATTGTACCATAGGCCATATAATAAGAATTACTCTAGATGATGGTGGAATACATCAAAATAATGTTTCTATAATGGTATTGAATTTTTAGTACGACATTCATAGTGATTTTTATGACTTACCAGTTGAGCAGGGGATTGATTTCCCTATCTAGTTGGTGTTGGGAGCAGATCTAGTTTCTATCTCACCTAATTGGATGGCAGTAGAAAATATTTGTGAGCTGAAAGTTTAGTTAGAAGATTTATAAGCCTAGGGTTTCATATGGCCTAGTATGTCAAAATGGGATTATTCGGTTCTTTTCTATAATAACATTGATGGGTCTTTTCACTTGTTTGTGGACTATCAGATATTGAACCCGATGATATTCAAGAACCATTATCCCCTTCCACTCATTGATGATCTATCTGACTAGTTGAGAGATTCTAATATATTCTCTAATATTTATTTGAGATTAGGATACCACCATTTTAGGGTGAGACCATTATAAATACCTTGTAATTATTTTTGGAGTAGGTATGGACTGTATGTGTTCGTAGTGATGTCGTTTGGTCATAATAATGCATCCGTTATATTTCTAGACATGATGAATTAGATATTTCATCCTTTTCTAGGTCAATTTTTGGTGGTTTACATCTATGACATCATAGTGTGCTCCTAGTCATTGGATGATCATTCCCAATATCTTGACATCATCTTTAGTACATTGAGGGAGCATTGACTTTACACCAAGATAAACTAATGCTGTTCTGGAATTAATAGAGTGAACTTATTGGGTTATGTCATCTCATTGGATAGATTTTTAGTGTACCAATAAATGTTTTCAGCTATGGTATCTTTGGGGGTATCCTAATAATGTCTTTCAGATTCGAATTTTTCTAGGTTTAACATGTAATTATTGGTTTTTTATCCATGACTTCTCTTTTCTGGAAACACTAATATGTGGGATAACCAAGAAAGGGGTGAAGTTTGTTTAATTGGATTCTTGTAAGAGAGATTTTTAGGAGCTGAAGGTAAGGATGGCCATAGCACTGATCCTCAACTTACTTGTGTTGGGTAAGGCATATACTATGTAATATGATTCATCTAGAGTTGGACTCAGAGTAGTTCTAATGCAAGAGGACCTTGTGGTTTCTTATGGATCCATACAGTTGAGACCGTAGGTGAGGAATTATCCTACTCATGATCTGGAGTTTTTTGTATTGGTGAAAACCCTAAGATATTGGAAACAATATCTTTTGGGTGTGATTTTTGTGGTGTATAAGGACCACAATATCCTCAGGTACATATTTTCCTAGTGGGATTTGAACATTCAAAAGAGGAGGTGGGTTGAGTATCTGTAGTCTTTATACATTGATTTTTCTTATACAATAGTCAAGTAAAATTTCATTGATTAGTATTTAGGTCATAAGGCATAGATAGATGCAATGAAAGAGTCTTGAGACAAGTGGCGGGTGATATAACTCTTTGTACACATGTATATAGATGTTCAAGAGTCTATGGGGTGAGTATATTTGATTTCAACATTGGTTATACCCATCCTTCTTGGCCAAATCAAGAAAAATCAATTATCTTCTCTGGTGGGATTATATCTAAGGGAAAGTATATATGGTGTGGATATTCCACAAACATGGTCTCTTGGAAAAAATAATACTCATCTTTTCCATGGTCATGTATGTGTTATTATAGGCTTACGCAAGGATATGATGAGAGAGTTTCATACTTCTATATGGTTGGTACATATAGGGATGAAAAAGATGTATCATGATCTCCATAGAGAGTATTGGTGCCTGAAAATGAAGAAGGACATAATGGGATTCATTTTGAGATGTTTCTCCTATTATGAGGTGAATAATGAAAAACAAATGCATGTTGGGCTATTTTAGCCTCTGTCCGTTCTGGAATGGAAAAGGGATGATATCACTATGGATTTTGTGATGGGATTACCTGGGAACCCGCATAATAATGATGCAATATGGGTGATCATAGATCGACTAAAGAAGGAAGACCATTTCTTATCTATCAGAGATACCTACACTATTTATGATCTAGGTAGTCTTTATATATTGAATATAGTTTGGTTTCATAGTGTTATGAGGAGTATTGTTTCTAATAGAGATCCTAATTTTACATCTCGATTCTTGTAGGGTCTTCATAAGGCTATGTGATCATAGGTTTTTTTAGCACAATCGATCACCCAAAGACTAATGGACAATATTAATGGACTATTAATATTCTATAGGATATGTTATATGCATTTTTTTAGATTTTTATGGTTCATAGGAGCTGCATTTAGCACTCATGGAGTTCTCTTATAATAACATCTTCTAGGAATATATTCAAATGGAACCTTTTGCGACCTTATATGGAATGACATTATGTTCACCTCTTTATTAGTTGGAGGTAGGTGAGTTAGTGATTGTTGTATATAGTCTTATGAAAGTGTCATCTAAGCAGGTTCAGTTGATATGGAGGCAGTTGGTGACCACACAAAGTAGGAATAAATCTTACATTGACCATTCAAGATGACCTATGGATTTGGAGTTGGGTCATCGTATTTTCCTTTAGGTGTCACCTAGGTTGGTAAAATATTGTATTAAGAAACTAGTAAAGTTACTTCCTATGTTTGTCAGGTCATTTGAGATAGTGGAAATATTTTTTCTAATGGCATACCAATTGTCCCTTCCACAGTGCTACAGTTCCATGCATGATGTTTTTCACATATCACAACTTTGTAGATATTATATAGACCCTTATCATGTGATAGAAGTTGATTATGTCAATATTAGTGCATATACTTCCTTTGAGGAGTGTCTAGTACATATTTTGGAATGTAGTGAGAAGTATCTTTGAGTAAAGACAACACCTCTAGTTTGAGTGTAGTAGAAACATGGGAATGTTAAATGGGAGACCAGGTAATGTTAATTAAATATACAATAAAAATGGATATAATATTTTTCTAATACCCCATAGTGATGCTTGGAGTAGCTCAAGTATGACCTATTATATGGTGTAGTATTTTTAAGATCTCGTCTTTTTCAAGGTACATCCCTCTTTTTGTTTTGATTGAACCTATTTTAATTTGGGGTTTCCTTATTCTTTGAACCTTAATGGTTGAGTCCCCATTTAGGAATGGAGATCATTTTCTGTGTAAAATTACATAAATTTTGGGGATGTTTGTTTTTTTATTAATGGATTCTAGGTATAAATATGTCAACAGTTTACAAGGGTTTTTGGTGGATTGGAAGGATTTAAAGGTGGTTCAAGTTGTTTTTTGAAGAAGTTATGAGAAAATATATCTACAAGACACTTTCACATCATGAAATATTACCAAAAGTGAAAAAAAATCAAGAAGATACAGTGAACTAGTTCAGAGTGTGAAATTATACATGCTGTGAAATTGGTTTATGTCATGAAATGTTCAATCAAGGTTATTTTAACCTGAGTCGGAACGTTTTTTATCATGTCCTATAAATCTGTAATTTTATATCATGAAAGGGTTCCAAAAAATGAATATCTCATGACTATGAATTTTAAACCATAATGTGTGTATGATTTTATTTTATCCATCATGCAACTCTCTATCTCTCTCGAACCCTAGGGAAACTTGAGATGATTTCAGAGTGATTCCTTTTCTTATGGATGTCTTGATCTAGTGATTGATCACTGGTGAGTACCCTTGATTTGGTTTTCCCCCATATTCCACTTGATCTTAATTATTGTAGTATAATCTCTTTATTATTGTTAAATTAGGTTTCAATCATGGGTGGTATAGGTTTTTCCTTGTGATCTCTTTCACCTTCATTCCTCATTTCCATTACAGATTGAGAGTTTTTCTTGAATCACTAGTTAAAGGTAGTTGGTCTAGAATAAAACCCTATAGTCAGTTTCTATTTGTTCAATTATGTGAAATATTATGTGATTTCACCAACACATTGTGCACATTAACAAATAGAATAATGGTTGATGATAATCATGTGTTTGTATTACTCTTTGGATATCTTTGAATCAAATAATGTTGAGACATGGATTATAGTTACCCATAGGGTGATCCTAAATTGGAACAATAATGAACTAGCTAAAGGCTTAAAAAATTATTTAACATGACATGATACCATAGGGATTTTATTGTGCTAGTTTAACCTTGTAAAATTTATTACTTGATTATTTCAATGACTAGTGATAATTAGATATAAAATGGGTATCAAAACATTCATTGAAAATGATTAAGATATAGTTTAATAAATGAATTGGTGAATGAAATAAAAATGGTATTTCAATGAATTGACCATTTAGTATTATGGTCTTATTTTTATGTTATTATTAATGTTATGACTTTTGTTGTAATTCATGCTAAAATGTTTATATAGTGGGATTGGCATGATTATGATGAAATTATTATATAAAGATATTTTCTCAGTGGTGCTAAAATGCTTATATAAAGGGCATGTCCTTGTTATACTGAAATTATTATATAAATAGAATTTTCTAGTGATGCAAAAATTATTATATTAAGGAATTTTCCTAGTTATGTTGAAATGATTATACAGAGGGATTTAGCCTAGTTATGTTATTATGCCATATATATGGGGTTATAGTTTTCATGGTTATGCTAAAATCTTAGAAATATTATGGAATGGTGTCAAAGTAGGTTAATTATTGTATCACATTAATTTATTAATTAATACTCATGATTATAACTTTATTGCATGTTCATACTCTCTTAATGGTTTTGTTTAGACATGATGGTGTTGATCTATTGAGTTTTACTCACACCCTGTTTGGTCTTCCATTTTGTACCTAAAAAGATTACACGAATAAAGGTTTGGACAAGGTCAAAGGACCTTGTTGTTGATTTTTTTATTTCTAGATGGGTTGGATCTTGGAGATAGGACTAACATGGGGTTTCATACTAGGGTCTTTTGAGTTTATTTATGTCAGTATGGTATTTCATCTATATTACTTTTAGTTCAACATTTAGATACATTTCTTTTGGTACTTACATTATCATTTTATTATTATTGTATTACTCTGTCCAAATGTATTTTTTTGGATGTACTATTTTTTATATTTTCATTACTATGATATTTGTTTATTTTTGGTGTATTAAAACTCTATACCAGGGGTTATAGTCTCCCGAATATGTTCTTGTCGCCCCCTATTTTAGTCAGCAGCCTCTAGAATATAAGGAGGTTCTCATTAGGTCTTGTAACTAACATGATTTTACCACATGAGAGATTTCCAGATTGGGGGAAGTTACAAATCACATGTCTCATTTGTGTTGCAAGATCCCAAAATTTGTATACATTCCTTATGAGTGGTTGATGATAGAGAAACTAACATAATACTAGCTAATTGTGCTTCTTTGAAACTCTTCGGACATTAGTGAGAAATGTTTATGAATTGCTCAATGTTAGGGTAAATTATAAATGGGTTTTTCACATATAACAACCATCAAGAACACTCTTTAATGGTGGGGAGAGTAGCACTCCCTCCAGAGGTAACCTTGGAAACAAACCATCTCGAGGTAGAAATTAGGGGTTTATGGATTTTCTTAGTCACATGTGGTAAGAGTATCATTGTATGAGGATATGATTTTGGATATGAAGGCTCAAAATAATAATCATCAAGAAAACACATGATTCTATTATGGTCTTACTTTAAGATAAGATGGATTCGACAATGTTTTTGATGAAAGTGGATGTTCCCATCTTGGGTGTTTGTGTATCAAGTTCATTTAGAGGCCAAACATCTAAATATAATGAAAGGGTGTATGAAGGTGTTTTATTTTCCTCACAATATTTTTCTAAGGTATTATATATTTAGTATCCCTAGTTATGTACTTTTTATGAATGAAAAGGATTAAAGGTCAGAAAAATGTAGTGACCTAGGTATTTCTCATCAAAGACATAACTCAATTTTAGTGTTAAGAGTCTCAAGACCTCTCTTGGGGAAAATGATAAATTTAACCATGAAGATTATCTCATAAAATATTCTTGATTATTCCCTTTATCTTAGGATGTAGTGCTTACCCCCGATGTAAGTTTTATTGAAATTATAAAGTTGGTGAATTTTAAGTAATTGTTAATATTTATTAAGTAAATATTAATTTATCTCATTAGTTTGGATGGATATATCTTATAAATAATATCTTGGATGGAAATTATGACACCTCTACTATGTTATAAGTAGGGTATTTAACCTATGAGTGATTTAAACTTCATTGGTACTATGGGCTCCGGGATATCCCATCATGGGTGGATTTTGGTTTATAAAATTAATTATTATTAAATTAATTGATTTAGTGGTGGTGAAATCCTAATACCCCATCTATAAAACCCTAATTATGATTTTCCCATTGGTATTTGCTACATTTTTCATTAATATAACCCTAAATGGAGTGAGATAGGGGAGAGTATGGATCAAGGTGAAATCTACATGTGATCAATGGAACAAGACTAGATCCATGATGACAATTATGATTGGATTGAATAGAAATAATGAATCAAACCATGGTGAAAACACCAGATTAAAGTGGTTTCAATTACCCATTGAAGTAGGGATTATTTATTGGATTCATTTTATGTTATTCATGATATATTGTTTATGAAATCCGCCCAATTATAGATTCTTTATATAATTTTGGTAATTTTGGATTACAAAACTTTGTATTTTCATGACTAATCATCATGATTTTGTTTTTCTTATTTCTTTTTCTAATATATTCATGAAATTATTATCATTGGTGTTTATCCTTTATCCCCATTGTTTTTTTATCCATAAAATATTCATCATTGTTTCCCACATCTTATATTCTATTATGAATCGATTATAGGGTGGTCGGTATTTGCACTAGCCCTTATTATTTGTTTCCCATCCTTTTTATAGTGAATGATCACAATGGAGATTCTCTTGGGGTAGTGGTTTGACTTTGGGTTGATTAAATTATAAATACAACAATATATGGAGGTGATGATAATGTTTTGTGCAAGGCAGCAGCAATGAGATAAACTCTAAGCAGTGTGATAGGATGATCCAAATCCATGGGGAAAAGAAGGTGGTGATAAATTGAGTGTTGGGAAGGACCCCCATAGGTGTTTTATAGTGATTTGTGTCACAATAGCATGATTATAGGTGATCTCATATGGAGTTAATATAAAAATCAGACATATTGAGAATTATAGGGGAAGAACAAAACAACATGGCATGTAGTTTGGGACACACGTCGTATACCTCCCCAATTATAGAGTTAAAGATATAGATGTTTATTAATATCACATGTGTGTGATATGTACTTACACTCCATATATATTTATATGGGATGTTGAGTACACACTCACCTGTACAACATGTAGTGTGGATACACACAATTCATGGCCTACATGAAACAGCTTGGTGCAATATTTTATGCCCATGTGACATCCATGGACCACATTTCGTGTTTCTAAAGTAGAACTTTGTATAGTGATGGACTACATAACTCAAGATACTGGAAGAACATGTTGAGTATTATCATAGGATTCATGAACCATATACCATCTCGGACACAACATGTACCACAAGAAGAAGGGAATCATGTATTGGGGATACATGTCAAGTACCCAGTTGGTCCCACATGATGTGTACATCATAGTACACATCTTGTATGTTGAGTTCACTTTCCAAGTGGTGAGGAAGTATATGAAGGGTCTTCTCTATAGGGGATAAACAACATGTAACCCAATAGTACATATCAAGTACAATCTATGCCTTAGTGAATTTTTTTTCTCCTTCATCGAGACAAGTATTTATATGTGTGAGTTGTCCATTTTATTCCCACCCCCACACATAAAACGTAATGGTGTACTTATATTTAACATCAAATATGGGACACAAGATGATACAAGTTGTTTAATTCCTTATCAACATAAGGTATTTAACCAGGTTTGGGTGATAATATTAGAGTAATCATGGTCTAGTTACTCCCCTAAAAGCATGTGATTGATGGGGAAGGGTTCCCCCATATTAATCTTGGATTTTGATACTCCCCACATACATAGGGTGTGGGTCCTCCAAATCATCATGGGAATAGTACCCCCTCGATAATGATGAGATACAGGTCCCCCACCAACTAATGATAGAGTTTGGTACTCACCCATGTGTTGTAACTCAAGGTAAATTTCCTCTATATATATATATATTAGGTTATACACTGGGGTTTGTTACCCCTTCAATCAATACTTATCCTTCAAAAAGGAATGGTTCCCCGAGTACATTTTCTATGAGGTGATCTAGGTTTTCCCATATCATGGTAGTTATTATGGTATATTTTAATAACCCCTTTACTATAATCTAATCCTAGACATGGTTTGGGTTCCCATTCATGTTTCTAGATTGTTGACTCGGTAAGGGTGGATAGTAGGGTTTAGTGCGCCATCAGCTATCATGAATGCTTCAAAAAAGAGTGGTTTCTCCTTTATGGTTTCCAATGGTGATGTGGAAATTAAAGAATTATATTTAGTTTAGATACTTAAATTCTTATTACTCTTTAATATTCCCTTGGTTTAAGTATATCCAAGCATCAGATATATAAATATTATATCATTTTAGATGAATATTGATTACATCATACAATAATACATGATTGAGAACTATAAAGGTTTAGTGTCTTTAGAGTCTAGGTACATAATAAAATTATTTCTTGAAATATCCTTAACATATCCTAGAAATTTCTTCTCACATAGTACCCTTCTTATACATTCCCTCCTTAATACCTTTCTTTGTAACCTAGAGGAAATAAAATATAAGAAATTTGAGCTCAGATTCTCTATAAGGGTAAACACGAGATATGACAATCGATGGTCATAAGTGAACATATGATGAAAATAATGGTATGATAACATTATCAAAACTAATGAAAATATATCTAACATTTCATATACCATAAATAACAAGTCATGTCATAAGGCCTTGTCATAATAACAGACATGCTTTATAAGAGTGTGGAATCATCAATAATAAATCATGATCCATGAGAGAATATATTAATTGTCGAACATAATTTTATGGAATACACATAATAATATAAAATAATTTACTTATTAAAGGATCATTGTGAAGACTATCATAGTGTACAGAGTCCCATAGTGGATTGGGTTCACTCCTCATTCCTATCATTTCCTTAGTCAAGGATCACTTCTTAGACTATCATAGTAGACAGAGTTCCTTATTGGACTAGGTTATCTCCACATTATAGTTCATATTATCTCATGATACATAAATAATTACCCAATTTATTAAGGGTAAATATTATTTTTTATTCAAACTCTGCATAAAGAAAACAATACATAAGTGTTCAACAATATCATAAAAACATTCATCATTTAATCATAGCATAATTAACCTGTGGGAAAGAAATTAGTTTCATGAAATCATCATTAAAATATCATATTTGTAATCCATATAGAGAAATAAATTTGATGGTATCACAAGATAATATCCCCCATTGAATCATAATAATCTTTAATGTAAGTTGATATATATAGAAAATCACTTTTATAAATGCATTTAAAATATGATTTTAAAACCAAGAGAAAACAAACATTTTATTTGGGTACTTTTAAAAACTAAAATTCCAATAAAAATTGGGATATTATTTTAGTTTTAAAAATCATTTAAACATGTAAAGTAATTATCAGGACAAAGGAGGGACATGATGGTGGGAAAATATTTCATGTTCTATATGTTAAAAGATAACATTCATTACACAGTCCCATAAAAAGTCAAAATGAGTCATAAGAAAAACCTTTAAAAGGTAATTTTTTTTATAATTTGTAAAGAACGTAAAAGATATTGAAAACGACCTTTTAAAAACATTTAATTATAGTTTAAAACTTCCATAGAACATTTTAAACAACATGGATATGGAAGATAAAGATTCCCAACTAAAAAGATAAAATAAGGTTGAATTTTCTTAAACACATTTTCTTGATAATTTTAAGTAGAAAAGAGATGAGAAATTAAAAAATTAAAACCCCTTTAATAATAAGTATAGAATAAAATGTTTTGGCTTTAATATATAAGTATTAAATAATTTCCTTTAATATAAATTTAAGATAGACAATCTTGTAATGAAATGAAATTATAATATAAACCCTTAACTCAGGTCCTAACTTTCTTCATACGCACTTTTAACCTCTAGAATAATTAATTTAGATTTATTAATAACATATACCAAAATAATATTCATATTTATCTTATAATATATCATTCCCTTATAATTTCCAATTACCCATTTATTAATATTTCTTAATTAAAATCAATATTTTAGTCTGAATTGCTTTGTTTCCAATGCATGTTTTGGTTTAAAGATTTCATTCCATGAACCTTCTACATGTTTGATTCATCTATAGAACCTTAATAATGTCATAGGTATCATATTTATTCATTATATAAACTTTTATTATCATTTTCACAAGGAGGTGATGAAAAATGAATTACATCACTTCATCGATACGGTATTCCATACAAATGCACAAATGATTTTTTTCATTTTCTAATGAATGGAAAGGAAGGAAGGTAAATAATAATAAATATTTCAAGAATCATAAAAATTTCATATATATTCAACAAATATATCATTATTACCCATTATGGTAATAAGAAATGAAAAAATAATCACATTTTTATAGAGGTGGTAGCATATACGTATGCACGAGCGAAGTTATCATTTTCCAATTGGTATTGTTTATCCCCTTTAGGTGGTCCAATGATTTATATATGAAGTGAGATTCACTAAAAATTTAATTGTGGGTAATTTTACCTAAACTTACTCTTCTATTTCAAAACCCTTCAATTATCCACATGATGCAAATATGGTTGTACGTTTTTTATGATTAGAAAATAGAACAAATATTGTTTTCCACCTGATATACCCTCAGATATGTGTCGAGGTTGATGTTTCTAAACCACTAGTGAATTGGTTGTTAATCATTATTGGGGAATAATTCTGATGTAAACAGGTGTTGATCTTTGAGTATTGGACATATTTTTTTTCTTGTAAATGATTGGGTCATTCGATCTCTTCATACTGAATCGAGCATAATGGGGTTCATGGGAAGGTCTTCCCTACACCGCATTCAGTTGGGAAAAGTATTCCAATTTCCCCCTTTGTTGATATTCTGGAATATATAGAAGATTCCAATGTTTCTCTATTATATAAGGATTCAATTCATGTTTACTCTGATCCAAAGGTTATAGGTTCTGTTATTAATAATCCCATTCAGAAAGAGTAAATAGGATTTTATGTCAATCTAAATATATTTGAAATATTCAACCACTTGAGGAGTGATCTAGATAGGCAAAAATAAACAGTTCAATATCCCCTGGGGTAAGTTGGATTTTAGGGGGAGTGTGTGGGTGGTTATTTGGGTCAAAATATTATCAAACTAAATGTTACATCCTATGTAGAGGTAGTGAAACATGGACACAAACATACTCATGAAGTAGTGATATAAATGTAATGTGAGGAAGTTACACTATATGAAAAGGTGCAGGTGGACATATTGTAGGACACTTAAGGTGGGGTGACCATGAATAGGTCTAGCTTGAGAAGAATCATGCCAATTATAAATCTTTACTACTTCTTTGGAAGCCTAGAAATTAAATATTCAGTCATAGAACATGGTGAAAAAGTACATGATGAGTAATCCAGTGAAGGGAATGGTTTACCTATGGAAGAGGCAAGTGATGAGGAATAGATTCAAGTATCAGATGATATTGTAGAGGGAAGAATCGGTGGAGGGATTAATAGCTCAAGAATAAAGAAGGGAAAAATGAGAAATCGTGACTCTAGGAATTTTATAACAATTAGTTATTTTATCAACAGTGTGAGGCAAGTAATGAGGTGGAAAATATTGGAAATACATGGGAACTAATCATACACATTAAGGAACAAATGTTGGAGGAATCATTGCTGATTAAAGAATCCCAAAATGTTTCTAAGAGGATAGTTGAGATATAACTTCTAGTGGACACCAATAATGATAAATATAGGTGGTTCAATAAGCAAGACTTTATTCTGACAAGAGGATTCAATGATAAAAATATAAATGTGGAGGATTTCACCCAACCGTAGGAAAATATGGCATATTGATTTAAATACCTTATAAAGGATGATCTAGATACAATGTTAAAAAAATCATTAAAAATTATGTAGGTATAATTATTATAGTAGACTTAAACTTTATTTTAATGGATTTTTGGTCTATTATGGTGTTTGATTCTTTGTGGTGTATTTTGTGAGGTTTCTTACTTTTCCCTCAAAAATTGAAAATGATAAAAAAAAGAAATTTGGAAGGAAGGAATTAACATAATAAAATTTAACTATTGTAAATATATTTATGTCATAATTTTAACATGGTTATAAAATATTTGGAGGGGTTAAGGAAGAAACAAACTCAAAAATAGTTCGATAAATAAAATTATCTCTTCTTCGGGAATTTCCTTTAGATTACACCTTAAGACTTCTTGATATGGTATTTTAGTTAGAACATGACCTCTAGGATGTGGGGATAAAAGTTTCAAATGTATTTTGGTAGATATTTGAAGAACTAGATTTCTCATGTGGTGTATATAGTGAGAAGAGAAGGTTCCATTTTATAAGTGTGGTGGGTGGAAAATATGTAAATACTTGATACTTTATTATATAATATATATCTCACCCAAGTAAAGTGGCTCTAAATTGTCATATTTTAGAATATAAGAAAGGTAAGTTCTAAATCCAATCAAACAATGATATTTAAGAAAGTGTTTTTTTATTTTAAACCTTGTCCATTATATTAATACCCATTTTATCCCATTTAACCCTTATTATGGTAAAAACATTTTTACCATGGTAAATATTCATTATGAATAAAGATAAAATAATTCTAATAAACTAATTTTAATTCATGATTCCAAATATGGAATAAATTTTTCAATATTCTATTCCTAGAAGTATAGGAAATTAATTCTAATATAAGTTCGAAAAATGTAAAGAAATCATTTTAAAAAAATAAAAGTATTTTTATGAGTAAAAATAAATTTATACTTATTTAGGATAAATATTATTGAGTAGTGGTGCTTCCCATGAATTTATTAGATTAATAATAAATAAATGAATGTTATTTGATATTATAACCTTCAAAAAACCTAATGGAATCATTAAATCACCTCATTAATGGTAAAGAATCAAAATTATATTTTTATTAGAATAAAATATAACTTTGGTTTTAAAAAGTAAAGGATGGGTGTAAAAATTCAACATAATAGTTTTAAATTATTAATTTTACTCCTTTAACATATCTTTGGTCTATCAAAAAATTTTAACATATTTTTAATTCATTCTCATATCATTATTATTTCATTAGTGTTATATTATTCATATAAAAATCGTATTTTTCACTATTCACAAAAAAATCAACCATTTTAGAAAAATACTGAAAAATCACAATAAGATAAATTTTACATGCTTAATTAAAAAATGAATTTCATTTTTTAAATTTAAATTATAGAATTTATAAATTTATCTTTCAAATAAAACATATATAATATAAAATACAAATAATGTTTTTGAATGAAAAATTTATGTTGATTTATGAATAATTAAAGTAGTAATTCTTATAATTGATTTTTCTAATTAATATTTTTTAATTTTATCATGATATATTTTAATTTACATTGAAACAAGTATCTATTCACTTTAGTTCATTATTTTTTTATCATTATCCATTGAACACATGGAATTTTTTAAAGATAAATATATTAAAAAATCTCGAAGTATTACATGATACACCCTTATAAGAATTTAACCCTCAAAATTCCATTAATCAAAAAAAATGAGGATAGTTCTACCTCACTCAATCCTTAGGCTCCCATACAAATTCCTAAAATTTATGGTTTCACCAAAAAACTTTGACCAAGTGAGTGGTCTTGATCTGTATCACTTTATCTCATCTATCCATAATATCTCCCAATTTTTCATCATAAAAAATCATTCTTTGATAGTATAATTTTTTAGTTTAGTAAATGTGTAGCATCCAGTATGTACTTCCTCAAAAATGATAAGTGGAACACATCATGAACTTTAGAGAGTTTCAGTGGATGAACCAAGTGATAAGGTACCACCCTGATAAGATCAAGGATCCCAAATGGATTGATTTATCTAGTGTTATTCTTTCCTTTATTCATAGATATCATAAAATTATTCCAAGGATATATTCAAAGGAATAACTTATCACCAACATTAAACTCTAGATCTCATTGACGGTTGTCATCATAAGTGTAGTCTAATCCACCCTAATGTTCTACTGAGTGGATTTAACCTTCTCTATCATTTCCTAAGCTTGTTTAGATCCAAATAACATTCATTCCTCAAATTCATCCCAATATGTTGGATTCCTACACTTATTTAGATAAAGGTATTCATTTTTGTATGAAAATTATGCTAGTGGAAGGTGTTGATACCAACCAAATTTTAAATCCATAGAGAAATCTATTAACATATCTTCAAGGTTTTAAATGGTTCTCTCATATTGACTGTATTTTTTAGGATGTAATAAAATTATAAATTTTAACTCCTTATTCAAATATGTCTAAAGACTTCTCTCAAAATTGAAGTTAAACCCTGGATCTCAATCAGAAACAAAATAATTTGGTACCCCATGAAACCTTAAAAATTTCATAATGTATATCCTAAAAATATTATCATGATAGAAATATTATTTGATGGAAATAAAATTTGATGATGTCATAAGGATATCAACTACATCCCAAATAGTGTTATAGACTTTAGATGTCTTGGAGATTCCAACAAGAAAATCCATAGTGATGTTTTCTCATTTCCATTATGGTATGGATAATAGTTTTAACATACCTTTAGCCTTATAAAAATCAAACATAAATTTATAACATAATTGGAATCGATATATATACTCTGCAATATCCTTTTCATGTTTTCCCACTAGAAATACACTTTGAAATATTTATACATCTTTGTGGTTGCAAGATAAATAGATAATTATTATCTATGTTATTCATCCAATAGCTCTTTATTTAATTATGGTATATAAGGAAGACATATATGGTTCATGAATCTTACCATTCCATCATGGTCAAGGTTGAACTCTAGAAAAATCCTTACCTTCTTATGTAGATCCACATCTTCCTCCCAAGACTCTTTAATCTTCACATGAATGTTTTGTGGAACATCCATCTAATAAATATAGGATATTTATAATTTCCTTTGGATATCAAGGTCCATTTTTTAAAATACATAATTATTAGATATATTTTTATTCTTATCTTGAACAAAATAGCATATCCCTTCTAACTCAAAGCATTAGCCACCTTGTTCACCTTTCCAGGGTGGTAATTTGTTGAACAGTCATAATCATTAATCAAAACCAACTATATTTTTCTAGTTTATATCCAACTCTTTCTATGTGACTTTTTAATCCAAGATTTTATAATTAGTATATATATCACACCTTTCAAAATATAGATAACTCCTGCATATTTTCAATGCAAAAAAATCATTGCCTACACCAAATTATGAGTTATCTAATTTTTTTAATGAATCATAAATTGGTGTGAGGAATATGATAATATCATTTAAGTCTATATGATAAATATTCTTAGTACCAACATCAATTCATCAATGTAAACCATAAACCCTTCCCCTCTATAGGTTAGTTTAAGCATGGGTATAGTAAATAACATTTCCTATACCTCCTTGAAATTTTATTCACATTCCTCTTCCCAAAGGAACTTTTCACCATTTCACATCTACTTGGTTATTGGGTTTTATATCCATCATAAATTCCTCACATATATTTTTTAGTATCCATCCAACCAAATAAAACTATGGACATTTATCACCTTAGTTAGTCTAGGATATTTTTTAATAACTTCCATTTTGAATTATACATTGATATACCCTAACTTGTGATCACATGACCCAATAATTATACTTCATATACCAAAATTAAAACTTCATAAATTTTTAAAATAGTTTCTCTTTCATCATGGTCATGGTTACATTCTCGGTTTAGTTAGTAATTTTTATCATCTTTCTTATTTTTCTCTTTTTTTCTTGATAAAAAGTATTGTTTCCCCCTATTTTAACCCAACTTTATGCCAAAATATATGTAAATTATTTAAAAATCATGATTAATTTCCCTATTTCATGTTTTTTTAACATTATTTTAAAAAAAATCACTGAGAGAATGTGTTTTTTGCAAGAATGTAACATTAATGTGTGACTTTTTCTATTAAATTGGTTGTTTTTAAATGATATTAATGGTTTTATATCAATGAATCCTTGGAGAAGATTGATACCTTTAATGTGAGTAGTTTATCTGAAAACTCTATCACTTAATATCTCCACAAATCTTTTCACCCCACCATAAAGTGTGAATATTTCTTACTTAATATAAGGTAAATATATGTTAATTTAATGTTTCTATACTTTCCAAAATGATTTCTCCATATGTTCATACCTTATTCTATCTTTTTTATCAATGTACAAGATTGACATATGCATGTTTCCCTATTATCCAACTATTGTACTCCCCCCAAAAAATAAAAAATATATATTAAAAAAATAAAACACAAAAATTTTGGTTGTGTATTTGGAAGGTAAAAAATCACTCGTCCTCAACCTTTTTTCTTGTTATAACTATTACAATTATTACTCTAAGGAGATCAAATAAAGGTTGAATGATGAGTGTGATATTTATTCCAAGTTCAACTTTTGAAAAAAAAATAATAAATGGGGGGGGGGGGGTGATGAAATGAAATAAAATATAGGGATATCTAGGACAAAAGCTTAAGTTTTTACTTCCAGGAATGATTAAGTGTGTGTCTTCAAATTTTATTGCAAAGTATTTAGGGCAAGTTCCATGGACAGAATCATTTAAGAAGAAATTTTTTATAATTACATATATTTACTATATATAAAGTGGAAAGAATAGAATAAAATGGTTGTCACAAACACATGTGTATAGTTATTTTAATGTTTTAATTTTTAATTCCTTACTAAGATTGGTACCATGCATCTCTTTGAATTTGGTTCTGATACAATTTATGAAACATGTTTTTACATGATCATTTGGAAAATCTCCTTGGTGTGGCTTTTTCTTTGATCACATCCATATAATGAATTAAACTTTTATTTAATGTAATATCTTCATAAAGTTGGGAATATATAAATACATATTTCTGGAAATGTAACTTTTCCCATGAGTAAAAAATTTTAGGTGTGGGGGTGTGATCACACCGTGATTCGCTATTTTATTTCACCCTTATACCACTATATTAAAATGCATTTGTATTGTAAATTCAAATTATTATAAAAAAATTCAATTAATGTTTTATTCAAAAATTTAATTATTATAAATTTAAAAAATACTATTACACTTTATATTTATATTTTAGTTGGAGGTGATTTGGAGGACCCAGCATGAAATCGAAGAAAAATGGGCCTAACTGAGCAAGATTCCAAGTATACCTATGTACTCAAATAGAAACTAAATATAATCCATGTATCTAAATGATCTGAGATTTTATGGGATGATTAGAAATTCAATTTAACAAAACTCTTATCAATACACACAATACAAATTCATTCGTTAAGTAGTCCAACCTCACTAATCTATCCAAGAAAAATATTACTCTTGAAGTCAAATTTTAGGTTCTGTATTTCATCCATATCTCAATATTTAGGCCTCAAAATGAGGATTTTTTTTAATATATTAAAGATGTATTTAAACCAATTTGTTATTTTTTAAAAATCTAAATAATACTGTCTAGATTCCTAAAACTATGGGCTAAGTGGTTTTAAGAAATATGGGTGCCCAAAAACACCTTCCACTTTGCCTATAAATTGTAACCTTGGGCACCCCATATGTAAGTTCGACAAGGAAGAAAGGTGTTTCTATTTTGAAGTCCTATATGATTCATCTCCTCATCCTAGATGTTTTTGAGTTTCCTATCCTCGTAAGGGGATCAAGGATGAATAATGAGATCCACCTGAGCTTTATCCTCCACATGATGGTAGGCTAAATGGTGGGTGATCATTGTGAGGGAGCTACACACTTGAAGTGGTATTTCCAAAGCATAATTATATACTATTTTTTATATTGCGGTTTGGAATTTTTATTTTATATGTATCTTAAATTTTTTGTGCATTTAATTGAAACACTTTTTATTTCATAACCAACCGATGTGTGATTTTAAGTGTGCAGATTGTGTTGTTATGATTGGACAATATAAGAACCCTATTCTTTCGCAAACATTTGAGATTTTAGTGTTCATTAAAAAGAAAATTAAATCATTATAAGGGGATTTAATTTGACTAAACAATTTTTCTACTAAGTATTAGTCTTATTTTCATCATTTTAGATGATTTTTCATACTCAAGGTCTGGGTTATCCCTCAACCAAAGGATTACACCAAAAACCTAATAATCAATTAAAAACAAAAAAAAATTATAGTTGTGTTGTAACTTATAAATGATCACATAATTATCATATATTTTTAAGAATCCACCTATTTGTAAACTATCAAACTCTTTAAATTAATTAATTTAATTTTTAAAACTATTTTAAAAACTACCCCATCTTTTAGTCTTTTATATTAAAATTTCACACTATAAGCCATCAAATCTCCTTGGGAGATGACTTAGGGTCTGCCCTATACTATAAATAAACTTTATAAAAAATAAATTCGACTTATTCGACCACTTTTTCCTGAAATGTAAAATTTATTATGTTTACAAAGTTTATTTATTGTCTAGGGAATACCCTAGGTCATCTCTCAAAGATCTTTGATGGTTTAGGTGTAAATTTTTAAGAAAAATGTCTAAAAGAGGGGTAGTTTTGAAAATAATTTTAAAAATAAAATTACTTAATTTAAAGAGTTTAATAGTTTATAAAAAAGTAGATTTTGGAAAATATATGATATGTATGTGATCATTGATAAGTTAATACACCACTTGAAAAGTTCATTGTTCTTATTTGATTATTAGGTTTTTTGTGTAATCTTTTGGTTGATGCTTAACCATGTTCTTGAGTACCCACAAGACTCTAAAATGATAAAAATAGGAATGAAAATTGACATAAAAATCATGTAGTAAAATTCCATCCCATTAGCATGATTTAATGTTTTTTAAGGAACACTGAAATCTCAAATTTTCTGGAGAGAAGAGGATTCTTATGTATTCTAGTTAGAACAACACTAGCCACACACATAAAATTACACATTGATTGGTTATGAAACAAAACGAGTTTCAATTAAATGCAACAAAAAAAGTTAAGATAAATCTAAAATAACAATTCCAAACCACAATATACACCAAAAAAGTAGATAATTATCTGTTGGAACTCTCTCTTCAACTAAGTAGCTCCCTCACAATGATCACACACTATTTATCCCCCTATTAAAAGTAGGAGGAAGATCAGTTGATCTCTTTCTTCATCCTTGATCTCCTTATGAGGATAGGGGACTCCAAAACGTATAGGATGAGGAGAGGAATTTTATATTACTCTATAATAGTAGCACCTTGCCTCCTAGTTGAACTTAAAATTGGGTGCCCAAGGTGCCAATTTATAGGCATAGTGGAAGGTGGTTTTGGGCACCCATATTTCATAAAACAACTTGGCCTATATTTTTCAACATATAGATAGTATTATATTGAATTAAACAAAATTAAAAACTTTTTTTACCACCTCATGAATATATTCACCAAACAAATTCATCATTTGGAGGCCTACATCTTGAGATATGGATGAAATACATAACCTAAGTTTTGACTTGGAGCATAATTTTTTTCTTGGATATATCGATTTTTTTAGGCCCCATAATGGAAAAATTGGGATTGGGTGTCTTTAAAAGACTTTTATTCCAAATAATTTGACATAATTAAAAAAAATTCACCCCATTTAGATCCATTTATTTTCTTCATTGTATGTTTGAGTCCAAATGTATTCTTGGAATCTTGCACAGTTTGTCCCATTTTTCTTCAACTTCATCCTGGGCCCTCCAAATCACCTTCAAATACAATGAAAACATCAAAACAAGTGAAATATCCCATTTTAACAGAGATAAACATTAAAGTTTTTAGTCAAGAATAAATTAAAATTTTTTGTAATAATTGGATTTTACAATACAAAATTAGTTTAAAACAGTGGTGTAAGGGTGAAATAAAACAGTGAATCCTAGTGCAATCACACCCCCACAACTAAACATTTTCACTCCGTATAAAAGTCACATTTCAAAAAATTTTGAATTTATAAATTCCCAAATTCATGAATATTTAACATTAAATACAATTTTAATTCATTATAGAAATTTTATCGAAGAAAAAACCACACCAAGGAGTTATTCCTAGTTATCATGCCAAAAGATGTCTTATAAATTGTTTTGGAATTAAATTAAAAGAGATTAATGATACCGATATTATAAAGGAATTAAAAATTAAACCATTCCACTAACTCCATCATTTTGTGTGTGACAACCATTTCATGCTATTATTTCCACTTTCTATCCAGTAAATATAGGTTATTTTAAAAAATCTGTTTAAATGATTGTATCCAAAAACCTACTCTACATTCTTTTCAACCAAATTTCAAGACATACTCACTTAGGCATTCTTGGAATTCAAACCATAATCTCTTGACTAAGATTTCTCCATATGTTATACATTTTATCACTCCCCACTTTTATTATTATGTTTGTTTTTTTTTCAAAAGTTGAACTTGGAAAAAATCTCATACTCATCACTCAACCCTTGTTTGGTCTCCTTACAAAACTAATTTTTATAGTTATAACAAGATTAAAGTTTGTGTAAGAGTGGTTTTTGACTTTCCCAAGACATAACCTAATTTTTTTATGTTTTTTTAGTTTTTTAGGGCATCCAAAATTCAGAAAACTGTTACACATGCATAGTTCAATCTAGTACAATAATGAAAAAAGATTGGATAAGGAACAATCATATGGAAAAAAATGGAAATGTAGGAATAATTAACCTAACTTATATTTACCTTCTATTAATTAAAAAATATTCACACTTTATGGTAGGTTTCAAATATGTGTGGAGGTATTAAGTGACATAGTTTTTTCATAAACTAATCACACAAAGGGAATCAATATTATAAAAGTTTTTATAGAGATAAAACTATTAATATCATTAAAAAACAACTAATTTACTATAAAAATGTCACACCTTAATATTAAATTAATGCTAAAACACACATTATATAAGTGAATTTTTTTAAAAAAAAATGTTAAAATAAAATGAAATAGGAAAATTTCTCATGAATTTTCAAGAATATCCATGATTAAGTGGGCATAAAAATGAATATTCCAATAAAAAAGTGCAAGGGAAAACAAGGGGAGGTAAAAATACTATTCAGTAAGTAAAAAAGATAAAAGTAAGAAAAATGATGAAAATTACGAACTAACCCAGGAATGTACCCCACACCTAGAGTATATAGTGTCCTTACTATAATAAAAGAGAATGTGGGAGGGAAGGATAAAACTTGGTGGGTGTCATTCATAAGTTTCTTTTTGAACTTGGAGTTCCTCCATTAGGGACTCTGGAATTGCTTTGTGAAATTGCTTCAGCCACTTCCCATTGAGAGTGAAGGTTTGTTTTGTTTCTTTATTTGTAACCTGAAAAAAATAAAATGGATAAACATTAGTAATAGTGAATGGACCAAAATTGTGGGAAAAAATCTTACCTAGATGAAACTTTATCCTTACATTGAAAAGGAGGGCCTTCTTCCTAATTTGGAATTGATGGTGAAGGATGAGATGATCATGAGATGCTTTTGTTTCCTTCTTATAGATCTGAGATTTCTTATATGAATCTCTATGCATTTCCTCTATCTCTTAAATCTAAAAATTCCTCTAAGTACCTGCACCATAAATATTATAGTTCCATTTTTAATTGCATAGTAGACTCATTGCTCTATCTCAACAGAGAGGTGAAAAATCTTTTCGAAAACAATTTGATAAGGTGACATTCCAATGGGAGTCCTAAAGGCAGTATGGTAAGCCCATAATGAATCGTCAAGTATAATACTCTGATATTTTATGTTGGGTTGAACATTTTTTAAGAATTTATTTTACCTCTATATTAGCCACCTTATCTTGACCATTGGTTTGTGAGTGATATAAAGTACACACTCGATGCTCAACCACATACCAACGCAAAAGTAATTTCATTTTTCGTTTTCATAAATGAGAACCCTATTCACTAATGATGAACCTAGGTAATTCAAATCTATAGAAAATTTGGGTTCTCAAAAATTTCACAAATATCTTTGAATAATTATCCTCTTGGATTGTGCTTCTACCCATTTTTACATGTAATCAACTACCATAAGAATGAAAAATTACCAAAGAAATTGGGAAATGGTCCCATAAAGTCAATGCCCCAAACATAAAAAAATTCCTAGAAGAGAAAGGGTTTTTGTGGAATGTAATTTATTTTAGATACATTCCCAATTATTTGATAGTGAGGAAAATATTTACAAAAATCATGGTAATCCCAAAACAATGTTGTCCAAAAGAGATCAGAATTGAGGACCTTGCAAGAAGTCTATTTGGGACCAATGTTTCCCCCATAAGAAATACTGTGGAAAAACCAAAAGATAGACTAAATCATGCTATCAGGAACACAACGCTTGAGGAATTGATCACTACATGTGTCCCAAAGTTAGGGGTCATCCAAAATTTACCAATAGGACTCATGTTTTAGATGACCATCATGGTTTTTTTTGAAATCGGTAGGAATGTTAAATTCTACCAAATAATTTAAAATTTCATCATACCAAGGAATATCATCTTTCACTTGGTACAATTTATCATCAGGAAACAAATAATTTATGGTAATACAAGGGGGTGAGTCAATGTTTGAGGATGGTAGGATCATACTGATATGGTGAAGCACCAAATTATTTTCTTCTTTTTTATTCCTAATTTTAAAATTAAATTCTTGAATGTGGGATATCTAGAAAATGAGATGTGGTTTTGATTCTTGTTTCTGAAGAAGATATTGTAGGGCTTCATGGTCAGAGAAAACAATTACTTTGGACCCTAAGAGCTATGACCTTAATTTAACTAAGGAAAATATAATAGAAATGAATTCATTTTTAGTTGTGGTGTATTTTTCTTAGGCAGGGTCCACTATTCGTAAGGCATAGTCTATGACATGTGGACCTTGCTTGACTTTTTGTGATAAGATTACCCCAACATCATAGTTAGAGGCATCACACATGATCTCAAATAGTAAATCCCACTTATTTGGATGGATTAACAATGGTGATGTGAGACACCATTCAAATTTATTAAAATATTCTTCCTAACTTTAATCAAACACAAGATATTTTTCTTTTTGGAGTAAGCGGGAGAGTGGGAGTGCAATCTTACTAAAGTCACGAATGAAATAATGATAAAATCTAGAATGACCTAAGAAAGATCTCATATCCTATACATTACTGGGGAAAGTTAGGGAATGAATGACATACACCTTTGATTTAATTACTTGTATGTCATCCCAAGAAATGACATGTCCAAGAACTATACCTTTTCTCACCATGAAATGGAATTTATCATAATTTCATAAAAGTTTATTTTCAATACAGCATTATAGGATAGAACTAAGACTAATCAATCACTGATCAAAATTAGAGATATGATCAGTGAAATCATCCACGAATAGTTCCATGAAATTCTCCAGGTAATCCAAAAAAATACTAAACATGCATCTTCAAAAAGTACCTGGAGCTTTGCACAAACCAAATAGAATCCTTCTATAGGAAAATTTTCCAAAGCAGCAAGTAAAGGTTATCCTTTCCGAGTCCTCAGGGGTTATTTTGATCTAAAATTATCGAAAATACACATCAAAGAAATAGTATTGGGACTTCCCCTCTAGCCTCTCTAGAATCTGGTCAATAAACAGAAATGGGGAATGGTCCTTAATAATGTATTGGTTTATTCTAATATAGTCTATACAAACAGACCAACTATTCTGCACATGGGTTGGAACCAATTCATTATTTCCATTTTTTATTACTGTTAGACTAGTTTTCTTGAGAACTACATGCACTGGACTGACCCATTGGTTGTCATTGATGGCTTAAATGATTCCAGCAGCCAATAATTTTGTTACATCCATTTTAATAGAATTTAGTATGTTTGGGTTAAATTGACATTGTTCCTACCTTATTATTTTAGACTCATCATTTAACAATATATGATTTGTTTAAATTAATGGGATAATACCAGTAATTTCATCAAGTGTACATACCAATGCATGTTTATACTCCCTCAAAATTTCAATCAGTCACAATTCATGCTCTAGAGGGAGTGAACTATAAATGATGACACATATCTTGTTTCCATTCTCTTGATATGAATATTTCAAATTTTGAGGCAGTGGTTTAGGTACCAATTCAAGGAAATTTTGGATTAATGGGAGTAAATGAGAAAGTAAGAGGTCAATGATCTCATCTAATTTCTCAATGGTAACATCCTTAGATGAGTAATAATGTTTTACAATCTTATTAGTATCATCGATGGTCATGGGAACCTCAATATTTAATAAATCATTAATTAATAAAAATGCATGACATTTTTCTAGAACACTACGACATTAAATGCATGATTCATTACCTATAATTTCTATCAAGGATGAAAACTAAAAAATGGGATTAGGGTAAAGAAAATAAGTTTTTTCATGGGAAGGGAGTTCATGAATAGAATTAACTAAAAGTGAGGAATTATATTCTGAGTGGTGCTTCATTGCGTCAAGGATGTTGAAGTAGACAAAGTCACAACCAAAATCCATAGATAACGTATCATTATGGACATTAATTATGGTTTTGTAAGTTTTTAACAATTGAATCCCCAATATAATGATGGCATGTCTATTCATCATTTCATCTCCCATTTTAAGCGCATAAATATCTGTAGGAAAAATTAAAATTTTCACCCTCATAAGAACATCCTCTAATACACCAGTTGGGTGAATTGTACTCTAGTTTTCTATTTGAATAAAAATTCATGTGGACTTTAATTCACAAAACTAAAATGAATATAAAATGGAGTGAGGAATCATATTTATAGAAGCACCCAAATCAAGCATAGTATTGGAAAATAAATACTCCCCAATGGTGAATAGAATATAGAATGTTCCTGGATCATTTCATTTGGTTGTAGGTGATGTCTCAATCAATGCGGATAAATTCCTCCCAAATATAATATTTTCATCACCTATAATTCACTTTTAATGTGTACACATCTCCTTGAGAAACTTTTTGTATTATGGAATTTTTTCATGGAATCAATCAAGGGGATGTTAACATGATATTTTTGGAAATTTTCCAATGTTTCTTTATCAATTTCAGTTTTTTTTACTTGGTTGGGTATACCTTTGGGAAAATTAAATAGGTATTTTTTGGATTGGTGGACCATAAAAGGAAACTTTCTTTTCTTTGGTACGACTTCTATCAAGACAAGGTTTTTCCTCTCATGGACTATTTTCAATAGTTAGGATGGTTGGTTACTTAAGAATGGGTGACTCTAATGGAGGTTTTATTTTTCTCTTAAGTTGTGTTCCACTCTAAAGGGTGATTTCATTGATGCTTCCTTTCTCACTATGGTTGAATAGTGGTTGATAAGTTAGTTTACCTGACCCCATGACTTTTTATTTTCCCTAATGAGTTGGTGATTTGGCCTAATTTGGTTTCCAGGTCATGTATGGATATTTGGGTGGTTATTAGGAATTGGAGTTTATTTTAATCTATTTGTTTGATCCTTTCTTCTAGTCTATGATATTGTTTTGGAGGGGGGTTTGGAAAGGCCTTTATGGTGGTTTAGTATTTCTGAGTGGTGGTAGTGGTGGATGAGTACTCTACCCAAGTTGGTTCCATAGTTATTGACATTTGTTTGAATACCCCATTTTATAATAGGATTGGTTGTCTTTCTATATATGGATGTATGGATAGTATGGTTCTTTTTTAATTGGTTGGTTATAGGGGTGTCCTGGTAAGATTACCTCATAACTATCATAAGTTTCTCTCAGTTGAGGGAATTAGACTGATTAGTGGGTTCCAGAAGAATAGATGCCACAATGGATGGGAGGAGAATATTGGGATTTCCCTTGGTAAATAATATGTTGTTGGAGAAGTTTACTTACCTTTTAAAACATCATGTACACCTTATTTTCAAACTCATAACTCTACAACTCATGGACACCTCGAATTGGTACACTAAACCTTGAAACAAATTGTTGAGTGTTATGGGACATGTTTTCAATTAGGTTTCTCGACAAAATTTGCATCTTATCAACTAGTTCACCACTTATAGTAGCATCAATCATGTTATTATCAATAGTAATTAAACCTTCAAAAAAATATTGTATTAAAATTTTAACACTTATTTGGTGGTGTGGTAAACTTGAACAAATCCTTTTAAATATTCCCCAGTATTCCTGAATTATTTCTCCTTATGATTTACTTATTCCAAAAAAAAATCATTTTAGTTTCAGTTCGAGAGGATGGGTAATATTTTTCCTGGAAAAGGTGTTTCATATGCACTCATCCTCTTATTAGGTAATTAACATAATATAAGCAACATTTTGTAGTGTTTTAAAAAGATAATGGTAATGATATTAGATTTACTTATTCTTAACCCACATTTGTATGCCTAAGTGTTGAAAACACTTTTTGAAATTATTTTAAGGTCATATGTGATTCTTCTCCAACAAACCCATGGAAACTTGGTAATAAGTGAATTAAACCAGATTTTAGTTCAAAATTAGGTGCTTCACCTTGTATTTTAATGTTTATGGGATGGATATCTGTAATAGGTGAGGGTAGTTACTTTAATGTACATTTATTTTCATCCATATTATGAAAGTTTATTTCTATCTTGATGTTGATTTTTGAAGAAGGATTGAAAAGGGTGTTGATGTTTCGTGCATCCTCCTTCAAGGGATCGTTTAGTGCTTCATGGAATTGAAGGTGAAAGATCCTCTCCAATTCATGTTCAAAAGGAAGAAGTTCATTTGATAAATATTTTTTCATGCATGAGGCCTAAAAAGTAATATTTTATATATTAACATAAAAATTAAATAAAGAAAAGAAGCACACAAATATTTACAAAATACAAAATATTTTTATAAATAAACTCACACTAAAACCAAAGTGCTCCCTAGAAATGGTTCCAAATTTAACTATGTTATCATGACACATCAAATTTATTTTGTTTATAAAGTTTATTTATAACATAGGGAAGACCATAGGTCATCTCTAAAAAAGCTGTGATGGTTTATAATGTGAATTTTAAAAAACAATGAATAAAATATGGGGTTCTTTTGAAAACCATTTTAAAAATAAAATGACTTAATTTAAAGGGTTTAATAATTGGAAAAAAATTAAATTTTGAAAAATATATGATAATTATATGATTATTTCTAAGTTACTACACCACTTTAAATGTTCCTTGTTCTTAATTTATTAATAGTTTTTTTGTTTTAATCATTTGGTTTAGGGTTAACCACAATTTTGAGTACCCATAAGCCTCTAAGATGATGAAAATAGGACTAAACCTTGAAATAAAAATCATGTAGTCAAATTAATAAACATTATAATAATTTAAATATTTTTTATGGAAAACTGAAATCTCAATGTTTTGGGAAATAATAGTATTCTTATGTTGTCCAATAGGAACAACACAAATTGTACACTTAAAATTAACCAGTGTTTAGTTATGAAATAAAAAGTGTTTCAATTAAATGAACCAAAACAACTTAAAAACATCTAAAATATCAATTAAAAATCACAATATATTCCAAAATAATATATAATTATATTCCATAACTTCTTCTTCAAGTTTCTATATCCCTCACAATGATCACCTACAGTTTAGTTTGACATAGAGAGGAGGAAGCATGGGTGGGTTTCCTTCTTCATAGTTGATCTCCTTATGAGGATAGGGACTCCAACACTTATAGGATGAGGAGAAGACACCTCTAGGACTCCATAATAGATTCACCTATCCTCTTGGTAAAACATACAAATGGGTTTCCTAGGTTTTCAATTTGTAGTCAATGTGGAAGGTGGTTTTGGGCACCCATATTTCTTAAAACCACTTGGACCATAGTTTTTAGCATCCATATAGTCTTATATCATTTTTGAAAAATCTATAAACTTATTTCCCCACCACTTAAATATATTCACTAAAAATTGTGCATCATTTGGAGGCCTAAAAATTAAGATAAAGATGAAATACACAACCTAACTTTTGACTTTGATAATAATATTTTTCTTGGACAGATTTATTTGGTTGGGTTCCTTAATTGATGGATTGAGATTGTATATCTTCATAAAATTTTTCTTCCACTGAATTTTGGATCATAATACAAAATTTCATCCCATTTGGATTCACATATTAACTATAGTGTCTATTTTAATCCATATGTATTCCTGGAACTTTATGCACTTTGACCATTTTTCTTCAACTTCATCCTAGGCCCTCCAAATCACCTACAACTACAATGAAAACTTAAAAACATGTGAAATTATCTTTTTAACATTGATAAAATTTAAATTAATCAATCAAACATGAAGTAATTTTTTTTATAATAATTGGAATTTACAATAAAAATCACTTTAAAATAGTGATTTAAGGGTGAAATAAAACTGTGAATCATGGTTTGATCAAGTTTCTAGAAAAATATTCAAATGATCATCATGTTATTCTTTATCATTGAATATATAAAAATATCATCTATAAATCTTACCCCAATATAATCTAGGAAATATATAGAGAATATATTCATTAGATCCATGATGGTGGCATGAACATTGGTAAGTCCAAATGGAATTACTATAAAATAATAATAAACATACCTTATAATGAAGAATTTATTGGGTATATCCTCCTTCTTGACCCTCAATTTATTACATCCATAATGAAATTCAATAACATAAAATTATTGATCTCTGTATGGTTGATCAATCAATTCATCAATATGGGTTACTGGATACTTTTTCATGATAGGGATCATGTTAAGTTATATATAATCAATAGAAATATGCATTAACCCATCATTCATTTTAAAAAAAATAAGTTCAACCTATGGTGGAATACTAGGGTGTATGAATCCATTTTATATATTCTCCTAGAGTTTATTCTTCAATTCATTCAACTCAATTAGAGCTATTATATATAGAGTCTTTGAAATTCGCATATCACTAGGTATGAGTTCTATTGAAAACCCAATGTCATGATTCAAAGGAAGACAAGGAAAATCATTAGGAAATACATTGATTTATTCTCTAATAATATTTATATATTTAATATTGAGTTTTTTATACCATTTGAGAAAACTAACCCTCATTAATAGGTAGTATGACCCATATAATGTAAGTAATTTCCATTAGAAGTTTATATTCTCCTCACAATGATAAACAATCATATGTTGATGAAGAATATAAAATGTGACTTCCCTTCCTTAAAAATTTATATGGTATCTATATAAAACGATTCAATACATTCCCAATACCACATAAAATTAAACTAGATAGAGAATAATAAGATTTATAGAAATCACATTCACACAATCTTATATCATAGAGGATCTGTAGACATGATATGTGATCATCATGATATTATAATGGTTTTGTGGTAATTCAACAATTAATAACTGAGGTGGGGATATGATACCCTTAGAAAACAATTCAGATATAAAATAGTGGGTATAACCTGAATCAAATAATACATTTAAAACTATAGAGTGAATGATAAGTTTGCATTTCACTACTTCATTATCATAACCCCCATAGGTAATTGTGATTACATGGTATTACCCTTTATCCATTTAATTAAAAGGTCAGCATCATAAATTTTCATCAATAACCCTTTTATTTGTGCACTGATTAGAATTATGTATATACTTCATTCAATTATAGAATTGGAGTGTGGGTGGTGTATTCAGTTGTGATTTCACTCAATTAATTTAATTGGGTGGCTTCTTCACATTACATTTTCATTTATTTGATTGATGAACTTGTTTTAAATACATAAAACACTTACAAATTACCTTAATGAAATTCCCCCATGATTTTTTCGATAATTTCATTATAATGAAAGATTAATTTTCTTTTCACCATGAGTTTTACTATTTTATTATCCTTAAAGATATATCATTATTTTCTTGTATCCAAAAGCATGAGAATAATGGGAGTCTCTATTCTCCATTTCTACCTTAATGGAATATTAAATTATTTCTTCATAGTTACTAAATTCCCTTGGGTAAAATTTATTTTTGAGACATTTTTTAATCCAATAAATAATAGATCATCTATTATTTTAATTTTAATGATGAAACCGAAAGTGTTCATTGAAAGTATAGTGAAATTTGACACTTAGGTACCGATGGATTAATTATCCTTCTTCTTAATCTCGAGTAATTCCCTTTTTATTATTATGTGAAGAGTGTGGGAAAATTACTTATTAAAAAACCCTCTTAAACTCTTCCCATCTTAGGGTGAATACATCTTACTCTTTCATAAAATTCTTAATAAGAGTCCACTATTGACAAGCTTCACCTTCTAAATGATAAATTTCTAAAACTTTGTTTCATACTATGAGAAATAGAGAAAGTAATACTGATCTAATTCTCATAAATTAGTGTATCTTAGTACCCACTTAAGTAAGGTGTATATTGCCTTATGAAAGAATCAATGGTGTGTTACTCTCTCCTTTAGATGTTTGGAATCTTAGTATGATTCATATCTTGAGAGAGTTTTGTGATAATAGAAGTAATATTTCACATTCCATTGAATTTTACTTCACATTATTTATTAACATGAATCCTCCTAGTTCTATAAATTGACTAAAACCAAAAAACATAGTGTTAGCATAAATAATTGTTAATTAGAGTGATAAATCATATAATCATAAAAATTATCCAAATATGTCTTAAATTATAACACCTTCTTGACAACATATAACACTTTAGGTATCCTATCTCGCTTTTAGTTCATATATTTTATTAGGTTCAATGCTCATTTTCATTATAACCTAATTTCAAAAGATAACTGAACCTCACTCTAATACCAATTATGGTGACCCGAGAAACACATGCATAAATATTACATCATTTCAGATGAATATTTGTTACATAACACAATTATACATGCTTGAGAATCATATATGTTTTGTTCATTTAGAGGCTTGATAGATAATCAAATTATTTCATGAAATTTCTTTAATACCTTCTAGAATTTTATTCTCTCATATTACCATTATTTAAAATCCCTACTTAATATATTTATTCATAATCTTGGAAAAATAAAACATAATAATGGTGAGCTCATATGCCCAGTAAGGGTAAACAATAGATATATCAATCGATGACCATAAGTGAGCGTAAGATAGGAATAAGTGTATGAGAACCTGACCATAATTTATGAAAACATATCCAACATGACATACATCATAAATCATGAGTCTTGGAATAAGGCTTTATTATAACTAAAGACATGGGTCATAAGAGTGTGGAATAATAAGAAACTAAACATGAGCCATGAAAACATATCTTAAGCATAAAACATTGTTTTTTGGAATATTCATAAGAATATAAAATAATTTCCTTAGTCAAGGCTCACTAATAAGATAATCATAGTGGATAGAGTCCCATATTGGACTAGGTTTAGTCCTCATTCCCATTATTTCCATAGTCAACGCCCGCTGTCAAGATTATCATTATGGATAGAGTCCCTTACTAAAATGATTTCAATACCTATTCCAATTCGTATTATCTCATGAGATATAAATTTTTACCCAATTCATTAGAGGTCTATATAATTTTGGTATAATATATCACTTAATGAAAAATAGACATGAGTGTGCCATGATATCATAAAAACATTATCATTTCATTATAACATAATTAACATATGGGAAAGAAATGGGTTTTATGAAATAATCCTCAAAAAATAAAATTCATAATCCATACATAGAAAAACAATTTGATGGTATCAAAAGATAATATCCCCAATGAAGAATAAAAAACCATAAGGGATGTTGATATAGATGAAAAATATCCTTTCTTAAATAATTTAAAATTTGATTTGAAAATGAAGATAAAACATCCCTTTTCATTTTGTGGATTTCAAATAAAAATATTCATAGGAAAATGGTAATACGGTTTTCTTTATAAAACCATTAGAAATTTTAAATAAATATTCATTAAGAAGTAAGAACATGATGGTGGGAAAAATATGTTTAAGATGTATACGTTAAAATATAACATTATTTTCAAACTAATGTAAATAGTCAAAAGTGATTCATGTGAAAAACCTTTGAAAATATTAATTTTAATAATATATAAATAAATTAAATGGTGGTTAAAATGATATTTTTTGAAAATATTAGTCATAGTTAAAAGAATCCATAAAATAATTTGAATAACATAAAAATTGAAGGGAAATATTCTTGGCCAAAAAGATGAAATATGGTTGTCCTTTATTAATAATATTATCTTGATCATTTTAAATACCAAATATAAGAGAGTTAAAGTGTCACTTTAAAATTGATAAAATTACTAGATTAGATGAAAATATATGGGTTTTAAGAGATATGGATCATATGATTTCCATTGATGGAAATCTAATATAGATAATCCTGTAAAAATGAGATTATAATATAAACCCTTACCTCAGATTCTGAATTTATTCGTACATGATATTAACCTCCTATATGATAAATTCATTTTTATTATAAATATATAATATAATAATATTTATACTTATCTTAAAATATATCATTCCCTTATAATTTATAACTATACATTTACTAACAATTATTCATTTTAATCAATATTCAGGAGGTAACTCTTATATTTCCCGTACATATTTTGGTTCATCGGTTATGTTCTTTAAACCCTGTTCACGATTTTATCATATAATAAATATTAATATGTAATAATTTTCATATTTATTCATTATATACACTTATATAACCATTCAAATAATGTGATGATGAAAAATTAATGCATCTCTTTGTGGAGGCGGTATGTTTTTATTTTTTTAATGAATGAAATGAGAGAAAGATAAATAATAATATAAATTTTTAGAAACATAATAATATCATAAATATCATATATATTAATGAAATATATCTTTATTTCTATCTATATTAATCCTAAATGAAAAAAAAATCACATCACTTCATGGAGGTGGTAGTTCATACCTATGCACGAGCAACATTATCATTTTTCAATAGATGGGAGGGTAAGAATTTAGATAATAATTTATCTAAAAATAATTATAATTATGTTATAAAAATAATATTTATACATTAAATACATCTATATAACCATTTATAAGAGATGATGATGACATATAAAACACATCACTTCATGGAGATGGTAGTTTATACATATTCATGCCTGATGTTTTTATTTTTTATTAGATATAAATGAGATAGAAAATGAATATACCATTGAGATAAAATAATTTAAATATATTAAATATAATTATGTAGTCATGTTAATATGGTTATAGAATATTTTCAGGTCATCAAATAAAAAATAAACTCAAAATAGATCGATAAAGACAATTGCCTCTTCTTAAGGTTCCTTTTTTATCTTATAACTTAATCCTTATTGAGGTGGTATTTTTGGTGGGAACTAAAACTATAGAGTGTAGAGTATGTTTTTTAATACATATGGGTAGTTATTAGAATAACTTGAGTTCTTAAGTGGTGTGGGGAAGTGATAATAGTAGGTGACATTTTATAAGTGAGGCGGGAGGCAAACTTATAAATACTTGAAACATTATTATATAACATAGTCTTACAGAAGTAAATGGGATTCAAATTGCCATATTTTTTAATAAAATAAACTTGTGAGATTTAAGTAAGTTTTTTGTATTATTTTAAAGTTTATCTCTTAATTTAACCCCCCCATCCCTTTTAACCACTACCGTGGTAACAATATTTTACCATGGTAACTATTTATTATGGATAAAAAAATTGTCCTTGTAACCAAAAAAATATATTATGATTATAAATAATAAATCCATTTTTAAGATAAAATTCTGATAATTGGAAGAAATTAATTCTAATATAAGTGAATAAAACACATAAAACCCGTTTTTAAAGAAAAAAAGTATTTCTATTAATACAAATGAATTTAAACATATTTGGGCCAAATATTATTGATTTTTGGGGATTAACGTGAATTTATTATCTTATTATTAAATATTTTGAGGTTAATTTACATTATAACCATAAAAAAACCAAATGGAATCCTTTAACTACCTCATTAAAGGTAAAGAATCAAAAATAGTTTTTTTTATTAGAATAAAATATAACTTTGGTTCCAAAAATTCAAGCATGGATTTCCAAATTCAATATAATAGTTTTAGATTATTTATTTTACTCCATAAACATATATTTTATTTATCTGAAGATTTAACATATTTTTAATTGATTATTAAATCATTATGATTTCATAAAAGTTACAATATTCATAAAAACTTTACTTTTCACGATTTAGTAAAAAATAAACCCTTTTCAAAAAAAACCAAAACATTCACTCTTAGCTAAATCTAACATGATTAATTAAAAAATTATGATCTTTTTTTCAAAATTAAATAATAAATTTTATAAATTTTTCATTCAAATAAAAAAAATATAAAATATAATAAAAAATAATGTTTTAAAACACAACATTTCTGTTGAGCTATGAATAATTTAATTATTACATATTATAATTGATTTTTTTAATTATTTTTTATTTAATTATCTCATAATATATTTCAATTTTTATTAAAATAACACATTTTTGCCTTTAGTTTGGTTTTGTGACCATCATAAAATATCGAACGCATTGAATTTGTTAAAGAGAAATATTTTCTAAAATCTCAGGGTGTTACATGGTTGTCTTAAAGGTGAAACATAAAAATCACTACCAAATTCAAACTATATGAATTTTTGATAATTATATAATTCCTAATATATCATGATATGAAACCTTGATGGATTATAACTAATATTACTGGTACATATTTTCATCCTTGATACTTCTAGTGGTTGAGAACATCTAGAACATTCCATATATTTATCTCGATTACTTAGATATACTAGGGTTTGAGATAAATAGTTTCTTGCCCTTCCATTTTGATTTCAAGGTATCCTATTGTGTATTTTTGTACTCACCCTTGCATGGCCTTTCTAACAATACATTTTATGGCTGTGAAAAAGATGCATAGTTTAGAGATGGTCTTGGTTGATATAAAATAAGGGCAGAACCTCCATTTTGGGGTCAGTCCCCTTTATGATTAAATTTTACTGGGTGTTAGTAGAGATACATTTCAGCTATATCTCCCACTATTCTTACTTTGTTTTATTCCCCATGTATAGGGGTGATTTTTGGGTGTTTTATGGTCATTTAAGGTGATTTTCTCCTTTCTTTTCCCTTCATTATTCTCTTTGGACTGGGTGTTTTTGACTAGGTTTTTGATAAAAATTCCACCAAAACATGTGGAATTAGGTCAAAAAAATTTATTTTGCTTATATTTCCTATATGAGATCCCAAAAGAAAGAAATCACTATGTTTTTTTGGTTTATGTGTTGTGGTATTACCTAATGAACTTTTAGGTGATTATTCCACATTACATTAATTTGAATAATTGATTATAAATTGTTATAATTAATTATTTTGTTGTTTTAGTGTGAGATAGAATCACAGATGATGGTAAGATCTTGAAAGAGTCATATATAATCATGGTCAAGTATGACTGGACCATCATGAGGATAATAACTCCGTGGTTGAGGTAAGTGGTCCATTTAATACCAAACTATATGCTTTTGGATTCATGAATTTTCATGATTCTATGTTTTCTTGACACTGGTTAAATTGGTAGGGTTCGAGAGTTCCATAGGTGACAAGGTAAGGTGTCTTTGGGCCTCCTAGTTTTATAGAAAGTGATCAAGTGATGTTATAAAAAATGAGATGCTTAGTGACTATGTTGCCAAAGGGAAAAGATGTTTGTTTTGTTGTGAGAGGCCTGAGGTAGGTCTCAAGATGTTATATAGTCCATGAATAACTTAGGTTAGTTTCATAAGGATAGTTGGTTTGGAATGAAATTCTTATTACTAATATGTTAGGTGATATTGTTTTACTTATTAAATATGATGGGGAACACCCTATTATGAGTGGAGGAGAACCTCCGAAAGTTCCATGAGCTGGACAAGTCCTCTAAGGATTTATGTGGTATGAATTATAGGGTTTCCTTAAAGATATGGGTTTGATATTTATCCAAAGGAATATGTGAGTTGGTACCTGAGTTTGGTTCATGATATTATGGGATGACTTGGAATTGAAGTTCCAAGAGGCCTAGTGTAAATCATCTTGAGAAGGTCCTCGACTAGTGGGGTCAGGTTGTGATGTAGGATCTTGATGAGGTTTTGGGTAATTATCTTGATGCTAGGGTTGGGTAAATTCTATGTGGTATGAGAAAAATGTGATATTTGATTTAAAACTTAGTGCGAGTGACTAGAGAATAAAATGGTACTAAGGGCCCTAGTGGATTCCCTTGCAGGTGATATGCGAAGGAGGATGGATTCGACATAATAGGATTGTGTGATAAGAATGGTCTTGTAGAGGTTATACTATAAGGCTATATTGATGTTAATACATGCCATGTGACATGGTTCTAGGTTTGAAGTGACTATATGAGGTGACCTAGACTAAATATACATGCATTTTACATCATTTTCATAATTGAAACATTACATATCTAAAGTAATATCACAGTACTATAACCTAAAATTTTAGTATCTTTGAAGAGTAGATACAGAAACATATTATTTCACTTTATTTATTTAATATATCTTATATATATCTCTATATTAGACTTCTTTATTCACATTATCCTATATATAATTCTCTACAAAAGAAGGGGTGATCTCAAATATGTGGTAAGTGAAAACTTATCATGTATTTATATTGGGTTAGATCATTAGAAAGTGAGAAAATAATAATATGGGATAAAATTTTGATTAAAATGTCAATGGAATCATAATATATAATTATAAGAAATGATAGAATATCATAGATCATGGCATGATATCATAAGATCATAAAAGGGCCATCATGGAAGCATAAAACATTTATAGTGACTTAGAATCATGTTACAATAATAATAACAATGTAAAAATAACATAGGAATATGGAATAACATAGAAATGTGTCATATTAATATGAATTGGATATTATTATAAACTCTATTTTTGTCTTGTAAGACTTTGAAATATATTTAAAAATATTTTCAGCTCCAAGAACTAATACAACGTGTGATTTCGAGGCTTGGTGTGCTTGAAATTATTTTTATAAAAATATTAAATATATTTTATATTACATGCAAAAAATTTATCAAGAAAAATGTTATATATCCTAAAATGAGTCTCAAATTGGAAATCTAGAAAATGGTTTAATTTGGAATGTAAGGTTTACCCTAGACATGACCTAAAGTTGGTCGGTGTGGGGTGTTCAGATAAATTGTCTATTGGCGGGTGTGTTTAATTAAAATAAATATATAATTTTATTTATTTTAGTAAATTAATTATTAACCTAGTTCCTTATATAGATATTCTATGATGTTGGATCACCCAAGTTAGCCACATAACCCTAGGATCATTGAGATGAGGAGCCATTGTTCTTCATTGGTGGATAGAGATTAGGCGACGAACAACAACTGCATCAAGGTGAACTGAGGAGAAGTAAACGCAATGGATCTTCCTCCTTCATTTGTAGTAGCATTCTTCATCAAATATTGAAAAAAAAAATTAGTTAAGACTCATCATTTTTTGATTTTCTCCCTTATGATTAAAATATTGAGAAGAATCATTTCTATTTCTTTGATCTTCATTAAATTTAAGCCTTTTCATGCACCCATGTATTGGATTTAAATAATTTATTCAATTTACCCATTTATGCCATGTTTTCTCACCCCATCTATCCCCAATTTAGTTCTTTGGTCAATATTGGTTGAAAACGATTATTTCACCATTTTTCCTTGAGATTTTCCCCCACCGTTATTTATGTTCTTTGTTGTTGGGTTATGGGGACATGGTTAGACATTTATGGGTGGGATCAACCATGATCGGACCCCCAGATTCATGGTGGATTTACATGAGATGAACAGATTGGAAAATAAGGGATGTGTTCAAATAGATTGTGGGATTCAAGTGATTCCACCATGGATTTTTGTATTCAGTGTGGTAGTGGGAGGCACCATGGGCGATAACTGTATGTGTGTAAGGCATTAAGAGACATATCATAATGCAGATTTTCGGCCACTGGAGGGCTGTAATTCATGAAAAAAGGATTCCCCATTCAATTTAGGGTAAAGTTAAAATGAGATTAAAATTATTAAAGATGGATCTAGGATCCATGAAGTATATCTGAATTTTTGTAAAAATCCTGACAATACGGTGTGTACTGGGATGAACATATAAAATGTAGTACCCCTATGGATATAGAACTATGGTTTTAGAAAATTTAAGGATCATACACTATGTGGATGGGCCACATGCCATGTGACCCTTCCCAGGTAGATAGTCCATGTGATAGAAGCAGACAGGTGATACCATGTGCGGAATGATACGTCGTGTATCGGAGTACACATGAACTCGAAAGATTACACGGGAATGGCCAGGATGATATAGATCGACCATGGATGGCTAATGCATGTCGTGTAGTAATATTACATGTCATGTTGGGATACATGGCCAGTAGGCCATATACTGGAGAGGTCATGGCTAGGAAGAAGGGTGATACCACACACCATGTGGGTCCCCTAACACGTAGTGTACCCTCATTTTTTTGGAAACTTCCACCTCTCATATCTCCTTTGTTTGAACTTAGATTTTGGTCTGTGGGTATCCTATATTGAGTGTTTTTCATATATGACTTTATGGTGTCCCTCATAGTGGATGTTTAGATATTATACAAGATGTTCAATGTGTGATGCTTCTTTATGTGGCACTTGATGATGGAAGTGATCGTACGAGACCATTAGAGTAGAACCCACCTATAGAGTCATGGAATGGGTCCTCTACCATTATAGTGTAACCCTTATATGGATTCAAGGCATGGGTCCTCTACTATTAGAGTAGAACCCTCCTATGGAGTTAGGTTATGGGTTACCTACCATTAGAGGGGAACCCCTCCTGTGGTGTTAGGGTATGTGTACTCTACCATTAGAGTGGAACCCACCTATTGGATTAGGGAAAGGGTCCTCTATATATCTATTGAGTAGAAAATTATGTTGTACCAGTGCATGGGTACTCTACATTGAGATTGTGTCCCTCGACTGTGTGGCATAGTGGTGAGTTGTGTCTTGACAAGGACGCTTCTTCTAGAAAAATGTGCTAGATGTTGAGCATCGATGATGGACATCTTAAAACTAATGGAATACTTTTTCCTAGGCTAGGATATGTGATGGAGATCCCCATTCCCTATCATATGGGTTTATTTTGTGAGAATGTGTTTCTTGTTGATTGGTTTTCTTTTCTCTCTTACTATGGTTTGAGTTGTCTACTTATATCATGTCTCTTACTAATCCTCCTTCATAATTTTGGTGCTTCCTATTGGGTTTTTATATAATCATCCTTGTATGGGTTTTCCCTACATGTGTTTTTTCTTATGTATATGATAGAAATGTTGGCCTAAATTACTTATAATCATAGGGATACACTGGTGAATTTTACTGCATATAGTGTTCAGAGCATGGAGATTCAAAGTTGGGGTCTCTCATTATTTAATTAATAGTTATTTTCAGGTTGGGACATATTTCTGGTTGGGTGTTTAATTTTACCCATTTTCCTTTTCATATTATGTTTTTATACTCTTGTATTCCCTAGAGGTTTCACGTGTATGGTTTATGATTTAAATGTTATTATATTTTCATTTATACTTATTCACTTATGTATAGAGATGGTTGTGTGTGTGTGTGTACGTAATTAAGGAGAGACATCCCATATTAGTTATTCTTCTTGGTTTTTGTTTCCATCCCCTAGCCTGTATAGGAATTCTTGGGGTAGTTTCGGATCGATCCCTATTGAGTCGGGTCATGAAAAATTGGTACCAAAGGAGTTCATTCCTTGGGATGGTATTTAGAGTTCTAAACTTACAATGATTTGGTTGAGACTTAGGGAAATTATGTCAAAGTATTTAGAGTGCATCTTTTAGGCCTGAGAACTTGGTGTTAGTGAAATGATCAACGTATCTATTCACCATGACTCTAATTACTTTTCTGTCAACTATACATAAAGATACATTGGTAGAAGGGATCAATTGTAAATGCATCATATAGAATTGAGTCTTTTGAATGTCCTTCTTAAGTCAAATCTCCATATATATATATATATATATATATTCTCATCTAACTTTGGTATGCCTTGATTGAATTTTAAGGATGCCTACATGAAGATAGCTAGCCAAGTTACTGATTCTGTATCATGATGACGATCCAATGAGTGATGAAGCATCATTTTAGGGGTCATCATGTGAGATTCTTATTCTAGATGGATTGGAATCAGCACCCCCACTATTCATGTAGTATATAGTACCAAAAAAAGATAAATGAGGATGCGCAAAGGCTTAGCGCACTCTGTGAATTCTAATGCCAAAGGATACTGAGATTCTAGGACGATATAGATCATCGTGTAATGGAGGATTATCTAGAGTCAATAGTCTGAGTTTTGGGATTATCCAAACACCAAATAATCATGTGGTTCTGCTAGAAGCCAGAATTTTCTACAGAGTAGCTAGGCACTGAAGTTTGGTCATGTAGATGTATTATGAGTCTAAACTCTCATGGATCGACTTCCAGTAGTTGTTCTCTGAGATGTATTACCTCCCATACTGGTGATCAGTTCATATTTAGTAGCTTCTGTAGCTATAAAGTGTGGGATGACAGTTTCTAAGTATATTTTGAGGTTCACTGACCCTATGTAATACTCCCTATACATGATTTTAGATGGATACTTACAGCCATGGAAGTTTGAGCAGAGTCTCCATATAGACATCCTTTCTAGTGTGGTACCCTTATGAATTCCCACTTATTATAGAGTGTTGGAAAGGTAAATGGTGATATAGATATTCCTATCAAATAGAAATCATGTTGTTCTAAATGATAGTGGGTATCATGGGGCTAATTCATCTACAGATGCTAACAGGTGCTATTCAGTAGGATCTCGGCATAAGAGATCTTTTTGGGACTATACTTGGACATGTGGTCATGTGCCATAGGGATCGTGTAGAGGACCAAGGATTCCCAGAGAGGGGTGGTGTTATGTATCTGATTGGTGAGGTCAAATGGAATGTGACTTCCCAACCCAACATATGAGGAGGGATGAAAGATAGTAGATAGACCGCCATGGAAAATGAAGCATTGTGATCATGGATCTATCAGGCAAGGGCAAGGTATACCCCAATGAGGAAGAGCTAGCATATAAGTGGTTGAGACTTCCAGAGTAAGAGTTGTGGGTAGTTGATTACATTGTGTTCTCCTTTCAACACCACTACCAGGTATCCCACATCAAGCTTAGAGAGATGATGGTTATTACCATGGTTAGCAATAGGATATGGAGGAATATGATCCAGCAAATCATGAGGTGACTATAGGTTCAATCTATGTTTATTCTACTCTTTCATCTATAATCATAGACACATGTGTGATTCATTCCTTAATCTATTTAATCCTATTGTGATGACAAGATCTCCAACTTGAGATGTTATCTTAACAATTTTTCCTTGATATTCCTATGGGGAATTCTTCTTAAATCTATTTTATGTACTAGTTGTCCAAGATATCATTTGGTGGAGAGAGTTTTTTATGGGATATTTTGGTCCTCATGATAAGACCTTATGATCTTATCTTGGGTATGGACTAGTTTTCCATGGTCTAAATTAAATTTATTGTCATTGTTGATTATTTATATGCCATTGAACTAATGAAATGAAATTATTTTTTGGGGGTGAGAGAGATCACATGGTAGGATGAGTGGGTTTTGTGATATGTAAAGAACTGGATTTTCCATGTATTTTTTTTAATTATAGGGATTTATTACGAGTTTGTGAAAATTGATGACGTGTGATTCTGAGGCCCGGTGTGCCTGAAATGAATTTATGAACTTTTTTTAAGGTACGTTCAGTAAATAAATAGGTGGAATTTTCTATCTTTTGAATTTGTGCTCGAATTAAAAATTTAAGGGCACAGTTGAATCCGCAGCACCGGGATTTGCTTAAGGGATGCTTCACTTCAACCGTAGTAAGTCTAGAGAAAAAGTTAGATTTTGGAATTTTTAACGGAATAATAAAATAAATTTGTTATTTTATTTCTTTCTTTCTTTTCCTCCAAAAGACAAGTGGAAGTGGTGGGACCAATGACATGTCAAGCCATTAAATGGCTTGACTCCTCAAATCCTTTGTAACAGCGTCGTTGGAATTGGGAAGGTTCCTATTAAATGAACCCCAATTAATAACATGGGTGTCAATCACCCTCCCCCTCTCCTATTAATATGGAGCTTGGGGAGAGGTATTGGAATGGATTCACCAAGTGACGAAGTTCTGATAAAGTGCAGTGATTCCAATCACTTGGAGGAAGGAGCCGATTCTAGCGGGTGGTGATGAGCAACACCGAATCACGAATCGAAGGATGATGTTTGAGCGGTAACATTGGCATCTTGTTTCGGGGACAATGAACCCTGAATCTTTCTCAATCGTGGGAGTTCTCCAACAATCGTGAGGTAAGGATTTTGTTTTGTTATAATTTCAAGTGATTGTTGAATCTTTTTTCTTCCCTCATGTTTTCAATCTAATGCGGAGGGCGCGGACCAAACAAACATGGCACGGGCCCTCTGATAACTCGTTTACCCATGCTTTATCCCTGAAAGACCACCAGCGGGGCGACACCAACTGGCCATGATGGATTCAGCGCGCTGTCATGCACCGTAGGAGGAGGCTATGGCACTATGTCGCAATGGTTAGCAGAGCGGCCTGCACCGGCCGGACGCAGAGGTGGTGTGGCACAACATCATGCACTGCTGATGGGAAAGGGATATGACCAAAGCCGCAGTGGGTGAAGAAGGCAGCCGGCTCAAGTCGGCTGAGGGAGGAGGAGTGGTGCACCGCCGTGCGCCGCTGGAGGAGGTCGCGACTCGAAGTCGCGGTAGGTGGAGAGTGGCGTGGCCCCGCACTGCGTCGGGTCGGTGGACCCTTGGTCAGCCAAAATGGAAAACCTTTACACGGTGGGGCAGCACCTCACTAGATAGTCGTAACGGCCCCATACCCGCAGGGCTAGCTAGGAAGACCGGTCCGCCTTCTGGCAGACCGGGATGGACGCGGGTCGGCCGAGCGGCTGAACCCGCCCAGAAGACCAGACCCGCCTAGTAGGCTGGACCCACCAGCCGGTCAAGCCGAACCCATGGCCTAGTGGGCCAACGTGGGTGGGACGAACCTCACCCAACGGGCTGGGCCAACCGCTGCTCGGGCTTGCGAAACGAATTGGGCGGCCCTCGATGGGTCTGACACAGTAAACAGGCTCGACCCTTAGTGGGCCACCCCAACCGTGGCCTAGGCCTGCGAACCGAACAGGGCCGACCCCAATGATCTGAACCCAATAAATTGGGAAGACCCTTAGCGAGCCAGACTCGAGCAGGGTTAGGTAGGCATCGGGACCCGTTGCGTCAGGTCGGCCTAACTGAGTCGGACCAAGCCCCAACCCAACCAGTCCCCAAATAAAGAAACGCCTATAACTGACGAACCAGGTGTCTGTTCGACTTGCGTTCAGTGGCATTGGGATCCATTTAGGGAAGTTTTCCCTTTTATGGATTCCCACTGGCTTGAACGAGCTGGTCCGGAAAAAGGTGTGATCGCCCCTATTGCACGTAAAGGGGCGTGACTAACAGATCGGGTGTTCGTTTGACGAACCGATTGCAGAGCCGAAACACTTAGAATGTGGTGGTCCTTTTGGTATACTCCACTTGAGTTTTGGAGAAGGTTTTAGTGCATCCAGGTTGGATCGAATGCAAATCCAACTAGGATCTAGGAACTAAAATGCTTATAGGTCACATACCAGGCGTCCGATTGACATGTCGTCTATCGCATTGGAACCCTTACGACATGGCGGTCCTTTGGGAAACTTATTCATGGATATTAGTGGTAGTTGAGGTACGATCAATGGATTGAGGAGAGGTTCTCCCATAATCAAGCATTCTATGAGTGGGAATCCAGTGGCTGGCAGTGAGGTGGAGGTTGGAGACAGATTATATAGAGGTTAGTATCGATTGATCCTATATGGGACAGCACATACCAATCTTTTATGGGTGAGATCTTGTGTGGGTCAACAGATAACGATCCTATGTGGGTCAGATCCTATGTGGGTCAGCGCATACCGATCTTGTGTGGGTCAAATCCTTTGTGGTTCATTGTGAGGGTTAGTACCTATTTATTCTATGTGGGTTAGAATCCATATAATCAACAACAGTGCCTCTCGATAGATTAAGATTATCTATCTTCTCAACTAATCATCTGTACTTCTATTCTCTACTTATATTCCTAGAGTGAGTTGAGTCGTTTATCTTCGTGGTGTTACCTGTGTGGTACTTTTACCTTCGTGGTGTTACCTTTGTGGTACTTTTACCTTTGTGGTGTTACCTTTGTGGTATTCTCCCCTCATTTATGAGACGACTATATCTTGATAACTTAGGTATATGTATGGGCATATACCTAAGTATAGTTGTTGAATACTCTGTGCTTTGTGGTTGATGTATTTCATTGTGTTTTTTCCTTTGTGGAACTTTGGGCGACCTTCGCGGGTCTCAGGGTCCCTACTGAGTATTGTTATACTCACCCCTACATGGGTTTCTCCCACACCTTGTTGTGTCTTGTGCAGATGATGGACATCATTGATTGAGGCTGAGGGAGTTAGGATTGAACGGTGATCAGAGGTGGACCATTTGATGTGATGTGATGTAGTAATATTGATCATGAGTTGTACCTACCTTTCAGGTAGGATCCTTAGTGGACGTTCCATGATCTTTTTTTCCTTTTCTAGTTGTACTTATACTTTCCAGTTGGGTTTGTATTCTGACCCCTTTTTCTTTCTGCACATTTTTTATTGTAGCAGTTTACTTCCTGGTTTCCTCTTGTTGTGTTCTTGGTTCATGTGTTTGTACAAGTTTTAAGGCAATTCCTTCCCATTAAGGGATACGCCTTTCCGGTGCTAGTCGCTAGCCCCTGGCCTATGGAAGGCGGGCTTGGGGTTAGTCATGGCATGGGCCCCGAGGGAAGAGTTGTGACAAAGTGGCATCAGAGGATTCGGTTCTACCAAAGAACTATGACTCTGATCTTTTCAATGTGGTGATAGTGTTAAGTGTTATGAGCATGGTTTTTAGTTTGGGGAATCCAGTGTTCGTGTGGCGGCCGATGTATCCATACACCAGGACCCTGAATTCTGATTTCTGGTTCAGTGCACGAAAACACTGATTGTGTGTGTTTTGAAAAGTTTTCTTATGTTTTCTTTGAGTCATCTCATTAGGGATAAATTATTGAATATGGAACACTTGTTTTCTTTCAGGATGCCTCCACGTAGATAGCCAGCCATGATTCCTGAGAGAGTGCATGATGATGGCCCACTGAGTTATGAGGCTTCAGTGCAGGGCCCTCTTATGGCTATAGTACCATCGGGTGGTGTACCAATAGTACCAATATCCATTGGTCAATTGTTTCCACCAGCCCCACTAGCATAGGCTGCATGCCGACTGAATGCATTGGATGAGTTTTAGTGGCAGAGAGCTGTGAGGTTCTGAGGTGAGACGGATCCGCAGGCGGCTGAGGACTGGATGGAGGTTGTGGCCAGATTTTTTTTCTTAGTTGGGACTCCATCTGATCTGATGGTGATCCTAAATGCTAGTCTCTTCCATAGAGCATCTAGGAGATTTTGGAGTCTAACACTCCAGTTACACAATGAGGCGACCCTCACCTGGGCATAATTCGAGGTCATTTTCCGGGCAGAGTTCGTCCCAGTGACTCTACGCTCATTGTGTATACTGGAGCCGATGCACTTACCGTATGGCATCATGACCATGGTCCAGTACTCATCAAGGTTCACTGATCTGTCCCACTAATCCACAGACATGGTACATGACCCTTTATTTAGGTCCTGAACCTTTGAGCGGGGTCTTCGATGGGAGATCAGAGTATCAATGATATCGCTCATCATTCTGATGCAGGATGGGGTGTAAGAGAGAGAGATTTTGGTGGAGATATTCCTAGTCAAGAAGGAACCTACAGTGAGATCCACCACGAGAAGTCAAGTAGTGGAGTCATTTGTAGCAGCTAGTAGACAGATGATGCAGGGTCCCAATTAGGCCACACCTTCTAGCGGACGACCTTAGGATACAGGGTCAGTGGTGAGGGGCTCACGGAATAGAGGAGGATAGTTCAGGATTAGGAAGTGCTACTCATGCGGTGGGAAAGGTCACATGGCTTGTGACAACTCAAACCACCGTGCGGATGACAAAATGATGGTCGAGGGACTGCCGAGGTAGAGGTAGAGGTTTGAGTGAGGATCTCCACAGGGCCGCGGACGTGGAAGAGGAGATGGCTGTGTAGAAGGCAGTGGGAAGCGATTCGAGTTCCTACCGCCACCACCTCCAGGTGGTCCACCCTAACCACAGAGACCAGGAGGATAGGAAAGAGCTCAGCTTCATAAAGATGAGGCCTATGACCATGTAACTCTAGAGAAGATTAATGGTATTCCATGTGTCTATTCCACCCCAGTTTTAGTACTTATAGCACAGGTTTCAGTCACTCTCTTATTTACACAACCCTTGTTCGGATCTTGGAGATTCTGACCGAGCCGTTGGCTTGATCCTTACGGCTAGAGACTCCTACGGGAGAAGATTCAACGATTAAACGCTAGTGCCAGTATTGTGAGTTTAATCTCAGAGGAGAGATCTTCGGTTGGGATCTTCTAGTAGCGACGTCAAGGCTTTATGATATCATCTTGGGTATAGATTGGCTATAAACATTCCATGCTCATATTGACTGTTTTATGCGCAAAGTGCGGTGTGTCCACGAGTATGGGACCAGGTTTTCCTTCACCAGTGAAAAGGTAACCATTATATCATAGGATGGACCTACCCAGAGGAGGGTGTATCCGATCACACATCAGTTTTCTAGTCTTACCCTCAAAGCAGTTGATGTTGAGAGTCTGAGCTATCCTGTAGTGGAGGACCTATATGCCGATGTTTTTCTTGATGATTTTCCATGACTACCTCCACACAGAGAGATAGACTTTTACATCGACCTATACCCTGAGATTGCACCGATATCTACACCAACATATCAGATTCCTCTTGCAGATCTTTGTGAGTTACAGGTACAGCTGGAGGACTTACAGAGGAAGGGGTTTATAAGGCCCAGTGTTTCTCTATGGGCAGCCATAATTTTGTTCACCAAGAATTCCGATGGGATTTTAAGACTCAGTGTAGATTATCGGCGCCTAAACCAAGTGACTGTGAAGAAAAAGTATCCACTCTCATCAATAGATTTTCATTGAAGTCTTTGTCTCCTGTTCATCATGAGACAATGCTTGAATCAGAGTACTAAGTTGATTCTCTTTTGTATTCAATCTTCTTCTTTAGTGCACTAACTGAATGCACTAAATCTTCTTCTTATGTTCCTTTGATTCCCAATACTAACACCTGAGTGTATTGATATATTCCACTCTTTCTGTGAAGATCAGAGTTTATTTGCACAAACCGTTCTTATTCTCTTTGCAAAGCACAATGAGGATGTTAAACACCAGTCATGTGTGTGCAGTACCACTTCTCTTAATAAAACCAAATTGTTCACTGTTCTTCTGTCTTCGCAAATGAATAAATAATCTGTTGCACTGAAGGTATCGAGCAATATTTCAGCTTTTGTGCAGCTCCCAAAAGAAGGGTGTACTCCAACAGCACCTGGTTCTCTTATCCAAGCCCGGCGCGCAAGTCCCAATATGGTGCACAAGTATTCGGCGCACAATTCAAAACAGGCGCACATGTATCACCAAACCACATGCGTGAAACCTCCTCCTTCAACTTCAAACTTGCGCGACTCACTTCCTTTCTCTCCCAAATTGCCTTGGGCATGTAGCCCACAACCGGCACGTAGCCTCTACTTGCGCGACCCAACTACCACTTGCGCGGCTCAACCACCTACGTGACGAGAGCTCGAACAATATCTATGTCTTGAACTCCCTACCGAATGAAGAGGGGTGCTCCTATATTTATAGGCATTTGGATACCCTGTGCGGTGGTGCACAAGTCTTCCCTCTGCGTGCATGTTCTGGCACGTAGCTCATCTGCCCTAACCTCTGTCGCGTAACTCACTAGTGCGACCAAACCAATACTTGTGCGACCCTATTTCCTTTTCCATATTTTGATGTTCTGATCATGAAGAACAATAGGAGCGCAAGTTTCCAAACATCCTAGGTACCGGCGCGCAAGTCCCTTCTCGGCGTGCATGTCACTTGTGCAACCCAACCAATACCTTCAGGACACTTATCCCTTTGCCATATTTTGATGTTATGATCTTTAAAAACATATGGTGCGCAAGTTTACTCTCCTTATGGTCAATAGCGCACATGTCACTTTTCCAAAAACCATTTTTCTTCATTTGTCAATTTTTAGGCCCTCTTTTTGTACCTGCATCCAGATCATCCATTCCTTTGTCGACGTTCTTGAATCAAACATGGATCGTTAACCACAACCCTTGAACTAGACATGCCACCATAAAATCTCCTTTTTTCAATAAATTTGTATGTCGTTTGTTTGCTTTGTCAACAATCACAACACTTCAAGAATGCTTCATTTCTATGATTTGGATTCTTCAACAACTCTTCTAATTTCATCACAAACTCCACTATTGTGATATATATCCTTTGATAGAACAGTTGTAGAATCATCTTATTTTGAGAGAATGTGAAGTGATTGACCATCTCAAAATTCCAATCCCTTCCACATTGTCTTCTTCTTCAACCACCATTCTCTACTTCATGCAAAACATATGATTCAATTCTTCAAGTAGGCTCTGGAATTGTTCTCATGCAATCATAAAGAATGGTATGGTCTTCATAAAATCCCCATTCTTCTTTAAGCATCCTCAGATGGATTATACCTCACCATTATGCACTGTTGTAAACAATGTGTGACCTTTGACACGTGTTCTTTGAACTTATGATGAGTACAAAAATCATCTGAATTCCCATTCCTCTATTTAATTGGTGTACTTATTGATCTTCTTAATTTTGATCTTCATTAACAACCATTGACAACAAATACAACCTTATACACAATGTGGTCCCAATAATCTCCCCCTTTGTATTTTGTTGTCAATACCTTACATATCTTCTGAAATGAATTCATCAATGTCAAAATGAGAATCTTCTCTTCAATCAACTTTTCTTTTCAAACATTAATTTCAATTTATCTCCACTTTATTGACAAGAAATACAAAGCTCATGGTAGGGAGGGTATCAATCTATACTTAAGAAATGTTTCATTTATCACTTCACTCTAAGTCTACTTGAGCAATGCTCGATGTAGAAAACAAGAGGATTTGATTTAGACCACAAGGTTATCAATTATTCACAGATCATAATACCACATGAGATGAGAACAAATTTATTCTGTCTCCAAGGGTTTACCACTTTCATTTCAGGCTAAAGAAATCAAATGCGATAGGGAATAATCAACCTGAAACTCCTGCACTCCCATCATCAAATAGATCAAAAACATTCAAGTGCAATTGGTAGGATAAGTAGCCTTGGGGCACTTCCATTCTTCTTATGTCACTGATCAATTTAGTTACTCCCCTTTTATAGAATGGCCTTTTTTCTGAGTAACCAAGGTTGATAGATTGAGAAATGACATACCTTATCCAATGAAATGATCTTCAAGAAATTAACAGAGTAATTTCATTTAATACCAGCTGGAGTTGATACCGATTGAAACAATTATTTTGGAAGCTTCTTCATTTTTCTCCCCCTCAAGGGAAACACTCATCATCATCTTTATTGAGAGTGATACTTCATCATCTTAATCTTTGAATATCAATTGATTAATATTCAAAGGATGGAAACTTCTTCAGCTCAGCTATCAAGAGTTGACAGCATTCACTACTTCTCAGGTTCTCCCCCTGAGAGCATGCTTCACCATCAATTCCCTGCATTATTAGCACAAATACAATACACAAATGATTAAGGGAATAAGGTGGTTCCTCCTTGCTTCATCAACATTAGTTTCATGGTTGAGGTTATTTTCTTAACCAAGTTCCTCTGTTCACTCCAGTCTTCATGCCTGCACATTTGAACATATGTTCTAATATATGTTGATGTGGCCTGGTTCCCTTAACATTTTCTTCTGTGTGGTGTGAAGAATTATTCTTATTAATAACCATTTGGAATGATTCATTCTTACTCCTTTTGAGGACTTCTTATTGCTCTGGTATTAAGGTTAGAAAACCTTTTGCAATGTGACCAGATTTCTTTCATCTCTCACACAAAACTTCTTTGACATGTGTCTGTCTCTTGGTTTTCAATCCCTCCTGCACTCTATCTTTATCACGTGAAAGTTTTTCTTTTCCTTTATCACCAGCCTTGGCCTTTTCATCTTCACGTTTCTTCATCCTTTTCAAATCTTCTGGCCAGATGACCAATATGTCATTTGGAACCGATGCAATCGGTTTGGGTCTTCCACATGGGTTCATCTGAGTTGCATCCCCCTTAGTTATTCTTTTGGATGAATGAACCTTCAATTTCATGGATCTAAAATCCTGGGTCTTCTCAGCTTCTCTACTTGAGATCTTCTTGGGGAAATGTGTGTTCACAATATTCTTCTTATTTCTTCCCAAGGTACTTGCTTCATATTTAGACAGCATCAGAGGTCTTCTTTTCTTATCGACAGTGAAAGCATGTTGAGATGGACTTGTACTTACCTTATGACCATTGTCGTTGCATACATCACAGATGTCATAAATAATTCCAAATCTGTTTTCTGTAAACAGGTGCTTCTGGACCTGCAGATGTTGCTTCTTCTTCTCTGGATTTCTTCCCTTTGATACAGGCTTCCTTTGTGATTTTTCATTAAAGGTATTTTTCCAACAATCATGTGAACAATGCCCAAATCTATTGCAGCACCAACATTGACCCACAAATATTTTCTTCTTTGTATCTTCTGTATGAGGTTGTTAGGCCTTATTCTTAATTTTTTTTCTCTATTTGAGGAAAAAACTTCCTCCTTTTTCTTCCCATCCACCCTAGCCATGGTGGTAGGTTCCTTCTCATCACCTTTCCTCATCCACACTTGTTTAAAAATTTTCTTCCAACCTGCACTAATTGTGGGAACATATATAGAAACATGAGTACAAGATGGGTTGGATGATACCTTCACTTTCTCAGCTTCTTGTGATAGATCAATGAGTAATCTCATGATCTTCTTATCACATGTTGGAGGTATTTTTGCATTAGCATCCTCCAGTGTGCATTCAGTACTAGTAGCAACTGATTCTATTTCATTATTTTTTGAAGTCTCAACATGTGTCTTCTCAATATTTTCCAATTGAGTTTCCAATGTTTGACTTTCAATATTGAGGATGGTATTCTGATCTTCAATAGTGATCATCTTCTCTTCAAAAGTCTTCCTCAATCTTTCAACCACATCTTCATGCATCTTAACTTTGTTTTGTAACAAAGAGTCGAGTTCCTTGAATCTCTTGGAAGTTTCTTCCAAACAAAATCTCTTGACTTTAGTGCACTTCTTCAGCTCAGATTCAAGCGCATGGAACTTTCCTTTCAGATTCTTTGTGAGTACCTATTTTTCTTCAAAGACTTTAATATGCTTGGTGAGATTTAAGCATTCGATAATTTTTCCTTCCAAGCCCTTTTCCAAATTATTAGCTTTACATTCCAATCAGTTGATCTCAAACTGCATGCATTGGAATATTCTAAAAATAGAAGCAACTGATTCTTCAAGAATATCACGCAGATAGCTTATTAACTTCTCATGTTCACTTGTGATCGAAGTGTCTTCCATTCCTATGGTATAATCATGAGTCACCTGCTCGTTGCTTTCCAAGCCTGATATTTCTTCATTATAGGAAGGACATGGAGAACTAGACACTACATCTCCTTTGGATATGAGGGACTTATTCAACTGCTTCTTCTCTTTCTTATTCCTGTTTGTCATGGTCTTGCTGGATGTAGGCTTATGCTCAGAGATGTCTGAATCTTCATCAAGACTGCACTTCATTGTTGACAATAGTAAATAAACTCAAATCATCTTCTGAATAGAATTACTATAGAGTATCTAACATACGTGAACTGTTCCCTATGATACCACTTGTATGACTCCGGGACACCCTGAGAGGGGAGGGGTGAATCAGGGTGTCAAAATTTTCCTTTTAAAGTTGTGGATCTTGTTCCCACGTTGGTAGGAACTAGTTACACCTGTATGATGGATATGATTAACAATAAAACATTCACATGCAAAGAGATGACACATAAGTTTTTACTTGGTTCACCACAAAGGGCTACGTCCAAGGATCATATACTGACAAGTCGCCAGTCATACCAAATTCCACTATACTTTACTTGCTGTGGATTACAAAGGTTCGGGCACAGTCACTCTGTCCCAGGCTCAATGCCTTTACAAAGGTTCAGGGATAGCTCACTGCTTCCCTTGGGTCACTCCCATTGACTCCCCCTGGCTCACTGCCCTTGGTGAAGTCACACTCAGTTTATAGACGTGAAGGTATCTTCAATAGATTTTCATTGAAGTCTTTGTCTCATGTTCATCATGAGACAATTCTTGCATCAGAGTACTGAGTTGATGCTCTTTTTTATTCAATCTTCTTCTTTAGTGCAATAACTGAATGCACTAAATACTCTTCTTCTCTTCCTTTGATTACCAATACTAAAACCTGAGTGTATTGATATATTCCCCTCTTTCTATGCATATCTGAGTTTAGATACACAAACTATTCTTCTTCTCTTCGCAAAGCACAACGACGATGTTAAACACCAGTCATGTGTGTGTGGTACCACTTCTCTTCCTAAAACCAAATTGTTTACTATTATTCCATCTTCACAAATGAATACATCATTCGTTGAACTGAAGGTATCGAGAAATTTTTCAGCTTTCGTGCAGCTCCCAAAAGACGGGCGTACTTCAACAGCACCTGGTGCTCTTCTCTAAGCCCGGTGCGCAAGTCCCAATATGGTGTGCAAGTCTTCGGCGCGCAAGTCCAAACTGGCATGCAGGTATCACCAAACCACCTGCGCGACACCGCCTCCTTCAACTTCAAACCTGCGCGACTCACTTCCTTTCTCTCCCAAACTTCCTTGGGCGCGCATCCAACAACCAGTGTGCAGCCTCTACTTGTGCAACCCAACTACCACTTGCGCGGCTCAACCACTTGTGTGATGAGAGCTTGAAAAATCTCTATGTCTTGACCTCCCTACCGAATGAGGAGGGGTGCTCCTCTATTTATAGGCATTCAGATACCCTGTATGGCGGCGTTTAAGTCTTCCCTTAGCGTGCAGGTTCCGGCACGCAGCTCATCCGCCCCAGCCTCTATCGCGTAACTCACTTTCATGGCCAAACCAATACTTGCGCGATGCTCTTTCCTTTGCCATATTTTCAAGTTCTGATCATGAAGAACAATAGGTGCGCATGTTTCCAAACATCCTAGGTACCGGCACGCAAGTCCCTTCTCGGCACGCAGGTCACTTGTGCAACCCAACCAATACCTGCGCGTCACTTATCCCTTTTCCATATTTTGATGTTCTAATCTTGAAAAACATATGGAGCACAAGTTTCCTCTCTTTCTGGCCAACGACGCAAAGGTCTTTTTTCCAAAAACCATTTTTCTTCATTTGTCAATTTTTAGGCCCTCTTTTTGTACCTTTCTTTAGATCATCCATTCCTTTGTCGACGTTCTTGAATCAAACATAGATCGTTAACCACATCCCTTGAACTCAACATGCCACCATGAAATTTCCTTGTTCAAAAAATTTATATGCTGTTTGTTTGATTTTTCAACAAATCACAACAATTCAAGAATGCTTCCTTTCTGTGATTTGGCTTCTTCAACAACTCTTCTACTTTTATCACAAACTCCACTATCGTGATATATATCCTTTGATAGAACAACTCTAAAATTATTATATTTTGAGACAATGTTATGTTCATGAAAATCTCATAATTTTAATCCCTTCCACACTATCTTCTTCTTCAACCATCATTATCTACTTCATCCAAAACATATGATTCAATTCTTCAAGTAGGCTATGGCATTGTTCTCATGAAATCATGAAGAATTGTATGGTCTTCATCAAATCCCCATTCTTCTTTAAGCATCCTCAGATGGATTATACCTCACCATTCTGCACTTTTGTAAACAATGTGTCGCCTTTGACACGTGTTCTTTGAACTTATGATCAGTACAAAAATCATCTGAATTTCCATTCCTCCATTTCATTGGAGTACTTATTGATCTTATTCATTTTGATCTTCATTGACATCCATTGACAAAAAATACAACCTTATACACAAAGTGGTCCCAACATCTCAATGGTTATCAAAGATATACCTAAGATCATACTATCATTAGCTCAAGGTATGATATGGGGATGTGAAGAATATGGGCTTTAGATGTCAGCATAGACACTATGAGTTATTGGTTATGCCTATCGGCGTGACCAAGGCCCCAGCAGTGTTCATGGGACTCATGAATAGGATATTCCAACCATACATTGGTCGCTTTGTGGTGGTCTTCATCGAAGACATCTCGGTGAACTCAGTGACAGAGGAGGAGCATGCCTATCATCTGAAGATAGTTCTGGATACACTCCGAGAGCACTCGCTTTATGGTAGGCTCTCGAAGTTCTAGTTCTAGATATGAGAGGTTCACTTTCTGGGACAAGTTATCTCAGAGGATGGAGTTCCCACAGATCTGGTGAAGATAGATGTTTTTCCATCTTGGGATCCACTCAGGAGTGTGACCAAGGTGCGTAGTTTCTTGTGGTTGGTTGGGTACTATCAGAGATTTGTACCCAACTTTTCCAGAGTTTTGGCACCCTTTTCAGCATTGACGAAGAAGGGACAACCCTTCATGTGGATGGAGAGATGTCAGTAGAGTTTTCAAGAGATGAGGTAGAAACTGATGAGTGCCCCCATCTTGAGGTTACCAGAAGAGGGGTTTGCGTATGTATTATACTAAAACACATCAGGGATCATACTTGGATGTGTCCTATGGTAGGAGAGAGAAGTGATCGCGTATGGATCTTTGTAGCTGAGATAGAATGAGTAGAACTACGCTACCCATGAACTGGGGTTAGCAGTAGTGGTCTTCACCTTGACAATGTGGCAACATTACTTGATGGGAGAATGTTTTACAGTCTAATATAATCACAAGAGTCTCAGGTATATATTCTCATAGAAAGTCCTAAACCCGAGACAATGATGATGGCTAGAGTTCCTCCAGGACTATGACTCTGAGATGGTCTATACTCCTGGGAAGGGGAACGTAGTGGCAGATGCACTCAGCAGAAGGTATGGTCTATAGTTTTTGACTGAGGAGATAGAGTAGCCAGTCATGTTGTAGATATTCTTTGTGGATAGAGATGGAGCATCTTACCTCCAATCTATGATTGTCACTCCCCCACTTCTTCAATGAGATCAGGAGGCACATCTTGGGGACATTGATTTCGAAGAACGACGTGCTCAAATATCCATAGGACAAGAACCTGATGGATTTTATGAAGTTGGGGAGCATGTCATTCTCTTTAGAGGATGCGCCATTGTACCAATGGCTCTATGGGAGGAGGTGTTGAGGGAGTTCTATATGTCCCCTCTGGTAGTACATATTGGTGTGGGAAAGATGTACGAAGACCTCCGGTGTTAGAATTGGTGGCTGGGGATAAAGAAGGTAGTGGACGAGTTTGTTTCACGATGCCTCACTTGTCAGCAAGTGAAGTCCAAGCATCAAGTTACAATAGGCTTAGCGTAGCCACTAGAGGTGATGGAGTGGAAGGGGTATAATATCTCTATGGAATTTGTTACAGGGATTCCACGTACGTCTAGAGGACATGATTCCATCTAGGTGATCATTGACTGATTCACCAAGTCGTCCCACTTCCTACCTATCCGAGAGCAGGGATCAGTAGAGGAATTGAGATGCCTCTACCTATAGGAGATTGTACGACTTCATGGGGTGCAATCAATGATTGTCTCCGACCATGATTCAGGTTTTACATCCCAATTGTGGAAGGGATTATAGGAGGCGTTCGGGACTCAGATATGTTTTAGTACTGCCTTTCATCTACAGACGGATGGTCAGACGAACCGGACCATTCAGACACTAGAGTACATTCTATGTGCTTGCATCCTAGATTTTGGCCGTAGTTGGGAGGACCAATTTCCCTTGGTGGATTTCTCATACAATAATAGATATCACTCCGCCATTGGTATGGCACCGTTAGAGGCCTTTTACGGTCGACCTTGTAGATCACCTTTATGTTGGACAGACCTAGGGGAGTCAGCGCTTATGGGTCCAGAGTTGGTACGGGCTACCAATGAGAAGGTGCAGATCATCCAAGAGCAGATTAAGACTACACAGAGTAGACATAAGTCTTATGTTGACAGGAGATGGAGGCCCTTGGAGTTTGAGGAGGGAGACCACATCTTCTTATAGGTCTCACCTTGATGAGTTTTGCAGAGATTTGGCCAAGGCGGCAAACTCTCATCGAGGTTTATCGGACCTTTTCTGATACTTTGGAGGATTGGAAAGGTAGCATACTTCTTGGAACTACCACCACAGTTAGAGAGGGTGCACGGCATCTTCCATGTATCCTAGCTGAGGAGATACGTACATGCATCATCTCATGTCATCAAACATAGCGAGCTGGACTTTGATGATGGGGAAACATTTATAGAGGTTCCAGTGGAGCTTGAGGATCGACAAGAGCGGGTCCTTCGTGGATGATTGATACCTCTGGTGTGTGTTTGGTGGTATCACATGAACCACCAGAAGAGAACATGGGATCTGGAGGCTCTGATTCGTTCTTAGTAAACCCATTTGTTTCCTTATTCTATGTTGTGAATTTTGGGGATGAAAAGCCCTCGGGTGGGGATAATGTAAAGACCCGGATTTTCAATGTAATTTTTTTTAATTATATCGATTTATTATGAGTCTTCCAAAATTTACGGAGCATGATTCTGAGGCCCGGTACACCCAGAATGAATTTTGAACTTTTTTTAAGGAATGTTCATTAAATGCACATGCAGCGTTTTCTATCTTTTGAACTGATGGTCAGATTAAAAATACGAGGTCACCATTCAATCTGCAGCATCGGAATTCACTTAAGGGAGGATTCACTTCAACTGTAATAAGTCTAGAGAAAAATTTATATTTTGGAATTTTTAAATGAATAATAAATTAACATTGTTATTTTATTTCATTCTTTGATTTCCTCCAACAGACAAGAGGCAGTGGCGGGGACAATGAGGGGTCAAGCCATTAAATGGCCTAACTCATCAACTCTTTTGTAACAGAGGCATTGATATTAGTAAGGTTCTTATTAAATGAACCCCCATTAATTCCACGGGCGTTACTCACCCTCCCCCACTCCTATTTATATGGAGATTAAGGATAGGTATTAACATGGCTTCACCAAGCGAAGAAGTTCTGATAAAGTGTTTTCATGATGCCAAGCACTTGGAGGACAGAGCCGGTTCCAGCGGGCAGTGACGAGAAACAAGGAATCATGAAATGAAGGATAACGTTTGAGTGGCAACGTTGGCGGCTTTTTGTGGGGACGACGAACACCGACTCTTCCTTAATCGCGGGAATTCTCCAATGATCTTGAGGTTGGTATTTTTTTTGTTATAATTGCAAGTTATTGTTGAATCTTTTCTCCTCTCTCATGTTTTCAGGCTAACAAGGAGGGAACGGACCAAAAGAACATAGTTCAGACCCTCCGCTACCTTGTTTACCCTTTCTTTATCCGTGAAAGACCGCCGGTGTGGCGGCACCATCCAGCCACGATGGAGGAGACGCGTTGTCGTGCGTCGCAGGAGGCGGCCGCGATGGTTAACAGATCAGCTAGCACCAGCCGGCTGCGGAGGTGGTGCGACATGCCGTCGCACGCTGCCAGTGGGAAAGGGCCGCAGCCAAAGCTATTGTGGATGAAGAAGGCGGACGACTCGAGCTAACCGCAGAAGGCGGAGATGGAGCGGCGTGCCGTCACGCGTCGTTGGAGGAGGAGGCGGCTTGAAGCCACGGTAGGTGGAGATCGATGCGGCCCTGTGCTGCACCTAGTTGGTGGATCCATGGTTGGTCAAAATGGTTGACCATTATGGGGTGGGGCAGCGCCCCACCGGTTAACCAAAACGGCCCCGCACCTGTAGGGCCAGCTGGAAAGATTGGTCCACCTTCTGATGGATCAGGCCGGATGTGGCCGGCCAAGTGGGCCAAACCCGCATAACGGTCCGGACCCACTGAGTGGGCCATGCCATACCCATAGCCTAGTGGGTCAATGCGGGTGGGTCGAGCCCCACATGACTGGTCGGGCCAAACGTGGCTCGGGCCTGCAAACCGAACTGGGAAGACCCTGACGGGCCGGGCCCAGTAAACCAGGAAGACCCTTAGCGGGCTGGACCCGAGCGGGGTCGGGTAGACCATGGGACCTATTGCCTCAGGCCGGCCTAACTCAGTCGAACTGGGCCTAGACCCAACCAGTCCCCAAATAAAGAAACGCTCATAACTGACGAACCGGGTGTTTGTTTGACACGTCATCAATGGCATTGGGATCCATTTTGGGAAGCGGTCCCCTTGACGTATCCTGGTTGGATTGACTGAGTCGGGCTAGACTAAGGTGTGATCACCCCCATTTCAAAGACAAAAGTGTAAATAACATATCGGTTGTCTGTTTGATGAACCGTATATGGCACCAGAACCTTTAGGATGATTCAGTCCTTTTGGTATACTCCACATGAGTTTTTTGGAAGGTTGGAGTGTAGTCAGGTTGGATCGAACTAGAATCCAACTAGGCCCTTGGAACTAAAATGCTTATAGTTCACAAACAGGTTGTCCGATTGATGCGTCATCTGTCACATTGGAACCCATATGACATAGCGGTCCTTTGGGATAATTCTTCCCGAAGCTTCATGGTGGTTGAGGTATGAATTATTTCTTGAGGAGAGGTTCTATCATAATCAAGCATTCTATGAGCAGGAATCCAGTGGCTAACAGTGAGGTGGAGGTTGGAGAAAAATCATATGGTGGTTAGTACCAAGAAATCCGGTGTGGATCAGCACATACTGATCCTATGTGGGTTAGATCCTTTGTGGGTCATCCCTTAGTGATCTTGTGTGGGTCAGTGCATACGGATCATGTGTGGGTTAGATCCTATGTGGTTCAGCACTCAGCGATCCTGTGTGGGTCAGCGCATACCGATCATGTGTGGATCAGATCATGTGTTGGTCATTGTGGGGGGTTAGTACCTATCAATCTAGTGTGGGTCAGACTTCGTATAATCATCAACAGTGCCTATCGATATAATTAGATAATCTAGCTTCTCGACAAATCATATTTACTTCTATGCTTTACTTATATTCCTAGTGTGAGCTGAGTCTTTTATCTTTATGGGGTTACCTGTGTGGTACTTTTACCTTCATGGTGTTACATTCGTGGTGTTACCTATGTGGTAATTTTAACTTTGTGGTGTTACCTTTGTGGTACTTTTACCTTTGTTGTGTTACCTTTGTGGTATTATTCTCTTATGTATGAGATGAGTATATCTTGATAACTTAGGTATATGTATGGGCATATACCTAAGTAGAGTTTTTGACTGCTCCGTGCTTTGTGTTTGAGGTCTTGATTTGTGGTTTTTCCTTTTTTGAACTCTGGGAGACCTTTAGGGGTCTCGAGGTCCCTACTGAGTATTTTTATACTCACCCCTAAACGGGCTTCGCCCGCACCTTGTTGTGTCTTGTGTAGACAACATATAGAGTTGATTGAGGCTGAGGGATCCAATACTGGATGGTTTTTAGAGGTGGACCATTTGACATGATGTGACGCAGAACTACTGATCATGAGTTGTACATACCCTTCAGGTCGGATCCTCGGTGGATTTTCCAGGAGCTATTTTCCCTTTTCCATTTGTGCTTATACATTCCATTTGGGATTGTATTCCAGCCCCTATTTCTTTCAGCACACATTTTACTACAACAGTTTGCTTCGTGGTTTCTTCTTGTTGTGTTCTTGGTTTGTGTTTTTTATAGTTTTAAAGGCAATGCCTTCTTGTTAAAGGATATTCCTTCCTGGTGCTAGTCGCCATCCCCTGGCCTATGAAAGACGGACTTGGGGTTAGTCATGGCATGGGCCATAGGGGACGGGACATGACATGATAAGGAGGTTGTAACCCATCACCCATTAGTTAGAGAGTGTATCCCTTGGTGTATAAGGCTTTTTAGGCATCTGGATTCCTTCAGTCATGGTGGCTTATATGGATGTATTTCTCATGGATGTTATGGGAATACCTCAAAGGTAGGAGATGTATTGACTTTCACCCCCAGAATACTCCAATATATTTTACAGCATATCAGATGGCCCCTACCAATCACTGAGAGTTGCGGTCATAGTTGGAGGACCTTTAAGAGAAGGTTTTTATCAGACCCACTATGTCCCACTAGGTAGCATTGGTGTTGTTCATTAAAAAGGATGATAGAATCTTTTAGTTTCTTTGGATTATTGTTGGCTCGACTAGGACATGATAAAGAATAAGTATCACTTACCTAGTATTGATAAAAACTTTGATCAGTTGTGAGGCATGAGATGTTTCTTAAAGATCAATATCATGTTCTACTACCACTGGTTGAGAGTTCATAAGGATGATATTCTGAAGTTGGAATTTGGATGCTACTATAAATACAATAAATTCCAAATGATTTTCTTCGGTGTGATGATTTCCTTGATGAACAAGATCTTCAAACCATACTTGGACAGATTTTTTGTTTGATGTATTGATGACATACTCATATACTCTATGTTAGAGGAGTATGTAGAGTACTTGAGGATGATCCTATTATTTATTTGGGAGAATCATATTTATGGTAACATCTATAAGTTATAGTTCTAGATCCAAAAGATTCACTCTGTGGGGAATTTAATTTCTAATCATGGATTAGTGGTGGACTTGAAGAAGATCGATGTACTGCCTATATGGGATCCAACCAAGAGAAATTTAGGGGTTAAGAGTTTTCTTGTCTTGGTGGGGTGCTATAGGAGGTTTGTGAAAAACTTCTCTAGAATTACAGCCCATTTGACCATCTTGAATAATAAAGGTCATATATTTACCTAGATGGAGCAATGCTAGATATCCTTCAAGGAGTTGAGATTAAGGCTAATGATTTCTCCTATTTTGAGACTATTGAAGGAGGTCATGGAGTACGTAGTGTATTTTGATGCCTCTAGAGCTGGTATTGGATGCATGTTGATGAAGAGGAAGACAATGATCATGTATGGGTTGAGGAAGTTGAGACCCCATGAGAAAAACTATGTGACTCGCAACTTGGAGTTGGTAGTAGTAGTCTTCTCTCTATTGATGTGGAGTCACTATCTTCTAGGAGAGTGCTTTGTTGCTTACTCAGAACATCAAAGTCTCATGTATTTATTAATGCAGAGATACTTGAACCTAAGATAGAGGTGTTGGTTGAAGTTCTTATAGGACTATGACTTTGATATGGTATATAATCTAGGGAAGGGAAATGTAGTGGCATATACCCTTATTAGTAAGTCCTTTGCTTTTTTGGTGCAGGAGGCATTAAAGAATTTGGCTTCCTTGCAGTTGACCCCTATTTAGGAGGAGGGTACATATTTTCTTCATTTGATGGTGTAGACTCCTCTGATCCTCTAGCTTGTGAGAGAGTCCCTGTTTGGAGACATCAACTATGAGGTATTACATGACTATATATCCCCAAGATATTCACTAGATAGATTTTATAAAGGATAGGATCATATCATACTTTTCTAGGAATGGATTATGGTCTCAGTCACGATGTGGGAGTAGGTGATGAGAGAGTTTTACACATCTATTTTAGATATACATCTCAGTGTGGGGAAGATATATAGAGACATTCAGTAGTAGTTTTGGTGGGGTAGCATGAGGTAGATCATGGCTGGGTTTTCTCTTTGTGCCTTACATGTCAACAGTTTAAGGATGAGCACCAGGTTCTGGTATATTTTTTGCAACCTCTTTAGATCCTAGAGTAGAAATGGGATGGCATATCCATGGGCTTTGTGATAGAGATTATGTAGAAAATGAGAGGATATGAAGCCATCTAGGTGATATTTGACTAACTTATTAAGTCAGAGAACATCCTTTTTATTAGGGAGTAGAGTTTGGTGGAGATTTTGGGGTAATTTTATGTATGGGAGATCATTAACCTTTATGTGGTTATCTCTATAATTATCTTTGATTGTGATTCATGCTTCATGTCATGGTTGTGGAGAGGCTCAAAAGTGGAATTCAGGACCTATATGAGGATGAGTATAGCTTTCCACACCCAGAAAGATGTCCAGACCAAGTGCATTATCCAAGTTTTGGATGATATATTGAGGTCTTGTTTATTAGACTTCATCTAGAGATAGGGAGATCAATTTACCTTATCAAATCTTGTATATAATAATAGATACAACTCTATTATAGGTATGGAACCTTTGAAGGAACTACATAGAAGACCCTAAAGGTCAACCTTATGTAAGAGTGAGATAGGTGAGGCATCTCTTGTTGGGCCAGAGGTGGTGCAAAAGATAACAAAGAAGGTCCAGGTGATCAATGAGTAGATAAGGACAACCCAGAGTTGGTGGAAATGTTATTTAAATCAATGTGATGGGCACTTGGTGTTTGATCAGGGAGACCACATTTTCAAATCAGCCTCCCATTGAGGATGATTCTGTATATTTGTTCAGGGATATAAGTTATCCCTGACTTTCATTAGGTTATTTGAGATCTTTTATAGGGTTTGTGAGGTTTTCTACCACCTCACCTTACCCCCATAGGTGGAGCGGATGCACTACGTCTTCTATGTGTCATAGCTGAGGAGATACGTGCAATATCTCATACGTTTTATTGACTAGGGAGAGATATACATTGATGATGGATCCAACTTCAATGAGAAACTAGTGGATATTAATGATTGGTAGGAGAGGACCCTGTGTGGATGGACCATCCCCTTGGTTCATGTATTGTGGCAGCATGAGATCATATATAAGAGCTCCTGAGAGTAGTAGAGGTAGATGTGGGCTTAGTATCATGAACTTTTTTCTTAATTTTTATTTTTGAGGATGAAAATATTGAACTAATAATTAATATATTTTATTTTTTCCTTTTATTACTTTGAAATATATCTAGATTTTTTTTTCAAATTTAGGAACTGAGACGACGCATGATTTTGACGCCTGGTGTGCCCATAATTAATATTATAAAAATATTAAAAATATTTTATATTTCATGCACAAATTTTTTCAATAAAAATGGTATATCTCATAAATAGTGTCCTGAATAAAAAATTTGAGACCATGTTTGAATTCAGAACGTGAGATTTTCCCTATGCATGACCTAAAGCTGGCCAGCATGAGGCATTTAGATAAAGCGGTTGTTGGCGAGTGTGTTTAATTTAAATAAATAAATAATTTCAATAATTTTAATAAATGACCAAACCTTAATTCATTTTATAAATATTCTATTATGGTGGATAAATAGGGTTAGGTTCATAACCCCTAGATCGTTTAGAGGAGGAGCCACTATTCCTCATTGGTGGATCAAGATCGGGAAATCATCAACAACTTGATCACGATGAATTGAGGAACAACGAATGAAACAGATATTAATCCTCAATTATTATTATAATTATTCCCAAAAAATTGATTTTAATTAAGGTAGGAGTTGTCATTTATAGATTTCCTCCCTTGTGATTAAATTATTGGGTGGAATCATTTCTATTTCTCTAATATGTGTCAAATTTGAGCCTTTTCATTCACCCACATATAAGATTTAAATTATTTATTTGATTTACCATGTTCTGCCATGTTATCTCACCTTGTCTATCACTAATATATTTTTTTTTCAAGAAATATTGTCCAATTATTTTTGAACTCTATTTTTATTGTGCTTTCACCCCACCATTCTTTGCATTCTTCATTATTAGCCTACGAGGACAACAATTCGACATTTTTGGGTGGGATCAAGTACGATCGGACCCATGGATTCATGTAAAAAGAAATAATTGGAAAATCAGGAATGGATTTAGATATATTAAAGTATTTAAGTGATTCCACCATGTATTTGGAGATCCGATGTAGTAGTGGGAGGCACCACTGATGATGGAGGTACGTGTATACGGATTCAAGAGATGTCTCAGAACTCCAATTTATAGGAACTAGTGGGCCATAATTGATGAACATAGGATTCCAACTTCGATTGTGGGTGAACATAAAGTGAGATTCGAATAATTAAAGGAGGATATGGCATCTTTAAAGTAGATATGACTTTTTATGAAAATCTTGACTACACATCATGTACTAGGATGAACACATGTCGTGTAGTACCCCTATGGTTGTGGCACTAGGGTTTTGGAAAATATAAGGATCACATACTGCATGGTTATTCACCAAATCATGTGACCCTACTTGGGTATATAATCCATGTGATAGAAGAACACGGGAAGGACCCCATGCAGGACGATATGTCATGTATCCAAGTACATGGGCAATGGAAAGATTACAATAGCATGGCCAGGAGGACACCACTCGACCCTAGGTGGTTGAGACACACTGTATAGTCCCCTTACATTCCATTTATGGATATATGTCTAGTGATCCATGTACCAGTGAGGATATTGCCAGGTATCAGGGTGGGACCACACGTTGTTTGGGTCCCCTTACACATTGTGCACCCTTTTTATGAAACTTATACATCTCATATCTTCTTTTTTGGACTCAGATTCTATTCTATGAATATCCTATCCTATGTTTTTTTCTATTTATAACATTATGAAAACATTCATAGTTTAATTTTTAGATATGATGAGAGGTTTTTTGAGTGTGATGCTTCTTTAGACTGCACTCAGTGATAGCTGTGATCATACTAGATCATTAGAGTGGAACCCTCTTACATAGTAAGGGCATGGGTCCTCTACCATTATAGTGGAACCCTCAAGCGAAGTTAGGTCATGGGTATTGTACCATTATAGTGGACCCTCTTATAAAATCAAGGCATGGATCCTCTATTATTAGAGTGGAACCCTCCTGGAGTTTCAAGGAATGGGTCTTTTACTATTAGAGTAGAACCCTCTTGTTGGGGTAGGGCATGGGTCCTCTAAATATATAATGAGTGGAACCCTCCTATTATAATAGTTTATGGTTCTTATTCCTAGATATTGTGCCTGCTAGAATATTCATAATAGTGTCAAGGTGTGTCTTAATAAGTATTATTCTTCGGGATAGATGCGCTAGATGTTGAGCATCGGTGACAGACCTCTTGGAATTTATGGAAAGCTCTTTTCCTAGGAGAGTCTATGAGATAAAGATCCCCTTTTCCTCTCATCAGGGTTTATTTTATGAAAATATATCCCTATTTATTGGTATTTATTTATCTCCTATTATGGGTTGAGATATCTACTTCTATCATGTCCTTTACTTCTCTCCCCATTAACTTTCATGGTATCCTACTGGGTATGTATATATTCACCCCTGTATAGGTTTTACTCACTAATGTTGTGTCTTATATAGATGATGGACATGCTAGTAGTGATTACTAAGTAACCTAGGGATACCCTAGTGAATTTGACCACATATGATGGTTATAGATTTGAGATTCGTATCTAGTCTCTCTCAGAATTTACTTTCCAATTATTATCAATTTGGTACATCTTTTTGGTTGGGTGTATTTTTTTCCTTTTTCCTTTAAATATTACATAATCTTAATCTGGTATTCCCTAGAGGTTCAATATTCATGGTTGATACTCTATACTTTAATGTATTTGATTTTATTCCTTTGCACTTCTACATGGAGATGGTATTGTGTGTGCATACAAGTACTTAGGAAAATCCTCCGATATTAATTATTCCTTTCATCCCATTTTGCAAGCCCTTAGCCTATGGAGGCAGGCTTGGGGTAGTTGTGGATTGATCCCCATTAGACCAGGTCATGATAATTATAACTTTGTGAACCTATCTAACCACAATCATTTACATTTATAAATTTGTGAATATAGACAAATTCAATCATATCCATGCATAAATTTGTGAACATTTTTATTTGTAATCATATCCAATCATAAATTTGTGTCCATAGCTAACTGTTATCATTCTCATGTATAACATTATTATATCATGATATATAAAACATTAACAATGCATTAGAGGTAAATATAGTACCCCACTTCTCACATAATGAAATATGATAAATATTCTCTCCCACATGAAGTCAATCATTCATTGTATCCTGAAAACCCCATGGAGGTAAAATGTAATTCAATTGGTATCACATAAATTGACATTAAGAGTATATCATTATGTTACAAAATTCAATCTCACAAAAGAATTATATAATAAAATAACTTATAGAATGATTAGGAACTTTACCCCATGAGAGATATAAATTTGGAGATAGAGGTAAAATGGAATAAAATTCATCAAAATAGTTAATAAAAATAATTTTTATCATTTTCATAAAAGTAAAATTTATAATTCACTTTCAAAAAAAAACATACAAAAATGTGAAAGGATTATTTTAAAAAAAACTTTAAAATAAACCCCAATAATGGAAATTTGATAAGAATTAATGTTTAAGTTAATAAATATAGAGTTGAGGATAAAAATTAATGAACATAGATGGAAATTACCTTTTATGATTTTTAGGTAGTGTTTAAGAAAAACCCACATCAAAGAAAGATTTGAAAATTTTCCCCCTTATAAAAAAATCATGAGATATAAAAAATACAGAAGATTATATATACCTATATTTTAGAATAATAAAAGAAACATTTATTATAATAATAATATGATCATGGAATAGAAAGTATCATTAGAAAGGATGACAATTATTCTTAACATATTCATATATTTTTGGACAAAGAATCCATAAAAGAAGAATAAGATTACGAAAAAAATGTTAATTTCTAAGGGAGAAAGATAAAATAACATGTTAAGTAATAAAATATGATGACATAAGAATAATATAAGTTTATATTCAATAGAGAAATTTTTTGATCCAAAGAAAAGGAAATTGAGTCAACAACACCCTTACAACTCTAGTAGTATATAATTTAGAAGAACATAGAAGAGAGATTGTGAAATGGACCTGTAAATCACATGATTAAAATTTATTTATGATAAAATAATTTAATTTGGTAATAAATTCACCATTTCTAATAATAATAGGTTCATAATATTAAATCATTCCCTAATTAAAGGGAATTAAGATGAAAACCCTTACCTTGGATTCCTACTAGGTCGAGCCCTCATGTATAATAAACATAACCATATTATTAAATTATTTTATATCCTTATTCATGTTTTTACATTTTATAATCTTTATTTATAATAATTTACTACAAAAATATTTGTTATTCGTAGTTTATTTTTAGTATCGGATGTTAGTAATTTTGTTTGTTTCATACAAGTTTTTTAATGAAGATATTGGTTCTCATTTATCGATATCATGTTCATCATTATAGTATTGTTTGAGATAGTGTAATAATTCATTTTTAGTTATTTATTTATTATCATTCTAAATTGATATGTGGAAATGGTATGGTTTTTGAAAATAGAATTCATGATGAACTTTTTTTGGGTAATTTAGTAACAACAACGAGTTACTTTATATAGATCATTAATTTGTTTGTGTTAACTATCCAAGAATATATATATATATAATAAATTAATATTTAATATCATATATTAATTTTAATTAAGTTTCTATATTCATCCATTATATAAATTATAGCATCATTTATGTTGGTGGTTAAACCGAGACATACAATAACATACTATAATCTATGGGTGAGTATGACTATGAAAGTGATTATTTTATTATAATATCATTATTATAGAAGTATAATGATACAATTTAGGGGTTATTAAGTTGATGAATTTAATTGGAGGAGATAATGATGAAAAATATAGATAATAAAAGTTTTGGGAGTGGATAATACTCACATTGAGCGCTTGATTTTTCCCTTAAAAGGACTCTTGGAAATAGATGACTTGGGATACCCTATTGAGACTAGTGACTGAAAAAAATTAATATTGATATAAGAGAGGTAAAATTTACATGGATTCAATAGTAATTATAAGTAATATAGTGGTTTATAATGGGAAGATGATAACTCCTTCTATAGGTGAAAATGAGGGACATATCCTTGGAAACTAAATTTATGTGAGGGGTAAGGATGGAATCACATGGGAGTAAGGTGGGTTATGTAATGAAATATTGGTGATACCAATGGGATTGAATTCAAAACCTAATAACTTTATTCTAAAAATATTATGTATCATTTTAATTATAAAAAATTTGAGCTACTTTATGTTACCCCTTTTTACCTTATTTAAATATTTATCATGGTAATTTTTTTTTACTAAAAATATAAGATAACCTATCTTAGAAAATGTATAAATTCAGATTATAAATGTTTAATCTATTTAATATAAATCAATTATAATATCTGATGAAATTAACTTTTAAATTAAAAAATATATTTATAAAAATATATATTTTTATATAAAAATAAATATGTAAATATTTAGTGTCCTTATTATTATTTCCTATCAATTAATATTTAAATGAGTGTTGATCTATATAAAAATTAAATTATATTCATCATTTAATTTATTTCAATTTATTTTATTTAGATAATAATTACACAATTCCTGTAAAGAATCTTTCAAAATAACTATTTTACCTTTATCTTGCTAACTAACATTTACCTCAGTAACTTAATATTGTGTATAAAAAATAAAATTGGAATTATTACCTTATTTTAAAATTATAATTGTAAATAGAAAATATATTTAATTAGATACAATTTCTAAAATTGATAAAATTAAATTTTAATATAAATACACATAAATATAATTTTTAGAAAAATGAATTTTTAACGATAAAAAGAATTTATTATTATTAATTTCCAAGTAAAAAAACTTTAGATTAATTTATTTATATTATCAATAATTTTTTATTTAAACCACACTTTTTCATTTCGTTAAATAAATTTTTAAAGTCAAATTTTAGAAAAATTCCTAATGTATCGAAATTCCTATAATAATGAATATATATATATATATATATCAATTATTAATAATTATTTGTTTATATAATTATAAATTCTACTTAAAACCCATTAAGAGATCCAAATATGACCTAAGATTTATATGATAAATCTTTTTAGTCAGTGGTGTTGATTTAGCTATCCTAGATCTCATTGTGATTTCCATGATCTTGAACTTCTCACATAAATGATTTCTCTCAAGTCACACTTATTGATGATTGGGTTGGGCTTGGTCTAGGGAAAAACCTAGTGACACCACCACTCTTAAAAACGCATAAAAATGAGCCTCTTAAGGAAAAAAATATGATACTTTATGTCATTGATTCTCATTTCTATATAGATTTCATAATGTGGTTACTTCTAATTATATGTGACAATTCAATAACTAAGTTATCACGGTTACATTTTAATAATTTATCACATTAATTATTCATATTTCTTGTTATGATATTAATATCTATATAATAATAACTATCAAATAATTATAATGGATGTATAATTCCAATATCCATATATTCCTAACTTCCATATAAACCTAATGACCATTTATTCCCAATAGCTATATATATTTCTATTTATAAACTCACAATCATTAATAAACCCATTCATTTTACTTTTTAAATTCTATCTTAATGTTTTTATTATATTTATCATGTTTTTAATTCTTTTAATAGTTATGATCAAGGTAATGATCTTCATGGAAAATCATGAGGATAAATATTACTTGTCTATGATATTTTTATTTACTTGCGGTTTTATTCCACTTATAATTTTCCTAATGATGTTTCATATTATATTCTCATTTTTTATTAATGATAATATTTATTTGGAATATTCTATCTCAATTAAATGTGTTTCAACTTGTTTTTTTCATTGTTTCATATGAAACATGCTTTTCAAAAAATTGTTTATTTAATAGGAAAATAAATAGTAAAATCATAGGGTGTTACATTCTACCCCATTAAAAGGGTTTCTTTCTTAAAATTTTATTACTCATATGGGAATAAAAAGTGGTGATTTTGTCTCATTACATATTTATGTTCCAATATTTCTTCCTCAAACTTATGATTTCACCACAAAAACTTGACCAAGTGGGTCATAATGTTTTGAAACACTTTATGTCTTTCATCTCATATTTCCACAGATCATTTGGAATTAGATAGATCATGTTCTAATTCTATTTCTTTTTATTTTAGTAATTGTGATGTATATTGTATGTACTTCCTCAAAATTAATACATGAAAAAAATATACCTGAGAGAGGTTTGTTAATTTCAATAATAGATAAGATATAGTCTCTACATGATTAAGAATCTCAAAGGGACCAATGAATCTAGGTCATAACTTTCCCATCTTCCCAAGTCTCATTACCCTATTTTATATTGATATTCAAACGAATACCTTATTACTAAATACAAACTCTATATCTAGTCAAGGGTTATCAATGTAGATATTCTATTAAAATTTTTCTACTTTGATATGATACTGAATTGTTTGAACCTTTTTTGTTATTTCTTAGATAAGATCAGGTCCTAAAATATTCCACTCCACAAATTCAACTCTACATGTCATTGTTATACATATCTTCAAATATAGAGATGCATATGATTCCATTTGGATGCTATAGTGAAATTTTTTATTATATGATAACTCAACAAGAGGAATATATTGGTCCCAACATCCTTTCAAATCCATCAAGTAGGATATTAGCATTTTTTCCAATTTCTAAATGGTTCATTCATATTTGAAATCTACTTGAGGATGGTAATCTGTGAAAAAAATCATCTCTATATCTAATTCGTATAGAATAATTATTTTGAACTTTGTGGTAAAACTTAAATGTCAATTACATATAATTAAGATTGGTACTCCATGCAGTCTTACCACTTCCTTTATCAGGGTCGGCCTGAGGGCAATCCTAGAGAGCCCTTGGTCTTGGGAAACATATGGTCATGGAAAACACATCCCACCCACACGGTAGCTCCATATTTCTTATTAGAAACCCTAAAAACTTCCTCTCGTCTCCTCATTGGCACCTCTTCACCTCCCCCCCCCCCCCGATGTTGCTCCTCCCTATCTATGTTCACGTGAATGTCGTCACTGACATATCCTTCTTCTTCCTCTTCCCATTTATAGTGTTATTAACTTTCCTCTCACCCCACCCATATGACACTTCCATGCTGGTGTTTTCCCTCACCGCTTCAGCACCTGTGCAACCCCATTGTAATTTACGATGGAAATGACTAGAAGACCCCTCCCACTGCCCGATTTGAGTGAAATATGGGTTAAGGGATTAATTTAAGGTTTTATATTTAAGTTTATTATTTAATAAATATATAACTATATTTTAATATATGGATCTCATAGATGGAGTTATCGAAAAAGAAGATCTTTTCACTGTTTGATTTTGGGACTTTTTGAGGTAAGTATAAATAATTCCAATCCTTTTCATTTAATTTAATAATTATTGAATTTATGAATTATTTGTTTGAATGATTGATTATTTTTTAATTTCATTGTATTATTTATTCCCAGGAAATTCGATCTCTCAGTTAAAACATGCAATTTTCATTTTTTTGTCTTTACTTTTCATTTTATATTATTTCTAAATAAGTGATATTATTTTTTTGGTGTCTTGATTATATAAAAATATGTTTTTAAATATTATTATGCAAAAGGTTAAAATTTTAGATGTTAGTCTTGGGAAATGATATGTTCCGGCCCGACCCTATTCTTTATATATAACTTAGCAAGTTGATTGAGTGAGAAATCCTATCAAATAAAAATGAGGTGTGTTGGATTCTTATGTTGATCTACAACTACCTAGATGGGACTATTTCCATTAAAAGTATTAAGAAGACTGATGAAGGAATCCATTGTGTTGTTTTTTATATTTATATACTGGTATAGGTTATAGTTTCATCATACCCTCATAATTTTATTTCTTCATAACTTTAGGGCATGTCAAGCATCATGATACATACTCCATAATATCCATTTTCATGTTGTCCCACTAGAATTTTTCTTAATATATCTATATATATTTGTAACTCTAAAGTTGATAGAGAATAATGATCTATGTGTATAATCCAACAACTCCTTCAATTCTAGTTTTTAAGGGACACATATTCATTTTATGAATCTTATAACACTACCATTTTCAATGTTTCACTTTATAATACTTCCTAGCATCTTTTATGGTGCCATATCATCTTTTTAGGCCTCATTAATCATCACATAGATAGATTGGTGGTTTATGAATCATTTAAAAAAGGTTTTATTTCATCCCTTTCATTATCATTTTCATATCCATACTTTAAATGTTTAATAAAATTGGTTCCTTATTAATCCTTATCAAGGATAGGGTAGTATGATCCTTTCTACATAGAGTATTTGCACCCTATTTTCCTTCTCTGTATAGTATTGTACTGAGTAATCATAGTATTGGATTAACTATAACTATCTTCTTTGGTGTATGTTCAATGCTTTATATGTGAATATATAATTTAATCTCTTGTTATTAGTATATATATCACATATTTCACTATATAGGTAATTACTACTGGTCATTAATGCAAAGATGACTGCTCCTAGCTCCAGATCATGTTTCGGGTAATTTCGCTTATAGTTCTTCAGTTGGCATGATGCATAAGTAATTTCCCTGTCATTTTTCATTGGGAAAGATCTAAAGCCCTTCTTTCAAGAATCATTTTATATGGAAAACCATTCCCCATTGTAAGATAATGTGAGTATAGGTGTAGGGACTAACTTCTTCTTTAGCTCCTTGAAACATTTTTTTACATTCTTCTATCTAGAAGAACATCACTACCTTCAATGTTATATTAGTTAGTGGATTTGAAAATCATGAAAAAAAAATCATTAACAATCTATAGTATATATGTAAACTAAGAAAACTATGGATCTCTTTTATAGTGGTTGGTCTAGGAAATTATTCAAACAATTATATATTTTAAGGATCCAAATATATACCCTTTCTTGTGATTACATTATCTAAGAGTAATAGTTTTTGTATCCAAAATTTGTGCTTGATAAACATGGAATACAGTTTCTCCTTTTATAAGGACTTTATCACAATCTTAAAATACTTTTCGTGTTCCTACATTCTCTTAGAATATATGAGAATATCCTAAATAAATATTACCATTTATTTTTTTTAAATTGATCTATAAATACTCTATTCATCAGTTTCATGAATATTATAGGGGTATTTCTAACTTTAAAATTCATTGCAATGAATTTATAGTGTATATATCTCATACAGAAATATATATTAGGAATATCTTCTCACTTTTAATTTAATTTATGGTATCCAAATCAATGAAACAGTTTCATAAGTTATTGATCATCTCTAATTTTATCAAATATATCATCAACATAGAGTATAGGATACTTGTTTTTTATTTTTATTTTTCTATGTTTTTTATAATCAATGTAAAGATGAATTATTCTATCCTTATTTTTTAAAAATAGAACTGGTGCACCCCTTGGTGAATTAAATGGGTGTATAAATACCTAGTCAAAATTCCCTATAATTTTCTTATTTAATTATTATAATTTAATGGGGTTTATTCTATATGGATTCTTTGATATTGTCATAAAACTAGGCATGATTTTAATTAAAAATGAAACCTCAAATTCTGGGGAAAGATTAGGTAGTTCTTGAAGAAATAGATCAATATACATAAATATTATTATTATGTATCCAATGTTGAATTTATCCCCAACCATTAAATCTGAGGGTCAATTGTTATTGGGTAGTAGGAACCATATTATATTATTTTCTTACAAAGGGATTTCACAATCATCCTTGCATTAATATTTGATAACATCATGATTTAGGATATTGAATGATATTTACTTATCCTGATAATTGATATGAACTTAATTTTGGGAGATTTTATCAATTCCCAATATCACAAAAAATTGTATGAAGGGAGAATAACTAGATCTACAGGAAGTATCTTCCCATAAATATCAATCAGAGGAGAGTTTTGTACCTTGGATAAAATCAATGCACAACCAAGTGTTTTCACTGGTTATTCAATCTGAAGAGTTTGAGGTGGTGATTAAATATTCCTAGATAATTCATGATATGAAAAAAAAACTAGAATCAAATAACACATTCTCATATCTATATTAGAGAATAAGTGTACCTTTAAACACTTCATTATCATGTTCCACTTCAATTGTAGTGATTTTATAGGCCTGTCTTTTTTCTCTTAGTCAAAGAGGTTATTGATTCCTATTTTCCTCATTATCCCTTGTATTGGGACATTAATTTTCATAATATCTAAACTCCCCTCATTTACAATACTAAATTATTAGTGGTATCTTATAAGGAAATTTATTTTACTCCATCATGTTAATCAAACACTTCATTTTTTCTCAGAAATTGTTTTCTCTATTCCCTCATTTTCCATACTTAAAACATCTTTATTTTACATCATGATATTTTCATGGGTGCTTCTTCCCACATTATTGACATGTATTAAGTTGAATATCATTTCTTTCAAGGTATTTATCACATTAACATTCAAAAAACTTTATTTTTCTCTTATTTTCATTTTTTTAATTCAATTAATTTCAAGTTATTAATCATAACTTCATATAGAAAGTTAGGAATAATTATAAGATTTTTTATCCCAACTCTTATCCCATGTGGTCTATCATTCAGATTAATATTTCATTATCCTTAATACCCATTGTTAATTGGGATCCATCTATTTTCAAAAAAAATTATTAAAATAAAGGAAAATTAAGGATCAGAATAATTAATTCAATAAAAATATAAAAAGAAAAACTATTAACTTAGATGGAATAAATTATGACATATATAGCATAATTTATGAATTTTATAGGTTTCAATATAGGTTAACCTTGGCTAGTTTATTATTTGGCTTTCTAACCTAACTAGTTATATACCATAAAAATATATAAAAATCATTTTTCATAATTTATAAAGAGCATGTGAATCAACCAAAGAATTTCCTATGGGTGTGTCAAACCAGATGTGAAATTTGACCCATTTCTAGTATACTAAATTAAAATCAATTTAATACCAAAATAACCTTTTGTGGGGTTATTACCCCTATGTGCATCAAAGCCAAAGCCTATATTCACTTATTTGTATCCAAATAAGGATTTCATTTTTAAGAAACCATAAACTCTATACTTTACAAAAAAATTTAAGATGTTTTACTATATTTAAGATTATATCTATGGGTTTCACTAATTTTTTCTAGTCTTAATCCCAATAAAATAGTTAAACTCTTCTTTGATACCAATTTAGGAGACTAGAACTAAACGTTCATATATTTTACATCATTTTCATAATTTAAAAATTAAATCTGAAAAGTAATTTCATAATCCCATAATTAAAAGGTTTAGTTTCTTTAGAGACTAGCTACATGTATCACCCTAACTCCAGTAACCAAGAGCTAGTTGTTATTTTTCCGAATCGACACAAGATACAAGGGTTGAAATCCCAACAGATTGAATAGTTTAGTAGTATGTTTAAATGTATTTCTCATAATCATAACTACATATATGTATATTGATGATACTAGAGTCATTATATTAGTATAGATATAATAGTTTTGGAAGAAGTATATGATGAAATTAACTTTAAATGATTTGGGTAAGAATATTACCTATTCTTTGAGATTCCCCCTTCAGCTTAAACCTTAATCCTTCTTAGGATGGTATTAGGAGAAAACCTAAATCAATAGGTAATAAAAACGGAAGATATGAAGATATTATGATAGGCATTGGTTGAACTAGAGTGCTTAAAATTTATGAATAAAGGAGAATAGGAGTTTCCATTTTATAATTGAGGTAAATGGAACACTTTGAATTACTTTAAATCTTTAAATATAATATATATCATAATCATTTCAAGTTGAACCAAAAAGACATAATTTAGAAGGTAGAATATAATAAGTTCTAAATACCTTCATCCAGTAAAATTTAGAAATTTATATGTAAAAGTTATATTTTAAACTTTCTCTTTGGGTTAAACCCCTTCATTAGCCTTTTTAAACCTTAACCAAGGTAACACATTTTTTAGCCTTTAAGAGGGATAAATTTACTTCGAAGCTAAAAAATGGATAAAAAATAGTACATTAATGAAATTTTTAAAAAAAATTACCATCCCACTTGTCCTATTTTTTTAAATCATTTAATTATATATTATATATCATCAAACAATTTTAAAGTAATTTTTCGAACTATTCATTCAGTTTGACTTAAAATACACCAATACTACAATAGAATTCAAATATAAACAAATCTATCATCATTTAAACTTTATAATTACCTATTAATTTCATGGAAAGAAACAATTCTTCCAAAAAAAATTAATTTTATTATTTTTTAAATAATTTACCTGGATTTTTTTATTACTGTCACAAGCACTGTATCAACATTGCATAAGTGTCTAAGCTAATTATACCATCACTAAAAATTAGAAAAAAATTTATCATCATAAAAATAATTCATTTATATAAAAAAATATTTTATATTCGTTCATCACTTATTTTTATCCCTATGAAAACATATAAGAAAAATTAATGTCAAGATAATGAAATTTTGTGTTTATCCTTTTCTTAAAGTAATATAAATGTCATTATCAAAGGAAAATGGAAAAAAGTTCCTTATATTTGAATTTAAGATGGATATGGTTAGATGAATATCATCTAATGAAATAAATGTTATTTTTTGGATGATTTTATGACCTTATCATATTGTTTTCAATATTAATTTTTTTTAGTGATAGAAATCAATTTTAATATAATTTCATAGAATGCAATGAAAAATGGCTTTTTGAAAAATGTTTTTTTAAGCCAAAAAATAAACTTATACCAAATTAAAGTCTGACATTGATTACTATGTAATAAATTAAATTATTTATAATTAAATGAGGCTTATGTTACTTTAATATCATAATAAAATAAATAATGTGACTTTAAAATTATATGATTTAATGAAAATAAATTATAGTTTTAAAAAAATCGGTATTTTACACTACTCACTTAAAAATCATCCTTTTCATAAAAATATCAAAAATTCCTCCTAAGACTATTACGAAATGATTATTTTAAAAATTATATAATTCATTAAAATACTACTTATAAAATTGGTATAAATTAATTATAATATCTACACACAAAATGAAATAAAAACCATTTTTGAAAAAAAATGAATTTTTTATGCATAAAATGACTTTACTGAAAAGTTGGTACATATTTTTCATGAATTAATAAATAAATTTTCATTATATAAAACCAATATCAATATTTTTTATAATTTTATTATTCTTATTCATACCACCAATTTAACATCTTGGTTGTAATGGTCACATTTAAATAATAAAATTTTTATAGTATATCACAGTTCGCTTAAAGCTCAATATTGTGGTTTAAGAAATATATCAAGCACAATATTCTTTTAATCAAAATTTTCAAGTTTCTAAATTCTCCCCTAACACTCATTAAATAAAATTAATCCTATTAATTTTTATCTTAGTAATCAAGGGTTTGATATTTGAAAATACGTTTGTTTAAAACTCACATAGTAAAAAAGATAATAAAACTTCCTTTGAAAATGGAAAGTGGGAAAATTAAAATATACCTAAAATAACACGTAATAGTGTTTTTGGATAGGTATAACATTATAAGGAATTGAAAATATAGACATGTATGAGAAAGATAATGTCCAAATAAAAATATAGAGTGATAGAGAATATGGCCATAATAAATTTAATGACCACAAAACCACAAGTCAGCAATGGATAAATAAGACCACCAATTCATCAAAAATTAAGGTAATAGGATTTTTTTTCTCAAGATCCTTTTCTAAGAGTTGAGGTATTATTTCACCATCAAGAAAAAGAACACCATAAAATATACTTACTTGATTTCTTTCCATTTCATAAGTACAATTTCAACTTTTGGTTTTTCTTAGATAAATTTCCACTTCTACCTCATATCTTACTACAAGAAATGAATATTAAAGATGAAATTTTAATTCTTGTTTCAATAAAATTAACTTTCAATTAATTTTAATATTTATCAAAGGATAATAGATTATTCCACCTATCTTAATACAAAATAAATATGGTTATAAAAATTTGAGGTAATATCAAATATGAATAAACCTTTCTATGAAGAAAGACTAAATTAGTCTTCAAACCCGTAATAATGACACCCAAAGTTCAACTTAAATAATTTCATAAAACTATATCCTTAAAACTCTTAAAAAATATGTACAATCCATTTCTAAACCCAAAATAAAGTTTTGATCACATATCCTGATCAACCTAACATCTATCTCCATGGAACATTAGTCACATACCAAAATGTATATACCCTAATAATATATTTCCCAAAATATGCTAATAATTTCCATAAATAACCTAAATCATCATAAAACCATTACAAAAACATATATTCTTCCATAATATAACTCAATATTTATTCATCAAATGAAATATCATCCTATAAAATAATAATATTTTTAACTTAATCATATATTATTTTCAAAAAATATAGTGAACTTATTATGATATAAATTTTTTTACTTAATCTCCAAATTACTTCTCAACCTCATGATTATCTATATGATAAAACACATGTTTTCAAAAATTTAATAACACTATTATCCCAATTAACTATATTAACATTGAAGATCATATTAAACCCAAATTTTATAAAAACATTTCAAATTATGTACAAAAAATATAAATCATTCTTCCCCAAATAACCATTTAACTAAAATTCATACTAAACTAAAGGATTGTATTCCATAAATGTATCCAAAAATATTATTAATCATCTTTAACTCACGTCACATAAAACCTCAGAAGGAGTATTCATTCCTTTAAAATTATGATCAACCATAAACTTATCAACCCATAAAACATTAGATATATCCCATATCATGATGTAATATCAAAGGTTTCTATAGATTTTATCCTCTCAATCATTATAATGCATTATAGAGAAAATGTCTATTGACCCAAGCATATCCCCCAAGAATGATTATCTAAGTGTTTAGTATTAGGTACAATCATCACACACTCTTGAAGATCAAGTTAATACTCAATGAAACCCTTTCATAGTTTTTAACCCTAGGTTCATATGCATGACATCCACATCTAATTTACAATATCCAAATAGGTATGATGTTTCTTGGAAAATCACATAAAATCTATTTTACCAAAGAATCATGATATTACCATATACTTAAATTTATCCACAGAATCTATCATTGGGTTATGTTATCTAATATATGTTTTCCTTAATATAGTTTTCAAAGTTCCTAATCAAATTCCATTGATACCAACCATAGCACCCCAACTCCAATAACCTAGAGCTGGTGGTTATTTTAATACATTGGAACAAGATAAAAGAGAATGCATCCCAAAGGATCGAATAGTTTAGTAATTTTGGAAAATGGTTATCCCATAATAATAAAATCTAATTATATTGATGATATTAGATTCATTATTTTAGGATGGATAAAATATATTTATAGTAAGTATAATAAGAAATAAACTTCGAAAGAGTCAGGTAAGATGATTACATCTTCTTTGAGATATCTCATTTATCTTACACATCAAGCCTTCAGAAGATGGAATTAAGAGAGAACCTGATGATCTGGGAAATTAATATATGATCTTGGAAGGTATTAGGGTGGGTATTTTCCAAGATAATGTTCTCAAAATTCGTTAACAATGGATAATAGGAGATTATATTTTTTAAGTGGGGGAAATAATAGACTTGGAATTACATAAAATACTTAAATATAATATATATCAAAATCATGTCAAGTGGAACAAAATAGCGACAATTTCAAATTTAGGAAATTATAAGGTTTAAATAAATTAAAAATAAAAATTTATATGTGTATAAATTACATTTTAATCCATATATTTGGGTTTAATCATCTGGTTAACACTTTTTAACCTTAATCATGGTAACATGTTTTTTTAGCCTTTACGGGACATAACATTACTTCTTAGGTGACAAGTGGATAAAAAATAGTGAATGGATGAAATTTTTAGATATTTATAATCCAAACTATCCTCTTTAAATATATTTTTTATTCTCAAATTATTTAATTAAATATTTTTTATTATAAAATATTATTAAAGTCATTTTAGACTATTCATTTAATTTGTCTTCAAAGACATCAAGATAGTAATAAAATTGGAATATATAAAAAATTCACATGATTAATACTTTATTGTTAGATATTAAATTATTGTAACACCACAATTCATCCAAAAAAAATTAATTTAGTTATTTTTAAAACCATTTACCTTGATTTTCTACTGTTTACACAAGTAATGTATTGATGTTGCGTAAGCATTTAAGGTAATTATACCATCACCAAAAATTATAAATAAATTATCATCATTAAAATATTTTATTTATGTTTAAAATAACCTTTTACACTCATTAATAACTTATATTTATCTCTATAATGACATCTATGAGAAATTAAAGTCAAGGGAGGGACATTTTATGTTTATCCTCTTCTTAAAATAATATAAATGTCATTATCAAAGAAAAATGAAAAAAATAAATATATTAAAAGTTAGGAAATATATGGTTTAATTAATCTAATATAATGAAATAAATAAATGTTTTTTATTGATTTTGATACCTTATCCTATATTTTTAAACTTAATTAACCTGTTTTACCCATATTGAGGTGAAAAATCATTATCATGGTTACTATTCATAATGAAAAAAATAAAAGGAAGATATTTATAAATTTGAACCATTTTATTTCAAATATGGAATAAATTTTTCAAGATTAAAATTTTAAAAGCTTCATAAATTTCTTTTAAAATAAATCTATAAAACACAATGAAAAATAGTTTTTAGAAGAATGTCTTGTTAAGCCCAAAACTGAACTTATAACGAAATCAAGTATAATTCATGTTACTATGTAATTAATTATGTTATTAACTATTAATGGATACTTATATTTCATTAAGATAAATTAAAAATTTGATGGTAATTTTAAATTACATTATTTAATAAAAAGAAATGATTGTTTTACAAAAATCGGTATTTTTACAATATTCACTTAAAAATTAGCCCTTTTGGAAAAATCTAAAAAAATCATAATAATAATAATATGAAATAATAATTTATAAAATTTTACCTTCTTTAAATAATATTATTTATAAAATTTTTAGAATTTAATTATAATATCCACACACAAAATGAAATAAAAAATAATATTTGAAGAAAATGTATTATTGAAGCATAAAATGACTTAGCTAAAAATTGGGTACATATTTATTGTGAATTAATAAATAAATTTTAATTATATAAAACCTTTATACATGTTTTTCATAATTATTTTATTCATATTCATACCACCAATTTAATTTCTATGTTTTAATGGTCACTTTTAAATAATAATATTTTATAGTATATGAGAGTTCACTTAAAGATTGGCATTAGGTTTTAAGAAATATATCAAGCATAATATTATTTTAAACTAAATTTTTAGGTTCATATCTATAAACATATTATTTCACCTTATTTATTCAACATATACCACAAAAATCTCTATATAACACTTCCTTCTTTACATAATCATGTATATAATTCCCTATGAAATAGGAAACAAAAGAAGGGTTGGGCTCAAACACTCAGTAATGAAAAATTTATCAAGGATTCATAATGGTTTAGATTATAAGACTGTGAAAAAACATGAATAGGGTATAAAAATATAATAAAAAGTTCCATAGAATCAAAATAGATAATCATAAATTATAAGTCCCCAGCCTTAAAACTTACTTAATCTTGAGTTATTAGAAGATTACACATTGAGGATCTTTTCGGGTTTAGAGTTTTAGAGAATTAGATCATAAAACTTGCATTACATTCCACATATAAAAAAAGTGGTTATATAAAGATAGTATTCTTAATTCCCATCAATGGAAACATATTTAAAATAAACATGGATTCTTTCTTGACACTTCCTTGACACTATCATCATATCATGTACCTTTCCCTTGACCTATGAAAAACATTTCAAAAAACTTGGGATGAGCATAAAAAGCTCAGTAAGGGATATAAAAATATGGAAAGGAAACATGGGTACATATATACATAAGGATGAGATCATACTTTACCCATAAAACATAAGCACTTTAACATACCTCATCAAATCATGAATAAATCATAGAAATCATAAGACATAAAGGTAACCTGAGGCATTCATAACATTCTTACGTAGGGAGTAACCCTCTTGGTTACGTTTGGAATACCCATCACAGTATATTCCCTAAATATCTTCGGATAAACCTTAACGTTTCACTCCTTCGCGTTACCCAATGCATTGGAGAGCTATATCGGGCTCACCCGCCCTTAGTTTATCATGGAACCACTCGTCTTCATAATAATGCCCAAGAACCTCAACATAATCATATCACATAAAACATGCATAAAGGAAACATAACATTTCCACCTTTCAATCACAAGATATCAATACAACACATTGATATAAAAACATTATCAAAACCATTTTCGATACCAAAATAAAAGAAAAGTAAAACATGGTATTTATTTTTCTTTAAAAAAGAAGGTATGGCTTGTAGAGGAAGCCGAAACTCAAATAACGGTCACGACGGAGGAGAAGTCATTGTCGCCGCATACGTACGACAAAAACATTCCCTTTTTTTGTTTAGTAAACGCTTCGTATAAATAATATTCCTTTTGAATAAATGTAAAAGTCAAAGGGGTTTATACACTGTATAAAAGAAGGTTGTGTATAAAACAAAATATGCCTCAATGAAAGGAGATTGAGACGAAGTCTCATACCTCGGGTCCGACTTGACTCGATCATTCTTTAATGTCCTGAATAATAAACTTGAGTTAATTCATACTTGTTTAAGAACCTTTTTCAAGTTCATTATTCCTTTTTTATCACTTATTTCCATGTCATGAACACTATGTAATTATTTAAGTTAATAACGGTCGTTTTAACGATCATTGGTACTTGAGTAAAAAATAAGCCCTTTATAATTACATGTTGTTCATGTATCCATTATATCCTGAATGGTATTCATGATGTAGATATCATATATGTCATATATATCCATTACATGCATGCATTTATAATATTACATAATCATTTAGAGGTAAGAAATGAAATGCACCGTTCATGGAGGCGGTAATCCGTACGTACGCATGAACGCTACTTTCATTTCTATTTCGTATTTATAGAATGGAATCATAATGATATAAAGGTATATTATAATTCCAGTATAATATCATATATAATATCATAGTTCCATCCTTTATACGTCCCACATATGGTATTTAACGAATCAAATCACTTTGAGGGGGCGGTAGTCCGCACTTCCTTAAATGAAGATATCACATTCACCCATAATGGAAACCATAAAGGTATGACCAAAAAGGAAAATACAGAAGCTTAAGGAAAACATAAAAATATTATATATCATATATAAATATAGTGACATCTTAATGGCCACATTTGAAGGTGTTAAAAGAATGTTGAACAATCATCGTTTCGGGAGGCATAAATTCACCATCCACGGAAACAGTATGTTCGTTAACCATTAGATGTAGGTGTGTGTAAGTGTAGCTCTAATCCTTCTTATAACAACATCATAGTATGTTGAGGATACTGGAGTTGTTACAAAATAAAATAATAAAAATATTTTAGGGGGTTGGAGAATCAAAATAAAACAAAAGGACTCAAAAGAAGACATTGCCTTAAAATCGGGTAACTCCCTTTGGTTTGAGCTCAAGGGCTTCCTTGGGAAGACTTCTTCCCAAAGTGAGGCTTCAAGGAGTAAGAGAGGGAAGTGGAGAGACAAAATGGGCATGGGTTGGCCGATCCAAAGGCTTTGGGAGTGTGGGTAAGGAGGTAGAGGTGGGGGCCTTTTATAAGAGGAGAGGAGGGGCACTCTTGGAAAGTAAAAAAATATTACTTTATTTGAAAATGAGTTTCGGATTTAAATGGTCCCACATTTATATAATTCTAGGATAAGGTGATAAGGATTAGAAATCCACTAATACAATTGGTTTTGGCCATGTTTAGGTTTTAGATTTTACATTATCTTTCCATTTTATTTAAATCGTTAAATAATGAGGTCATCGTTGCATCATCATGATGTAATAAATAATTTAATTGATTTAAAGTCTAAAATTTATAAAAAAAATACTATGATGTATGAAATCTTTTTATCTTTCCAATGACTATTTATAATCAAAAATCCGATCTTTATAACCCCATGTAAAAATTGTTTTCGTAAAACATATTATGTTTGTGTCATTTTTACTTTTACATTAAATAAAAAGTTATTTATGTCATTTCCCAACCAAAGTGGCTCCATGGGGTCCCCAAATTGACACATGGCTTTTATTGGTCGTTCATGACACAACCAATGAGGGTAGGACATTTTTCACGCTCATCTCATTTTATTAAAGCATTATTTTTACCTTAAACTACACTAATTACCACTAATCGCAATTAATGAAAAAAAGTTACTATTCACCAAAAAATTATTTTCAACCCATTGAACCACATTTTACATACTGATGACAACCATGTATGTCGGATTTTCAAAATTCAATACACATTAGTGGTAAACTTTCATTTAACTGAAAAATCAGTTTGCTTGATTACCACATAGTGGTTTCACTATTCATCAAAAATTGGAGTTTTTCATAAAATTACCAAAAATTTACTCTAAGCTATATTCGATATTCCGAATTCAAAAATGATGTTTATATTACCTAATTCAAAGAATATAAGTATAATTAATTAATTTAATAATTAAATCCCGTTGTCAGAGCAAATAGCGTGTTTTTATGAAACAATAAGTATCAAAAGATTGACACCAGTTTAAGTCCAATTTCAAAGTGAAATTGATTCCAATGACCACCATTGGATTAAATGGTAAAAATATATTCTAATTTCACTTCAAAACCAATTCAATAGATAATCTAATCATATAAATAAATTAGATTAAAAGCAGTTTTGATGTAAAATGCAGTATTTTTCACTATTCATTAAAAAATGAACATTGTACGAAAAATACCAAAAATTCACACAAAGTAAATTTTGATGTCCCAATCATAAGTAATAAGTTTATTTTGACAAACATAGCTTATAAAATTGTCAAAAGATAGATTTAAAAATGGTTTGCCATCAAAAGGAAGTAAAACAATATTTTAAAAATATTAGTGTATTCCATGCTTAAGATTGGATTTATTTTCATTTTAAGCCTCTAAAACACTATCTAGTTCATTAATAGACATAGATAAAAATATATATTATTCATTATATACTTGGGATGTTACATCCTTACCCTCTTTAGAAAATTGCGTCCCCGAAATTTATTTACTTATCAAATAAATGGGGGTACTTATCTCTCATTGCATTTTCAGATTCCCATGTTGCCTCTTCAATCATGTGGTTTTTCCACAAAACCTTTACCTGCTTAATCACCTTATTCCATAACACTTTCTCCCTGTGGTCAAGAATCTGGACTGGTTGTTCCTCATAAGATAGGTTCTCTTCTAGCTGAACTACCTCTGGACTCCAAACATGAGATGGATCTGGCATATACTTTCTCAACATCGAAACGTGAAAAACATTGTGTACCTGAGATAAACTCGGAGGTAAATCCACCCGATATGCAACTGATCCAACTCTCTCCAGAATTTCATATGGTCCAATGAACCTTGGACTCAGCTTTCCTTTCTTACCAAATCGCATCACACTTTTCCATGGTGATACTTTGAGAAAAACATGATCACCTACCTCAAAAGATAGATCCTTCCTCCTATTGTTCGCATAACTCTTCTGCCTGCTCTGAGCTGTTCTCATGTGCTTCTGAATCAGCTGAACTTTTTCTGCCATCTCTTCTACCAATTCTGGTCCCATCAACTTCCTTTCACCCACTTCATCCCAGAAAGCTGGAGTTCGACACCGCTTCCCATATAATGCCTGAAATGGTGCCATCTGTATACTAGAATGAAAACTGTTATTATATGAAAATTCAACCAAAGAAAGATGTTGGTCCCAACTTCCCTGATAATCCATAGAGAAAGAACATATCATATCCTCCAATGTCTGAATTGTTCGTTCTGACTACCCATCTGATTGAGGATGAAAAGCTGTACTAAAATTTAATTCAGTACCCAACGACTTCTGAAGGCCTTTCCAAAAGTTAGAAGTGAACCTGGGATCACGATCAGATACAATGGAAAGAGGAACTCCATGTTACCTGACTATCTCTTTAAGATACAAACGGGAAAGTTGATCTAGGGAAAAAGTATCTCGTATAGCAAGGAAATGAGCAGATTTAGTCAAGCGATTAACAATAACCGAGATTGCATTATTACCTCGAGATGTCTTCGGTAATCCAACAAAAAAGTCCATGGATATATTCTCCCATTTCCACTCTGGCACTGGTAAAGGCTGAAGCATCCCTTTCGGTAACTGCCGCTCTACTTTAACCTTCTGACAAGTCAAACACTTCACAGTAAAATCATCAATATCTCTTTTCATTCCATCCCACCAGTAATACTCCCGCAGATCTCTATACATCTTAGTACTTCCAGGATGAACTGAAAATGGAGAACTATGAGCTTCACATAACAACTCTCTCTTCAACTGTGAATCACAAGGCACACACAATCTTGTCCCAAATCTCAAAACGCAATCATTATCAATGTTGAATTCATGCAACTAACCTTTCTGAACCAGCTCTACCTTTTTCTGCAACTCACTGTCTTGCTTCTATGCTTGCTTGATTCTATCTGATAGAGATGATCTCACTGATACCTGAAACAAAACAGAAGAACTTCCTGTACCAACAACTTCTATGCCAAAGTTCATCAAATCCTTAACCAAAGGATCACATTCCAAATGCAATATTGCTAATGAAGCATTACTTTTTTAACTCAAATCATCAGCCACTTTATTTGCTTTTCCCGGATGGTAATGAATTGTACAATCATAATCCTTGATTAATTCTAGCCATCTCCTTTGTCTCATGTTCAATTATTTCTGAGTGAATATATACTTTAAACTTTTGTGATCGGTATATATTTCACACTTTACTCCATACAAATGATGCCTCCAAATTTTTAAAGCGAAAACAACAGCAGCTAATTCCAGATCATGTGTAGGGTAATTTACCTCATGAGTCTTCAACTGTCATGAAGCATAAGCAATTACATGATCATTCTGCATTAGGACGCAACCAATTCCTTTCAATGAAGCATCACTGTAAATAACAAACTCACCATTCCTGGAAGGTAGTACCAAAACTGGAGCATTCACCAATCTGCTTTTCAATTCCTGAAAACAATCATCACATTCTTTTGTCCAGATAAACTTAACACCCTTCCGAGTTAGCTTAGTCATTGGACTAGATAGCCGTGAAAAATTTCTAACAAACCTTCAGTAATAGCCTGCCAAACCAAGGAAGCTACAAATCTCAGTTACATTTGTGGGTCTTGGCCATTCTTCCACAACTTTTGTTTTTGCAGGATCAACAGCTATTCCATCTTTAGAAACAATATGACCAAGGAAAGAAATTTGTTGTAACCAAAACTCACACTTGCTGAATTTTCCATACAGTTTCTTTTCTTTTAAGGTTTGCAAGATAACCCTTAAATGTCTTTCATGCTCCTCTTTACTTTTAGAAAACACCAAAATATCATCAATGAAAACCACCACAAACTTATCCAAGAACTCATGGAAAATTCTATTCATTAAGTCCATGAATACAGCAGGTGCATTGGTTAGCCCAAAAGGCATTACTAAAAATTCATAATGGCCATATCTCGTACGGAACGCGGTCTTCAGAATATCTGCCTCCTTTACCTTCAGTTGATGGTACCCCGATCTCAAGTCAATCTTTGAAAAAAACTGAGCTCCCTAGAGCTGATCAAAAAAATCATCGATTTGAGGCAAAGGATATTTGTTCTTAACAGTGATATTATTCAAGGCCCTATAATCAATGAAAAGTCTCATTGAACCATATTTCTTTTTAACAAACAAGATAGGAACACACCATGGTGATGTTCTAGGTCGAATGAAACCTTTCTCTAATAAATCTTGCAATTGCTCCTTCAATTCTAAAAGTTCAATTTTAGCCATCCGATAAGGGGGTTTTGAAATTGGCTTAGCATCAGGAACTAAGTCAACAGTAAATTCAACTTCCCGATCTGGTATTATTCCAGGCAACTCATCAGGAAAAACATCGGGATACTCATTTACCACTGGCACATCATTAATCTGAACAGTTCCTTTATTTTCAACGATGTGTGCAAGGTAACATTCATTTCCATCTTTTACAAGTTTCTCAGCCTCTTGATAAGTTATCAACAGTAAGGGTTCATTCTTGTACACAAACTGAAAGACATTCTGAAAAGAAACTTCTTTAGCTCTACAGTCAATCTTATCATGGTATATAGAGAGCCAATCCATACCCAGGATAACATCAAACTCTACTAGAGGTAGAACAATAAGGTTTGCAAGTAGGTTCTTTCCACAGATAAGGATATGAAGATTCTTATAAATTCTTTTTGCCTCAACATTTCCCCCAGGTGTTTTTACTAAAAGTTCAAGAGTCATTTCTTGAGATGGTATTCCAATTTTACTAGAAAATTTTTCAGAGATGAAAGAATGTGTAGACCCCGAATCAAAAAACATACTGGCATAATCTGAAAAAACAAACAAAGTACCTGATACAACTTCATTTGATGGCCCGACATCTACTGAAGTAGTTGCAAAGGATTTCACCACCCCTTTCTTCTTGTAGTCTAACTGCTTCCCATCACTCAAGCTCTTTGTCGGACACTCATTTGCATAGTGACCCATCTCATTGCACTTATAACATTTCACTAACTGTAAAACAAATTTGTTCTTACCTTCACCTTGATCCTTCTCAGTGAAATCACGATCCTTATGTCCTATCTTACCACATCGGTAGCACTTTCCAGAATTCAGAAGACATTCCCCAGCATGCCTTTTGCCACATTTATCACAAACTGGAAACTTAGTTTTCTTACCATCAGACTTTTTTGAAGAATTCTTACCTTTCTCCTGCCACATCGGTCTCTTCTTCTGTTGGTTGTTATAGAACACTTGATCATCGGCAAACTCCATTTCTACCTTCTCAGCACATCGAACAAGATTTTCATAACATTTAAACTCCTGAGAATCTAATGCCCTTTGATATTTTGGCTTTAATCCTGAGTAAAAACGATTGATTTTACTATCAAGGTCTTGGATAAAATTTGGAGCATACCTTGCCAATCGAGTGAACCTTTCTTCATAGGTAGCCACTAATTCTTCCTCTTGCCTCAATTCCAAGAATTTATTTTCCATCCTAAGTCGAACAGCCTTAGGAAAATACTTCTCAAGAAACATACCTTTGAATTCATCCTAGTCGAGAGCATCAATCTCATCAGCGTCCCTGATATTTTTAACCATCAACCACCACTGATCTGCCTCACCCTCCAAACGGTAAATAGCAAGACTAACCTTTTGATTGTCTGAACACCCCATGACATCGAAAATATTCTCCAGTGCTTTAATACACCCTTAAGATAACACAGGGTCAGATGATCCTCTGAATGATGGGGGATGTTGCCTCATGAAATGTTCCACCACTGACATGTTCCTCTGCGGTTGATCTGGCTGATCTCGTGCATGGATACCACCACTATTTATCGCTTGAGTCAACTGCGCCATTACTGCAACAAACTGTTCAGTTCCAATTCTGACCATCTCAGGATGCTGATTCGGAAGGTTATTTCCTTATGTATGCCTTCCTAGCACTGCTTCCCTTTTTTCCTCTGTGGAAAACCATTCTTAACAAACATGTCTTAGATGAAGCAACATGGTAATCTTCAAATACTATATCACTTCAATTTGACTATTAAAAAAAATATTTTTGGATAATCATTTAATAGAATTTTAACTCCTAAAGTTATCTAAACCGACCTCTGATACCAACTATAAGGCCCCAGCCTTAAACCTTACTGAATCTTGAGTTATTACAAGATTACACATTGAGGATCTTTTCGGGTTTAGAGTTTTAGAGAATTAGATCATAAAACTTGCATTACATTCCACATATAAAAAAGTGGTTACATAAAGATAGTATTCTTCATTCCCATCAATGAAAACATATTTAAAATAAACATGGATTCTTTCTTGACACTTCCTTGACACTATCATCATATCATGTAACTTTCCCTTGACCTGTGAAAAACATTTTAAAAAAACTTGGGATGAGCATAAAAAGCTCAGTAAGGGATATAAAAATATGGAAAGGAAACATGGGTACATATATACATAAGGATGAGATCATACTTTAACCATAAAACATAAGCACTTTAACATACCTCATCAAATCATGAATAAATCATAGAAATCATAAGACATAAAGGTAACTTGAGGCATTCATAACATTCTTACGTAGGGAGTAACCCTCTTGGTTACGTTTGGAATACCCATCACAGTATATTCCCTAAATCTCTTCGGAGAAACCTTAACGTTTCACTCCTTCGCGTTACCCAATGCATTGGAGAGCTATATCGGGCTCACCTGCCCTTAGTTTATCACGGAACCACCCGTCTTCATAATAATGCCCAAGAACCTCAACATAATCGTATCACATAAAACATGCATAAAGGAAACATAGCTTTTCCACATTTCAATCACAAGATATCAATACAACACATTGATATAAAAACATTATGAAAACCATTTTCGATACCAAAATAAAAGAAAAGTAAAACATGGTATTTATTTTTCTTTTAAAAAGAAGGTATGGCTTGTAGAGGAAGCCGAAACTCAAATAACGGTCACGACGGCGGAGAAGTCATTGTCGCCGCATACGTACAAAAAAAACATTCCCTTTTGTATTTTAGTAAACACTTCGTATAAAAAAGATTCCTTTTGAATAAATGTAAAAGTCAAAGGGGTTTATACACCGTATAAAAGAAGGTTGTGTATAAAACAAAATTTGCCTTAATGAAAGGAGATTGAGACGAAGTCCCATACCTCGGGTCCGACTTGACTCGATCGTTCTTTAATGTCCTGAATAATAAACTTGAGTTAATTTATACTTGTTTAAGAACCTTTTTCAATCTCATTATTCCTTTTATATCACTTATTGCCATGTCATGAATACTATGTAATTATTTAAGTTAATAACGGTTGTTTTAACGATCATTGGTACTTGAGTAAAAAATAAGCCCTTTATAATTACATATTGTTCATGTATCCATTATATCCAGAATGGTATTCATTATGTAGATATCATATATGTCATATATATCCAGTACATGCATGCATTTATAATATTACATAATCATTTAGAGGTAAGAAATGAAATGCACCGTTCATGGAGACGGTAAGCCGTACGTACGCATGAACGCTACTTTCATTTCTATTTCGTATTTATAGAATGGAATCATAATGATATAAAGGTATATTATAATTCCAGTATAATATCATATATAATATCATAGTTCCATCCTTTATACGTCCCACATATGGTATTTAACGAATCAAATCACTTTGAGGGGGCGGTAGTCCGCACTTCCTTAAATGAAGATATCGCGTTCACCCATAATGGAAACCATAAAGTTATGAACAAAAAGGAAAATACATAAGCTTAAGGAAAACGTAACCATATTATATATCATATATAAATATAGTGACATCTTAATGTCCACCTTTGAAGGTGTTAAAAGAATGTTGAACAATCATCGTTTCGAGAGGCATAAATTCACCATCCACGGAAACAGTATGTTCGTTAACCATCAGATGTAGGTGTGTGTAAGTGTAGCTTTAATCCTTATTATAAAAACATCCTAGTATATTTAGGATACTGTAGTTGTTACAAAATAAAAGAATAAAAAGATTTTAGGGGGTTGGAGAAGCAAAATAAAACAAAAGGACTCAAAAGAAGACATTACCTTAAAATTGGGTAACTCTCTTTGGTTTGAGCTCAAAGGCTTCCTTGGGAAGACTTCTGCCCAAAGTGAGGCTTCAAGGAGTAAGAGAGAGAAGTGTAGAGACAAAATGGGTAGGGGTTGGCCGAGGCAAAGGCTTTGGGAGTGTGGGTAATGAGGTAGAGGTGGGGGCCTTTTATAAGAGGAGAGGAGGGGCACTCTTGGAAAGTAAAGAAATATTACTTTATTTGAAAATGAGTTTCGGATTTAAATGGTCCCACATTGATATAATTCTAGTATAAGGTGATAAGGATTCTAAATACACTCATACAATTGGTTTTTGCCATGTATAGGTTTTAGATTTTACATTATCTTTCCATTTTATTTAAATCGTTAAATAACGAGGTCATCGCGGCATCATCATGATGTCATAAATAATTTAAGTTATTTAAAGTCTAAAAATTATAAAAAAAATACTATGATGTAGTAAATCTTATTATCTTTCCAATTACTATTTATAATCAAAAATCTGATCTTTATAACCCCATGTAAAAATTGTTTTCATAAAACATATTATGTTTGTGTCATTTTTACTTTTACATTAAATAAAAAGTTATTTATGTCATTTCCCAACCAAAGTGGCTCCATGGGGTCCCTAAGTTGACCCATGGATTTTCTTGGTCTTCCATGACACAAACAATGAGGTTAGGACATGTGTCAAGCTCATCTCATTTTATTAAAGCATTATTTTTACCTTAAACTACACTAATTACCACTAATCGCGATTAATGAAAAAAAGTTACTATTCACCAAAAAATTATTTTCATCCCATTGAACCACATTTTACATACTAATGACAACCATGTATGTCGGATTTTCAAAATTCAATACACATTAGTGGTAAACTTTCATTTAACTGAAAAATCAGTTTGCTTGATTACCACTTAGTGGTTTCACTATTCATCAAAAATTGGATTTTTTCATAAAATTACCAAAAATTTACTCTAAGATATATTCGATATTCCGAATTCAAAAATGATGTTTATATTACCTAATTCAAAGAATATAAGTAGAATTAATTAATTTAATAATTAACTCCCGCTATCAGAGCAAATAGCGTGTTTTTATGAAACAATAAGTATCAAAAGATTGACACCAGTTTAAGTCCAATTTCAAAGTGAAATTGATTCCAATGACCACCATTGGATTAAATGGTAAAAATATATTCTAATTTCACTTCAAAACCAATTCAAAAGAAAATCTAATCATATAAATAAATTAGATTAAAAGCAGTTTTGATGTAAAATGCAGTATTTTTCACTATTCATTAAAAAATGAACATTGTACGAAAAATACCAAAAATTCACACAAAGTAAATTTTGATGTCCCAATCATAAAGAATAAGTTTATTTTGAAAAACATAGCTTATAAAATTGTCAAAAGATAGATTTAAAAATGGTTTGCCATCAAAAGGCAGTAAAACAATCTTCTAAAAATATTAGTGTATTCCATGCTTAAGATTGGATTTATTTTCATTTTAAGCCTCTAAAACACTATCTAGTTCATTAATAGACATAGATAAAAATATCTATTATTCATTACTTACTTGGGATGTTACATAAATAATGATAGAATTTCATAGATCATGGAATGAGATCATAAGATCATAAAAGGACCATCATGGAAGTATAAAACATTTACCATGGCTTAGAATATTTTGAAAAAAATAATAACCATGGAAAAATAACATAGGACTGTAAACAGTATAAAATCATGTCTTAATGAGAGGTAATTGAGTTCACTTAAAGCTTGGCATTAGGTGTTAAAAAATATATCAAGCATAACATTATTTTAAACTAAATTTTTAGGTTCATATACTCTATAAACATATTATTTCACCATATTTCTTCAAAATATACCACAAACATATCCATATAACACTTACTTCTTCACATAATCCTATATATAATTCCCTATGAAATAGTGAACAAAATAAGGGTTGGGCTCAAATACTCAGTAAGGAAAAATTTATCAAGGATTCATAATGGTTTAGATTATAAGCATCTGAAAAAACATGAATATGGTATAAAAATATAATTAAAAGTTCCATAGAATCAAAATAGATAATCATAAATAATGATAGAATTTCATAGATCATGGAATGAGATCATATGATCATAAAAGGACCATCATGGAAGCATAAAACATTTACCATGGCTTAGAATCTTGTGAAAAAAATAATAACCATGGAAACATAACATAGGACTGTAAACAGTAGAAAATCATGCCTTAATAAGAGGGAATTGAGTTGAAGACCCTTACTTTGGATTATCGCTTGTTCGGATGCACTTTATCCTGTTGTATAATAAAAATAACATTATTAATAAATTATTTGAGAACTTTATCCATGTATTTTACCTTTTATAATATTTATTTATAATTATTTACTACACAGAGAATAGTTAGTTATAGTTTATTTTTCCCATAAGATGTCAGTAATTTTATTTGTTTTGCATAACTTTTGAGATAGAGATATTAGTTCATGTTTATTGATACCAAGTTCATCGTACATAAATTATTCGAGATAGTGTAATCATTTTTTAAATGATTTATGCATTATTATTTTCACTTGATAGAAGGAATGGGTATGGTTTTTGAAAATGGAATCCATAATGAACTTATTTCAAGTAATTCGGTGATACCATTGAGTTACTTTGTATATATCATTCATTTTTTGTTACCCTTATATAAAAATATTCACTAAAAAAAATTAATATTTATTATCATATATTACGAAAAAAAATTAACATTCCATAGTCATCAATGATATAAATTTATATCATCATTCATATATGTGGTTAAACCAACCCGAACAAGAACATGTTATAATCTATGGGTGAGTATGACTATGAAAGTAACAATTTTATTATAATATAATTATAATAGAATCATAATGATGTTATTTTGGTTTTATTAAGGTAATGAATCTTATATGAGGATACATGGATGAAAAATATAGAGAATAAAAGGTTAGTGTGTGGATAATATTCACGTTTAGTGCTTTATTCTTCTATTAGAGGTCCTATTGGAAATGGAGGAATGGGAGACATTCTTGTGATTAGGGGATTAAAAATGTCAAAGATGGATCTAATATAGGAAAAAATTATAAATTCAAAGGAATGTAGTGCTTTTAACTAGGTAAATAAGACCTCCTTTTATAGGTGAAAATGAGGGACATTTCCTTGGAAACTTAACTTAGACAATGTGTAAAGATGAAATAATAATGTAATTAGGTGACTTAGGTAATAAAATATTTATGGCACATGTGGTATTTACTTCCACATATAAAAAATCATATAGAAATATTTTTTTATCATTTTATTATCAAAAATTCAATACTCTTCAAGTTTCCCCTTTTTACCTTGTTTCAATATTTATTGTGGTTATTATTTTTTACTTAAAAAATAAGTTGACCAATATTAAAAAATTTAATTTGATGATTATAAATTTTTAATCAATTTAATCTAATTCAATTCCCATATATTATAAAAATAAATTTTAAATTAAAACATTAGATTTAAAGAAAATAATCTCTTGTCGAAATATATATATTTAAATATTAAGTGATTTTATTATCATTTTCTATTAATTGATAATTAAATGAGTATTAATATATATATAAATATCATAAGATTAATCATTTAAAATATATTATTTTATTTTATTTAGATATTAATTACAAAACACCTGTAAAAACAATTCTATGGAAATAACCCTTTTACCTTTACCGTGGTAACTAAATTTTACCTCAATGAATTATTTTTATGTATAAAAAAAATTGGAATTATTACCTAATTTTAATATTTTTACTCAAAATATGAAATCTATTTAATTAGTCTAAATTTATAAAATTGATAAATTTAATTTTATCATAAAAATTCATAAAAATGTATTTTAGGAAAATGAATTTTTAAGCATAATAATAATTAATTATTAATCCTTACCAAGTAAAACTATTTAGATTAATTTATTTTTACATTATTAATAACTTTGTATTGAAAACCCATTTTCTATTTAGTAAAATACACTTTTTCAATGTAGAACTTCAGAAAAATTCTTAATGTATAGAAATACATGTAACAAAGAAAATATATGTATTATTTATTAATAATAATATGGTTATATCAGTATAAATTCTTATTAAAAACCCATTAAGACCGACATATGTGAACTAAGAGTAAGATTAGCAATGTTGGTAGTCATGGGTGGTGATTCAACTAGCATGGATCTCGTAGCTATTTACACAAGATTGAACTTCTCTCATATATGTTTTTTCTAAAGTCATACTTATTGAAGTTAAATCTTGGATTAGTCTAGGGAAAACCCTAGTGATGCTACCTCTCTTCCAAGATTAGAGAAATGGTCCTCATAAAGAATAATTCTGTCACTTCATGTCATTACTTCTCTTTTCTACATAGATTTCATAATTTGGTTACTTCTATTTATACATGTCAATTGAACAACTATGTTTTAGAAGTTACATTTTAATAATTCATCTCTTTAATTATTCATGATATCAATATATGTATAATCCCAATGACCATATAATCCCAAAATCCATATAATTCCAACATCCATATAATACCAATGGCTATATTTAACTGAACATTTATTACTAAAACCGTTCATCCAATTCATTTACTTCTCTTTAAACATTTATATTATATTTATAATGCTAAGAATAATTTCAATAGTTGTGATCGAGGTGATGATCTTCATGGAAAATCATAAGGATAAATATTTTAAGTTCATGGTGTTTTTATTTTCATACAGGTTTATTCCATTTTCACTTTTCTTAATGATGTTCCATATTTTATTATCATAATGTGTTAAAATATATATTGTTTTAGAATATTTTATATCAATAAAATGTATTTCATTTTATTTAAAATTAGTGTTGTGTGTGAAACAATTTATTCAATACAATATTTATTTAAAGGATAAATAAATAGTTAAATCATGGGGTGTTACACTAGAACCCTGGAATGATTTGGTGAAATGGGTTATGTGCCTTGTTTTTTATTGTATACATGTTCCCAATTGTGTGGATTACAAATGATGATAGTAAATGTTGATGGATGACCTATCATATGGAAGAGGGGGTGGTTAGGTACTTTAAATTCACCCTTCCAAGAGATGTAATATGTGGGGTACTTTCAATACACCCTTCTCTAAGAGAGAATGTGTTGGGTAATTTTAGTGCACCCTTACCTAATAGGGAATGAGTTTGGTACTTTTAGTGTGATATTCCCTAAAAGGGGAAGGATTTGGTACTTTAAGTGTGTCATTCCCTGAGAGGGAATGGGTTTGTTCCTTCAGTGTAGCCTTATCTAAGAGGGAATGGTTTTGGTTTTATACAGTGTTCCCTTGTCTAAAAAGGAATGTGATGGGTAATTTCATTATTCCCTTACCTAAGAGGTAATATGTTGGGTATTATTCAGTTTTCCCTTCCATAAGATGAAATGTTTTGCGTACTTTATGTGTTCCCTTCAATGAGAGGGAATGGGCTGGGTACTTCCAATGAAACCTTCCCTATGAGGGATTATATTGGGTACTTAATTTGGACCCTACCATGAGGATTAGGGTAATGGTCATGAAATGACATGGAAAACTACCTTTCATATTTTATTATGGGTCTAGGCTTGAAGCATGAGGCAACTTATTTTTTACATGGGTAGGAGAAGTATGATCAGGGGTCATGGTGGACTAGTTAGCAAGTGATGACCTAGCGTACATTTTATTTATACTATCTATTTTCCTCATAAATATACGTTAATATTATGTTTTATATTATGGTAAATTTGTGAGATCATATTGAGTTGTATTTCTCACACCTTTCATGGTAACATTAGTGTGCATATAGAACTTATGTCTTCATTACAGGTTGATAATAGGATGTGTAGGGGCTCAAGTTGGGGAAGCTCGATAGGGTATTGGGTATTATGATTTATGTGAGGCTCAATGATATAATTATATAATCTTGTGTTTGTTTATTTGTTTTTTTTATTTGTTTTATTTTTATTTTTATATGTGATCAACATAGTGGGAAATCAGTTGAGATGTAATATTGTATATTTGATTTCATTTGGTATAGCATAGTTATGTTTATTTGACTCTATATACTCTATTTATTAATTATAGATAATGTTTTATTATTTTTATTATTATTTATTGTTATAATATCATGTTAATAGTCTCCCCAGTACATGGTTTAATCCCAAATTTGGTAGCCTTTTGAATATGGGGAGGTGCGTTTGAGGTCATGTGGTGAACCAGTTTGGTTATTGTAGATTTAATTGAGTTAGAATGTTACAAAATGATATCTTATTGAGTACCTAGACCAATTCTAATGGGTACATTTTTCCCTTCAAGGGGGTGGGATGAGTACCTAGGAAATTTATCAAGAGTTGAACCCACATCGATTGTTGGTGGTGAATGAAGCTCCCCCTTAATGGAAAGTGGATGACTCAAATATTATGTGTCCTTTTCTAAGGGACAACTATGGACCAAGCCCTGTAGAAGAAAAATCATGATGGATAGACCAAAATGAACAATATAATTATGTGGTTGGTCTGGACTATTACAAATGGTATCATAACTAGTACCTAGACTAGTGCCAATATGAATTTTAGACTCTTTAAGGGGGTGATGGGTCCTTGGGCATGAACCTAGGAGGAAAACCCACATCAGTCATTGGTGGAAAATAAATATCCCATTTAATGGGAGTGGGTACCTAAACTATCTTGATTCATTTTATGGGGTATAATTGTGGACTAATCCATAGAAGAAAAAAATAATACTATATTAGACTAAAGAAGAAAACATCATGATGTACGTGCATTAGGATATTAAAAATGGTATCATATTTAATACTTAGACTGGTTCCAATGTAAATTTTCAACCCATTAAGGGTGGTGGTATGGTTCCTCATACAAGGTTCTAAGAGGAGAACCCATATAGGTTGTTTATGGTGAATGAATTCTCCCCTTAAGGTGGAGTGGATACCTCAACTATCATGGGACCTTTTCTTGGGGAAAACTATGGCAGAGCCCCGCACAAATTAAAATGTGCAAGATTATCCCAAATCATACAATATCATGATGTGAGTGGTATAGGCTGTTACAAAAATCATCAGATCCAGTACCCAAACTTGTACCAATGGGGGTGTCATACCCTTTAAGGGGGGTGTGATGGGTCCCTGGGAAAGGTCCCAAGAGGTGAACACACATCATCTGTTGGTAGAAAATGAATATCCATATTTAGAGGGTAGATACATCAACTTTCATGAGTCCATTTCTGGGGGATGGATACTGCATGAGCCCTGGAGGAACAAACCCATGAAAGCTTGGCCCAAACCAAGAAATATCATGATGCAGGTGGGCTAGGTTGTTACACCAACCCTGACATTCTAGATAGAACCTTGATCTCTGTTTTAGTAGAATTATAACCCCATGTACCACTATCGAAGTATTATTACTCAAGATGGATATTAATTCAATATAATTTTTATAACATCCCCATCCCATGAGCCGCTAAACCGGTGCTCCGAGTCGGGTTGTTACATGACCTCAAGCGTGCCTCCCCATATGCTAAAAGTTGCCGACTATCAGCGAGGGTCCAATAGGTCATGTGGGAGACTATACCCTCAATACCAGAGTAAGCCACAAAAGATAATAACTGAAATAGTGGAAACATAAGATAACAATCCACAACATGCATAATAACAAAATCCCAAAATTGGGTACAATCATAAACAACAATAAATATGCCATGCCATGTTACAATGTCAAGTGAACAAAAACCAAATGAATGAAAATAGAAGGATCCCCAAAATGGTCCGGACTTCAAGTTTATAACCTCAACCAAACATGTCCCATGTCCAACTCACCTCCCTAGTATAGGGCCCTTTCCCTTGTCCTGACTTGAAAGCAGTAAATCTACTCGGGTACCCAACGGTGGACCGAGTAGGGTGTGAGTATAACTCAGTAGGACACCACCAACAGTGTATACAAAATATCTATAAATGTGGATAGTGCATGAAAATGATAATAATAGGAAAAAATAAAGTTAAACAGTTCAATAGGTCATTCTAAACTAAGTTCATTTTATTTATACTACCAATGAATTCGGGTTCACTACTCAGTCATTTCATTATTCCATCTCCCCTTTTTATGTGTTCAATGGATTAGGAATATTAAATGTTCTCAATTATATAGAAATACAATCAATCCCTATCTCACTAGGCATCATATTAAAACCATCTCATAACCCTCACCTCAAAGCCTCAGCCCATGTGGAATGCAACTGTTAGGGGAATAGAACTATGTCCCCTTCCCTAACCCATGCATTTAGGGGAGGAGCTAGAACCTCGGCCCAACTCAACCCATGGGCATTGAACCTCAATTCAATACCCCACTCTTTCAAGCCATGTGCACATGCTTATATATTATTCACCAAAAAACACTATATCACAACAACATAGCCAACATCATTTACGACATCACAATAATCTCCACAAATGAAAAATTTCATTTTTACCTCAATACATTAACACTTTCATTATTCATGTTACTTAACCCTTTATCCCCATTTCCCATTTCCCATGCCTATATCACTAAGAATATTCAAGTGATAAGCCAATCCCCTAGAATTTTTCCATTAATCCATTTAACCCTTTTCCATGCTAACCAAACAACCTCTTAGGTTGTTACCCAACCTAATTGTTTTACTAAACACCAATTACAAATCCTTCAATCATATTAACATATTCATCATGAGCTCTATATTATCGCACAACGACCTACCCTTACATAGCTAACTTTAGGTTTGGGAAATATCGGTACGCCCCTTGGGTGGACCTAATTTGGTCGAGTCATCCTACTTGCATCGCATGGGAATAAAGAGTGGTTCAATTAACCATTTAGACACCACTAAATCACATCATGTTAAAGGCACCAGAACTCTTGCAAAGAGGGAAATAATAAAAACCCTACATGCACAAATATACACAAAACCCAAGGGATATGACTTATAGAGCACCTACCTTGAAACCATTAGCAAATTCACTCCCAATAAAATCCTTATATCTCAATTAAAACAATATTTGAAGCTTTAACCTAAAACTCACCAAAAAAGTAGGGTTTGAGATATTCAGATGGAGGGGGGAAAGAAATAGAAACCCTAAACCAAAAAGAAAAGAAAGAGAGATATTATCCTTGCCTGGATATTCAATCCGCAACTGATGACGCTCCAAATAGCTAATAATTGAAGTATATTGATCCTTGGGATATCTTGGTCACATTGGTTAATTCCTAGGGTTGAAAAGAAGGAGGAGGAGAAAAAATCCCAAGTGAGATATAAAATCTCAAAGTGGCAAGTTTGAAATTTTTTAAATGTTTCTGGGCCGCACGGTTTACCTGCACAGTTTTCCAAACCATTCACAAAACGTGCAGACACTACTGTCCAAAAATACAAATCTTGTATGGTTTACCTGGGCTGCATGCATGGTTAGCACTAATAGTGTGAAGACTGTGCAGCTAGCCCAAAAAAATCATTTTTTCTTTTTTCATGTCCTGATCCCCCGAAACACCCTCGAGCCTCCTTAAAGACATTGTAAAGAACTTAATTAACAAAAATAAAGGGCCTAAACTGAAAAGTAAATAAAACATACAATACATATAAATCCAGGATATTAAAATTTTAAACTAAAATACGTACAAATAGTTATAATAAATTCTCATTTTGAAGTTGTAACAATAAAATCATTAAGTTTAGTAGTCCTAAATTAAATCATATATTATACCTATAATATAACTCTTGAAATTAAATATATTATATTTATAAGAATCAATTTAAACAATTTAAATTAAATCCTACAAACATTTATAATGTAAATAATTTTATATGCATGAATATTTAATAGGGAAATAAATAATTAAATAAAAAAATTAAATTTTTATTATTAATATAAAAAATTGAAATTATTTAAATAATGAATTTTCTAATATGAAAAATTCATATATTCTAGTATGAGAACTATAATAAAATTATTTTATAATTTATAAAAAATATAAATTAGTCTTTTAATTCTCAAAAAAAAAATTTTGAACTATATAACGAACAGCGATATTACCATATCGTTGTCGGTGATATAATTGATCCAATATCATATAGTTTTATCTCATAACATTGTTCACTCTATCATGGATTCATGTGATATGCATGGTAACCATTATCATTATATCTATGATAACACATACATAAGAATCCCATAATTACAAGAGTTATGGAAAATATTGCATTACTTAAATTCCCATAACCCTTAAGGTTTTGAGTTTTATAAAAATAGGAAATCCCTTACATAAAAAACCCATAATTTACCAATATGTTAATATTTTTTAACTAAAATAAACTCTTTAAGTAATATTCTTTGTTCATTAAATTCCAACATGTCATGTCCAAATCTAGACTTTATAATAATTTCTAATCATAATTATGCTCATTGAAAAACATTTGAAAATAGGTGATGATAATAAAACATTATAGGGGGTATAAAATAAATAGAAAACCCATTAGGGAATCAAAATACATGATAACCATTTAAAACTAATTCCATTAAACAAGTACCTTTGTGATTTTAAAATAGAATAAAATTATTTTAATTCTTGAAATCAAGTTCTTTTCTTAAAGGGTTCCATAAAACAATCACCTATATAAAAATAAAATAATAGATTAGTCATAAATGTTACTTGGGACATCTTATTCATAATCACTATTACAATCACCCTTATAATGGAATAACCAATTCAATTATATCCAACATAATTTCACTGTAGAATTAATCAATATCCATTTAATTGGAGGAATATATGATATCCAACCAACATTATATATAATTTCTAAGAACCGTAACATTAATAAATAACATAGAAGGTCTTATTCCAATATAAAAGTCATAAAAAATTGATTTTAAACCCTTAATCACAAACTATAAAGTTAAACCATAAAAATATGTTGATTTAAAAAATGGTTTAATCAATTCTCTATTGAGATATAAATAAAAGGGAAACCTGGAATATTATTAGATCGATAGGAAATTGATTTTTCAAATAAGAAGAAAAAGCCTTTTCTTTTGATAACCAAAAAATTTAAAAAAAAGGGAATGAAAATTACTTTGGGAAACCATAAAATTTTGAATATGAGTCTTAGTAAATAAAATATATGATTAATATAATAAAAATGATAACATGTAAAAAATTTATAGAATGATATTTATTTCACACTTTTATAAATAAAATCCCACAAAAAGAATATGAAAAGTTACTTCTTTAATTATTTTATAAATAAATTAAAGGACAATAAAAAATAAACTTAATAAATCATATAAGTAAAAAGAAGGATAATTATAAGTCAAAATAAATAATATGAATATAGAGTAAAAATATTTGAGAGGAAAACTACAAAACATTTAATATAAAGTTTTAAAAGAAAAATATACTTACCTCAAGTCATAACTCACCTCATACATCCTCTAACTTCCTAAATAATAAATTTATAATAATTATATAATTTATTTATATCTTTATTCATGTTAATATACTTATTATAATTCCTTATAATTCACTTATTAACATATTTTTTTCTTTTACTAAATTGTTATTTTCCACATCGGTCATTTCAAAGTCATTTGTTTCATAATCTCTAAAATATATTTGGTATTTCGTAATAGTAATTTATCATATTAATTGGATAAATTGTATTTAAAAGTTTCAAGCTATTTTTTTCATATAATTTTAGAAGAAAATGATTTAAATAGGTTGGGAAATAGTTAATTTTCTATGAATTTTCCTTGACAAGCTTGTTTTTTATGGTTAAAAATAGCCATGATGTTTTACTTTTAACTCCATTTTGTATGGATATTTCAACATTAAAAAATAGTAAACATAAAATTACATAAATATAAATTTTATATTCAATAATAAAATTAATTTCTAAGAATATACATGAATTAATAAATTTATGAAAACATCATTGTTCACTTGGTTAGTGTAAAACCATCGAAGTGAGAGCTATTTTACAAAATAGCTTAAAAGAAGAAAAAACATAATAAAAAATTTTATTTTTATAAAAATATAATCATTAACTTATGTTTTATTTTTAATATTACTTATTTCATTGTAATTATTAAGATAATAATTGAGATAAAAATACACAATTTTGGACAAACATATATTCTAACAAATTAATGGTTTATAAAAAGTGTTTGGTGAGAGCTATTGTATAATACCATGATAATTTAATCCGGGAAGAAAAATAAAATAATTTTTAAAATATTTTAAATATAAATAATCATAAATAAAAAATAAGAAATAGGCTCAAAAACTCCTATCTTGATCTTTAAATCACCTCTTTCGTATTGATTCAAATTCCTTTAGAGAAATAATTTTTGGAAAGGTTAGAGGCTTAAATAAATTGAAATAGGAGTGTATAAATTTATTTGGTTAGATTTGAGAGATTAAACTTAACCTTATATGTGTTTTGGAAAGGTGAGAATGATTATCCTTTTATAGGAAAAATTTAATGGTGTTTTCACAAATATTATGACTTTAATCATCAAGAATAAAATTTTAAAATGGAATGTGATTAAAAAATGGAAAAATTATGGTATGATCTAACATTAAAAATAAAAATTGACTCATTATAATATTTTTATCCACATATTTATCATAAAAACATATTTAAGTTATTATTTGGACTTTTCCAATGTTGTGTAGGCACTGTCTCAACACTAATAAATGTTTTCAAATATATCTTGACATAAAATTTAATTTATATTACATGGATGATATTTTGAGTATAATATATTGATATTTACCTATTAATTTAAACTAAAATGTTTTATAAACTTTAAATTCATATTTATATCATGATGCTGTCATAAAAGTTATGGTATTTATAAAAATTGTATTTTTTAATTATTCATCCAAAAAGTAACTTTATTAGAAACATATTAAAAATTATCCCTAAGATAATTTCAAAAATTATGAAACCAAAAATTCATTCCATTTTATTAGATTCAAATTCTAAAATTTGAATAATTTAATTTAAAAGTAAATCATATAATATAAGGAAAACCATTTTATTTAGAATAAAAACTATTTATTTTTCAAATGAAAAATCCTATTATTGCCGCCTAGATTGATAGAATTATTTCTAATATTATAATAATAATAAATATATATATTATTTTATAGAATTAACATAAATACACATTTATAAAATATATTATATGAAATAATTTTAAGAAAATACATTTAACCTTTAAATAAAACACGTTTTTTATTCCAAAGTAAACATAATAATTTTAAATGTAGTACTGGTGTATAAATGATTATATAATATCATTTGAAACATGTTATAAAAATATATACATGTTTAAATCATATATATAAATTTATAATTTGGAATATTAATAATCCATAAAATATGATATCTTTTTAAAAAATACCTAAGTTTTTACAATATCACTTTTTTATATCCCTTATCATACTAGGTTTCACTGATATAAATATCTATATATTGCTTCCTATAATAACCCCAAAACTATCTATTTGAACTACATAATATGTAGTAATATACCCATATTTCTGAAGTGATATGATGCTTTGATTTAGAGCATATGATCGAGGCGTGCCACAAGTAGTGATATCCCATATTATTATTGTTTTCATGATAAATAGAAAGGATTTAACAATATTATACTATGGAAAATAGCATTCACATATCACTATTACTGGATATATCACTAACAATGATATCACTATATGTATGTTTGTTATATTGATTTCTCATCATTTTTCAAGATTTATCTAAATTTGAGGATTTTCTGATCCTTCCCTAAAGATAGTTATAATAGGATTAATGATTTTTAAATAAATCAAGTATAATTAATTATAAAAAACTTAAAAAGTATTAAATTATAATTAGTAGAATAATATAAAATAATAATAATTATTATTATTAAAATAATAACACACCTCTATCCAGTAGCTTTATTCCATATAATTAATGGAAACCACTCAACAACAACCCTATAGTAATTTCCTCCAAAGTTGATTATTTATGTTTGAAATATTTAAAAATATCTTCTTCATATTCTAGGGATTTTATTTCATCCCTTTAAATTAAGGAAGGAAAAAAGTTCTTTGTTGAGAATCTGATGAAATATTGTATCTAACCAATGAATTCTAAAACTCATTTTATAGGATTCTTTTATTAATAATGGAGCATTTTTAGTTTGATAATTCTCAAGAACTTAGCCTACTCATTGACCATTTACATTATACTACTATAAGATATGATTCAATCATTACAAGTGATTATTAAACTCTTCGATAATAATATTTCATTAAATATATCATAATTTTGTATAAGTTGAAGATAATGATAGTTTAGTGGAAGAAGAAAAAACCTATGATATCTCATAACATAGTGATATCACCTCCTACATTATCACGTATTGTGGGTAGTGATATTTCCCATATCACTGTACATGATATGATCTTTACATGCATAATAATTTTAAAGAGTTTAGAATACTGGATGCTTTAAAACATGTCTAGTGCATAGAGGATGAATGAATAAAATGATACTAATAATTTTTTGAATAAGATGTTATACCAATATTACTAGAAAAATTTTAGCATGTTTTTTGTGGTACAATGGGTATCAATTTGCTACCCAACTCATGAGAGTATAATAATACTTGATCGATGCACATATTTTATGCTTTGATAAAGGATAATTATTTACCTAAATGTTGAGTCACTGATGGAAATTTGAATCCATTTGAGTATTGAAGAATGTATGCACCAATATGGATCATCTGTCATGAAATTATTATCACTTCAATTGATTTTTAGTGAAAGAAGATTGGGTTTTTATAAACTCACACCATTTGAATTTCCCATTATAAAGCATTTTCCTACCATTTCAAGGGTTACATAATAAGAAAATTTAAAACATAAAACTAAAAACACTAGGGAAGGGTGTCTAATTTTTGAGCTCGAAGATAATTCCCAAAATGTCTATACAAATACCCCAACAGAAAAAATATAATTAGCTCAGCATTCTTAGTTGAACACTGGTACTTAAACCCAAGATAAATTTTTGTAGGCTTAATATTTAAAAAATAAATGAAAATAATATATTTTTTTTGGATAGAGATAAATGCGATACTTATGTTTTGATTGATAAAAATTCATTCCTTAGTATTGGTACTAGTAGAACAATGGGTGTAAAGGAATGAATCCAAAACTGATGGCTTTTTTATGATCATTTAATGGTCATTTTCAATGAAATAAAACAGAAGACATAGTAGTTATATATTCAAGAATTAAAATTCATAAAATATCATCAAATAATGTACCTAGAAATTGTTAGTGGAAGTGTAACGTCCCGGCCTGGGATCCACTTAACCTGTGCCTCGATTCGGTGGGTTACATGGCCTTAAGAATGACTCCTTATATTCCTGAGGATGTCAAATATAATTGAGGGTTTAATTTGGTATAATTGGAAGACCATACCCTCATATTAGAGTGTCACGACAGATATAATAGTAAATATAAAATAGTATAAGAATAATATAAATAGCCACTAAGATGACATGACCAATAACATGCCATTGCATAAGAATATACAATAGATATAATAATAAACTACATAAGAATAAATAATTGAGTAACTAAATAATAATATCAAAATCCAAAAAGGTTGAGTCATATACATGATGTCATGGCATGTTGATATATAAAAATGGGAAACACGGGATAGATATATACAACATGCTATACAAAAATACAAAAAGAAAAAAAGACTAATGCACTGGAATCTCAAGAAAATACTCAGTCCTCTGCTCCCATGATCCAACTATAAGTAAATCATATCAAATATTTGTAACAAAGTGCTTTACCTTATCCATACCTGTAGACTTATTATCTACTCGAGTACCAAAGGCTGCCCGAGTGGGGTGTGAATTAAATCCTAGTGTGCCACAACCAACTGTGTCTAGAAGTAATCCAAATAGTGTACAAAGAAATAGTAGTGTATAGGTAGTAATAATAATAATTAATTCTAAATAAATCAATACCTACCTGCTCAGGTTCTTATTGGACACCTAGTGACTCTACCTTCTTTGACTCAATCTGGAATTCTAGTTTGACCAGTAACTATATATATATTGTAATAATATTTATAGTATATTTATATATTGTATTCACCTATATGAACTGAATACATGATTATGTAAGAAACCAGATACTTGGGTACTAGGGGCTGGTTGGACTGGGGTATAACTCAGTCATCCATAACTTGTCTAAATGTTCCTATAAGATCAAATAAGAGGCTACATTCCATGAATCTCATAATGAGTGTGAGATGTCATGCTCAACACTTGAGATAGGTGGGGCGTGTCTTCATGCCCAATACCCTAAATAGAGGAACATAGAACGTCATTTCCATCACCCAGATAATAGTATAATGGTGAGATATGTCATGCTCAACAACTGATGAGAGGGTGAGTGAAACAACATTCTCAACAAGTCCATTTACCATCATTCCATAGACAATCTCAATGGTGTAATCATAATAATATATATAACATGATTCATCACCTCATAAGCTTCATAATTAGTAATCCCAATATAACCAATGCATCATAATTTATATAAATCATGCAATAATCAGGATAGCCTTGCCACCCTTTATTATTCCTTTCAATTAATACATTTAATTCATGTAAGAAAATAAAACAATCATGAAGCTAAGTTGTTCTACATAAATAATCCATTTAATTAATCAAGGAATGTAAATTTAATTTATAATAAAATCCAAACACTTATGAGGTGTTTTGGATCAATAAAAATTTACATAGAACAGGGAAATTTCAATTATATCTCAAGCTAAATGCTTAGAAGGAATTCTGGTTATTTAATTAATTAAGTATAAATGGTAATTTCTTTTAAATCACATAAAGAGATATCCATACTTGAGGTCCACACCATTTAAATACATATCAAGGATAAAAGGGGGTATATCATCATGGGTATATCAATTTAAAATCAAATAACCCATTTTAAGGAAACATCAGTACCAAAAAAACGGCTTTTTGCATTGTTACCCTTTAACAGCTCTAAAAAAGGCACTGATAAAGGGGGTTCCTTTATCATCACTAAAAAAGTGTTGATAAAATTTGATTTTAATAGTGCTAAAAACACTATTAAAATCACCCCTTTATCAGCACTTTTTTTAGCGCTGTTAACGGTACCCCCTTTATCAGCGCTTTTTAGTAGTGCGGATAAAGGGGGATTTTATCCGCGCTTTTTTACTTGTGCAGATTAAGGTTAAATTTTCTAAAAAAATTATAAATCATTAAAAATAATATATTAACATAAAAATTTATTTATATTGATATATATATATATATATAATATTTTATTAAATATGATTTATATAAGGATAAATATGCTTTACACTTAATATATAAGATATTTATTGAGAAATGAAATATAAAATAATTAAAAAAATAATATTAATTAATAATTTTTTAATTATTGTTGATTAATAGTCATTTAATAACAATTTTAAGATATAAAAACTCAAAACCAAATAAACACTCTTAAAAAAGTTGAAAATGTGACTTAGACTTCAAACGACCATAACTTTTGATCTGGATGTCTGTTTAAGATCTACCTCATATCAAATAGAATCCTGTGATGATATCTACATAATAGTGACATAATAGAACCCTTTTTCACGTTTCTCAAGGCCAAAAAAGTCCTACAAGACCTCTAAAATTGAGTTTTTAGTTGGGGTATTCCAATTATTTTAACATTCAATGGAATTTTAGCCTCATTTAAGGGGGCCTTCGTATCATTGTTTGGTAGCGACTCAATTTATTTTCAAGTCTTACACTCATAAGGATATTATGGTGTTCCAATTTTGTCAATTTTCATAATGTACTATTATTTATAATTAAGTATATACACATATATACAGATTTATAAATATTTACACAAAAAAATTTAATTTTAAAAATAAATATATAAACATATTTACATATAAAATATATTTATAAATATATAAACCATATATAAATAAAAAATAATAACCATTTTATTTAAAATAAAAATATATGAATATTTATATGCCTATATAATGTATGTGTGTGTGTATTTGTGTGTGTCTGTATCAACAAACGGATATATATTATCTATAGATTCTAATATATGTATATAAATATTAATATATAATATATGTAAATGAATAAAAATATGTATAATTATATTTGTAGATACACATATATATAATATATATACATATATTTATATATGTTGTATATATATGTGTTGTCTATATATATATATATATATCTGTGTTTGTGTGTGTGTGTGTGTGTTTGTTTGTTTCTTTATAAACACATGCATACAAAAAACATATTTTATAAGTGTACTTAAAAATAATCATATAAATATATACTAATATATTAATAAAAATATTTATAAAAAATATAACTAGATATATATATATATATATATCATAAAATGGAGAACAAAGAAACTTAAAAGAGTGGTAAGGGTCTAGGCACACAAGGGACTCATTGCGAGTTTGAATCCAAGGGGAGACATGAACGCATCGATGGATGAAGGGGATCCTAGCATAGTTAAAGGGAGTACATGAGCCTAGAACTATAAAAGGGTTGGGGTTGGGGGTGTGCGTTCCTAGTGCTAATAAAGGGGATATTTGAGCACTGATAAAAAGGCAGTCTCCACCTCTAATTTTTTTTTTAAATTTGAAAAAAAAATCAAAAAAATATTTTTGACTTTTAACTGTGCTTTTTTAGCACTGAATAAAAGGGTACCCCCTTTTAACAATGCTTAAATCAGCAATGATTTTTTAACACTTCTAATGGATTTTTCTAGTGCTATTAAAAGGGTTTTATGCAGTAGTGCATGCAGAAAAGGTTGATGGGCGGCATAATTGGGAAACTATGAAATAACTCACTTTTTAAGGAAAATAATTGGGCCACCTATCTTAGGGTCTTAGATGAATCCTCATCTAATAATGACCTAATATTCGAATTATATTGGAATAAAAACGAAGAAATGTCTAGTACTCTAAAAATAGGGAGACTGATCTCACACCTAAATATCCAAAGGATACAAAGAGTAATTGAAATATGAATCAATAGGATTTGAGATATTACCTAGACCTATAAAATTATTCCAATTATACATGATTTGTATTTTTAATGAAGGAGTTATCTCAATACCTAGGTTAGATTGAGAGACATCTCAACATGGTAGAAGGGAGATTGGTCTACTGGAAATGGGAGAAAAAAATATGAAACAAGTTTTAAAAGATCATTAAGGGGAAAATGGAATTTCACCCAAAAAATAGGGGCACATGGTTTAGCTTCACGGTTTGGATAAACTGTGTGAAAACCATTCTCACCTATCTCTATAAGGAGGGACCTCACATGGTTAAGGAACATGGTTTCCCTAACCATGCACAATCTGTGAAAAAATCCACTATCAAGAAATATTGAAAACTCACATGGTTTTTTACCTTGGGTCACATGGTTGCATACCAACTGTGTGGAGCCTACTGCTCAAAAGGTTCCCACACGATTACCCTGCATGGTTGATATTAACCGTACAGTAACCATGTGGCCTACCCTATTTTTCCAATTCTTGCATCTCCTAGATCCAAACCAGCCATGGATACTCATAGAACCTTACTTAGGCCATAGAAAACTTTTACCAAGATTAAACAATGTATTTTAATTGTAAAAATTGAGTTGTACCTTCATGAAAATAAGGTTCACTATAACCTCCCCTCCTTAAATAAACTTTCCCCTGAGTTGGCCTTTTGAGGGTAAAGTGGTGTCATCAAAAAAGAGTTTTGGACACTGAGCTCATATATTAGCCTCTCATTCCTATGTATCGTCTTGTACATAATCTCTCTTCCATATTATCCATACTAAAGGAACTAACCTTCCTCGGAATGTTTTAACACTCTGGTCAATAATTCACATTGGATACTCCTCAAAATAAGAATCTTCATCCAACTCAACCTTTTCAGGATGTAAAACATATTACATGTTTGGATAATATTGACAAACCTGAGATATGTAAATTACATCATGAAAATACCAATATCTCAGAGGAAGTACTATCAGGTAATCCACAGGTCCAATTAATTTTACTACCTCTAAGGGTCTAATGAATCTTTGTGAGAGATTACCCTACTTCTATATAATCTGATGGTCCATCCTGGGCTATACTTTCAAAAAAACTAGATCTCTAACCTTGAACTCGAGAGGTTGTCAGTGTCGATTGGAATATGACTGCTATCTGGACCAAGCTTTCAACATATACATTATGATCAACTTGATGTTCTTTATAGTCTCCAAAATGAGACATCGTCTAAGAAATGTTTCCTACCCCACCTCCAACTTGCACAGAGGTGAACATAAAATCTTACCATATAAGGCTTCCTAAGTATCCAACTCGATGGTATCTAGAAATATTTTATTATAAGAGAAATCATCAAGAGGTTTTTGTTTCTCCCAATAACCTCTGAAATCAAGGAAATGTGCCTGAAGCATATCCTCTTACACCTGAATCGCATGCTTTTTACGTTCATCATTATAAGAATGATAGTTCATGCTTAGAATCACCTATATACCCAAGGACTTCTATAACCCCTACCAAAACAATGAAATAAAGTGATTGTCTCTATTGAAAATGATATAAAGAGGTTCTCTATAAAGATGTATGACCTCACTAACATATATACTTCCTAGATCATCTAATAATAATGTATCTCACATAAGTAAGAAGTTTGTGACCTTCTACAAACAATCCATGAAAATACAAATAGTATCATTTCAATGATGGGATCTGGGTAGTCATGAAATCCATAAGAACATCATCTCATTTCCACTCGAAAATGGGAAACAGTTATAAAAGTCCTACCAATCACTGATGTTCCACCTTCACCTGATGGTAGGTTGAAAACTGAGTAATAAATCCAATAATATCCCTCTTCATATCAGGCCACTAATGATGGTGATGCAAGTCTTGATACATCTTGGTGGCACTAAGATGAACTGCCCATGCTGAGGCATAAAATTCACATATCATCTCCTCAATGATGTTTGTTGGGACCCATAAAAACCCATAAAATCATAGAGTATCATCCCAATCTTTGGTCCAACATGAATATGTATCGTCATCTAAGATTCTTTCCCTTAGGATAAGGCCCTTGGGATCTGAATGTTTCATCATTCTCACCCATTTTAGAAGGGTAGAGTTCACTGCTAAGGATAATAGGATAGTCTTCCCATAATACTTCTAAACCTCAACATGAATTTTTGAAAATAAGGACTTGAGGTTCCAATCTCCATTGGAATCCTAAACCACTTGTGTTTGAGTCTTCTAGCTCAGAGTATCGACTACATCATTACCTTTCATAAGTGTGTAGGCAAGATCAAAATCAAATGACTGTAGGAACTCAACCCATCTGTGCTGCCTGAGATTCAAATATCATTGTGTAAAGATGTAATTAAGGATTTTTTGATCAGTGAATACCAAAAAAAATATCTCTATGTAAATAGTGTGTCCAACTGCGTAAATCATGTACAACAGAAGCCTGCTCAAGGTCATGCGTAGGGTAATTCTTCTCATGAGGCCTCAACTGACAAGACTCATACATAGTGAATTTCTCATCCTGCATTATAACAACTCCCAAACCAATACCTGATTCATTATAATAAATGGTATAACTCCTACTTGACTCTAGAAGAATCATTATTGGTGTTGAATTCAATATTCCCATCATCTTCTGAAAGGATGCTTCACATACTTCTAACCATACAAATTTCATCCCATTTTTCATCAATCCCATAAGTGGCACTTCAAGTCATGAGAAATACTAGATGAAGCATTCATAATACCTGAAAAGTACCAAGAAACTCTAGATGTCAAATACATTATTGGGATTCTCCCAAGAAACTACAGTTCTCGCTTTATCTAGGTCTATTGAAACTCCTGACTCCAATATGATATAACCCAAGAAGTGGACTTTATCGATCCAAAAGTGGCATTTTTTGATATAATCATAAAGTTGATAATTCATCAATGTATTTATCATGATATAAAGATTTTTCAAATTTTCTTGTTGAGAGCGATGGAATACACTAAGATATTTTAAATAATGAATTACATGAATGAATCCAAAAATGGGTGGAAAACCTGATTCATCAGAGCCATAAAAACTGTAGGTGCATTCGTGAGACTGAACGGCATGATGAGTTACTCATATAGACCCTACCTTCTCCTGAAAGGTTTGTGAGATATGTTTAATGACCTAACATGCACCTTATGATATCCTAACCACAAATAAATCTTTGAAAACACTCTTTCTCCAAGAATCTAATGAAAAAGGTCTTCAATTCAAGGTAGTGGACATCGGTTCTTAACCATAACTTTTTTCAACCATTAGTAATGCACACAAATCATATGGGTACCATCTAACTTCTTAGAAAAAATTACTGGTGAACCCCATGGCGAGGTTTTGTGGCGTATAAATCCTTTATCCACTATATCTTCTAACTATTTCTTAAGATCCAGAAGCTTTATAGGTTTCATCTTATAGGGAGGAATAGACACTGGTACCACTCTTAGAACGAGATCAATAGTAAATTCTACCTATCTCACTAAAGTTATCCCAAAAAAATATTTAGGTAAGGCGTCCCTAAAATGATTCACTATAAGAGTAAAAATAGTATGTCATAACCCCTGATCATCCAAGAAGATAGTGTAAATTTTAGTTGTCACATATCCTAGCCTCGATTGCTCAGGTCCATCTCGAGTCGCATGAACATACCATTCTCCCTTATGTATGTGCCTAACACACTCTAGTTATTTAAATTTCACCCTCTGAAATATAGTAATAAATATGGGATCGATAGGGATCTAACCAGTCAATCGTAATAATTACAGCAAATCTCATCGTGTCAATGGTGAAAATATTCCATATGAAGAGATATCTACCTATCTCAAGGGGAAAATATTTACAATAGAGGGATCTATCTAATTGGATACCTAACAGGGTATCGAGATTCATAATTCCATATAATTATTATATCTTGAGGCATGTACTCTCCATAAATGACTTAAATATAAAAGAGTGAGATGTTCCTATGTTAAATAAATCATTAACTAAAGTAGAGGTTATTATAATATTTCCAGAAACGATATAAGGTTCAACACTATGCTCCTATAGCATAGGTTGTATTGCATGTAACTAATTCATACCACATCCCTAAATCATAGGCTAACTACCCTAAGAAATACCACTTTTCTATAACTGATTATCATGAGTTTGAATACCTATGCCTTGACCACCACCTAAGCCTAAGAGGATTGTAGTATTCTAGATGCCTACCTAGCATAATACTACTATCCCCATTCCTAATTGTGGAGTAGGTTTATATCCCCACTCGTTAGACACTAATGGAAAGTCCCTACATAAGCACCAGATATTCCCCATCCTACCATAGCCAATGTATTCCATTGGATCCAGTAAAAAATGAGGTTTTTATGTATCAGCTTCCCTCATTAGTGAAATATCAATTTACTATCATTATTAGTAGTCTGACTACTAATACCACCCCATAATAAACCTCAATGATATGTTTGAATCTTCTAGAATAACCATTGATAGATCTAAGAACATAACTACCTAGACTTGCACTCTAAATTTCCATTAGATTCTTCTATGTAATAATGGCTTGGTTGACTATCTTATAAATAGGCATCAACTGAAAAAAGAATTACCTATGATTTATTGGAATATACGATTCCATCCTCTAATCACCTGGAGGTCATAAGATCATCACCCGTTAGAGTAAGTGTGAACCGTTATAGCTCAGTAAAGAAAATAGAATAATCCATTACAGACATATCTCCTTATTGAAGGTTTATAAACTCTCTAGACTGGTCATGCTTCAGAGTCATTGGAAATAATTAATCATATAAGATATTTTTTAAATCAACCCAGATTATATCACGATGTCAATCTTTCTGGGTAATAACAACCCAAGATTTCTTGGAAGAATCATGTAGCATATCAATAGAAAGCATGACCCTCCACTCTAGAGGTGTCTCCATATTCTAGAATATAGAAACAATATATTTTATCCATGACTCAGCAGTGTGTGCTCTTCCATCCCCTACGAATATTGGAGGATGGTACTTGTGGAACTCCTTAGTCAACTCTACCATAATTGGGTCAGGTCGATCAACACCTTTCATATTTTTCATCATATGAAGGAAATCCTCTCGGAATTGGGTATCGGTGACCATATCTAGAATATGTAGAGGTTTCATCAGTGTCACTACAAGAGGGGTCATTGTTGGCTCAAGGCATGCCACCTCGTGTGTATGGTTTTCACCGCCTTCAGGGCATATGATTGCTGGACGTCATAGGGGTATGATTCTACAATGCCAAATGAATGTCTTAAAAGGGAATTTAATAGTCAAGAGATGGAAAATTGATAACTAGGGAACGTACAAAGCCTTCCTATTAATAGACCACACCTCTCTATCAACTCTAAAATCCAGGTCTATGTGGTAAGGAAAGAACGTATCAGACCATAAGAATGTAAGAGACTCCCAACTACCCACTACTAAGGTCAAGTTCAGGTCTAGGTCTCAAATCATATGTTAAGGTGACCATTTTATTATAAAAGTGATATTCATTTTTCAACTTCATACTCATTTAACTATTTAAATATCCTTAAATGGTTGAACTAGATGTATCACCATTTCCAATTTACAAGGACCCATACTTCTTATAGATTGGAATGTGACGTCCACTTAATCCCAACCATAACACATTCCAGCCCATGTGACCAATGGTCCATGGCTTAATGTGCCATAATTGATTGCTTAAGGTGTCAACTTTAACCTATGATAGAGAAAACTATTAGGTTATGGTGGGAACATTAAGTATCAATTATGTTTTTACAGTACTTCAAGGAATGTCACCGCATTTTCATATAATAACTAAGGCACTAGTAATGTGCAATAAGAAAATGCACGTTGAAAATAGACATGGCATGGTAAAATGCATGGCATATCAGTCATAAAGTGCCTATAAAGGATGCATTTAATGTACTTTCACAACCTTATTTCATTGGTCCATGTAATAGAAATCATCATTTCGGTAATAATAATAGCAGTGGATTCACAAAGCATGTGCGTCACCCAATGGTGAATTCGTAGCAACCATAATAGTAATAATCAATAACTGCAAATACCCATCCTATGTAATTTGGGTTTTCCCTATATTTGGGTTATCTATTCCCATGTATAGTCTCATAACCAAATTCCTTATGTTCTATTCTACTTTCTAATACCAAAACTGTATGACAAAAGAAAAGAAACTGCTTTGATACCACTTTGTAACATCTTGACACGAGATCCACTTAACTCTTGTCCCGAGCAAGGGGGTCACATGACCTCAAGCATGCCTCCCTATATGCCAAAGGCTATTGAATAACAATGAGGGTCTAACATGGTATAGTGGTAATAATATAACCTCATATTAGAGTGTCATGATGAATACAATAATCATCAGACAACAGCAGAAGCATTATATAAACAGACACTAAGATGACATGACCTATTACAGACTGTAGAGGAAGCATGTACAATAAATATAATAATAAACTGAAGAAGCATAAATAACTGAGAAACTGAATAATAATATCAAAACTCAAAAAGGATGATTCAAAAACATGATATCATGGAATGCTGATATACAAAAATGAGAAACATTGGATAAGCATATACAACATGCTATAAAAAATACAAAAAGGGAAAAATACTTCTCCACTAGCATCTCGATCATATGCCCGGTTCTCTTCTCTCACGCTCCAATAATAAGTAAATCATATCCAATATCTATAACAGGGTGCTTTCCCTTATCCATTCCTGAAGACATATAATCTACTCAGATACAAAAGGTTGTCCAAGTAGGGTGTAAGATAAAATCTTAATATACCACCACCAACGGTGTCTAGAGGTATTCCAAGTAGTGTACATAGGAATAATGATGTGTGGGAAATAATAATAATAAACAATGCTAAATAAATCAACACCTACCTACTCAGGTTCCTATAGGACACCTAGCGACTCTACATGCTTCAGCTCAGGTCGGAATGATAGTATGATCAGTAAATATATATATATATAGTATAGATATATATTGTATCCACCCATATACACTGAATACATGAGGACGTAAGCAACCATATACATGGATAGTAGGGGGTTATGCACAACCCCCTCTAAAAAAAGCAGATGATCATCAGTTTCTTAGAGGGGGTTACACACAACCTCCTCTAAATTCATTTTAGAGGTGGATATGCACAACCCCCTCTAATCATCAAATTTAGAGGGGGTTCACAACCCCCTATCAATTTTTAGCATTAATTTTTTAACATTTAGTTAGATTTAGATGTGGTTGGGTCAAGATCACCGCTAATTTAATAATTAGTGGCGCAATATATTCAGTTGGATTTTATAGATGATATATTTATATATAATATTAATCTGGATATTAGAGACTATATATATAATTGAATTTATTTTTTTGAAATGAAATAATTGGGGCTCACAACCTTCTTTAATCTCTTAAATTATAAGGGTTTCACGAACCGCTGTTAATCTCTTGGATTATATGGGGTTTTGAACCCCTCTAATTTATTACATTAGAGGGGGTTGTGAAACCCCTCTAATTTATGACATTATAGGGTTTTTGAACCCCCTATAATTTATTAAACTATAGGGAATAGCTAACCCCCTCTAATTCAAGAATTTTGATGGGGTTCATGAACTGTCACTCATCCGTTTGATTAGAGGTTGTTTTTAACCTCCTCTAAATTTTTACTTATTTTTTAAAATAAATATCATATATATTCAAATTTTATAATATATGTGTGTGTGTGCGCATGTGTGTGTGTATATATATGACATAAACATAATATACAAATGCATTTAAATACATTATAAACACACACGCGCATATATATATATATATAAGGACATTATAAATACATTAAATAAATACTTATACATATAAACAAAAATGTATACATGTATAAATATTGGTATACAAAATATGAATGTAATTATAAATATATTTAATCAAATATATTAAATTTATATATGGTTTTATAAATACTATACATTTATATTATGATTTAAATGATATATATATTATATTAAATGCATTTTTATTGTATTTATGTATAAATACATTTATATTTATTATGTATACATACATATATATATATATTATAGACAAAATTAAATATAAATATTCATATATATGTTATATTATAAATATTTAATTATATATAAATTTATATATATTAGATAATTATTTTATATATATGCCATAATAATTATAAATTAATTTATTATATATATATATATCATTTAATTATATTATAAATTTTCAATTATATTAATGTATTTCGTTTTGTTTGTGTATATATATTATATGATATAAATTTATATGATCACATACATAAATATATAATATAAATGTATTTAATATAATATATGTATATTATAAATCATAAAATATATAAATATATAGTATTTATAAAACCAACATATAATTTTTATACTTTAAAAAATATATGTAATAATAATAATAATAATAATAATTATTATTATTATTATTATTATTACACATACATGTACATATAATAAAAATATAGAAAAATGATTGTATAAATATATTATAATTATATTATATCTATAAATATTATATAAATACATAAAAACACACACACAAATATAAATGTATTTACAAATATATGTTTAAATATATATTTACATATGTAAATATAATTATTTTTATATATAAATATATCATATATACATAGGTATAATATATGTATATATATATATTATACACAAATATATTATATATTATCTAATATTTATACATCTAATATTATATATATATATATATATATTATACACAAATATATACATCCTATATTATACACATGATACATTATATATATATATATATATAATACACAAATATATACATTTTATATTATACACAAATACGTTATATATATATTATACACAAATATATTATATTATTCATATTTCCATACACAAATATATATATATATATATATATATCTAATATTTCTATATCTAAATAAATATAAAATAATGTACATAATAAGAATTAGATATTTCAGCATAGTGGTCTAGGCGACGGAGAAGTCTTCCTGAGTCCCTTGTTCAATTCTCACTGTTGGAATCATTAATGCTTGGGTGTGAAGGCGGGATGGTGGACGAGTCGAGGTGTGCGGGTGTGAGGGGGTCTTGTCTTGTTAGGGGTCATGGGACAAAGGGATGGTCTTTGTGGGGTGGGTAGCATTAGGTCCATAGACAAAGGGATTGTCTTGGTGGGTTGTCTCAGTGGTGTTTTGGGGTGTTTGTCCCATGGGGTTGTCTTGGTGTCTTGGGTGTGTTGTTCCGGGTCTTGCTGGGTTGTCCAGGTGTCGTGGGGGTGTTTCTCGGGGGACTTGGTGGGGTTGTCCTGAGTATCTTGGTGGGGTTGTCCCGTGGGCTTGGGGGTTGTCTAGGTTCCTGCGGGGTTTTCCTCTGGGTGTCTTGTGGGGTTGTCTAGGGTGTTCATGGGTAGTCATGGCGCTTAGGGGTGTAAAATTTAACAAAAAATGGAGAAGTTTAGAGGTAGCTGTAGTATTAACTGCCTCTAAAATTGGACCCATGTAGTCAATTAGGGGTGGTTCTAACCACCGATAACTTGATGTTTGAATTAGAGGTAGTTAAAACTACCTCTAACATATCTTTTTATGAGGAATTTAGAGTGAAATTAGAGGGGGTTAAAACCCCCTCTAATCTAACCACCACTAAATTCACGTCTATTTTACCATCACTTACCCACAACCACCTCTAATTAGAGTAGGCATCCACTCTACCAGCGGTTACTCGTAACCGCTGATAAAGTATTTAGAGGGGGTTATAACCCCCTCTAAATGAAAAAATAATTCCTCCTAATCACCCTATTTTTTTTGTAGTGTGTGTGCACTGAATACATGATGACATAATCATCCATATACATGGATAGTAGGGGTTGGATATACTGAGGCATAACTCAGTTATCCATAACTAGTTTAAATGATCCTATAATATCTAACAAGAGTCACATGCCCTGACTCTCATAATGATTGTGAGACGGCATGCCCATCACTCGAGATAGGTGGGGTGAGTCATCATACCCAATGCCCTAAACAAAGGAATGTGAAACGTCATGTCCATTTCCTAGATAACAGTATAACGATGACAAACTTCATGCTCAACACTCGATGTAAAGGAGAGTGAAACTCCATTCTCAGCAAGTCCTTTGACCATCATTCCACGACCAATCTCATTGGCATAATCATAATAATATATATTACATGAGTAATCACCTCATAAGAATCATAATTAGTAATCCCAATATAACCAAGGCATCACAATTTATATAAATCATGAAACAATCAGCGTGGCCTTTCCACCTTTTATTATTCATTTCAATTAATCAATTTAATTCATGTAAGAAAAATAACCACCCTAAAGCTAAGTCATTCTACATAAATAAGACATTTAATTAATCAAGGCATAGAAATTCAATTTATATGAAAGGATAAACACTTAGGAGGTGTTTTGGTTCAATAAAAATTTACTTAGAAGTGGTAAATTTCAATTTTGGTTCAATAAACATTTATATAGAAGTGGGAAATTTCAATTACATCTCATGTCGAACACTTAGAAGGCATTCTAGTCATTTAACAAATCAACTATAAAGGGGAATTTCTTTCGGCACACCCAAAGGGGTGTCCATACTTGAGTTCAACATATTCTAAATACATTCCATGGATCAACAAGATTATAATAGCATGCATATATAAATTTAAAATCAAAGAACTCAATTTAAGGCAAGGTGTGTAAAATGTTAGTGTGCAACACAAAAAAATCAACTATAAAACAGCTCACTTTTTTAAGGAAAACAACTTCACCACCTACATTAGGGTCATAGAAGACTCTTCGTTTAATATCGGTCTCAAATTAGAAGTATATTGGAATAAAAATGATTAACGATACAAAACCCTAAAAATACGGCGAATGAACATGTACCTAAATAGCACAAAGTATACGAAAAGAAAATGAAATGGGATGGAAGATGACTCAATATCTTACCGATAATGACCTAAAATTTTGAATAATATTTGTTTCAAAAATTTGTGTGTTATTTTTTTATACTCAAAAAAACTATATACTTTAATTAATTAAGTGAGTATAATTAAAATGAGATCATTGGGTTTCTATTTTTATTTGATCGTTGGTCAATATGACCATTTTTCACGAATTGAATCTGATCACCAAAAAAACCGACACCATACCCTGCCCGTGACAAGGCCCTAAGGGTGTTCCTGATCCCCACAGGATGGAAAAAGTACCCGGGTATCATAAAATGAAAATTGGGAATGATTTACCTGAGTTTATAAACATAAAATAGTAAATGAATCTAATAAAATGAATATGGATTTTTGAAATGAAATCATATTTTATAAAATTTCATAATTTAATTACACAACTTAAAACAATGCTCAAAGACTATTACAAAGGTACAAAACCATAAATGACAGCCCAAGAACCTCTACATGGCAAGAGGCACCTCCCTCGAGTCATCTCCACAACACTACATCATGTTGGACCACTAAAACCCAAAAAAGGCACAAAAGTTGTACCCAAACCCATGGAAACAAAATCAGCAAGTCTACTTACACCCAAAGGTGTATGTAGGGTGTGAGACAAATCCTAGTAGGATACCACAACTAAGATATTCCATGTGATAAACATTCAAAGATGAAAATCATTCAAGTTTTAAAAACATTAAATGGTAGTTACAATTTCTAAAAGATACAACTTTAAAAAATTAAAATAGTTTTCAAGTGGGATATTTTAAATAATAAAAAAATTTAAATAAAATTCCAAATCTACTGAAATTTCCAGCCAAACATATTTTATGCCGATGGTAAGAGTAAAGAATCTAATGAGCATAAGCAATGGGAAAATAACCCCTAGCACTAGCTCACTGTGGGTCCCAAGTACCTCATATCTCGGTGAGAGTAACCATCACAATATACATTCTCATGCACACGAGTCACTAGTAGTGAGCATACCCATAACCTAGTGGAACCTCATCATCATCATCATCATCATAGTTTAGTTTTTGTTGTAAGCATCAAACTTGTGACGTTAAACTGAGGCCAAGCCCCACGAGATAACTAAAATACTAGTACACGTCCACCCACCTAGATACTCGGGTTTCCCTCTTGTGCTCAAACAAGTTCAATAAGTCATGAAATAAAATTTTCACATGAAAATATCACTTCCACATAAATCATTCACCAAAAATCCCATATATACATCACACAAGTTACATCATCCCCCTTTTCATTCAAATTGATTTTGATCAAACTCACACCAAAATAGCCCATAACACATTTTACAGATCTTTAAAAATTCTACAAATACTTTATTAATTTTATAAAATCTTTCCCATGATGATAAACATCACACATTAGACCACTCACATGTTACATAATACCATTTTGATAAAAAAAACATTTTCCACATCACACTCACATAAAACTTCCCAAAAACATGTTTCGCACCCACATCACAATTTCATAAATCACCTCAAGAAATTACAAAACATTCTCAAAATGTTTGACATCACAATTGACCACTTTATCTTTAAAAAACTCATTTTAGGTGAACAAACTCACCAAAACAGTACATATACATCTCTTTCCCATTTTCATTAACCCAATAAAACATTTACAATATTCATAAAACAGACCCAAGGGGTATAACTATGTTTTGCACAAAACCCATTTCAAAACCCTCTTTCAAAGCCAAAACCACACCAATACCAATCCAAACCAAAACTTGAAGCCCTAGAAATATTTATTAAACAATTATAAAGTATTATAAAATCACCTCTAATAATACCAAAAAAAGATGGACATGAAAAATACACATTTTCATAAAACACTTTCAAGAGGTATAAAATAGTTTTACACAAAAACCCATTAAAACCCTATCTTTTAAAATAAAAGGCAAACCAAGACCCTACCAAATAAGAATTTTCATCCCAAAAAACATTTATTAAATCACTTTAATATGTTATAAAATACACCTGAATACTACCCCCAAGAGTTACACATGAAAAACACCCAATTTAAAGCTAAAGTGAATCTATAAAATTAAATGCTTAACCAAATCAATCAAAAACAGTTTTACGCCACATATAGAAAATGAGGAACATGAAAATCAGTAAATCAAGTAAGATAACTCACCAATAATTTATTACACATGGATCCACCTACCTTTTTATGTCTAATCCCTCAAAACATGGTGTGAAACATCAACCGAACCACCAACGCACCAGAAGGGGTGAAAACCCACCCAAAACTACAATATTTGACCAAAAAGACAACAAATCACTCACTAGGTTCAAACTATAACTTTTTTAAATTTTATAACTTCATGAAATTGGGAGTAAACCCTAAGTAAAATCGAAGAAACAAAGAAGGAATCCCTTACCTTGAACAATCTTTAAGAAATCACCCCAAATCCATAAAATGTTGAACTTCCAAGCAACCAAAACATATAGGTAGACTCGAATGAGGCTGAGTAGATTAAGTGGGGATAGAAATGGGGGATAAAGAGTTAAAATGGAAAGGTTTATGAAATAATAAAATTACCTCCTCAAATCTAGATGATTTGAGAAACCCTAAGAACTTTCACCCTAATCTGCTGTCCAAATGAGTTCCAAAGTGGAGAAATAGATAATGATAGTGAGACTTAAGTTTTTTTATTTTGGTGGGTTATGGAATCACCGAAAAATAGTACAAAATGAATGAGATATTGAAAAATTAAAAACATAATTTAATGTAGGAAATGGGCTTACGAGTTGGCCCAAAACCTTAATAAAAAACCCAAATCCATCATTATTATGGATTTCTATGGGGTCAAAATTGATATGGTGGTTTTAATATACCAGGGTATGAAAAATAAGAAGTGGAGTAGGTGTAAAATGATGAAAAATGAAGGAGTTATAAAAGAAAAAAAATTATTTTTAAATTTGGAAATGGGCTCATGGTTTGGCCCAAATTTTGAAAACCCACAACATCCACCAAAATGCATGGAAAACCCCCAAACCAAAGTAATAATGGAAATTAAATAAAAAATACCTTTAAAATAAGTAATGGATGTGACACCGTTTAAAACTATTCTCTTAAAATTATTATTATTGTTTATAAATACAAATGATAATGGTTAATTAATACAGAAAGAAGAGTCAATGGCCTCATCCAGTAGACTCGAGTCGTATGAAACCCATATTTCAGAGCTTGAGAAGAAGGTAGCATCACTGGGCTTTTCTCAGGACCAAGACCAAGCTGAATTCCAACATTATAAGCTTGACCATAATCACTTAAGGTAGAAGTTCATACTGATAGAAATCACTACTCGAGCAATTTTGTCTGAGCCACCCCAAGATTCTATCACCATTACAAACCTTACTCTTAAGTATTATGCATGTGTTATAAGGGGCTATGTAATGAGGCCTTAGTTACTTTCTATAATCATTTTTTATAAATAAAATTGTTATTTCTTATTATAGTAAAATTTTTGAATTTAAAATATCAAGATAAATATAGGATGAATTTATACAATTTCCATATTATTGATGAATATTGGAAAAAATGTATTTTAAAATATCTTTTTATAATTTAAATAATTAATAATGTGAATTTATTTTCAAAAATTGTTCTTATACAGTTGTGTTCAGTAAGAAATTTGGAATCTAATAAGATCAAGTTAATTTTTGGTGAATAGAAAATTTTGAATAGTAATATTACCTTTATGAATAGTAATGTGACCAATGGAATAGTAACCTCGCTTAATAAAGTATTAATATAATTTAGGCATCTTGATTATTTAATGTGATATAATAGCATAAGTAAATAACTGTTTCAAAATATATTAGTTAAGTATTTGTATTATTTAAGGTAAATAATGTTTTTAATTCAAAATTAAATATCTAATAATTAGAAAATCATTTTCATAAAATTTAGTTCATTTTTGAATTTAGAGAATCGATACTAGGTTAGGGTGAATATATGATATTTTTATAAAATGTTTTGTTTTTTGGTGAAAAGTAAAAATACAGTTTTGAGTTTCGGTGTGTTTAATGACATCATTAATGATGTAATCACGATGTAATAATTATAGTGCAATTTTATATAGTAGGATATGTTATTAGGTTTCCCAAAAGGAAAATACCATGAGCAAATAACATGGGAAATCCCATTGTTTTACAAATACCACTAATGAGGTATCCCTTGGAAATTAATAAAATATTCCCTCACTTTTTCTATAAATACCAACCATTTCCTTCATTAATTTAATTCAAAATTCCTCCTCAACTAAGATCTAGTATTTTTACCTCCCAAGGTTCCCTCATGTTCCCATGTTCCCAACATTTGTTTTTTTTAATTTACTCTTCAAGGTAAGGGAACCTTTCACCCTCCTTTTTTAGTCATGAATTCCTTTTTATTATGTCCTATAGTTTCCATTTTATTATGTGGGGGTATGTTATTCTATATCATTATTTTTTTCAATTTTAAATTCAAATGATTAGAGACCCTTTCAGCTCTCATCAATTGATTTTCTGAATTTTTAAGTGACGTCGTTAGGCTGCCAAATTTTCGTAAAATAAATCACATCTTCTCTTTTCTTTCAAGTTTCCATTTCATGTTGTATTCCATTAAAAAATCCATAACATGATCTTATTTACATTTTATTATGTCCCTATACTGTATTTTGATTTATTTATGATTGGGTAAACTCTTACCCTCTCTTTTTAATGTTTTATAAAACCATGTTGTATAGTTGTTATGCTGTAGAATTTTCATCTCAAAATCTCTCTCTCTATCAAAAAAATATATTATTTTATTTATGTAAAGAAACAAACAAATTTAATTTCTCTGTTTAATCATAAATAAATACAAATGATATATTTTATTTAGGAATTTACATACATAAAACCCTTATTCCCTTTCCTTGGGTTATAAATGAGATAATGATCTTGTTTTTAAGCACTTTTAAAATGTCACGATTTTAAAATGAAACCCATTTATTTTATTCTTTTGGGTTATTTATGAAATGTTTGAATATGATATATTTGGATCACATGAAAATAAATACATATTAAGGTTGTTACCTAATATTTCTCTAATTCATTAGGTAAAGAATTAATCTCTAGAGGTGACAAGTTTTATGATACCTTAGTGAATAACCTTGGTAATTTTTATAACACCTTGGGGATAGGCCTTGGTGATATGTTCATTAATATATAAAAGAAATGTTGTATCCACATTTTCATGTTATGTTTCAAGTTATTATTATTATTATATGCCACTTTTTTCCATTACTTATGTCTTTATGTTTTTCAACAAGTTCTTATTGATATCACAAGTAAACAGATTCCCTTGTTTACCCTTACTGGGACTTCTGCTCACCCTTTCCTTTGATGTATGTTTCCAGGTTATGAGATTAAGTAATTGTACTTAGGATAAAACCTTACAAATGGATTAGAATAATGTTTTATGTTTCCATATATTATGTTCCTAATTTCTACGACACTAGACTTTAAAGATCCTCTGTTTGTAAAATGTAATGAAAAGTTATGTCATAAAAAGGCGGGATACCATAGTTGGTATTAAAGGATAGTTTAGTTATTTGTGAAAATTATTATATGAAAACTTTAGGAAGAACCCAATATAAAATTTTAAATATAGGTATACTTCCTGGTATTTTTATTAAATATTAAATAAGTGGTATCTGAATAAATAAATCATTGTCTGGATGCAAACAAGTGGATGTGGCTCTGGAACAGATGTGCTTAAAAGTCCAAACTCTGAAAAGGAGTTTTGGGATTGACCCATGGTATCCTAGTATACAAAAACAGTTCTTACTACACTCCTAGTTTTACACTCCCACGGGATATGTTTGGTTAATCATAAGCATTTTATGAATCATTATGAAGGATTTATAGATAAATGTAATTGTTGTTAAATAATAATATGTTTAAGAATGAAGTTTTAAGACCTAAAAATCCATTATAGTTAAAAAAAATTAAAAGAAATAAGATTCTAACTAAGGGTTTATTGTTTTAGAAAATGGCAGGCGATAGGCAGAACCGGGCAAATGGTGACCGTAATAGACCATGTGCTGATGGCCCTCCGATGGAAGCTGTAATGGAAAGATTCATGAGAATGATGAACCAAATAACTTAAGTTATGGTAAATAACATTAATCAAGACGAGAGACTAATCTCATCATGAAGGTAAAAACATTATTTTGAGTCCTTTATGTGTCAAAGACCACCAACCTTCAGTAGATCTATTGACCCATTGATTGTTGAACAGTGAATCGGCTCTATCGAGAACATCTTTTCTCTGCTCCACTGTTCGGAACAAGAAAAGGTCACCCTGGATGTTTATTTCTTTGAGGGAGAATCTTATCAGTGGTGGGAACTTATTAAAAACACAAGTCCAAAAGTGGAGGTTTAATCTTTGGAGTGGGAAGAGTTTAGAGGGATATTTTTCAATACGTATTTCCCTCATTCTATGAAAAAATAGACAAGAAGTTTCTTGAGATGAAGAAGAAGGGGGATGAATTTGTTGGAATCTATGAGATGATCATCATAAGACATTACCATTACACCTAAATATTTTTCATGGACCCTAATGGGAAGTTGGATAGATTCTTCGGTGGACTAATACCTCATCTGTGGAAGAATCTAGCCAACCGAGACTATGATAGATATGAGAAGATCATGCGGAGTGTGCTGAAAGTCGAACTAGAGTTCAATGAGATGTAGTGGTCTCATAAATTCAATGAACAGAAGAGATCATTGGAGAAAACATTAGGGAGGAGCTTTGATCAGGGAAGAGGATACAAGCAAGTGAAACATCCCACATGTGATAAATGTGGGAAGAAGCACTCAGGTAATTGCCTTCTTAAGAGCGGGAAGTGCTACAAGTGTGGAAGAGATGGTCATATTGTGTGGAATTGTCATAGTGAGGTGAAACCTCAACTTCCCAACACTAACAAAAAGGTGAAGATGGTGAAGGTCCTACCAGATGTCCAATGTTATAAGTGTGGACAACTTGGGCAGTTTTCCAATCACTGTACAAATATGAGGGTAGTGGAGGGGAACCACTATCAGCCTTAGCAAAGTCTAAGGAAGAAAGGTCATGTTTTTGCTATCATGAAATTTGATGTTGAAGCTCCAAATTATGTGGTGGTAGGTACTCTTGTTGTTCTCTCAAAGATATCAAGTACTTTGTTTGATTCTAGTTTTACGTATTCCTTTATTTCCTCCATGTTTGAAAATAATTTAGAATCAACCCCAGATTTGCTAAAAGTAGAGTTATTAGTCCATACTACTTGTGGGATTATCCAAGCATCGTCAGTGTTTAGAAACTCTCGTATTTACTTTAGTGAGAACAATATTATCGAAAATATAGTAGTCATTCCCATGCTGGAATTCGCCATTATACAAGGGATGGATTGGATCTCAATGTATAATGCTAATATCAAATGTAGAAGCAAGGAAATCTCAGTAGTCCTGAATAGAAAACCTATAGTTATCTTCCAAGGAGAGATATCTCAACATGATCTAAGTCTAGAAGAACCTCTTATATCCATCTTTATGGAGGTGATCGGTGAATAAGAAGAATACAATGAGAGTATAAGGATAGAAAATGTCCCAATCGTCCAGGAATAAATTGGCATATTTCCTGAGGAGTTACTCGAACCTCCCCCAGAAATAGAGGTAGATTTCTCCATTGAAATCATACCTGGATCTCATCTAATATCAAAGACCCTGTATTATATGGAAAATGTGGAGCTTGAGGAATTAAAGAAACAACTCCAATATTTTTTGGAAAAGGGCTTTATCCGACCGAGTGTGTCTCCTTGGGGATCACATGTTCTATTTGTGAAGAAGAAGGATGGATCAATGTGGGTATGCATTGATTATAAAGAACTGAACGGGATCATAATGAAGAATAAATACACTCTTCTAAGAATTAAAGACTTATTTGAAAAACTTTGTGGGGCTCAATTCTTCTCTAGGATTGATCTTTGATCTGGTTATCATCAATTGAGGGTGAATAAAGAATATATTCTAAAAACTACCTTCCGATCAAGATATGGGCATTATGAGTTTGTTGTTATTCTCTTTGGGCTGACTAATGCACCTCCTATTTTTATGGATGTGATGAATAGTGTGTTTAAGGACTACCTTGATAATTTTTTGGTAGTTTTTATTGATGATATTATGATATATTCCTAAATTCACAAGGAGCATGAGGATCATGTAAGGGTTATTTTTCAAACTCTATAGAGGGAGAGACCTTTTGGAAAGTTTAGAAAATGTGAATTTTGGTTACAACAAGTAGCTTTCTTGGGGAACATTGTAACCAATAAAGGAATCATAGTTGACCCTACAAAGACAAAATTTGTAGAGGAGTGGCCTCATCCTGCAACAATAACTGAGATTCACAGTTTCATTGGATTAGTGGGATATTATAGGAGGTTTGTGAAAAAAATCCATGACTTTGTAATTCATAAACCAAGTTGACTTGAAAAGGGGTAAAGTTTATCTGGGAAATGGATTGTGAGGAATGTTACCAAGAGCTAAAGAAGAGATTGGTACTGCACCCATGTTAACTTTTCCCTAAAATATAGAAGGATTCGTTATTTTTAGTGATGCATCTCTGAAAGAGATTGGGTGCATCCTCATGCAAAATGACTAAGTCATTGCTTATGCATCTTGATAGTTGAAGACCCATGAGAAGAACTATCTTACGCATGATCTTGAGCTTTTTTTAGTCTTTTTTACTCTAAAGATATGGAGGCACTCTCTTTATGGGGATAAATGTGATATATACACAAACCATAAATGTTTGAAGTATATTTTCACATAAAAGTAATTGAACATGAGATAGAGGAGATGGTTTGAACTTCTTAAAGAGTGTGATTTTTCAATTCGTTATCATCCTTGAAGAGGAAACATAGTCTTTTATGCATTAAGTAGGAAAGACCCAGTTATTCTGTCCATGATGAGGATTCAAAGAGAACCTTTGATCAATGACCTAGTAAATCTATACATGGGAATTATAAGGTAAATGACATCATCAACCCTATCCCAAATGATTTCTCCACTGTCATTACTAGAGAAGATCAAGAAATCTCATAAAGAAGATCCTTTGTTACAGAAGCGGTTTGAGGTTGAGAAGGATGGGAAGTTTCCTAATTTAAATATTGATCATGAAGGTGTACTAAAATTTCATACATGAATATGTGTTCCATCTATTCTGAAAATAAATAAAGAGTTGATGGATGAAGCTCATAACTCTAATTTCTCTATACATACAAGAAGGCTTCAAATGTATAGGGACCTTCGTGATCATTATTTGTGGGATAATATGAAATGGGATATTGATGACTACACTACAAGGTTCCTAGTATGTCAACAAGTGAAGGCAGAGAAAAAACTTCCTAAAGGGGTATTACAACCACTACCCATACCAGCATGGAAGTTGGACAATATCACTATAGACTTTGTCACTGGTCTCATGAGAACTTCTAATGTAAACAATGCAATATGGGTTAATGTGGACCATCTCACCAATACATCTCATTTTATCTCTATTCAGGAATATTTCTATCTTGATCAAATTTTTCAAGATTTACATGAAGTGGTAAAGCTGTACGGAGTTCCACTTTCTATCATATCTGATCATGATCCAAGGTTCGCATCAAAATTATGGAGAAGTATTCAACATGATCTGAGTACTTAATTGAATTTTAGTACGGCCTATCACCCCCAAACTGATGTCCATTATAAAAATACTATTCAAACACTCAAGGACATGGTGAGAACATGCTAAAAATTTTAAAGGTGGATGGGATCAACATCTCCCATTAGTTGAGTTCTCTTTCAACAACAGCTTCCACTTGAGAATTCAAATGAAACCCTATGAAGCTCTATATGAGAAGCGATGTAGAACTTCTACGTGTTGGGATGAAGCTGGTCATAGAAAGCTTCTTGGGCCTGATCTTGTGCAAGAGATGACAGAAAAGGTTCATTCCATCCAACTACATATTAAGGCTGCTCATAGTCAGCAAAAGAGCTATGACAACAATCATCTAAGGGACTTATAGTTTGATGTTGGTGACAATGTCTTTCTATGAATTTCACCTTGGAAGAGAGTCATGAGGTTTGGGAGGAAAGGGATACTCAGCCCTAGGTACATTGGCCCTTATGAAATCCTTGATTGCGTAGGAGCAGTGGCCTATTGGCTTGCACTTCCTCCAATTCTAGAAAAATTTCATGATATCTTCCATGTATCCCTCTTGAGGAATTACATACCTGACCCTTCACATGTACTAAATCTAGAGGTGGTACAACTGGAACATGAACTCTCTTATAAGGATTATCTGGTAGAGATCTTGGATCATAGAGACAATGTTCTATGCAACAAGACTACCTGCCTTGTCAATATGTTTTGGAGAAACCAAAAATTTGAAGAATCCACGTGGGAACTAGAGGAGTCTATGAGGCAAAAGTACCCACACATTTTCTCTTTTGAAGGTACGAGTTAAAATTTCAGGGGCGAAATTTCTTAAGGGGGAAGAATGTAAGGACCTGAAATTTTGAAAAATATTTATTTCTTAAATTTGTGTGTTATTTTATTTTATACCCAAAAAAACTATATACTTTAATTAATTAAGTGAGTATAATTAAAATGAGATTTTTGGGTTTTGAATGTTATATAAATGTTGTTCAATATAACCATTTGAAACTATACACTTAATGTTATGATTATTGTTTATAAATACAAATGATCATGGTCAATTAATACAGAAATAAGATTCAATGGACTCATCCAGTAGACTTGGGTTGTACGAAGCCCATATGTTGGAGGTTGGTAATGAGGTATCATCACTAGGATTTGCTCTGTACCAAGCCCAAGCTTAACTCCAATGTGTTAAGCTTGAATGGAATTCCTTAAGGGATAAGTTCAAGCTAATCAAAATCCCCACTCAAGGAATGTTGTATGAGACACCCCAAGATTCTATCACCATTGAACACCTTGCTCTTATGTCATATGTAGCTGTTATAAGGGGCTATGTAATGAGGCCTTAGTTTGTGCAATCCTTTTGTATAAATAAAATTTTTATTTATTATTATGGTGAAATTTTTAAATTTAAAATATCAAGATAAATATAGGTTGAATTTATAGAAGTTTCATATTATTGATGAATATTGAAAAAAAGGTATTTAAAAATATATTTTTTATTCTTTAAATGATTAATAATGTGAAGTGATTTTCAAAAATTGGTCTTCTACAATTGTGTTTAGTAAGAAATTTGGATTCTAATAAGATCAACATAATTTTTGGTGAATAGTAATATTACCCTTATGAATAATAATGTGACCAAGGGAATATTAGCCTCACTTAATAAATTATAAATATAATTTAAAAATCTTCATTAGGTAATGTGATATAATAGCATATGTAAATAACTATTTCAAAAATTATTAGTTCAGTATTATTATTTTTTAGGGTAAATAGTGTATTTATTTAAAAACTAAATATCTTATAACTAGAAAATTATTTTCATAAAATGGAGTTCATTTTTGAATTCAGATCATTTATATTAGGTTATGGTGAATTTTTTATATTTTTATAAAATGTTTAGTTTTTCATTGAATAGTAAAAATACGGTTTTGAGTTTCGATGTGTTTAATGACATCATTAATGTGTGATCATGATGTAATAATTATGGTTAACCTGTGTACATTAAGATATGTTATGAGGTTTCCCAAGTGTCCAATACCATGGGAAAATACCATGGGCAAGCCCATGGTTTTACAAATACCACTAATAAGGTGTCCCTTGGAAATTAATAAAATATTCTCTCACTTTTTCTATAAATACTAACCCTTTCCTCCATTAATTTCATTCAAAATTACTCCTCAAGAAATATATGGTCTTTTTACCTCCTAATGAATCCTCCCAAGATTCCCTCAATCCCCCAAGGTCCCAACCTTTGAGTTTTTGAAGTTACTCTTCAAGGTAAGGGAACGTTTCACCCTCCTTTTTTAGTCATGACTTCCTTTATGTTATGACTTCTAGTTTCCATTTTATTATGAATGGGTATGTTATTATATATCATTATTGTTTTCCATTTTATGAATAAATTATGAGATACCCTTTCCGATCTCATCAACTAATTTTATGAACTTTTAAGTGACGTCATTAGGCTGCTGAATTTTCGTAAAATAAATCACATCTTCTCTTTTCTTTCATGTTTACTTTTCATTAGGTATGCCATTCATACATCCCTAACATGATATTATTTACATTTTATTATATCTCTATACTATATTATGATTTATTTATGAGTGGTTAACCCTTTTCATCTCTCTTTTTAATGTTTTCTAAAACCATGTTGTATAACCATTATGCTATAGAATTTTTGACTCAAAATACCTCTCTCTTTCTCAAAAAATTATATTATTTTATTTATGTGAATACCCAAACCTATTTAATTTCCATGTTTATTCATCAAAAAATAAAAATTATATATTTTATTATTTAATTGACATACAGAAAACCCTTATTCCCTTTCAATGGGTTATAAATGACCTGATGATATTGTTTTTAAGAATTTTTAAAATGTCGTGATTTTGAAGTGAAACCCATTTATTTTATTCTTTTTGGGTTATTTATGAAATGTTTGGTTATGATATATGTGGATCACATGAAAATAAATACATATTAATGTTTCACACTGATAGCACTCCAATTCATTGTGTAACGAATTAATCTCTAGAGATGAAAAGTTTTACAATACTTTAGTGAGTAACCTTGATAATTTTCATGACACCTTGGGGACAGACCTTAGTGATATGGTCATTAATGTAGAAAAGAAATTTTATATCCACATTTTAATTTTATTTTTCAAGTTATTATTATTATTATTATATTCCTCTTTTTCCATTTCTCATGTCTTTTTGTTTTTCATCAAGTTGTTATTGATATCACAAGTAAACTGATTACCTTGTTTACCCTTATTAGGCCTTCTGCTCACCCTTTCCTTTGATGTATGTCTCTAGGTTATGAAATGTTGTAATTGTATTTAGTTTGAATCATTACAAGTGTATTATAATAATTTTTTATGTTTTCATGTATTATGTTCCTGATTTCCAAGACACTAGACTTTAAAGATCCTATGTTTATAAAATGTAATGAAAAGTTATGTAATAAAAAGGTTGGATGCCATATTACCGAGAGCTATCCAATGCTTCTGAAGACACTTTATTTGGAGTCTTAATGAGGGATTTATCTCAAAACCAAGGTTGGAAGGCGGGAGAGCTCAATGTGGTAGAAGGGAGCTTGGTCCACTGGAAATTGGAGAAGGAAAGAAGGAACATGGTTTAAAATATCACTAAGGGAAAATTTGGAATTTCACCCACAAAATAAGGGTGCATGGTTTAGCCGCATAGTTTTTCCAAACCATGATCACCTCACTATATATGGAGGGACCCCATATAGTTAAGGCACATTGTTTCCCTAATCGTTCGCAACACATGGTTGCAGACAAAATTGTGTGTCCCCTGCTGCTCAAAAGGCGCCTCACACGGTTTCCCCCACACGATTAGTACTACCCATGTGGAAAACATGTGGCCTACCCTACATGCCCAATTCTCAGAGATATAGGTTCCAAAAAAGCCTATAATACTCTTGAAACCTTCCTTCAGTCGCAATACACGTTTACCAAAATTAAACAATGGATTTAAATTTGAAAAAAAAACGAGGTTTACCTTTGTGAAAAGATGGGTCGTTACAAGTAGCAGTCATTATTTTCTTCAAAAGAGAATGATCACAACCACAAAATAGGGTTTTATCAAATCTAAAAAAATCCTTTATCATCGCTAAAAAATCACTGATAAACAAGGCACTATTAAAAGGTGGTTACTTTTATCAGTTCTAAAAAAACACTAATAGAGACCCTTTTTTCAGTGCTAAAAAATGTGCTAAAAAAGGTAAATTTTTTAAAAATAACTTCAAATTGGATGGTGAACCACCCCAATTTTATCAACGCTTTGCACCCCCCCCAACATCACTATCCTCCCCCACCCCCTTTTCATCACTAGGTACCTACTCACCCTTGCCCGCGCACCCATGACTTTGTTAGGTTTCGAACCTGAGACCTCCTCCTCAAGCACCCGCAACTCTGCCACTCGCCTATATTGTTTTTCCTTTCATTTTATGATATTTCTATATATTTATATATATTTCTTTGCATTTTTTATCCATATATATATATATATATTTAAATACACATATAAAATTTGTTTTTTGTGTGTTTATAAATACATAAATATATACATATATATTTATATATATTTGTGAATCTATAAATATAATTATACATATTTATATTTATTTACTTATATTATATATTAATATTTATATACATATATTAGAATATGTAGATAAACATATATATATATATTTTAATACACACATAATTATTTTTATATATATAAACATTATATATACATTAATTGTATATGTATATGTATATAAGTATTCATACATTTGTATTTTAAATAAAAATGGGTATTAATTTTTATTTGAATGGCATTAATATATTGGGAAATATATTTTATATGTCAATATATTTAATTATTTATTTATGAAATTAAAGTTTTATGGGTGAATATATAAAAAAACTATGTATATATTGTTATATATTTGATTACAAATAATAGTACATTGTGAAAAAAAATTAAAACCATAATTTCAATATGAATATAAGACCTATAAATAAAGTATGTCTCCACCAAAAAAAGACAATAAGACCCTCTTAAATGAGGTTGAAAATCCATCAAATGTTAAAAAGATTAGTGTACCCGAACAAAAAACTTAGATTTGGAGGCATTTTGAACATTTTTTTGCCTCGAAAAAGGTGAAAGAGGTTTATCATTGTTAATTAGGGTGTAGAGATCGTCACAATCTACAATTAGATATGTGTTAGACCTCAAACAAACACATGGATCAAAAGTTATGGTTGTTGAAGTTAGAGTTATGTTTTCAACTTATTTTTGATCTTTTATTTATTTTTTTATTTTTTTTATATTCAAATTGTTATTAAATTTCTATTACTCGATAATAATTAGAAAATTATTAATTAAAAATATATTTTTAATTAATTTATAAGCTATTTAAACTATTTATCTTATATAATAAGTGTAAATTGTTATTTAGATTTATCTAAAACATATTTAAAAATATATATATTATATTTATATCAATATAAATATATTTATATGTTAATATATTATTTTTAATGAAATATAATTTTTTTGTGGTATAATTTTATCAGCTCTTGTAAAAAACACTGATAAAGGGGGGGGTCTTTATCAGTACTTCTGAAAAACACTGATAAAGGGGTACTTTTAACTACGTGTTTTGTTTAGCGTTGTTAAAGAGTGACACTATGAAAACCGGTTTTTATGGTAGTGACTTGAAGGAGATCATGAGGAGCAGCAAACCAAATCACTCTACCATAGTGGGAATACACCGACCGAGGGGTATTTGATTGTATCAAGAGGATTCCTGAAGGCTGAAGGTGTACTAGTGTCTTCTTTAAGAATGGCGAATAGCCTTTAGAAGAGAAGAGAGGTTTGGCAGAGTCTCACAAGTATCCCACACACAATAGGAGAGAATTTCATCCTCTTCTATAGCCTTTCTCAACACTCTTCCAAAAACGAAGAGCGTTAGATATATCATAACTACTAAGGTGTCATTTCATAGAGCTCGAATGTTATAGTCTGTTAGTTTTCATTCATTGAACTCTTTTAATAAATTTTTATGTCATAAATGAACCAACTTTTGGTTCAAAACAAATGAAATTAATTCGGGGGGTGGGGGATGAATAATATTTAAATATATTATATCCATGCATCGTATGCATGGAAAAATACATGCACCATACGTATTCATGGATATAATACATGCACCATAGGCATGTGTACATGTATCACATGCATGTACATTTTAGTGCACATCTAATAATAACATGAACGGCCTTCTATGAACCAGATTCTCAAAACATGCCATTAACTTTGTATTTAAGGGTTTTCCCCTAGTTTCCAACTCTATCTCAATAATTCAGTCTCTTTCACCATGCCCTCTTCTCATCTTCTCTCCTCTTCCTTGTATATAATTAGATAAATGTTAGAGTTATCCCAAATAATGGAAATAACTCCATGGGGAAAATCAAACAACATGAGAGGAATGAAAAATAGGAAATAAAGGGCCACTGATCTTCAGGCATGACCACATGGCCTTAATATATTTTTACAATTAAAAGGCTCTCATGTATAAGCACCAATGTCTTCTAAAACTAATCCGATATTAAATTGGTGAAACCACCACACAAATTTGGTGGCTAAACTAAACCTGGGTTTAATTGATTATTATTAAAATAATATATTTTCAAAATAAGCATATTAAAAATATTTAAAAATTTATTATCAATCATCTTCTATAAAATAGATAAATATAAAAAAATACAATATTACTTAAATGAAAAAAAAACAAATCCAAATAAAAACATTCAATTATGATTGATAATTATTTAAGTGAAAAATAAATTTTTAATTTATTATAAAATTAAAATAGGAACACAACACTAAAAAATAAGTGTCAGACTAAATGCAATAAAATAGAAAAATGGTATGCGGTGGTTGATAAAATATATTTTCACTCATTTTGATTCTCATTTACTTCACGGTATAAGTTAGATTTTTCATTTAAAAAAATGTTTGATCTGGAAATGATTTCTCGGTTCCACCATTTTTAAAATAGTTTCAGTGATTTCCTATTACCAGCTGTTTATAGCAGTAGTCGGATCAGACCACCAATTTTAAATTATTTTCTCATATTAATTTTCTTTGATTTAATCATTCATTTTTTCAATACATTATTAGTAATAATTATCACTATCTAGATAAATTATTTCTTTTTAACTATTTATTTTGACTACCCAAATATCTCAACATAATGGCCATTCTTGTAATTTTATTTTATTTTATATTTATGATTTTAATTCTTTCATTCTAGTTAAACTATATGATAAATTATTATTCTCATCACATAAATTTCTCTAAAAGAAAAATAATTATATTTTTATGAACTTATTCCAAGATAAATATGTTTTCAAGCAATTAAAATGGATCTACATGTCATTCTTCACCTTATCCATGAATATTAATATTTATAATGTTTTATTTTAAAATTATAGATATTCTTTCCCTCATCTATCATTAAATTTTTTATTCTTTGATGATAATGGTAAAATGATTAAACATATTTTTTTAATTTGAATTATCATTTCAACAGGTGTATTTTTATGTCATATATGAAATATTTAAACATGTTTTTCATTGATGTTTGTATGTTTGTGGAAATTTATATGTCAAAAGTAATTTTTAAATTTATTTTTATTTTTTCTTGGTTTTTAAAAAAAATATAAATATCTAATTTGATTACAAAATACATGTTTTCACTTAAAACCTATAACATGAGTAATAATATGAGCATATCACTTGTTGAACCACGTTGTAACATGATATATTTCATTTCACCATATCATTTGTAGTGATTCAGGTATTTCTCTTAATAAATAATATAGTATATTGACTAACACTGTCTTTCCAAGTCAATTCCATGTAAGTTATAAAATATTTGGTTATTGCATTGTTCAATAGTGTGACCATAAAGGAGTTCATAATGGTTGTGTTGATCATTTAAGTGTCAAATGACATATTCTTGGATAATTACAACATTACAAAGTTTTTTTAACATAAAAAATAATATGAATGTTTGTGAAATATTGGAGATTATAGAGAAGCCTTTGAGAAGCTTCCTCAAGACCTATAAAAAGATATTTATAATGGGTTTTAGAGTAGACAACACTTATCCAAACTTAGAGAAAATAACACCAACCAAATCCTATAAATCCACCTCATCCTCAATTTGTATTAGACTAGGTAAAATAAATGAATAACGGTGTACATTTTCTCTATAAATCTGAATATGTCCAACATATTTCACACGAGCTTAATAGTAATCATTGAAAAGTATCCAATGGTATAAGGACCCGACCTTAAACATTACATAATCTAGTTATTTTAATTATATTTAACTTCTTTAAAATCACAAAGATATTTTTCGTTTAGTGTTTTAGAAATTTTGGACATAACTCGTACATATCAACCCAAAAGCATACAAAGTGGGTACCGCTAAAACAGTATCCATTTCTTCCAAAACATAAAACTGTTAAAACCAAACAACAATATTATTTCTTAGACAAGTCTTCATAACATTTAACTTAACTTACTTCTTTCTATTACACATCCTTATAACCTGTGAAAAACATTTAAAAAATTGGTATGATCATAAAAATCATAGTAAGAGATATAAAAATAAGGAAAGAATCCATTAGTCCATGAATACTTATAAACATATAAAATCATTTTCACAAAGACATACTTCTCACCAATATATACTTACTTTGTGAAACATGAGAATTCCATAAAACATAGAGAATATAAATAAAACCATAAAGGTATATTGTTGCATTACTTAATCGATATTGTAACCCTCACGGCTAACTTATTATTTGTAACCCTCACGGCTACCATATAACGTAACCCTCATGGATACCCTATGGTGCAACCATTGCAGTTACACTTGAAGTAACCATACGAGATACCTCTAACTTACACATACCCAATGCATTGGAAGGAGATATAGGTCCCACCCTTTATCATAAACAATACCCAAGAACCAGAACATAATCATAAAATATAAATAATTACATAAAAATATTACTTTTTAATTTTGTAAAATTAAATTTTAAAAGAGGATTTTAAAAGGAAAGTCCTTTACAAATATCATATAATTGACGTGAGAATTAATAGAATGAAAGGAATATGTGTATAAACTATAAATAAACATAATAAAACATAATATAAACAAAAATTAATTACACAAATATTCTTAGTACCATATAAACAATGAAGTATAAGGTTAACCCAAAGAATGGAAATTGGGTTAAGAATTCCCTTGCCTCGGGTTTATCTTAATTCAAAATTATTTGAACCTCCTGTAGAATGGTTAAAAAAGTGTAATTAATATTTTATGGAAACATAATAATGTTTATAACACATTATATGATAATTTTATAACATCATTCGACCCATTTATTAATAATATTTTGTTCTTTCCATTGTTTCAGGTGAGTGCTTTACATGATTTCTATGGTGGGTTCGTAAAACAATTTCTTGTTAAATGGAAGAGAAACTCTATAAGTGGAATGAAATTGTATTAATATGTTTCCATAATATTAAATTATTCCATAAATAATTTTGGTAATATGGTATGAGGATGAATCATTAGATAAATCATTAATTATATTCATTTTGATCATTTTACCGATTCTTCAATAATCACGAACTAGTTTTGTTATAAAACATAATATTATATATATGTTTGTGTGTGTGTGTTAATTATAGAACATTAAAGATGTTATATCATATAATTTACAATCTATTTCAACCATTAAAATGGTTTTATGTCCAGATTTGAAGGAAGTAATGGAAATTGAAAACACATCATCCATGATGTTGCTAAATCAACACATCATGAATGGTGTTTTTATTTTTAGAATAAAGGGGGAGGAGAAGAAGTAAGTTGATGAATTTTTTCATAAAAATGATAACATTTAGAATATATAATATTATATAGCTTTCATGCCTCTTGGATAATGGGAGTGGAAGAGAGTATAAGAAAAGAAAAGGAATTGAAAAGAAAATACAAGAAAATGAAAGATGGTTTTTACCTCTTAATCCCTTATCCTTGAGATCCTCTTTAAGGCCTTTGGTTTTGGACTTTTTGGTGACACTAGTAGGACTTGGACGTGAGTAATATCCTTGGGAAGTTTATTGAGTATAATTTATACAATTATCAATGCTTGAGAGCTGTGAGACGAAGAGGGGGGTGAGGGTGGTATTTATAGTGGAGGAGAGGAGGGGTTTTCCATTATTTTATTCATTAGTTTAATATTTTTACTCAAGCCTATGAATAGTCATGATTATTGTGACCAAAAATTGTAAAGAGATAATTTTATTTATAACCAAGTTTTATTTTCTCAGCATAACATCATCCATGACTCAATAATTCATGTATTTAGCCTATTTGGTAAATTTTCGTATTTCACTATTCACCAAAAATTCAAGTATTTAATAAAAATCCCAAAAATTCACCCCAACCATTTTTTGGTGTATAGAATTCAAAATTGAACTCCATTTTATTGAAATAATTTTATATATATGAGAAAATTAATTTTTACATAAAATAATAATTTATTCAAAAAATAATAATTTTAAAACTACTACTAATTTTATAACACCTTGAAAATTATTGAAGGTCTCATATAATTATCATATAACCATAAAACCATAAAATAATAATTTATTATTACACTTCATGAAAATAAATTTTCATTTAAATTATTAAATTAATCATAAAAACATAATTGAATATTTATGACTTAAAAAATACCAACATTTATATAATGATCATATTGTCACTTTTAAGATGCCTTTTTATTATACATTCATTGGTGAGGTTACTATTCATTTGACTGATTTACTATTAATAAGGGTCATATTACTATTTATAAGGGTAACATTACTATTCATAAGGGTAGGTTACTATTCACCAAAAATGAAGTTTTTCCTATCAGACTCACAATAGCTTACTGATTGCAACCGTGTATGTCTATTTTTAAAAATTAAATCATAAAAGAGACAAAATTATGTTTAATGTCTATTTTATGACTATCTTATTAAAACAAAATGTCATTATGTAGAGACTTATAGTTTCATACATTTCAATTTATTTTTAAATCCTTGGTGTTTACATTCTCCCCACCTTTTTGAAATTGCATCCTCCCAATTTTTATTTATTTGTTTAACAAGTGAGGGTACCTTTACCTCATAGAATTTTCATATTACCATGTTAATTATTCAATAATTTGGTTTCTCTACAAAGCATTTACCTGGTGTATTATCTTATTCCACATTACTTGTTCTCTTGAATAAAGAATCTGAATAGGTTCCTCTTCATAAGAAAGGTTTTCTTCTAGCTAAACTACTTCTACGCTCAAAACATGAGATGGATCTAGAACATACTTTATCAACATTGAAACATTAAAAACATTGTGTACCTAAGATAAACTTGGAGGAAAAGCTACTCGATAGGAAATTGGTCTAACTTTCTCTAGGATTTCATATGGTTCAATGAACTATGGACATTGCTTTCATTTATTACCAAAATTTATAACACTTTTCTATGGTGAGATTCTAAGAAAAACATGATCACCTACCTCGAAAGAAAAGTCTTTCCTCCTGTCATCTGCATAAATTTATGCCCACTCTGAGCTTTCCACATGAGTTGTTATATCATCTTCACTTTCTCAGCCACATTCTCTACTAATTCTTGTCCCATCAACTTCCTTTACCTGTCTTCAGGCCAAAATATTGGAGTTCGAAACTGCTTCCCATATAATGCCTCAAAAGGTACCATATGTATACTATAATGAAAAATATTATTATAAGAAAACTCAACTAAATAAATATGAAGAACCCAACTTCCATATTAGTTCATTAAACAATATCAAAGCATATCCTCTAACATCTAAATTGTTCTATGAATCTGTCCATCATATTGAGGATGAAAAGTAGTGCTGAAATTTAATTCTATGCCCAATGAATTCTGAAGGCTTTTCTAAAATTTAGAAGTGAAACTGGGATATCAACTAGATATAAGTGAAAGAGGAACTCTATGTGACCTAAAAATCTCTTTGACGTACAATCTAGAAAGATGTTCTAAAGACATAGTATCTCAAATAGGAAGGAAATGTGAAGATTTAATAGCCTATCAACAATAATTCAAATAGAATTTTTACCTTAAGAAGATTTTAATTGTCCCACCACGAAGTCCATGGATATGTTTTCCTATTTCCACGATGGCACTGGAAAAGGCTGAAGCATCCCCTTTGGTAGATGTTTCTCTTCTTTATCCTGTTGACATGTCAAAAATTTCATCATAAAATTGGAAATATATCTTTTCATTCCATCCCATCAGTAATAATCCTGAAGGTCTCAATATATCTTAGTACTTCTAGTAAGAACTAAAAATGGAGAACTATGAACTTCGCACAACAATTCTTTCTTCAGATGAGAATCACAAGGCACAGAAAATCTCTTTCCCAATATCAAGACACAATCATTATCAAGGTTAAACTATGGAAACTTACCAATTTTAACCAATTCTTTATTTTTCTATAATTCACTATCTTCCTTCTGCACCTGCTTGATTCTGTTTGATAAAGATGACTGTACTGACACCTGAAACAAAACAGAGCAATTTATTACACCAACAACTTCCAGTACAAAATTCATAAAATAATTAATCAAAAGGTTATGTTCCAAACATAACATGGTTAATAATGCATTATGTTTTAGACTCAAGGAATCCACCACTTTATTTTCTTTTCATGGATAGTAATTAATCATGCAATCATACTCATTTATTAGTTCAGTTCATCTTCTCTACCTCATGATTAATTCCTTCTGAGTGAATATATACTTAAAAATTTTATGGTATGTATATATTTCACATTTGGATCTATATAAACGACACCTCAAAATTTTCAAAGAAAAAAACACAGCTACTAATTCCAAATCATATGTTGGATGATTTAACTCCTGAGATTTCATTTGTCTTGAATCATAGGAAATTAACTAATCATTTTGCATCAGAACACAACCAAGTCACTTGAATGAAGCATCATTGTAGATGAAAAATTTACCATTTTTGGAAGGCAAGTCCAAAATTAGATAATTCACCAATCTCTTCTTCAGTGACTAAAAAAAGATCACATTCTTCTATCTAAATAAATTTAATCCCTTTTTATGTTAACTTAGTTAGCAGTCTAGATAAACGTGCAATGTTTTTAATAAATTGATGGTTATAACCTTCTAATCAAAGAAAACTACAAATCTCAGTAACATTTATAGGTCTTAGTTATTCAACAACCACTTTTGTTTTGGTAGGAAAAATTGTTATTCCATCCTTATTTACAATGTTTCCAAGAAAATAAATCTTTTTAAACCAAAAATCATAATTGTTGAATTTTCTGTATAACTTATTTTCTTTGAGAGTTGTCGAGACAATCCTCAAATGTTTTTCATGATCCTCATAAATTTTTAAAAATACCAAAATATAATCAATAAAAACAACAAAAATATTATCCAAATATTTATGGAATATTCTATTCATAGGGCCCATGAATACATTAGGGGAATTTGTGAAACCAAAGGGAATAACAACAAACTCATAATTAAAATATCTAGTATGAAATGTTATTTTCAGGATGTCATCCTCATTCACCTTCAGCTGCTGATACCCAGATCTCAAGTCAATCTTGGAAAAATACTGAGCTCCTTGTAGATGATAAAACAATTCATTGATATGAGGAAAAAGATACTTATTCTTAACAATAATGTTATTAAAATCTCTATAATTAATGCAGAGTCTCATGGAACCATATTTATTCTTAACAAACAAAACAGGAGCACCCCATGGTGAAGTTCTAAGATGAATTATTCCTTTATCAGGAAACTACTACAAATAATTTTTCAATTCAAGATTTTCCACTTGATCCATTCGATAAGGTAGTTTTGAAATTTTCTTAGAATTAGGAACCAAGTTAATAGTAAATTCAACTTCTCGATTAGGTATAACATTGTGCAACTTATAAGGAAAACATCAAGGTATTAATTTACCAATAGCACATCATTAATCTAAATAGTTCCCTTATTTTCAACAATACGAGAAAGATAACTTTCATTTACTTATTTTAACAGTTTCTCAGATTCCGAATATGTTATCAATCGTATGGGTTCATTATTTTATACAAACTAAAACTCTTTTTGAAAAAAAACTTTTTTATCTCTGAAATCAATCATAGAATTATAAACAAAAAGCTAATCCATACCCAGAATGATGTCAAACTATACTAAGGGAAAAACAACAAGGTTTAAAGGTAATGTATTTCCAAAAATAACAACAGGGAGATTCTTATAATTAATTTTTACTATAATATTCCCCCTGGTGTTTTAAACATAAGTTATGTTCTCTTTTCTTGAGGTGAAATTCCCAAATTACCAGAAAATTCTTTAGAAATAAAAGAATCTATAGAACCCGTTTCAAACAAAACATTAGAAAAATATAAATAAACAAAGTACCTGATACCACTTCATTGGATGGCCTAATAGCTACTGACATAGTCGCAAAGGATCTCACTACACCTTTATTTTTATAATTTGGTCACTTCCCATCATTCGAATCTTTCTTTGGGTAAGTATTTTCATAATGACCCATCTCACCACATTTGAAACACTTTACAGTTTTCTTATCAGGATTAATCCTAGTATCATTTTAATTACAATATCAGGCCATATATCCAAACTTATCACATAAAAACACTTCCTAGTTTGGGTAATACATTCCCCAGCATGGTTTTTACTACACTTTTCACAAACTGGTTACTAAACTTTCTTACCTTCAGATTTATTTAATTGATTCTTACCCATCACTTTCCATATGTACCTCTTATTGTTATTGTTATCAAAGTACACATTATCATCAAAAAACTCAATTTCTATCCTCTCAACACATCATACAAGTTTCTCACAACTTTTGAATTCTCATGAGGCTAATGCCCTTTGGTATCTTGGCTTCAATCCTAAGTAAAAACAATTGATTTTCCTATCAAGATCCCGAATAATATTTAGAGCATACCTTTACAATCGGGTGAAGTTATCTTCATACATGGCCAAAAAATCATCCTCTTTTGACTTCAATTCAAGGAAATTATTTTTCATCATAAGTAGAACCACCATAGGAAAATGTTTTTCAAAAAAGGGACTTTTAAATAACCTCATTCCATTACATCAATCTCCTCATTATCACTGATATTCTTGACTATTGACCACCACTGATCATATTTTCCTTCAAAAAACTTTTGATTTTTTGAATACCGCATAAAATCAGATATATTTTCAAGAGATTTAATCCATACTTCAGCCGCCACTAGGTTAGAAGATCCACTGAATGCAGGAGGGTGTTTCCTCATAAAATGTTGCACTATCATCGTGTTCGTTTGTGGTAGCTCTATTTGTTCTCTTTCATGGATTCCACCACCATTTATAGCTTGTTTCCAATAATATATTACCATCACAAACTATTTTATTCCAATTTCCACCATTCTAGGTTGTAGACTCTAGAAGATATCATCCTCTTGGTGCCTTCCTAGTTTAGTTTCTCTGTTTCTTCTACAAAAAACCATTCTAAAGAAACATATATTAGATGAATCAATATGGTAATATTTAAAATCTATATAATTTCAATATAAATATATGGTAAAATTCATTTATGTTATTATATTAACATCATATTAAAACCTCAAGTTATCTAAATCATGATTTTATACCAACTATAAGGACTCAGCCTTAAACATTATATAATCTAGTTATTTAAAATAGATTTAACTTCTTCAAAATCCCAAAGATCTTTACAATTTAGAGTTTTATAAAGTAAATACATAAATCATACATATCAACCCATAATCATATAAAGTGGTTACTACTAAAATAGTATCCATTTCTTCTAAAACATATATCTTTTAAAAAAACAACAACATGATTTCTTTGACAAAGCTTCCTAACATTTAACTTGACTTCCTTATTTATCCTAGAAATACATATAACTCATTAATAACATTTAAAAACATTGTATGAGCATAAAAATATTTTTAAGGGATATAAAATTAAGGAAATAAACCATTACCCCATGAATAGTTATAAACATATGAAATCATTTTCATAAAGACATACTTCTCACACATATATACTTACTTTGTGAAACATGAGATTTCCATAAAACATAAAGAATATAAATTAAACCATAAATGTTTCTTACTGCATTAATTACTTAATATTGTAACCCTTGAGGCTACCTTATAATTTGTAACCCTCACGACCACCTTATAATGTTACCCTCACAACTACCTTATGGTGTAACCATCGTAGTTACACTTGGAGTAACCATATGACCGACCTCCAAAATACACATAACCAATGCATTGGAGGGAGATATAGGTCACACCCTTCATCCTAAAAAATTCCCAAGAACCAGAAAATAATCATAAAACATGACTAATTCATAAAAACATTACTTTTGATTTTTGTAAAATAGAATTTTTAAAGAGGATTTTTAAAGGAATGTCCTTTATGAATATCATATAATTGTTGTGAGAATTAATATAATGAAATCAATATGTGCGTACACTATAAATCCATATAATAAAACATAATATAAATAAAAAATTATAACAAAAATATTCTTAGTACTATATAATCAATGAAGTAGAAGGTTATCCCAAAGAATGGAAATTGGGTTAAGAATTCCCTTACCTCAGATTTTTCTTACTTTAAACTTCTTTAAAACTTCTTTATAATGGTTAAAGTTGTGTTATTAATATTTTATAGAAAGACAATAATTTTTATAACACCTTATATGATTGTTTTATAATATCGTTCAACCCATTTGTTAGTAATATTTTGTTATTTCTATTGTTTCGGGTGCGTTCTTTACATGATTTTCATGGTCGGTTCGTAAATGATTTTCTTGTCCAATGGAATAGAAAATATAGAAGTTGAATGAAATGGTATAAATATGTTTACATAATATTAAATTATGATATAAATTATTTTGGTTATATGGTATGAGGATGAATCATAAAATAAATTATCAATGATACTCGTTTTGATTATTTTGGTGATTCTTCAATAATCACAAACAAGTTTAGTTATATAACTTAATATTATGTATATATGTTAATTATAGAACATAAAGGAGGTTATATAATAAAATTTACAATTTTTTTCTACCATTAAAATGGTTTATGCCCATATTTTAAGGAATTAATAGAAATTAAAAACACATCATCTACGGTGTTGCTAAATCGACACATCACAGATGATGTTTTTTATTTTCAGAGTAAGAGGGGAGGAGAAAAAGTAAGTTGATTAATGTTTTCATAAACATGATAAAATAAATAATATATAATATTTTGTAGCTTTCATTACTCTTGCATAAGGGTAGGGAATGATTGTATATGAAAAGAAAAGTAATTGAAAAGAAAATACAAGAAAATGAAAGAGGATTTTTTCCTCTTGATCTATTCTCCATGAGATCCTCCTTAAGGCCTTTGGTTTTGGACTTTTAGTGATACCAGTAGGTATTGGGTGTGGGTAAGATACTTGGTAAGTGTATTGGGAAGAATTTAGATAATTCTCAAATCTTAATAGGTGTGATAGGAAGGGGGATGAGAGTTGTATTTATAGTGGAGGAGAGGAGGGTGCTTCCATTATTTTAATCAATAGTTTAATATTTTTTCTCAAGACTATGAATAGAATTGATTTTTGTGACCAAAAATAGTAAAGATAACATGTGAGTTCGAACCAAGTGTTCATACCTCATCATAACATCATCCATGACTCAATAATTCATGTATTTATCTTATTTTGTAAATTATCATATTTCACTATTCACTAAGAATTCAAGTATTTCAGAAAAATACTAAAAATTCACCCCAAAAATTTTTAAATGTTTAAAATTCAAAAATGAACTCCATTTTATCAAAATAATTTCATAAATATGTGGAATTTAATTTTTAAATAAAATAATAATTTATTCAAAAAAATAACAATTTTAAAACTATAACTGATTTTATAACACCTTGAAAATTAATCAAGGTCTCATAAAATTATCTTATAACCATAAAAAAACAATAATTTATAATTACACTTCACGAAAATAAATTTTCATTTAAATTATAAATTAATCCTATAAGTTTAATTAAATTTTTATGACTTACAAAAATACCAACACTTAAACAATGATTATATTATCACATATAAGATGTCTGTTTATTATACATTCATTGGTGAGGTTACTATTCACTTGGACAATTTTCTATTCATAAGGGTCATATTACTATTCATAAGGGTAACATTAATATTCCTAAGGGTATGTTACTATTCACCAAAAATTATGTTTGTCCTATCAGACTCCAAATAACTTACTGATCAGAACTTTGTATGTCTGTTTTTTGAAATTTAGTTCATAGAAGAATAAAAACTATGTTTAAAAGGTAGTTTATAAATATATCCTTAAAACAAAGTGTCGTTATGAAGAGACTCAGTGTTTCATGAATTTCAATTTATTTTGAAATCTTTGGGGTGATAAAAATGGAATAATTCTTCCTGGGGTATCCATAGGTTGTGAGAATATCCCAATGTTTGGGAAGAATCTAATTCAATCCAAGATCTACTGGAACATTCGTTTTAAAGGCTTGAGGAAAATGAGTGCTAAATTGATCATTTACATGGAGAGTTTTTTGTGATAGTATCGACACAAAAGAATACCACACACATAAAAAACTACAAGACTCCTTATATAAGTCATTTGTGGATACTCCATAGAGTCCAAACATTTGACCATAAAGAGAAATGTTTCAAAAACATTTCTTGGGTTAAAATTATTTGAAACTCTTGGATCATTATTATGATCATTGGAGTTAGTTCCCTAAAACCAACCAAATTTGTACTTTTTATTGCCATAAGATAAATAGATTTATTCTTATCACATTGTGATTATTCTTCTATATAAAAATAATGTGATAATTTCATTATAATATTTTTCATGTCAAACAGTTATAAGAAGTTATTTTTTATAATGAGGACCCATATATATTATAATAACATTCTTAAATAAATATATCATATAGTTTAGATATATTTGTCTGATGGGACACACATGATGTTTGACTATTGGGTGTTGAGGGATCAAAATTATTGAGACTTCTTTATAGGAAGTTCTCACATGGTGACCTCTAAGAAAGGGAGGTCATGAGGATATACCCACCAATAGTAATTCCACATATTTTATGTGTCATTATATATTTTTATATATGGATGTGTGTATCGGTCCTTAAACTTGATATCATTATTAATGTGTATCATGAATCACATACTTAGATAAATTGATGAAAACAATGATGATATATGATCATAATGAATTATTATACGTCAGGTGTGTCATAAGTGATATGGAATTAATTAAATGGGTAATAAAGTATTTTTCCATTCTATATAGGTTAAATAATATATCGATTTCCCTTTGATTGAAATAAAACTATCTAATTAAATCCACGACCACAGTAGTTTATAGAGGATATCACATTTTAAAGTCAAATAAAATAAATCGAGAATATAGGGTGATGATAAAATATGTATCCTTCTTGATGATATATCAGTTGAAAAATAGATTATATTACATAGTATCATTCATAGGAAGCTTATTGTACCTTTTATATTAACTTATTTTTCTACGGGTTTCTTGACGTGTTGTTAGACACCAATCTTAGATATTATGTAAGTTCACCTATTACCATTAAGAAAGGCATCTAGAGTGTCACGCACTAAGTATATTCAAAATCTCATTAACTATTATTGAATTTAATATTAATAATAAATGTATTCTTGATTTGTGGAATGATATTTATTCAAGTAAAGTTGATTGCAAAAATTCAATCACAAGATATTAGAGTTTAGAATATGTTAGTTGAATTTTATCTCTTGTTTATTTATTAACAAGGTAAAAAATAAATATTTATTTTATTCTCCAATTTAGTGAATAGATTAATATAAGTATTTATTTAAGTTATGTGAATATTTAAAATAAATATTTATTCATAATTTTAGTGAATATATTTTTTATGGGAGGGTATCGTCCGAGTTTAATAACCTTATGTAAATTATATATTTTAGTTAATATAATTTAAATAAATATTTATTCATTTATTTAATAAATGATATTATTATAAATACATGTAATTATATATAATATTAATATTAATATTAATATATTTTGGAATTTCCAATAACTTATATAAAATAATAGATAAGTTCCTTCATATAAGTATCTTTGTTTAACTTTTTGTATATATTCTAAAATATATCATTTTTTTCATTTTAGATGTTTTTAAAAAATGGTGAAAATTCCTCTTGAATTATCTCAAGCCCTAGAGGTAAATCCTCCCTTCCTCTCAAGAACATAATGAGAATAACAGATCCTTGTTGTGATCAATTAAAAACAAAATAAAGAACTTTATTTTTTCATGCTAGCACATGTAGTTTCAAGAACATTGTTTAGAGAATCAAGGAACACATGTGGATACATCTTGAGGAATCCTCACTTGTATTTTCTACCATAATGACCACGTAACAAGAGTGGCAATAAAATTTGATCAAATATAATTTTAATAATGAGGTGATTTTATATTTAAATTAATTATAAATTAAGTGTTCATGATTCTCTCATGAGATTATGGGGTGTGTTTTCCATTTTTTTTTTGAATATTATCCATTAATATAAAAAAAACCAAAATTGGGCACCCACCTGATACTTACACTATGCCCTAGTACCTAAATTGAATTCTAATTTATAATTATTTTTAATTTATTTAATCGGTTTCATGATTTGGTTTTCTAGTTTTCATGTTCAGGTTTTTATTCAAAGTAAAATGGTTAGGATGGGGTATTTATTCAGTTTTTTATGGATAAGAATAGATGAAAATTCATAAATAATATTCAAAAATATCATCTGAAGGCGAGAAGATCATTGTCTTAATAACATGGTTACATAGAATGTAACATAAATTCCATGTCATGTGATTAATATTTCATCTCACAAGGTACATGTTGTGTAAATCACGTCGTGCCATGTGGGTCAATATGCAACTTTATTACAAGTCGTGTATTGACTAACAACATGATGAACAAGTTGACAATGACTACATAGTGTGTAGCTAGAATGTACACATCAGGTAACCCTACACAAATTACACACCACATAATTCATGGCATGTCATGTGAGTCAATATGAATCATCATTACATGTTGCGTATTGATTTCTAGCCTATAACATTGAAAGACACAGACTATGCAGTGTATATGTGGCATGTACACACAATATGAAACATCTCACTCAATACTAGATACACGTTGAGTTATTTAAAATGTGTCATGTGGCTCAACACACGATATCAATAAATGTTGTGTAATTAATTCCATTACATGATGTGTTGCCTTCTGCTCATGTCATGTATAATATGTGCATTCTAGTGGTATACTCTATATATATTAATGGAATATTGTATAGTCATACATTCCATAAATACTAAATAATTTGACCATGCAGAACAACACATCATGTAAGTCATGGTACACTATGTGGAGTTATATATTCTACAGTATAAGGTAAATGATGTAAACCACATGTGGTGAATTAGATTCTAGTAAGTATTTTAATATTATACATTTAGTACACATCATGTGGAATCTAATTACACATTGTGTACTTAAATATTTTAAATTTTAAAATTAAATTTATTTAATTTAGTTGATAATAATTTATGGGATTATTCAAACATCTCAAGGACCAAGAATCAGACATAATTTAAGATAAAAAATAATTTACTAATTTAATTATTAATCTATTAATTACAGATGATTTATCTTAATTAGAACAACTGTAAATATAAGGTAGTAATACTAAATGTGGTTGTTGTTGTATGTTGTGAATGATCATCATATTTGACCGGCTTTTGTGTGAGTTGGGTTTATTTTATTATATTTTGTTTACTTATTTCATGGTTTATTATGTGATAATTATTATTCAATTAAATATGATGATTTTTTAATCACCCCCCACCTCCTTCATTATGCATGGGCCTATGTGTCAGTGGATTATTTTATGTAACCATAAACTCATGGTACCCATCACCTGTGTGTGAGCATCTGTGTTTTAAAGGATGTAGTTCCAAACTAGAGGATGTGGTTTAGGCATCAAGAGGAGATGGATCCAAAAAGTTAATACATAAGATAATGGTAAAATACTACAACTTGGACCAAGTAAATGCTTGAGGATTTATTTTCCTTAGGGTCAACGTTGGTTTATCAACACTCGATAAACAAACCAGAATATAAAAGAACATTATCTTTTCACATCTTTATTTTTTTATCAATGCATGTTTATCTATTTATTTATGTGATTAATAGTTAATTTTGGTGATTAAACGTGATCACATATTTTAAATAAATTAAAAAATACTAAAATAAAATAAAATAAAGTTTTTAAGTTTATTTTATTAGGTGTAGTTTATTAATTATGTAAGTTCCACATAATGTAATTAACTAAGGATAAAATAAGATGACTTATGTGGGTAAAATCTATATGTGTAAATTATTTTATTATAAATTGTTAAATATTATGTATATCTCACATAAAATTAACCAGCATGTGTAATATAAAATAAAAGATATTTATGCACAAGTTAATGCATCCCTAAAATTAAATATCGGATCATTAAAACCCATCCATCACATGAGTTAGAATAAAAACATAGTTTTAAGTTTTGGTATGGCCCTTGTTATGGTGAATTAAATTATTAAAGAGTTTTAATGAACTTCTTGGGCCAACTTAATAAAGCTAGCATCAAGACTAATTTCCCCATCAAGACTTGGTTTCACTTGGTGGCAAGTGTTGAGGAAGTATGAGTTTAGGATTTCAAGATTGGGGAGTCCATTCAACATATCAAGGAGTTGTTAGTTGATTCATTTGGTAAGAAAATATTACCTAAATACCTTCAATTGATTTTATAAGTTCATTAACTAGGTTATTAGAAGAGAAATATGGGTCTTTTCCGTAGTAATATCTAAGCAATAAGATATTTTGAATCCAATAGTGAGAGATGTTATGATTTGATAAAATAGTAGGAGACTTGATTAAATTATTAATTATTCCATAACCAATAATAAATATAGAGTATTAAAATTTTCTATTTTATTTGTTATAGATAATGGAAATCGACACCACACTATCATTGCATTTGATTCTGGGGAAAGAGAACCACCTTTATGATGAAAACTTCTAATAATTTTACAAGTGCTTGCACATTGTACTATTCTAATAAAGGAAGTTATATAAATTGAAGCCCCATGTTTTTATTTATTATTATAAGGAGACAAGTGAGAAAGAGATAATTATCTTACTGAAAGAAATGGAAAATAAATTGGCTATCCATTTCCTCATGTTATCATCCAGGAAAAGTGAGCTTAAAACATTCATGAAAACATAGATGTTTACTCCATGTTATCTCATCTATGTAATCTCTATCAAGAGAAATAAATACAATAGAGGTATAAAATCTCCAAGGCACTCTTTATATTTAAGTTAATAAGAGGCCTTTACAGAACTCATGTAGTCAAAATGATTGGTAAAATTGTGATTATATAATTTTTTAGATTCAATATACCGAAGGAATTATCCATTGGATTTATACTATTCTAACTTCCTCTTATATTTTTGAGTTTAATTGTCAATTTCAACAAGAATAATATATAGATGTCACTCCTAGATATTTTGACTTTGATTTTCTAAGTAAATAAATACATAAAACATGATAAACTTCTTTTCTTATCATGAAAAAAAGTAAATGGATGGAAAAAAGGTATGTGGAAAGTTCTAATCCAAATAAACTATCTCAATTCCCTTACAAGAAGAGAAATATCTATAATAAGGGTAAAGATAAGGATGTTTTATGTTTTTCTTGTAAAAACAAGGGAAATTGGAATGAGAATTATACCTTAATGAAGAATCAAGGGGAAACATCAAGTACTTTCGTTATTAATTTTAATCTTTTCATTTATATAAATTTGGAATTAGATATAGATTATGTTTCTTAAATTTATATCGAAAAATATGATCCAAGTAGATTCTAGAAGATTACTAAAGGTGAAGTGGATCGTAAAGCTGCAAATGGAGAGACACTAGTTGCACTGGCTATATGATACTACTATATCACTTTCCAATTAGAATGGTTTTAGTGTAAAAACCCATAGTTTATAAATAATATTTGTTTCTTGAAATAAATGTGTGTTATAATATACTATATAGTATTATATACATAAAGAAACTGATAAAATTTATTCCATTAATAAACACGGTTACATTAATCAAAAGTGAAACCGATTGAAATTCCAAAAATTACAATTAAAAAATATAAAATATAAAAGCTAAAATGTGAAAATATGTATCACCCCAATCTACTAGGATCATCTCCCCTACTTCCAACACTATAGAAAGGAAAACAAATATTAGTAAACAAATCAACATTCTATAGAATGGAAATATAAAACTTTGGGAAGAATTGAGTTGGATATTTAATGAATGAATGAAGTGTTATTTATAAGAAGTAATGTGAACGTTGGAATAGTAATGTGACCATTGTAATTGTAACCCAACCCTTGAAAATAAAAAACTAGGCGTTGGGAATAGTTTCATGATAGATGGAATAGTAATTATACCCAAAAATATTAAATTGTGATAAATAATATTTATCAAGATTAATTTATGTAAATATCGATTTTATAATTAAAAATAATTTCATGATTAAAAAACTCAAAGAATATATAAGCACATTTTTAATTAACTATATTTAAAAGTATTTTATAAAACTCATTATTTTTATATTAAAAATTAAATTTACCTATTTTATAAATTTATTTTTATAAGATTAAAAATATTTTTGAAATCAAAACATAAAAATTCTATAAGTGTTATTTTTTTGGTAATTTTCTGAAATACTTCAATTTAAAGGTGAATAGTAAAAATACAGTTTTTTACATAACAGGTGTATCTTAAATTACATAATCCATGATGTAATAATGACATAATGATTTATAAAACTTGAGTTTCGGCCATGATATATTTAATTTAATAAATTAATCATTAAAATAAAATAAAAATTATTTCCAAACTTAAAAATAAATTTCCAAAACCTAAAGTCAAAAGCGATTCCTTAAAATAACAATTTCTATTTTTCCCACATTCATTTTTAACATACTAATTAATTTGAATTATATATGGAATTTAAAGTCTCAAACCCATTATATTATATTTCTATATTATTTATATTCTGAAAATTTAATTATTAGATGTTTTACATTTGATATAATAATTTATTCAATATTTTATTCTAAAAATACCCCTCTCCTCAAGTATAAATAACCTCTCTCCCTCCCTTTTAAAGTCACTCATACCTCTCTTACCAAAAACAATACTCTACTGTAATCTTTCCTCTTAATACCCTTATAATATCTTGGGACTTTTTGGTGTAAAACAACTCCAAACATAAAGGTATTTGTAGTGTCGTGTAAGAGAAACTACACCAAGAATTAAGTAAATTTTGATCAACTCTTTGTCTTTTTATTTCTTTTTATTCTATTTATTTTTTTCATCACCACTTTTACAACCAAACCATATAATTTTAATTACATAAGAATTTAAAATTATATTAACGAGGTTAACCTACTTTAAGTATCATATTTACTATATATATATATTTCAAACTCCCCCTTCCTGCTCTCCCAACAATGTCCTGTAAAAGGTAGTTTAACCACCTACAGAGACATTTATATGTCAATAATTATAACCATAATCATGTATAGATGTTATAAATTATATATAATATATAAAAATTTACTATATTTATTACAATTTGTTGTAATTAATTCTACTAATGTATATATTACATTGAATAAAATAACAAAATCAAAGAAAAAAAAAGAAATTTTTAAGTAAAACATGATATAAAAATGACTAACCTATAACCAAGTAAATTATGAAATATAATAAAATTAATATAATAGATAAATATTGTAAAAAATTACAATAATTCACTTCTGGATCAATGTTTTAATGAATCTGTGTTTATTATTCCAGAAACATAAAAGTGACGAAATAAAGTATGAATTACGGTAAGGGGACTCTCGAACCAAATTCATTTACTTTGGATTATCCCTCATTCATTATATATCTAGTGTGTATATTTCTTTAATGTTCTTTAAATATCATTTCATTTCTCTTAAATTTTCTTTTCAGGTATATACATGTTTCTACATTGATTTTTAAACCAAATATAATTATTTTAAAAAAATAGAAGTGTATTTCCAAAAATAATTCTTTGACTCCTCATGTGTTTTTTATCATCCAAGAAAAATGATCTCTTATTCCAATGTATGATCTACCTTTTTCCTTTTGGGAAACACAAAGTTTATTCATGAATTTACCCCTTATTAAATACTTATAAAACCCATTCCTTTCCTTGAGTTATTTCATGAATATGATTGTTATACATTCTATATGGCATGCATGATTACGTAAATATTATGATGTGATGGGTGGGACTAGAATTATATATCCCTCCGATTAATTGGGTATTGTGATGTATCTCATGAGATAACATATACTATGCGTGAACATGAATCTAGATTTGTTCAGAAATATTATGTAATGACTATGCACATATGTTATGTGTGAACATGATACTAGATTTTTTCACAACTATGTGTGGTATTTGGCCACTATGACATGATATTTCATTTTTTTCATTTTCACTTCCATGCCCTTATCACATGTTTCCCTCATGATTTTTATGATGATCCTATGCTTATGATATGATTATTATTATTATTCTCACCCATGTTATATTGATTCACTTCCCTTATTCATCCTCTTAATAGGATTTTAGATCACCCATTTATTTGATGTATATTCTTAGGTGATTACATGTACTAAGGAGAATATGAAATTTTAAGGATAAAGATGAAGGATTTAAATATTTTGTTTATGTTTTATTATGTTCATGAGATATATGGGACTAATTTTTCCAAGACACTAAACCTTTTGATCCCGGATTTGTAACTTTATTATGTTGTTTATCTTAAAAATTATGTAAAAGTTATGTAATGAAAAGTAGGGTTACTATAGTTGGTATTATAGTGTAGTTTTGTTAATTTTAGAATTAATATTAGAAAAAAAGAGTGAAAACCATAAATATAAGCTTGTGTATAGGTAAAAACCTAAAAGAATATTTTTATAAAAGGGTAAACATAGAGATCCCATAAGATATTCCATTAGTGTTAATTGTTTAAAAGAAAAAAAATTATTAATACTTTGTTGAATTATGTTTTGTAAAAACCTTTTCTATTTTAGAAAATGGTGGGAACCAGGAGAAATCAGGCCAATAACCTGTGTGAGGGACAATGTAATGATTGTCTAAATGACATCCCCAATGCCATGGGAGGTGGAGTTCAAAAATTAATAGCGATTCTTACCCAGCTGTCTCTGGATATGAATAATAACCTGAAAACATGGAACATATGTCCTCACCCAAGAATGAGTAACTAGACATTGAGCCCTTTATATGGAAATAACCACCACAATTTAGTGGAACTTCTAATACACTTGTCATATAACAGTGGGTTAAATCAATGGATAAGATCTTTTACATGATTCAATGTTATGAGAAGGAGAAGGTGACTCTAGTGGTTTATCATTAAGATGGAGAAACCGATCAATGGTGGGTAATTATAAAGAACACCAATATAAATGATGAAATGGAATATATATAATAGGAATAATTTAAGAAAAATATTTCTTAACAAGTATTTCCCTCAAACTCTTCAAACTAAGAAGAAAAAAGATTCATAGAGATAAATCAAAAGGAAGGTGAATTTGTCCCAACTTATGGGGAAAACATCACAAGGATTTCAAGATACGCCTCGGGTTTTGTTATCAATAATGATATATAAATATATAAATTATTTATTTTTTTCAAACAACTTATTTGAAAGCCTTTAGCTATATGAGGCTTCAGGAGTTATGAAGAAGTGGTTTGATGTGATCTCAAATTATAGATTAAAATCAAAGAATGTTCCCATGGGTATGTAGATAAGAAGATAAGAAAAGAGTTTTAAGATTTAGGGTCAAATGAAAAAGGAGGAAAGAAGATCCAACTACCCTCATGTCAAAAACGTGGAAAGAAACATCATGGGAATTTTTTTAAAGGGATATTGAAGTGTGGGAGATAAGGACACCAAGATCATGAATATTGAAGAGACATGAAGAAGTCGGCCAACATAATAGAGGATAGGAAGGAACCTCCTAATGCACCACCCATGGTTCAATGATTCAAATCCAGGGAGAAAAATAATTATGCAAGCCAGTGCACTAAACCACAGGCCCTTGAGGGTAATCAGTATCAGAAACCACCAAAACTAAAGGAGAAAGAGAAATATTATTCCATCACTACTACTGAAGTGGATCATGAAAATTAATTCATTCAAGGTACAATTATTTTTTAATCAATAATGGAAATTTTTTTATTTTATTATAGTTTTATGCATTCTTTTATATCCTACAAAGTTTCTATAACTTTTGAATCGAAACCCCAATACCTTGAAGTAGAGATATCTGTAATAATACCTGGTGGTGCATTGAAACCCATGTGTTGGACTCTTCTCCTTCAATTGTCTGTGGGAATATTCTTCCAGTGATTCTCATAATACTTCCCTTGGTAAAATTCGATACAATATTAGGAATGGATTAGATCTCATTATATATATCACACATCAACTGCTAAGAAAAGGGAATATCTTTTCATATTATGAAATATCCCATGCTCCTCTATAAATTTAGGGAAGATCTTGAATCTCCTTTGGAGAATCCACGAATGGTGTGGGTGTTGATACCCTATAGAGAATCATACACTGTCCAAATGGTTCAGTCAAAGGAAGGTATAAACATAGAGGAAAAGACCATTATTAGGGAATACATTGATATATTTCCCTAAGAGTTACCCGAACTTCCCCCATATCATGAGATGTAGTTATCAATAGATCTCATACCCAAAGACATTTATATCTCAAAACTTCCCCTATAGGATAACCACTATAGAATTGGAGCAGTTAAAAATATGTCATAAGATCATTTGAAAAAAGGGTTCATACACTATAGTGAATCACTTTAGGGTGTTCCAATTCTCTTTGTAAAGAAAAAATGGATGGATTAATGTGGCTATGTATCGATTATTGAGAGATCAACAAGATCACCATAAACAACAAGTATCCTCTTATAAGTATTGATTACTTATTTGATCAACCATGAGACACTCAATAATTCTTAAAGGTGGATCTTCGTTCTAGATACCAAAAAATGAAGGTGAATAAGGAAGGTATTTAAAAGATATATTTCCATACAAGGTATGGTCACTATGAGTTCACAGTGATTCCCTTTAGACGTACTAATTCCCATTAAAACATCATGGATTTGATGAATAGAGTCTATAGATATTACCTAAAAAATTGTGGTAGTTTTTATTGATGATATTATCATTTACTCCAAGATCAAGGAGGAACATAAAGAGAATCTAATGATAGTTCTGGTGGCATTAAGAAAGAATAAAATGTATGGTAAGTTTAAAAAGTATTCCTTTTGGATGTAGTAAGTCTCATTTTTGGGGAATGGGATCACAAGTGAGGTAATTTTTATAGACCCTTTAAAGATAAATGAAATTGAGGAATGACCCAGACCCACTAGTGTCATGGAAATCTATAGTTTTCCTGACTTAGATGGGTACTACTAATGTTTTGTGAGTAATTTGTCATGATTTTATATCCCTCTAACTAGGTTAACCTAGAAAGGGATAAAGTATTACTGGAAAGAATAATGTGAGGAAATATTAAAGGAGGGAAGGAAGAAGATAATCACTACACATGTACTCACACTACCAATAAGTGGAGAAGGTTTTGTGATATACAATGATCCTTTAAAGAAATTCTTAGGATATATACTCATATAGAATTATAAAGTGATATATTATTCATAAATACAATTGAAAATCCATAATAAAAACTACCCGACACATTATCTAGAGTTAGCAATTGTGATATTTTCTCTAAATATTTGGCAGCACTACCTCTATGGTGAGAAGTGTGACATATATATAGATAACAAGAGTATAAAGTATAAATTCACACAAAATGAGATCAACATGAATCAAATAATATGGTTATATCTAACCAAGGACTATGATTTCTCAATTCATTACCATTTAGAAAAGGCGAATAAGGTAACTGGTGCTCTTAGAAGGAATTGAACTACTACTCTATCCATGATGCTGATTGAGAAATACCCCATCTTAATGGATATTAAATGGATGGATTTTGAAATCATAATGGTAGGGAATAAATATTATCTTTACAAAATGATTTACCAACCATCTATCTAATATAAGATCAAGGAGTCATAAAGAGATGATTTGGAGATGAAAAAGAAGGTGGAAGCAATAAAGTAAAGGAATATACATGAGTTTCATATCAATGATGATGGCATGATTCAATTTGGAATAGGGATTTGTGTTCCTTAATCACCTGGGATAAAGAAGGATCTATTAGATAATGCACATAAATCACCTTTATCCATCCATCTAGGAAGTACTTATATGTATCGTGATATTTGAGAGAACTTGTGGTGGGAAAACATGAAGAAGAATATTAGAATTATATATCATGGTGTTTCATATGTAAGTAAGTTAAAATATATTGATAGAATTCCAAATGGATGATGCAACCATTGCCTATACCCATGTGTAAATGTAAGAATTTCACTATGGAATTTTTCATCGATATCCTGAAAACATCCAAAGGAAACAATGTGATATTTGTTGTGGTGGATTTAATCACCAAGACTGTCCACATTATCACCATTCGGGAATATTTATTTCTTGAACAACTTGGAAAGATATATGTGAAGGAAGTGGTGATCCTATATGGGGTTCCACTTTCGATCATATTAGATCATGATCCAAGGTTCACATATAAATTAGGGAGAAGTATTTTTTTAAATAGTTTGGGGGTTAGGCCCCCTTTATTAAATAAAAAACAACAATAAACCCTTTTTACAGATGGGAAAATAGAAAACCCATTGAAAAAAGGAGGATGGGATCAACATTTCTTATTAGACGAGTTCTCATACAATTATTGTTTCTACTCGTGTATTCAAATGGATCTATATGAAGCTCTCTAGGGGAAGAGATGTAGAACTACAAATTGTTGAGATGAATTTAGAGAATGAAAGATACTTAGACCTGATCTTGTGTAAGATATGGCAGAGAAGATCCAATCCATCCAATAATATATAAAAGCTTCTCATATTTGGAAAATGATTTTTGCTGAGAATCGTCGAAGAGACTTGGAGTTTGATGTTGGAGACAAAGTTTACCTTCAAATATCACCATGAAAGAGATTCATGTAGTTTAGAAAGAAATGGAAGAATATCCCAAGGTATATTGTCCCCTTGGAGATTCTTGATCGCATAGGATCAATGGCCTATTAGCTTACACTTCCACCAAATATGGCTCAAGTTCATGAAATGTTCCATGTATCACTCTTGAGGAATTATATACCCAATCCCTCACATGTAATGAATCCAAAGGTGGAACAACTAGATAATGACCTCCCATATGAAGAGCATCTAGTGAAGATCTTTGACCATAGAGGAAAATTTCTATTCAATAAGACAACTTAACTTGTAAAAGTGTTTTGTAGGAACTATAAGTATAAAGAGTTGACATGGGAACCAGAAGAAAAAATAAAACAGAAGTACCCTCATCTATTCTCAAATGATAATATGAGTTGAAATTTTGGGAACAAAATTTCAGAAGGGGAGAATAATGTAACAACCAAGAGTTTATAAATGATATTTTCCTCTTGAAATAAATGTGTGTTATAATATACAATAGAGTTTTATATACATAAAGAAACAAAAAAAATATTTCAACAATAAACACTATTACAGTAATCAATAATGAAACTAATTAAAATTACAAACATTAAAATTGGAAAAAAAATATAAAATTGAAGCTAAAATGGAAAAATATGGATCTCCCCAATCTACTGGGATCATCTCCCTCATTTCCAACACTATAGAAAATAAGAAATATATTATTAAACCAATAAACATTATAGAAAATTGAAGTATATAACCCTAAGAGTAATTGAGTTAGAAATTTAATTTAAGAATGAAGTGGTATTTATATGAGGTAATATAACCATTGTAATAGTAATGTGACTTTTGGAATAGTAACCTGACCATTAAGAATAGTAACCTGACCATTGGGAATACTAACCTAATTGTTGGAATAGTAATTTTACCCAAAAATAATAAATTGTGATAAATAATATTTATCATGATTCATTTATGTAAATATAAATTTTATAATGCCAAAAAATAAATATCATGATTAAAAAACTCAATGAAAGTATAAGCACATTTTTAATAAACTGTATTTTAAAGTAATTTATAAAAATAATTATTTGTATATTAAAAATTAAAATTATATATTTTAGAAATTTATTTTGATAAAATTAATATCATTTTTGAAATCATAATTTCAAAATTTTCCTAGCATGATTTTTTGGTAATTTTTCAAAATACTTCAATTTTCAAGTGAATAGTAAAAATATAGTTTTTCACATAACTGGTGTATCTTAAATTAAAAAATACACGATTTAATGATGAAATAATAATTTATATAGCTTTATTTTCTACCATGATATATTTAATTTAATAAATGATACATTAAAAATAAATATTTTCAAACTTAAAAATAACTTTCCAAAACCTAAAGACAAAAGTGATTCCTTAAAAAAATTCACTTTTTCCCACATTTATTTTTAATAAACTATTGAATTAGAATTATAAAGGTTATTTAAAGTCTTAAACCCATTATATTATATTTATATATGACTTATATAGTCAAAAATTCACTATTACATGTTTTACCTTTGATATAATATTTTATTCTGAAAATACACCTCCTCAAGTATAAATAGACCCTCTCCCTCCCCTTAGAAAATCAATCATAAATCTCTTAACAAATCTAATAAATTTAAAAAATCCTCTATATAAATCTTATTATAATAACTAGGGATGTTCTGGAGTAAACCAACTTCAAACATCATGGTATTTGTAGAGGCTTAAAAGAGAACCTACATCGGGGATTAAGTAAGTTTCAATCAACTCTTTTTCTTTTTCTTTCCGTTTCTTCTTATCTCTAATTTTTTCACCACACGGTTAAAAATAAAACCATATAATATTAATTATTAGGTAATTTATAATTATATTAATGATTCCAACCTACTATAAGTATCATATTTACTATATATATATATATATTTCAATCTCTCCTTACTTGATCTCCCGACAATGTCCTGTCAAAGGTTGGTTAACTGCCTACAGAGACATTTCCATGTCAATAATTATAACCATTTTCATGGATGGATATTATTAATTATATATAATATATAAAATTTTACTTATTGTTATTTTAATATTCTATAATTAATTCTATAATGTATAAATTACATTGAACAAAATAAAAAAATTGAAGCAAAATGAGAATTTTTATATGTAAAACAAGATATCAAAATGACTTCTCTATAACCAATGAAATTAAATAATATATAATCAAATGAATATAATTTATAATTATTGGTAAAAATTTCAAAAATTTACTTCTGGATTAATGTTTTAAAAAATCAAATTTCATTATCCAGGAGGTGAAAAAGATACAAAATAAAGTAGGAATTAAGGTAAGGGGATTCTCAAACCGAATTCCTTTTCTTTGGGTTATCCCATTTTCATGAAATATCTAGTATGGATATTCATTTAATTCTATTTAAATATTATTTCATTTCTCTTGCCTTTTATTTTATTGGATATACATGTTTCCACCTATATTTTTAAATCACATAAAATGATTTTAGAAAAAGATATATTTCTTTCCAAAAAAATCTTCGACTCCTCATTTATTGTTTATCATCTAAGAAAATGGTCTATTATTCCAATTTTTTATCTACGTTTTTCTTTTGGGGACACCATATTTTATTCAGGAATGTATCCCTTATGGAATCCTTATGAAACCTATTCATTTCTAAGAGTTTTTTCATGATTATGATTGTTATACATTCTATATTTCATTCACCATTATGTAAATATTATGATTTGATGGGTGGTCCTAGAATTATATATCCCTCCAATGAGTTGGTTAATATGATGCATCTCATGATATAATATGGATTATACGTGAACATAATTCTATCTTTGTTCACAAAGATGATTTTATAACTATGCACATATGTTATGTGTGAACATGATGCTAGCTTTATTCACAACTATGTGTGGTATTTAACCACTATGACATGATGTTTCATTTTTATGAATTGCTACATTCCATTACTTTGTCACATGTTTCCCTCATGATGTTGATCATGATCCCATAAATATGATTTAATGATCATGGTTATTCTCACCCATTTTATATTGATTCATGTTCCTTATTCATCCTCTTACAAGGATTTTAGATCACCCCCTTTTTTATGTATATACTCACCTGATTACATGTACTTAGGTGAGTGTGAGACTTTAAGGATAAATATGAAGGCTTTAAATAAATTTTTATGTTTTATTACGTTCATGTTATGTATGTTCCTTATTTTCCCAAGACACTAAACCTTTTGATCCTGGATTTGTAACTCTATTATGTTGTTTATCATAAAAATGATGTAATAGTTATGTAATGAAAATTAGGGTCACTATATTTAGTGTTGAAGAACTATTATTATGTTCCCAGTGTGACCATTAACATAATTTATATGTCTAATTTATTTATGTATGGTTTTATTTTCATTTTCATAAATAAAGGTTGATAATTTTATAAAGATAATATATGTTATCATATAATACATCAGAATAAGGGTATTTAAAGTCTTAAATTTTGATAAAAAAATAATTTCTCATGACTCATACTATAATTTTTTTTTGAATAGTATACTTTTCTATGTAAACCATAATTATTTGGAAAAATTATATTTAGAAGTGTCTTTATATTTTTTGAGATAAAACCCTTATATGCATGTCATACTTGTTTATGAGAAAAAATGACCAAAAAACCTTTTAGTGGAAATGGGGAGAGAGATATAAAGATTCTTGGATTAGTTCACAATAATGTGTTTAGACATTTTCTAGTATAATCTAGAGGTGGATACTTATACATCATTACTTTCGATAATGATATTAGTAGACATGGACATATCTACTTGATGAGGTATAAGTCAAATTACTTTAATAAATTTAATAAATTTAAGAATGAAGTAGATAATCATATTGGTAAAAATATAAAGAAACTATGTATACAGAGTTATGGAGTATCTTAACTAAGATTTCATCGATTATCTAAAAGAGTTTTGGATATTGTTCCAACTCACACCTCTTTATACACTAAAGTGGAATGGTGTTAGTGAACGGATGAGTTGAAACTTTTTAGATATGGTGATATCATTGATGTGTAATAATAATATTTCATTATCCTATTAGGTATGTGAAGTAAAATTAGTGGAATAATAACTGAACAAAATTCCTACCAAATAGGTAAGTAGAATCTCATATGAGTAATTTTATTGGAAGAAATATGCTTTTTCACATATTCATGTCTAGGGATGTGAAGCATTTTTTAATAACAATGCTAGTAAAAAACTTTCATCTAATGGTACAAAGTGTATAATTATAGCATATCCTGAAGATAAAATAGGGTATTATCTATACGATCCCCAATATAGAAAAGTAATGTTGTAAAGACAAACCATGTATCTAGAAATAGAGTATATCTCAAAAGTAAATAATGGGAGTATGATAGAATTTGACAAAGTCGAGGCTCAAGAAACCTAATAGTTAGAACAAGAACAAAGTACATAAGGCCAAATGAAAGATGTCATTCTAGAGACATAATTATTTCATAGTAGTACTAGAGAGGTTAGAAAACTAGGGAGATATTTTTTTATTATTGCTAAGGAAGGTGACATATTATTAGTAAGAAATGATGAACCTTTGTCCTGTTAGGAACAGATAAATAGTTCAAAAGATAAAAATTTCAAGAATCCTTGATTTATGAGATGGATTCCATGTACCAAAATCATGTTTTGATTTTGGTAGATTTTCTGGTTGATATAAATCTCATTGGATACAAATGGATATTAAAGAAGAAATTAGACATGGACCGAAAATTTAGTACCCATAAGGCATGATTGGTTGCCAATGGTTTCAAGAAACTTCATGGAATAGACTATGATGAAACATTTTCACCATCCACTATCCTAAAATTAATTAGAATTATATTTTTTATATATGTTTTTAATGACTATGAAATTTTTAAAATGGTTGTCAAGACCACTTTCCTTAATGTAAATCTTTTAAAAGATGTTTATATGACCTAAACAAAAGGTTTTTTTTACACCAAAGGATTCCAATAAGGTATAACATTTATAAAGATCCATTTATGTGTTAAAAATCATCAAGGTAATCAAATATTCAATTTGATAAAACTGTAAGATATTTTTGTTTTATTAAGAACGAATGTAAACCCTGTATGTACAAGAGGTTTAGTGGGATTGTTATTATTTTCCTAGTGATATATATTAAGGATATATTAATAATGGGAAATGAGATATTGGTCTTATTGTTAGTTAAGACATGGTTGAATAAATGATTCTCTATAAAATAATTAGGTGAAGTGGCCTATATCATAGGGATAAAAAATACATAGCGATATATTTAAGAGGCGACTTAGATTAAGTCTAGGTACATATATTGATATGGTATTAAAAATATAAAAGATGAAATAATCCAAGGGGGTATTTTTTCCTATGTCACATGTTCTACATATCTCCTGAAAAATCTATCCTCAAACATAATAAGGGAGAGAAAGAATTATTATAACCCCTTAAAAATCTATGATTGGATCTATCATGTATATAATTATATGTATTAGGATTGATGTTGCCTATTCCTTGTGAAAGGTGGATAGATTTCAAGTAAACCCAGGAGTGCTTAATTGGTAAGCTATAAATACTATCCTAAAGTATCTAGGTAAATAAATAATACGTTTCTGGTGTTTTTAGGATATAAGAAACTAATTATGAGGGGATTCACAGATTCTAGTTTAGAAATAGATAATAATAATTTGAAATCATAATCAGGATATGTGTTAGCTTCAATAGAGGGATTTTTAGCTATAAGATTTCTAAATATCCAACAGTCACTGATTATATAATCTAATTCAAGTATATTGTATCTTATGATGTATCTAAATAAGATGTATGGATACAAAACTTTTACTAGGATCTTGGTCTTGTATATAGTAATTAAGATCCCATTACTTTGTATTTTGATAATACTGAAATAGTGTTTCTAGAAAAAGAGCCCAGGTAACATAAAGAGATATCTTCTATACATTATAAGAATTATCTTGTAGGATATTTTACTCAAAGTGTCCAAGAAACAATTTGAATAATAGCTATAGAGTAAAATGTAGGAAAATGATTGGCTAAATTCATATCTCAATAGATATATTAACATATGTGAGAGATAACGGGTTAAAATTTGTAAATATAAATATCTAGATCAAGTGGGAGACTGTAAGAGTTGGATCCCTTAAACAAAATAACTGTGTAATTTCGACTAACATAAAATAAATATGTTTATTATTATCACATAATGATTATTCTTATATATAAAATTAATGTGATAATATCCTTAAATTATTACTCACATAAAATGGTTATAGGTAGTTCCCTACTATCATGATATCCTATAGATTCTATGGAAATATTCTTAAATAAATATATATTATTATTTAGATAAATTCTTCTGATGGGACATGTAATATGTTTGAAAATAAAATGTTAGGAGCTCATAATAATTGAGACTTCTTCTCATAAATTTTATAATTGGTGATCTCTAAGAAAGGGTGGTCATGAGGATAGACCCACAAATAGGATTTCCACATGTTGTATGTGTCATTAGATATTACAACATATGGACTTGTGTATTGGTCCTTATACTTTAGATTAGGGTTAATGTGTATCATGAATCACATACTTAAATACATTGATAAAAACCATGATGACTTATGATCATGTTGATGTAGTATGTTCCAGGTGTGTCATAAGTGATATGACATTAATTAAATATTCAATAAAGGATTTTTACATTCCATATTAATGGTGATATCTCTTTCCCTTTGATTGAAATGGAACTGTCTAATGAAATCTATTACCATGGTAGTTTATAGACGAGTTCCTTTCAGAAAGAAAAAGTAAATAAATCAAGCATATATGGTGATGACACAAGTATGTATCTGTTGAGAAAAGTATTGTTTTCAACAATACATGTTAATTTTATTTAAAGGAGGAGATTATTGAAAATAATAATCTATCTTTTTATGATAATTTTGATGATCACAAATACCATTAGTTATTTTCTAATGATTTTATTTAGTATTGTGCAGGAATTTATTGATTTATTTTATTCTTGAAAATACAAGAATTTATTTCAGAATCTACTTTAGCGCGTTCTGGAATCACTGTTCACATCTTACGTAGATAAATATAGCGCGGAATATACTTTAGCGCATTTTGTAATCATTGTTCATACCCTACGTGGATAAACGTAGCGTAAGGATGAAAAGCGTGTATACTTTTTGAGATAAGAGAAATGTATGGTTAAACAACCATACGTTCTCAGCAAAGTATGGAAGAAGAACCTTACGTTAGGAAGAAACCTTACGTTTTGGTTATCAGAAAAGTATTGAAGGAGAACCGTACGTAAATTCTAAGCGATACGTTTGTTTCTCAAATGTATGGTTCATCAAACTTACTTTTGTAAACAACCATACATTCTTGGAGAAGTATGGATCAAGTAAAAGTATGGATCTTTTACCGTATGTTTGAGTGTTGAAGAAAAAGTATGGATGATCAACCCTACGTCTATATTCAACCTTATGTTGTCAACCCTACGTTTGTGTTCAACCTTACATTTTTAACCTTACGTTTGAAGGCTATGTTGTTAACCCTATGTTTGGAGGCCACGTCATCAACTTTATGTTTGGCGTCAGAAATTTTTGACGGACGATATTTATGTGCAGCGATCAGTAAGATGATTTCTAGGAGGATTTCAAGATGGATTTAAAGTTGTTTTTAAAGTACAACTTTGAATGATTCAAAGCCATTTTATTAATGGATTTAAGATCAAATTAAAAGGATCTTTTTATGCCGAGTCTTTAGGGAAGTTACGACCTTTCTGTAAATTAAATTTTTTGAATATCGTGAATCAGAAGGAGACTTTTGTGGATCTAAATGTGCAGGAGATATGCTTTATTATATATGTTCTCTCTGAAACACCAGGTATAGTAGGATGTCATCGATCTATTGTTGAAAAAGGGGGGAAACAGAGTTTGCAACTATTCATGATTGATCTGCTAATTCAAAAGGAACATAAAATCTCTGTTTGTTCAAGAAGAAGGAACTCGATAGAAGATTCACCTGTTCTACATCAAATATCTAATGTTGATCTACTACTACTGAAGTTGTGAACTATATCTCTATATCTACTACAATTGGATCAACTCAGAACTGCTTCATCTTAAAGATCAATATTTCTAGAGACTTCGATCCATCTTCTATCAATTGCATTCTGTTGCAATTGTGAAGATCAACAGGAAATTTCTTTCTGAAATTTTTTTTATTCTTGAGTAACCAGCTTCTTGTTCTATGCTGTTTAGGTTTGGGTTTGAACCAGAAGGCTTTGTTTTGCCTTGGATTGTAAAGGTGTCAATTTCCGGTACTAAGTTGTGAACCGGTCTGTGGAAAAGAGGACCATATAGTGAAAATCATCAAGCTCATGTAGTTGAGCATTGGTGGAGTGGACTAGGGGTCTTCTGTTCCCCGAACCACTATACATCTTTGTGTTCTTGATTTTAATTTTTCCGCTTCATGATCAAATCTGATAAAGTATAAAGGGCAGAACTCATTCAAGAAAAGAGTTATAGAAAAATTGAAAAAGACACAATTCACCCCCCTCTTGGGTATAATCTGTAGATTTAGATCCAACATTTGGTATCAAAGGTGGAGCTTCTGATAGAGCCTTATCAATCTAGAAGCATTTAAGGATTATACAACAGAGCATCATGACTGATACAAGAGAAGGGATGTCGATGGTCAGAGAACCATATTTTAATGGATACAACTATGGTTGCTGGAAATCCTGCATGATAATATATCTGAAAAACCTCGGATATAGAGTTTATTCAAAGATTCTGACTCCTTATGAAATTCATGAAAATCCTGAGACATGGAGTGCTGCTATAGAGGCCGAGTACGATATGAACTCGAAGGTTATGAATGCAATTGTCTGTGGTCTAGGACTAGATGAATTTAACAGATTACCTCTGTGCCCGACGGCATATGAGATGTGGCAAACAATAGCCGTGGCATATGAAGGAATATACAATGTGAGACAAATGAGATATGAAACTACCAAATTAAAATTTGATACTTTCAGAATGGTTGAAGGTGAGAGCATTACACAAATGAATGAGAGGTTGAAAGAAATTTTCAATAACATAACAGCTCTAGAAGAACCTATCAAGCAGGCTGATCAAACATTAAAAGTACTGAGAGTACTTCCTACTCGATGTAATGGTATTTCTTCTACAATCAGACAATAAACGCCTGTCAAAGATCTAACTATGAGAGAGCTGATTGGTACACTGATTATGTATGAAGCTGAAATTCAAGATGTGGCTAATAAAAATAAAGTGCTTATCAAAAGAGAAGATACTGCCTTGAAGGTAACTTCACAACAAAAGAATAGAAATATGAAGAGCAAAGAAGTCAAAGCTAAATCAGAAAGCTCTGACTCATCCAACTCAGATGAAGAACTGGCTCAACTAGCCAGAAAATTTAGAAAATTCTACAGCAAGAAAAGAGGCTTCAAAAAATCCTTTAAAGGAGATAATAAGGAAGTAAGATGTTATGAATGAAAAAAATGGGACATATCATACCAGATTTCCCACAATTGAAGGATGCGAAGAAGAATAAATTCTTCAAAAGAAATGACTTTGAGAAGAAAGACAAGAAAGCTATGAAAGCCATGTGGAGTGTATCTGAAGACTCTAGTAGCTCTTCTGAATCATACTCAGAGAAAGAAGAAGTAAATCTAAAAGAAAACATGTTCTTTATGGCAGAAATTGATGAGGTACACTCATATTACTCCTCTGAATCAAATTCAGAATCAAGCTACACAAATGAAAAACTTGCAGCTTACTGCAATATGCTTGAAGAAAGATATGACTCACTATTTAAGAAACATAAGTCACTAAAAAATATACATAAATCCATTTCATATGAAATAGATACAATGCTGATACAACATAAGGAATTAACTGATAAATAAAATTTGATTAACACTAACTATATTAATTTTGAATCAAGAATAAAAACACTGCAGGATGAAGTAGAATCTTACAAACAGGCTGCATTGGTTTTTACAAAAGGATAGAATTCATTAAATGAAATTCTTGGAAAAACTATCATTAAAAATGAGAGATTTGGAATTGGTGGTAAAAGAGAAAAACTAAAGCTATATAAAAATTATTTTGTTCCTAGCTTTAAAAAGGTTAATTGTAATTTTTGTGGAACAAAGGGACATATAGCTAAAAACTGTTTCTTAAGACAACCTCAAATTTGTGGTATTAAGAAAGCCTATGTTTCAAAAAACTTATATGATTCGGCTAATTTTAAAAGAGAAAAGCAAATCTGGATACCCAGATCATTGCTAGCTAACACCCCTAAACCCAACAAAATATGGGTACGAAAGAAATTTATTTGAATGTCTTTGCAGGTAGCAGGTCACCAGAGAAGAAAAGATATATGGTACATGGACAGTGGCTGCTCAAGACATATGAGTGTAAACTCATTGAATTTTTCTTCACTCACTCAAAAGGAAAGAGGACTTGTCACATTTGGTGACAATGCCAAAGGAAAAATCATTGGCATTGGAACTGTTGGAGATCCAAAAACAGTCTCAATCAACAAAGTACTTTATGTACAAGGACTAAAAAAAATCTGATAAGTATCTCTCAACTTTTTGATGATGGATATACTGTTGATTTTACTAAAAATTGATTTACTTTTTCTAAAGATAAACTGTTTAAATTTAAAGCACCAAGAACTGAAAATGTCTATACTTTGGATTTCAATTCCTTGGGTAAACAACAAGTAAACTTCTTGACTGCTAAACTAAGTGAATCCTGGATCTGGTATAGAAGACTTGGTCATTGAAATGTATATTTTTTACATAAGTTATCTAAGAAACATTTAGTTTCTGGTTTACCTTGTCTCAAATTTAAAAGTGATAGATTTTTTGATGCATGTCAACTTGGAAAGAAACAAAAATCATCCTTCAAATCTATGAATAAGGTTGCTACATCTAAACCTCTAGAACTTATTCATATGGATTTTTTTGGACCTTCAAGAGTAGCATGCTTAGCTGGTAAATTATATGTATATGTTTTAGTTGAGGACTATTCAATATTTACATGGATTTTCTTCTTGAAATTTAAAAATGAAGCTTTTACTTTATTTGAAAGTTTCTACAAATCTGTTCAAAATGAAAAAGGGATCAATATAATCTCATTGAGAAGTGATCATGGTGGAGAATTTGAGAATCTGGAATTTAATTCCATTTTCTCAAATATGGGTATTAAACACACCTTCTCTGCAACAAGAACACCTCAAAAAAAGGGATTATAGAAAGAAGAAATAGAACTATTCATGAAATGGGTAGAACTATGTTATATGAATATAGCCTACCAATATATTTCTGGGCAGAAGCTGTGAATACAGCTTGCTATATAATTAATAGAGTTTTAATTAGACCTATTTTGAAAAAGACACCATATGAACTATGAAATAATAGAAAACCTAAAGTAAATTACATTAAAGTTTTTGGATGAAAGGTTTATATCTTAAACACCAAAGATAATCTTGGTAAGTTCGATCCAAAATCTGATGAAGGTATTTTCTTAGGATATTCTGCTACCTCCAAAGCCTATATCATTTATAATAAGAAGTCAAGGATTGTTGAAGAATCAGTTCATGTGAAATTTGATGAATCTGATCCTTTTGAGAAAAGGACAAAACTAATGGATGAACTTGACTGTAATGATAACAAGAGACTTGAGAATTTAAAGAATGATTTTGAAAATGATATAAAATAAATTCAGTCCAGTTTAGAGGAACATGATACTCAAGAACCTTTAAATACATTACCTAGACAGTCTAGAACCCTAAAGAATCATCCTTTAGACACTGTAATAGGTAACCTAGAAACTGGTTTTCAAACTAGAAGAAACTTAGGAAACCTAGTGGAATTATCTGCCTTCCTATCTCAACAGGAACCCAAGACTATAGAAGAAGCTTAAGATGATGAAAATTGGGTAATAGCAATGCAAGATAAATTAAACCAGTTTAAAAGAAATGAAGTTTGGGAATTAGTGGAAAGACCTAATAATTATCCTGTAATAGGAACCAAATGGGTCTTTAGAAATAAACAGGATGACCAAGGCACAATAACTAGAAATACAGCAAGATTAGTAGCTAAAGGACATAATCAAGAAGAAGGAATATATTATGATGGGACTTTTTCACCTGTACCTAGGTTAGAAACCATTATAATTCTTTTATCCTATACATCTTATATGAATTGTAAATTATTTCAGATGTATGTTAAATATGCCTTTTTAAATGGTTGTTTAATGGACGAAGATTATGTTGAGCAACCTCCTGGTTTTGAAAATTCTCAAAAACCTGATTTTTTTTAAACTTACTAAAGCTCTTTATGGCCTTAAACAAGCACCTAGAGCTTGGTATGAAATATTAAGTTCTTTTATTTTGAAAAATTATTTTACTGTTGGTATGGCAGACCCAACACTATTTAAGAAAACTGTGAAAAATAATGTTTTATTGGTTCAAATTTATGTTGATGATGTAATCTTTGGATCAACTAATAAAACTCTTTGTCATGAATTTTCAAAATTAATGCAAGAAGAATTTGAAATGAGTATGATGGGAGAATTAAATTTATTTTTGGGTCTTCAAATATATCAAAAAGATTTTGGAAATGTTTTAAATCCAAGCAAATACATTACTGATTTACTTAAGAAATTTGGTCTTGAAAACAGCAATCCATTTACAACTCCTATGTGTACTAATATAAAACTTGATATGGATGAAAATGGTAAATCAGTTGACAAAAATTTATATAGAGGTATGATTGGTAGCTTGTTATATCTTACTACTAGTAGACCAGATATAATGTCTTCAGTATGTCTTTATTCTAGATTTCAATCAAATCCTAAAGAATCTCATCTAACCGCTGATAAAATAATTTTTAGATATTTAAAAGGAATTATTTTTTAATCTCTTCTTTATCCTAAAACTTATGATTTCAATTTGATTTCATATTCAGATGCTGACTTTGTAAGTTGTATATTAGATAGAAAAAGTAAATCAGGTACATGTCACTTTTTAGGAAAATCTTTAGTATCATGGTATAGTAAGAAACAACATTCAGTTACCCTATCAACATCTAAGGCAGAATATGTTTCTACTGGCAGTTGATGTGCACAAGTGTTGTGGATGAAAAACACTCTTATGGACTTTGGATTGAATTTTAATAATACACCTATTTTATGTGATAATACGAGTGCAATTAATATTTCAAAAAATCCTATTAGTCATTCTAGAACTAAGCACATTGATATAAGGCATCACTTTTTAAGAGATCATGTTATTAAAAAGGACATATTTTTAGAATTTATAAATACTGAAATTCAATTAGCAGATATTTTTACTAAACCACTTCCCACGGCAAGGTTTGATTTTATTAAGGGGGAGTTAGGTTTATTTAATTTTAAATATTTTTTTTACTTTTATTTATTTATGTAAATTTTGTTGAATACTGTTTAAGTTTTTCTTTCTTTCGTCATATGAAAAATTTATTTGTTTTTAAATATATGTAATGATTAGTGATTACACGGGAATCAAGGCTATCAGAGCCTTTTCGACTTCTAAACCCTTTCACTTTTATCAAAACCCTTTCAAAATCCGAAAATCGCACTTTCACTCCTAAACCCTAACTTTCGAACCTCTGAAACCCTAACCTTCAAACCTTCATAGACTCTCGCAGAAATGTTAAGGACTAAAAGAGCCAGTGAATCCAAGCCAGGAAATTCCAAGAGACAACGCACTGAGGGAAGAAAAATCTTACAGGGTAAGGTAATCGATCTTGACTGGTTATTTCAGACAAATCTGTTATTGAAGCAAGCACTGTCATTTCAGAATCTTGAACAGATGTTCAATATTGAAAATATGGAATTTCTATATGAAGTATAACATCGATACTTCTTCAAATCTGTATAGTTTAGTATGGGATATACCGAGGACAGTATGATGGCTAAGATAGAGGATAGGGATTTCTCAATCTCATCAGTAGAGATTAGTCAGATTCTCAACTGCCCTAATGAGGGAGTTTTTCATTTCAACTTCAAGAATATAGGAGATTCTGTGCATAAATCCGAATACATCATGTCTTTTCTTTTAGGTACCAAGACAATAAAGAAAATGTTTGTCAAGGATTTGGAACCTGATCAGAAGATTTTGGTCAAATTTATTCAGGCTGGAATAGCTCCACAGATGGCAGAAATGGAGAAGATTTTATACCCTGATATGTATATAATGTTTCTTATGTTAAGTGATATTAAGTTAAACTTTCCAAGATACATGATAAGGTATCTCAGTTACTGCTGTCAAAGAGAGTCCAAGATGAATTTCTACCCTTTTGGTAGATTTATTTCTAAATTGTTGTTTAAGAAAGACATGGTGAGATTAGTGGATTATAGAGTTAACTGTCATCACAGTAATACATTTAATGCTGGAACTTTGAGGAAAGTTGGATATTTCTGGAGCATAATTAAAGGAAAAATTTTACCAGTAGGAGCTGAGGAAGACTCAGAGAGTGCTCAGGATCAACCTGCTAAGTCCATGGAGGGACAAGCTAAATCCAGAGTCAGAAATGTAGCAAGAAGGATTTGCTTTGAAGTGGCAGATGTTGAGGAAGACAGAAGCTCGGAGGGGCTTCAATCAAAAAGAAAAATACTAGTAAATGAGGAAGTCACTTACACTACTTTGGAAACTACAACAGAAGCTTTATTTTCTTATTATTTTGTGAGATAAGTTGTTTTTGATAAGACCATGGAAGATATTACTGAGAGAACAGCTCTAGTAGAGGAATTATGAGCTCAAGAAGAAACTCAAAGGGAAAATCAGGAACAAATTTGTAGTTAATGTTGAAGTTGAACTTAAACAGGAACAAGAGATGGAGGAAGTTCCTGGTGAATAAGTGGCCAGACCTCAGGAAACTACTGAAGATATTGTTCTTGAAAACCCAACAGAAGGCATAGATGCTGATGTTTTTGGTGATCATGCTTCTAAAGCTCACACAGAGGTACTTCAAGAGGATTTTTCTGTGGAGGAGTTTGAAAACTCTAAGGAAAAATCTATGGACAAACCTTCTCAGGAAAGAGAAAAAGAGAAATCTGATGCTGAATCATTGCCTCTGGTACTGCTGCATCAACCTGAGAATGTGAATCAAGCACAGGGTGCATCTGATTCAAGGAAAGAAGAAGTTGAATAATTGTACATAAAAGTATCTCAGTTGGAATCTGATAATGTTTCTCTGAGAAATTCCTTAGACTTAGATCATTTGAAGTTTCAAAAGCTGAAGGAGTGTATAGTTTCAAGGCAAGAAGTTGAAATCTTTAAAGAGGATATGTTGACTGTTGTTACACAATTGAAATCTGAAATGGTTATGATGTCAGATTTATCAGATCTAAAGTTGTTTATGGGGAACAAATTTGCATCAGTTGCAAATAATGCTATTAGTGGATCAGGTACTTCACCTTATTTAATCAGAAGGTTTCAGGCTATCACAGCTTCATTGAGAAACATGAATGATAGGATACAAGATCTTCACTGTAACAGTGATCCTTTATCAGTGTTACTGGACAATCAGAAGTTCTTAGTGGATCAACTGACATCTAGTGAGCCATCGATCAGAATTCTGTTAGATCAGTTATCAGAGAAGCTGTCAGTATTTGTTGAAAAAGAGGAAAGGATGCATGAGTTTTTCAGAGTCAATTTAATTGAGGATATTCATATGACTCAAGAGAACAGAGAGATCATTATCAAGCTTGGAGATAGGATGATGAAGAGACTTCAGGAGCAGTTTATAGAAATCAAGTCTGCAATCCAGAGGAGATAGACCATGTTTCCTATCTTACCTAAACCTTGATTCATGTGTATATCATTGTCATGTATATAATACTATTTTTGAATGAAAATTTTCTTCATTGTTTATTTTTTTTCATTCTTTATTTCTTTTACTGACTTTATTTTTGATATGTCAGTAATCCAAATTTAATTATTGATAAACATTTCATAATAGCATTTACTAATATTTCAGTGCAATATTAAAAGCGTTAAAATCTATGATTTTTCATTCTTTTTGATATCATAAAAAGGGGGAGAATTTGGATAAACACAACATCGAAACCTACATTTTATTTAGGGGAAGAATTCATTTTATTGAGGGAGAAAATTAAATGAGAAATTTGGATTTATAATTATCTTTTTGGCAGAGAAATTTTTATAAAACTTTATAACTAATTTTGAAAGTTAATTTTTTGTTTAAATAATTTTAATTATTTTATGGGTTTTGTGATCATTAAAAGGGGGTGATTGTTGAGAAAAGTATTGTTTTCAACAATACATGTTAATGTTATTTAAAGGGGGAGATTATTGAAAATAATACTTTGTCTCTTTATGATAATTTTGATGATCACAAATACCCTTAGTTATTTTCTAATGATTTTATTTAGTATTGTCCAGGAATTTATTAATTTATTTTACTCTTGAAAAAACGAGAATTTATTTCGGAATCTGCTTTAATGCGTTCTAGAATCACTTTTCACATCTTACATAGATAAATATAGCGCAGAATCTACTTTAGCACATTTTGGAATCACTGTTCATACCCTAAGTGGATAAACGTAGCATAAGGATGAAAAGCCTGTATACTTTTTGAGATAAGAGAAAAGTATGGTTAAACAACCATACGTTTTCAGAAAAATATGGTAGAAGAACCTTACATTAAGAAGTAACCTTACGTTTTGGTTATCAGCAAAGTATGGAAGGAGAACCGTACGTAAATTCTAAGCGATACGTTTGTTTCTCAAAATTATGGTTCATCAACCTTAATTGTGTAAACAACCATACGTTCTTGCAAAAGTATGGATCAAGTAAAAGTATAGATCTTTTACCGTACGTTTGAGTGTTGAAGAAAAAGTATGGATGATCAACTCTACATTTGTATTCAACCTTACGTTGTCAACCCTACATTTGTCTTCAACCTTACATTTTTAACCTTACAATTGAAGGCTATGTTGTTAACCCTACGTTTGGAGGCTACGTCATCAACCTTACGTTTGGCGTCAGAAATTTTTGATAGACGGTATTTATGTGCAGCGATCAGTAAGCTGATTTCTGGGTGGATTTAAAGTCGCTTTTAAAGTACAACTTTGACTGATTCAAATCCATTTTATTAATGGATTTAAGATCGAATTAAAAGGAGTTTTTTATGCCGAGTCTTAAGGGAAGTTACGACCTCTCTGTAAATTCAAATTTTTGAATATTGCAAATCAGAAGGTGACTTTTGTGGATCTAAATGTGCAGGAGATATGCTTTATTATATATGTTCCCTCTGAAACACCAGGTACAGGAGGATGTGATCGATCTATTGTTGAAAAAGGTGGAAAACATGGATTGAAACTATTCACGATTGATCTACTGATTCAAAAGGAGCATAAAATCTCTATTTGTTCAAGAAGAAGGAACTTGATAGAAGATTCACCTATTCTACATCAAATATCTAATGTGGATCTACTACTGCTGAAGTTGTGAACTATATCTCTATATCTACTACAACCGGATCAACTCAGAACTTCTTCGTCTTAAAGATCAATATTTCTAGAGACTTCGATCCATCTACTGTCAATTGCATTCTGTTGCAATTGTGAAGATCAACTGGAAATTTCTTTCTGAAATTATTTTTATTCTTGAGTAACCAGCTTCTCATTCTAAGCTGTGTAGGTTCGGGTTTGAACCAAAAGGATTTGTTTTGCCTTGGATTGTAAAGGTGTCAACTGTCTGTACTCAGTTGTGAACCGGTCTGTGGAAAAGAGGACCAGATAGTGAAAATCATCAAGCTCGTCGAGTTGAGCTTTGGTGGAGCGGACTAGGGGCCTTATGTTCCCCGAACCACTATATATCTTTGTGTTCTTGATTTTACTTTTTCCGCTTCACGATCAAATATGATAAAGTATAAAGGATAGAACTCGTTCAAGAAAAGAGTTATCGAAAAATTTTAAAAGACACAATTCACCCCCCTCTTGTGTATAATCTGTAGATTCATATCCAATAGTATCCTCCTTAATGATATGTCAATCAAAAAAGATATTATGTTAAGTAGTATCATTCATAGGACATTTTTTTTAGTTACTACATTAACTTTTTTATTTATGAGTTCTTTGATGTGTTATTAAATGTTGATCTTAGACTTTAGATAAGTTCACCTATTTCCATTGATAAAGGGTCTTAGAGGGTTATACATTATTTTTATGTATAATCTCATTAAATTATACTGAATGTATTATTAATAATGAATTTATTCCTAGTTTTTGGAATGGAATTTATTTAAGTAAAGTTGATCAAAAAAATTAAATCACAAGATATTTGAGTTTAGAATATGAGAGTGGAATTTTATCTCTTGTATATTTATTCATAGGGTAATAAATAAATATTTAATTTAATTACTAATTTAGTAAATATATTAACATAAATATTTATTTAAGTTATCTGAATATCTAAAATAAAAACTTATTTAAAAGTTTTGTGAATATAATGTTTTATGGGGGGATATGGGTCAAGTTTAATAAGACAATAGAAGTGATATATTTTATTTAATTTCATTTAAATAAATAATAATTTCTTTATTTAAGAAATAATATTATTTTAAACACATTTCATGTGATATAATTATATTATTATCATTATTATTTAATATGGGGAATAACTAATATTAAATAATAGATAAGAGCTTTCATGGAATTATCATTATTCAACCCTAACTATATATTCTAAAATATATCAATTCTTTATTTTAGATGTGTTGACAAGAAAATCTAGATACTCTTGAATTGTATCAATCCCTAAAGAGAAATCACCTCATCTACCCTCTCAAGAACATAGAGATAAATAGACATCATTTTTGTGATCAATTATCAACAAAAAAATCACTTTATTCTTTCACACTATCATCTTGAGTTTCAAGAATATTGTTCATAGATTCATGGTAAACATGTGGATACATCTATAGGAATATATATTTGGATTTTCCACATCAATTATAATGTGGATAGGGTGAAAATAGAATTTGATCGAAGATATTACCTAGAATTAGGTAATTACATATTTAAATTAATTATAAATTTATTTTTAATTATTTTATGTAGATATTATTGGGTGAATTTATCAATTTATTTGGATATTATGAATTGAAAACTATGAAAAACCACAATTAGACACTCGGACAATGCTTTAACCTAACCGTAGAACCTTCAATGGTTTATTTTTATAAAATTTAAACAATTTTTTTGGGATGTTAAAACTTCTATAATTATTATCATATGATAATAATACGGATCATGATTGCTTGTTGTAGGAAAATATGGTTGAAACATGCATTATAGTATAATGTATATAATTTCATGCACAAAAACATGATATGTGACCCTCACTATGTTACGGTTCACACCGATACAAACAATGACTTGGTCTAAAGCAACACATTTTTATGGTGTCTTTAGTTCAAATTTCCAACAATCATCCACTTTCACTAAAGCCTTATAAACTTATAAGACTTTCATTTTATGTCACAAAATATGTAAAAAGTTATGAAACCATATTCAAAATCCCATTTAGATATCTTCCAAAACTCATTTGTGATAATCTATTATTAATTTTCACAACCTATTACATCATATAAAACAAATTGTAAAATTTATTAAAAACTTATTTTGGATATCCTCTAAAATAATTTTGTGGTATCTCTTAGAGTTTTGTATATAAAAATTATAAAAAACATTAATATTAATTCAAAATCACAAAGTCTGACCTCATGGTCCTTTATATCATTGAAAACAATCATTAATTACCTAGACCATAATTTTAATCAAATATAATACTTTAGAAAAGTGTTAATGCTACTCAAGATACAAAGTGATCTAGTGTAATCTATTTCAAACACATATATCTCCTTATCTGTGTTCACCAGATGTATCATATAAAAATATAAATAATAATATAATTTGTCTTTATAAGGCGTTTATTGTCCATGGGAGAAGTATTATGTTAATCCCACATATAAAATTCATACATTCTTGATTATCTGAGTATAGACTAGCCATATGGATGAACACATCTCATGTTTCTAATCCAAATAGATAATCCCATCACATTTAACTTATCAAGGTAATGTTATACACTTCCCTAGACTATCTCAATCAAGGAATCAAATTTCACACCCATCGTATGAGAGGAAAAATCCCACCCTGATTAATCTTTAACTGAAAACATGATTAAGATCATTCCCAACCACCCCTAATTATCTTAGCCTCAAGGCCAACATAAGGTATCAAAGTATGATGGTCCGTATTCTAGGTAACTTAACTTACCAGGTATAATGATTCAATATGAAATGTAAACCCCTATAATACCAAATACATAGTTTATGACACCTCATGTGGTATACTTGGCAGGTTATACGGCACACAAAACTCTTTTTTTTGTCTTATGAGCATATTTGGTATCTCTATACCAAATACTACACATGATAACCATAATATTTTATCACAACCTGTAATATTTCATGATTAACATCAGTTAGGGATAACTTAAATTTATACTCTGAGTATTTATTTATCATTTAACTTCATGAAATATATACAACCAATATGAAAGAGAGATAAAATGAATACCACCATTTGTATAACACGATGCATTTTCATACTCTTGATCTCCTTTAAGAATAATAAAAAAATGATACTTAAGTATCGGTTATATCATACCTCATATGTTATACCACCAGAGTGGACTTATGTTATATAAACTCTTATAACTTTGTTAAAATAATTACATATCTTTTTAATTCCTATTACATCTCTATGTGATTATCTGAGAAAACCCTCCCACTAAATTTGTTTAGTGAGTATTATTTATTAAGAATTATTTTTTTGGATAATTGTGAGACTCAGTAAATAAATTTCTAATGTTCAACTATTTTAACATAGTCTTCAAACTCTTTTACTCAACAATATCAAATTTTATGATGTTAATAACTTATGTTGTATACTCAGAATTATTTTAAGTTCATAATCATTATCTTGAAACTTTTCAATTAAAAACTTTTCTTTGAGATCATTTTGAAACTAAATGTAAGTCTTTACATTAACATTACTTACCAACACATCCTAAACTCTTTTAGGATATAAAGTATCTTTTACTTTGAATTTTACTAGTTTTATTTTTTATTTGTTACACCTTTAACTTCACTAAGTTCAAATATACTCCAAATAGCTTCTTATAAGTTATATTATCTGTATAATATCATTCCAAGACACAAAATACATTTTATTTGAGAAATAAAAATTATTAATTATAGTGGTAATACTTAATAAATAAATTATTAAAATTCATATGTTATATTTTATTTATTTATTGCAATATTTTAAAAAGAAGACGTTATTCAATAAAATATATCAGTGTTGGGTGGTGGGAACTATTTGTGTTAGTTAACTAGAATGAACTAACTTTGTAATTTTTATTACTAGAAAATATGTATTCTTATCACATAAGGGTTTTTCATATGAGTAACATTAATGTGATAATTTCCTTGTAGTATTATCACAAAAAAGGGTTATAGGGAGTTCTAGGATATAATAAGAACCCATAAAAGTTATGATTATATTATTAAATATATATGACATATGGTCAATATACATCTATCTAACATGACAAGGATGATATTTAACTATCATGTTTTGGGGGATTGTTATCATTGAGACTTCTTCTTATGAATTTTTCACTTAGTGACCTTCAATATGGTAGGTCATGAGGAAAAAAACCGAAAATATGGATTAATCATGTTTTATATGTCATTGGATATTACTATTTATTGATGTGTGTATTGGCCCTTAGACTTAAGTTCATTGTTAATGTGTATCATTAATCATGTAATTTGATATATTGATGAAAATCAAGAATACATATGCTTATAGTGAGGGGACATGATTCGGGTGTGTTATAAGTATTATGAAATTTATTAAATGCTCAATAAAGTATTTATCCCTTCTATATTAATGGAAGAAGATATATCCAACCCTTTGATTTAAATGGAGTTTTATGATGAAATCCCTGGCCATGGTAGTTCATAAAAAAGTTCATTTTGGAAATTCAAGGAAAGATAAATTGAGTATATAGGGTGTTCAAACTAGTATACATACTTATGGATGAGATATAAGTTTAAAAAGATATTTTATTACACAATAGAATTCATATAAAGGTTATTGTGGTTTCTAGATTAAATTATTTCTCTTTGGGTTCCTTGACATGTAGTTAGATGTCGATTGATGAATTTAGGTAAGTTCGTCTATTTCTATTGACAGAGGGGTCTCAAGGGTCATATACTAAGTGTTTATAGAATCTCAATAAATTCTATTCAATTTAAATATAAGAATGAATTTATTCCTTGGTTTTTAGAAGGGTTCTTATTCAAGTAAAAGTTTTCACAATAATTCAATCATAATAATTCATGTTTATATTTTGTGTGTTTAATTTTATCTCTTGATTAATTATTCACAAGATAAAAAATAAGACTTTTTTTCATGAGTTCCTTGAATATATTAAAATAAATATTTGTTCAAGTTTCATGAACAGTAAAAATAAATATTTATTTTCTATTATATAATATGTTATGGTAGGATATGGATTGAGTTTAATGATTTGATGGAAATGATATACCATATTTAATATAATTTAAATAAATATTTAATTATTTAATAAATTATATTAGAATAAAAATTTGTACTACGGTATAATAATAATAATAATAATAATAATAATATATTTAAAGAGTGGGTAACTTAGAATAAATAAGAGGACAAGGGTCATTTTGAAATTTTCATTATTTAACTTTAAGTATATATTCCAAAATTTTTCATTTTTTTGATGAGTTGTGTTGGATCAGTAGAGACGTTCTCTAGAATTATCTCAATCCCAAGAGAGAAAGACTCTCTTCCTCTCTCAAAAACCTAGAGAGAGAATAAGATAAAGTTGTTGAGATCAATGATAGATTACATAAAGAACTTTATTCTTATGTGCTAACACTAGGGATATAAAGAATTAAGATCAGAGATTCATGGATCATGTGTTAAGAGAAAATTATTTCCATCATTAGAGAATGTAATAAAAGAACTTGATTCTTCTCGACTCGTACCCAGGATATCAAGAACACCATTCATAGATTCATGGAGCACATATTGATATATCTATTGGAGTCCTCAATTGGACTCTATAATGCTACATGAGTGCTGATAGAATTTTTATCAAGAAAATAATACCATGGATGAGGTAATTATTTATTCAAATTAATTATAAATTTAATTTTCAAGATCCCATCTTATAAATTCTGGGTTGTTTTCGTCTAGTTCTTTGTATTTTTCTATTGATATTGATGTAAAATAAAAAATGATCACTCATCCAATGCTTCTGTTATTCCCCGTGTATTTATGTGGGTTCAAATAAATCACATTATATTTTATAATTATATATAAATAATTCAAAAAAATTCTTGTGTTGGTTTACTAATATTATAATTTATTTTTTTATTTTGAGTCCAATGGTTAAGACGACGTATTAATCTGATATTGTTTGGCCAAGAACTATCCAAAAACACATGAATAATGCTCAAAGAACCCATATAGTGGAGCCAAATTCATTTAATTAATTAAACAAGTACACAATGTGTAGAGGATTAGTACACATTATGTAAAAAATTTTGTGTTGTACAATATACATTCCATATATTTCACAGTGAATCATGTGGGTTAATACATGATGTCATTACACACCATGTATTGACTGCCAACATTGCACATGGATTAAGATATGGTGCCTGATGTGTAGCTATTTAGTACACATTATGTAGCACCACAAGAGGCACACACTTCATTTCTCATGGTTCATTATGTGGTTCAATACCCAATATCATTACATGACTTGTATTGATTGCAAGAACAATACGTGGGTTGAAAATGAATACAAAACAAGTAGTCAGTTAGTTCATGTCATATAACCCAACAAAAGGTACACATTGCATAAATCACAGTGCACTATGTGGGTTAATGCATAGAATCATTACACATTGTTTATTGAATTATAGCCTAGAAATTGACCTGACATAGACTACACGATGCGTAGATAGTGTACATGTCATGTGACACATGTCACTCCACACCAAGCATATGCCAAGTAATTTTCAATTCATTTTTGGGTTAAATACATAGTGTCATTACATGACATGAAATTAACTACTAACACACAACATGTAGATGTCAATTACATTCCTTGTACTACAAAAAAATTTCCTTTGATATGCACCTTGTACTTTAATAGTGTGTTGTGTGCTCATACACATTGCAAAGACTACATGGTTTGACTACACAGAACAACACATCATCTATGTTGGTACACACCATGTGGACATACATGCCATGTAGTACATGATAAATAACATTAATGTAGTTTGATATATATGAAATTTATACAAATAGTATTTAATAATATATTGGTCGTATAATTCATGTACTTAATTATTTAAAAATAATATTTTATTTAATATATTTAAAAATAAAAGATAGTAATTTTAAATCCTCTCAAGGACCAAATAATTGGAGTCATTTTAAGATTAAGAATAAATTTATTAATTTATCAATTCAAAGAAATTTATCTTAAAATAAAAATTAGAAATGAATCCTAGTAATACTAAATGTTTTTGTCAATGCATGTTGTGAATGATCATGAGATTTAACTGGCCTATGTAGGTGTTATATTTGTTTATTTAATTTAATTATTTATTACGTGGTTATAATGTGAAAATTATTATTAAATTAAATATGTCGATATATGAATCATCTCACCCTCCTTTATTATGTGTGAGCATGTGTGCCCAAGGATTATTTTAAGTAACCCTACAACCCTGGTACCCTTCACTTTCATGTGAGTATACATTTGTAAAGGATGGAGTTACTAATCAGAGGAGAAATATTAGGACTTGATCCAAAATGAATCCAAACAAAGTGATATGCAGAAGAATGGTGGATATTGTAACTCTAGAAAAATTAAGGCTCAAAAAGATATTTCTTCTAGTGTATAGGTTGGTTTATAAATTCCCAATAAACCAACTAATAGATAAATCTAAATCTAATTTAATTTATTTATTATATTTTATCAGTACATGGTTATTTATTCATTTATGTGATGCATGGTTTATTTGGATAGTTAAACATGATCACATATTGTAAATAAATTAACAAGAAAGATTACATAAACGAAATAAAGTGTATAAGATATTTTTTATTAGATATTTTTAATTATTTAGGTAAGTTATCACATATAGTAATTAAAAAGTATATAAAGGATAAAATATATTATCTTATACAATCATGTTGTATGCATAAATTTTTTTATCTAACATGGTTAATTATTTATATATGTTTTACATAAAATTAATAAGCATGTGAGGAATAAAATAAAATACATTTACTCATAAATTAATAAAACTCTTGACTTAAAATATTAATTTATCAAACACCCTCCATCTCTTAAGTTGGAATACATCTATAGTTCAAATTACTAGTCTGGCCCTCGTCAGATTATTTATAATGAAGTTATTAGGTTGAAATAACTAAGTTATCATATAGAGTAGTTTCTATAGCTAGACTTCGTGTAACTTTGAGGCAAGTGTTAAGGTTATCTGAGAATAGGATTTCAGGATTTAGGAGTATACTCAACATATCTAGTAGTTACAAATTGATATTTTTTGCAAGAAAACCCCACCTAAATAACATTGAATAATTTGATAAGTCGTCTATCTAAGTTATGGTAAGGAAAATATAGATCCTTACCACTAGAATATATGAGAATATAGATATTCTAAAATCAATAGTGAGGGATTTTGGTATTTGATAAAATATTGGGATACTTAATTAAATAATTTAATATGTCATAATTAGTAATCAAGATATATCACTAATTTTTTTATTTTTTATAGAAAAAATGTAAAGTAAAACCACAAAATCACTATGACTATTTTTGGATATAGATAATGTCCTCATCAATACAAATATATAAGAGTATTGTGGGTTCTTATGCATTGTAATACTATAGGAAAAAATATTTTATGTACTAGAATACCTCATACCTGATCAATAACCTCAAAGAGTGAGTGAGGGTGATAATTTATTCTATAAGATCCACTTGAATGATGATTCAAATATTAGACACATCATGTAACCATCTATGTCTGGTGATATGAGAAATTTAAAATGAGAAAGATAATTAGATGATAAATGAGACTATTACTACACTAACACATGTAAATAAAAATATGGATACCTATCTAGTGATCATGCAGTCAAGATAATGAGGTACATCGATTAACTAGAAAATTTGGTGTTTCATATGCATAAAAATTAACCCTAAATTCCATTATTTAATCCTTAGTACCAAAATTATCAATTTTCATTAAGAATTATAAAATTAATAGTTTAGAGAATTAACTCAAGAATATTTTGATTGTGGTTCTCTAGGTTAATAAGGATATATGAAATTTTTTTATTCAAACCTTATGGTGAATATAATAAAGGACAAGGTTTAAAGGATAATGACAAGATCAGAGTCATTAGTGTCATTGATATGTTTATCAAAGAGGAAAAATATAAATAGGGGTGTAATGAATAAGAGGATATTTACTTCACAAGTGGCACAGAATATCAATGGAAAAGGAATTGCAATGAATTAAGTAAAAAATCAGAAGCATCTACTTTAATTATATTCATCATTGCATGTAATATTTATTTTTCACTTATATATTATTTAATAAAATATGTAACATGCATATTTTTATCCAAATATAGAAACCAAATAAGTCAAAAAGATTATAATAATGATGTGGTTCATCAATTTTCTGATGGATCATGGATCATACACCAACTATAGAATATCATAAATTTCAAATTTTAAATGTAGAAAGATTCTCTTAAAGCTATTATTTTATATTTGGAGGTACAAAAATTTTAGATCAGTGTTAATGTTCAGGCTCAATGAGACATTATTTCGTGTATTAAATGAATTATGTTATGGTATATCATAATTAACTAATGTTTTAAATAGACTTAAATAAAATATGTTCAACGTTGGTAATCAATTATGAATATAAAATATAAGACTCCAATAATACCCATATGTGGAAAGATAATTCTTATTCAAGTAAAAAAAGAATTAAATGTCAAGGATATACCTAGAAGGGTGTTTATACCCTTTAGTAATTAAAATCTTAGCTATTTGACAAAGATACATATTATTTTTGAAGTAAAAAAACCTTTTAAAATTTAAATTTAATAATGCCACAATACATATAAGATTAGTTAAATAAGATAAAAGTTAACTATTTTATATATAAGATAGTGGTAAATTCATTTTCTTCATGATATTAATTTAATAGATTTAAGGAATATAATAAAAGTACAGAATATGTTTATTAAAAGATAATATATTCTTTAGATGGGTGAGAAAAAATATCTTAATCAATCATTAATCAATCATTAAAGTGTTGAGTGGAGTTATCCCTAAACTCACATTACCTTACACGCATGAGAGTGATTATTTTAAAGGAGGATTGGTAAAAAATATTAAAAGTATTACAATGTGTTTGACTAATACTTTCACGGAATGTTTCATAAATAGTGGCATTAACACTTAATTATGTTTTAACCATAATTAAAATAGGGTATCATATAATTTATAATATGAAATAAATCAATTATATAAAAAATTAACATTCTTAAATGAATTTTTTTATAAAGATTATTTTAGAAAAGAAATTTCATTAATTTACCCAATGTGCATATTGTGTATTTATCCTAAGTTATGAAGGATATTATTGCCCCTATAATAGAAAAGTATTAGTTGATTGAATGACTATTATTCTATGATAGGGAAATATATATCTATTAAAGATAAGTGGTAGAAAGATAGAGTTCAATGAATTCTTGGATTAAGATGCAAATTTGTTGGCATAAGAACAAAAATTCTAGGTGACTTAGTGGGAGGAGTTTTTCTAAAGAAAAAAGATATATAGGAAAGATAAAAAAAGAGTGATGGTTTTATAATTACCAAGTTAAATGATATATATGTGTTTGTGTGTCTGTTTTTTTTGTTATTCATTGAGAATAATAAATAATTATCCTATAAGGATGTAGTAAAATGAAATAATATGAAGTTAAAAAGTTTATATGAACTCAGAAACGGATTCCTTGTAATAAAATCAAGCCTATATTTTGGTAGTATATCTAGTTAACGTAAATCCAACCGAGTCCATTTGGTTATTCAAGAGAGATATGGACATGGATGGTAAAATAGATCATTTATAATAAAATATTTATCGTTAAAGTTGTAATTAAAATAAAGAAATTGAAAATGTGGAAACCATGTTACTAATACATATGTCGAATTGAAATTTGAATTCATGTTTCCCTAGCAGTTACCATAATTACTATATAAATTTTTCAAAGATTCATTTATTGGTTAAAGTGGGTATTGAATCATGTGCTGATTATTTTTACATGTTTCTACAAGAGGGTAGTAGGAGTTATATAGTTTTCAAATTAAAATATTTTGATAAAATATACAAAAAAATATTAGTCTCATAGTTAGTTAAGACTAAATTGAAAAAAATATTTCTCCAAGAATTTCTTAAAGTGAAAACCTAATCTCTAGGGGATAATATTTTCTGAGGTTGATATATGGGTTTCTTCAACCAAGCCATATTATATACATTGATAAATTATTAAAAAATTCAAGAATGAACTATTTATTATGTCACATGGCATAAAATCTCTCCAGTATGACATTTATAGACACAATAAGAGATGAATATGAAAATTATAACTACATATTCTTATGTGGAGAGATCTATCACATATTCCATGATATGTACTGAAATTTGATATTGCTTATACTTATGCATAAATCATAGTAGTAAAATATTAAATAAATCCATGATAATTGTATATGGTAGTAGTCGAAACTATTCAATAGTACTTGGGAATGTAAGAGGGATAGGTTCTTGGAACATGGAGAAGAAGGAACACTAGTTATCAAGGGGACACAAAACTAGTCTTCCTTGAGATCAACTTGATCTAATATCATGGTTAGGATAAGGATATGAGAGGTAAAATCTTATTTAGGTAAATGGTTTCCATATCTATAAATACTAAGTATTTTTAAAAATTTCATGCTGCTAAATAAGTAGTATTAATATGCAATTATTGATCCCAGATCTTGAAATTGTACCGAGAAAGTAAATTATTATCACAATATATATTAAAATAATATTATGGAAATGGTACTAGAGAATATTTCAATTATACGAGAGAGGAAAAAAATTATATTCTAAGGGATAACATATGTTGAAAAATATTTTTTTAAAATAGATAGAGCCCAAATAATCAGAATAACCAAAAAAAATATAGTAGACCAACTGAATAAGGCCATATCTTAGCAGAATCCTGAACATCATGTGAGAGCTAGTAGGTTAAGATCTAATAGAACTTTGATCTAGTGAAAGTATTATTATGTTGGAGTTGGTTCCCTATAACCAACTAACATTATAATTTTGATTACCATAAAATATTTATTCTTATCACATAGTGGTTTTTCTTATATGTAACATTAATGTCATAATTTATTTATAGTATTTGTAAACCAAAGGGTTATAGATAATTCCATGATATAATGATAACCTAGACATTTTATGACTATATTATTAAATAAAAATGTGATGTGGTCTAGAAATATATCTGATGGGACACAAATGATGTTTGATTATCAGGTAATGGGGCTCATAATCACTAAGACTTCTTCTCATGATTTTTTCACTTAGTGATCTATAATAATGGATGTTATGAGGACAAGACTTCAAATAGGCATTCCAGATGTATTATGTGTTATTGTATATTCTTATCTATGGATGTGTGTATTGGTCCTTTGATTTTAGGTCATTATTAATATGTATCATGAATTGTGTACTTTGATGTATAGATAAAAATAGTGATGACATATTCTCACTGTGAGGCAGCATGTGTCAAGTGAATTATAAGTGATATGGTATTAATTAAATGGAAACCATACTCAGTTTAAAAAACAATACACCATGAAACTAAAACCATTATATCAAAAAAAATCACTCAAGGGTTTCCCAAAACATTGGTAACCATACTTTATTTACCCTCAAATAAAGAAAAACATAAACTATACTATATTCCAAGTATCATGAGAAACTTTAATCATCAATTATATAGCTATACCACCTATGGTCATAGCTTCACCCAGTATAGATATTCATATATTTGGGTGTTTAAATTTAATGGAACTCTACCATATATAGCACACCACGAATATTCTCATTCATTTTAATTATAGACTCTTCTATTCATTTACTAGCACTCTTATTCATTTCTTGAAGCTTCTAACAATTTTTTATACCCATGATTTGTTTATTTTCCAAAATATACCTTTTCAAAAAAAAACTTTTCCCCAAAAAACCATAGGGTATGTTAAATAAAACAAAATTTAAGTTAAGATTATTATTTTCAAAAAATCGACATATTTGAAATGAAATCCCATTATTTTTCCAAAATCCCAATACAAAATTTTCATCAACATCTCAAACTCGCATTCAAAAAAATCAAATTTCTATGATCATCAAATAAATTTCCAAAATAATTTGATAATCTTATATCATAATAATTGAATTAAAAAATACATCAAATCACTTATAAAATGATAAAAATCAACATAGGAAGGAGTAAGAGTTGGCTAATTTAGATAGAAAAATCTTAAGTACTTATAGATTTAGATTTGAAGATGATGATCTTAAACCAGTCCCCAAAATTCCACCAATTAAGAAATTAATATAATGATTCATTCAATAATGATTCAATATCCATAATATTATGTCTAAAAATATAATCTAATGTGATGGAGTTTCTAAGACTGATGAAAGTGAAAGTGAAAGAGAAAGAGATATCTAAGAACCAAGGATATCAAATATCTATTAGTTATGATATATTTTTGATTCTACCAACCAAATAACAAACTAGGACTACTGTAAATAAGACTCAAAATATCCCCATTGAATCCCTAATACTGATTAAGGTGGGTTTAATATATTAATTATGATCAATAGATAATGATCAATATTTTTAAATAAAATTATTATAGTTTTTTCTAAAATGAAGGATTATAAAGAACAATTATTTAACCATGTATTAACCATGCATTCATGTTGTCTAATATTTCCTAAAATGCATGGTTATTTTACCATGCACCTCACTATGCATTACCACTACCTCCAGAAACTTTAAATTCGATGTCCATGCTTGATTATATTAACCATGAATAGATCATTCATTTATCAAAACATAAAAAAGCCTTTATTTTAATCCAAAATCAATCAAAATTAAAATATATAGTCACATATTACCTCTAGGATGTCACAATTATTCCCACTATAATACTTTTCATCCTAAAAAAATCTATTGGGATCCTTTCTCCATGAATAAATATATCTATCGATGTTGTATATGGTTTTAACTATCTTAGGTATCTTCTTGAATCATTTCATTCTTCCAAAACACTATAACCAAATAAATAATCCATCTCTTCATGATCTTCAAATAAATTCCATTTCAGGATGACTTTCTTCTTCACCCTTAATGGGTAATGTAATGTACTATGTCATTTTGGGTTGTAAATTCCTAAGGGAATTTGAATTTTTTGTTCAATGAGTAGTTCATTTTGAGGATCGAGACTCAGATTTGGATTTTGATTGTTTATTCATCCTTAAAATGTGTTTTAGACATAGTTTAAGGCATGGTAATTCTATCATGTGTATGGGAGGACATTGGAGTAGTGGTTGGGCTACTAAAATTAGCAACAGCAGACCATTCATTACAAGAAGGTTATCATTCACATCAGGAATAAACTTTCATGGGGTTCTTTCAATCTATGAATGGGGTAGCTGGGTTAGGGGACTACTATCTAGGATAATTCATATTGATATTCACATCATGAAAGTATTGAACACAGGGATGGACTCTCTTCCTAGAGTACAATTCACAGTGATATTTGTTATTCACAATGTGAACTGGTATTGTAAGTCACATTTTTATGGTAATTCATATAATTTTGTAAGGGTTACTTTTAAGGAACAACCTCAGGTTCCCCTTACATTATTCAAATGAATTGGTGGGTAGAGACCCCTTTGTCTCTCTTACATCCCATTTGATTACCTTATGATCTGTGTGGGTTCTCAGTGTTTCATTACCCTAACCTGAGGTATGTCACTTCTCTGTTCCCCCTTCTTACCTTCTTTTTTATTTTTTTATTTTAGTTCATTTGATTAGGGTTTTGGAGGGATTATTTCTTAAAACAATATAGAAATCATCACACTTGATGGGGATTTCTTATGAGGATGATAGAGAGTCACCTGAGAAGAGAAAATCAAGATATCATTTTTTGTTTTACATAATATATAATTCTTGGTGTGGTTTTTGATGATTTTAGGTGAAATTAACAATATGTCTTTTTTTAATTTTCATGTATTAGGATCAACTGTGTTTTAGGAGTCTATCATGCCTCATTTCTCAAGGTTTTAGTGTTATAGATATACTCAGTGAGTTTGGTTTCATTTATTACAATTTGGGGTTTTTAGTTTTAATTTTTTAATTTATTAATGTGATAGAGTTTATTGATAAGATATGTTCTCATAGTCTTAGAGGAGGTAAATATGATTTTGGGATGATTTATGATCTCTTATTGAGGTAGGTTCCATCGACTTTATTTGAATCCCTTTTTATTTTTGTAATTTTATGTTTGTATGACTTCATTAATATATTTCCTACATGTTTTCATGACTTGTGTAATAGGTTCCCTATAAGTTGGGGATGGGATCACATATACCTAATAGTTAACATGGACTATATAGAATTATAAATGATTTAATGGTGTCACATTGGCTAAATGAGTATTGGTGGACCTTCTTGTGGATTATTTGGAGGCGTGTGTTGGATTTTTAAAAATAAAATGGTTCCTTTTTAAAAATGTTATTTTAAAATAGGTTGGATTAAAATGGTAATTAAATGGAAAAAATTGTTATTTGAGAAATGGATTTTGATATCATATTTCAAAACAGACATCGAATTTTCTAGTGAGTATTGATGGGATTTTTGGCCAAATTCCCAAAATGAGTAATGTTGTAAGTGATGCCTTTTTGAAAAGATTTTAAAAGATAATTTTAACATCTTTTTTAAAGGAATTTGGAAGTTAATGATTGATATATTTTTAGTTTATCTTACATTTTGAGGGTGATTCCATATTTTCCAAATCTTGTGTTAGTTTTTTTTCTTCCCATTGTGGTTTCATCTAGGTTGTGTGATGCATGATGGTACATGTTGTGATAGTATACCTGTGAGAAATATTTTGGTATCCAAGAAGTGGGTTAGTCTGAGTGGATTGAATATACCTCTTATAGGGTCAAGATGGGTGTTGGTACTTGTCTAAGATATGGGACTAGGACTTTAGGTATAGGTTCCCTCATGAAGAGTTAGTGATTTTTGAGATAGGTTTCATTCCCTATTTTTTTCTTTCTTGCATGTTCTTAATGATGTACTTGTTTTAGGTGATATATTCCACTGGGGGGTTATGGATCCCGAGGCATCGCCTAACCATGAGTGAGATAGTGTTGTTAGGATTTACATAGGAGAGATTGGATATGCTTGTTCGAAATAAATTTAGGATACCTTGAGTGATAAGGTTGTGCTTTTAGAAGGGTTTTTCCTTGAGTCATAAGGCATGGTCGACCACATCATGAGTTGGAATACGTGGGTTGATAAATGGATGAGGTTCTTAGCTTGAGTGAGAATTATTGGGTTGATACAATGGTCTACCCATGAAAGGCTAGGTCATGATGATATGTGGGACATTTTTATTTCATACTTATTTCATAATGATGACATAAATGTTACAATGTGGGTGTTGATACCATATGGAGAAGCATACCCTTCCCAAATGGTTGAGTCAAAGGAAGGTATAAACCTGGAGGAAATAATCATTATTAGGTAATACTTTGATGCATTTTCTAAAGAGTTACCTGGACTTTCCCTAGATTATGCGGTGTAGTTATCAATTGATCTCATACCCAAATCCACTCTTATCTCAAAATTACCCTATAGGATAGCCCGTATAATACTGGAGAAGTTAAAAAAGTTGGTGTAAGATCATTTGGAAAAAAGGGTTTATACACCCTAGTTCATCACCTTGGAGAGTTCCAGTGCTCTTTGTAAAGAAAAAAAAGGATCGATTAATGTGGCTATGTATCAATTATTGAGCGATCAACAAGATAACCATAAATAAAAATTATCCTCTTATAAGTATTGATGAATTGTTCGATCAATAATGAGGCACTCAATACTTCTCAAAGGTGGATATCCATTCTAGATATCACAAACTGAATGTGAATAAAGAAGGTATTCAGAAGATAGCTTTCCAGACAAGGTATGGGAACTTTGAGTTCACAGTGATGCCCTTCAAACTTATTAATTCCCCTTAAATTTTCATGGATTTGATGAATAGAGTCTATAGATACTACCTTGAAAAGTTTGTGGTATCTTTTATCATTGATATTATCATTTACTCCCAGACCAAGTATGAATATAAAGAGAATATAAGGATTTTTATGGTGACATTAAGAAAGAATAAAATGTATGCTATGTTTAGAAAGTGTGCCTTTTGGATGCAATAAGTCTCGTTCTTGGGTAACATGATCACAAGTGAGGTAATTTCTAAGGACCTTTCAAAGAAAAAGGAAATTGATGAATGACCCAGACCCACTAGTGTCACAGAAATATATAGTTTTTATGGATTTATCTGGGTACTACCAATGTTGTGTGAGGAATTTATCATGATTTTATATCCCTATAACCATGTTAACATAGAAAGGGGTAATGTATGGCTATATAGAATAATGTGAGGAAAGATTAAAGAAGCTCAAAAATAGGCTAATCACTACACCTATACTCACAATACCAGCAAGTGGATAAGGTTTTGTGACATAAAATGATGATTTAAAGAAAGTGTTGGGATATGTACTCATGCATAATGATAAAGTGATAGACTATGCTTCAAGATAATTGAAGATCCATAAGAAAAACTACCTGACACATTATCTATAGTTAGCAACTATGATCTTTTCTTTTAAGATTTTGAGGCACTACCTCTATGGTGAAAAGTGTGATATATATACTGATCACAAGAGTATAAAGTATACATTCACACAAAAATGAGCTCAACATGCATTAGAGAAGATGGTTAGATCTAATAAAGGACTATTATTTATTTATTCACTACTATCTAGAAAATGTGAATAAGGTAGCTAGTGCTCTTAACAAGAATAGACCCGCTACTCTATCCATGATTCTGATTCAGAATGACCCTGTCTTAATGGATATTCAAAGGATGGATTTATAAATAATAATGTCAAGGAATAAATCCTATCCTTCCCTAATGATTTCCCAACCATCTATCCAACATAATATCAAGGAGTCAAAAAGGTATGATTTGGAGATACAAAAGAAGGTGAAAGTAGTGAAGGAAGGGAATCTAAATGAGTTCCATATCAATGATGATGACATGATTCGTTTTGGAACAAGGATTTGTGTTCCTTCATCACCTAGGACAAAGGAGATGTTGGATAATGCACATATATCACCTTTCTCCATCTATACTAGAAGTATTAAGATGTACCATGATCTTTGAGAGAATATATGGTGGGATAACATTAATAAGGATATTGAGAAGTATATCTCATGGTATTTCACATGTCAGCAAATTAAAGAAGATCAATAGAATTCTAAATATATGATGCAACCATTGCCCATACCCATGTGGAAATGGGATAATGTCACTGTGGAATTTTTCACTGGTCTCCCAAAAACATCTAAAGGAAACAATGTGACATTGGTTATAGTGGATTTAATCACTAATACTATCCACTTTATCATGATTCAGGAAGATTGATTTCTTAAACAACTTGGCATGATATATGTGAAAAAAGTGGTGAGGCTGCATGGGGTTCCACTTTTGACATATCATATCATGATCCAAGGTTCACCTAAAAATTATGGATAAGTATTTTTTAAAATAGGTTGGGGGTCATGCCCGCATTATTAAATAAAAAACAACAAGAATCCCTTTTGATAGATGGTAAAATAGAAAACCCATTAAAAAGGTGGATGGAATCAACATCTTCCATTATTCGAGTTCTCATACAATAATTGTTTCTAATCATGTATTAAAATAGATCCATATAAATCTCTCTATGAGAAGTGATGTAGAAATCCAAATTGTTGATATGAAGTTAGGGAATGAAAAATACTTGGACCTGATTTTGTGTAAGATATGATAAAGAAGGTTCAATCCATCCAACTATATATAAAAGCTTCTCATGGTTGGAAAAAGAGCTATGTTGACAATCATTGAAGGGACTTGGAGTTTGATGTTGGAGACAAAGTTTACCTTAAAATATCACCATGAAAGAGATTCATGTGGTTTGGAAATAAATCAAAGTATATCCCAAGGTATATTGATCCCTTTTAGATCATTGATCGCATAGGATTAGTGGCCTATTAGCTTACACTTCCACCATGTATGGCTCAAGTTCATGACATGTTCCATGTATCAATCCTAAGGAAGTATATACTCAATCCCTCACATGTACTGAATCTGAAGGTGGAACAACTAGATAATGACCTCCCATGTGAAGAGAATCTAGTTAAGACATTTGAATGTAGAGACAAAGTTCTATGAAACAAGACAAATTAGAATGTCAAAGTGTTTTGGAGGAACTATAAGTATAAACAGTTGGTATGGGAACCAGAGGAAAAAATGAAACATAAGTATCCTCATCTATTCTCAAATGAGAATATGAGTTGAAATTTTGAGAACAAAATTTCTAAAGGGGAGAAGAATGTAACAACCCATATTTTATAAATGATATTTGTCTCTAGAAATAAAAATGTGTTATAAAATACAATATAGTATTATAAAAATAAAGAAACCGAAAAAAAATTATTTCAATAATAAACATTGTTTCATTAATCAATAATGAAACTGATTATTGGCCCCATTGAGATCCTTGATCGCATAGGATTAGTGGCATATTGGCTCACTGTCAACACTATAGAAAATAAAAAAAATATTGGTAAACCAATCAACATTATAGAAAATGGAAATATAGAATATTGAAAGGAATTGAGTTGTATATTCAATGATATAATGAAGTGGTATTTATATGAGGTAATATAACCATTAGAATAGTAATGTGACTTTTGTAATAGTAACCTGACCATTGGGAATAATAACCTAGCCATTGGGAATACTAACCTGATCGTTGGAATAGTAATTTTACCCAAAAATAATAAATTTTGTTAAATAATATTTATCATGATTAATTTATATAAATATAAATTTTGTAATTCAAAAAAATAAATATCATGATTAAAAAACTCAATGAAAATATAAGCACATTTTTAATAAACTGTATTTTAAAGTATTTTGTCAAAATAATTATTTTTATATTAAAAATTAAAATTATCTATTTTTGAAAAAAATATATAAAATTAGTAAAATTTTTGAAATCATAATTTCAAAATATTTCTAACGTTATTTTTTGGCAATTTTCTGAAATACTTTAATTTTCAAGTGAATAGTAAAAATACAATTTTCCACATAACCAGTGTATCTTAAATTACACAATTCATGATGTAATGATGACCTAATCATTTATAGAGCTTGAATTTTTTTCCATGATATATTAAATTTCATAAATGACCCATTAAAATAAAATAAACATAATTTTCAAACCTTAAAATAACTTTCCAAAACCTAAAGTCAAAAGTGATTTCTTAAAAAAATCTCTTTTCTCTACATTCCATTTTAATAAACTAATTAATTCGAATTATAAAGTTGATTTAAAGTCTTAAAACAATTATATTATATTTATATATGACTTATATAGTCCAAAATGCACTATTACATGTTTTTTTATATAATATTTTATTCTAAAAATTCCCCTCCTCAAGTATAAATGACCCTCTCCCTCCCCTTATAAAATCACTCATAAATCCCTTACCAAATCCAATAATTTTCCAAAATATTCTCAATAAATCCCCATATAATACATAGGGATTTTTTGCAGTAAAAACTCTAAACATGATGGTATTTTTAGTGTCTTAGAAGAGAAGATACACCGGGGATTAAGTTTCAATCAACTCTTCTTCTTTTTATTTCTTTTTCTTCGTATCTTTATTTGTTTCACCACCCCTTTCACAACTAAACCATATAATATTAATTATTAAGTAGGTTATAATTATATTAATGATTTTATCCTATTGTATGTATCATATATACTATATATATATATATATATTTTGAACTTCCCTTACCCGCTCTCCTGACAATGTCCAGTCAAAGGTTGGTTAACCACCTAGGGAGACATTTCCATGTAAATACTTATAACCATTATCATGGATGGATATTATTAATTATATATAATATATGAAAATTTAATTTTATGTATTATAATCTTCTATAATTAATTTCATAAATCACATTGAACAAAATTAAAAATAGAAGAAAAACAAGAATTTTTTAAGTAAAACATGATATCAAAATGACTGCCCTATAACCAAGTAAATTAAAAAATATTATCAAATGATATAATTTATAAGTATTGGTAAAAATTAAAATAATTCACTTTTAGATCAATGTTTTAATAAATCTAATTTTATTATTCAGGAGATGCAAAAGCGAAAAAATAAAATAGGAATTAAGGTAAGGGGATTCTCAAACAGAATTCATTTTCTTTGGGTTATCCCTCTTTCATGAAATATCCAATGTGGATATTACTTTAATGTTCTTTAAAAATAATTTCATTTCTCATACCTTTTATTTTCTGGGATATACATGTTTCCACCTTTATTTTTAAACCAAATATAATGATTTTCCAAAAAAATAGACATTTATTTCCAAAACAAATCTTCAAATCCTCATATATTGTTTCTCATCATAGAAAAATGGTCTCTTATTCCAATGTTTGGTCTACCTTTTTCTTTTGGTGATCCCATAGTTTATTCATGAATGTATCCATTATGAAATCCTTATAAAACTTATTCATTTCCATTAGTTGTTTCATGACTATGATTGTTATACGTTCTATGTTTCATGCACGATTATATAAATATTATGATTTGATGGGTGGTCCATGAATTATATATCCCTCCAATGCATTGGGTAATATTATACATATCATGAGATATTATGGATTATACGTGAACATTATGGTATCTTTGTTCACAAAGATTATTTTATAACTATGCACATATGTTATGTGTGAATATGATGCTAACTTTATTCACAACTATGTGTGATATTTGACCACTATGACATGATGTTTCATTTTTATGAATTTACACATTACATGCCTTTATTACATGTTTCCATCATGATGTTGATGATTATTCAATGCTTATGATATAATGATCATGATTATGCTCACCCGTGTTATATTGATTCATGTCCCTTATTCATCCTTTTACTTGGATTTTAGCTCAACTCTATGTTTTATGTATATCCTCACATGATTACATGTACTATGGTGAATGTGATATTTTAAGTATAAAGATAAAGGCTTTAAGTAAATTGTTATGTTTTATTATGTTCATGTTATGTATGTGCCTTATCTTCCCAAGACACTAAACCTTTTGATCTTGGATTTGTAACTATATTATGTTGTTTATCATAAAAATGATGTAATAGTTATGTAATGAAAATTAGGGTCACTATATTTTGTTTTGAAGAAATATTATCATGTGCCTAGTGTGACCATGAATGTCATTTATGTGTCAAGTTTAGTCATGTATGGTTTTATTTTCATGTTTCTAAATAAAGGATTATAATTTTATAGAGATAACATATTTTATCATATGGTATATCCGAATAATGGTATTTATATGCAACAATATGAAAATAAAGTCTCAAAAATTGATAACAAAATAAGTTCACATGACTCATATTATACCAAATTGTGGAATAATCTACTTTTAAATTTAGACCATAAGTATTTGTAAAAATTGTATTAAGAAGGGTGTTTATATTTTTTGAGATAAATCCATTATATGCATGTCATTCTTGTTTATAAGGAAAAATGACCAAAAAACCTTTTAGTGGAAAGGGTGATAGAGCTACAAAGATTCTAATATTAGTTCAAAATAATGTGTTCGGACCTTTTCCTGTAGAATCTAGAGGTGGATACTCATACATCATTACTTTTGATAATGATTTTAGTAGACGTGGACATATCTACTTGATGAGGTATAAGTCTGATTCCATTAATAAATTTAAGAAATATAATAATTAAGTAGAGAATCATCTTGGAAAAAATATAAAGAAACTATGTTTATATAGAGGTAGAGAGTACCTTAACTAAGAGTTCATGGATTATCTAAAAGAGTTTTTGATATTATCCCAACTCACTACTCTTTATACACCAAAGTGGAATGGAGTCAGTGAAAGGATGAGTTGAAACTTTTTTAGATATGGTGATATCATTGAGGGGTAATAAAAATATTTCATTATTCTTTTAGTTATGTGCATTAAAATCATCAGAATAGTCACTAAAAAAATTCCAACCAAATAAGTATGTGGAATCTCATATGAGTAATTTTATTGGAAGAAATCTATTTTTTCACATATTCATGTCTGGGGATGTGAAGCATTTTTTACGACCGATGCTAGAAAAAAACATTCATATAAAGGGAAAAAGTGTATAATTATAGGATATCCTGAAGATGAAATATGGTATTATCAATATAATCCCCTAGATAGAAAAGTAATCTTGGAAATACATTCCATGTATCTAGAAATAGAGTATATCTCAAAAGTAAACAGTGGGAGTATGATAGAATTTTCTGAATTCAAGGCTCAAAAAAACCTAATAGTTAGAACATTAACAAAGTGCATAAGACAAAATGAAATATTTTGTTCTAGATACATAATTATTTCATAGGAGTACTAGAGAGGTTAGAGAACAAGAGAGATATGTTTCTATTATTTCTAAGTAAAGTCACATATTATTAGTCAGAAATGACAAACCTTTATCCTATTAGGAACCAATAAATAGTTCCAAAGTTAAAAATATCAAGAATCCATGATTTATTATATGGATTTCATTTACCAAAATCATGTTTGTATTTTGGTAGATCCTCGTATTGATATAAATATCATTAGATAAAAATGGGTATTAAAGAAGAAATTAAATGTGGACATAAAAGTTAGTATCCATAAGGCATGATTGGTTGCTAAAGGTTTCAAGAAACTTCATGGAATAGACTAAGATGAAGCCTTTTCAACCTCTACTATCCTAAAATTCATTAGAATTATATTTTTTATAGATGTTTTTCATGACTATGAAATTTTGAAAATAGATGTCAAGACCACTTTCCTTAATGGAAATATTATAAAAGATGTCTATATGACATGACCAAAAGGTTTTTTGACACCAAATGATGCCACTAAGGTATGAAAGTTATATATATATCCATTTATGTGTTAAAAATCATCAAGTTAATAGAATATTCATTTTGATAAAATAGTAATATATTTTTGTTTTATTAATAATGAATGTAAATCGTGTGTGTAAAAGAGGTTTAGTGGTATTATTATTATTTTCTTAGTGATATATATTAAGGATATATTACTAATGGGAAATGAGATATCAGTCTTATTGTTAGTTAAGACATGGTTGAATAAATTATTCTCTATAAAAGACTTATGTGAAGTGGCCTATATCATAGGGATAAAAAATACATAGCGATAGATCTAAGAGGATACTTAGACTAATTCAAGATACATATATTGATAAGGTATTGAAAATATAAAAGATGAAATAATCCAAGTGGGAAGTTTTTCCTATGTCACATGGTATACATATATCCTGAAAAATCTATCGTCAAACATAATAAGAGAGAGAATGAATTATTATAACCCCTTACACATCAATGATTGGATATATTATGTATATAATTCTATGTATTAGGCTTGATGTTTACTATACCTTGAGCAATGTGGAGAGATTTCAAGTAAACCTAGGAGTTCCCCATTGGTTAGATATAATGACTACTATAAAGTATCTTAGGTATACAAAGGATATATTCATGATGTTTGGAGGAGATAAGAAACTAATTATGAGGTGATACACATATTCTAGTTTCAAAATAGATAAGAATTATTTGGAATCATAATAAGGATATGTTTTTTCTTCAATAGAGGGATTTTTATCTATAAGATTTATAAATAGCTAGAATTCACTGATTCTATAATATAATTCAAGTATATTGTATCTTATGATTCATATAAAGAATAAGTATGGATACAAAACTTTTACTAGGTTCTTGGTGTTGTATATAGTAATTATGGTCCCATTACTTTGTATTTTGATAATACTATAATAGTTGTTCCAGCCAAAGAGCCCAGGTAATATAAAGAGATAAAGAATATACATTTGTAGTATTATCTTGTAAGAGATTTTACTCAAAGTGAGAATCCACAATTAGAATAATAGATATAGAGGAAAATGTAGCATACCAATTGACTAAATCTATATCTCAGCAAATATATGAACATCATGTGAGAGATAGTGAGTAACATTTTTTAAATATATGGATCTAGTGAAAGTGGGAGACTATTAGAGTTGGTTCCCTAGAACCAACTAACAGGTACTTTCAACTTACATAATATAAATATATTTATTATTATCACATAATGATTATTCTAATACATAACATTAATGTGATAATATCCATAAAATATTACTCACATCAAACGGTTATGAGTAGTTCCCTACTATAATAATATCCTTGAGATGCTATGGAAATATTATTAAATAAATATATGTTATTATTTAGTTAGTTTTTTATGGGACATGTATGATGTTTGACTATAAAATGTTGGGAGATCATAATAATTGATACTTCTTCTCATAAATTTTACAATTGGTGATCTCTAAGAAATGGTGGTCATGAGGACAGACCCATCAATAGAAATTCCACATGTTTATATGTGTCATTAGATATTACTATATGTGGACATGTGTATTGGTCCTTATAATTTAGATTAGTGTTAATGTGTATCATGAATCACATACTTAAATGCATTGATAAAAACCATTATGACATATTCTTATGTTGAATTAGTATGTTATAGGTGCATCATAAGTGATATGACATTAATTAAATAGTCAATAATGGATTTTTTTCATTCCATATTAATTGTGATATGTATTTCCCTTTGATTTAAATGGAAAAGTCTAATGAAATCCATAACCATGGTAGTTTATAGATGAGTTCATTTCAAAAATAAAAAGTAAATAAATCAAGAATATATGATGATGACACAAGTATGCATCCTCATTAATGAGATATAAATAAACAAAGAGACTATATTAAGTAGTATAATTCATAGGACATTTGTTGTAGTTACCGCATTAACTTATTTCTTTATTGGTACCTTGATGTGTTGTTAAATATTGATCATGGACTTTAGATAAGTTAACCTATTTCCATTGATAAAGGGTCCTGAGGGTTATTCAATATGTTTATCTAGAATCTCATTAAATTATATGGAATATAATATTAGGAATAAATTTATTCCTAGTATGTAGAATGGAATTGATTTAAGTAAAGTTGATCATAAAATTTAAATCACAAGATATTTGAGTTTAGAATATACAGGTGGAATTTTATCTCTTGTATATTTATTCATAGGGTAATAAATAAATATTTAAATTATTTACTAATTAATAAATATATTAACATAAATATTTATTTAATTTTTCAAAGTATCTAAAACAAAGACTTATTTAAAAGTTTAGTGAATATGATTTATTAGGGGGGATATGGGTCATGTTTAATAATACAACGTAAATGATAATTTTATTTAATGTCATTTAAATAAATATTAATTTATTTATTTAAGAAATTCTATTATTATAAATACATGCCATGTGATATAATTATATTTTTATTATTATATTTTAGTATGGGGAATAATTAATATTAAATAATAGATAAGATCCATCATGCAATTATCATCATTTAAACTAGAGTATATATTCTAAAATATATCAATTCTTTATTTTAGATGTGTTGACAAAACAAAGCCACATGCTCTAGAATTATATCAATACCTAAAGAATAATCACCATGTCTTCCCTCTCAAGAACATAGAGATAACTAGAGATTATTTTTGTGATCAATGATGAAAAAAAATAAATCACTTTATTATTCCACACTATCATCTTGAGTTTCAATAATATTGTTCATAGAATCATGGGGAACACGTGGATAAATCTAGAGAAATATATATTTGGATTTTCCACTTAAACGATAATGTGGAATGGGTGAAAACAGAATTTGATCAAAGAGATTACCTAGAATGAGGTAATTATATATTTAAATTAATTATAAATTTATTTTTAATGATCCTCTATAGATATTCTCAGGTTAATTTATCATGTTATTTGGATATTATGCATTGATATCGATGAAAATCCAAAATTAGGCACATGTACAATGCTTCAACTACACCCATAGAACCTTAAATGATTTATTTTTCTTAAATTTAAACAAATTTTTGGTATGTTAAAACTCCTATAATTATCATCATATGATAATAACATTGATCATGATTTCTTGGTGTAGGAAAATATGGTCGACCCATGCAGTATCATATAATATATATAATTTCACGAACAACACCATGATATGTAACCCTCACTATGTCATGGTTCACACCGATACAAAGAACTACATGGTCTAAACCAACACATTTTTTTGGTATCTTTAGTTTGCACTTCCAAAAATAATACACTTTCACTAAAGCCTTATAAACTTAGCAAACATTCACTTTATGTCACAACAGATGTAACAAGGTATGAAACCATATTCAAAATACCTTTTGTATACCTTCAAAAACTCATTATTGAGAATATATCATTCATTTTCACCACCTATTACATAATATACAATAACTTGTGAAAATTTATTCAAAACATATTTTGGATATCCTCTAAAATAATTTTCTGGTATCTCTCAATGTTTTGTTTAAAAAATTATATCAAAACATTATTATTCATTCAAAAAATAACAAAGTGTGACCCTGCGGTTCTTTATAGAATTGAAAACAATCATTAATTACATTGTCTATAATTTAAATCAAATATCATACTTTATAAAAGTGTAAATTATACTGAAGATAAAAAGGGATCTGGCGTAATATTTATCAAACACATGTATCTCCATACCTGTGTTCACCAGCTGTATTATATACAAGTATGAATAATCATATAATCCATCTGTCTAAGATGTTTATTGGCCATGGGATATGTATTATGTTAATCCCACATATAAAACTCATAAATTATTGATTATCTGAGTATTGGCTAGCCATATAGATGAACACATCTCATGTCCCTCATCCAAATAGATAACCACATCACATATACCTTATCTATTTAATGTTATACACTTCCGTAGACTGTCTCAATCAAGGGATAAAATTTCATACCCATCATATGAGAGGAAAAATTCTACCTCGATTAATCTTTAACTGACAACAACATTAAAATAATTCCCAAAAACCCCTAATTAGCTTAGTCTCAAGGCCGACATAAGGTATCAAAGTATTATGGTTCTCATTTTATGTGTCTTAACATCCCTTGGTATAAGGATTCAATATGAAATATACACCTTTATAATACCAAATACATTGTGTATAACACCCCATATGGTATACTTGGAAGGTTATCCATCACACATAACTCTTTTTTGTTGTCTTATGAGCATATTTGGTATATCTATACAAAATTATACCCATGATAACCATAACATTTTATCAAAACCTATAATATTCCATGATTAACATCAGTTAGGGATAACATAAATTTATACTATGAGTGGTTAATTATCATTTCACTTCATGAAATATATACAAACGATATGAAATAAAGATAAAGTGGAGACCACATTTTGTATGACAAGATACATTTTCATATTATTTAACTCCATTAAGAATAATAAAAAAATGATACTTAATTATCAGTTATATCATACCTCATATGTTATACCACCATAGTGACCTTATGTTTTATACACTTTTATAATTTTGTTAAAAAAAATTACATATATTTGTTATTCCAATCAAATCTCTATGTGAACATCTAATAAAACCCTCGCACTAAACTTTTTTAGTGAGTAACATTTATTAAGAATTATTTTTTGAATAACTATGAGACTCAGGAAACATATTTCTAATGTTAAACTATTTTAAAATGGTATTAAAACTCTATTACTCAATAATATAAAATTTTATGATGTCAATAACTTATTTTTTCTACTTATAACTATTTTATGTTCATCATCATTATCTTGAATCTTTTTAATTCAAAACTTTTCTTTGAGATCATTTTTGAAAATAAATGTAACTATTTACATTAGCATTACTTACCAACACATTTTAAACTCTTTTAGGATATAAAGTAACTTTTACTTTGAATTTTATTTATTTTATTTTTTATTTGTTACACCTTTAAATTATTTAAGCCAAATATACGCCAACTAGCCAATTATAAGTTATATTCTCTCTATAATATCATTTTAAGAAACAAAATAATCTTTTTTTGAGAAATAAAACTTATTAGTTATAGTGTTAATACTTAATAAATAAATTATTAACATCCATATATTATATTCTATTCTATGTATTTATATCAATATAATTAAAAATAAGACTTTATTCATTAAAATATATCAGTGTTGGGTGGAGGGAACTAGTTGTGTTAGTTACCTAGAACTAACTAAATTTGTACTTTTTATTACTATAAAATATTTATTCTTATCACATAATGGTTATTCATATGAGTAACATTAATGAGATAATTTCCTTGGAGTATTTATCACATAAAAGGGTTATATTAAGTTCTCAACTATAATGAGAATCCATAGAATTTATGATTTTAGTCTTAAATATATATGACATATGGTCAAGATACATCTATCTCACATGAAAATGGTGATATTTAACTATCATGTTTTGGTGGTTCATTATCATTGATACTTATTCTTATGAATTCTTTACTTGGTGATCTTCAATAGGGGAGGTCATTAAGAAAAATACGAAAATAGGGATTATGCACATTTTATATGTCATTGGATATTCCTATTTGTGGATGTGTGTATTGGTCCTTATACTTAAGGTCATTATTAATGTGTATCACTAATCACGTACATTGATATATGGATGAAAACCATTCATACATATTCTTGTAGTGAGGTGACATGAATTTGGTGTGTTATAAGTATTATGAAATTAATTGAATGCTCAATAAAGGATTTATCTCTTCCATGTTAATGGAAGAATATATCTCCATCCATTTGATTTAAATGGAGTTGTATGATGAAATCCATGTCCATGGTAGTTTATAAAAAAGTTCATTTTGGAAAGTCAACAAAAGATAAATTGAGAATATAGAGTGTTGACACTAGTATACATCCTTATGGATGAGATATGAATTTAAAAAGATATTTTATTACACAATAGAATTCATATTAGGTTGTTGTGGTTTCTCAATTAAATTTTTTCTCTTTGGGTGCCTTGACATGTGGTTAGATATCGATCGATGACTTTAGGTAAGTTAATTTATTTCTATTGATAAAGGGTCCTATAGGGTTATATACTAAGTGTATATAGAATCTCGATAAATTTTATTGAATTTAAATATAATAATGAATTTATTCCTTGGTTTTTAAAAGGTTCTTTATTCAAGTAAAAGTTTTTCACAAAAATTCATTCACAAAAATTCAAGTTTGGATTTCATGAGTTTAGTTTTATCTCTTTATTAATTATTCACAAGATAAAAAATAATATATTTATTTATTCATGAGTTTCTTGAATATATTAAAATAAATATTTATTTATGTTATGTGAATATTAAAAATAAATATTTATTTTCAAGTATATAATATCTTATGGTAGGATATGGATCTAGTTTAATGATTTGATAGAAATGATAAACTTTATTTAATATACTTTAAATAAATAATTATTTATTTAATAAATTATATTAGACTAAAAATGGGTACTAGTATATAATAATAATAATATATTTAAAGAGGGGTAACTTAGAATAAATAAGAGGACAAGGTTCATTGTGAAATTATCATTATTTAACCATAAGTATATATTCCAAAATTTATCATTTTTTAATGAGATGTGTTGACTCAAAAAAGACATTCTCCAGAATTCTCTCAATCCAAATAGAGAAATACTCCCTTCCTCTCTCAAGAACCTCAAGAGAGAATAAGATAACGTTGTTTTGATCAATGACATATAACATAAAGCACATTATTCTTATGTGCCAACACTCATGATATAAATAATTTTGATCAAAGATTCATGGAGAATGTATTAAGAGAAGATTATTTCAATCACCAGAGAATGGAAAAATCACTTGATTATTCTATACTTGCACTCAGGATACCATTTAGAGATTCATGGATCACATATTGATATATCAAGTGGAGTCCTCACTTGGATTCTCTGATGCTACAAGAGTTTCGATAGAATTTTGATCAAGAAAATAACACCATGGATGAGGTAATTATTTATTCAAATTAATTATAAATTAAATTTTCAAGATCCCATCTTATAAATTCTGGGGTGTTCTCATCTATTTCTTTATATTTTTCTATTTATGTTGATGTAAAATAAAAAATGAGCACTTATCCAATGCTTCTATTTCACCCTGAACCTTCATGTTGTGTCAAATAAATCACATTATATTTTATAATTATTTATAATTAATTCAGTCAATTTCATGTGTTGGTTTACTAATATTATAATTTAGGTTTTTATTTTGAGCCCAATGGTTAATAAGACATATTAATTTGATATTTTTTGGCCATGAATTATCCAAAAACACATGAATAATGCTCAAAGAACCCATCTAGAGGAGCCAAATTCGTTTAATGAATGAAACAATTACATAGTGTGTAGAGAATCATTACACATTATGTAACAAATTTTGTGTTGTAAAATATACATGCCACATATTTCATAGCAAATCATGTGGTTTAATACGTGATGTCATTACAAGCCATTTGTTGATTTCCAATATTGCACACGGCTTAAGAGAAGGTGCATGAAGTGTAGCTAGTTAGTACACATTATGTAACACCACAAAAGGTACACACTAAATTTCTCATGGTACATTGTGTGGGTCAATACCCAGTGTCATTACATGACTTGTATTGATTTCAAGAACAATACATGGGTTGAAAATGAATACAAAACATTTAGTCAGATAGTTTATGTCATATAACCCAACAAAAGGTATACACTGCATAAATCGCAGTGCACCATGTGGGTTAGTGCATGGAATCATTACACATTGGGTATTGATTGCTAGCCTAGAAAATGACATAACATAGACAACACGATGCATAGATAGTGTACAATTCATATGACACATGTCACTCCACACCAAGCATATTCCAAGTAATTTTCAAATCTTTTTTTGGGTTAAATACAAATTATCATTACATGCCATGAAATTGACTAATAACACATGACATGAAATTGTTTATTACATTTCATGTACTATACACAATTTTCCTATGATACACACTTTTCACTTGTGTTCTGTGGTCATACATACTGTGAAGACTACATGGTTTGACTATATAGAACAAAACCTAATCTATGTTGTTACACACCATGTGGACTTACACGCCATGTAGTACATGATAAATAACACAAATTTCATTTGATATATATTAATTTTCTAGAAATATTATTTAATAATATATTTGTTGTATACATCATGTACTTAATTATTTAAAAATAATAGTTTATTTAATGTATTTGAAAATAAATTATAGTAATCTTAAATCCTCTCAAGGACCAAAAAATTGGAGTCATTTTAAGATTAGGAATAAATTTATTAATTTATCAATTCAAATTAATTTATATTAAAATAAAAATTGAAAATGAATGCTAGTAATACTAAATATTGTTTTCAATGCATGTTGTAAATGATCATGAGCTTTAATCGACCTATGTATGTGTTAGATTTATTTATTTAATTTAATTATTTATTACATGGTTATTATGTGAAAATTATTATTAAATTAAATATGTTGATATGTGAATCATCCCACCCTCCTTTATTATGTATGATCCTACATGCCCAATGATTGTTTTAAGTAACCCTACGGCCTTAGTACCCTTCACTTTCATGTGAGTATACATTTTTAAAGGATTGAGTTACTAGTAAGAGAAGTAAGATCAGGACCCGGTCCAAAATGAATCTAAACAAGGTGATATGTAGGAGAATGGTGGATGCAGAAACTTAAGAAATATTGAGTGTGAATGAGATATTTTCCCTAGTGTATAGGTTGCTTTATAAATTACCAATAAAACAAACAGTAGAAGAATATAAATATAATTTAATTTATTTTTTATATTTTATTAGTACATGTTTATCTATTAATTTTTGTGATGCATGGTTTATTTGGATGGTTAAACATGATCACATTGTAACATGCTGAGATTTTATTAAAAATATTCTTTTTAATTTCATTAATATCTTGTGTTGTACGCTACACCAAAAGGAGGTTGCACAACACGCATCCCTAGCTTGGCTTTCTTTACACGCAACTCTGGCCTTCCTCGATAGCTTGTGTTGTACACAATACCGAGTTTCACTAAACAGCGATATGCTATTAAAATATTATTAAAACTAGCCGTTATGAATAGTAATACCTACTTTTTGAAATTTTGTAATTTTTATTTTTCAAAACAGACTTTATTTTTGGATTCAGAATATCGAAATTAGCCTAGGGTGAATTTTTGGTATTTTTCTGAAAACTTTCAATTTTAGATGAATAGTGAAAACACTAGGATACTATTCAAAAACCGACGTTTTATTTAAATAATTATTTATTTTATTTAAATTTATTTTAGGTCAAAATTAATACATAATACCTATATAAGTTCAATTTAAGTCATTGGAGTCATTTTATAATAATTTTAGATATATAAAATTTTTATTGAACTTTTCACCGTCTTTTACCCACCTCCTAGGAGAATTTGCAAATTCACATAAAACTTAATTTTACCGCTTCTGTGAGTGAAATTTTGAAAATCCGAGAGACACGATTAATATCAAGGACTAAAATGTGGTTCAATGAGATGAAAATAATTTTTGGTGAATAGTAACTTTTTACTTTTTTTTACCACGGTTAAAAGTAAATATGGTAATTAAGGGTAAAAATGATATTATTATTACCATAACACATGTCCTAATTCTATTGGATAAGTTTAATTTGACCAAAAAAAACCTTAGTAATAACATATGACCATTTAGGCCCACTTGGATTAGATTAGGACATTTATTATTAATTTATTTAAAGAAGGGTTAAAATAGTTAAAATCAAAGTTTAATAACAAAAGCATTTTTAATATAGGGTTATACATAAGATAAATTCGACTATAAATATTCATTATAAAGATAAAGAGATTTCCTAAATAATGGTGTTTTATTTATAATTTTTAGATATTAAATAATTTAATTTATTTATGACACAATGATGATGCAGTAATTATCTTATTAATGAAATATTGACAAAATTGATGTTATAAATACCCAAATAAAAGTAATTTGAGACTTTTTATGAATTACATTAATTTTAAAGGTTAATATGACATGTTAGTATTGATTTAGATAAATTTGTTCGAACTAATAATTCTGTTATGATTTTCACAAAAATCATTTACCAAATAGTGTAAAAATTGACATAAGATAGTTTTTAAAACAAATATTATATTATTAATTGTTATTTTATTCCTAAAAATATAAGGTTCGGCCAAATGACTTAGATAAGGTTATATATATTAATAATAAACATCTTGGGGTTATTTTGGCTTGTTATAGTATGTTTATTAACCTCATAGTGTAAGAAAACAAGAAGACACGGTAAAAGAAAAATTATTTATCTTAAAGTTAAATCTAAATGATAAGGTTAAAATAGAAACCTAAACTTGTCTAAATTCTATTTTATGAGAGTCTTTCGACCCATCCCCACCTTAGCTTCTAAATAACTCAATTTGTAGCTATTGAAAACCGAATATGACTTTATAATAAAATAATATTTTTTGTTATTCCAAAGGTGCCCCTCTCCTCCCTTAAAAAAGGGCACTTCTTCCCTCTCTTCCTCACACCACTTTGAGCCTTCAAGCTCAGACAACCCCTGAAAATTTCTCTTCTAAACTTTCCAGGAAATATCCTAGAGTTTCTGGTCTTCTTCAAAGACCAATCTTAGTGCCCTAAGAGGAGATTTCAATAAGGCGTGTCGAAAGAAGAGGTAATATCCGTTACCGATTCTTTCAACTTTATTTCTTCTTCTACTTCTTTTTATTTAGTTATTTCATTATGAAGTAATAATATCAGTATCACTCATATATTGGTATGTTATTATAAGTATGAAACAACCCTATTTCACTATCTATCCATCCTACGGAAAACGAAATCACCGCGCGTGCGTACGTACGGAATACCGTCTCCACGTAGTGGTGTAATCTATTTTCCACCACCACCTTACATGGATGTGTATAATGGTGTAAATAATAACTATATATGATTATTGAAAAGTGATATTGATTCTGAAATATTATACATACACTTAAATTCAATTCCACGATCATGGGAATGATATCATCGCTCGTGCGTACGTACGGACTACCGACTCCACGACGCGATGAGATTCATTCTCCATGTTAACCATTCGTGAATGATTATAAAGTATATATAATAAGTAATAATGAAATATATTAAATAATAATAATAATATATTTATGTGTATATATATGTATGTCATCTACTTAATTTCATTTAATTTAATAAGGAAACGAAAACAGCGTTCATGCGTACGTACGACCTACCGTCTCCATGAATGGTGTATTTCATTCCATTTAATCGATATATCATATATATATGTATATACTGAATATATATAAATCATTTTTTACATTTTGGAATTAATTAAATCATGATATAATTAATAATATCAAGAACAAAAAGTCCAAACACGTACGATAAATAAAACGATTTAACCCAAAACGTATCTTTAACATGGAACTTACAAAAGAACGGGTAATATAAAGTCATATGTGAACCATATATGATATCATAACAATGAATAGTTTTCTGTAATAAGTCAATGACATTATTTAAATCATTATACAGGAGGTTCGGAAACGTACGAAGCATATCGGACCTAAGGTAAGGGATAATTTATCAATCTCATTTTTATCCGAGATTGTTTATTCATAAGTATTTACTGGGGTTATCTTTATCATCCAATCTCATGTTTTCTAAAAAAGTTTTCATGTATGTTTAAAGTCCTTTTTACCCATTTTTGACTTTTACTACATGGTATGTAAGGAATATTTTTTTTACCATACGAGGTACTTTTTGACTTTTCCGACAAAAGTATGAGAAGAATGTTATTTTTAACTTATACGGTGTGAATGGATTTTTACGGTTTTAACGCCTCATTTTCATGAAGCTTACTCTACAAGATTTTATGACTATTTTCAACAAAATACTTTTATTTTAAAAGTGCATGGCATTTTGTGAAAATAAAATGATTTTGAAGAAGAAAGGATATTTTCCTTAAGAATTCATTTCAAATGTTTTATCAAAACCATTTTCCATCTAAGATGACATTATTTCATATGTGTATGTTTCAAGTTTAATGTCTCTATGATTTACATGGTTTCACTTTTCTTATTATGAAATGATATCCATTTCTTTTATATGGATTATGTGATGATGGGATGATGTTTATGAAACCCATTTTATTTATTGGGTTATTATGAATGATGTATGTTTATTTTGTGGAACATGTAATAATGATTTCATTATGAGATGGGTGGGACCTATATCTCCCTCAAATGCATTTGGTAAAGATTTATATCTCATGAGATAGACATGTCTAGAACGGTAAGTTAATCTGGTTCAATGTTACAGGACTGAAACGAGGAGTGAACTCAATTCAGAAAGGGACTTTGTCCACTAAGATGGTCTTGGCAGCAATGCCTTGGCTACTATGGAAATCGTAACATGTGATTAATGGTTTCCACAATTACATGTTTTATTCCCATGCTATTTTATCATGATTGATGTTCCCTTATGATATATGCCTTACGTACTTCCAAGATTCATGTCTTTTCTCAATATTTTGATGTTTAGATTTTATGTTCAAGTTTTTGCATTCAAATGTTTATGGATTGTTTTATGTTCTCTATGTTTACCCTTATTGAGAATTTGAGCTCACCTCTTTTATGTTTTCTTTTCCCCAGGATATAAAGAAAAGTTTTAGGTAAGAAAAAAAAGGGGAAGATCTTTATGGGAGATGTTGAAGATCTTTCACCACGATTAGAAGATTATATTCTGAGTTTCCAAAGACACTAAACTATTACGGTCCTTGTGTGTCTGTTTTTGTTATGTACTAAGTATTCCGTAAAAGTAATGTAATGTCCATGTACGTCAGGCTTCGGGTCTCTATAGTTGGTATCAGAGGAAAGGTTTAGTCAACCATTGGAAACTAGGATGCGAGAACTTTAGTGAGATCCCTAGACATATTTCTAAGGTATGTCTAGGGATGTCCCTAATGTTAAGTATCAGTATAGGTTATAGTCCTAGAATTAAGGTAACGATCTTAGAATTAAAAATAAGATGTTAGATATTGAAGGTACTTCCCATTTATTATGTTATTTTCCCTAGCATGATTTTTTACTCTCACACTATTATTTTTGGGTTTTAGACGATGGCTATAACCCGAAGGAACCATATTGATCAATGTAATGGACAATGCAATGATTGTCCTCCTGAACAAACAAATGTTATGGGAGATGGAGTGAAAAATATTATTTCTATACTTACACAAGCTATGAATAAATCTAGACTTCCAAATGAGCAGAGAAGGGAACAATATTCTATTGAGTCCTTCATGAGGAAACGTCCACCTTCTTTCAGTGGGTCTTCTGATCCACTTGTTGCTGAACAATGGATCAGTACCACTGAAAAGATATTTTCAGTCCTTCAATGTTCTTAACATGATAAATTCATCTTAGCAGTATATCGTTTGGAAGGTGAAGCTAATAAATGGTGGAATATTATCAAGAATACGAGGCCAAGAGATTAAATTGAGTCCATGGAATGGGACGAGTTCAAGAAATTATTTTTCAATAAGTACTTCCCTTGTATTCTTCGAACAAAGATGGATAAGTAGTTTCTTGAACTAAAACAAAAGGATGATGAATCTGTTGGTATATACGAAGAGAATTTTATAAGGCTTGCAAGGTATGCATCTGGATTTATCATCCAACCTGAAAGTAAAGTTGATCGATTCTTTAGTGGCTTAAAACCAAATCTTAGAAGGGCATTAGATATAAGATACTTCAGTAGCTATGAAGAAATTGTGCGTTGTGCTATCAAGGTAGAAATGGAAGTTGGTGTTACATATCCATCTCTTGGTTTTGACAAGAAATGAAAGATGGAGTTCAAGGAGAAATCTCAGAATAATGGTGAAAAGAATATGAATGTTTCCTTATGCTCAAAGTGTGGAAAGAAGCATGGTGGAGATTGTCTTAAAGGGACTAGAAAATTTTTTAAGTATGGAAAAGAAGGTCATCGAGAAGCTGAGTGTTGAAGTAATGGAAAAAAGGGTTTCTAATGATGTGGATAAAGAAAAGACTGTAGAGAACGCACCACCAACACTTCAATGATTCAAGTGAAATGGAATGGGGCATTATGCTAATCAATGCCCTAATCCAAGGGTTAATGATGATCGACATGAGCAACCACTTAAGGAAAAGGACAAAGGGAAGTCACATGCATTCACTATTGGAAATGTTGAATATGACAATGATGTGGGGGAATGATTATGTTTTTATGTAATGGGATTCCAAAATAATGGTGTATATAGTATTTTGGAATATTGGAATATTTATGTATTGGTCAATTGTGGTTTTCAGTAATTTTATGGTACCGGTAATCATGGAAAGTGATTGAGATATTTTTGGAAAGAAGATGATATGTGCATAATGAAGGGATAAGGAGAAAATGAAATGTTTGACAGCATTCATGAGCTCATGACTGATATAAGGAAATATTTATACCATAGTTTGAGTATATAGAATTTTGGGGTTTTGGTATATGGAAAGAGTTAACTTTTGACAGCACTCATGTTTTCACTAAGATTCAATGGGTATTAATTTTTCAAGAGAATACATGATTAAGGCCTTTGAATGTTTGCAAAGTGACCAAAAAGACATATCTTATGATATATGGGGATCAACGATGGAATTAACATGCTTGTTATATGAAATCTCTGGTAATCGTTTTCACTATAATATGAGAATGGACTGTAATATTATGGATAAGCCTAAATATTGGAATGGATTATGTTGGACATAAGTTAGTATTGTATTTTTAGAAGGAAAAAAAGACAACCTGTAGAACGGGCGACAACCCGTCACGTCGGACAAGGCTGTGGGAATCGAACCAACAACCGAAGTGCGACAAGCCTTTATTTCCTACCACTGGACTACAGGAAGTCCCTGGTTAGTAGAAACTAGTATTATTTTATTATGTAGGATGATAGATGAAGTATAAGTCCATTTTAAAACCATATATGATTAATCTCACCATAGATGGAATTATGTATAGAACTTTTGCTAACTTATGTTTGAGACAGATGGAATGACCTATCATTCTATCGCATGATCTGTTAAAATTTCGCGAAAGACAAATTCAACTTCATTTCTTAAAGATATGAAGTGTAAATTTTTCAAGGCACGAACAACGGTGAGATTAAACCAAAATAAAGTAAGTATTTATTCTAATTCAAATTCTTCAACTTTAGGGAAATGATCTTGTAAACCAAAAATGTTGTCTTAGTGCCCTTATATCTGATGAATCAGATGGTACCCTAGATCATCAAAAATTTATGGCTTTATGATTTTTGGATTTTTCATAGCCATGTTCTATACCACTCTCCATCCAAACATGATGGTTGGATTTCTCTTCCATATCCATATTTTCACCTATGTTCTCCTATGTGGAAACCCGGTGATTAGTTAATTTGGGTAACCGTTACATTTCATACGTTAGTTTTTAAATTCATGTTTTGGTATTCCTTTTTACGATATGGGTTTCTATTAAAGAAATTTTCGAGTAGTAAACCATTTATAACCCCGATGAATTTTGAGGGCGAAATTCATTTTAAGGGGGGTAGAATGTAACACCCCGAGATTTTATGAAAAATATTCTTTTTAGTTTCATTAATATCTTGTGTTGTATGCTAACCCAAAAGGATCTTGCATAACATGCATCCCTAGCTTGGCTTTCTTTACACGCAACCGCATCCTTCCTCTATAGCTTGCGTTGTAAAAAATACTGAGTTTCACTAAACAACGATATGCTATTAAAATATTATTAAAACTATCTGTTATGAATAGTAATACCCACTTTTTGAAATTTTTTAATTTTTATTTTTCAAAACGGACTTCATTTTTGGATTCAGAATATCGAAATTAGCCTAGAGTGAATTTTTGGTATTTTTCCGAAAACTTTCAATTTTTGATGAATAGTGAAAACACTGGGTTACTATTCAAAAACCGACTTTTTATTTAAATTATTATTTTTTTAAATTTATTTTAGGTCAAAATTGATACATAATACCTCTATAAGTTCAATTTAAGTCATTGGAGTCATTTTATAATAATTTTAGATATATAAAAATTTTATTGAACTTTTCACCGTCTTTTACCCACCTCCTAGGAGAATTTGCAAATTCACATAAAACTTAATTTTACCGCTTCTGTGAGTGGAATTTCGAAAACCCAAGAGACGGTTAATATCAAGGACTAAAATGTGGTTCAATGAGATGAAAATAATTTTTGGTGAATAGTAACTTTTTACTTTTTTTTACCACGGTTAAAAGTAAATAGGGTAATAAAGGGTAAAAATGATATTATTATTACCCTAACACATGTCCTAATTCTATTCAATAAATTTAATTCGACCAAAAAACCCCTTAGGAATAAAATATGACCATTTAGGCCCACTTGGATTAGATTAGGACATTTATTATTAATTTATTTAAAGAAGGGTTAAAATAGTTAAAATCAAAGATTAATAACTAAATCATTTTTAATATAGGGTTACACATAAGATAAATTCGACTATAAATATTCATTAGAAATATTAAAGGCGTTCCTACATAATGGTGTTTTATTTATAATTTTTAGACATTAAATAATTTAATTTATTTATGACACAATGATGATGCACTAATTATCTTATTAATGAAATATTGACATAATTGATGTTATAAATACCCAAATAAATGTAATTTGAGACTTTTTATGAATTACATTAATTTTCTAGGTTAATATGACATGTTAGTATTGATTTAGTTAACGTTTTTCGTACTAATAATTCTTTTATGATTTTAAAAAAATTCAATTACCAAATAGTGTCAAAATTGACATAAGATAGTTTTTAAAAAATATATTATATTATTAATTGTTATTTTATTCATAAAAATCTAAGGTTTGGCTAAATGAATTATATAAGGTTATATATATTAATAATAAATATTTTGTGGTTCTTTTGTCTTGTTATAGTAAGTTTGTTAACCTTATAGTGTAAGAAAACAAGAAGACACGGTAAAAGAAAAACTATTTAACTTAAAGTTAAATCTAAATGATAAGATTAAAATAGAAACCTAAACTTGTCTAAATTATATTTTATGAGAGTATTTCGACCCATCCCCACCTTAGCTTCGAAATAACTCAATTTGGAGCTATTAAAAACCGAATATGACTTTATAATAAAATAATATTTTTAGTTATTCCAAAGCTGCCCCTCTCCTCCCTTATAAAAGGGCACTTCCTCCCTCTCTTCCTCACACCACTTTGAGCCTTCAATCTCAGACAACCCCTGCCAATTTCTCTTCTCCTCTTCACAAGAAACATCTTATAGGTTCTTTTCTTCTTCAAAGACCAATATTAGTGCCCTAAGAGGAGGTTTCAATAAGGCGTGTCGAAAGAAGAGGTAATATCTGTTACCGATTCTTTCAAATTTATTTCTTCTTCTACTTTTTCTTCATTAGTTTTTTCATTATGAAGTAATAACATCAGTATCACTCATATACTGGTATGTTATTATAAGTATTAAACAACCCTATTTCACTATCTATCCATCCTACGGAAAATGAAATCACCGCGCATGCGTACATACGGAATACCGTCTCCACGCCGTGGTGTAATATATTTTCCACCACCACCTTACTTGTATGGGTATAATGGTGTAAATAATAAATATATATGATTATTTCAAAGTGATATTGATTCTGAAATATTATACATACACTTAAATGCAATTCCACGATCATGGGAATGTTATCATTGCTCGTGCGTACGTACGGACTACCGTCTCCATGATGTGATGAGATTCATTCTCCATGTTAACCATTAATGAATGATTATAAAGTATATATAATATGTAATCATGAAATATATGACATAATAATGATACTTTATTTTTGTGTATATATATGTATGTAATCTACTTAATTTTATTCAATTCAATAAGGAAACAAAAACAGCGTTCATGCATACGTACGGCCTACCGTCTCCATGAACGGTGTATTTCATTCCATTTAATCGATCTATCATATATATATGTATATACTGAATATATATAAATCATGTTTTACATTCTAGAATTAATTAAATCAGGATATAAGTAATAATATCAAGAACAAAAAGTCCAAATACGTACGATAAATAAAACAATTTAACCCAAAACTTAGCTTTAACATGGAACTTACAAAAGAACGGGTAATACAAAGTCATAAGTGAACCATATATGATATCATAAAAATGAATATTTTTCTGTAATAAGACAATGACATTATTTAAATCATTATATAGGAGGTTTGGAAACATACGAAGCATATAGGACCTAAGGTAAGGGATAATTTATCAATCTCATTTTTATCTGAGATTGTTTATTTGTAAGTATTTACTGGGGTTATCTTTATCATCAAATCCCATGTTTTCTAAATATGTTTTCATGTATGTTTAAAGTCCTTTTTACCCATTTTTGACTTTTACTACATGGTATGTAAGGAATATTTTTTTTTACCATATGAGGTACTTTTTGACTTTTCCGACAAAAGTACGAGAAGAATGTTATTTTTAACTTATACGGCGTGAACGGATTTTTACGGTTTTAACGCCTCATTTTCATGAATCTTACTCTACAAGATTTTAGGGCTATTTTCAACAAAATAATTTTATTTTAAAATTGCATGGCATTTTGTGAAAATAAAATGATTTTGAAGAAGAAACGATATTTTCCTCAAGAATTCATTTCAAATGTTTTATCAAAACCATTTTCCATCTAAGATGACATTATTTCGTATGTGTATGTTTCAAGTTTAATGTCTCTATGATTTACATGGTCTCACTTTTCTTATTATAAAATGATATCCATTTCTTTTATATGGATTATGTGATTATGGGATGATGTTTATGAAACCCATTTTATTTATTGGGTTATTATGAATGATGTATGTTTATTTTGTGGCACAAGTAAGAATGATTTCATTATGAGATGGGTGGGACCTATATCTCCCTCCAATGCATTGGGTAAATATTTATATCTCATGAGATAGACATGGATGGAACGGTAAGTTAATCCAGTTTAGTGTTACAGGACTAAAATGAGGAGTGAACTCAATTCAGAAAGGGACTTTGTCCACTAAGATGGTCTTGGAAGCAATGCCTTGGCTACTATGGAAATCAAAACATGTTCTTAATGGTTTCCACAATTACATGTTTTATTCTCATCCTATTTTATCATGATTGATGTTCCCTTATGATATATGCCTTACATACTTTCAGGATTCATGTCTTTGCTCAAGATTTTGATGTTTAGATTTTATGTTCAAGTTTTTGCATTCAAATGTTTATGGATTGTTTTATTGTAACACCCGAGACTTTTATGTTATATAAATCATCAAAGGAATCTTTTTCTACACAACACTTTCTTGGCTTGCTTTACACGAAATCGTGACCTTCCTCGATAGCTTGCGTCGTACGCAATACCGAGTTTCACTAAACAACGATATGCTATTAAAATAAAACTAGCCATTATGAATAGTAAAAACCACTTTTTAAAATTTTATAAATTTTATTTTTCAAAATGGACTTCATTTTTGGATTCGGAATACCGAAATTAGCCTAGGGAGAAATTTTGGTATTTTTCTGAAAACTTTCAAATTTTGATGAATAGTGAAACCACTAAGTGGTAGGTTAAAAACTGAATTTTGCATAAAACTTAATTTTACCGCTTCTGTGAATGGAATTTCGAAAATCCGACAGACACGGTTAATATCAAGGACTAAAATGTGGTTCAATGAGATGAAAATAATTTTTGGTGAATAATAACTTTTTACTTTTTTTTACCACGGTTAATAGTAAATAGGGTAACTAAGGGTAAATATGATATTACTACTACCCTAACACATGTCCTAATTCTATTGGATAAGTGCAATTCGACCAAAAACAACCTTATGAATATAATATGACCATTTAGGTCCACTTGGATTAGATTATGACATTTAATATTATTTTATTTAATGAATAGTTAAGATAGTTAAAATCAAAGTTTAATAACTAAAACATTTTTAATATGGGGTTATACATAAGATAAATTCGACTATAAATATTCATTAGAAAGCTAAAAAGCGTTCCTACATAATGGTATTTTATTTGTAATTTTTAGACATTAAATAATTTAATTTATTTATGACACAATGATGATGCAGTAATTATCTTATTAATGAAATATTGACATAATTGATGTTATAAACACCAAAATAAATGTAATTTGAAACTTTTTATGAATCCCACTAATTTTCTAGGTTACTATGATATATTAGTGTTGATTTAATCAACTTGGTTCGAACATATAATTCTGTTATGACTTTCACAAAAATCATATATCAAATAGTGTCAAAATTGACACAAAATAGTTTTTAAATAAAATATTATATTACTAATTGTTATTTTATTCCAAAAAATATAAGGTTCGGCCAAATGACTTAGATAAGGATATATATATTAATAATAAACAATTTGGGGTTCGTTTGGCATGTTATAGTAAGTTTATTAACCATATAGTGAAAGAAAACAAAAAGACACGGCAAAAGTTAAATTATTTAACTTAGAGTTAAATCTAATTGATAAGGTTAAAATAATACCCTAAACTTGTATAAATCTTATTGGTTGATAGTATTTCGACCCATCCCCACTTTACCTTCTAAATAAGACCCTTTGGAACCATTATAAACTGATTTTGACTTTAATATAAAATAATATTTTGAGGTATTCCTAAGGTGCCCCTCTCCTCCCTTATAAAAGGGCACCTCCTCCCCCTCCTCCTCACACCAATTTGAGCACTCAAGCTCGGCCAACCCCTGCCATTCTCTCCTCTCCACTTCCCTAGAATAATCCTAGAGGTCCTGGTCTTCTTCAAAGACCAATCTTAGTTCCCTAAGTGGAGGATTCAAAGAAGCGTTCCAAAGAAGAGATAATATCCATTACCGATCTTTTCAATTTCTTTCTTCTTCAACTTCTTCTTCTTTAGTTGTTTCATGATAAATTAATAACATCAGTATTACATACATACTGATATGTTATTATAAATATGAAACAACCCTAATTCACCTTCTATCCATCCTACGGAAAAATGAAATCACCGCGCGTGCGTACGTACGGAATACCGTCTCCACGCCGTGGTGTAATCTATTTTCCACCATCACCTTACAAGGATGGGTATAATGGTGTAATGAGTAACTATTTATGATTATTATAAAGTAATATTGATACTGAAATAATATACATATACTCCAATACAATTCCATGATCATAGGAACGATATCATCACTCGTGCGTACGTACGGAATACCGTCTCCACGATGTGATGCGACTCGTTCTACATGATCATCATTACATAGTAATTATATAAATGAATTGAATGAATAAATATGATATATGTTACACTAATTCCATTCTGGATATAAGGTATCTATAACCTTAAAAGAAGAATAAGAATTTATTCAGCAAAACACGCATAAGAACAAAAGGCAATAAAGACCCGAGTAACAAGTAACAATGAAATATTACTAACAAGAAGCTAATAATATGACCATATATGATATCATATCAATATGTATGATTCTGTAATAAGTCAATAACATTATTTAAACCATTATACAGGAGCTTCGGACACATACAAAGCAAATCGGACCTAAGGTAAGGGAAATATCACAATCTCATTTTTATCCGAGATTGTTTATTCGTAAGTATTTACTGGGGTGTATTTTATCATCCACATCCATGTTCCCTAAATATGTAATATTGTTTCCATCCACTTACAATAGTTTAAATCCAATTTTACCCTTTGGGGAGTTTTTAGTAAAGAATATGAAAGGAATCTTTGTCGTTTTTTTCATACGAGGTACTTTTTGGACTTTTCCGACAAAAGTACGAAGAATGTTTTTTTTAACTTATACGACATGAATGGATTTTTAAAACATTATTTCCAAGAAGCTTCCTTTACAAGTTTTCAAGTTTATTTTTAATCAACTTATTTTAGTTTATAATTGTATGACATATTAAGAAAAGAAAAGTGTTTTTGAAGAAGAAAGGATATTTTCCTCAAGAATGGTGTTCAAGTGTTTTATCAAAATTATTTTCCATCTAAGATAATAAAGGGTTCTATTTTTATCCCTTTAATTACATTGATTTGATTATATTGTGAGGTAATTATTTTTTGAAGTCATTTGCCTTATAAGATTTGTTTTATGATGTCATGATGTTTCAAGAATCCCATTTTTTTACATGTGTTATGTGATGATGTATGATTTATGATTTTGTGGCACACATAAGAAAGGATTAATTATAAGATGGGTGGGACCTATATCTCCCTCCAATGCATTGGGTAAAGATTTTATATCTCATGAGATAGACAGGGCTGGAACGGTAGGTTATACCGGTTCAGTAAAACAGGACTGAAACGAGGGTTACTCGATTCAGAAAGGGACTTTGTCCACTAAGATAGTCTTGGCAATGAGTCATGACTAACAAGAAATGATTTTCCATGATTATGTGTGCATGCCACAAAGTTTCAAGTTTCATGTTATGATTATGGGGATCTCATTTTCACTTTTATGATTTGTTCCATGTTAAGATATTATGATCTCTTTTGCAGGTTATGATTTTAAAAAAGATATGATATGATTGTTATTTCCTTTATTTGCCCTTTCTGAGCATTTGAGCTCACCCTTTTATGTTCTCTTTTCCCTAGGTCAGGAAGATGGATATTAAGTAGAATATGCTAAAAGGGACCCTAGATATGATGAAATAAATGGGAGACACTATAGAAGATTTATGAACCAGTTGTTTATGTTTCCCGGTTTCTAAAGACACTATACCTATACGGTCCTTTGTGGTTTTTTCATATGTTGTAATAAGTGTGCTTCAATTTTGAAGTATTAACAATGTATGTAAAGTATGGGTCGTTATAGTTGGTATCAGAGGAAAGGTATAGTTAACCTTTGGAAACTAGGATGTGAAAGCCTTAGTAAGAACCCTAAGGATAAGTCTAAGCATAGAACACAATCTTAGTGTTTTAGAAATGGCCATGAATACCCTAGGATAAGACCTTAAGTGTGAAATTTTATCCTTGATTATGTGGTTTTCCTATTATAATTAGTGTTGCTCACACTATTCTTTTTGGTTTTAGTCAATGGATGGAACCCGAAGGAACCGTGTTAATGCGGAATGCGATGGGCAATGCAATGATTGTCCCCCTGAGCAACCAAACGATATGGGAGCTGGAATGCAAAATCTTGTAGCCATGCTCACACAACTTTCTCAAGCTATGAATCATGCAGTACTTCCAAACGAGCAAAGGAAGGAGAAACATTCTGTTGAATCCTTCATGAGGCAGCGTCCACCTTCTTTCAGTGGGTCTACTGATCCATTAGTTGCTGAACAATGGATTAGTACAACTGAAAAGATATTTTTAGTTCTTCAATGTTCTGAACATGATAAAGTCATCCTATCAGTGTATCGTTTGGAAGGAGATGCTGATCAATGGTGGAATCTTATTAAGAATACGAGGCAAAGGGATGAAATTGATTCTATGGAATGGGATGAGTTCAAGACCTTATTTTTCAATAAGTACTTCCCTCATATTCTCCGAACAAAGATGGAGAAATAGTTTCTTGAACTGAAGCAAAGAGATGATGAATCTGTTGGTACCTATGAAGCAAATTTTAAAAGACTTGCAAGGTACGCTTCTGGTATTATTATCCAACCTGAGAGTAAGATCGATCGATTCTTTAGTGGCTTAAAACCAAGTCTTCGAAGGGCGTTAGCCATAAGGGACTTCAATAGCTACGAGGAAATCGTTCGATGTGCTCTCAAAGTCGAGATGGAGATTGGAGTAACCCATCAGTCATATGGGTTTGATAAGAAGAGGAAAATGGAATTCAAAGGAAAATCTAAAGAGCACAATGAAAAGAAGATGAGCTTTCCCTTATGCTCAAAGTGTGGAAAGAAACATGGAGGGAGTTGTCTTAAAGGGACAAGTAAATGTTTCAAATGTGGAAAGGAAGGTCATCGGGCATTTGAATGCCGCGATGATGGGAAGAAGATGTCTAATGATGCAAACAAAGGAAGGGATGCACAGAATGAACCTACTACACTTCAATGTTTCAAGTGCAAGGAGATGGGGCATTATTCCAATCAATGCCCAAATCCAAGGGTTAATGATGATGGTCGACGTCAACAAACTCTTAAGGCTAAAGACAAAGGAAAGTCACATGCAATTTCTATCACCGATGTGGAGTACGATAACGATGTGGTGAAAGGTACACTTACCATCCACTCTAAAGTAGAAAATGTTTTATTTGATTCTGGATCCACCCACTCTTTTATTTCTGAAGAATTTTCTAAGGGTATCACCGTATTACCTCAACCATTAGATGTTGAGTTAGCTATGACAACACCTAATGGCACATCAATCGCATCAAAAGTTTATAATTCTTCTCCGATCAAAGTTTGTGGGAAAGTGCTTCCTGCAAATCTTGTGATCCTTCCTATAGTGGAATTTGATGTGATTCTTGGCATGGATTGGCTTTCTTTATACAGAGCCCATATCAATTTCCAAAGAAGGGAAGTCACATTTCATATTCCAGATCAATCTATGATCATCTATCAATGCAAGGATGAACATAACCTTCCAGTGGAAATTTCTTCCATTTTATGGGTATTGATTCCACTAAATGAAGGTTATTTATCTCAAATGGTTGGTGAGAAACTCGCGATTAAGAATATGCCCATTGTACGGGAGTTTGATGATATATTTCCGGAGGAATTACCAGGTCTTCCACCAAATCGTGAAGTTGAGTTTTCAATAGAACTCGTACCGGGCGCTTTGCCAATTTCAAAGACACCTTATAGAATGGCCCCAATTGAGTTGCAGGAATTGAAGAAGCAACTCCAAGAGAATCTTGATAAGGGATTCATACGCCCTAGTGCGTCACCTTGGGGAGCACATGTTCTATTTGTTAAGAAGAAAGATGGATCAATGAGACTCTGCATTGATTATCGAGAACTTAACAAGATCACTATCAAGAAAAAATATCCCCTCCCACACATTGATGACTTATTTGACCAACTACGCGGAGCTCAATACTTTTCCAAGATTTATCTTCGTTCAGGGTATCATCAATTAAGGGTCAAAAGGGAGGATATACCAAAGACGGCTTTCCGTACAAGGTATGGACACTATGAATTTATAGTGATGCCATTTGGTCTTACTAATGCCCCTGCTATCTTCATGGATCTAATGAATAGAGTCTTTAGAGACTATCTTGATCAATTTGTGGTAGTCTTTATAGACGATATTCTTGTCTATTCAAAGAGCAAGGAAGAGCATGAAGATCACTTGAGAATTATATTGAAGACCCTGAGAAAGGAGAAGCTTTATGCCAAATTTACCAAGTGTGAATTTTGGCTTCAAAAAGTTGCATTTTTGGGTCACATAATTTCAAAAGAGGGGATATTTGTGGATCCAGCAAAAACAGAGGTTATCGAAAGATGGTCGAGACCAACAACAGTAACTGAGATCCGAAGTTTTCTTGGTTTGGCTGGATATTATCGACGTTTTGTAAAGGATTTTTCACGATTATCTAACCCACTCACCAAGTTGACTCGGAAAGGAGTTAAGTTTGTTTGGACAGAGGAATGTGAAGAGAATTTCAAGGAGTTGAAAAGAAGGTTATCTAGTGCACCTGTGCTCACACTGCCTTGTAGTGGAGAAAGGTTTGTGATCTACAGTGATGCATCCAAGAAGGGATTGGGGTGTGTTCTTATGCAAAATGATATGGTGATAGCTTATGCCTCACGACAGTTGAAAATCCATGAGCAAAATTACCCAACACATGATTTGGAGTTGGCTGCGGTAATCTTCGCATTAAATATTTGGAGGCATTACCTTTATGGTGAAAGGTGTGATATTTATACTGATCATAAAAGTTTAAAGTATATTTTCACACAAAAGGAGCTGAATATGCGTCAAAGAAGATGGTTGGAGCTGATTAAGGATTATGACTGCTCAATCCATTACCACCCTGGGAAAGCAAACAAGGTGGCAGATGCATTAAGTCGACAAGACCATGCTAGTTTATCCATGATGAGGATCACAAAAGATCCAATATTTATGGATTTACAAAGGATGGATCTTGGAATTATAATGGAAGGGGAAAAATCTTATCTTTCTCAAATGAATGTTCAACCATCTATACATGTGAAGATTAAAGAGGCACAGAAAGAAGATGTCGAGTTACAAAAGAAGGTGAGAAATGTTCCTGAATTCAACCTTGATTGTGATGGGATAATAAAGTTCAGGAATCGGGTTTGTGTTCCTCCCATCCCCGAATTAAAGAAGGAGCTGCTGGATGAGGCTCATAGTTCTTCATTCTCTATTCATCCTGGAAGCACGAAGATGTATAGGGACCTGAAAGAGTACTTCTGGTGGGATGGCATGAAAAGAGATGTTGTTGAATATGTCTCTCGATGCTTGGTTTGTCAACAAGTTAAAGCTGAGAGACAAAAGTCTAAGGGGATGTTACAACTATTACCCATACCCGAATGGAAATGGGAAAACATCACTATGGACTTTGTCACAGGACTTCCTAAAACATCCAAAGGCAATAATGCTATTTGGGTCATAGTTGATCGTCTTACAAAGTCTGTACACTTCATTGCTATTAGAGAGGATTTCTCTCTAGATCAGCTTGCCAGGATATATGTAAAGGAATTGTTAAGATTGCATGGAGTACCACTTTCTATTATATCTGATCGGGATCCGAGATTTACCTCGAAGTTTTGGCGAAGTCTTCAGCATACTCTAGATACAGAGTTGAGTTTCAGCACTGCTTATCATCCCTAGACAGACGGTCAGTCTGAGAGAAAAATTCAAACCCTAGAAGATATGTTGAGAGCTTGCTCTATGGATTTCAAAGGAGGTTGGGATCAACACCTACCTTTGGTGTAATTTTCTTATAATAATAGCTTTCACTCCAGTATTCAGATGGATCCTTATGAAGCTCTCTATGGAAAGAAATGCAGGACTCCAACTTGCTGGGATGAAGTTGGGGAAAGAAAGCTATTAGGACCTGATCTCGTTGATGAAATGGCAGAAAAGGTCAGATCTATTCAACAACACATAAGAGCAGCTCAGAGTCGACAGAAAAGTTATGCCGACAACCTAAGAAAAGACCTAGAGTTTGAAGTGGGCGATAAAGTGTTCTTACGAATATCTCCCTGGAAGAGGGTTATGAGATTTGGAAAGAAGGGGAAGTTGAGCCCTAGATATATCGGTCCTTTTGAAATACTGGATCGTGTTGGAAAGGTAGCTTACCGATTGGCGCTTCCACCGAATCTCTCTCAAGTTCACGATGTGTTCCATGTATCTCTCCTGAAAAAGTACATACCTGATCCTTCACATGTACTCAGCTCAGAAGTTGTACCGCTGGAGCAAGATCTTTCTTATGAAGAACAGCCGATAGAGATTCTGGATCGTAGCGAAAAAGTCCTACGAAACAAGACCACTCTCTTGGTGAAAGTTTTATGTAGGAACCACCAATTAGAAGAAGCTACATGGGAGCTTGAGGATATGATGAGGGAGAAGTATCCTCATCTGTTTGTTACAAAGTGACGAATTTCGAGGGCGAAATTCTTTTTAAGGGGGGTAGAATGTAACACCCGAGACTTTTATGTTATATAAATCATCAAAGGAATCTTTTTCTACACAACACTTGCTTGGCTTGCTTTACACGAAATCGTGACCTTCCTCGATAGCTTGCGTCGTACGCAATACCGAGTTTCACTAAACAACGATATGCTATTAAAATAAAACTAGCCGTTATGAATAGTAAAAACCACTTTTTAAAATTTTATAAATTTTATTTTTCAAAATGGACTTCATTTTTGGATTCGGAATACCGAAATTATCCTAGGGTGAAATTTTGGTATTTTTCTGAAAACTTTCAATTTTTTGATGAATAGTGAAACCACTAAGTGGTAGGTTAAAAACTGAATTTTGCATAAAACTTAATTTTATCGCTTCTGTGAATGGAATTTAGAAAATCCGACAGACACGGTTAATATCAAGGACTAAAATGTGATTCAATGAGATGAAAATAATTTATGGTGAATAGTAACTTTTTACTTTTTTTTACCACGGTTAATAGTAAATAGGGTAACTAAGGGTAAATATGATATTACTATTACCCTAACACATGTCCTAATTCTATTGGATAAGTGCAATTCGACCAAAAACAACCTTATGAATATAATATGACCATTTAGGTCCACTTGGATTAGATTATGACATTTAATATTATTTTATTTAATGAATAGTTAAGATAGTTAAAATCAAAGTTTAATAACTAAAACATTTTTAATATGGAGTTATACATAAGATAAATTAGACTATAAATATTCATTAGAAAGCTAAAAAGATTTCCTACATAATGGTATTTTATTTGTAATTTTTAGACATTAAATAATTTTATTTATTTATGACACAATGATGATGCAGTAATTATCTTATTAATGAAATATTGACATAATTGATGTTATAAACACCAAAATAAATGTAATTTGAGACTTTTTATGAATTCCATTAATTTTATAGGTTACTATGATATATTAGTGTTGATTTAATCAACTTGTTTCGAACATATAATTCTGTTATGACTTTCACAAAAATCATATATCAAATAGTGTCAAAATTGACACAAAATAGTTTTTAAATCAAATATTATATTACTAATTGTTATTTTATTCCTAAAAATCTAAGGTTCGGCCAAATGACTTAGATAAGGGTATATATATTACTAATAAACAATTTGGGGTTCGTTTGACATGTTATAGTAAGTGTATTAACCATATAATGAAAGAAAACAAAAAATCACGGCAAAAGTTAAATTATTTAACTTAGAGTTAAATCTAATTGATAAGGTTAAAATAATACCCTAAACTTGTCTAAATATTATTGGTTGATAGTATTTAGACCCATACCCACTTTAACTTCGAAATAAGACCCTTTGGAACCATTATAAACCGATTTTGACTTTAATATAAAATAATATTTTGAGGTATTCCTAAGGTGCCCCTCTCCTCCCTTATAAAAGGGCACCTCCTCCCCCTCCTCCTCACACCAATTTGAGCACTCAAGCTCGGCCAACCCCTGACAATATCTCCTCTCCACTTCCCTAGAATAATCCTAGAGGTCCTGGTCTTCTTCAAAGACCAATCTTAGTTCCCTAAGTGGAGGATTCAAAGAAGCGTTCCAAAGAAGAGGTAATATCCATTACCGATCTTTTCAATTTCTTTCTTCTTCAACTTCTTCTTCTTTAGTTGTTTCATGATAAATTAATAACATCAGTATTACATACATACTGATATGTTATTATAAATATGAAACAACCCTAATTCACCTTCTATCCATCCTACGGAAAAATGAAATCACCGCGCGTGCGTACGTACGGAATACCGTCTCCACGCCGTGGTGTAATCTATTTTCCACCATCACCTTACAAGGATGGGTATAATGGTGTAATGAGTAACTATTTATGATTATTATAAAGTAATATTGATATTGAAATAATATACATATACTCCAATACAATTCCATGTTCATAGGAATGATATCATCACTCGTGCGTACGTACGGAATACCGTCTCCACGATGTGATGCGACTCGTTCTACATGATCATCATTACATAGTAATTATATAAATGAATTGAATGAATAAATATGATATATGTTACACTAATACCATTCTGGATATAAGGTATCTATAACCTTAAAAGAATAATAAGAATTTATTCGAAAAAACACGCATAAGAACAAAAGGCAATAAAGACCCGAGTAACAAGTAACAATGAAATATTACTAAGAAGAATCTAAGAATATGACCATATATGATATCATATCAATATGTATGATTCTGTAATAAGTCAATAACATTATTTAAACCATTATACAGGAGCTTCGGACACGTACAAATCAAATCGTACCTAAGGTAAGGGAAATATCACAATCTCACTTTTATCTGAGATTGTTTTTACATGAATCTAAAAGAGGATAGTGGGAGTTTTATAGTTTTCCAATTAAAATATGTTGATAAAATATAGAAAACAAATATTAGTCTTATATTTAGTTAAGTCTAAATTTAACAATTATTTCTAAAATAATTACATAAAGGAGAAACCTAACTCTAGGAGATAATATTTTATGAGGTTGAACTATGGGTTTCTTCAACCAATTAATAATACATACATTGAGAAAGTATTTAAAAATTCAACGGTGAACTATTTACTATGTCACATGGCATAAAATCTCTTCAATGTTACATTTATATACACAAGAGGATATGAATATGAAAAGTATAACTTCATATTCTTATGTGACGAGAGCTATCACACATTCATTGATTTTTACTGAAATTTGATACTGTGTATACTTATGCATAAATCATAGTAGGAAAATTTTAAATAAATCCATGAGAACTGTATAATTTAGTAGTCAAAACTATTCAATAGTACTTAGGAAATTAATAGGGATGGGTTCTTGGAACATGGAGAAGGAACACTACTTATCAAGGGGACATAAAACTAATATTCCTTAAGATCACCTTGATCTAATATCATGGTTAAGATAAGTATGTGAGAGATAAAATATTATTGAAGTAAATGGTTTCCATACATAGAAATACTAAGTATGTTTCAAAAGTTTAGGTTGCTAAATAAGTAGTATAAATATGAAATTATTTATTACAGATCTTGAAATTCTACCAAGAAAGTAAATTATTATTAAAATATATATTAGAATAATTTTATGGACATGGTAGTAGACAATATTTCAATTATATGATAGATGAAAAAAATTATATACTCAGGGATAAAATATCTTAAAAAATATTTTTTTATTAATAGATAAAGACTCGATAAGAAGAATAACCAAAATGTACAATATAGTAGACTAACTAACTAAGGCAATATCTTATAAAAATCATGAACATCATGTGAGATCTAGTAGGTCAATATCTATTAGAATTTGGCTCTAGTGAAAGTGGTATTATGTTGGAGTTGGTTCCCTATAACCAAATAAATTAGAATTTTTATTACCATAAAAGATTTATTCTTATCACATAGTGGTTTTTCTTATATGTAACATTAATGTCATATTTTATTTATTGTATTTTTCACAGAAAAGGGTTATAGATAATTCCATGATCTAATGAAAACCTAGAGATGTTATGACTATATTATTAAATAAACACTTGATGTGGTCTAGATAAATCAACCCGATGGGACACAAATGATGTTTGACTGTTAGGTGATGGGACTAAGAGGAACTAAGACTTATTATAATTATTTTTTTCACTTAGTGATCTATAATAAGGGAGGTTATGAAGACATTCCTTCCAATAGTAATTATGTATGTTTTATGTTTTATTGTATATTCTTATCTATAGATGTGTGTATTGGTCCTTTTATGTTAGGTCATTATTAATATGTATCATGAATTGTGTACTTTGATGTATAGATAAAAAAAGTGATGAAATATTCTCACTATGAGGTAGCATGTGTCAATTGCATTATAAGTGATATGGTCTTAATTAAATGGTAATCATACACAGTTTACAAAATGATACACCATGAAACTAAAACCATTATATTAAAAAAAACTCACTCAAGAGTTTCCCAAAACATTGGTAACCATACTTGATTTACCCTCAAATAAAGAAAAACATGAACTATATCATATTCCAAGTATCGTGATAAATTTTAATCACCAATTACATAACTATACCCCCTATGATCATAGCTTTACCCACTATGGATCTTCATATATTTTGGTGTTTAACTTTAATGAATCTCTACCAAATATACCACACCATAACTCTTCTCATTCATATCAATTATAGACTCTTCTATTCGTTTTCTAGCACTTTCATTCATTTCTTGATGCTTCTAACCATTTTTTATACCCATGATTTATTTCTTTTCCAAAAATATACCTTTTCAAGAATTTTTTTCCAAAAAAAGTTTTCCCAAAACAATAATAGCAATATAGTATCTTAAGTCAAACACAATTGAATTTAAAATTATTATTTTTAAAAAATAGACATATTCGAAATCAAATCCCATGATTTTTACCAAATCCCAATAGAAAATATTAATCAAGATCTCAAACTAACATTCACAAAAAATCAAATTTCTATGATCATTAAATAAATTTCCAAAATAATTTGATAATAGTAATTCATAATAATTGAATTAAAACATCAATCAAATCACTTATAAAAGGATAAAACTCAACATAGGAAGTAGTATGAGTTATCTAATTTAGATAGAAAAATTCTATGTTCTTATATATTAAGATATGAAGATGATGATATTAATCCATTCCCCAAATACCACCAATTAATAAATTACTATAATGATTAATTCAATAATGATTCAAGATCCATAATATTATGTCTAAAAATATAATCCACTTTTATAGAGTTTTTAAGAGTGATGAAATTGAATGTTAAAGATAATGAGATATCTAAGAACAAAGGATATCAAATATCTATTAGTTATAATATGTTTTTGATTCTCCCAACCTTATAACGAACTAGGTCTATTGTAAAGAAGACTGAAAATCTCCCCATTGAATCCCAAATACTGGTTGAGGTTGGTTTAATATATTAATGGTGATCAATATAGAACTATTGATATTTTTTAAATAATATTACAGTAATTTTTTCTCAAATGCATGATTATAAAAAACAATGATTTAACCATGTATTAACCATGCATTCCTCATTGTCCAATATTTTCTAAAATGCATTTTTATTTAACTATGCACCTAACTATTCATTACTGCTACCTCTAGAAACTTTAAATACAATGTCTATTCTTGATTATGTTTATCGTGAATAGATCATGAATTTATCAAAGAAAAAAAACCTTTGTTTTATTCCAAAATCAACTGAAATTAAAATATATAGTCACATATTACCTTTAGGATGTCACAATTATTCCCACTATAAAAATTTTCATCCCAAAAAATCTTTTGGGATCCTTTATCCATGAATAAATATATCCATTGATATTGTATATGGTTTTAAATATCTTGGGACTCTTCTGGAATCATTTCATTCTTCCAAAACACTATAACCAAAGGAATAATCTATCCGATCATGATCTTCAACTAAATTCCATTTCAGAATAACTTCACCGTTTACCCTTAATGGGTCATATAATGACACATGTCATTGTGGGTTGTGAATTCCTAAGGGTATTTTAATTTTTGGTTTAATTAGAAGTTCTTTTTGAGGATCAAGACTCAGATTTGGGTTTTGAATTTTTAGTCATCCTTAAAAGGTGTTTTTAGACATAGTTTGAGGTATTGTAAGACTACCATGTGTTCAAGAGGATGTTGTAGTATTCGCTAGGCTACTAAAAGTATAAACAATAGACCATTCATGGTAGGAAAGTTGTCATTCACATAATGAATAAGCTTTCATGGTATTCTTTCAATCCATGAATGGGGTAGCTAGGTTAGGGGTTTAATATCTAGGAGAATTCATATTGAAAATCGCGTCATGAAAGTATTAAGCATGAGGATGGAATATCTTCCTAGAGTAGGATTCACGGTGAGATTCTTTATTCACAATTATAACTAGTATTGGAAGCCACCTTTTTTAGGGTAATTATTATAATTTTGGCAGGTGTCCTTTTAAGGAACACCCTCAAGTTCCCCTTATTTTAGTGAACTGAATGGGTGGGTAGATCCCCCTTTTTCTCTCTTACATCCCATTTTATTATCCTTTGATCTAAGTGGGCTCTTAGTGTTTCATTACCTAAAATTAAGGTATGCCCCTTCTCTCTTCCCCCTTCTTACCTTCTTTTTTATTTTGTAATTTTAGTTCATTTGATTAGGTTTTTAGATGGGAAATTTATTCAAACCATGGAGAAATCATCACACTTGATGGGGATTTCATATGAGGATCATAAAGAGTCACCTGAGAGGAGGAAATCAAGATGTTATTTTTTTAACTTAAGATATAATTATTCATCAGTTTATTTAGGATTTTGGTGATTTTAGGTGAAATCAAAAATGTATTTTTTGGAATTTTCAATGATTTGGATCAGGTGTGTTTCAGGAGTTGACCAAGCCTAATTTCTCATGGTTTTAGTTTCATAGAGATACTCAGTGAGTTTGGTTTCAGTTATTTCCATTTGGGGTTTTTAGTTTTAATTGTTTAGTTTATTAATGAGGTGGAGTTTATTGATAAGATAGGTTGTTGTGGTCATAGAGGAGGTCGATATGAGTTTGGTATGAGTTATGATCTCTAATTGAGGTAGGTTCGTTCAAATTTATTTGAATCCTTTTTTCTTTTTGGTGATTTTATGTTTGTATGACATCATTACTATATTTCCTACATGTTTTAATGACTTTTTTGACATGTTCCCCATAAGGTGGGGATGGTATCACATAGAACTAATAGTCAACATGGACTATATAGATTTCTAAATGATTTGATGGTGGGACCTCGGTCAAATGAGTATCGGTGTCCCTTCTTAGGTATTATTTGGAGGCATGTATTGGATTTTTCAAAATAAAATGGTTCTATTTAAAAAAAAATATTTTAAAAGTGGTTTATTTTAAATTGAAATAAAATAGAAAAGGAGGTATTTGAGAAATGGATTTTGAAATAATATTTCAAAAAAATAAAATTTTCCAGTGAGTATTGATGGAATTTTTGGCCAAAGGCACAAAATTATTAAAGCGGTAAGTGATTCCTTTTTGAAAAGATTTAAAAAGGGAATTCTAACATCATTTTAATGGAATTTTTAAGGGAATGATTGAGCTAGTTTTGGTTTATCTTACATTTTGAGGGTGATTCCATATTTTCCAAATCTTGTGTTCTTTCTTTTCTTCCCATTATGGTTTCATGTAGGTTGGGTGATGCATGATGGTACATGTTGTGTGGGTATACCTAGGATAAATTTTTGGTATCAAAAAAGTGGTTTAGTCTGAGTGGATAGAATAGACCTATTATAGGGACAAGATGGGTGTTGGGACATGGATAAGATATGGGACTAGTAATTGAGGTATAGGTTCCCTCATGAATAGTTAGTGATTTGTGAGATGGGTTTCATTTCCTATTTTTTGTTTCTTGGATGTTCTTAATGATATACTTGTGATATGGGACATATGTAGGTGGGGGATTATGGATCATGTGGTATTACCTAACCATGAGGGAGATAGTGTTGTTAGGATTTCTATATAAGATATGGGATATACTTGTTGTAAATAAATTTTGTATAAACCATGATTGATAAGTTAGTTTTTTCATAAGGGGTATTTCCTTGAGTGATAAGGGATGGTCAGCCACATCTTGAGTTAGAGAATGTGGGTTGATAAATGGATGAGGACCTTAGCTTGAGTGAGAATTCTTGGGTCAAGAGAGTGGACTACTTATGAGGGGATATGTTATGATGATATGTGGGGAATTATTGATTGACCTCCCTTCAGTGATAATGGATGGATCAAGTCTTGTGGAATTATGATTGTGACCAATTCCTTTTAGTAGTGGGTCAAGGTTTGGACGATGCCTACACTAAGCCTTTGGGTATAGACTGAGATATGGGACACAACATGAAGCCCTATATTGAATCCTTGGGATTGGTTTAGGACTTTTTTAGACACCCTAACCTATATATTTAGGTATTGATCCTGTTATGGTATGATGCGTCTAATTCATTTCAACATGTAGCTGAAGTAGTTAGGGTCAAGTTTCATGGTGGCCTAATTAGCACGTGATGACTTGACTTGTATGAGTGTATCAATATTCCATATTATATTTATGGTTTGGTATATTTAGTAGGAAAAATTGTATTATTTATATATTTATTTCACACACATCCACTTGATCACAACAATACTCAGTATTTTCTAGGCATTAGGGATTCTTATAGGGTCATTGGACTCACCCTTACCCACGTTCATAACATGGGTTTTGATGTACATGGGCATCCCTTCCTATTTTCTATGACGAAATGGGTATTATGAAAACCTAGGTAATTTTAATAAAAAAATTAAAAAAATTTAATATTCATTATTAGATTTTATGTATTCATATTCACTATAAAAATTTTAAGTAATGTTTCAATCAAAAAATAAATAGTATTATTCTAACTAAATTATTTTCCATGAATTATATAATTTCTTTTAAAAGTTATATTTCATAATTTTAGAATCTTAATTTGATTTAATGGAATTAATTTTTGATATCATCATATAAAAATTATCTTAGGTCTGTTTTTTGGGATTTTTATAAAATAGTTGATTTCTGGTGGATAATGAAAAATAAAAATTTTACAAATACCATAACTTTTGTGTGATCATTATGAAATAAGCATGAAATAAAAATATAAAAAATATTTTACTCAACCAAATATTTAATTAATAAGTAAAATAAATTATTTAAAATTATTATGTTGAATTTCGAAACTCATGCATGACTTTTGTGAACCTAAGTTATATTTTAATCTAATAAAAACAATTTTTAATTTTTTACCTTCAATGATGTTGTTAAATGATTCCATTTAGTTTTGGATTTATATAATTTTTAAATAACCTTAATTTTTTAATAATTAACCAAAAAATTAATTTTAATTAATTTTATACATGATTTTGATGTAAAATTATTTCAATGCTTTAAAAGGAATTTTTCTAAAAATTATTTTTCATTACGTTTTTTGAACTTATATAAAATAATTTTTTATCATTTTTAGAAATTAAATCATAGAAAATGGATTCCATATTTAGAATCATAATTTTTTAATTTTTTAATGAGGCTAATTTTATTTTTATTCATAATGAATAGTTACCATGGAATAATTTTATCACTATGGTAAGGGTTAAAAAGTTTAACAGAGGTTTAAATAAAGAGATAAGGTTTCAAGTATCTCTTAAACATGGATAAGTTATATTTTATTATTTTATTTAAACCTTAAATTATCCTATCATCTAAATTGGACAAAATTGTAGCTAATTTCCCAAGAAAATGTCTATATTATTTTATAACTTTGAATATTTACAAGAGTTTCACTCCCCTGACTTATAAAAAGGAACCTCATATACTCACTTCTACACACACATTGAACACTCTTGATCAAACAATATATGAAAACAAAATACCTTCCCAAATATCCTAACCACATCCTAGAGGTCTTGGTCTCACTAAAATACCATTCCAAGAAGTATTAATGTGTAATCCAAAGGAATATATCCAAGAAGGCGGTATAAGTCATAACCAAAATATTTCAAGTTTATTTTTTATTCTACCTACATAAAATATAGTATAAACATCCTAATATAATTAAATCACTATATTTAATATACTAAAATTTTATTATTTTTATGTAAAATCTATTTTCCTCCTCCTTTATATCCTATGGGAAATAAAAACTTCACTTGTGTGTACTTGTGCTCTACCACCTCCATGAAGTGATGTATTTTATTTTTCATCACCACATAGCTTGGATGGTAAAAAATTAATTTTATGGATATATATAATTTTTGTGAAAAAATTATGATTCTATAAAGATAAAATATTATGTAACTTTTTACCCTCCCATCTGTTTGAAAATAGAAACATTGCTCATGCATATGTATGGATTACCACCTCCAAATAGTGATGTAATTTGATTTTTATTTCTTACTCACATGGATGATAAAAAAGGATATATTTAATGAAAAAATACTATATTTATAATACTATTATGATTATTTAAATTTTAACATTTTATATTCTTTATTTCCTTTTCATCCATTGGAAAAATGATGACATTTCTCATGCATACATGCGGACTACCGCCTCTATAAATGACATATCTCATTTTTCATTACCACCTAACATGAATGGTTTTAAAGGTATATTTATTTTAAAAAAAAATTAATTTTAATTTTTTTAATATTTTATAGACTATGGAACCATGACCCCTTTACCCATGGTCAACACACCGAAACAGTTTTGGACTAAACAACCTCTAAATGTCTTGTGTAAACTTAACTGATTTGGTAACTAAATAAAACATGGAAATAAATAAAATAAAAGGAATAATGATAATGGAATTAAAATTAAATAATTTCTTAATCAATTAAATAATTTATATAATTTTATTATTCATTATTTATAGAATGTATGAAAAATATGGGGCTCAAGGTAAGGGATTTTTCTTTAAAACTTTGTTTTAAAGTTTTCCTTTCAAAAAATTTCCCAACCATGTAAATATTCTTAAAATAATTACAATAATGTTTTTGTTTATATTTAAATGATGGTTTAAATTCAAAATTAAATTTATTTACAATGTTTTAAAATGTAATCCTCCCATTAATTTCAATATGTTTCACTTTTTACACTTTTACCAAAGTAAAAAAGAATGCATTCTTAACATCTACCGCATGACCACCTTTTCCCTCCAACATAGGTTTTATATTTTATAAATATTACTCTACAATTATTCATGATTTTTTAAGAATAAAATATTCCCACTCTTCCAAGAATCTTTCATTTTTAAGAGTTCTCAAAATAAAAGGATATTCCTTCTTAATTTATATGAAAATGAGAAGTACTTTGCTTATGGGTTAAAATGATTTTTTCAAGGGTTTTATAATGAAATAGTGAAATATTATAAATATATTGTTCATGATATAGTACTTGGGAATTATAAATGATTATGGGCGAGATTTGGATATATGTCTTTAATTTATTGGGTATTGATTTATACTTTGAAGACAAAATATTAGAGATAACTGATTAAGTTAGTATTATTGATAGGGTTCGATGAATACTTTTAAAAAATATTCTAATATGATGTATCAAGATACCTTTATGGATTTTCTATGATTTCTATGGGTTTTAAATGTTTTTCATTTAACATAGACTTATTTACACATGTGTTTATGGTTTATTTATTTTCTCAAAGTTCATTGAAAAAGGGTAAACATTTTTATGGGTTTTTAAGATTTTCACTAGACTAATGGGTTTAATTTATTTTTTAATACCTTACTAAGATTTCTGTGATCATATAAATTTTTTAAATGTTGTTCATGGGATTTAAGAATGTGTAGTAACTTTATAAATGTTTATATTTTTGTTATAGTTACCCATCATAAATAAATAAAAAGCATCTTTAATGAAAGGGAGGTGTAAATTTAAGAACCTATTTTTGTGGAAAAATGTACATTGTGTGGAAATGTATACTATTTTATGTAATGGTTTTCCTAATTCTCTAAAAATCTAAACCTAAAAGATGTATATTTAATACAGTTAACCCCTTGTTATAAATCATGTAATTATGGGTTGTTTAAGTTATAGGGTTTTATATTTGGTGTTAAAGAAAAGTTTTAGATAATTTTAGAGGTTAGAATAATATTAGAATTTAATTTTAAGATATTATAATTTATGGTTATCATGATATATCTTTTAAGGATTTTCATTTTTCTTCATCCGATATATGTTTTTTCAGAATTGTTTTCCATAGAGTAAACAGGTCCAATGAAGTAGGAAAGCCTCAAGAGGATAATATCCCTCTGAATCTTCAACTTGAAATGGTTATAGACATAACTAAGTAGTTTTTGGAAAGTTCACTTGATTAAAATATGTAATAAATGTTAGAACCAATGAAAGAGAGCAACCAAATTCTCTGTAGTGTAATATGTCAATAGTATATCATTTCATGAAATAGAACCCTATGAATTTTGTTTAATATTCAAACCTAGTGAAATATGAAGGATGGACAAATACATTGGATATTATATAAAATGTTTTGGGATTTTCATAACATCAGAATGTAACTCTTTATATTTACTATTTTAAAGGTGAAGTTGATCGGTAATGGTCATTAATTAAGAATACAAATGAGAAAAATGAAATTGTTACCATGTAGTGGAACTAGAATGAAAATTAAATATCTATAATTGAGGAAAATGAAAGAGGAATTAGTTACTAATTATGAACCAAATTTCACTAGACTGGCCAGGTATGCACTTAATTTTATTTTGGACTATAAAAGTAAAATTAATATATTTTTAATAGGTCTAAAAACAAGTTTACAAATAGATTTAACCACTCGTGAATTTAAAATATATTAAAATGTTTTTAAATGTTCTGAGAAAGTTGATATGGAGTTTTTTGACACTTATATACTTCAGGTAAAAAATAATAAGAAACATTCATGATAGAGAGTAATGATAAAGAAGTCAATAAATAAATATGGAGGTAAGGTTCCATGATGTTATAAATGTGAAAAAATACATTTTAAGGAATGATTTATAGGATTAGGAAAGTATTTCTATGGTGGTAAGTTCATCCATGTGGCTTGTTATTTCAAGGAGAAGAGTTATTAACAGACCATAAATGAGAAAAATGATATTTAGTTGATAGTGAGATGTTTTAATTGCAATGAGTTGGGTAATTATATAGATGAATGTAAATAGTTATTTATACAAGGTGAGAATCATTAGGATTTAAAGTATAAAGGTGCGTAAAAATTATTTTTTTTCCATTACAGAAGTTTTTGGACCCTTAAAGTAAGTGTTGATAGGTACAATACTTTTTTATTAAAACTATGAAAATGTATTGTCTGGTTTAGGATCTACATATTGTTTTATTTATAGGAAATTTATAAGTAAAATGTAAATATCACCTCATGAAATAAATATAATACTTATGGTAAAAACTCTTGGGGGAAGTATTAAAGAAAAAAAGGAATTCATAGGAATATTCCTATTATCATATGTGGTATGGGTTTTCCTACAAACATTATTATCTTACCCTTAGTGGATTTTAATGTAATTATGGGTATGGATTTGCTTTCAGTTTATCATAGAAAGATGCACTAGAGAGCTAAAGAAGTCATATTTAATTATCAGAGTGAGTTTCAATTTTTATATAAGAATTTGTTTATTCTTGTGATTATATTTCAAGAAGTTGATAAATTTATTAAATATGATGTGTAAACTTCATTTAGAAAATGTAATTGAAAATAATGGAATTATCAACTTAGTGGCGTGCCTGTAGTAAATGGATTTTTGGATGTATTTTTATGGACTTTATGGTGTTATTTCTGGTTGAGAGGTTGAGTTTAACATTACCTTAGTTCCTGATACTAATCCAATTTTATAAACTCCTAATTTAATAGATCTAATTGATATAATGGAATTGAAAAATTAGTTTCAAGAGGTAATTAATAAGTGTTTCATCCACCCTAGAACTTCACCTTGGGGTATTCCTATTTTATTTGTTAAAAAGAAGGATGTTTCTATTAGGATTTTCATTTATTATAGAGAACTCAGTAACATTACTGATAAAAAAAGTATTTTTTACCTCACATTAATGACTTGTCTGATCAGCTTTAGGGTGCTCAGTATTTTAATAAGATTGAACTCAAATTTGGATATCATTTGCTAAAAGTTGAGGAAGAGAAAATTCTAATAAAATAATTTCATACTAGGTATGACCATTATGAGTTTTTGGTCATTACCTTTGGGTTAATAATTTCACCTATTGTATTTATGGATCTTATGAATTGAGTTTTCTGTGTGTTCCTTGATAGTTTTTTTGTGGTATTCATTGATGACATTTTAGTATATTTTAAAAGTTATGAGGATTTTGAGAAACATCAAATTATTTTTTAATAGACTTTAAAATAAAATAATTTGTATATAAAATTATGTAAATGTGAATTTTAGATGGAATATTCTTGATTTCTTGGGAATATTATTTCTAAATATGTAATAATGTTTTATCTTATTGAAACTAAAGTGGTGGAAGAGTAGAAAATACCTAAAATGTTCACTAAGATTCAAATTTTTCTTAGATTATCGGGTTACTATTAATATTTTTTAGAAAACGTTTCTTCATTATCTATCCCACTAACCAAGATAACTTGAAAGGGAGTTAAATTATTTTAGATAAGGTAATGTGATGATTTTTTCTAGAATTGAAAAAAATATTGGTTAATACACCAGTATCCAACTTTCTATCTATAAATGGGGAGTTTTTTATTTATATCTGTGCTTTGTGGAAAGTATTTGGTTTTTTTATGTAAGATGATTGAGTAATTTCATATATATCATACCAATTGAAAATCCATGTATATAATTATCCTAAAAAAGAGCATGAGATGGCTGAAGTAGTTTTTGATTTAAAAATGTGGATACATCTTCTATATAGGGAGTGTTTTCCCAATTAAGTTAAATACCCTAAGAGGAGGAGGGCGGTGAATCGGGATATGAAATTTTAATAGAAATTCCCCTTCAAATCTTGTTTGGTCATTAAACAAAACACTTTTCCCTCTTATTCCCATGTCAATATGTGATTAGAAATGAAATATTTAATGAGACACAATGATTTTTACTTGGTTCAACCTCATTGGGCTATGCCCAAGGAGCATAAAATGACAATGTACCGATGTACCAAATCCACTAAGGCTCACTGTCAAATAATGATGTTCATGATAGATCACTTCTATACCCATGCTCACAGCCTTTAAAACATTTAGGGTCTACTCACTACATTTCTAAGGGTCACTGCCTATATCTATTTATCTATCTCACTACCGATGGAAAGAATCACCATATTCCTCTTCCTTTTCTTAATACTCTTGGAAGGGACCCACTCATAGTTTATAGACTTGTATGTCCCCTAATTTTTATTAAAGAGTACATCCTCAAATATAGGTAGCTACTCTGTTGAAGTCTCTCTTTCAACCATAGATAAATTCCACTTTTTTGTGAACTGATAGTTTGTGGAAATTACTTTTTTGAACTTTTTTAGTACCTTTACAAGCTCCTTTTAATCCTCTGTGAACAACCTTGCTTACTCTGTGAATTTCACTGTATAGCGTAGTGCATATGCTTCACGGACCACCACTTCCTTAGTGGACTACCTCCACTTCCGCGTACCATCTCTCCTTCTGTGGAATGTCTCTCATTTCGTAGACCACTTCTCCTTCAATGGAACAACTATTTCTCCATTGGCCCTTTTCCTTTGTGAGCTATAAAACCCCATAAAAACCTTTCGAGGATTGTTCCTACAAACTAATTCACCAATCAAATCATTCTCCCTCACAATCTCCTCTCCTTTACGGACTCCCATGTGAACTCTTTTAGACTTATCCGAATTATTCCTGTAGTGATGATGTTTTCTAATGAAAATAACTCTCTTTAATTATGGAATTAGTGGTCCTTATATAGAAAAATAGATCTGAAAAATCTTTTAATCCATTTTACTCAAATCTTCGATGTGGTAAAACCTTCATCACAGACTATGCTCCTCCCACAAACCATTTTACCCTATGTGGTCCATGTAGCACTTTGAACCTCTGCAATAGAAAATCTTTTCTACGAATAAAACCCTTTATGGATCCACAAATCACTACCTCCTTTCCGCAAACGACAAGGCATCCCACGAACTTCAGGCCTTCCATAAACTACTTGCCTCCCTCAAACCGCAATCATTCCTGTGAACTATTTTCCTTATACGGTCCACATACCGCACTTCGCAGTCCACATAGCACCGCTATGTGGAAATCCTTACTTTTATGATTTCCTTTTTCTTTCTGTATACTCCCTTTGTGTTCTGTGAACTGAGCTACATGGTCTTCAAACTGTGTACTACTATATGGAAAATCTTCCTTCTCTAAAAACAAACTCCCAATTTTGAGGCCCAAAAATTTGACAATAATTGGGAAACTATGACACCTTAAAATCTTACTTCAATGAACACCAACCATACTCATTCCTAGTCTTATTTCTATTTCAATAAACATAATCACCCCAAAAACACTGAGAGGATGCCTTGAGATATTATTTCCCAATAGGTAGAAATGTGAAATATATACTAATCAAAAAAAATTGAAGTATATATTCTCTCCAAAAGAGTTAAACATGAGGTAGAAAATATGGTTGGAACTAATAAAGGATTATTTTTTATAATTATTTATCATCTGAGTAATGAAAATGATTATTTATTGTCTTTAGTTGAAAGGATAATACAAAATTAACCATGTAACATTTGGAATATAATCCATTAGTTAATGATTTAATTAATACTGGACTAAAAAAAATTTATACCGAAACTCCTTATTTGTTTCAGGTATTCGTGCATTAATATCTATGAAAAAGAATTAATAAGTATTAGAAATAATATCATTGTTTATAAATAAAGATATAATTGGTGGGAAGTAATGAAGAAATATATTTCTAATTTTACCATGAGATATTTGAATTTTCAATAGGTTAAGTCTGAGGAACAACAACCAAGTGGGATGCTTCATCCTTTTCAAGTTCCAAAATGGAAATAAAAGAATATATTTATATAATTCATAGTGTTATTTCCAAATACATCTCAAGTAAACAAATCTATTTGGGTTATTGTTGATCGATTGAATAAATTTGTGCAATGTTTTCCTATTCCATATTCTATGTATTTGGATCATATTTTTTTGCTTTATCTTAAAGAGATAGTTAGGTTACATGGAGTTCCCCTCCTAATCGTATCTGATAATAATCCCAGGTTTATATCCAATTTTAGAAAGGAATTCAAAATTAATTGGGTACTGAATTAAATTTCAATACATCTTTACTTCCATAATATGATAAAAAATCAGAGCAAAAAATATATAATTTGGAAGATATACTTTAGGATTTCTCATTAGATTATTATAGATATTGGGATGAACATCTTTCTTTAGTATAATTTTCTTATGATAAAAATTTCCATTCCATTATATAGATTAAACCATTTGAGGTATTATATAGAAAGTAATATCAAGCTCTAATATGTTGGGATGAAGTATGTGAGATAAATGTTTTGGTATAATTATTGGTACAAGAGATGGTTAAGAACTAAATAAGACTCAACACCATATGAGGGCATCTCGGAGTAGTTATAACACTTATACAAATAATTGGAGGGAAGATCTTTCATTTGTGGTAGTTCACTGTATTTGTCTAAAAGTATCTCCTTATAGAGGTATTATGAGTTTTAGCATGAAAGGAAAATTAATCCCATGGTATATTCATCCATATAAAATTCTGGAGAAATTAGGATTAGTTGCTTACCAATTTTCTATACATCTTTGTTTATCTTAGGTATATGATGTGTTTCATGTTTCATTAATAATGAAATATATTCCTAATGCATATCATGTCTTGAACCATGTAGTAGTTCAATTAGAGAAAAATATTTCTTACGAGGAAAATCTAGTTCAGAATCTATATATCAAAGTGTAGGTATTTTTCAATAAGGTAACTTTATTGGTTAATTTTTTTATGGATAAACCATATGATTAAAGAAGCAACATGGGAATCTGAAAGGGATATAAAGAAAAAATATCCCAACTTTTTAAGTATTGAATAAAATTGAGGGGAAGCAATTTCTTTAAGGGGGAATGTGATAACCCAGGTAATGGTAATAATAAACCAATTTTATATCTTAGTAAAAGTCATGATTATATTTTATGGATTATATTTACTATAATTATTTTAATTGATTTTTCAATCGAAAAAGAAATAGTTTTATTTAACTATTTTTTCCATGAATTATATGGTTTTATTTAAAAGTTAAATTTATTAATTTTAGAAATTTAAGTTTATTAAATGGAATAAATTTTTTATATCATCGTATCAAAAAAATTCTTAGGGTTATTTTTTTGGAATTTTTTTAAAATAGTTGATTTTTGGATGAATAGTGAAAAATATTAATTATAAAAATACCACAACTTTTATAAAATCATTATTAGATAATAATTAATTAAAAGAATATAAATCATTTTTATCAAAAAAAATTATTTAATTTTCAAAATAAATTTTTTAAATTATTACATTGAATTTGTAAACCCATTAATGAATTTTTGGAACCAAAGTTATATTTTAATCTAATATAAATCAATTTTTTATTCATTACATTTAATGAGGTGGTTTGATGATTTAATTTTATTATTAATTGATTAAAATGTTAAATAAAAATCCTTTTTTAATAATTAAAAAAATAATTAGAATCAATTATATAAATTATTTTTGTGTAAAATAAATTTTATTCTTAAAAAGGAATTCTTATAAAAATAGTTTTTCATTACATTTGGGGAAATTATATTAAAAGTAATTTTTAAAACTTAGGTAAATTGAAACTTTGAAAATTGATTCCATTTTTGGAATCAACATGTTCAAATTTATTAATTAATTTAATTTCTTTATTATTCATAATGAATATTTATCATGGTAAAAGTTTTTGACCACAGTAGGAGTTAAAAGGGTTTATGATGGGGTTAAAATAAGAGATAATGTATAAAATGTCTCATAAAATAGTCTAAATTTGATTGGTTGATTAGATTTAGACCTTACCTTATCGTATATGTAAAATTTTACTAAATTTGATCCACTTTTCCAATAAAAATGCTTTATATTATTTTAAAACTTTGAATATTTACTAGAGTGTCACTCCCCTCACTTATAAAAGGGAACCCAATCTCCTTACATATAAAAAACAAGTTGAGAACTCTATATTGACCATGATTTATAAAAATATCTTTAAAATTATTATAAAAATTTTATATATGTCATGGTCTTTCCAAAATACCAATCTTGGAAGGATTAAGGTGTAAGATAAAGGAAGGAATCCAAGGAAGAGGTGTATGTCTTAACCGAATTCTTTCAAATTTATTTCTTATTATACCTCACTAGAATATTTTATAAACATTATAATATGTATAAATAAGTATCTTTAATATAATTAAATGTTATTATATTTATGGAACAACTCTTTTCTACCTATTTTCCATCCTATGAGAAATGAAAACATCCCTCATGAATACGTGTGGACTACCACCTTCATGAAGAGATGTGTTTCATTTTTCATCATGATGTCACATAGTTGGTTATAAATATAGATTTAATGGATATATATTAATCTTATGAAATAATTATTATTTTTTAAATATAAAATTTTATCTACCTTCTTACCCTTCCATCCATTGGAAAATGGAAATGTCTCTTTTGGGTATATGTGCACTACCACCTTCACAAAGTAATGTTTTTTTCATTTATGTCTCACATGGCCGGTCAAAAGGATAGATTTAATGAATAAATATTATATTTATAATATTATTATGTTTTTTAAGATAAAATTTTATCTTATTTGTTTCCTTTTCATCCATTGGAAAAATTAAAATGTTTTTATGCGTACGTGCGGACTACCACATTCATGACCGATGTATTTAATTTTTAATTATTTTCTAACAAGAATGGTTTTAAAATTATATTTAATTTTAAAAATTTATAATTATAATAAATTTATGATTCTATATATGATGTAACCATGATCCCTTTAACCACGTTCAACACACCGAAATTGTTTTAGATCAAACAACCTCAAAACATTAGATGTAAACTTAACTAGTTATAATAACTAAATAAAACATGGTAATAAATGAAATAAAATAAATAATGATAATGTAATTAACATGAAAAATTTTATTAATCAAGTAAATAATTAATATAATTTCATTATTCAGGAGTTATATAATGTACCAAGAAATATATGACTCGAGGTAATCGATTTTTCTTTAAAACCTTATTTTAAAGTTTTCTTTTCAAAATATTCCTCTTCCATATCCATGTTCTAAAAATTGTTTCAATAATTTTATTATTTATAATTAAATAATTGTTTAAATTAATATTTGAATTTTTTTACAAAATTTTAAAAAGGAATCCTCCAAACATTTTCCATACGGGTTACTTTGGACTCTTATTACTAAAGTGAAAATATTTTTTTAACATTTATTACATGACCACCTTTTATAACTACCATAGTAGTTATTTGTTATCAACATTCCTCTACAATTTTGATGGTTTTTTCAAATAAGAACTTATTCAAATTATTCAAGAAATTTTTTATTTTTAATATTTTTCAAAGGAAAAGTATATTCCTCCTTATTTTTATGAAAAAGTGGAAAGTTATTTTCTTTTGGTTTTATATGAGTTTTTTAAATGTTTTATGATGAAAGAGTGAAATATAATTATTTTTTTGTTCATGATATTGTACATGGGAATTATATATGAGGAATAGTGATCTTGGGATATAGATCTCCAATGCATTGGGTAATGATTTAGTATTCTAAGAATTTTTTTTGGATATAATAGAATATGTTACTATTATTAAAATGGATCTATGAATGAGTTTAACATCGTTTAAATATGATACCTCAAGATTCCTTCATGGGTTTTATTTGGTTTTTATAGGTTTTAAAGGGTTTTATTTAAGAAAAGCTTGATTTTCACATGTTTTTTGGTTTATTTATATACTCAAATATTATTTTGAAAAAGGTATAAAAAAATTGTGTTTTTATGTTTTTCACTGGACTAATGGGCTTCATTCATTTTTATATCCTTTAATCAGTTTTTTGTTCTCATCCCATGATTTCAAATATTTTTCCCAGAATCTAAGGATGTGTAGGAACTATAAAAAATTAAATATTTTCACTATGGAAACTCATCATAAATGAAGAAAACATTTCTTGAATAAAAAAAGGTGTAAATTTAAGAATCTATTTTTGTGGGAAAAATGTACACTATGTAGAAATACATACTTTATTATGTTATAGTTTTTCTAATTCCATAAAACTCTAAACAAAAAAAGGTATTTGAAATATAAGAAAGTGGATACCTTATTATAAATCATTTAATTTTGGATTATTTAAGTTATGAGGTGTTATAGGTATACTTGGATCTATACAAGTGGATCATTTAGTATGTTTTCAAGGTCAATTATTTAGTAGGATGATTATGTAAGTTTCACTAAAGGCCATGTATTTTACTTTCAGTTTTGTTCAGCATATAGTGTCTAGTGTGACTATTATTTATATTATGATTCCATGTTTATCTGATACTAATCTATTATGGTTGGTGAATTATATAGATATATTTAATTCTTTCTATTCAAGACTATGGGGGATCATAGGGATCCCTGTTTTATGTATATAGGTTTTGGAGATATCCCTTATATGAATAGATCAAGCCAAATTTTTGATAGATTTAGGTTTGACCCTAAAGCTTTATATTAGAGGGAATAGTCTCCACATGACTATCTTAGGACCTCTACACTAGTCAAAATTCTTTATCATATGATAAGGTGCACCTAAAGTCAAGTGATAACCCTCGCTCAGGCATTGTTTAGGTAGTTTGGTCTAGGGAGCTGTAGGTGATATTCTAATCTCACATAAATATTCAAAAACCAATTTTCCCTCTTCAAATGATCAAACATACCATTAATACATAGTATAGGTTATTTATTATTTACCTTTACTTATTTTAACCTTTTGTATTCGATATATAATATTATGAGACCATCAGTCTTCTTAGAAAATAGAACTGGTTCCACCTAAGTTGAAACACTTGGTCAAATGAATCCCTTTCCCTAAAAATAATCCAATTGAATTTTTATCTCTAAAAATTATTTAGGTTTCATGTGATATGAGTTTAAGGATATCAAACTTAATCCATAAAATAAATTGATAAATAATTCCACATCTATATCTTATGTAATTCTTGAGAAATCTTTAGGAAGAAGATCAATATATAGATCCACTATAGATGGAAAACATTGTTGATTATTTTATTCTACCAATTCAATATCCAACCTATCCAACTAATTTGTTAAATAACTAGGTTTTAAAACAATGGATTTTACCTTACTCAAATTATTATTTAACTCTCCTTAGAAAGTGAGGATATTCTTATCTAGTGAATTAGAAGAAACTCCATGTCCATAAAAATTTATAAGTGCCTTAAAATTTATCGACCAATACATTGAAATTATGATATCATATATGATCATCTCAAGAACAGTAAATAAATATGAAATTTACTTGTTTCCTATCATAATGGAACATGATAGAAACTTGGAACTTTGTTCTATATTTTCTCCAACAGGCATCTAAATCTTAAAAGAGTATGGAATTAACTCTATATGAAAACCCATTTGATCTATTACTCTTATACATATATGAAGGAATGAGATACACCTTTATAAAAAAGATATAATGGTAAAATCAATAACCAAGGTACCTCTTATTGTTGTAAATCTTTCTTCAGATTCCTCTGTTACATGCTATGTAGTAAAAAAATTATCCCTGGTTCTTCTAGCCCCGACCCTAAAAATGGTTACAACCCATACTCAATTGTGATTCATCTCAAACTTTATTATATTTTTTTACAAAAATTCTAGATCAATGTGTCATATTGAAATCCACAAAAACTATATTATTAAGATATGAAAAATTATTTTGTAGGTTCCTAGGTCTTTTTCTCTGATAAAAAACACAAGGTTCTTTAAGACCATCCCTTTTAGGGTACCTTTTTTCCAAATTGGTAAAACCCAAGATGCCTCCTCCCTAGATATAAAATTAAGATCATCAATCAATTATAATTAACACCTTTTTAAAATTCACCTTGTTACCTTATCTATCCACCAGAATAATTCTTACCTCTATCAGGTCAGGAAGAAAGTTACTTGAACTTTGGGAATCTATAATATCAACTTCAATCATGACTATTTTATTTTCCTCCTTAGCATATACAGGTAGATAAAATAGAATAAATTTTTTTTTAATCTCATACCAAAGACTTAATTAAATGTTTATCACCATGAAAATATCATTAGTGATGAGTTCTAGTGTAAAATAACCAACTCTGAAAAAAAAAGTTACATACTACAACATTGTAAAAAATTATCAAACCTTTAACAATTTTGATGTATTGGGATAATTTGTTTGGATAAATAGGATGATGAAATCTAACCCACATAAGATCCTCATGTATATTCACTTCCACAGTCATCTCCCATTACTAATGAGTTTCACCCATGATAATTCTTAGGAGTAAAAAGATACTGAATGATCTACTTGATCTTTTCTAATCAATAATAAACTTTCAACATTTCACTATCACATATAAACATGTGAGTATTTTTCCTCTAAAACTCAAAGTATCAATCTAAATATTATGGTTACTCTTGATTCATTACTTTTCCAAGAACTTTGAATAACTATGAACAAATAACTCAAGAGTCCTGGAGAACTTTCCATGTTAGAAACTCCTTGAAAATAATATCTCTTCACTAATATATTTATACAATTACAAAAACATAAAAAAATATATAAATATATAGAAATTTCATGTGCATAAATCATAAGAGTTAAAAAATGTAAAAAAATATCAATATATGTCTATGTTTCTCTACTCACCTTCTTATGATCCATTCCTTCCACAATTTTAATTTCATACAAATCATCAACAAGGAATTTTAAATAATTTTTTTTCAAAAAAAACATTTTCAGAACACTTTCAAGAATAACAATCTATTGAAAGTGTTTTCAAAACTAATTCCATGTAATTACATATGTTAAAATATAATAACATGTATTTCATCTCTATACATGTCTATAATTATGCATGAAAACACTACCATTTTAAACCTATCATGGTTGTAAACACCCAAATAGGACAACATACCAATATTCTATATGATATTTTATGATACCTTGTCAAACCTAAACTCCCTGAAAATCATGTTTCGCTATAAAGTGGTTAATTATATGTTTTATAGGTACCTATTGAGTCATTAACTTCACGTATACATTCCAATAAAACTTCCCAAAAGTCAAATTAAAAACCAAATGCTCTTATACCATTTTATAATGCCCCAACCTAGATTCCTAACTCCCTAGACCCAAGTTATGGATGACACATGGCGTCAAGTACATTACCTAATCACCAAAGTTTGGAAATGATTATTTATGGATAAAACATAATCAATAGGGTTTGAATTACCCTTAGAAAAAATATACTAAACATGATATATAAAATTAAATTCAGTATTTCTTAAAACTAAAACCAACTTTTAATTAACTTTAAAGAAAATAGGCACCCATAATAAAACAAATAAATTCCTGTCAAGAAGTGATAAAACCAAATATAGATGATTAGTGACTATCATTAAAGGATAAATTGACTCATTAAAAGATTGTTTGAACACTGAAACCTCACTCCTTTGATACATATCCTTTGATCTATCACTAATGAATAAATAAAAATTCCATTTTCCTACATCATGATAAATGAAATCTACATGAACACTGAGGTATGCATTTAGTGGTGAGTAACTTAATACATAACATAATTACCTTAAATCAATATAATTTATTCCCATTCATGATATATTCAATAACATATAACCCATTCCATTTTAAAATATATATCATATTAAAATTATAAAGTTTACAATACAGTACAACATGAAACTAAAACCATCATATCAAAATAACCCACCCAAAAATTTTCAGAATCATAGATAACCCTGCTTAGTTTTTCTATAAATAAATAATATCATCAACCATAACATATTTCATTCATCATATGTGATATTATTCATAAATTCAAAAACAATATATCCTATTATTATAGCATCACCTTCCATGGATCGTTCCATCCATGTCAATCCTTAATTCTTCTATTTTTGCTGACCTTCCCATTTGTTTCACATATATTTGATAATTTATATTACCTATAATTCATTTTTTTAAATCATTTACTATATATTTTCCAAAACAATTCCATATAAATATAGTATCTTAGGTCAAACACAATTTAGGATAAAAATCTAATTTTCCCAAAATAAATATATTTGAAATCAAATACCATAACTTTAACTAAATATGAATCTAAGATATCTATCAATATCTCAAAAAAATAACTAATAAAACCAATTTCCATGACCATTAAATCAATGTATAAAATTATTCAATAATCCCAAATCATATTCATTGAACTAGAAAAAAAATCCATCATCATAAAATAAATTTCCAAAAACATTTGATAATCCCATATCATAATCATTGAATTGAAAAGTACAAAAAATCATGAATCAAAAGATCATAACCAATAGAGGAAAGAATAATAGCATTATAATTTTAATGAAAAATTTTAAAATTCCTAGAGATCTATATTTTATAATTAATGAATTGATCCAATCTCTCAAATAATATCAATCAATAAATTTGCATCACAATTCTTTTGTTAATGATTCAAGATCCATAATACTAACTCTCAAGATCTATTCCACCATGATAGAGTTTCTAAGAGATAGTGAATGGTGAAAGAATGAGATATTAAACAACAAAGGATATTGATGATCTATTTCCTTTTATCTATTTTCTATTTTTCCAACCCTAGAGAGAATTACACTGATATATAGAGGAAAAGTCTCAAAATCACCCCATGTAACCCTTAATTTGACCATGTTCAGTTTAGGCTATTAATGATAGTCAATAGACAAAGATCAATATTTTTTTAAAGAAAATTCATGGAATTATTCTCTGAATTCATGATTATTTAATCAGGCATCATGTTATATTATTTTTGAAAACTATTTTTTAGCTAAGTTTTGGATATTTTATAATGGTTATTTTCCAAAAGTTAAATATTGAACTATATGTTGGTGCTTCATTAGAACCAAGGAAGTTTGGAATCAAAGGTAGGTGGCAGTAATGGTGACAACTCACTCTATGTGATAGAATTGTCTAAGAAGTGATTTACTTTTGTAGGAGTAACTCTATTTAATGCATAAGGATAACATTAGATTTTTTCAAAGTCTATATAGGATTATAGGTAGGGCTATGTAAGAGTAAAATGTATTTCTTACATTGTTCACCAGAGATCTTGTAACGTCTTAGATCTGGATTCCACTCAACTGTTACCCCGTACCCGGTTAGCCACATGGCCTCAAGAACATTTCCCCAAACACTAGAGGCTTGCAACTAGCAGCGAGGGCCTAGGGTGTGATAATGGGGAAACTATGCTCTCATTGGTAGAGTGTAATACAACAGAATAATAACATACAATAGTGGAGGTAGTAAACATCATAAAACTAAAATAAATAGTGAAAGACTGATAAGATAAATAACCAATCATCATTTAATAAAAAATATGGTGTAGCATGTTACATGTTCTAGGAAAGAATCCAAAAAATGTACACTGTAGGAATCCATAATTTAAGTTCCAAAAGAAAAATAAACAAAGAAAAAAGGGAAGTATCATAAGAATTAGCTCATTATCATGTTCTCCTACTCCTAAACTACATCTCAAGTACCTATAGAAGGGTGTTTTCCCTTATCAACATATGCAAAAATATAATCTTTTTGGGACCAAAAGCATGACCCAAATAGGACATGATAAATAAATCTCAATAGGTAACTACCAAAGATCTGTTCCTATCTGTTAGGGAGAATATGCAATAGGTAGGGTACAAAAAGGAAAAGAAGTAAAATAAGAAGTAGTCAAAAGTAAAAAATCCTACAAGTACTAGAATATATTTATATTCATTTCGTGTTCTTTAAGTAATTCAATTACATTGAATTATATAAGTCTTGGGATCCATCCTAATCCCATCAATCCCTTATATAAAGGATGTTCAATAGATACCTTAGAAGGTTATCCAAACAAGTAAAGTGAAAAACGAATCCAAGATTGTGATTTGTCTTGAAAGATGTGTCATAAGTCATTCCATTTCAATATTCAATTCAACATCTTACCCACAGGCATAGAAAAACCTTTATCATAGTCATAACCAAATCATTGCCCATAGGCATAACAAATCCTCACCCATAGGAATAAAAAATTCCTACCCACAGGCATAACAACTCAATCATATTCAAGCCCAGTATATCAAAATTTCATCATAATAAATAACATAAATTAATTACACTATTACATGGTTAACATATAAAAACTCATGTGGGTATCATACATATCAAGAAAAAAGTGAATTAAACTATCATAAGGCTTAAATGATAATTGTAATATCCTGGGGCAAAGGGAAAATCACTAATACAAAACCCTTTAATCAAATCTATCACAATTTTCCACAATTGAAATTCCATTATAAATTTAATTCATACTTAACAATCCAATAAGGAAAAACAAGACATGCCTCATAAGAAACCTCGTCCAAATGACCATAAATGGTCATTCCAGGGGAACGCACCCATGGGGTGGCTCTTAATCAAACCAACAAGCTCAAACATGCTTAAATTAATTTGATTCATGAAATAATCATCATTAGGCAACGACAAGGGTTAATTTCCATTCAAGGTTACACCCTAAACATTTTCAAATGACAATACGACACATATAAACAACTCGACATTGAGTGAAAGACACAAGACCACCTACCTCATACTTGTATGACTCTCCTTATCCAGCATCGAGCTTTTATTTGACCTAGAATAGAGTAGATCTACAAAATGATGATAAATGATCAACCCTAAATAACTTCATCAAGAGAAAAAATCATGAAAAATGTCTCAAGAGGAATTGAGATCTTACCAATCAGGTTCAAATGAAACCGAAAACAAAGGAATATGGGTTCAGATGATCAATCGGTAAGAAAAATGGCCCTTGGCACTACTGTTAGCGAACCCAGACGAGTCCCTGTCTGTTTTCAAAAAAAATACTACTGCCTAATTTAATCAATAAAAAAAGTAAACTGCATGTACTTGAAACTACACATTATGTCCGTAAAAATTATGGCTAGACCGTTACTTGGTCATGTACCGGGATTACGTGGCAAGTAGCCTTTCATACATGGCATGTACCTATAAGTACATGATCTGTACTTCCTAGTCACATCGTGTAACAGGCCTGAAGCTAGACCCTCGACCTCTTTTCTCATATTTTCTTAAGTATAAACTAAAAATGAAAGATTCATACCACAAGGAAGAACCGAGTTCTTACAATTTTCTCCCCTTAAAAAAATTTGTCCCTGAATTTCCCTTCCAAGGCTGATGAAGAAATATCTGAGAACAACTCTGGACACTATTATCGTACATCAACCTCCCTCTCCCAAGTCTTGTCTTGCACTTGGTCATACTACCATAGCACTCATACCAAAGGAATAGATCGACCATAGAGAACCTACATTGTACTCTCCATAATATGAATGGGATGCTCCTCAAAGGATGCATCTTCATATAACTCCACTTCCTCAGGATAAAAGCTGTGAGATGGGTCTAAAATGTAATGTCGCAACTTAAAAACATGGAAGAAGTTGTGCATAGACCTGTACCTCTGAGGTAACTATAATCGATAGAAAACTGGTCTGACCCTCTCCAAAATCTCAAATGGACCGACATATCTCGGTGAAAGATTACCCTATCTTCTGATTCTCTTGTGTCCCATCCTTGGTGCAACATGAAAGAAAAATAGATCTCTGACCTGGAACTCCAAAGGTCAAATACAGCTATCAGCACATGATTTTTGATGATATTGTGTAGTAGCCATCCATTTTTTAATCAACAAGACCTACTCAGAAGTCTCCAGCATGAGACGTGGTCCCAATAAAGTTTCCTCACCTGCTTCCAGGCAGCATAGGGGTGATTGGCATGGTCCACAATACAAATCCTCACAAGGTTCCATCTCTATATTCACCTGGAAACTATTATTGTAGTAAAATTAAACCTGGGGAATATGATTCTCCCAAGAGCCCCCAAATTCTAGGATGCATGCTCGCAGCATGCCTTCCAGCACCTGTATCGTACACTCTGACTGGCCATCAGTCTGAGGGTGGTGTGTTGTGCTCCGAAGCACTTGTCTACCCAGTTCCCTTTGAAAACACAGCTATAAATGAGATTTAAAGTGGGTGTCCATATATGAAATGATATAATTAGGGATCCCATGAAGTCATACCACCTCATGAATATAAAACTTCCCAAGCTCATCAACACTGAAGGTCTCCTTGATCAGCAAGAAGTGAGAGACCTTTGTAAGTATTTAAACCACCACCCACACTATATCATTACCTCAGGATGACCATGGTAAACCTATCACAAAATCTATCATGACATCATCTTGTTTCTACTCTGTAATAGTTAACTAATGTAAAATTTTGGCTGACCACTGATGTTCCACCTTCACCTATTTACTGGTGGAATACCTCATAACAAAATAATCCACCTATCTCTTCATAATCAGCCACCATTACTGATGGTGCAAGTCAAGGTACATCTTGATAACTCTAAGATGCACTGATTAAACTGAAAAATGAAACTCCCATATCAAATCCTCACGTATTTTCACTAGAACCCAGACATGTCCATGGATCCACAAGATCTCATCATCACCTACCATCCCACCAGGAGGTTGATCCTCACCTCCTACACTTTTCTATAGGACTAGGACCATAGAATCTGATAGTTGTCTCATCCTCACTATGTTCAGTAGGGTATAAGTCACATGTAAAGAAGAAAGAAAATCCTATCCCAGATTGTCGTGCACCTCCAAATGCATCTTAGAGAACAACTCCATAAGCTGCCAATCATTACTGGCCTCCTGCACTGCCTGCATCTGAATCCTACTGCTTAGTGAACCAGCCATTGCATTTCCTTTTCCAGGTGTGTAATTAAGCTCGAAGTCAAAATACTGAAGGTACTCTACTCACCTTCCCTACCTTAGATTTAGATCATGCTGAGTAAATATGTACTTGATACTTTTTTGGTTTGTGTACACCACAAAACTCTCCCTCAATAAGTAATGTCTCTAATAAGGTAACGCATGTACAACCACAACTAACTCGATATCTTGCGTCAGGTCGTTCCTCTCATGTGGCCTCAACTACTGAGACCTGTATTCAATGACTCAGTCCCCCAGCATAAGCACTGCTCCTAGCCATATACTTAACGCATCACAGTACACAGCATAACTCCAAACCGACTCTGTAAAAATTAGTATCAGTGTTAACTTTAATATTACCTTCATCTCCTTAAAGGCCATCTCGTAATAATCTGACCATACGTACTTCACACCCTTCTTTGTCTATCCCATAATTAGTGATGCTAAGCATGAGAATTCCGGTATGAAATGCCTATTGTAAACATCCATCCCTAGAAAACTCCACACCTTAAAGACATTTTTGGGTTGCTCCTAGGTAACTACTACTCTCACCTTCTCTGGGTCCACTGATACTCTTATCCTTGATATGATGTGACCCAGTAAGTGAATTTGATCCATTGAGAAGTGGCACTTTTTGATCTTAGCATATAACTGATGCTCTCTCAGTGTACTCAAAACAATATCAAGATGGTTAGAATATTCATATTGGGTATGATAATACACCAAGATATCATCCAAAAAAACCACCACAAAAGAATCCAAGTAGGGTTGAAACACTCGATTCTTCAGTGCCATGAAACCCACTAGCAAGTTCATGAGAATGAATGGCATAACCAGATACTTATATAGACCATACCTGCTACAAAATGTGGTACGAGGTATTTCTAAATATCGAACACATACCTAGTGATATCTTGACCTTAAGTTGATTTTCAAGAACACCTGGGCTCCTCTAAGTTGATAAAATAGGTCATTTATCCATGGAAAGGGATATCTGTTTTTAACCAACAGCTGGTTCAGTTTTTAATAGTCCACGCATAAACTGAGGGTACCATCCACCTTCTTCGCAAAAGGACTAGTGAACCCCAAGGAGAAGTGCTGGATCAAATAAAACCCTTTTCCTATAAATCCTCTAGCTACCTCTTGAGCTCCTATAGTTCCGTCATAACCATCATGTAAGGAGGAATAGATACCGGTGAAACTCCTAGAAGTAGCTCAATAAAGAACTCCACCTCTCTTACTAGAGGTAATCCAAAAAATTCATCTAGTAAAACATCCCTAAAACAATCAAACAATGGAGGGAAATCTATCTGACATGTTCCATTTTTATCCAGATATAAACTTAAAATCTATGTTGTCATCCCACTCAACCCCCATTGCTCGGGTCCATCTCGGCTCACCTGGACATCCCATTCACCCTTTTGTAGAAAACATCTTCCCTCTGGTGATGTAAAACTCACCCTATGGAAATAACAATCAACAAAGTCCTAAAAGGACACTATCCAATCCATTTTGTAGATGACATCAAATCCTATCATCTCTAAGACATAGAGATCCCAAACAAAGTGACACCCACCAATATAAAGGGAGAAATCCTTGCACTATCTCACACCTACAATCCTTATCCCTAACAAAGTGTCTAGCATCATAACATCACCAGAATAGAAAAAATAGAGCCTAAGTTTCTCTAAAATGGGTACAAATATAAAACTATGTGAAGACATTGTATCAAATAGAGAGGAAGATAAAACATAGGTGACTAGAATAGTACCTCTCACGTTAGAAGGTCCAGGATCCTTCCCCTTCTGGGTCTGTTGCACTGCATAAGTCTAACCCGTACCACGGCCCTAAGACACTGCCTAGCTTCCCTGAGCTGACCCGCTTTGATGTCACTGAGATCTTGGGGTCTGGCTACCATGACCATGACCACCACCACGGCCTAAATGGCCTGACATATTCCAATTCCCTGACCAGTGAGAATCTTCTGACCCTGATCCTCAATGTGGAGTCTGTGTAGAACCTCTCTCACTAGTTGTTAGTGGAAATTCCCTGTAGTAGCATTGTAGATGGCCCATAATGCCACAAGCTCGGCACTCGACTAGGTCCATCGGGCACTGTGGTATCATATGCCTAGCTCTTCCATATTGAAAGCACCTTTCACGGCTACCAGAATAAACATTATGACTACTCGTATCCCCATGAGAAATATCCATACAACACTTATTTCTCTCCGTCAAGATAGTACTAGATATTGGTGCCAAACCACCTTGTTTCGCACATCCATCTTCCCCCAAATTATGCTTGGTAATCAGCACCTGATTCACAAGGGAATATACAGAAGGTAACCAGAAAACATTCACCTGTGATCAGATGTTGTACCTGAGACTATCCTTGAATTTCATAACCATTGATGTCTTGTAACCCATCAGAATAGGTTAGAATCTATAAAGATTAGTGAAATGGGAAGAGTATTCCATCACTAACATAGTTCCCTACTCTATATTCATGAACTCCCGGGATCTATCGGCCCTTAACATCTCAGGGAAATAGTAGTAATAGAAGACCGTTTGAAATTATTTCCATACCATGTCTTGATGACACTATATCTATGTGATAACATACCACTACCTCTTGGATAAATAATGCAGCATATAATTTGCGAGATTTACCCTCCTCTCTAGAGGCATCTCCAGATTCTCAAAGATTAGAATCATAGACTCCATCCATGACTCTATAGCCTATGGTCCACCATCCCCTAAAAACATAGGCATATAATGCTACTGGAATACTCATGTCAATTTGATAAAACACTATTTTTTTGAATATTTTATTGATAATAAATGATATAATTTCCTCACATTGTGCTAAATATGTTCATTTATGAAATATTTGGGATTAGATCATTCATTTGAAAATTTGATTAAAATTCTAGTTTTACCCTTTTAAAATGAACTGTAGTATTTCGAACATAAATATTTTTATATTTATTATTTGGACTTAAAGTTTTGTAAAAGTGTTCCCCACTTAATTTACTACAATTTTTATTCATGACACTAGAGCTATAGAGTGCATTTGGTTGGTGAAAATGGGCCATAATGTCAAAGTTGGGCTGGACTCGCCAGAATGAACATGGGTTCTGTATTTGGGTCATAACATCTTCATACTTACATGGATTAGGCCCAAAATTTGAGAGGAGATCGGGGATTAATTTTCACACAAATCATCATTATAGAAGGAGAGTTGTTTCACGCTTTTTGAAGGTCCAATTGGCAGTTAAATTTGTATGAAAATATTTGGCCGAGATTTCCTATTCACACTTGAAACCTCTTTAAACCTAGCCTCCCCTCCACTCTATAAATTAGTGTTTTCTCATTTGGATCAGTTCAGACGTGAATTAGGATATTTTAGGTGGAGGATAATTGGTTTCACCTAAATTATCCAACCATTTTAAGAGGGGTAGCTCTTGAAGCAAGGATCTCCTCATCGAAGCCTCTTTCTCTTTTTCATGTTGTAATATTTTCATTTGTGTATTAAAATTCATTGTTATTATTTTATTTCTTATATTTTATTATTTTTTATTCAAATTTATTATTCTCTTAATCTTACTCTTTGGTCTGGAATTCTTGAATAGAATCATGATTGGGTTATACCCATTATAAACCGCTGCAAATGAAATTCACTTCTATGATGATTACGCCACCCATTGAAGAGTAGTCTTTTTAGTAATCGGTCTATCTCTTACCTTATTCATTAATTTATTTTGAATAAATGAGCTACTTTAATTCAATTAATATGATCTATTAATTGAGTTTTCAATTTAAATGAAACTAAGCAAGCAATTGAACAATAAACACAAATCATGCGAGGTCGAGAATTCTGTAAATTGTGAGAGCGTGAACTTAATTCGTAATTCAAAACCACACATGATCAATTTGTAGTGTTCAAATATAATCCCTAAACTCAATTAATTATAATTTACAGAGAACACATGTGCCTTAATTTACCACTGACCATAAGCTATCCTTAGAACATCAATCAAAGAAGGGTGTTGCGATTGCATGTTCCAAAGTTAGCCTAGGGTTAAATTCACTTCATCTTTGTGGTAAAGTTAATTCTCGTAGGGTTTGGGATTTAAAAAATTAAGGGTCCATAATTAAGTGGATATTAATTTAAATTATAATGATTAATAAATTATTGAAGAGGTAGTTTTAGATCGATTACAATTTCTAAAAATAGTTTTCTAAAAAAACATCTTCTCATTGTGCTTTGTTAATCAACTTACATTTCAAAATTAAAAACAAAAAAATATGCAATATTATTCCAGTAAAATTTTTCTAGTTTTATAAATGATAAACAACCCCCATACTTTCAATTATTTTTCTTAATTCCTTTTATTTTATTTTTAAAATACCTTTAATAAGTTTTTGAATTTAATTCCTCCTTTGAGAGACGACATTGGTCAGCCACTCTGCTACATCTAAGTAACCCAAAAATCACTGATCATTTGAGGGTGCCCACGAAAGTGCTCTTTCAAATTAGAACCATTGTTGGGGAGGCAAGTAATTTATTCAACTGATTATAGGTATTCTTTTTATTTTTCATTTAATTCTTTTCTTCTCCTCTTTCTTTCTTCTTTACCCTTTCTCATGTTTTTTTTCTCTTACTCTCTTCTTTTATTTTTATTGGACCAAATCAAACTTCTTTTCTTTTTATTATGTTCCACTTTTATTTATTTCCTTTTCATATTTAATTGATTTATGACATGAACTAATCTCAAAGATCTATTAGATCTTGACCCTGATATTGAACGTAGCCTTAGGGCTCGAATCAGACATTCTCAGTCTACGGGAAGTTTCAACATTCAAAAAGTTAGAGAATTTCTCCACTCCAAAAACATTGAAATTGGTAACAATTATAATTCCAATATAAAACAAGAAACAATGGCTGAAAAAAATGGAAATGAACTTAATAGAACTATTCGATAATTGGCTGCACCAGATATTAACTATCAACCAAATTGTATTGCATACTTGAATCTCGAATCGGACTTTGAACTGAAATCTGGGTTAATTCATCTTCTTCCAAAGTTTCATGGATTATCTGGTGAGGATACAAACAAACATTTGAATGAATTTAATGTGGTTTTCTCAACCCTTAAACCCAGAAATGTTTCTAAAGATCAAATCAAACTAAGAGCATTATCATTTTCTCTTTATAAAGATGTGAAAGATTGGATGCATTATTTACAACCCGAAGATATAACTTATTGGAATGATTCGAAACATCTTTTCTTGCAGATATTTTTTCCAGAATCAAGGACCACTTCAATTTGTAAGGAGATATAGGGGATTAATAAATCCCAAGGGGAGTCAATGTATGAGTACTGGGAGTGATTCAAGAAGTTTTGTGCAAGCTTCCCACATCACCAAATCAGTGAGAAACTCCTCATCCAATACTTCTATGAAGGACTCACACCTATGGAGAGGAGCATTGTGGATGTCATGGATGGAGGAGAATTGGTGGAAAAGGCACTAGTTGATGCATGTGTGTTGACTGAAAAATGACCCAAAACCCACAACAATTTGGTTATCAATGTACACCACATGTCAGGGGAGTACATCAGGCAAGTCCTTCTTCTCTTGAGAGTCATTTGATTGATACCAAGTTAGAAGAATTGATAACTATGGTGAGGCAGATTGATTTGGCACAAAATACATCCCAACCCACTCCTTCAAGGCCTTGTGACATTTTCAATGAGACAAGCCACCCAACTAACTGTTGCCCTCAACTACAAGAGACGGAGGATTGCGCAGCAGTATTCCCAGGGAGACCATATCAGCAGCAACAACATACATACCCCAAAAAGAAGTTTGATTTATTTTCTCCAATGTATAAACAAGGGTGGAAGGATAAATCAGACATGAGGTATGGCTCTGGACAATAATAAAGGCCCCCTTTTTAACAAAACTTCCTACAGCCTCCGCCTTACCAGTAGGGTTTCCAACAACCCCAATGGAGATTTGAAGCCCAAGCATCAACAGGACTAAAACTAGGGAATCCCCAACCTAAGGTATATTCTAACACTGATGACTTTTTGAAACAAATTGTTCTTAATCAATTAATGAGATGAAGAGTCAAGGTTTGGAGCTGAGGGAGTTGAAGACTCAAATGAGCCATATTTCCATTTCCCTCCATGAACTGGTAAGTAAGAATTCTGGAAATCTACCATCCCAACCTACTCCAAATCCCAAGGGGAATGTCAGTGTCATCACATTGAGAAGTGGGAAGAAAACAATTGATACATCTACACCTATCGTTCCACCGGGACTCACCTCAACTCCAAAAAATCCCAATTCCACATCAACTGATGAACAGCCTAAGGAGAAAGATAAAGGTTAAAAAAATATTAATGATGTTCCTCCTACACCACTTCCATTTCCAAAAAGGGTTGTTCAAGCCAAGAATATGGATGAAGAAGCAATGGAAAAGGAGGTTTTGGACACATTTAAACATTTGGAGATCAATATTCCTCTACTATAAGCCATTAAGAAAATTCCAAGGTATGCGAAATTCTTAAAAGAACTTTGTACCAATAGATGAGGCCTCAAGGGAAAAGAAAGGATCAATCTTGGAAGGAATGTGTCAGCACTCATTACACCAACTCTAGAAATGCTGACAAAGTGAAAGGATCCAGGTATATTCACCATCCCATGAACCATAGAGGAGTTTCACTTTTCTAACGCACTTTGTGATTTAGGAGCTTCCATAAATGTGATTCCACACTCTGTATTATCTTTTTGCAGGTTGGTGAGCTAAAACCGACGAGAGTAGTGGTGTAGTTTGTGAATAGAGATACGGCATATCCAGTGGGAGTTCTTGACGATGTACTTGTCCAGGTAAGAGACGTGATCTTTCCAACAGATTTCTACATGGTTAACATGGAGGATGATCTGGTAAGTTCTCATGCTCCCATTATCTTAGGTATACCCTTCCTCAAAACTACAAAAACTATTATAAATGTCAATGAGGGTACGCTTTCCATGGATTTTGGGGATGAAGTTGTCCTATTTATTGTTATGGATTCCATAAATTACCCCTTGGAGGATCATTATTCATTTGTTATCTCCCATTTTGACCACAAAATAAAAACCCCATGGAATTTGATTTTCCTATGCTTAGGGAGATTATGAGTATTGGTTCTAGTTTTATGTCTAAAAGTACTTCCACACCTATTTCTAATGCACAAGACTATATTAGATTTGATTTTGAAATGGATTCATATTTTGATTTTGATCATGTGAACTCTAATTATGACATGGTTGTTGAGTATGCTTATGGATTTGATGCTTTATTTTCTAATTTTGATGATGTATATTCTTATACTGATGCTTTTTGTGAACATATTTCAGTTCCTTCTATGTCTCCATCCATACACCACCCCCCTACATTGGAACTCAAGCCATTTCTACCAAATCTAAAATACTCATACTTGTTAAGTGGTGAGAAAGTACCTGTTATCATTGCTAAAAATCTCCCTTTTGAACATAAAGAATTTTTTTTGAATCTTATGAGGGAGAACATCAGGGAAATTGGGTGGACCTTGGTTGAAATATCAGGTATTAGTCCCTCTATTTTCATGCATAGAATTATTTTAGAGGATGGGGCTAAACCGGTGAGGCAACCACAAAGGAGACTCAATCCAACCCTTCTGGAGGTTTTTAAAAAAGAGGTTAAAAAATTGCCCAAGGTAGGTATAATCTATCCCATTTCAGATTCTCAGTGGGTAAGTCCTATTCAGGTTTTTACTACGAGAAGTGGTGTTACTATTGTTAAAAATGAGAAAGATGAGTTAGTTCCAATGAGGGTGCAAAACAGTTGGTGTGTGTGTATTGATTATAGGAAACTAAATCAATCTACTCGCAAGGACCATTTCCCCCTCCCATTTATTGATCAGATGCTTTATAGACTAACTGGGAAGACACATTATTATTTCTTGGAAGGATTTTCTGGATATTTTTTGGTTCCTATTGCTCTGGAGGATCAGGAGAAGAAAAAATTCACTTGTCATTTCGATACATTTTCCTACCAAAGGATTCCATTTGGACTTTGCAACGCCACAAGTACCTTCCAGAAATTCATGGTGAGTATTTTTTCTGATTTTATTGAGACCTTCATGGAGGTATTCATGGATGATTTTACATTGTATGAGTCTTCATTTGATGAATGCCTATGTAGTTTGGGAAAGGTTTTGAATCGTTGTATTGAGAAGAATCTGGTCCTGAACTTTGAAAAGTTTCATTTCATGGTAGAGAATGGCATTGTCTTATGGCATGTAGTGTCAAAATATGGGATAGAAGTTGATATATTTAAGATAGAAATTATTTCATCCTTACCCTATTCTTCATGTATGCATGATGCCAGATCTTTCCTAGGGAATTCATGATTTTATCGGCGCTTCATCAAAGATTTTAGTAAGATTGCTCTTCCTATATCATGATTACTTCAAAAGGATTCTGATTTTGTGTTTTATGATTCTTATAGGAATTCCTTTGATGAGATAAAACAATGTCTTACCACTCCACCTATAATACAACCCCCATGGTGGGATCTTCCTTTTGAGATTATGTGTGACGCATCCAACTTCGTGATTGGAGTTGTCTTATCTCAGAGGGTGGTGGGATGTTCACATGTGATCGCCTATGCTTCAAGGACATTGAATTTGGCCCAATAAAATTACACAACCATGAAAAAGGAGTTTCTTGCTTTCATATTTTCTTTAGATAAATTCCGTTCATATTTATTGGGCTCTAAAGTAGTTTTTTTTTTCTGACCATGCAGCTCTAAGGTACCTCTTGAAGAAGCCAGATGCAAAGCCCAGGCTGATTCAATGGATGCTCCTTCTTCATGAATTTGATATTGAGATAAAGGAAAAAAAAGGGGTTAGAAAACTTGGTGCCAGACCACATGAGTAGGCTTACTCACACACTAGAGGATGACACCTTATACCAGGTACCACTTCAGGACACTTTCTCCAATAAGCATCTTTATTCCATCTCAGGTACGCATATTTAGTATGCAGATTTAGTTAACTACCTTGTTTCCTATGAAATCCCTTCAAATATAAAGAAACATCATGTCCAAAAATTAAAAGTGAGTCTCGGTATTATGTTTGGGATGATCCATACCTCTGGTGCATGTGTAGTGATCAAGTTATTAGGAGGTGTGTTCCTGATCATGAGTTGGATTCTGTTTTACATTTTTGTCATACACTTTCTTGTGGTGAACACTTTGGACCCCAACGGATAGCTAGGAAAGTTTTGGACTTTGTATTATATTGTCCTAGATTATTCCATGATGCCCATGTGTTTTGTAAGTCATGCTCTTATTTCCAACACACTGGGAACATTTCTAGGAGACATGAGATGCCCCAACAACCCATACTATTCTGTGAGATTTTTGATGTATGGGGAATTGATTTTATGGGTCCTTTTCCTAGTTGATTTGGATTTTTATATATTTTGGTTTCTTTTGATTATGTGAGTAAATGGGTGGATGCTAAGGCCACCAGGACTAATGATTCTCATGTTGTTGTGGACTTTTTCAAAGCTTGGATTTTTTGCAGGTTTGGAGTGTCGAAGGCCATCATCAGTGACCAAGGGACACACTTCTCCAATCGGAATTTTTCTTCCCTTCTTCATAATTATGGGGTGACACACAAAACATCAACACCATACCACCCTCAAACAAATGGCCAGGCTGAGGTTTCAAATAGGGAATTGAAACACATTTTGGAGAAAACCGTGCTGCCAAATAGGAAAGATTGGAGCAAGTGCTTGGATGATTCATTGTGGGCTTATAGGACAACATACAAGACACCCATTGGTATTTCCCCATTTTGTATTGTTTATTGGGAAAGCATTTCATCTCCCCGTGGAGGTTGAGCATCGGGCTTATTGGGCTATAAAAAAATGCAACATGGATTTGGCCTAAGCTGGAATCCAAAGGAAGATGAAAATTAAAGAACTTGAGGAGATTCTATTGTCTTCATATGAGAACTCAAGGCTCTACAAGGAAAAAATCAAAATCAACTCATGATAGAATGATCCAACAAATGGAGTTTCATATTGGAGAGGAATTCCTTCTCTATAGTTCATGAATGAAGTTGATGCCTAGTAAGTTGCATTCCAGATGGTTAGGTCCTTATGTTTTGACTAATGTTTTTCCTTATGATGCAGCGGAGATCACACAAGAGGACACAAGAAGGAGATTTACAGGCAATGGGCAACGTTTTAAGAGATACATTAAGGGACTTCCTACCGATGTAGTGGATTTTATCACACTACATGACCACATCATCACTTGAGCATATCAGGTTGTTCCTAACCCTTTAAATTTTTTTATTCTTTGTCCTATTTAAAATTATACATTTCATGTGCATATAACATCTCATAGGTTCACATTTATGACAATTAAATATTTTAAGTGTGTGGGAGGGAACCTTTATTTTAGTAATTTCAATTATTTTCCTATTTTTTTTAAAAAAAAACAAAAAAATTGTGTTTTTCAAATTTTTTGTGTCTATTTTTCAGTTTTTTGTGTATTTTTGAAACTTTTGATCTAAAATGATTCTCATCACCATTTTGAAATCCGTATCAATAAGTGAAACAATTTATCCCATGAAACCAAGGTTAAATTAATGCTAAAAATAACTTTGTTTCAAGTTCAAATCTTTAGTAATTTCATGAAAAGTACACTGAATTTTGAATCCCATGCCACATCTCACTGTCTTTATATTTGAAATCACTTTTCTATGAGGATTTTGAACCATTATTTTCATATTCTTCACATTCACCTCACTTATTGAGAGAACCAAACCATGCTTGATTTTACCAGAATTTGATTTATTCCAGTCAAAACTTGTGGGTTTGAGGTATTTATGTTTAAATGATTGAGGCATTTGTTTGCTATTAAAGCCCCTATTTCAAATAATATTTTTTTATAATGTCCTGCCTTGAACATTTAATCCTTTTATCCCTTAGAAACCATGAAAATCCTATTAGGTTAGCCACATTACAAGCCAATTTTCCCTATCTGACTAACTCTTGAACTGAAATTGCATAATCTAGTTGAACTTAAGTGTGGAAGAACCTATCTTGTGTTGTGATACAACATTCTGGGATACTTTGGGTGGAAAATTAAATTTTGAAGAGATGTGTTTGCTGCTAAAGAAAATCATTATATTGAAAACTGTGCCTTTTCTAGTGCTTTCATGATAAGTGAAGTTGTGCCTTTTCTGGAGCTTCTAATAGAGGTAGAAATTTGTGCCTATCTGTAGCTTTCAAGAAAATCATGTTTGAGAGGATTGACATTTTTTTTGCTGAATGATGAATGGTGTAAAATTTACATGACTTTTCATGATGATGGAGCTGAATTGATACTATGGGGATTTAGGAGGAGACCATATTTAAGTGAAAATTAAATTAATGCAATTTAGCTTCAAAAAGAGTCAAGCCCTCCTCATTTAGCCTCAGAGTTTTTCACATCTAAATCCTACCAACCGAAAGTCACAGAACAACCCTAAAAAGTCCTCATGATAAACATATGCCCTTGACTTAGATCGGGTGTCGATGTAAGAATTTATCAATCCTATGGTGACCCTTGTATGAGTTTGGATGAGAAAGACATTGCAAAAAAATTGACATTTGTGTGATAAGAGAAAATTCAAGTGAGGTAAGTGTTTTGTGCATGGGAGGATAAATGAAGTGGAAATATATTGAATGATATAAATGTTTAACTTAAAATAATTATTTTTATGAGGAATTATATCTTCTGTTTCATGGTGTGGAATTTTTGGATCTCAATGATATGTGTCTTAAAATTGTTTTGATTTAATATTGATCTTTAGTTGATATGAGGTTTTGTCAAGGAGTGAAAAAGGGTAAGTGTGGGGGAGTTGATAAAACACTATTTTCTTGAATATTTTATTGATAATAAATAACATAATTTCCTCACATTGTGCTAAATATGTTCATTTATGAAATATTTGGGATTAGATCATTCTTTTGAAAATTTGATTAAAATTCCAGTTTTACCCTTTTAAAATGAACTGTATTATTTCACACATAAATATTTTAATATGAATTATTTGAACTTAAATTTTTGTAAAAGTGTTCCTCGCATAATTTAATACAATTTGTATTCAGGACACTTGAGATAAAGAGTGAATTTGGTTGGTGAAAATGGGCCATTAAGTCAATGTTGGGATGAACTCTCCAGAATGGACATGGGTTCTGTACTTGGGCCATAACTTCATCATATGTGCTTGGATTAGGCCCAAATTTTGAGAGGATCTCGGAGATTAATTTTCAAAAAAATAAACTTTCTGTAAGGAGATCTGGTCACTCATTTTAGAGGTCAAATGGTCAGTTCAATTTGTATTAAAATATCTGGCCGAGATTCCCCATTCACACTTGAAACCTCTTTAAACCTAGTCTCCCCTCCACTCTATAAATTATTTTTTTTCTCATTTGGAGGGTTTGGGACGTGAATTAGGAGATTGGAGGTAGAGGAGAATTGGTTTCACCCAAATTCTTCAACCATTGTAAGAGGGATAGCTCTTGAAGTAAGGATCCCCTCATCGAAGCCTCCTTTTCTTTTTCATGTTGTAATATTTTCATTTGTGTATTAAACGTAATTGTTATTATTTTATTTCTTCTCTTTTATTATGTTTTATTAAAATTTATTCTTCTATTAATCTTCCTATTTGGTATGGAATTCTTGAGTAGAAGCGTGATTGGGTTATACCGATTATAAACCATTGAAAATTCAATTCGCCTCTACGATGATTACGCCACTCATGGAAGAGTAGTCTTTTTAGTAATCAATCTATATCTTACCTTATTCATTCATTTATTTTGAATCAATTAGATACTTTAATTCACTTAAGATGATATATTAATTTATTTTATAATTTAAATGAAACTAAGAAAGAAATTGAACAATATACACAAATCACGTGAGGTTGAGAATTGTGTGAATTGTGGGAGTGAGAACTTAATTGGTAATTAAAAACCACATGGGATAAATTTTTAGTGTTCAAATATAATCCCTAAACTAAATTAATTCTAATTTGTAGATAGTATATGTGCCTTAATTTACCACTGACCATAATCTAACCTTATAACATCAATCAAATCAGGGTGTTGCGATTGCATGTTCCGAAGTTATCCTAGGGTTAAATTCACTTCATCTTTGTGGTAATATTAATTGTCATAGGGTTCAAGATTTAAAAAATTAAGGGATAATAATTAAGTGGATATTAATTTATATTATAATGATTAATAAATGATAGAAGAGGTAGATTTAGATTGATTACACTTTCTAAAAATGATTTTTTTTTAAAAACATCTTCTCGTTGTGCTTTGTTAATCAACTTACATTTCAAAATTAAAAACAAAAAATATGCAATCTTCATCTAGAAAACTTATTCTAGTTTTATAAATTATAAAAAACCCCCATCCTTTCAAGTAGTTTTCTTAATTCCTTTTATTTTATTTTCAAAATACCTTTAATAAGTTGTTAAATTTACTTCCTCCTTTGAGAGACGACCTTGGTCAGCCACTCTGCTGCACCTAAGTAACCCAAAAACCACTAATCATTTGAGGGAGCCCACGACAGCGCTCTTTCACAATTATTCCATAGATGTGGAAGGCTGAGGTACTCCTTGGAATATATTTATAAACATCATGAAGCCTTCACATAACTGTGCATCCACACCTGTGTCTGATATACTAGCTGGTGTCGCAACTGGCGCGTCTTGAGGGTCCACTGGTAGCCCATGGCTTACCACCTCTGAGGTATGATCATTTCCACTCTCTTGGTGTACTACTGGAGTTAGTTATGGTGGAATTGATCTATAAATTCCAGAACACACACCTCAGTATAAGACTATTTATCAAGGTACGCAGTTCAAGAGTGGAAGAACTAAACATGAGAAGTAAAGCCTCTAAAGTTCACAAAATAATAGTACACAGTGTGTAGGAATCATACACAGTGTGTACACTTAAGAACATACATGGTTGTGTACTCCTTCCAGCCTATGAGTGTAAACACCCTAGGTACACGTCTTTTCATCCCAACACACGTCGTGTCCCTTTAAACTCTCACATAGTATTGTAACTCTGCCTTTTTGGTTGTGTAAAATTACTTGGTACATAGTGTGTTAGGCTTACACACAGCATCTACTCAGGTCTTCCCTCCTAGACATGTACTTTTACATGGCCAAAACCACATGGGTCTAACTATGTAAAACTACACAAGGTGTACATAAGGTATATGATGTGTTTGGATCAAAACTAAATAACCAGTGTTTTCTCTCACACGGCTGATGACATGGTCATCTACCACATGGAGTGTACTCAGAGTACATAGAGTGTACTTGGAAAATTTCTTTTCTTCCCAAACAGAATAACACATGGCATTTGTTCATAGGACCACACATCTTTTTGTCTAGTTTTCTAGATAGTAATCCATAGAAAATTCTCTAGAACCCCTATTTTTGAAAAATAGATCAACAGTGTGCCAAATTCTGATTTGTGCGGGTCCATACTCTTTATGAATCAAAGCATGGAATCCAAATATAGCACATAAAAACAAAATTTATATCCCATGGATGAAACATGATCCACTAAATTTTGATCCAAGAGGGCCCATACTCCTCAGGGATTAAAGTTTGGAATCCATCCAATTCAACCGTACCATGTACCAATACATCTATCACAACAGCAGGCATATCTATCACGGTATCTATCACAAAATCATGCATATCAAGCATGAAATCTAACACACTATCATGAAATCATTAATTCTCTCTAAATGGCATGGCAAGAATGCATGAAATTTTATTTCGAATAGGTTCCTATATGATGCATGAGATAAAATACCCTCATCTCATCAAGTTGAAATAAAATAAAACCACAATTATATCAATAATAATAGCACAAAACAAGTGTTTCACCCAATGGTGAAATCAAATAAACTTTAATAGCTAAAAATCCAAAAATCACAATTCAATTCGAGGTAATTTGGATTTTCCATGTACATGGGTAGCTACTCCCAGGCACAACTAATTACCAAACTCCATTTCCTTACTATCCCTTTCTAATGTCACCAAACAATGAGACAAACAAGAAAAGAAAACTCTTCTAATGCCAATTTGTAACGTCTCGGATCCGGATTCCACTCAACGGGTGCCCTATACATGGTTGTCCACATGGCTTCAAGTTTATTTACCCAAATTCTAGAGGCTGAAAAATAGTTGTGAGGGCCAAGGGTGTGTTAGTGGGGAAACTATTCCCTCATTATCAGAGTGTAATACAACGGAACACGGAAGCAGTAAACATCATACAACTAAAATAAACAACAGAAGAATGATAAGATAAATAACCAAGCATCATTCAATAAAAAAAATAATGAAAAATATCACATATTCTAGGAAAGAATCCAAACAATGTACACTATAGGAATCCACAATATAAGTTCCAAAAGAAATAAAACAAAGTAAACTAGGAATCATCACAATCCTCGGCTCAGTCCCATACTCTCCTGCTCCTAAACTGAATCTCAAGTACCTGTAGAAGGGAACTTTCCCTTATCAACATCTGTAAAAATATAATATGTTTGGGACCAAAATCATGACCCAAACAGAGTGTGAGAAATAAATCCTAATAGGTAACCACCAAAGATCTGTGTTGATCTATCAATGAGTATATGCAACATGTAGTGTATAGAAAGTAAAACCAGTAAACTAGTAAGTACTCAAAAGTAAACAATACTATAAGTATTGGACTCTATTTATATTAAGTTCATGTTCTTTGATTAATTAAATTACATTGAATTATATAAGTCTTGAGATCTGTCCTAAGCCTATCAATCCCTCATATAAAAAATATTCAATAGATACCTCAGAAGGCTATCTAAAAAAGTAAACTGAAGACCGAATCCAAACTTGTGCTTTGTCTTGGAAGATGTGTCATAAGTCATTCCATTTCAATATTCAATTCAATATCTTTCCCACAAGCATAAAAAAACCATGCTCGTAGGCATAACCAAATACTCGCCCTACAGGCATAATAAATCCTCACCCAAAGGTATAACAAATCCTTACCCATAGGCATAACAAATCAATCAGGGTCAAGCCCGGTATATTAACATTTCATCATAATAAACAACACATGTAAATTACACTATTACATGGTTAACATATAATAACTCGCGTGGGAATCATACATATCAAGCAACACGTGAATTAAACTATCACAAGGCTTAAACAATAATTGGCATATCATGGGGAAAAGGGAAAATCACTAATCCCAAACCCTTTAATCAAATATATTATAATTTACCACAATTACAATTCCATTATAAATTTAATTTGTACTTAATAACCCAATAAGGGAAATAAAGTCATGCCTCATAGGAAACCTCATCCAAACGACCATAAAAAGTCATTCTAGGGGAACGCAACCATAGGGTGACCCTTAATCAAACCAACAAGATCAAACATGATTAAATTAATATAATTCATGACCTAATCATCATTAAGAAACAACAAGGGTCAATTTTCATTAAAGGTTACACCCTAAACATGGGAGAATGATAATAAGACACATATAAACAACTCTTCATTGATCTAAAGGCACAATATCACCTACCTCGTACTCATATGACTCTCCTCATCCAGTGTCGGGCTATGAATCAACCTAGAATAGATTAGATCTACAATAAAAATATAAAATGTCAACCGTAAAAAAAATTCTTTGAGATCAAAAATCATGATGAATGACTCAAGTGGAATCAAGAGCTTACCGATTGAGTTCAAATGCAATTGACATCAAAAGAATTTGGGTTCATATGATCAATCAGGAAGAAAAATGTCCCTTGGCACTCCTATTCACAAACCTGGATGAGCCCCTGTCTATTTTCACAAAAATGTTATTACTTCATGATTTAATAAATAAAAAATTTACATGATGTGTACCTGAGACTACACTCCATGTCCGCAAAAATTCTGGCCAGACCATTACATGGTCGTGTACTAGGATTACATGGCATGTATCCTTTCATACACGGTGTGTACCTATAATTACAGAACATTTAGTTCCAAGTCAAGTCGTGTAACAGGCCTGCATCCATCCCCTCAACCTATTTTCCCCCATTTTCTTAAGTATAAACTAAAAATGAAAGATCCATACCTCAAGGAAGAACTGGTTTATTAAAAATCTAAAGGCGGGGCAATGTGGATGGAGATAGCACTGACCAAGTGGAGGGTCATCCATGAATATTGAAAGGTGGGGGCTTTGGATCAATCAGTTAGACTTATCTATAAATAGATGAGTGGGATCACTTGTTCATATAATTAAAAATCATGTTATTGTTCAATTCTTCTTCCATTATTAATAAAAATAATTCTTATTTCTACCATGGAGTATGACTACGTATGAACTATATAAATCATTTTTTGTTCTATATTGTTTTCTATTCTAGTTTTCATCCATTTTTTGTTATGTTCTATAAGTTTTTATAGGATTGGATATTCAATTTGTGACATTGGATCATAGTTCCTTCATATAGACATTGAAAACACATTCTTATAATTCTATCAATTTTGGGCTTATTCTATATGTGAGGTTTTGAAAAGATGTTCTGGAATTTTGGGTTCTCGACACAATAAGTGATATGATTGATTGACTTGGAAGCAGCCTTTTAATGAGGTATTTTTGTTTATCTATTTTTATTTCAAATGAGAGATTACTATTTCATAAGGAATGAAATTTAATAAAGTAATTATTTGAATTGAAAAGATTAATAGGTCAGATTTTGGATTCTGGAGAATGAAAATTGAATATTATATATATGGAAAAGAGCTTCAACTTTTGTTAAAGTGGATCCCATGATATTTAAAAAATTGTGTTTCAATTAACTAAAGCCAAGGTATGTGAGTATGTTGTATGTCTATTTGGTATTTTTAATACTTTTCGTTGATTTGAGAAATGAAACGGTTTAAAGATGTATGTATTGCCTTTGATAAATTATATGCCTTATGAAGGGTTAATGAAAATCCCATCTTCATAAAATGTCAAGTGTTTGAAATAGGAACAATATATGTCATCTCCAAGTACTTAGGCATAATTACTAGGACAAGTATGCTAGGGTAGATCGGTACTCCCTAGCCTTTTAAAAATGCTACAACTAAATAAAAATCATGTGACATGAATTCTAGTTACTTATAGGCTCTAACATGGTCTTCCCTAGTGTCTTGTTCATAGGAATTGTATTTCATGGTTCGGTATTTAAGAGTATGAGGAACCTAGGATGACAGACCCTAACCTTAGTTTCCCTAAGGTTTCCAATGGTGTTTGGTTTTGACTAACTTACTTTTGAATCTTAATTTGTTAATTTAAATTTTTATAAGCATGTTTTCTTTATAATTGTTTTAACTGGCTTGTTAAATTATGTCATTTATTTTATTTATTATTTAAAAGATTTAAAATCCATGAAAGGAATTGTTTCTAAAATGGTTTGGAAAATGGTTTTCAAATGAGGTTTTTTAATAATAGTGGCATAGGTTGGTGAAATGTTTTCTAAGTGGTAGTTTCAATTTAAGAAAAATAAATAGGAAATATTGTAAAACCATCTTGATCTGTTATTGGTTTTAAAATGTAATTAAAAATGAAAAACCTATTTATATTTATATTTACAAACTAGCTTGAAAATTGATATTTTATTAAAAGTTAATCATACTCTAAGGTGATTGGTGGCCTACTTGGTATTTTTATATTCATGAATATATTTATATCTTAGTTTTAGGTTTATATTTATTTTTTTATCACTCATGGATCATTGTTTCTTTTATTTTTGGATAGAGACTCAGGGAATCACATAGAGGAATGTTAGTTTAATTATTTTATTTATATTTATTTACTATACCGACCAAGTAGGCCTTTACTGATTTCATTTTTGTTTATTGGTGTATTGAATTATACATGTGGGGACTGGGGATACTAGTAATAGTTGTTTCCATAGATGAATTTAAAGGGTTAGTGAGGGATTTTATTATTTAAATTATTTAAACTATTTATTCTATTTTATTATTCTTATTATTTTCGGTGTAGAAGTCCGGCTTATGGATAGTTCATACCATTTCATTCTATTATTTATTACCTATGATTTTATAGGGGAAATCATTACCATGAACTCTTATTTAATTCTTCAGCACTTTTCACCACCCTAGGGTGATCGAGAATGCACCCCAGGGATGTCATGGGTTAACTCAGGCATTTGATGGATGACTCAAACTGGTTCATAGAAAATAGAATCAATTTTAGGTTCTTATGCAGGCCGAGGTTTTAGGGGAACCCTTATTATTTGGGTTTTCATGTAGATTGGATTAAGATCATTGGTTCTTAGGAGCTACATCATGGGTGGGTGACTAATCACCATCACTTATAATGAAACATGAGTTTCCATAGGATATCAGGATTTGAATTTTTATTTCATGTTTTATTTTGATTCTTTCATATAGATTTATGTATTTTTAGGGATAAAAATAGAATTGGACTAGAATCGTGATATGATCTTTCATGGATTAGAAAACCAACTTCCACCTAAGTACCTAGTTCTATATGACTCCAAGTGGTGGTTATATGATTGACACATGGTCTGTTAAACCATCTGGAAATGTCATAAACAACCACTAGTCCCTTTTGATTATTTTAGCATTATGTGATGTTATTGATTGGGTCTTGATTTGTATTTGTTAAAAATAAGGTTAGTTTTAAAGAGAAAAAATATTTCAATTTAAAATTTATAAAGGGATTTATAAAGAGTAATTTATTTTAAAAATAAAATTTTGATATTTAAAAGGTGACTTTGGATTCTTGGGGCTCAGATTTTAAATAAAGTATGGTATTTTAAAATTAAAATGTGTGGATATAAAAAGTGTTGAAATGAATTTTATGGAGTAAATTGTTTTAAAGATGAAACTTTGAGTCTTGGGAAGGGGTTTTACAAAAAGAAACAAATTCAAATGTGTTTTATGTTTAAAGGGGAGTAAATGGTTTTATTAAAGGAACTTGTATAACTTTTAAATGATTGTAAAGTAAGGTTTTAGGGTTCTAAAATGGTAATAATCATTTTTAAATACTTTTAAATAGTAAAATTCATACTTAAATTTATTTTGGGGCTTTCATAATGTGTAGTTTTTTTATGAATGTACTTTTTTGGTCTCTTGTTTTAAGGTCCTAGTTTTAAGTAAAAGAAACTAGTTTTTAAATTACTAAATATATTTTCTAAATAATTGAAATTTAAAATTAGTGTTTGGAAAAGTATGAATTCTTTCTATATAGATCATGAAAGGTTCAAAAAGGATTTCCAATTGGGGTATTAAGATTTTATAAATTTAAAGTTACGATTTTAAAGTGGTTAAAAAGGGGGTTTGACATTTTGGGTTTTTTTATTTTCTTAAATGGTGATTATGATTCAGTATTTGAGTTACTATTTATCTTTGGTCTGTTTTTTATAAGGGAGGGTATTCCATTAAATATTTTTAATTGGATATTATTTTTTTAATTATTTAAATTATACCTCCCAAAAAGTTCTCCAGCAAATCAATTCTATAAAGTCATCTCTTATAGGTTTTCATTCTTTTCGGTCCTGGTGTGGTTCTAGTTAGTGGGTTTCCTTTGGGTTTCTTCTCAGTTGTATCGTATAGTGTGTGGTGATTCAAGTTTTTTCTTGTGGTTTTTTTATTTTCATGGTTTTTATATGGGTTTTCTGTGGGGGAAGGTTTTACTGATATGTATTTCAGGTTCTTTTGGTATGGAAAAAACTTTGGCGAGTTCCTTGGGTAACTAGGAAAGACGTTGGACCATTTGAGTTTATACACTCACAAAGGTTAATTTAATTTTTGTGGGGTCACCACGACTGGTGTACTAGGTATCTGGTACTAGGGTAACCTTATTATTTAACCCAAGTTTTAATCCCATGTGGTTAAATAGGTTATTATCATGGTTGATACCTCCTCCCATTCATTATAGTTCAGGGGGTGTCAATGAGTGGTTTGATAGTACCTCTCTCAGGTTTTTGGAGTGATCCTCTATGTATGTGTTTTCTTTTCAAAAAATTGATCTCTTGGGTTCATTTGGAGAGTAAATGGTTAATTTGGGAGATTGTGAATGTGTGTTTGATCAATGTTTTTTAATTGTGTCTCTTCGGTTAAAGGTTTGAGTTATGGAATGGTAACTCTATAGAGTACCTTGTCTTTTCCATCCTCTATGTTTAGGAGTTTCATAAAAGGTGAGGAGACCCACTATGGGTCTCCATTCCATGATATTTCTCTTGAATTGATCATTTATGATTTGTTAATTGATGATTTTAATATGTTTGGGGTTATGGAGATTCTTCTAGTGTGTTAGTTTAGTTCATCCTGAAGTGGTTTGGTGATCAAATCATGGTTCTCTCTTTTTTTCAAATGAATTTTCTTGGTAGTATATTCTCTTTAAGCATGGTGAATTTTTAGGGGAATAAAGTTTTATGGTGAGGAGATTTTTCACACCCCTATTTTTATTTTATTTATTAATCAATTTATTTATGAGTTTATTCTTTTATACTTGAAATCTAGGGTGAGTCTCCATGAAAAATTCAAATTTTTGGGAATGAAATATAAGGCATATGGTTAGCTTTCACTGTTAGTATTAACTTTGTGGAAGTCATTCAAGTGACTTTAAAATTTGTAAAATCAAAATTCATAGTAGGCACATAGTTTTTCTAACATTTTTTCTTATCTTCATGGGGTTCTCGAGGTCATACAGTAAGGGGATAATAGTTTGTGTATGGTTTGGCCAACCATGTGGCCAAACCACACACAATATCCATTATTTAAAAAATGGATTTGACTAACTGCCCTTCCCCATTTAAAACCCTATTCAGCCTAACCCTCTTCTATCCTCCTCTCACATGATGCATGGCTAGGGAATACCCTAATAGCATTACCCCCTTTCTCCTGGCCATCTATTCTTATGGATTCAAGTGAGTCCATCCAAGGTAAGGGCATATCCTATTACTCATACATCCACTTCTTTCCCCTAATTATTTTCTTCCCCCTTTTACAATGGATCAGGGTACAAAAAACCCTAGATGGAGTTTCGATCTGATTTTTATTATTCCTATATTTTTCATGGGTGTTATTTTGGTTTAGGGTTTCTCTTTCCCTTTTCAGTTTTTTTACCTTATTATAGTGGTTTTGGTTTCTGATTTATTGTAGTAAAAAGTTTCGTGTAGGTTTTCTCTATGCTTCACTCATTAATTCTAGAATGTTATATTTATTAGTTTTTAAATTATTTTATTAATTTTATAATGATAGTAATAAATGTATTTGAGAATTATTTGAAATTAAAATCATGTTTTACTTGATTTTAATTTCAATGCAGAAGAATTATTTATTTTAAAAACAAGTTAAAAATATATTTTATTTAGCCATGTACACCATGTGTTTGAAAAATTTACAGAATAGACAATATAAATGAATTATGTGATTTCAAAATGGTTTTTAGTATCTAAAGTTAAATTATCAATTGTTTCCTATGTTTCACTTGGAATTTCAAGTTATACTTTAAATTTCATGTTTTAATAAATTATTTCAAGATTGGTTTTAAATAAAAATATGGGCTTTGAAAATGTCACATGATGTATCTATTGGTTATACATATATATATATATATATAAATTCACATGAGAATATGAGAATTTTTGTGTTGAGAGAAATATATGTGTGTGTGTGAGTCTATATGGTAATAACGATGGAGGGAAAAATTTTGAATTTAAATTTGATACTCAAACTTGGTTTATAAAAGTGTTTAAGTGGATACTTAAAGTAAATTACAAAGGCCCAATTGGCATGGTTTTCTTTTCCAATGATGTTTGAAGTAAATAGTGTTTTAATTAATTAAATTCAAGGTTTTTTTTTGTTTTTTTATGTCTCTCGGGTACTTTTAATTATTTTTCTTTATTTGAGAAATGAAATGGTTTAAATCAGTATATATTTCCTTTAATAAATGATAAGGATTTTGAAAGGCTAATTAAAAGACCCTCTTGATAAAATTCAAATGTTTGAAATTAGAACAGCACATATGAACCCTAGTTACTTATGTGGGATAATTAGGACAAGTAAAATAGGTTATATATATGATCTTTAGTCTTTAAAAAAAATTGCAACGCTATCTAAACATTACATGATATGGATTCTGGTTACTGCAAGGCTTTGGCATGCCCCCTAGAAACTCATGCATGAGAATGGTATTAAATATTTTGATCACTGTGAGTATGAGGATATTGGGATCACTATCCCTAACCTTAGTTTCCCTAGGGTTTCCCATGGTGCTTGGTTTCGACTTTCATAATTTTTATTCCTCCTTTATTTATTTAAATTTTTAGAAGAAGGTTTCCTTTAAAATTGTTTTTACAATCATGTTAAAGTATGTCATTTGTTTTATTTATTATTTAAAAGAATTAAAATCTTTGAAAAGTTTAGTTTCTAAAATGGTTTATAAAATAGTTTTCAATTTAGGTTTTTCAATAATAGTGTCATAGGCCATTAGAATGTTTTCTAGGTGGTTATTTATATTTAAGAAAAATAAAGATGAATGTTTGTAAATACATCTAAATGTGTTATTCGTTTAAAATGTAATTAAAAATTAGAAATATATTTCTATTTTTATTTCTAAACATTCTTTAAAATGGATCTTTAATTAAAGGGAAATCATGTGGGAAAAGGATTGTGGTCATACTAGGAATTTTTATACTCACGTCTATATTTAAATCTTAGTTTCAGGTTATAACTCAGTTTTTGATTGCTCATGGAGGGTTATTTTTTGGGGTTTAGATGGTGACTCATGGATTCACATATAGGTATGTCAGCTTTATTGTTTCATTTAACTTTCTTTATCACACCATCCAAGTAGGACTTCGCTACTTTTAGTTTTGGTTTTTGGTAGAAGATTTATATAAATGGTTATCAGGGATACCAGTAATGGATGTTTATATAGAGGGATTCATAAGGTGATCATGTTATTTTATTATTTAAAGTATTTAAAATTTTAATTCTTTTTTATTCTACTTATTGTTTTTTTTGGACGTCCGACTTACGAATGAGTCATACCAATTAATTTTGGGACTTTTTTACTCTGATTTTATGGGAAAATCATTCCCATTAGCACTTGTTTAATATTTTGGTTCTTTTATCCACCTTAGGGTGATTAGGAACATTCCATAAGGATTCCATGAGTATAATTGAGCATCTTATGGATGGATGGATCAGGCCGATTCGTGACACTTCTCTTTGCTAAAATTTATGAACTTAGAAATTAATATTAGTTAATATTGTTATAAAGTCCCATGGGGTAAAACTTTATAATAAACTAAATGGGGACTGATTTTTACTTTTATATCTTATCTAAAATTGTTTTAATGTTTTTCAAAAAATATTTTTGGATGGATATTCATAAGGTATTTCATATGTTGCGATACAAGGTGATGTTGTTGATATTTTTCAAAATTGTTTTAGGGATATTCAAAAAGATTATTTGATATTATTTCATGATTTATTGTATATGATACAATTTAAGGTGAAACAACACAAATTATCTAATTCCCCAGGATTTTAAAAAGATAAAACTATGTTCGATAGTGTATGTGATATGCAACACTGAACCCAAACAAACAATGATTATATAAATATGAATTTTTTAACCTTTCCATTAAATTTAAGGATATGAGTAGGATTAAATAGTTATAAAATATATAAATTTCCAACTCATCATAAATTTATTCATAAATTCTTAGAAATTAATAACTCAATTTTTGGTAATGTCTTTGGTTCTTCAAAATATGTTTTCTTCAAAAATCATTTTTATTTATTTTTATGGAAAAAATATTATAATAATTTTCTATAACATTTAGATAATTTATTTGATAAAATAATCTCTATTTTTTATATAACTATATAAAAATTTACATATAGTGATAATTTAGGATTTTTTGAAAAATATTGATTTTTCTGTGAATAGTGGAAAATGTTATTTTTATGTAAAATTGTCATTTTTTATAAATTAATTAATTTAAAATTAAAATTTTTATTTTAGTTTGATTTAAAGATTAATCCAATTAATTACATTTAAATAATCTTTATATCATATTTTAGTATATGCTTATTTTTAGGATTAAAAACACATTTTTCTATAAACTGTTTTAAAATGCATAATGTTTCTCCATTATAATTAATTAAAATAACAACTAATTGGAAATTATTTAAATTAAAATTTTGGATTATATATCTATATTTATTAATTTAAATTAATATAATGTATATTACTAGTTATAGAGTTAAAGTAAAATCATCTTTTCCTTGAAAAATGCATTTTTTTAAAAAACCGCTTTTTATCATGTTTGAGGGTTTTATTTTAAATTATATTATTCGGACCATATTAATTGATTTTTATAGAATTGATTTAATATTTGGAATCATAATAATTAATATTAGGTACTAGGGTCAACTTAATCTTTGAATAATATAAATAGTAATCGTAGTAAATATTTATTACCATGGTAAAAGGAAAATAAGTTAATTTAGGGTAAAAATAATTTAATAAGGGCTAGAAACAAAGTAACCCTAATTGTATTAATATATATATATATATTAATTTCAATATAATAATGACTATATTTTTTGACTTTATAAATAATTAATTAATGATTTTGATAAATATTACATTTTTGATACATTAAAACATAAATTGTATTTGGCGTAAAATTCAGTTTTAATGAAGAAGAAAAATTAATTAATTAAATAATTTTTCAAATAAATTATATTCTAATAAGATTTTATTATTAAATATTATATATTAAATATAAATTATATTATAATTTTACAAAGTTAATATGTAATTTTTCTCAGGGTCAGAAACTGTTACTGTAAAAAAACCTATATTTTTTAATAAACAAGGATTTTAATTTAAAAGTTTAATTTATCATATTTATTGAATTTTTGTTAAAAAATAAACATCATTTGGGTAATCAGAACATAAAAATTATCCCATGGTTATTTTTTCATAATTTTTTGAGAGAGTCGAATTTTCTGGTAAAAATGAAAAACGGTATAAGTATACTATGCATATTATGACATTATAATGACCCAAAAGTGATGTGATAAATACTATAAATGGTATCCAAGACAAAATATCTATTTACCCATTAAAATAATTTGATTTTTATTTTATTTTATTAAATTTATAAATCCTTTATGAATCCTCCAAAAATTATATTATATTTTAAGGTTTTAAAATCATTTATTTATAAACATGAATCACTTCTATATAATCAAGGGTAATATTTTAATAAGTTAATACCTTTTACTTATAAATTAATTGAAAACCCTCTATTTGGATGAATCCATGGGGAAAAACCATGGTGAGTTGTATGATTTTGATTATTTTATTATATAGAGTCTAAAACCTCAGTTTGGAAAATAATAAAGAAATCCTCTCTCTTTTCCTATATAAACCCACCCAATATCCCCATTATCTTCACCCAAAAACCATGGATCACTTTATTACCCTTCCTTTCCCTATATATAGTCATTCTAAAGTAACCGCATGCTCTTAAGATAATCACCCCATTCTTTTGGAATCACCCTCTCACAGTAAGGGATCTCCCTCTCTTCTTTTTATTCAAGAATCACTTTGATATTTTTCCTATTAGTTTCCATTTTTTATTATTTGGATTTATTTTTTTTACATCCCACTTACTACCCTTATGATTTAAAATTTATTATAGACCTCATTCACTCTCATTAATCCCTCCCATTAACCTTTATGTATACTTGTTACCATGTTGAAATTTAGTAAGAGATCTCCCACTCTTTAAACCGTTTTATGAATCTTTAAGTATTGTCATTTTGCTGCTGAAATTTCATTTTGATTTTTCCATGCTAGACCTTTTTTATTATGAATACCATCACTATTTACACTCAAGGGTATTCAACTATACACACCTATACTCATTTTATTAGGGATTTATATATATGTATTCCATAATCCTTGATCATGGAATTAGATATGATGAAATAAGATCCTATGTTGAATGTTGTATGTGGAAAAATTATGAATGTACATGATATTAAAGTGATCAGTTCACCTAGAATTATATATAGTTATAATGTATTTCATAATTTTTTAGTCTCATGAGACATCATGCAAGGTATTAGGGAGTGAACCTAATCTTTCATGGGACATTTTCCACTATGTTACAATGTCTTGGTGGTTATCCTTGACCTATGTTTATAATGTAATGTTTAAACTTGTTGCTAAATTTTTCTATGTTTCTTTTATTTTATCATGATATATCACGTCTCTTTGTTCATGTTTATTATTTTAATTATTTTTATATACTATTTAATTTCTTATTCTCTAACATGTAACACATTATTCATGTTATACCATGTTTATTCCCTCACTGGGTTTTATAGCTCACCCCTTTCTTATGTATATACCTAGGTTATCCCATACAGTTTTAAGTTAAAAGGAATATTATGATTATGTTAAGTAAGTTTTCATTAATGTAAATACACAATTATTTTAAGTTGTTATGTTATACCCCTAACTACCCAAATAAACTAGCCTTTTCAATCTTCCCGGATATATTATTTGTAATATTTTTAATAAATTATGAATTAATGTGTAATAAATACATGGTTTGTTAAAGTTATTATCAAAGTAAAGTTTAGTAAGTTTGGTATTAGGATTAGAAAACTCTAGAAAAATCCTTAGAGATAAGAATAAATATAAGAAGACATCTGTAATTTTTGGTAAAGTATAGAGTAAGTGGTTTCTATGAAAATACATCTTTTTCTGGATACTACAAATAGATGTGGCTCTGGTATAGATGTACCTAGGGATAACACCAAAAAATTAGCACATTGATCTAAAGTCTATCAGGAACTAATTCATGATAACGAGCCTTACTGCACACCTTGTTAGACACTCCGAGAGGATATACTTTGGTAAATTCGGAAGATCATTTTGAATCATTATAAAAGGAAAAAGAATTCCCATAAGAGTCTATGTTAGTAAATAGATCATGGATAAATTAGATTAAATCCTATAAACTCATAATTTAAGGAAATATGTGTCATTTATAAGTTATCCCTTTAATGTTATTGGATTCCCATTTTCCTATTTAATAGTTTAAAGTACTCATCTCTAAATTCCCATTTATTTTATTCAATGGATGAAAATAGGAGGAACTCAGTCAACAACTAATGTGATATTCAATGTGATTCATTCCCAAATGAGATACCGAACATGATGGGAGATTAAGTAATATATTTTGTGATTATGATAAACTATCTATCAAAAATCAAAATTAACAGTTGTAATATAGTTTAATTTCCAAATACATAAAAGAATTGGAGGATTTAGTCTTAAGGAATTACAACAAATAAAGAAGATAAAGGAAAGAAGTTTCAATTTCCTACATGTCAAAAATGTGAAAATTGGATCCATGGGGAATTCCAAAAAAGAACTCGAAGCTGTATTAAGTGTGGAAAATAGGGAATAAAGTAGCCAGTTTCCATAAAAATGAAGAGTATTATAGAAGGGAATATATTACATCCTATGGAACCCCTTTTTTCAATGTCTTATATATATAATATGGGATTTATCTGAGTCAATGACCAAATCCAAGGGTTAAATCCTAGACTAAGGAAGGACCTATGCTACGGAAATCATTAAAGTGTAAGGATTAAAGTTTTTATGTATCGGTATTTTAGGTTCATGTTGTAGAAGTAGTATATCAAAGAAATTATATATATAATAATCATGAAACATCTAAGGATTTTTCCATAGTAGTTTTTCTTTAAGGATTTGAAATATATGTTTAATGGTACTGATAACCTATAAAAGTAATTTAGTGATAATTTTATTGATAACCCTTATTATGTGTTTGATGTTGGGATAATCCTAAAGAGTATTGGGATGATATGTCTAAGGATAATATTATGTTTAAAATCATTGATATTAACTTTTTAATATTTATGTGTTGTAAGTTTAGTATAATATTTTTAGAAACATTTTATAGGATCAAATATTTTTTATTTTGAGGTGATTAATGATAATTTAGGAGATGTTTTATTGGGTTAACATATATATAACCATTAGGTTTAATATAAAGTATTATTTTAGAAGAATGCTTTTATGTTTTTTGGATGTGTAAGATGAAGGGTATGAGACAACATTTAAGGATAAAAATTATTTAATGTTGAGGTTATTAGTGTTTATTTAGAAAATTTGGGTATTTATTTAAGAAATGATCTATATTAAACCTTTGATATTATTTGTGGAATTTTGGAGACTAATGTATTAAGGTTTATTAATTTTCAGTATTATATTACATTATGCTGCCCATTTTGGATTTAGTTTTGATATTATGAATAAATTTTTTTTGGTGGAATATGTGATTCATTAGAAGCTTTTTCTAGTTCTTCTGGAATAAAAATTTACTATATGGCTACTCATCATTTGGAGAAAAGATGATATTTTAGTGGAAATTAATTAAAGGATGAAATTATACTTGTCTAGAAAGTATATTTCCTTATATAAATATTCTATATGGTAAAGGAATTCCTTAAATCTAGGAAAATTGACTTAAAACAAAATATTTGTCATAGTATAATCATTTTTGATGAATTTATGGTCTTTTAACCAATCAAAAAATTTTGTTTAGTGGTCATTGACTTTCTCCTGACCATGTTCTCTATCCCAACATATTACTCATTTAGTGTTAGTTTTCTATTAAATTTCTATTTTTTCATTTCCCACTAATGTTATCCTACTTGTAAAACTAGTTATATGATTACCTTTATACTTCCCTTCACTCTTTTCAAGTGGATGTTTTATTAACCATTTTTACAATGTGGGTTTTCAATAAATATATTTTCAAGTGTCAAAAAATTTCTTACCGAGATCATGTTAAAATTGCGAGGAAGTGATTTATTAAATAGGATAACAATGTAACACCTTGAGTTTTAAAAAATTGAAAACTATGTTCTATAGTGTATGCGATATGTAACATCGAACCCAAACAAAGAGTAATTATTTATATATGAACTGTTTAACCATTCCAATAAATTTGCAGGTATTAGTAGGATAACTAGTTATGATATATATATATATATATATATATATATTCTACTCATCGTAAATTTATTTTCAAATTCTTAGTAATTAATAAGTCAATTTTTTGTAATGTCTTTTATTCTTCGAAATATATTTTCTTCAAAAATAATTTTCATTTGTTTTTAAGAAAAAAAATTATAATTAATTTCAATAAAATTTAGAAATTTTAGTTGACAAATTTATCTCCATTTTTATATCATCATATAAAAATTAACTTAGGGTAAAAATTTAGGTTTTTTTGGAAAATATAGTTTTTTTAGTGAATACTGAAAAATATAGTTTTTATGTAAAATTGTCATTTCTTTTAATAAATTAATTAATTTAAAAGTAAAATTATTATTTTAATTTTATTTCAAGGTATCATAAGTATTATTTAGTTATATTTAATTCAATTAATTACATTTAAATAATATTTACTTTGTATTTTAATATAATTTTATTTTTAGGATTAAAAACACAATTTTCTAAAAACTGTTTTAAAATGCATAAGATTTCTCCATTATAATAAATTAAAATAACCCCTAGTGATAAATGATTTAATTGAAATGTTTATATTATATATATATTTATGAAATTAAGTTCATATAATGAATATTACTAGTTATACAGTTAAATTAAAAAAATCTTTTCCTTGAAAAATGTATTTTCTGATAAACCAATTTCCATCATGTGTGCAAGTTTTATTTTAAATTAAATTCTTCCAACTATGTTAATTTATTTTGATAAAAAATTATTAAATATTTTTAATCATATTAATTAATATTAGTTAATTGGTTCAACTTAATTTTTTAACAATATTAATAATAACCATAGTAAATATTTATTACCATGGTAAAAAGAAAATAGATTAATTAAGGGTAAAAATAATTTAACAAGGACTAGAAAAAAAGTAACCCAAATTATCTGAATATATATATATATATATATATATATATATATATATTAATTCCAATAGAATAATTACTATATTTTTTTACGTTATAAATAATTAAATAATGATTTTGAAATAAATTAGATTTTTGATATGTTAAAACATAAATTGTATTTGGGGTAAAATATAGTTTTAAGGAAGAAATACTTTTTTGATTAATTAAATAATTCTTGAAATAAATTATTTTTTAATAAGATATTATTTCTAACTATTATATATTAAATATAAATTATATTATAATTTTATGAAGTGTAAATGTAACTTTTATCAGCATTAGAAAACTGTTATTGTCAAAAAACCAATATTTTTCAATAAATGGATATTTAAATTTAAAATTTGAATTTATTATATTTATATAATTTTTTATAAAATAAATACCATTTTTGGAATCATCATGTTTAAATTATCCAATGGTGATTTTTTCATAATTTTCTGTAATGGTTGAATTTTCAGGTAAAAATAAAATACAGTGTAAATATAAAATGTGTATTATGACATCAAAATGACCTAAAAGTGATGTAATAAATAATATAATTGGGATAAAAAACCAAATATTTTTTTACCCTTTAAAATAATGTGATTTTTAGGTTCTTTTATTAGTTTTTTAAAGCCTTTATGAATCCTCCAAAACCTATATTATATTTTAAGGTTTTAAAATCATTTCTTTATAAAAGTGACTCACTTCCACATAACAAGGGTAATATTTTAATAATTTTGGAAATATTATTTATAAAATAATTAAAATCAAAATGATTTTTCAGAAACTATGGGAAAAACCATGGTATGTTTTGTGGTTTTGATTATTTTTTTGTATATAGTCCAAAACTTAAGTTTGGGAAATAATAAAGAACTCCCCTCTCTTTTCCTATATAAACACACCCAATATCCCCATTATATTTAATAAAAAAAACTTTTACCACATCCTTAATATTCCCTACCATATCACCCAAGGTTCTCCCATTATCTTAAGAAGTGCATCCTATGCTTTTGGAATCACCCTCTCGAGGCAAGGGATCTTCATCTCTTCTTTTTATTAAAACATCTCTTTTATGCTAGGCCACTTATTTTACATTTATTATTTTTTGGTTATGTTTTTTATAAATCCACCTTACTAAAATTATTATGTATAAATTATGATATACCCATAAAATCTCATTAATCCCTCCCATGAACTTTTATGTACACTTGTTACCATGTCGAAATTTATTAAGGGATCTCTCAATCTCCTTTTTATTCAAGGACCTCTTTTATGTCATGCCTATTAATTTTCATTTGTTATTATTTGGGTATGTTTTTTTCTATAGACATGTTCCTTCCCTTTTATTTACATTTTATGAGATACCTCTTTCACTCTCATTAATTCCTTCCTTGAACCTTTATGTACACCTGGTACCTTGCCAAAATTTAATAAGAGATTTCCATATTTTCTTTTCCATTCATGCACATTCTTTTTAATTATTCTTTTGAATCTCAATTGGTTATATTTTAATGATTTTATAAATATCCATAAACTTTTCAATTTATTTCCTAAAAATTAGATATCATTTATCCCCTATCATTATATCATTTACCTAAGTCGTTACTATGTCAAAATTTAGTAAGGGATCCTCTCCTTCACCTATTTATTCAAACATTTTCTTTATATTATTCCTTTTATATAAAATTATAATGTTGGGATTTGATTTTAAAAATCCCTTTTACTATCCATTTTATTTCCAAATTATGATAACCCCTTTATCTCTCTTTAAACCATTTTATGAATCTTTAAGTATCGTCTTTATGCTGTCGAAATTTCACTGATATTTTTCTATACCAAACCTTTTTTATTGTGAATAAGATCGCTATTTCCAATCAAGGGTATTCACCTAGACACACCTATACTCATTTTATTAGGGAATTATTTGTATTTATTCCACACTCCTTTATCTTGGAATTAAATATGATCATGATCCTATGTTGAATGTTCTATATGGCACACTTATACATGTACATGATATGAAAATGATGGGTGCAACCAGAATTATATAGCGCTCCAATGCATTAGGTAATGTTTTACACTCAAGAGACATCATTAAAGGGATTATGGAGTAAACTTAATCCATCATGGGATATTTTACACCATGTTATGATATCTTGGCAGTTAGTCTTGGCCTATGTTTATGATGTCATGTACAAAGTTGTTGTCACATTTTACCATATTGCCTTTATGTTATCATGTTACATTATGTATCATTGTTCGTGTTTATGATTTTCATCCTTTTTATGTTATATTTAATTTGCTATTTTCTAACATGTAATAAATTCTTCACATTATTTCATATCTATTCCCTTACTGGTGTATATAGCTCACCCATTTCTTATGTATGTCCTCAGGTTATCCTATACAGTTTTAAGTTCGATGTAATATTATTAGCATGTTAAAAAAGGTTTAAATAATGGAAATTCCCCCCCACCTTTTTTTAAGTTGTTATTTAATGTACCTAATTACCCAAATACACTATAATTATCAATATTTCGGCTTGTATTAAGTGTACTCTTGGAATAAATTATTAATTAATTTGTAATAAAGATATAGGTTGTCATAAAGTCTATGAGGCTTTAGTGAAAGTGGTATATTGATGGAGACATGAATTAAATCCTGGTATTTATTTGATACATATTTTAAAATATCATAGGGTAATATATAGGGATATTTTATGACACAACATTCTTTATTTCAACATAATTCAAAATACCATGAATGGTCATATCTTTTAGTATGATATAGAGATATCATATAGAAAGGGTGTGAGAGGAATATTATTGTATGATCCATACTAACACCCTATTATATACATAACATTTCAACATTAATTTTCAACATTCTAGAAACTTCCACTGTTATCTATCATTGATCAAATATATATATGAACAATCAATGGTCCATTCACGTGATAAATGCATGATCGTCTGAGTCATTAACTCATCGGTTATGTATAATTTGAGTTAATTAATTATCACTTGAGGGGTTTCCTTGAGGGATTATAAAAAGATATTTGTAGACACCCGAAAGCTTGACGTACATAGACATTACATTAATTTTTTGGAATACTTAATACATAACAAAAACCAACACTCAAGGATCGTAGTAGTGTAGTGTATTTGGAAACTTGGAACATAATCTTCTAATCATGGTGAAAGATATTCAACATCTCCCATAAAGATCTTCCCCTTTTGTTTTCTTACCTAAAACCATTCTTTATATCCTGGGGAAAAGAAAACATATAAAGGGTGAGCTCAAATTCTCAGTAAGGGTAAGCATGGAGAAAATAAAACAAACCAATATACATTTGAACATAAAAACATGAAGATAATGTTTAAACATCAAAATCTTGAGCAATGACATAAAACATGGCAGTACGTAAGGCATAGATCATAAAGAAACATTAATCATGATAAAATATCATGGGAATAAAACATGTAATTGTGGAAACCATTAAGCACATGTTATGATTTCCATAGTAGCTAAGGCATTTCTGCCAAGACCATCTTAGTGGACAAAGTCCCTTTCTGAATCGAGTTAACTCCTCGTTCCACTCCTGTATTACTGAACCGGTTTAATGTACCATTCCAGCCATGTCGATCTCATGAGATATAAATCATTATCCAATGCATTGGAGGGAGATATAGGTCCCACCCATCTCATAATGAAATCATTCTTACTTGTGCCACAACATGAACATAAATCATTCATCATTACCCAAAGTATAAAATGGGTTTCATAAACATCATCCCATCATAAAATAATCCATACAAAAAATGGATATCATTTCATCATAAGAAAAGTAAATCCATGTAAATCATAGAGACATTATACTTTAAACATACACATATGAAATAATTCCATCCTATATGGAAAATAGTTTTGATAAAACACTTGAAATGAATTCTAGAGGAAAATATCCTTTCTTCTTCAAAATCATTTTCTTTTCACAAAATGAAATGCAATTTTAAAAGAAATGGATTTTGTTAAAAATAATAATTAAACATTGTATAGTAAGCTTCATGAAAATAAGGCGTTATGAAACCGTAAAAATCTGTTCATGCCGTATAAGTTAAAAAAACATTCTCCTCGTACTTTTGTCAAAATAGTCAAAAAGTTCCTCGTATGGTAAACAAAAGAAAGATTCCTTCCATAACACATTGTAAAAGTCAAAGAGGGGTAAACATTACTTTAAACATACATGGAATAATATTAAACACTTTATGTAAAACATTTTTATGGACATGGATGAAAAATATAACCCTAGTAAATACTTACGAATAACAATCTCGGATAAGAACGAGATTGAAATAGTTATCCCTTACCTTAGGTCTGATATGTTTTGTACATATCAGAAACTACTGTATAATGATTTAAATAATGTCATTGACTTATTACATAATCATATTCATTGTTATGATATCATATATAGTTTACTTATGACTTTATATTACCCGTTCTTTTGTAAATTTGATGTAAAAGCAGCGATTTGGGTAAAATCGTTTCATTTATTGTACGTGTTTCGACTTCGTGATCTTGATATTATTACTTATATACTGATTTACTTAATTCCAGAATGTAAAACATTATTTTTATATAATATATATTCATAATATACATATATATATATATGATGGATCGATAAATGGAATGAAATACACCGTTCATGGAGACGGTAGGCCGTACGTACGCATGAACGCTGTTTTCGTTTCCTTATTGAATTGAATGGAATTAAGTAGATGACATATATATATATATAAATAAATCTAGTATCGTTATTATGTCATATATCTCATTATTATTCATTATATATACTTTATAATCATTCATGAATGGTTAACATGGAGAATGAATCTCATCGCGTCGTGGACACGGTAGTCCGTACGTACGCACGAGCGATGACATCATTCCCATGATCATGGAATTATATTGAAGTGTATGTATAATATTTCAGAATCAATATCACTTTAAAATAATCATATATAGTTATTTATTTATACCATTATACCCATCCAATTAAGGTGGTGGTCGAAAACAGATTACACCACAGCGTGGAGACGGTATTCCGTACGTACGCACGCGCGGTGATTTCGTTTTCTGTAGAATGGATAGAAGGTGAAATAGGGTTGTTTCATATTTATAATAACATACCATTATATGAGTGATACGGATGTTATTACTTCATAATGAAACAACTAAATAAGAGTAAGTATAAGAAGAAATAATTTTGAAAGAATCGGTAACGGATATTACCTCTTCTTCGACACGCCTCTTTGAAACCTCCTCTTAGGGAACTAAAATTGGTCTTTGAAGAAGACCAGGACCTCTAGAATATTACTAGGAAAGTTTAGAATAGAAATTGTCAGGGGTTGGATGAGATTGAAGGCTCAAAGTGGTGTGAGGAGAAGATGGAGGAGGTGCCCTTTTATAAGGGAGGAGAGGGGCACCTTAAGAAAAACTTAAAATATTATTTTATAATAAAGTCATATTCGGATTTTAATAGCTCCAAATTGATTTATTTTAAAGATAAAGTGGGTATGGGTCAAAATTCTATCAACAAATAGATTTTAGACAGGTTTGGGTCATTATATTAACCTTATCTTTTAGTTTTAATTCTTAGTTAATTAGATTGACATTTACCATGTCACTTTGTATTTTTATATTATATGGTTAATAAACTTACCATATACATCCAAGAGACTCCCAAGTGGTCCATTAATGATACACCTATCCTGATATAAGTATCTTGGCCGAAACTTAGATTTTTAGGAATATAATAACAATTAATAATATAATATTTTTTTAAAAAACTATTTTATGTCAATTTTGAAACTATTTGGTAATTGATTTTTATGAAAATCATAACAGCGTTATTAGTTCGAAAAAAGTTAATTAAATCAATAATAACATGTCATATTAACCTAGAAAATTATTTTAATTCATAAAATGTCTCAAATTACATTTATTTGTGTATTTATAACATCAATAATGTTAATATTTCATTAATAAGGTAATTACTGCGTCATCATTGTGTCATAAATAAATTAACTTATTTAATGTCTAAAAATTATAAATAAAATACCCTTATGTAGGGAATATTTTTAGCTTTCTAATGAATATTTATAGTCGATTTTATCTTATTTATAACCCTGTATTAAAAATTATTTATTTATTAAACTTTGATTTTAACTATTTTAACCCTTCTTTAAATAAATTAATAATAAATGTCCTAATCTAATACAAGTGGACCTAAATGGTCATATTTTATTCCTAAGGTTGTTTTTGGTCGAATTACACTTATCCAATAGAATTAGGACATGTGTTATGGTAATAATAATAACATTTTTACCCTTAATTACCATATTTACTTTTAACCGTGGTAAATAAAAGTAAAAAGTTACTATTCACCAAAAATTATTTTCATCTTGTTGAACCACATTTTAGTCCTTGATATTAACCGTGTCTCTTGGATTTTTGAAATTCCACTCACAGAAGCTGTAAAATTATGTTTTATGTAAGTTTGCAAAAAGCTCCTAGGAGGTAGGTAAAAGACAGTGAAAAGTTCAATAAAATCTTTATATATCAAAAATTATTATAAAATGACTCCAATGAATTACATTGAACTTATATAGGTATTATGTATCAATTTTGACCTAAAGTAAATTTAAATATAATAAATAATTATTAAAATAAAAATTCGGTTTTTAAATAGTAACCCAGTGTTTTCACTATTCATCAAAATTTGAAAGTTTTCAGAAAAATACCAAAAATTCACCCTAGGATAATTTCGATATTCCGACTCCAAAAATGAAGTCCATTTTGAAAAATAAAATTTCAAAAATTTCAAAAATTGGGTATTACTATTCATAACGGCTAGTTCATAATAATATCTCGTTTTGTGAAACTCGGTATTGCGTACTACACACACTATCGAGGAAGGTCTTGATTGCGTGTAATGAAATCCATGTCAGGGCTGCCTGTAGTGAAAGCATTGTTTGGTGTTGCGTATAACATAATAAAAACTTATTTCATTTATACATTAAACAAAATTTGTACTTAATGTTGTGTAGAATAATTTCCACAAAACGAACTTGAAATTTTGTGTAACACGAGCCAAGAATAGTGTTGCGTATACTGCAAGATAATACGGTGTTGCTTATAGTACAAGATAAACTTTGTGTAGTGTATAATAGAAGATATTAATGAAATTAAAAGAATGTTTTTCATAAAATATCAGGGTGTTATATTCTACCCCCCTTAAAATTAATTTCTCCCTCGAAATTCGTTGGGGTTATAAATGGTTTACTATATGGAAGTTTCTTTAATAGAAACTGACATCGTAAAAAGGAATACCAAAACTTGACTTTAAAAACTAAAGTATGAAATGTAACGGTTACCCAAATTAACTAATCACTGGGTTTCCACATAGTAGAACATAGGTGAAGATATGGATATGGAAGAGAAATATAACCATCAACTTCTGATGAAGAGTGGTAGAGGACATGGCTATGAAAAATCCAACAATCAAAAAGCCTTAAATTTGTGATGATCTAAGGTACCATCTGATTCATCAAATATGAGAGCATTAGGACAACATTTTTTTGGTTTTCAAGATCATTTCCCTAATGTTGAAGAATTTTTGAATTAAAAGAAATACTTACTTGATTTTGGTACAATCTCAACGTTGCTCATGCCTTGAACAATTTCCACTTCATCTCTTAAAGAAATGAAGTTGAATTTGTCTTTCATGAAGTGTTAGCAGATCATGTGATAGAATGATAGGTCATTCCATCTATCTCAAACAAAGGGTTAGCAAAAGCTATCAAATATACATAAGTCCAACTATGGTGAGGTTAATCGTATATGATTCCAAAACTGGACTTATACTTCATCTATCATACCTCTTAATAAAGTAAAACTAGTTTCCACTAACCAGGGACTTCCTGTAGGCCAGTGGAAGGCGATAAAGGCATGTCTCACTTTGGTTATGGGTTTGATCCCTGCATCCTTGTCCGACGCGATGGGTTGTCGCCCGTGCTGCAGGTTCTCCTTTTTCTAAAACTACATTATTATAACATTCCATCAACAATATCGAAAAAAGTTATACCCTTAAACAATACTAACTTATTTCTAACATAATTCATTCCAACATTTAGGTTTATCCAAAATACTTCTTTCAAAGCTCATAGTATAAAGAAAACAATTAATAGAAATGTCATCTTCCGAGCATGTGAATACCATAACTTATCCCCCATATATCATACGATATATCTTGTTGGTCAAATTACAAACATGTGAATACCTTAATCATTCATTCTCTTGAAAAATGAATACCCATTGAACCTTAGTGAAAACATGAATGCTGTCAAAAGTTAAATCTTTCCACATACCAAAATCTAGAAATTCTATATACTCAAACCATGATATAACTTTTTCCTTATATCAGTCATTAGCTCATGAATACTGTCAAACATTTCATTTTATCCTTATCCCTTCATTATGTGCATAGCATCTTATTTCCAAAAATATCTCAATCACTTTCCATGGTTACCGGTACCATAAAATTTTTGAAAACCACAATAGACCAATACATAAATATTCCAATATTTCACGATACTATATACAACATTATTTTGGAATCCCATTACATAAACACTTAATCATTCCACTACAACATTGTCATACTCAATATTGCTAATAGTGATCGCATGTGACTTCCCTTTGTCCTTTGCCTTAAGAGGTTGCTCACGTTGATCATCATTTACCATTGGATTAGGGCATTGATTAGCATAATGCCTCATTTCCTTGCACTTGAAGCATTGAAGTGTTGGTGGTGCGCTCTCTGCAGTCTTTTCTTTATTCACTTCATTAGCAACACTTTTTCCATTACTTCGACACTCAGCTGCTCGATGACCATCTTTTCCACACTTAAAGCATTTTATAGTCCCTTTAAGACAATCTCCACCATGCTTCTTTCCACACTTGGAGCATAAAGAAACATTCATCTTCTTTTTACCATTATTCTAAGATTTATCCTTGAACTCCATCTTTAGTTTCTTGTCAAAACCATGTGATGAATATGTAACACCAAATTCCATTTCTACCTTGATAGCACAAAACAAAATTTCTTCATAGCTACTGAAGTCTCTTATAGATAATTTCTTTTGAAGACTTGGTTTTAAGCCACTGAAGAATCGATCAACTTTACTTTCAGGTTGGATGATAAAGCCAGATGAATACCTTGGAAACCTTGTAAAATTTGCTTCGTATATACCATCAGATTCATCCTCCTTTTTCTTAAGCTCAAGGAAAACCTTTTCTATCTTTTTTCGAAAAATACGAGGGAAGTACTTATTGAAAAATATGTTCTTGAACTCATCCCATTCCATGGATTCAATTTCATCTCAGGGCCTCGTATTCTTAATTAGATTCCACCATTGATCTGATTCACCTTCTAAACGGTAAATAGCCAGAATGAATTTTTCATGTTCCGAACAGCGAAGTATGGAAAATATCTTTTCAATGGTACTAATCCATTGTTCAGTAACAAGTGGATTGTAAGACCCACTAAAAGAAGGTGGACGTTGCCTTATGAAGGACTCAATAGAATATTATTCCATTCTCTGCTCATTTGGAAGTCCAGAATGATTTATAGCTTGTGTAAGTATAGCAATAAGATTTTTCACTCCATCTCCCATAACATTGGTTTATTTAGGAGTAAAATCATTGCATTTTCCATTACATTGATCAACAAGGTTCCGTCGAGTTCCAACCATCGTCTAAAACCCAATAAGAATAGTGTGAGAGGAAAAAATCATGCTAGGGAGAACAACATAATAAAGGTGGAGTACCTTAGATATCTAACATCTTAGGTTTAATTCTAATATCGTTTCTGTAATTCTAGGACTATAACCTATACGTATACTTAACCTTAGGGACATCCCAAGACATACCTTAGAAATATCTCTAGGTATATCACAAAAGTTTTCGCATCCCAGTTTCCATAGGTTAACTAAACCTTTCCTCTAATACCAACTGTAGAGACCCGAAATCTTCACGTATATGGAAATTACATTAAGTTTGAGGAATACTTAATACATAAAAAAACCAACACTCAAGTATCGTAATAGTTTAGTGTCTTTGGAAACTTGCAACATAATCTTCTAATCATGGTGAAAGATCTTCAACATCTCCCATAAAGATCTTCCCCTGTTTCTTTCTTACCTAAAACCTTTCTTTATATCCTGGGGAAAAGAAAACATATAAAGGGTGAGCTAAAATGCTCAGTAAGGGTAAGCATGGAGAAAATAAAACAAACCATATACATTTGAACATAAAAACATGAACATAATGTTTAAACATCAAAATCGTGAGCAATGACATAAAACATGGCAGTACGTAAGTCATAGATCATAAAGAAACATTAATCATGATAAAATAGCATTGGAATAAAACATTTAATTGTGGAAACCATTAATCACATGTTATGATTTCCATAGAATCCAAGGCATTGCTGCCAAGACCATCTTAGTGGACAAAGTCCCTTTCTGAATCGAGTTCACTCCTCGTTCCAGTCCTGTATTACTGAACCAGTTTAACGTACCATTCCAGCCATGTCTATCTCATGAGATATAAATCGTTACCCAATGCATTGGAGGGAGATATAGGTCCCACCCATCTCATAATGAAATCATTCTTACTTGTGCCACAACATGAACATAAATCATTCATCATTACCCAAAGTATAAAATGGGTTTCATAAACATCATCCCATCATAAAATAATCCATACAAAAAAATGGATATCATTTCATCATAAGAAAAGTGAAACCATGTAAATCATAGATACATTATACTTGAAATATACACATATGAAATAATTCCATCTTATATGGAAAATGGTTTTGATAAAACACTTGAAATGAATTCTTGAAGAAAATATCCTTTCTTCTTCAAAATCATTTTCTTTTCACAAAATTCCATGAAATTTTAAAAGAAAGGGATTTTGTTGAAAATAATTATTAAAAATTGTAGATTAAGCTTCATGAAAACAATGTGTGATGAAAACGTAAAAATCTGTTCATGCCGTATAAGTTAAAAAAACATTCTCCTCGTACTTTTGTCGGAAAAGTCAAAAAGTTCCTCATTTGGTAAACAAAAGAAATATTCCTTCCATAACACAATATAAAAGTCAAAGAGGGTTAAAAATGAATTTAAAAATACATGGAATAATATTAAACACTTTATGAAAAAAAAATTATGGACATTGATGAAAAATATAACCCCAGTAAATACTTGCGAATAACAATCTCAGATAAGAATGAGATTGAAATAGTTATCCCTTACCTTAGGTCTGATATGCTTCGTACATATCCAAACCTCCTATATAATGATTTAAATAATGTCATTGACTTATTAAAGAATCATATTCATTGTTATGATATCATATATAGTTTACTTATGACTTTATATTACCCGTTCTTTTGTAAATTCTATGTAAAAGCAGCGATTTTGGTAAAATCGTTTCATTTATTGTACGTGTTTCGACTTGTTGTTCTTGATATTATTACTTATATCTGGATTTACATAATTCCAGAATGTAAAACATGATTTATATATAATATATATTCATCATATACATATATATATGATAGATCAATAAATGGAATGAAATACACTATTCATGGAGACGGTAGGTCATACGTACGCATGAACGCTGTTTTCTTTTCCTTATTGAATTGAATGGAATTAAGTAGATGACATATATATATATAAATAAATTCAGTATCATTATTTTGTTATATATCTCAATATTATTCATTATATGTACTTTATAATCATTCATGAATGGTTAACATGGAGAATGAATCTCATCGCGTCGTGGAGACGGTATTCCGTACGTACGCACAAGCGATGATATCATTCCCATGATCGTGGAATTGTATTGAAGCATATGTATAATATTTCAGAATCAATATAAATTTACAATAATCATATATTGTTATTTATTTACACCATTATACCCATCCATGTAAGGTGGTGGTCGAAAACAGATTACACCATGGCGTGGAGACGGTGTTCCGTACGTACGCACGCGCGGTGATTTAATTTTCCGTAGGATGGATAGAAGATGAAATAGGGTTGTTTAATATTTATAATAACATACCAATGTATGAGTGATACTTATATTATTACTTCATAATGAAACAACTAAATAAGAGGAAGTAGAAGAAGAAATAAATTTGAAAGAATCGGTAACGGATATTACCTCTTCTTCGACACGCCTCTTTGAAACCTCCTCTTAGGGAACTAAAATTGGTCTTTGAAGAAGACCAGGACCACTATAATATTACTAGGGAAGTGGAGAAGGGAAATTGGCAGGGTTTTTCCGATATTCAAGGCTCAAAGTTGTGTTAGGAGAAGAGGGAGGAGGTGCCCTTTTATAAGGGAGGAGAGGGGCACCTTAGGAAAAACTTAAAATATTATTTTATAATAAAGTCATATTCGGTTTTTAATAGCTCCAAATTGATTTCTTTCAAAGATAAAGTGGGTATGGGTCTAAATACTCTCAACAAATAGATTTTAGACAGGTTTTGGTCATTATATTAACCTTATCTTTTAGTTTTAACTCTTAGTTAATTAGATTGACAATTACCCTGTCACTTTGTATTTTTATATTCTATAGTTATTAAACATACAATATACATAAAAGAGACCCCCAAGTGGTCCATTAATGATACACCTATAATGATATAAGTATCTTGGCCAAACCTTAGATTTTTATGAATATAATAACAATTAATAATATAATATTTGTTTTAAAAACTATTTTATGTCAATTTTGACACTATTTTGTAATTGATTTTTGTGAAAATCATAACAGCATTATTAGTTAGAAAAAAGATAATTAAAAAAATAATAACATGTCATATTAACCTATAAAATTATTTTAATTCATAAAAAGTCTCAAATTACATTTATTTGTGTATTTATAACATCAATTATGTTAATATTTCATTAATAAGGTAATTCCTCTATCATCATTGTGTCATAAATAAATTAACTTATTTAATGTCTAAAAATTATAAATAAAATACCATTATGTAGGAAATATTTTTATATTTCTAATGAATATTTATAGTCTAATTTAACTTTTGTATAACCCCATATTAAAAATGGTTTATTTATTAAACTTTGATTTTAACTATTTTAACCCTTCTTTAAATAAATTAATAATAAATGTCCTAATCTAATCCATGTGTACCTAAATGGTCATATTTTATTCCTAAGGTGGTTTTTGGTCGAATTACACTTACCCAATAGAATTAGGATATGTGTTAAGGTAATAATAATATCATTTTTAACCTTAATTACCCTATTTACTTTTAACCGTGGTAAATAAAAGTAAAAAGTTACTATTCGCCAAAAATTATTTTCATCACATTGAACCAAATTTTAGTATTTGATATTAACCGTGTCTCTCAGATTTTGGAAATTCCACTCACAGAAGCGGTAAAATTAAGTTTTATGTAAGTTTTCAAAAAGCTCCTAGGAGGTAGGTAAAAGACGGTGAAAAGTTCAATAAAATTTTTATATATCAAAAATTATTATAAAATGAGTCAAATGAATTACATTAAACTTATATAGGTATTATGTATCAATTTTGACCTAAAATAAATTTAAATATAATAAATAATTATTTAAATAAAAAGTCGGTTTTTAAATAGTAACCCAATGTTTTCACTATTCATCAAAAATTGAAAGTTTTCAGAAAAATACCAAAAATTCACCCTAGGCTAATTTCGATATTCTGAATCCAAAAATGAAGTCCATTTTGAAAAAAAAATTATAAAATTTCAAAAATTGGGTATTACTATTCATAACAGCTAGTTCATAATAATATTATAATAATATCTCGTTTAGTGAAACTCGGTATTGCGTACTACACACACTATCGAGGAAGGTCTTGATTGCGTGTAATGCAAGCCAAGTCAGAGCTGCATGTAGCGAAAGCACCGTTTGGTGTTGCGTATAACATAATCAAAACTTATTTCGTTTATACATTAAACAAAATCTATACTTAATGTTGCGTAGAATAATTTCCACAAAAAAAACTTGAAATTTTGTGTAACACGAGCCAAGAATAGTGTTGTGTATACTACAATATAATACGGTTTTGCGTATAGTACAATATAAACTTGGTGTAGTGTATAATAGAATACATCAATGAAATTAAAAGAATATTTTTCATAAAATCTCAGGGTGTTACATTCTACCGCCCTTAAAATGAATTTCGCCCTCGAAATTTGTCAGGGTTATAAATGGTTTAATACATGAAAGTATCTTTAATAAAAACCCACATTATAAAAAGGAATACCAAAACATGACTTTAAAAACTAAAGTATGAAACATAACGGTTCCCCAAATTAACTAATCATTGGGTTTCCACATAGTAGAACATAGGTGAAGATATGGATATGGAAGAGAAATATAACCATCAACTTCTGATGAAGAGTGGTAGAGGACATGGCTATGAAAAATACAACAATCACAAAGCCATAAATGTGTGATTATCTATGCTACCATCTGATTCATCAAATATGAGAGCACTAGGACAAAAATTTTTTGGTTTTCAAGATCATTTCCCAAAAGTTAAAGAATTTTTGAATTAAAAGAAATACTTACTTTAGTTTGGTACAATCTCAACGTTGCTCGTGCCTCGAACAATTTCCACTTCATCTCTTAAATAAATGAAGTTGAATTTGTCTTTCGTGAAGTGTTAGCAGATCATGTGATAGAATGATAGGTCATTCCATCTGTCTCAAACAAAGGGTTAGCAAAAGTTATCAAATATACATATGTCCATCTATGGTGAGGTTAATCATATATGATTCCAAAAATGGACTTATACTTCATCTATCATACCGCTTAATAAAATAAAACTAGTTTATACTAACCAGGGACTTCCTGTAGGCCAGCGGAAGGTGATAAAGGTCTGTCAAACTTTGGTTGGGGGTTCGATTCCCGCATCCTTGTCCGACGCGACGGGTTTTCGCCTGTTCTGCAGGTTCTCCTTTTACTAAAACTACATTATTATAACATTCCATCAATAATATCGAAAAAAGTTCTAGCCTTAAACAATACTAACTTATGTCCAACATAATTCATTCCAACATTTAGGTTTATCCAAAATAATTCTGTCAAAGCTCATAGTATAAAGAAAAAAATTAATAGAAATGTCATTCGCCGAGCATGTGAATACCATCACTTATCCCCCATATATCATACGATATATCTTGTTGGTCAAATTAAAAAAATGTGAATACCTTAATCATGTATTCTCTTGAAAAATGAATACCAATTTAACCTTAGTGAAAACATGAATGCTGTCAAAAGTTAATTGTTTCCACATACCAAAATCCAAAAATTCTATATACTCAAACCATGATATAAATTTTTCCTTATATCAGTCATGAGCTCATGAATACTATCAAACATTTAATTTTCTCCTTATCCCTTCATTATGCGCATATCATCTTCTTTACCAAAATATCTCAATCACTTTCCATGGTAACCGGTACAATAAAATTATTTAAAACCACAATAGACCAATACATAAATATTCCAATATTCCATGATACTATATACAACATTATTTTGGAATCCCATTACATAAACACTTAATCATTCCACCACATCGTTGTCATACTCAACATTGCTAATAGTGATCGCATGGGACTTCCCTTTGTCCTTTGCCTTAAGAGGTTGCTCACGTTGATCATCATTTACCCTTGGATTAGGTCATTGATTAGCATAATCCCCCATTTCTGTGCACTTGAAGCATTTAAGTGTTGGTGGTGCGTTCTCTACAGTCTTTTCTTTATTCACATCATTAGCAACCCTTTTTCCATTACGTAGACACTCAGCTGCTCGATGACCTTATTTTCCACACATAAAGCATTTTCTAGTCCCTTTAAGAAAATCTCCCCCATGCTTATTTCCACACTTTGAGCATAAAGAAACATTCATCTTATTTTCACCATTATTCTGAGATTTCTCCTCGAACTCCATCTTTAGTTTCTTGTCAAAACCATGTGATGAATATGTAACACCAACTTCCATTTCTACCTTGATAGCACAATGCACAATTTCTTTATAGATACTGAAGTCTCTTATATATAATTCCCTTTGAAGACTTGGTTTTAAGCCACTGAATAATCAATCAACTTTACTTTCAGGTTGGATGATAAAGTCAGATGCATACCTTTGAAGCCTTGTAAAATTCGCTTCGTATATACCAACAGATTCATCATCCTTTTGCTTAAGCTCAAGGAAATCCTTTTCCATCTTTGTTCGAATAATACGAGGGAAGTACTTATTTAAAAATAAGTTCTTGAACTCATCCCATTCCATGGATTCAATTTCATCTCGGGGCCTCGTATTCTTAATTAGAGTCCACCATTGATCTGCTTCACCTTCTAAATGGTAAATAGCCAGAATGACTTTTTCATGTTACGAATAGCGAAGTATGGAAAATATCTTTTCAATGGTACTAATCCATTGTTCAGTAACAAGTGGATTAGAAGACCCACTGAAAGAAGGTAGACGTAGCCTCGTGAAGGACTCAATAGAATATTTTTCCCTTTTACGCTCATTTGGAAGTCCAGAATGATTCATAGCGTGTGTTAGTATAGAAATAAGATATTTCACTCCATATCCTATAATATTGGTTTTTTCATGAGTACAATCATTTCATTTTCCATTACATTGATCAACACGGTTCCTTCAGGTTCTAGCCATCGTCTAAAACCCAAAAAGAATAGTGTGAGAGGCAAAAATCATGCTAGGGAGAACAACATCATAAAGGGGGAGTACCTTTGATATCTAACATCTTAGGTTTAATTCTAATATCGTTTCTGTTATTCTAGGACTATAAACTATACGTATACTTAACCTAGGGGACATCCCTAGACATACCTTAGAAATATCTCTAGGGATATCTATAATGTTTTCGCATCCTAGTTTCCAAAGGTTAACTAAACCTTTCCTCTGATACCAACTATAGAGACCCGAAAGCTTAACGTACATGGAAATTACCTTAATTTTTTTGGAATACTTAATACATAACAAAAACCAACACTCAAGTATCGTAATAGTTTAGTGTCTTTGGAAACTCGGAAAATAAACTTCTAATCATGGTGAAAAATCTTCAACATCTCCCATAAAGATCTTCCCCTTTTGTTTTCTTACCTAAAACCTTTCTTTATATCCTGGGGAAAAGAAAACATATAAAGGGTGAGCTCAAATGCTTAGTAAGGGTAAGCATGGAGAAAATAAAACAAACCATATACATTTGAACATAAAAACATGAACATAATGTTTAAACATCAAAATATTGAGCAATGACATAAAACATGGCAGTACGTAAGGCATAGATCATAAAGAAATGTTAATCATGATAAAATAGAATGGGAATAATACATGTAATTGTGGAAGCCATTAATCACATGTTATGATTTCCATTGTAGCCAAGGCATTGCTGCCAAGACCATCTTAGTGGACAAAGTCCCTTTCTGAATCGAGTTCACTCCTCGTTCCAGTCCTGTATTACTGAACCGGTTTAACGTACCGCTCCATCCATGTCTATCTCATGAGATATAAATCTTTACCCAATGCATTGGAGGGAGATATAGGTCCCACCCATCTCATAATGAAATCATTCTTACTTGTGCCACAACATGAACATAAATCATTCATCATTACCCAAAGTATAAAATGGGTTTCATAAACATCATCCCATCATAAAATAACCCATACAAAAAAATGGATATCATTTAATCATAAGAAAAGTAAAACCATGTAAATCATAGATACATTATACTTGAAACACACACATATGAAATAATTCCATCTTATATGGAAAGTGGTTTTGATAAAACACTTGAAAGGAATTCTTGAGGAAAATATCCTTTCTTCTTCAAAATCATTTTCTTTTCAAAAAATACCATTAAATTTTAAAAGAAAAGGATTTTTTTTGAAAATAATCATTAAACATTGTAGAGTAAGCTTCATGAAAATATGGCCTTATGAAACCGTAAAACCTCTTCATGCCGTATAAGTTAAAAAAACATTCTCCTCGTACTTTTGTCAGAAAAGTCAAAAAGTTCCTCATATGGTAAAAAAAGAAAGATTCCTTCCATAACACAATGTAAAAGTAAAAGAGGGGTAAACATGACTTTAAACATAAATTTAATAATATTAAACACTTTATGAAAAACGTTTTTATGTACATGGATGAAAAATATAACCCCAGTAAATACTTACGAATAACAATCTCGGATAAGAACGAGATTGAAATAGTTATCCCTTACCTTAGGTCTGATATGCTTTGTACGTATCCGAACCTCCTATATAATGATTTAAATAATGTCATTTACTTATTACAGAATCATATTCATTGTTATGATATAATATATAGTTTACTTATGACTTTATATTACACGTTTTTTTGTAAATTCAATGTAAAAGCAGCGATTTGGGTAAAATTGTTTCATTTGTTTTACGTGTTTCGACTTGTTGTTCTTGATATTATTACTTATATACTGATTTACTTAATTACATAATGTAAAAAATGATTTATATATAATATATATTCATCATATACATATATATATATGATAGATCGATAAATGGAATGAAATACACCGTTCATTGAGACGGTAGGTCGTACGTACGCATGAACGTTGTTTTCGTTTCCTTATTGAATTGAATGGAATTAAGTAGATGACATATATATATATATACATGAATCCAGTATCATTATAATGTCATATATCTCATTATTATTCATTATATATACTTTATAATCATTCAGGATTGGTTAGCATGGAGAATGAATCTCATCGCGTCGTAGAGACGGTAGTCCGTACGTACGCACGAGCGATGATATCATTCCCATAATCGTGGAATTGTATTGAAGAATATGTATAATATTTCAGAGTCAATATCGCTTTACAATAATCATATATAGTTATTTATTTACTCCATTATACCCATCCAAGTAAGGTGGTGGTCGAAAAAAGATTACACCACGGCATGGAGGCGGTATTCCGTACGTACGCACGCGCGGTGATTTCATTTTCCGCAGGATGGATAGAAAGTGAAATAGGGTTGTTTCATATTTATAATAACATACCAGTATATTATTGATACTTATGTTATTACTTCATAATTAAACAACTAAGGAATATGAGGTAGAGGAAGAAATAAATTTGAAAGAATCGGTAACGGATATTACCTCTTCTTCGACACGCCTCATTGAAACCTCCTATTAGGGAACTAAAATTGGTCTTTGAAGAAGACCAGGACCTCTATAATATTACTAGGGAAGTGGAGAAGAGAAATTGGCAGGGGTTGGCTGAACTTGAACGCTCAAAGTGGTGTGAGGAGAAGAGGGAGGAGGTGCCCTTTTATAAGGGAGGAGAGGTGCACCTTAGGAAAAACTTAAAATATTATTTTATAATAAAGTCATATTCGGTTATTAATAGCTCCAAATTGATTTATTTAAAAGATAAAGTGAGTATGGGTCTAAATCATCTCAACCAATATATTTTAGACAGGTTTGGGTCATTATATTAACCTTATCTTTTAGTTTTAACTCTTAGTTAATTAGATTGACATTTACCATGTCACTTTGCATTTTTTATATTATATAGTTAATAAACTTACCATATACATTCAAGATACCCCCAAGTGGTCATTAAATGATACAACTATCATGATATAAGTATCTTGGCCGAACATTAGATTTTTAGGAATACAATAACAATTAATAATATAATATTTGTTTTAAAAACTATTTTATGTCAATTTCGACACTATTTGGTAATTGATTTTTGTAAAAACCATAACAGCATGATTAGTTATAAAAAAGTCAATTAAATCAATAATAACATGTCATATTAACCTATAAAATTATTTTAATTCATAAAAAGTCTAAAATTACATTTATTTGTGTATTTATAACATCAATTATGTTAATATTTCACTAATAAGGTAATTACTGTATCATCATTGTGTCAGAAATAAATTAACTTATTTAATGTCTAAAAATTATAAATAAAATACCATTATGTAAGAAATCTTTTTAGATTTCTAATGAATATTTATAGTCGAATTTATCTTATGTATAACCCTATATTAAAAATGATTTATTTATTAAACATTGATTTTAACTATTTTAACCCTTCTTTAAATAAATTAAGAATAAATGTCCTAATCTAATCCAAGTGGACCTAAATTGTCATATTTTATTCCTAAGGTTATTTTTGGTCTAATTACACTTATCCAATAGAATTAGGACATGTGTTAGGGTAATAATAATATCACTTTTACCCTTAATTACCCTATTTACTTTTAACCGTGGTAAATAAAAGTAAAAAGTTACTATTCATCAAAAATTATTTTAATCTCATTGAACCATATTTTAGTCCTTGAAATTAATCGTGTTTATCAGATTTTTGAAATTCCACTCACAGAAGCGGTAAAATTAAGTGTTATGTAAGTTTGCAAAAAGCTCCTAGGAGGTAGGTAAAAGACGGTGAAAAGTTCAATAAAATTTTTATATATCGAAAATTATTATAAAATGACTCCAATGAATTAAATTGAACTTATATAGGTATTATGTATCAATTTTGACATAAAATAAATTTAAATATAATAAATAATTATTTAAATAAAAAGTCAGTTTTTAAAAAGTAACTCAGTGTTTTCACTATTCATCAAAAATTGAAAGTTTTCAGAAAAATACCAAAAATTCACCCTAGGCTAATTTTGATATTCTGAATCCAAAAATGAAGTCCATTTTGAAAAAAAAATATAATATTTCAAAAATTGGGTATTACTATTCATAACAACTAGTTCATAATAAAATTATAATAATATCTCATTTAGTGAAACTCGGTATTGCGTACTACACACACTATCGAGGAAGGTCTTGATTATGTGTAATGTAAGCCAAGTCAGGGCTGCGTGTAGTGAAAGCATCGTTTGGTGTTACGTATAACATAATAAAAACTTATTTCATTTATACATTAAACAAAATCTATACTTAATGTTGCGTAGAATAATTTCCACAAAACGAACTTGAAATTTTGTGTAACACGAGCCAAGAATAGTGTTGCGTATACTGCAAGCTAATACGGTGTTGCATATAGTACAAGCTAAACTTGGTGTAGTGTATAATAGAATACATCAATTAAATTAAATGAATATTTTTCATAAAATCTCGGGGTGTTACAATATTGTTCCATGATAATGGTTACTATTTAAGCTTGATTGTGCCTCATGTTATTCTTCTAGAAACTCTCTCTTCATTACCATTTTATTTGAGAGGTGCTAGTGTGTCATGGGTCTTTTGAAGAATCTCACTCAAACATTGAGTGTTTGGAATCAAAAAGTTGTTACACCATATATTAGGTAGTCCTTTATATACCTTTTATAGATCTTAATCATAGGCATGATGGAATAAAAAAGCAGCATCCAACATCAGTGAAAATTACACATGATTTATTCATTTTTATTTAAGAATGGTTTTGGTTTGAAGAATATTAGATCTTGGTAATGCAAATTATTATTGTTTTAATGCATTGATAAAGTGATAATAAATCATTATATTCCCAATAATACTTAGTTATCTCCATCTATGATGTGATACAAAAGGTGTGGGTGTTCTTTCTCAAGAACAAGTTTAATGTTTTTGGAACCTTTGTTAGATAGAGAGTCATGATGAAAAGGATTTGAATTTAAAACTTAAGTATTTGAGGTAGAATAATAGCAGGGAATACAAAGGAAAAAATTTGTATCATTTTTATTGTAATAAAGTAATAATTTTTAAGAATATGGTTTACGGAATACCAGAACAAAATGGTGTGGTGGAGAGAATTAGTTAGATGATATGTGAGAGATACAGAAGCATGAGGATACATTTTGGGTTTTCCATTGATTTTTAGGAGGAAGAAATAAATTATATGGAATACAACATGAATTAGAGTCCTTTTTCATTATTGGGATAGGATCTTCTGGAAGAGTTGTGGATTGGAAAGATTCTTTAATTACTCTCATATTAGATTAATTAGAAGTGTTATTTAGGTTTATGTTAATGAAAGGGAAAGGGAAAAGTTAGAAAAAAGGTATTGAGAATGTTTCTTTATTGGGTAAGGTAATGAAGACTTTGGATTTTTGATATGGGATAATGATCTTTGAAAGTTCATCAGAAGATGGAATGTTCAATTAAATAAAGTGATCCTAGGAAGTATCAAAACATTGTAGAAGATACAAATGATAAAAAAATAATAAATATAGCATTCCAATGTTGATATGAATAGAATTTTGGTAAGTCAAGTTAGTTTATAAAGAAATTGAGTTCTAGAAGAATATAACATTATGAAAGTTATATTTTTTGATCGATGTTTTATTTTGGATGTTCAACCAAGGCCAAAAGTACATAAAAGATCAAGGACTACAGAGGCTAGGGGGAGTTCTAAAATATGTAATTATGGAAGAATAAAAACCTCAAGAGTTGAGGCGGTCTTCCAAGGCTAGAATACATGTTCAGTTATTTGGATCAGAAGTACACTACTTGATTCTTATAGATGGTGGAGAATCTAAAATCCCAAAATAAGCGGAAAGTCTTAATGACTCAAAACAGTTTGAGTTAGTGATGAAAGAGGAGATAAAATCCATGATTTTTTGGAACATGGGAGATTTTGAAACTTCCACATGGAAAAAATAAATTTAAAAATAAATGAGTTTATCAGTTGAAGGAAGAAGCAGATAGTATAAATCGGTACACAACAAGGTTAGATGTGAAATTTTTTTCAACAAATTAAAGGGGTATATTTCAATGAAATTATTTCTCTTATTTTTAATTACACAATGATCCAGATAGTTCTTAAATGGTTTTAAGAGAATATATACATCTTAAACAATTAAATATAAAGGTGAATATTCTTCATAGAGATTTATAGGATGAAATTTTAATGAAATAACTAGAAGGTTTCATGATAAATGGAATAGAATGACTAGCATGCTAGCTTAAACATAGTTTGTATGGATAGAAGAAAGAACCCAAGAAATGGGACTAGATGTTTAATGCCTTTATAGAATGAAAAAAATCCCATATAGTTTAATGCAGATCATTGATACTAAATAAATATGTTTTCTGAAGAAATATTCATCATAATTATATTTTATGTGGATAACATACTCTTAGAAGGTCCAAATTTGAAACTAATTAAAGAACTAAAAGATGATTTATTTAGATGGTTTGAGATGAAGGATCTCAGGGAAGCAGGATGGATTTGGGGGATGAGGATATGGAGGGACTGGAGTCATGGAACATTATTGTTTTCATAGTAAAATTAAATCCATAAAATGATGGAAAGTTTTGTAATTTTCAAATACAAGCCTCTCTCTACCCCATTGGTTAGACATTTCAAACTATCCAAAGGGAAATCACCAATAATACAAGATGATTTTAAGTACATGGAAAAGGTCTTATATGAATCAATGGTTGTAAGTTTAATGTTTTTTATGAATTATAAAAGGGAAGACATCACTCATGTGGTAAGAGTTTTTAATAGGTTCATGAAAAAAACAGGAAAGGAGAACTGTGAAATAGTAAAGTGGATACATTGGTATATTCAGGTCGTGACTTATATTTTATAATGGATGGTCGATTTCAAGGATATGTTAACACGATATTTAGAGGGGATGAAGACATGTAGATAAGTACCATGGGATTTATGTTTACCTATGGAGAAACTTTCATGAGTTGGATGTCTAAACCATAGGTGGAATTTTCACTATCAACCAGTGAAGCTAAGTATGCTATGAAAATAGATGTAGAGAAGGAGATTGTTTGGTTGAGTGGTTCATTGGAGTAACTCAAAAGGAAATAGGGGAAGAAAATGTTTTTCTATAATAGTTATAGTTTTATATATTTGGTCCCATGATGAGTATGGAAATAGATTAGGTGGGTGAATTTTTTTCTTTAAAAATATCAAAATATAAAATATATTGTGAAATTTAGTAGATAAGGAATAAAACAATTTAAACATAAAAGATAAGTCTACCATGTGAGAAGAATTAAATTTGAAATAAAAGTAATGTTGAACACAATTATTTTTATATTAGTTCAGATCAAAGTGATTCTACATCTACACTAAACACATTCTAAAACTCTTTGAGATCTATGGGGATCCATTATAATATAGTATTTTGTAGGTGCAGACAAAAAAATGTACTTTTACAAAGTACATAAAGAAACCTATGCCTTTTGTGGATATAGAAATATCCCATTATTTCTAAGTAGTGTACATAACCTATTCATTTTAGTAGGTTCAAGGAAAACCTATGAATTACTTCCTTTTAATCAAGCTAGAACAAGTGACTTGATACATTTTCATGGTATTATAATCATGTAAGTGTTACAATGAAATATAGACAACTCCAATAAGAGAATAAAGAAAAAAGGAAAGAATTTTGAATTATTTTTCATAAATTATATAGTAGTAAAGTGATTGTATTCCCTTAATAAGTAGTAGAACAATTCACTTTGGGTGATCTAACAATGCCTCAACAAAATAGTCAAACTATGTAGCTTTTCAAGGCTAATAATAATTGATCAGATAATGAGTATTATCCTTCTAATTATATTTTCTTTGGCATTTATTTATGGAAAAAATATTAATGGAAAATTTCATTAACAAAATATATATGACTTTATTCATGTGTATGTTTCCTGATTTAATATCACAGCTAGAAATAGTTATAATAATATAAACATAGAAATATAATTATTACCTTTGTTTTAAGTTTTATTATTATTTAAAGACAATTTTCTTGATATTATTGCATGAAACTCTTTAAAATCACTTTTAATATCATCGTTAATATTTTTAAGTGATTAAAAAAATAATAAAATTGTTAGTATAAACCATATAAAAATACAGCATATAGAAATATCAAAACTGTAAGAAAATATAGTGTCATTTCATCAAATACATAATATATTTTAAATCAGCATGTAATATTTTTATGACAGAATAAAATCAATGTGTATAGAGTTTATACTTTGTGAAAAATATAAATACTTTAATATGAAAGAAAATTAACACCATACATAACATAAATTTCAATAAAAGATAATGTGTAATATAATTCTATAATGAATAACATAATTTCCTCTAAGAAATAATGATACATAATATAAGTTTAGGCTTCAATGTAATATGTAAAAAAATTATAATATGTAATATAATTTTATCAATGCATAAAATTTTATAATTAAAAAAAATAAATTACATAATATATTTTTATTTCAAAGAAGATACATAAAAAATTTTAAGTGAAAAAAATGAACATAAGATAATTGAAACACATCTCAGATATGTGTAAGATAGTTCCCTTCTCAAAAATATTGAAATATTTCGTACATAATATATTTTTTGAGATCATATAGAATAGGTATGGTATTAGACTTAGATAAATTCTACCAAACTCAAAATGTAATGTTTTTTAACAGGGGTTCATAAAATCAATTTCACATAGAATTAATAGAGTAAAGAGAAATAAATAAATAGTAAACAATAATGAATAATTAAATAGAAAATAAATCAATATATTCATCAGCATTATTTTCATCTAAAATTAATACAAGATTCAAGTAGTAAAACTAATCATAAAAAATATTTAAGAGTAATATAATTATCAAAACACTGAAATAAAGTGTCAATCCCTCATTTAATAATATCCCCATTTTTATAACTATAAAACCAATATAAAAAACTAAAAAATTTCTCCCTCTTTTAGTAATAATAAAAGATTACAACAATTAAGCGAATTTCATTCAAAAAAATCCCCCTCTATAATTTATCCCCAAAACCATGCTCTTAACTAAATTAACATTCTCCCTAAAAATTTAACAATCAAAAAATAAAACAAAACATATATAATATATCTCTCACATTTAAATATTAAATAAAACTTAATTTTAATCCCCCCTAATATAAATAATCATTAAAGGTCATGGCTAAGTTGTAATTAAAAATTAAAATAAATTTTAGTATACTTTAATCATATTTAAATATCAATATTTTGAAGGAAAATAGATCCCCCATAATTCATGAATTATAAATATATTTCTAATAAAATAGTTATAACTAAAATATTAAATCCCCTCCCCCCTTAATTAAAAATTCATTCTTTGGAATACACAAACAGAATTATATAAATTTTGAATTCTTTCTATAAAAATAGTGAGAAATCCTCATGTATAACAACTTTAAAAGATATAATGATCCATGGAAATATGTTAAGGAATTCAAATAATTATAAAATTATTTTCAAAAAATTAAAATTAACCAACAATGATTGTATATTTTAATAAATCATAAAATAAATAAAAATGACATACTCATTGGATAATAAGAAATAATGAACAAGTTTAAGTGTATGTTAGAAATCCATATGATTAAAACTAAAAAGTTATGAATGATATCCAATTAAAATATACTTAATTGGGTATATAGACCTACTAAGGTCTAACAATATTAAAGAAAAAACATTTAGGACCTCATGTTGCACAAGGATTGGTTTATTTAACTTTAAAAGTAGATGTAGAAATAAATTCCTTATTATGAATAAGAAATTAAAAAATTTAAAAGAAAAATTAATTGAATAATGATCAAATAAACCACACCTAAAACATGTAATATAAGAAATACCTTAAAATTTACCATTAACAATTTTATTCTAGTATATCTGTGGTAATATCCTATGAAAACCATGCAAATTTCTATTTGCTTATTATTTATAAATTGTATGTAATCACATAAACTATTACAAACTTTGAATTCCAATAGTAAATTTAGATATCATTTCCTTTAATATTTAAAACTCAAATTTTTGTTTCCCTTTTTGTTTTTGAATAATTTTCGTATCATCAAAAAAATTATATTTGGTACTTAAAGTAGAATTTTTTAAACCATTATTCTCCTTTTCCATCTTAGAACCATCACCCATCAAAAATTTTATTTATCCTTCATCTCTTTATCATTATAAGAAATATTGACTTTCAACTTTTCATTTTCTAAAATAGGATTATTATTTTACTCAACAATATTCTTGTGGTCCTTACTCAACTTATTATAATTTTTTTAAAGACTTTTAATTTATTCATGATATTTATCAAAAATTTAATTTTACTATTCAATAGTATACTTTTCAGAATTAGAATTAGAATATAAATAAGAATTGGAATTAAAAAAATTATCACTAATCATGCTCATATCAACAGCCAACAGACAAAGATTTAAAGTTTCCTTCTCAATTCTAAATTCTTCATTCAAATTCGAGTCTTCTACGTAATTCATTCCATAAGAAAATTCATTCTTATTTTTTTATCCTTTTTTATTTCTTCTATATCATTTTTTATCCTTGGACATTAATATTTGGTATGACCTTTCTTCCTGTATTCATAACATTTAATATCAAAATTAGGATTACCTTTCTTACTTTTCCTTTTAAAAAATTTCTCGTACTACTTAATTTCCCATCCTTCCTTAGAACCTTGTCTCTTCACTGTGAGTCCTTATATGCATTTTTCAAGTTGAATCAAATCATTTGATTTTTCAGAACTAGATGAACATGTAATTTTACATGAAGAATAAGAAGAAACATGTTTAAACGTTTTAAAATCTCCTCCCTTTTTTTCATTTTCATAATTACCAATATTCTTTAACTCAAGATCATACCTAATTAATGAATCGATCCACTTATCCAAGGTATATTCAGGAAATTATTTTATTTCTTCAATTTCAACATTCTTGGAATACCAATTTTTAAGCAGCGTTGGAAGTATTATTTCAATCAAATATTCCTTCTAAATGGTTCCTCCAGGAGTAGTATTGATGTTCACAATATTTTTAAATCTATTTTACATCTCACTAACACTTTCTTTGTCACGAACTAACCCTCCAAGGCCTGCCTGACCAGAGGAAGTCCGAGCTGCAACTACCCAAAGAACACCTCCATAGGTGAGGGTCTAGTGACAATAACTAAAGAAAATAAGTATTATGGGATGTCTTCACTTAATTTACCTATACACATGCACCCAACCATATCCATGAAGAATCATAGAGGAATAATAATAATAAAAACTATAACATCTTGAGTAAAAACCATACATGTGACAATCTCTAGGGAATAAAAAGACTGAAACTAAGTAAACCAAAATGAACGGGAAAAATACACGCCCAACAAGAAAAGACGTACCAACATGAAAATAATTGGAAAAGTAGATTTTGAGAGAGCCCGACTCTAGATCTCCAATCCCCAACCACTATACATAGTCAAATATGATCGGGTATCCCTATGATTCTTTGTAATCAATACCAACCTATCCATAATCTACATAAGACACAACACGTGCGGGAAAATCCCATGAATGTGTTAGTATATACATAACTAGTAGGATTCCCTAGAATCTAAAAGGGGAGAAATAGGATACACAATAGGAGTAGATATCTCAACACATAGTAAGAGATAAATGGAACTAGATAACAAATATATATATTCTCATAAAATAAACTCAAGTGAGAGAAAAAGGGGGTATCTATCTCATAGGACAACCTAGGAAAAGAGTCTTCTAACATTTCCATGAGTCAATCAACGATGCCCAACATCTCTCATGTCTATCCAAAGAGTAACTGTGTGAAGACAAACCTCTCCATTGTGTGTCACAGCTAAGGTGGAACAATATCTAGATAGAGGAACCATTCACTTATATGATAGAATGGTTGCACTCAATAGATGGAGGAACCAAGCCCTAATACAATAGGAGGGTTCCACTCAGTATATGGAGAGAGGACCCACACCCTAGTCTGTCAGGTGAGTACCACTCAATAGATAGTGGACTCACGCCCTGATATAACAGGAGGGTTCAACTCAATATATAGATAGAGTACTCACACTCTAGTTTATCAGGGGAGTACCACTCAGTAGATGGAGGATCCATGTCTTGATAAAACAACAGGGTTCCACTCAGTTGTCGTTTAGTAGAACGCTTTGTATAAAAAATATTCCTTTCGGATAAACGTAAAATTCAAAGGGGTTTATACACCATATAAAAGAAGGTTGTGTATAAAACAAAATATGCCTCAATGAAAGGAGATTGAGATGAAGTCCCATACAAAGAGGGTATCCTTGGATTAAGGATAAATCAATTACATAATTATGTGTGACAAACTAATACACCAAATATAAGTGGATATTAAGTGTAAAAAAATCAGAAGTTATTCACACATATTCATAGAACGACATATTCATGGAGTAGAAGCTTATCCCAAAGAATCAAAATTGGGTTAAGAAGTTCCCTTGCAAAAAATTGACAACCTAACGGCATCACTACAAAATTCAGAAAATGAGTTGATGAGAGATAAAAAGGGTATCTCATCACTTGGACATAAAATTTAAATCACTAAGGATATAGAAGAACATATCCCAACATAATTTTATGTGAATTAAAAGACATAACAAAAGAAGTCTTTTAAAAAGAGGAGGGTGAAAGGTTCCCTTACCGACATGGGTATCTTTCGAAACATACACCCCGTGAAAGAAGGACAATACAACATTGATGTAAATACTCATAAATTAAAGTATATTACACAATGAGTAAAATAATGGGCAGTACATACACCACTCAAAGGAAATTGTGTAAAATTTAGCATAAATCTCATGGGAATAAAAGTTATATGAAAAATCCATTACAAAAACTCGTCAGCCTAACGGCGCCACTTAAAAGTTACAAAAATGGATTGATGAGATCAAATAGGGACTTTCATAATATTAAAATAAAATTTACAGAAAGAGGTATATAAAAGAACATCCCCCATCATAACAAATAGGAGCTTAAAAGAAGTGACATAAATGAGAGTACTTAAAAAGAAAGAGAGAGGTTAGATCTCTTACGAAAATTCGGCAGCCTAACGGCGCCACTCAAAACTTCCAAAATGGATTGATGAGAGAGAATAGGGTCTCTCATCATATGAACATAAAAATTAAATTAAGAGTAATATAAAAGAACATCCCAATCACAAGAAATATGAGCTTAAAAAAAGGACATAAAAGAGTGTAATTAAAAAAGAAAGAGAGGAGTAGGATCCCTTACCTCGGGTCCGACTTGACTCGATCATTCTTTAACGTCCTAAATAATAAATTTGAGTTAATTTATACTTGCTTAAGAACATTTTTAATGTTCATTATTCCTTTTATATCAATTATTTCCATGTTATAAACATTATGTAATCATTTAAGTTAATAATTTTTGTTTTGTCGATATTTGGTTCTTAAGTCGAAAGTGGGCTTCTTACAATTACATGTTGTTCGTGTGGTCAAAGGTTCATTATATCCAGAATGATATTCATGATTTGGATCTTATATATATCATATATATAAAGAATATACATGTATTTATAATATTACATAATCATTTATAGGTAAGAAATGAAATGTACCGTTCATGGAGACGGTAAGCCGTACGTACGCATGAACGCTACTTTCATTTCTATGTCATATTAATGGAATTAAAACTAAATGATAGGTATGTATATTTTAATTCCAGAATTATATTCATCATTTATATGTAACATAAATCATATATAATAACTTTAAATACATCCTTTATACATCCCACATATGGCATTAACGAATCAAATCACTTTGAGGGGGTGGTAGTCCGCACTTCCTAAAATAAAATTATCGTGTTTACCCACAATGGAAACCATAAAGGAATGCCAAAAAATAAAAATACAGAAACTTAATTAAAACATAAACATATTATATATCATATATAAATATAGTGACATCTTAATGGCCACCTTTTAAGGTGTTATATGAGTGTTGAACAATCGTCGTTTCGTGAGGCAGAAATTCGCCATCCACAGAAACAGTATGTTCTTTAACCATTTGATGTAGGTGTGTGTAAGTTTAGCTCGAATTCTTCTTATAACAACATCCTAGTATATTTAAGATACTGGAGTTGTTACAAAAGAAATGAATAAAAAGAGTTTAGGGGGTTGGAGAAGCAAAATGAAACAAAAGAACACAAGTGAAGACATTACCTTAAAATCGGGTAACTCTTTTTTATTTGAGCTCAAAGGCTTCCTTGGGAAGACTTCTTCCCAAAGTGAGGCTTCTAGGAGTAAGAGAGGGATTTGTAGAGTCAAAATGAGCAGGGTTTGGCCGAGCCAAAGGCTTTTTATGTGTGGGTAAGGAGGTAGAGTTGAGGGCCTTTTATAAGAGGAGAGGAGGGGCACTCTTGGAAAGTAAAGAAATGTTACTTTATTTGAAAATGAGTTTCGGATTTAAAAGGTACCACATTGATATAATTAGAGGATAAGGTGATAAGGGTTCTAAATATACCCATCCAATAGGTTTTTTACAAGTGTAGGTTTTAGTTTTTACATTATCGTTTCATTTTATTTAAATCGTTAAATAATGAGGTAATCGACGCATCATCATGATGTCATAAATAATTTAATTTATTTAATGTCTAAAAATTATAAAAAATTATCATGATGTAGGAAATATTTTTAGCTTTCTAATAAATATTCATAGTAAAAAATATGACTTTTATAACCCCATTTAAAAATTGTTTTAGTGAAACATCTCATGCTTGTGACATTTTTATTTTAACTTTAAATAAAAAGTTACTTATGTCATTTTCCAACCAAAGTGGCTCCATGGGGTCCCCAAGTTTACCCATGGATTGTCTTGGTCGGCCATGACACATACAATGAGTGTAGGACATGTGCCTAGGTAATTTCACATTATTAAAACATTATTTTTACCTTAAATTACACTAATTACCTCTAATCGCAATTAAAAACATAAAAGTTACTATTCACCAAAAAAATATTTTAATTACATTGAAGAACATTTTACTTCTTAATGACAACCATGTATGTCGGATTTTTGAAGTTCAAAACATAGAGGTGGTAAAATTTCATTTAAACGGAAAAATCAGTTTTTATAAGTACCACTTAGTGGTTTCACTATTCATCAAAAATTGAAGTTTTTCAGAAAAATACTAAAACATCACCCTAAGCTATATTTGATATTCAGAATTCAAAAATGAAGTCTATTTTAAAAAATTCAAAACATATAAGTTGCATTAATTAATTTAATAATTAATTCCCGCTGTTAGAGCAAATAGCGTATTTTTATGAAACAATAAGTATCAAAAGATTGACACTAGTTTATGTCTGATTTCAAAGTAAAATTAATTCCAATGACCACAATTGGATTAAATGGAAAAAATATATTCTAATTTAACTTTAAAACCAATTCAAAATATAATATAATCATATAAATAAATTCGATTAAAAAGTGGGTTTGAATTAAAATACAACATTTTTCACTATTCATTAAAAAATGAACTTTATCGGAAAAATACCAAAAATTTACACAAAGTAAATTTTGATGTCCCGATTCTAAAGAAGAATTTTAGTTTGTCAAATATAACACAGAAATTTTTCAAAAAGTGAATTTAAAAGAGGTTCTCCATCAAAAGGCGGTTAATCACCCTTTTAATGAATATTAGAATGTTTACGCTTAAAATTGGATTCATTCGCATTTTTAATCCTCTAACATTTATTGTAAAGAGTAAAAATATTTGACAAAAATATATAATCATTTTGTAGTTAGTTCTGTTCATTCCCGCCATTACAACGGCTAGGCATTAACTACCATTTAAAATAATATTATTTTATTATTAGAGTGCACCGTAAGATTCCCAACAAACTCGTTGTTGCGTATTGGGTACGTCATCGAGCATAGCGTCCCCTGTAAAGTAATATTAATATTTTATTCACAAATATGGATAAATATAAAAATGTCATATTCTTTATTTACCTGGGGTGTTACATCCTTCCCCCCTTTTGGGAATTGCGTCCTCGCAATTTTAAAATTGGGCTCGGAAACATCCTTGAAAGTCCCACATCGGAACAAGAGTCGGTAAAAAAATCACTTTAAAATAAAGAATGAGAAGTAAAGAGGTTACCCAAGTTAGCCCATAATAGGATTACATGTTGGAAAACATGGACATCGAGGAGAAAACATAGGGTCATGTTCTGATGGAGAGTGATAGAAAACATGTTTAGAAGAAAGTTAACCACAAGAAAATCACAAACTTGTGATGGGTTAAACGGTATTCGATTCCCCAGTAGGAAAACTTAATAGAAAATATTTTTGTTTTCTTTATTGGGGAATTTATTCATAAGGAAACATAATTACATATCATGTTAACTTTCAACTTTTATTAGATTTCTTACACAAACTCATATTTTCTCCAAAAGACGAGCATTTAGGAAGACTTGTTCACTATAATCAACTTCTAGAGAATCACCTAATCCACAAAAGATAAATATATACTTCCCATGTTTTTAGACTTTAACCAAAACCAAAACCAAAACCAAAATGGTTAGTACGAGATCAGATAATCCAGAAAAGGATAACCCTTTATAAAAAGAAAATCTATTCTTAATCTCCAAAATTTTTCCAACAAAACCCAAAGTTCAACGAGGACCATTTGATAAACAATTTGTCCATAAAATTCTTCAAAGTAAACCAAACTAAGATTGAAAGAAAAATATTTGAAGGATTTAGTCACATAGTCTTCCAAGGTACAAATTTACTTTTATCTCCAAATAACATCAGTTCCTCTTAAATTCTCATATTGAAAAGTAAATAACCTAATCACATATCCTCGATGATAGGTTAAAAATTTCCATAGATAACCCAAAATAAAATTACTCTTGATTCCTAAAATCATCTAACTAAAAAGAATTATTCAAACTAACCAGGGACTTCACGTAGTCCAGTGGTAGGCGATAAATACCAGTCGCACTTTGGTTGTGGGTTCGATTCCCGCAGCTTTGTCCGACGCGACGGGTTGTCACACGGTCTGCGTGTTGTCCTTTTTCCAAAACTATATAATTCTTAAAACATTCTCCAAAACGAGATAAAATCTTCAAAAATGATCATAACATATTTTAACCTCAAGTTTATCTCATGCCTTTCATTTTCCATCATAACATATAATAACCCATAATTACCTCAAAAGTAAGGATCATATAAACTCTAATGGTTACCTTTATAATTATTACCCGAACTTCCACATCGATTGGTCATCTCGTACATGATACATTACAGGTCATACCAAGGTTCAAGTGGTTGATCATGAATCCTTGATAGTTGGTTTAGAACAACCATGAGTTTCCTCATTGAATCCCCCATTTTATCTAGTATCTTAATCAGAGAACCACCACAGTTTCCTTCAAACTTGTTGTCTCTTTGGTGCCTGCTAGATCCATCTATTTACTAAAAACAGAAATGTCTGTGTGAGTATATCAACAAAACCATCATGTACTAATGAAGAAGGTAAACACTAAGATATACTTACTCATTCACTTTATCTAAAACTAGGACTCTTTCTGAAATCCTAACCATTATGGTAATGTCACTGGTGCTTAGAGAATACCCTAACCTCTAAAGTTATCTAAACCAACCGCTGATACCAACTATAAGGCCCCGACCTTAATCATTACTTAATCTTGAGATATTTCAAGAATACACCTTAAGGATTTTTTCAGGTTTATATTTTTATAGAATTAGATCATAAAACTTGCATTACATTCCACATTTAAACAAAGTGGTTACATAAAAGATAGTATTCATTTTTCCCATCAACGGAAACATATTTAAAAAAACATGGATTCTTTCTTGACACTTCCTTGACACTATCATCATATCATGTACCCTACCCTTGACCTGTGAAAAACATTTCAAAAACTTGGGATGAGCATAAAAAGCTCAGTAAGGGATATAAAAATATGGAAAGGAAACATGAGTACATGTATACATAATAATGAAATCATACTTTACCCATAAAACATAAGCACTTTAACATACCTCATAAAATCATGAATAAATCCTAGAAATCATAAGACATAAAGGTAACTTGAGGCATTCATAACATTCTTACGTAGGGAGTAACCCTCTTGGTTACGTTTGGAATACCCATCACAGTATATTCCCTAAATCTCTTCGAAGAAACCTTAACGTTTAACCCCTTTGTGTTACCCAATGCATTGGAGAGCTATATCGGGCTCACCAGCCCTTAGTTTATCACGGAACCACCCGTCTTCAAAATAATTCCCAAGAACCATAACATAATCGTATCACATAAAACATGCATAAAGGAAACATAACATTTCCACTTTTCAATCACAAGATATCAATACAACACATTGATATAAAAACATTATGAAAACCATTTTCAATACCAAAAGAAAAATAAAAGTAAAACATGGTATTTATTTTTCTTTTAAAAAAAAGGTATGGCTTGTAGGGGAAGACGAAACTAAAATAGTGGTCACAGCGGCGGAGAAGCCGTTGTTGCCGCATACGTACGACAAAAAAATTCCCTTTTGTCGTTTAGTAAAACGCTTTGTATAAAAAATATTCCTTTCGGATAAACGTAAAAGTCAAAGGGGTTTATACACCGTATAAAAGAAGGTTGTGTATAAAACAAAATATGCCTCAATGAAAGTAGATTGAGATGAAGTCCCATACAAAGATGGTATCCTTGGATTAAGGATAAATCAATTACATAATTATGTGTGACACACTAATACACCAAATATAAGTGGATATTAAGTGTAAAACAATCAGAGGTTATTCAGGCAGAAATTCACCATCCACAGAAACAGTATGTTCTTTAACCATTCGATGTAGGTGTTTGTAAGTGTAGCTCGAATTATTCTTATAAAAACTTCTTAGTATATTGAAGATACTAGAGTTGTTATAAAAGAAATGAATAAAAAGAGTTTAGGGGGTTGGAGAAGCAAAAAATAAAACAAAAGAACACAAGTGAAGACATTACCTTAAAATTGGGTAACTCTTTTTGATTTGAGCTCAAAGTCATCCTTGGGAAGACTTCTTCCCAAAGTGAGGCTTCTAGAAGTAATAGAGGGATGTGTAGAGGCAAAATGAGCAGGTTTTGGATGATCCAAAGGCTTGAGAGGTGTGGGTAAGGTGGTAGAGGTGCAGGCCTTTTATAAGAGGAGAGGAGGGGCACTCTTGTAAAGTTACAAAATGTTACTTTATTTTCAAATGAGTTTCAGATTTTAAAGGTCCCACATTGAATTATTTCTAGGATAAGGTGGTAAGGGTTCGAAATATACTCATCCAATAGGTTTTTTACAAGTTTAAGTTATAGTTTTAACATTATCTTTTCATTTTATTTAAATCCTTTATTAATGAGGTAATCGTTGCATCATCATGATGTCATAAATAATTTAATTTATTTAATGTCTAAAAATATATAAAAAACTATCATGATGTAGGAAATCTTTTTAGATTTCTAATTAATGTTTATAGTCAAAAATATGACTTTTATGACCCCATTTAAAAATTTTTTTAGTGAAACATCTGATGCTTGTGACATTTTTATTTTAACTTTAAATAAAAAGTTATTTATGTCATTTTCCAACCAAAGTGGCTCCATGGGGTCCCCAAGTTGACCCATGGATTGTCTTGGTCGTCCATGACACATCAAATGAAGGTAGGACATGTGTCTAGGTCATTTCACATTATTAAAACATTATTTTTACCTTAAATTGCACTAATTACCTCTAATCGCGATTAAGAACATAAAAGTTACTATTCACCAAAAAATTATTTTAATATCATTGAAACACATTTTAATTCTTAATGAAAACCATGTATGTTGGATTTTTGAAATTCAAAACATAGAGGTGGCAAAGTTTCATTTAAAAGAAAAATCAGTTTCTTTAACTACCACTTAGTGGTTTCACTATTCATCAAAAATTGATGTTTTTCAGAAAAATACCAAAAATTCACCCTAAGCTATATTTGATATTCCGAACTCAAAAATGATGTCTATTTTACAAAATTAAAAACATATAAGTTTCATTAATTAATTTAATAATTAATTCCCGCTGTCAAAACAAATAGCGTGTTTTTATGAAACAATATCTATTAAAAGATTGACACTAGTTTAAGTCCAATTTCAAAGTGAAATTAATTCCAATGACCACTATTGGATTAAATGGTAAAAATATATTCTAATTTTACTTTAAAAACAATTCAAAAGATAATCCAATCTTATAAATAAATTAGATTAAAAAGAGGTTTTGAGTTAAAATACAACATTTTTCACTATTCATTAAAAAAATGAACTTTATCGGAAAGATTCAAAAAGTTACACAAAGTAAATTTTTATGTCTCTATTCTAAAGAAGAATTTTATTTTGTCAAATATAACACATAAAATTTTCAAAAAGTGGATTTAAAAGAGGTTCTCCATCAAAAGGCGGTTAATCGACCTTCTAAAGAACATTAGAATGTTTACGCATAAAAATTGAATTCATTCACACTTTTAATTCTCTAACATTTATTGTAAAAATTAAAAATATTTGACAAACATATATAATCATTTTGTAGTTAGTTCTGTTCATTCCCTCCATTACAACAGCTAGGCGTTAACTACCATTTAAAATAATATTATTTTATTATTAGAGTGCAACGTAAGATTCCCAAGAAACTCGTTGTTGTGTATTGGGTACGCCGTCGAGCATAGCGTCCCCTTTAAAGTAATATTAATATTTTATTCGTAAATATGGATAAATATAAAAATGTCATATTCTTTATTTACCTGTTGTGTTACATCCTTCCCCCCTTTTGAGAATTGTGTCCTCGCAATTTTAAAATTGGGCTCGGAAACATCCTTGAAAGTCCCACATTGGAACAAGTGTCGGTAAAACAATCACATTAAAATAAATAATGATAAGTACAGAGGTCACCCGAGTTAACCCATACTAGGACTCCATGTAGGAAAACATGGACATGGAGAAGAAAACATAGGGTCATGTTCTGATGGAGTGTGATGGAAAACATGTTTAGGAGAAAGTTAACCACAAGAAAATCACAAACTTGTGATGGGTTAAACGGTATTCGATTCCCCAGTAGGAAAAGTTAATAGGCAACATTTGTGTTTTTTTATTGAGGAATTTATTCATAAGGAAACATAATTTCTTATCATGTTGACTTTCAACTTTTATTAGATTTCTTACACAAACTCATATTTTCTCCAAAAGACAAGTATTTAGGAAAACTTGTTCACTATAATCAACTTCTAGAGAATCACCTAATCCACAAAAGAGAACTATATACTTCCCATGTCTTTAGACTTTAACCAAAACCGAAACCAAAATGGTTAGTACAAGATCAGATAATCCCAAAAAGGATAACCCTTTATAAAAAAAATCTATTCTTAATCTCCAAAATTTTTCCAACAAAACCCAAAGTTCAACGAGGACAATTTGATAAACAATTTGTCTATAAAATTCTTCAAAGTAAACCAAACTAATATTGAAAACCAAATATTTTAAGTATTTAGTCACATAGTCTTCCAAGGTACAAATTAACTTTTATCTCCAAATAACATCAGTTGCTCTTAAATTCTCATATTGAAAAGTAATTAACCTAATCACATATCCTTGATGATAGGTTAATAATTTCCATAGATAACCCAAAATAAACTTACTCTTGATTCCTAAAATCATCTAACAAAAAATAATTAGTCAAACTAACAAGGGACTTCACGTAGTCCAGTGGTAGGCGATAAATACCAGTCGCACTTTGGTTGTGGGTTCAATTCCCGCAGCTTTGTCCAACGCGACGGGTTGTCACACGGTCTGCGTGTTGTCCTTTTTCCTTAACTATATAATTCTTAAAACATCCCCCAAAACGAGATAAAATATTCAAAAATGATCATAACATATTTTAACCTCAAGTTTATCTCATGCCTTTCATTTTCCATCATAACATATAAAAACCCATAATTACCTCAAAAGTAAGGATCATATAAACTCTAATGGTTACCTTTATAATTATTACCTAAACTTCCACATCGATTGGTCATCACGTACATGATGCATTACAGATCATACCATGGTTCAAGTGGTTGATCAAGACTCCTTGATAGTTGGTTTAGAACAACCACGAGTTTCCTCATTGAATCCTCCATTTTATCTAGTATCTTAATCAGAGAACCATCACAGTTTCCTTCAAACCTGTTGTCTCTTTGGTGCCTGCTAGATCCATCCATTCACAAAAAAAAGAAATGTCTGTGTGAGTATATCAACAAAACCATCAAGTAATAATGAGGAAGGTAAACACTAAGATAAACTTACTCATTCACTTTATAAAAAACTAGGACTCTTTCTGAAATCTTAACCATTATGGTAATGTCACTTGTGCTTAGAGAATACCCTAACCTCTAAAGTTATCTAAACCGACCTTTGATACCAACTATAAGGCCTCAGCCTTAAACCTTACTTAATCTTGAGTTATTACAAGATTAAACATTGAGGATCTTTTCATGTTTAGAGTTTTAGAGAATTAGATCACAAAACTTGCATTACTTTCCACATTTAAACAAAGTGGTTACATAAAATATAGTATTCATTTTTCCCATCAACGGAAACATATTTAAAATAAAACATGGATTCTTTCTTGACACTTCCTTGACACTATCATCACATCATGTACCTTTCCCTTGACCTGTGAAAAACATTTCAAAAACTTGGGATGAGCATAAAAGGCTCAGTAAGGGTTATAAAAAGTATGGAAAGGAAACATGAGTACATATATACATAAGAATGAGATCATACTTTACCCATAAAGCATAAGCACTTTAACATACTTCATAAAATCATGAATAAATCATAGAAATCATAAGAAATATAGGTAACTTGAGGTATTCATAATATTCTTACGTAGGGAGTAACCCTCTTGGTTACATTTGGAATACCCATCACAGTATATTCCCTAAATCTCTTCAGAGAAACCTTAACGTTTAACCCCTTCACTTTACCCAATGCATTGGAGAGATATATCGGGCTCACCCGCCCTTAGTTTATCATGGAACCACCCGTCTTCATAAAAAATTCCCAAGAACCATAACATAATCATAGCACATGACTTAAGCATAAAGAAAAGATAACTTTCCCACATTTCAATAACAATATAACATTTTAAGATATTGAATCCATTCTAAAAAAACATTTTCAAAACCATTTAAAACATTTAATAAAGAGATTTTTTAATCAAAGTGTCCCATACCACTTTGAAGCTTTTAACATTTTACACCCTTAATATCCACATAAAAAAATCCTTGAAACCATTTTGAAAACATGGATATTGATGAGAAATATTTATAAGAATAAATCATTTAAACATTTAAAACGATATTTTAGTTAAAGGGTTTTTATCAAAATGAGAGACACTTGAATAGAATAATTGAGGAATAACATTTAATCAGAACTTTATAATATCATGAGAATAAAGGGATTCATGATATATTATTCCAAAGGAAAGTATATACACCATATAAGAGTGAATTGGTGCATAACAACAATGAAGTCTCAATAGAAATGTAAAATGAGATAAAATCCCTTATAAAGAAGGTATCCTTAAATTAAGGATGAATCAATCTCATAATTATGTGTGACAAACATAAATACACCCAATATAAGTAGATATTAAGTGTAAAACAATCAAAGTTCATTCGCACATATTCAAAGGATAACATATTCAATAAATACATGTTGAACCCAAGGAAATCGAAATTGGGTTAAGAAGTTCCCTTGGTAAAATTCGACAGCCTAACGACGTCACTTTAAAATTCATAAAATTAGTTTATGAGAGAGAAAAAGGGTATCTCATCACTTGGACATAAAATTTACATCAATAATGATATATAAGATCATATCCCAACATAATAGTATGTTAATTAAAAGACATAACAAAAGAAGTCTTTTAAAAAGAGGAGGGTGAAAGGTTCCCTTACCGACTTGGGTAACTTTCTAAACGTACACCCCATTGAAGAAGGGTCATACAAGGAATATGTAAATACCCATAAATGAAATTATATTACAAAAGGAGTATAATAATGGGTAGTACATACACCAATAAAAGGAAATGGTGGCAAATGTAGCATAAATCTCACGGGAATAAAAGTGAGATAAAAAATCCCTTACGAAAACTCGGCAACCTAACGACGCCACTTAAAACTTCCAAAAATGGATTGATGAGATAAAATAGGGTCTCTAATCATATTAAAATAAAATTTACAGGAAGAAGAATATAAAAGAACATCACCCAACATAACAAATAGGAGCTTTAAATAAGTGACATAAAGGGGAGTACTTAAAAAGAAAGAGAGAGGTTGGATCTCTTACGAAAATCTGGCAGCCTAACGACGCCACTCAAAACTTCTAAAATGGATTGATGAGAGAAAATAGGGTCTATCATCATATTGAAAATAAAAATAACATAAGGAGTAATATAAAATAACATCCCAATCATAAGAAAGATGAGCTTAAAATGAATGATATAAAATAGTGTACTTAAAAAGAAAGAGAGGAGTAGGATCCCTTACCTCGGGTCCGACTTGACTCGATCGTTCTTTAACGTCCTGAATAATAAACTTGAGTTAATTTAAACTTTCTTAAGAACCTTTTTCAAGTTCATTATTCCTTTTATATTACTTATTTCCATGTTATAAACATTATGTAATCATTTAAGTTAATAATTTTTGTTTTGTCGTTATTTGGTTCTTAAGTCGAAAGTGGACTTCTTACAATTACATGTTGTTCATGTGGTCAAAGGTTCATTATATCCAGAATGATATTCATGATTTGGATATCATATATATCATATATATCCAGAATATACATGTATTTATAATATTACATAATCATTTATAAGTAAGAAATGAAATGCACCGTTCATGGAGACGGTAAGCCGTACGTACGCATGAACGCTACTTTAATTTCTATGTCATATTAATGGAATTAAAACCAAATGATAGGTATGTATATTTTAATTCAAAAATTATATTCATAATTTATATATAACATGCATCATATATAATAACTGTAAATCCACCCTTCATACATCCCACATATGGCATTAACGAATCAAATCACTTTGAGGGGGCGGTAGTCCGCACTTCCTAAAATGAAATTATCGTGTTTACCCACAATGGAAACCATAAAGGTATGCCACAAAATAAAAATACAGAAGCTTAAGTAAAGCATAAACATATTATATATCATATATTAATATAGTGACATCTTAATCGCTACCTTTAAAGGTGTTATATGAGTGTTGAACAATCATCGTTTCATGAGGCAGAAATTCACCATCCACAAAAACAGTATGTTCTTTAACCATTTGATGTAGGTGTGTGTAATTGTAGCTCGAATGCTTCTTATAAAAAAATCCTAGTATATTAATGATATTGGAGTTGTTACAAAAGAAATGAATAAAAAGAGTTTAGGGGGTTAGAGAAGAAAAATGAAACAAAAGAACAAAAGTGAAGACATTACCTTAAAATCGGGTAACTCTTTTTGATTTGAGCTCAAAGGCTTCCTTGGAAAGACTTCTACCCAAAGTGAGGCTTCTAGGAGTAATATAGGGATGTGGAGAGGAAAAATGAGCAGGGGTTGGCCGTGCCAAAGGCTTTGGAAGTGTGGGTTAGGAGGTAGAGGTGAGGGCCTTTTATAAGAGGAGAGGAGGGGCACTCTTGGAAAGTAAAGAAATGTTACCTTATTTGAAAATGAGTTTCGGATTTAAAAGTTCCCACATTGATATAATTCGAGGATAAGGTGGTAAGGGTTAGAAATATACCCATCCAATAGGTTTTTGACAAGTGTAGGTTTTAGTTTTTACATTATCTTTTAATTTACATCTTATTATGTTGGGATATGTTCTTCTATATCCTTATTGATGTAAAGTTTATGTCCAAGTGATGAGATACCATTCACTCTCTCATCGACTAATTTTCTGAATTTTGAAGTGACGCCATCAGGCTGTCGAATTTTTACAAGGGAACATCTTAACCAAATTTCGATTTCTTTGGGTTCAACTTGTACTTCTTGAACAGGTCATCCTATGAATATGTGTGAATGACCTCTGATTGTTTCACACTTAATATCCACTTTTATTGGGTGTATTTGTATTTCTCACACATAATTATGTGATATATTTATCCTTAATTTAAGGATACCATCTTTATAATGGATTCCATCTCAATTTACATTTCCATTGAGACTTCATTGTTGTTATGCACCAATTCACTCTTATATGGTGTGTATAAATACCTTTGACATATTATATCATGAATCCCTTTATTCTCATGATATTATATAAGTTCAGATTAAATTTTATTCCGCAATTATTTGTATTCAAGAGTCTCTCATTTTGTTAAAAACTCTTTAATAAAAAAATATCATTTTAAATGTTTTAAAGATTTATTATTCTAAATATTTATCTCTAATTTCCATGTTTTCAAAATGGTTGTCAGTATTTATTTATATGTACATTAATGTTTTAAGATTATAATTCCATTAAAAGCTTCAAAGTGGTATGGGACACATTGATTCAAAAATCTCTTTTAAATGGTTTTTGAAAATGGATTGGTTAATTCAATATCTTGGAATTAATTATTGTGATTTAAAATTAAATGTTGTTATTGAAATGTTTATATTTTCAATATTTTATGTGTAATGACGGTACTTGGACATTTTATGGGTGGTTACATGATAAACCATATGACGGGTGGTACCGTGAATACCAAGACAGGTGGTTACGTTATAACCTCCAATGCATTGTGTATGGAAGTCGGCCGTATGGCTATTCCATTAAGTATGTGTGGAAGTCAACCGTATGGTTATTCCATTTAAGTATGTTTATGTCCCAAGTTACCTTAATAAGTTATGTTTTCTTTATATGGGTTTTATGGTAATATTTTGGTTAAAAAAGGGTAAGTAATGATATTTTATTCAGTGAAGAGTTTTTACTACTTCCTAAAGGTGAAAGGTATTACTTTGATAATGTATACATGGTTTACTTGTTGCTTTGAAAAAACTAACAGTTTTCATTCTTTGTGTATCCCTTACTGAGCTTTTTATGCTCACCCCAAGTTTTTTTTTTGAAATATTTTTCACAGGTCTTAATGTGGAATAGGGTCATGGATGGGATCAAGGGAAAGTCATGCTATATAAAACATAGAACTAGACATGTTTTATTTTAAGAGTTTTTATTCTATGGAAATTTAGTAGAAGTGTCTGCTTTGTAATCTTTTCAGATGTAATAGTTATGTCCTAATTCTCTAAAACTCTAAACCTGAAAAGATCCTCAATGTGAATCATTCATTTAAATCAATATTAATTAAGGTTTAAGGTCGGGGCCTTATAGTTGAGCATAAAAGTAAGGACATAAAAGAGTGTACTTAAAAATAAAGAGAGGAGTAGGATCCCTTACCTCGGGTCCGACTTGACTCGATCGTTCTTTAACGTCCTGAATAATAATCTTGAGTTAATTTCTACTTGCTTAATAACCTTTTTCAAGTTCATTATTCCTTTTATATCACTTATTTCCATGTTATAAACATTATGTAATCATTTAAGTTAATAATGTTTGTTTTGTCGATATTTTGTTCTTAAGTCGAAAGTGGACTTCTTACAATTACATGTTGTTCATGTGGTCAAAGGTTCATTATATCCAGAATGATATTCATTATTTGGATATCATATATATCATATATATCCAGAATATACATGTATTTATAATATTACATAATCATTGGGTTTCATAATGTTTTTATATCAATGTGTTGTATTGATATCTTGTGATTGAAAAGTGGAAATGTTATGTTTCCTTTATGCATGTTTTATGTGATACGATTATGTTATGGTTCTTGGGAATTATTATGAAGACAGGTGGTTCTGTGATAAACTAAGGGCGGGTGAGCCTGATATAGCTCTCCAATCCATTGGGTAACGCGAAGGGGTTAAATGTTAAGGTTTATCTGAAGATATTTAGAGAATATATTGTAATGGGTATTCCAAACGTAACCAAGAGGGTTACTCCCTACGTAAGAATGTTATGAATGCCTCAAGTTACCTTTATGTCTTATGATTTCTATGATTTATTCATGATTTTATGAGGTATGTTAAAGTGCTTATGTTTTATGGGTAAAGTATGATTTCATTATTATGTACACATGTACTCATGTTTCCTTTCCATATTTTTATATCCCTTACTGAGCATTTTATGCTCATCCCAAGTTTTTTGAAATGTTTTTCATAGGTCAAGGGAAGAGTACATGATATGATGATATTGTCAAGGAAGTGTCAAGAAATAATCCATGTTTTATTTTAAATATGTTTCCGTTGATGGGAAAAATGAATACTATCTTTTATGTAACCACTTTGTTTAAATGTGGAATGTAATGCAAGTTTTATGATCTAATTCTCTAAAACTCTAAACCTGAAAATATCCCCAATGTGTAATCATGTAATAACTCAAGATTAAGTAAGGTTTAAGGCTGGGGCCTTATAGTTGGTATCAAAGGTAGGTTTAGATAACTTTAGAGGTTAGAGTATTCTCTAAGCACAAGTGACATTACCATAATGGTTAGGATTTCAGAAAGAGTCTTATTTTTAGATAAAGTGAATGAGTATGTATATATTACTGTTTACCTTCCTCATTAGTACATGATGGTTTTGTTGATATACTCACACTGACATTTCTGTTTTTAGCGAATTGATGGATCTAGCAGGCACCAAAGAGACAACAGGTTTGAAGGAAACTGTGGTGGTTCTCTTATTAAGATACTAGATAAAATGGGGGATTCAATGAGGAAACTCGTGGTTGTTATAAACCAACTATCAAAGAGTCATGATCAACCACTTTAACCTTGGTATGATCTGTAATGAATCATGTATGAGATGACCAATCGATGTGGAAGTTCAGGTAATAATTATAAAGGTAACCATTAGAGTTTATATGATCCTTACTTTTGAGGTAATTATGGGTTATTATATGTTATGATGGAAAATGAAAGGCATGAGATAAACTTGAGGTTAAAATATGTTATGATCATTTTTGAAGATTTTATCTCGTTTTGGGGAATGTTTTAAGAATTATATAGTTTTGGAAAAAGGACAACACGCAGACCGTGTGACAACCCGTCGCGTCGGACAAAGCTGCGGGAATCGAACCCACAACCAATGTGTGACTGGTATTTATCACCTACCAATGGACTACGTGAATTCCCTGGTTATTTTGACTAATTCTTTTTAGTTAGATGATTTTAGGAATCAAGATTAAGTTTATTTTTGGTTATCTATGGAAATGATTAACCTATCATCGAGGATATGTGATTAGGTTAATTACTTTTCAATATGAGAATTTAAGAGCAACAGATGTTATTTGGAGATAAAAGTTAATTTGTACCTTGGAAGACTATGTGACTAAATCCTTCAAATATTTGGGTTTCAATCTTAGTTTGGTTTACATTGAAGAATTTTATGGACAAATTGTTTATCAAATGGTTCTCGTTGAACTTTGGGTTTTATTGGAAAAATTTTGGAGATTAAGAATAGATTTTCTTTTTATAAAGGGTTATCCTTTTCTGGATTATCTGATCTTGTACTAACAATTTTGGTTTTGGTTTTGGTTAAATTCTAAAGACATGGGAATTATATATTTCTCTTTTGTGGATTAGGCGATTCTCTAGAAGTTGATTATAGTGAACAAGTCTTCCTAAATACTTGTCTTTTGGAGAAAATATGAGTTTGTGTAAGAAATCTAATAGAAGTTGAAAGTCAACATGATAAGTAATTATGTTTCCTTATGAATAAATTCCTCAATAAGAAAAACAAAAATGTTGTCTATTAACTTTTCCTACTGGGGAATAGAATACCGTTTAACCAATCACAAGTTTGTGATTTTCTTGTGGTTAACTTTCTCCTAAATATGTTTTCTATCACTCTCCATCAGAACATGGCCCTATGTTTTCTCCTCCGTGTCCAAGTATTCCTACATGGAATCCTAGTATGGGTTAACTCGGGTGACCTCTGTACTTCTCATTCTTTATTTTAAAGTGATTGTTTTACCGACTCTTATTCTGATGTGGGACTTTCAAGGATGTTTCTGAGCCCAATTTTAAAATTGTGAGGACGCAATTCCCAAAAGGGGGGAAGGATGTAACACCCCAGGTAAATAAAGAATATGACATTTTTATATTTATCCATATTTGTGAATAAAATATTAATATTACTTTTAAGGGGACGCTATGCTCGATGGCGTACCCAATACGCAACAACGAGTTTCTTGGGAATCTTACGTTGCACTCTAATAATAAAATAATATTATTTTAAATGGTATTTAATGCCTAGCCGTTGTAATGGAGGGAATGAACATAACTAACTACAAAATGATTATATATGTTTGTAAAATTTTTTTACTCTTTACAATAAATGTTAGAGGATTAAAAATGCGAAGGAATCCAATTTTAAGCGTAAACATTCTAATATTCATTAAAAGGTCGATTAACCGCCTTTTGATGGCGAACCACTTTTAAATCCACTTTTTGACAATTTTATGTGTTATATTTGACAAAATAAAATTCTTCTTTAGAATCGGGACATCAAAATTTACTTTGTGTAAATTTTTGATATTTTTCCGATAAAGTTCATTTTTTAATGAATAGTGAAAAATGTTGTATTTTAATTCAAAACCACTTTTTAATATAATTTATTTATATGATTAAGTTATATTTTTAATTGGTTTTAAAGTTCAATTAGAATATATTTTTACCATTTAATCCAATAGTGGTCATTGGAATTAATTTCACTTTGAAATTGGACTCAAACTAGTGTCAATCTTTTAATAGATAGTGTTTCATAAAAACACGTTATTTGTTTTGATAGCGGGAATTAATTATTAAATTAATTAATGCAACTTATATATTTTGAATTTTGTAAAATAGACATCATTTTTGATTTTGTAATATCAAATATAGCTTAGGGTGAATTTTTGGTATTTTTCTGAAAAACTTCAATTTTTGATGAATAGTGAAACCACTAAGTGGTAGTTAAAGAAACTGATTTTTCGTTTAAATGAAACTTTGCCACCTCTGTGTTTTGAATTTCAAAAATCCTACATATATGGTTGTCATTAGGAAGTAAAATGTGGTTCAATGGGATTAAAATAATTTTTTTGGTGAATAGTAACTTTTATGTTCTTAATCGCGATTAGAGGTAATTAGTATAATTTAAGGTAAAAATAATGTTTTAATAATGTTAAATGACCTAGACACATGTCCTACCCTCATTGGATGTGTCATGTCCGACCAATACAATCCATGGGTCAACTTGGGGACCCCATGGAGCCACTTTGGTTCGAAAATGACACAAATAACTTTTTATTTAAAGTTAAAATAAAAATGTCACAAGCATGAGATGTTTCACTAAAACAATTTTTAAATGGGGTTATACAAGTCATATTTTTGACTATAAATATTCATTAGTAATATAAAAAGATTTCATACATCATGATATTTTTTTATAATTTTTAGACATTAAATAAATTAAATTATTTATGACATCATGATGATGTAGAGATTACCTCATTAATAAAGGATTTAAATAAAATGAAAAGATAATGTTAAAACTAAAACCTACACTTGTCAAAAAAAAATTGGATGGGTATATTTAGAACCCTTATCACCTTATCCTATAATTATATCAATGTGGAACCTTTTAAATCCTAAAATCATTTTCAAATAAAGTAACATTTGTTTACTTTCCAAGAGTGCCCCTCCTCTCCCCTTATAAAAGGCCCCCACCTCTACCTCCTTACCCAAACTTCCAAAGCCTTTGCCTCAGCCAACCCCTGCTCATTTTTCCTCTCCACATCCCTCTATAACTCCTAGAAGCCTCACTTTGGGAAGAAGTCTTCCCAAGGAAGCCTTTGAGCTCAAATCAAAAAGAGTTACCCAATTTTAAGGTAATGTCTTCACTTGTGTTCTTTTGTTTCATTTTGCTTCTCCAACCCCCTAAACTCTTTTTATTAATTTCTTTTGTAAAAAATCAAGTATCTTCAATATACTAGGATGTTTTTATAAGAATCATCTGAGCTACACTTACACACACCTACATCAAATGGTTAAAGAACATACTGTTTCTGTGGATGGTGAATTTCTGCCTCACGAAACGATGATTGTTCAACACACATATAACACCTTAAAAGGTGGTCATTAAGATGTCACTATATTTATATATGATATATAATATTTTTATGTTTTACTTAATCTTCTTTATTTTTCTTTTGTGGCATACCTTTATGGTTTCCATTGTGGGTAAACACGATACTTTCATTTTAGGAAGTGCGGACTACCGCCCCCTCAAAGTGATTTGATTCGTTAATGCCATATGTGGGATGTATAAAGAATGTATTTTAAGTTATTATATATGATGTATTTTACATATAAATGATTAATATAATTCTGTAATTAAAATATACATACCTCTCATTTAGTTTTAATTCCATTAATATGACATAGATATGAAAGTAGCGTTCATGCGTACGTGCGGCTTACCGTCTCCATGAACGGTGCATTTCATTTCTTACCTCTAAATGATTATGTAATATTATAAATACATGTATATTATGGATATATATGATATATAGTATATCCAAATCATGAATATCATTCTGGATATAATGAACTTTTGACCACACGAATAACATCTAATTGTAAGAAGTCCACTTTCGACTTCAGAACCAAATATCGACAAAACAAACATTATTAACTTAAATGATTACATAATGTTTATAACATGGAAATAAGTGATATAAACGTAATAATGAACTTGAAAAAGGCTCTTAAGAAAGTATAAATTAACTCAAGTTTATTATTCAGGACGTTAAAAAACGATCGAGTCAAGTCGGACCCGAGGTAAGGGATCCTACTCCTCTCTTTCTTTTTAAGTACACTCTTTTATGTCATTCCTTTTAAGCTCATCTTTCTTGTGATTGGGATGTTCTTTTATATTACTCTTACTGTAATTTATATGTTCATATGATGAGAGACCCTTTTCTTTCTCATCAATCCATTTTGGAAGTTTTGAGTGGCGCCGTTAGGCTGCCGAATTTTCGTAAGAGATCCAACCTCTCTCTTTCTTTTTAGGTACTCTCCTTTATGTCACTTCTATTAAGCTCCTCTTTGTTATGATGAGGGATGTTATTTTATATTCTTCTTGCTTTAAATTTTATTTTAATATGATGAGTCACCCTATTTGATCTCATCAATCCATTTTTGGAAGTTTTAAGTGGCGCTGTTAGGCTACCAAGTTTTCGTAAGGGATTTTTCATATCACTTTTATTCCCATGAGATTTATGATACATTTGCCACAATTTCTTTTGAGTGGTGTATGTACTTCCCATTATTTTACTCATTGTGTAATTTACTTTCATTTATGAGTATTTACATCAATGTTGTATTGTCCTTCTTTCACGGGGTGTATGTTTCGAAAGATACCCATGTCGGTAAGGGAACCTTTCACCCTCCTCTTTTTAAAAGACTTCTTTTGTTATGTCTTTTAATTCACATAACATTATGTTGTGATATGTTATTCTATATCCTTAGTGATTTAAATTTTATGTCCAGGTGATGAGATACCCTTTTTATCTCTCATCAACTCATTTTCTGAATTTTGTAGTGACACCGTTAGGCTGTCAAATTTTTGCAAGGGAACTTGTTAACCCAATTTTGATTCTTTGGGATAAGCTTGTACTCCTTGAATATGTCATTCTATGAATATGTGTGAATAACCTCTGATTGTTTTACACTTAATATCCACTTATATTTGGTGTATTAGTTTGTCACACATAATTATGTAATTGATTTATCCTTAATCCAAGGATACCGTCTTTATATGAGACTTCGTCTCAATCTCCTTTCATTGAGGCATATTTTGTTTTATACACAACCTTCTTTTATACGGTGTATAAATCCCTTTGACTTTTACGTTTATCCTAAAGGAATCTTTTTTATACAAAGAGTTTTACTAAATGACAAAAGGGAATGTTTTTGTCGTACGTATGAGGCGACAACGACTTCTCCGCCTCCGTGACCATTATTTGTGTTTCGGCTTCCTCTAAAAGCCATACCCTTTTTTAAAAGAAAAATAAATACCATGTTTTACTTTTATTTTATTTTGGTATTGAAAATGGTTTTCATAATGTTTTTATATCAATGTGTTGTATTGATATCTTGTGATTGAAAAGTGGAAATGTTATGTTTCCTTTATGCATGTTTTATGTGATACGATTATGTTATGGTTCTTGGGCATTATTATGAAGACGGGTGGTTCCGTGATAAACTAAGGTCAGGTGAACCTGATATAACTCTCCAATGCATTGGGTAATGTGAAGGGGTTCAACGTTAAGGTTTCTCCGAAGAGATTTAGGGAATATACTGGGAGGGGTATTCCAAACATAACCAAGAGGGTTACTCCCTACGTAAGAATGTTATGAATGCCTCAAGTTACCTTTATATCTTATGATTTATATTATTTATTCATGATTTTATGAGGTATGTTAAAGTGCTTATGTTTTATGGGTAAAGTATGATTTCATTCTTATGTATACATGTACTCATGTTTCCTTTCCATATTTTTATATCCCTTACTGAGCTTTTTATTCTCATCCCAAGTTTTTGAAATGTTTTTCATAGGTCAAGGGAAGGGTACATGATATGATGATAGTGTCAAGGAAGTGTCAAGAAAGAATCCATGTTTTATTTTAAATATGTTTCCGTTGATGGGAAAATGAATACTATCTTTTATGTAACCACTTTGTTTAAACGTGGAATGTAATGCAAGTTTTATGATCTAATTCTCTAAAACTCTAAACCTGAAAAGATCCTCAATGTGTAATATTGTAAGAACTCAAGATTAAGTGAGGTTTAAGGATGGGGCCCTATAGTTTAAAGGGGACACTATGCTCGATGGCATACCCTATACGCAACAATGAGTTTCTTGGGAATCTTACGTTGCACTCTAATAATAAAATAATATTATTTTAAATGGTAGTTAACGCCTAGCCGTTGTAATGGCGGGAATGAACAGAACTAACTACAAAATGATTATATATGTTTGTCAAATATTTTTACTTTTTACAATAAATGTTAGAGGATTAAAAATGTGAATGAATTCAATTTTTAAGCGTAAACATTCTAATGTTCTTTAGAAGGTCGATTAACCGCCTTTTGATGGAGAACCTCTTTTAAATCCACTTTTTGACAATTTTATGTGTTATATTTGACAAAATAAAATTCTTTTTTAGAATAGAGACATCAAAATTTACTTTCTGTAAATTTTTGGTATCTTTCCGATAAAGTTCATTTTTTAATGAATAGTGAAAATGTTGTATTTTAATTCAAAACTTATTTTTAATATAATTTATTTATATGATTAGATTATCTTTTGAATTGTTTTTAAGGTAAAATTAGAATATATTTTTACCATTTAATCCAATAGTGGTCATTGGAATTAATTTCACTTTGAAATTGGACTTAAACTAGTGTCAATATTTTAATAGATATTATTTCATAAAAACACGCTATTTGTTTTGACAGCGGGAATTAATTATTAAATTAATTAATGAAACTTATATGTTTTTAATTTTGTAAAATAGACATCATTTTTGAGTTCGGAATATCAAATATATCTTAGGGTGAATTTTTGGTATTTTTCGGAAAAACTTCAATTTTTGATGAATAGTGAAACCACTAAGTAGTAGTTAAAGAAACTGATTTTTCGTTTAAATGAAACTTTGCCACCTCTGTGTTTTGAATTTCAAAAATCCGATATACATGGTTGTCATTAAGAAGTAAAATGTGGTTCAATGGGATTAAAATAATTTTTTTGTGAATAGTAACTTTTATGTTCTTAATCGCGATTAGAGGTAATTAGTGTAATTTAAGGTAAAAATAATGTTTTAATAATGTGAAATGGCCTATAAACATGTCCTACTCTCATTGTATGTGTCATGGCCGACCAAGAAAATCCATGGGTCAACTTGGGGACCTTATAGAGCCACTTTGGTTGGAAAATGACATAAATAACTTTTTATTTAAAGTTAAAATAAAAATGTCACAAGCATGAGATGTTTCATTAAAACAATTTTTAAATGGGGTTATAAAAGTCATATTTTTGACTATAAATATTCATTATAAATCTAAAAATATTTCCTAAAAAACTATATTTTTTTTATAATTTTTTGACATTAAATAAATTAAATTATTTATGACATCATGATGATGCAGCGATTACCTCATTAATAAAGGATTTAAATAAAATGAAAAGATAATGTTAAAACTATAACTTACACTTGTCAAAAACCTATTGGATGAGTATATTTCGAACCCTTACCACCTTATCCTCTAAATACATCAATGTGGGACCTTTAAAATTCGAAACTCATTTGAAAATAAAGTAACATTTTGTAACTTTACCAGAGTGCCCCTCCTCTCCTCTTATAAAAGGCCCCCACCTCTACCACCTTACCCACATCTCTCAATCCTTTGGCTCGGCCAACCCCTGCTCATTTTGCCTCTCCACATCCCTCTATTACTCATAGAATCCTCACTTTTGGCAGAAGTCTTCCCAAGGAAGCCTTTGAGCTCAAATCAAAAAGAGTTACCCGATTTTAAGGTAATGTCTTCACTTGTGTTCTTTTGTTTTATTTTTCTTCTCCAACCCCCTAAACTCTTTTTATTCATTTCTTTTGTAAAAACTCCAGTATATTCAATATACTAGGATGTTGTTATAAGAATCATTCGAGCTACACTTACACACACCTACATCAATTGGTTAAAGAACATACTGTTTCTGTGGATGACGAATTTCTGCCTCACGAAATGATGATTGTTCAACACTCATATAACACCTTAAAAGGTGGCCATTAAGATGTAACTATATTTATATATGAAATATAATATGTTTATGTTTTACTTGAGCTACTGTATTTTTCTTTTGTGGCATACCTTTATGATTTCCATTGTGGGTAAACACGATAATTTCATTTTAGGATGTGCGGACTACCGCCCCCTCAAAGTGATTAGATTCGTTAATTTCATATGTGGGATTGGTAATGGATGTATTTAAAGTTATTATACATTAATTATGTTACATATAAATGATGAATATAATTATGTAATTAAAATATACATACATCTCATTTAGTTTTAATTCCATTAATATGACATAGAAATGAAAGTAGCGTTCATGCGTACGAACGGCTTACCGTCTCCATGAACGGTGCATTTCATTTATTACATCTAAATGATTATGTAATATTATAAATACAGGTATATTCTGGATATATATGATATATATGATATCCAAATCATGAATATCATTCTGGATATAATGAACCTTTGACCACACGAACAAAATGTAATTGTAAGAAGTCCACTTTCGACTTAAGAACCAAATATCGACAAAACAAACATTATTAACTTAAATGATTACATAATGTTTATAACATGGAAATAAGTGATATAAAAGGAATAATTAACTTGAAAAATTTTCTTAAGCAAGTGGAAATTAACTCAAGTTTATTATTCAGGACGTTAAAGAACGATCGAGTCAAGTCGGACCCGAGGTAAGGGATCCTACTCCTCTCTTTCTTTTTAAGTACACTCTTTTATGTCATTCCTTTTAAGCTCATCTTTCTTGTGATTGGGATGTTCTTTTATATTACTCTTATTTTAATTTTTATGTTCATATGATGAGAGACCCTATTCTCTCTCATCAATCCATTTTGGAAGTTTTGAGTGGCGCCGTTAGGCTGCCGAATTTTTGTAAGAGATCTAACCTCTCTCTTTCTTTTTAAGTACTCTCCTTTATGTCACTTATTTTAAGCTCCTATTTGTTATGATGGGGGATGTTATTTTATATTACTATTTCTGTAAATTTTATTGTAATATTATGAGAGACCCTATTTTCTCTCATCAATCCATTTTTTGAAGTTTTAAGTGGCATCGTTAGGCTGCCGAGTTTTCGTAAGGGATTTTTCATCTCACTTTTATTCCCGTGAGATTTATGCTACATTTTCCACAATTTCCTTTGAGTGGTGTATGTACTGCCCATTATTTTACACATTGTGTAATATACTTTCATTTATGAGTATTTACATCAATGTTGTATTGTCCTTCTTTCACGGGGTGTATGTTTCGAAAGATACCCATGTCGGTAAGGGAACCTTTCACCCTCCTCTTTTTAAAAGACTTCTTTTGTTATGTCTTTTAATTCACATAAAATTATGTTGGGATATGTTCTTCTATATCCTTAGTGATTTAAATTTTATGTCCAAGTGATGAGATACCCTTTTTATCTCTCATCAACTCATTTTCTGAATTTTGTAGTGACGCCATTAAGTTGTCAAATTTTTGCAAGGGAACTTCTTAACCCAATTTTGATTCTTTGGGATAAGCTTGTACTCCTTGAATATGTCGTTCTATTAATATGTGTAAATAACCTCTCATTGTTTTACACTTAATATCCACTTATATTTTGTGTATTAGTTTGTCACACATAATTATGTAATTGATTTATCCTTAATCCAAGGATACCGTGTTTGTATGGGACTTCGTCTCAATCTCCTTTCATTGAGGCATATTTTGTTTTATACACAACCTTATTTTAAACATTGTATAAACCCCTTTGACTTTTACGTTTATCCAAAAGGAATATTTTTTATACAAAGCATTTTACTAAACGACAAAAGGGAATGTATTTGTCGTACGTATGCGGCGACAACGACTTCTCCACCGCCGTGACCATTATTTGGGTTTCAGCTTCTTCTACAAGCCATACCATTTTTTTAAATGAAAAATAAATACAATGTTTTAATTTTGGTTTATTTTGGTATTGAAAATGGTTTTCATAATGTTTTTATATCAATGTGTTGTATTGATATCTTGTTATTGAAAAGTGGAAATGTAATTTTTCCTTTATGCATGTTTTATGTGATATGATTATGTTATGGTTCTTGGGAATTATTATGAATATGGGTGGTTCCGTGATAATCTAAGGGTGGGTGAGCCCGATATATCTCTCCAATGCATTGGGTAACGCGAAGGGGTTAAACGTTAAGGTTTCTCCGAAGATATTTAGGGAATATACTATGATGGGTATTCCAAACGTAACCAAGAGGGTTACTCCCTACGTAAGAATGTTATGAATGTCTCAAGTTACCTTTATGTGTTATGATTTCTATGATTTATTCATGATTTTATGAGGTATGTTAAAGTGCTTATGTTTTATGGGTAAAGTATGATTTCATTCTTATGTATACATATACTCATGTTTCCTTTCCATATTTTTATATCCCTTACTGAGATTTTTATGATCATCCCAAGTTTTTTGAAATGTTTTTCACAGGTCAAGGTAAGGGTACATGATATGATGATAGTGTCAAATAAGTTTCAAGAAAGAATCCATGTTTTATTTTAAATATGTTTCCGTTGATGGGAAAAATGAATACTATCTTTTATGTAACCACTTTGTTTAAATGTGGAATTTAATGCAAGTTTTATGATCTAATTATCTAAAACTCTAAACCTGAAAGGATCCTCAATGTGTAATCTTGTAATAACTTAAGATTAAGTAAGGTTTAAGGCTGGGGCCTTATAGTTGGTATCAAAGGTCGGTTTAGATAACTTTTGAGGTTAGGGTATTCTCTAAGCACAAGTGACATTACCATAATGGTTAGGATTTCAGAAAGAGTCCCAGTTTTAGATAAAGTGAATGAGTAAGTATATCTTAGTGTTTACCATCCTCATTAGTACATGATGGTTTTGTTGATATACTCACACTGACATTTCTATTTTTAGTGAATAGATGGATCTAGCAGGCACCAAAGAGACAACAGGTTTGAAGGAAACTGTGGTGGTTCTCTGATTATGATACTAGATAAAATGGGGGATTCAATGAGGAAACTTGTGGTTGTTCTAAACCAACTATCAAGGAGTCATGATCAACCACTTGAACCTTGGTATGATCTGTAGTGAATCATGTACGAGATGACCAATCGATGTGGATGTTCAGGTAATAATTATAAAGGTAACCATTAGAGTTTATATGATCCTAACTTTTGAGGTAATTATGGATTATTATATGTTATGATGGAAAATGAAAGGAATGAGATAAACTTGAGGTTAAAATATGTTATGATCATTTTGGAATATTTTATCTCATTTTGGGGAATGCTTTAAGAATTATATAGTTTTGGAAAAAGGACAACACGCAGACCGTGTGACAACCCATCGCGTCGGACAAAGCTGTGGGAATTGAACCCACAACCAAAGTGCGACTGGTATTTATCACCTACCACTGGACTACGTGAAGTCCCTGGTTAGTTTGAATAATTCTTTTTAGTTAGATGATTTTAGGAATCAAGATTAAGTTTATTTTGGGTTATCTATGGAAATTATTAACCTATCATCGAGGATATGTGATTAGGTTAATTACTTTTCAATATGAGAATTTAAGAGAAACTGATGTTATTTGGAGATAAAAGTTAATTTGTACCTTGGAAGACTATGTGACTAAATCCTTCAAATATTTGGGTTTCAATATTAGTTTGGTTTACTTTGAAGAATTTTTTGGACAAATTGTTTATCAAATGGTCCTTGTTGAACTTTGGGTTTTGTTGGAGAAATTTTGGAGATTAAGAATAGATTTTATTTTTATAAAGGGTTATCCTTTTCTGGATTATCTAATCTTGTACTAAACATTTTGGTTTTGGTTTTGGTTAAAGTCTAAAGACATAGGAAGTATATAGTTCTGTTTTGTGGATTAGGTGATTCTCTTGAAGTTGATTATAGTGAACAAGTCTTCCTAAATACTTGTCTTTTGGAGAAAATATGAGTTTGTGTAAGAAATCTAATAAAAGTTGAAAGTCAACATGATATGTAATTATGTTTCCTTATGAATAAATTCCTCAATAAAAAAAACAAAAATGTTTTCTATTAACTTTTCCTACTGGGGAATCGAATACCATTTAACCCATCACAAGTTTGTGATTTTCTTGTGGTTAATTTTCTCCTAAACATGTTTTCTATCACTCTCCATCAGAACATGACCCTATGTTTTCTCCTCCATGTCCATGTTTTCCTACATGAAATCCTAGTATGGGTTAACTCGGGTGACCTCTGTACTTCTCATTCTTTATTTTAAAGTGATTGTTTTACCGACTCTTGTTCCGATATGGAACTTTCAAGGATGTTTCTGAGCCCAATTTTAAAATTGCGAGGATGCAATTCCCAAAAGGGGGGAAGGATGTAATACCCCAGGTAAATAAAGAATATGACATTTTTATATTTATCCATATTTGTGAATATAATATTAATATTACTTTAAAGGGGACACTATGCTCGATGGCGTACCCAATATGCAACAACGAGTTTCTTGGGAATCTTACGTTGCTCACTAATAATAAAATAATATTATTTCAAATGGTAGTTAACGCCTAGCCGTTGTAATGGCGGGAATGAACAAAACTAACTACAAATTGATTATATATTTTTGTCAAATATTTTTACTTTTTATACTAAATGTTAGAGGATTAAAAATGTGAATGAATACAATTTTTAAGCGTAAACATTCTAATGTTCTTTAGAAGGTCGATTAACTGCCTTTTGATGGCGAACCTCTTTTAAATCCACTTTTTGACAATTTTATGTGTTATATTTGACAAAATAAAATTCTTCTTTAGAATAGAGACATCAAAATTTACTTTGTGTAAATATTTGGTATCTTTTCGATAAAGATCATTTTTAATGAATAGTGAAAAATGTTGTATTTTAATTCAAAACCTCTTTTTAATCTAATTTATTTATATGATTAGATTATATTTTGAATTGTTTTTAAAGTAAAATTAGAATATATTTTTACCATTTAATCCAATAGTGGTCATTGGAATTAATTTCACTTTGAAATTGGACTTAAACTAGTGTCAATCTTTTAATAGATATTGTTTCATAAAAACACGCTATTTATTTTGACAGTGGGATTTAATTATTAAATTAATTAATGCAACTTATATGTCTTGAATTTTTTAAAATAGACATCATTTTTTAGTTCGGAATATCAAATATAGCTTAGGGTGAATTTTTGGTATTTTTCTGAAAAACTTCAATTTTTGATGAATAGTGAAACCACTAAGTGGTAGTTAAAGAAACTGATTTTTCGTTTAAATGAAACTTTACCACCTATGTGTTTTGAATTTCAAAAATCCGACATACATGGTTTTCATTAGGAATTAAAATGTGGTTCAATGGGATTAAAATAATTTTTTGGTGAATAGTAACTTTTTTGTTCTTAATCGCGATTAGAGGTAATTAGTGTAATTTAAGGTAAAAATAAGGTTTTAATAATGTGAAATGACCTAGAAACATGTCATACCCTCATTTGATGTTTCATGGCCGACCACGAAAATCCATGGGTCAACTTGGGGACCCCATGGAGCCACTTTGGTTGGAAAATGACATAAATAACTTTTTATTTAAAGTTAAAATAAAAATGTCACAAGCATGAGATGTTTCACAAAAATGATTTTTAAATGGGGTTATACAAGTCATAATTTTTACTATAAATATTCATTAGAAATATAAAAAGATTTACTACATCATGATATTTTTTTTATAATTTTTAGATCATTAAATAAAGTAAATTATTTATGACATCATGATGATGCAGCGATTACCTCATTAATAAAGGATTTAAATAAAATGAAAAGATAATGTAAAAAGTAAAACCTAAACTTGTATAAAACCTATTGAATGAGTATATTTCGAACCCTTATCACCTTATCCTCTAATTATATCAATGTGGGACCTTTAAAATCCGAAACTCATTTTCAAATAAAGTAACATTTCTTTACTTTCCAAGAGTGCCCCTCCTCTCCTCTTATAAAAGGCCCCCACATCTACCTCCTTACCCACACTTCCAAAGCCTTTGGCTCGGCCAAACCCTTCTCATTTTTCCTCTCCAAATCCCTCTCTTACTCCTAGAAGCCTCAATTTGGGCAGAAGTCTTCCCAAGGAAGCCTTTGAGCTCAAATCAAAAAGAGTTACCCGATTTTAAGATAATGTCTTCACTTGTGTTCTTTTGTTTCATTTTGCTTCTCCAACCCCCTAAAATCTTTTTATTCATTTATTTTGTAACAAATACAGTATCTTAAATATACTAGTATGTTGTTATAAGAAGAATTAGAGTTACACTTACACACACCTACATAAAATGGTTAAAGAACATACTGTTTCTGTGGATGGAGAATTTCTACCTCACGAAATGATGATTGTTCAACACTCATATAACACCTTAAAAGGTGGCCATTAAGATGTCTCTATATTTATATATGATATATAATATGTTTATGTTTTACTTAAGCTTATGTATTTTTCTTTTGTGGCATACCTTTATGGTTTCCATTGTGGGTAAACACGATAATTTCATTTTAGGAAGTGCGGACTACCGCCCCCTCAAAGTGATTTGATTCGTTAATGCCATATGTGGGATGTATAAAGGATGTATTTAAAGTTATTATATATGATTTATGTTACATATAAATGATGAATATAATTCTGTAATTGAAATATACATACCTCTCATTTAGTTTTAATTCCATTAATATGACATAGAAATGAAAGTAGCGTTCATGCGTACGTACGGCTTACTGACTCCATGAACGGTGCATTTCATTTATTACCTCTAAATGATTATGTAATATTATAAATACATGTATATTCTGGATATATATGATATATATGATATCCAAATCATGAATATCATTCTGGAAATAATGAACCTTTGACCACACGAACAACATGTAATTGTAAGAAGTCCACTTTCGACTTAAGAACCAAATATCGACAAAACAAACATTATTAACTTAAATGATTACATAATGTTTATAACATGGAAATAAGTGATATAAAAGGAATAATGAACTTGAAAAAGGTTCTTAAGCAAGTATAAATTAACTGAAGTTTATTATTCAGGACGTTAAAGAACGATCGAGTCAAGTCGGACCCGAGGTAAGGGATCCTACTCCTCTCTTTCTTTTTTTAAGTACACTCTTTTATGTCATTACATTTAAGCTCATATTTCTTGTGATTGGGATGTTCTTTTATATTACTCTTACTATAATTTTTATGTTCATATGATGAGATACCCTATTCTCTCTCATCAATCCATTTTGGATGTTTTGAGTGGCGTCGTTAGGCTGCCGAATTTTCGTAAGAGATCTAACCTCTCTCTTTATTTTTAAGTACTCTCCTTTATGTCACTTCTTTTAAGCTCCTCTTTGTGATTATGGGGTATGTTCTATTATATACCTCTTGATGTGAATTTTATTGTAATATGATGAGAGACCCTATTTTATCTCATCAATCCATTTTTGTATGTTTTAAGTGGCGTCGTTAGGCTGCCGAGTTTTCGTAAGGGATTTTTCATCTCACTTTTATTCCCGTGAGATTTATGCTACATTTGCCACAATTTCCTTTGATTGGTGTATGTACTTACCATTATTTTACTCATTGTGTAATATAATTTCATTTATGAGTATTTACATCAATGGTGTATTGTCCTTCTTTCACGGGGTGTATGTTTCGAAAGATACCCATGTCGGTAAGGGAACCTTTCACCCTTCTCTTTTTAAAAGACTTCTTTTGTTATGTCTTTTAATTCACATAAAATTATGTTAAGATATGTTCTTCTATATCCTTAGTGATTTAAATTTTATCTCCAGGTGATGAGATACCCTTTTTATCTCTAATCAACTCATTTTCTAAATTTTGTAGTGACGCCGTTAGGCTGTCAAATTTTTGCAAGGGAACTTCTTAACCCAATTTTGATTCTTTGGGATAAGATTATACTGCTTTAATATGTCGTTCTATGAATATGTGTGAATAACCTCTCATTGTTTTACACTTAATATCCACTTATATTTTGTGTATTATTTTGTGACACATAATTATGTAATTGATTTATCCTTAATCCAAGGATACCGTCTTTGTATGGGATTTCGTCTCAATCTCCTTTCATTGAGGCATATTTTGTTTTATACACAACCTTCTTTTATATGGTTTATAAACCCCTTTAACTTTTATGTTTATCATAAAAGAATATTTTTTATACAAAGCGTTTTACTAAACGACAAAAGGGAATGTTTTTGTCGTACGTATGCGGTGACAACGACTTCTCCACCATCGTGACCATTATTTGAGTTTCAGCTTCCTCTACAAGCCATACCTTTTTTTAAAAGAAAAATAAATACCATGTTTTAATTTTCTTTTATTTTGGTATTGAAAATGGTTTTCATAATGTTTTTATATCAATGTGTTGTATTGATATCTTGTTATTGAAAAGTGGAAATGTTATGTTTCCTTTATGCATGTTTTATGTGATACGATTATGTTATGGTTCTTGGGAATTATTATGAAGACGGGTGGTTCCGTGATAAACTAAGGGTGGGTGAGCCCGATATAGCTCTCCAATGCATTGGGTAATGCGAAGGGGTTAAACGTTGAGGTTTCTCCGAAGAGATTTAGGGAATATACTATGATGTGTATTCCAAACATAACCAAGAGGGTTACTCCCTACGTAAGAATGTTATGAATGACTCAAGTTACCTTTATGTATTATGATTTCTATGATTTATTCAAGATTTTATGAGGTATGTTAAAGTGCTTATGTTTTATGGGTAATGTATGATTTAATTCTTATGTATACATGTACTCATGTTTCCTTTCTATATTTTTATATCCCTTACTGAGCTTTTTATGCTCATCCCAAGTTTTTGAAATGTTTTTCATAGGTCAAGGGAAGGGTACATGATATGATGATAGTGTCAAGGAATTGTCAAGAAAGAATCCATGTTTTATTTTAAATATGTTTCCGTTGATGGGAAAAATGAATACTATCTTTTATGTAACCACTTTGTTTAAATGTGGAATGTAATGCAAGTTTTATGATCTAATTCTCTAAAACTCTAAACCTAAAAAGATCCTCAATGTGTAATCTTGTAATAACTGAAGATTAAGTAAGGTTTAAGGCTGGGGCTTTATAGTCCTTGGATTAAGGATAAATCAATTACATAATTATGTGTGACAAACTAATACACCAAATATTAGTGGATATTAAGTGTAAAACAATCAGAGGTTATTCACACATATTCAAAGAACGACATATTCAAGGAGTACAAGCTTATCCCAAAGAATCAAAATTAGGTTAAGAAGTTCCCTTGCAAAAATTTGACAGCCTAACGGCGTCACTACAAAATTCAGAAAATGAGTTGATGAGAGATAAAAAGGGTATCTCATCACTTGGACATAAAATTTAAATCACTAAGGATATATAAGAACATATCCCAACATAATTTTTTTTGAATTAAAATACATAACAGAAGAAGTCTTTTAAAAGATGAGGGTGAAAGGTTCCCTTACCGACATGGGTATCTTTCGAAACATACACCCCGTGAAAGAAGGACAATACAACATTGATGTAAATACTCATAAATGAAAGTATATTACACAATGTGTGACATAATGGGCAGTACATACACCACTCAAAGGAAATTTTGGAAAATGTATTATAAATCTCACGGGAATAAAAGTGAGATGAAAAATCCCTTACGAAAACTCGGCAGCCTAACGACGCCACTTACAACTTACAAAAATGGATTGATGAGATCAAATAGGGTCTCTCATCATATTATAATAAAATTTATAGCAAGAGTTATATAAAAGAACATCCCTCATCATAAAAAATATGAGCTTAAAATAAGTGACATAAAGGAGAGTACTTAAAAAGAAAGATAGAGGTTAGATCTCTTACGAAAATTTGGCAGCCTAACGGCGCCACTCAAAACTTCCAAAATGGATTGATGAGAGAGAATAGGGTCTCTCATCATATGAACATAAAAATTACAGTAAGATTAATATAAAATAACAACCCAATCACAAGAAATATGAGCTTAAAAGGAATGACATAAAAGAGTGTACTTAAAAAAGAAAGAGAGGAGTAGGATCCCTTACCTCGGGTCCGACTTGACTCGATCGTTCTTTAACGTCCTGAATAATAAACTTGAGTTAATTTATACTTGCTTAAGAACATTTTTCAAGTTCATTATTCCTTTTATATCACTTATTTCCATGTTATAAACATTATGTAATCATTTAAGTTAATAATGTTTGTTTTGTCGATATTTGGTTCTTAAGTCGAAAGTGGGCTTCTTACAATTACATGTTGTTCATGTGGTCAAAGGTTCATTATATCCAGAATGATATTCATGATTTGGATATCATATATATCATGTATATCCAGAATATACTTGTATTTATAATATTACATAATCATTTAGAGGTAATAAGTGAAATGCACTGTTCATGGAGACGGTAAGCCGTACGTACGCATGAACGCTACTTTCATTTCTATGTCATATTAATGGAATTAAAACTAAATGAGAGGTATGTATATTTTAATTCCAGAATTATATTCATCATTTATATGTACCATAAATAATATATAATAACTTTAAATACATCCTTTATACATCCCACATATGGCATTAACGAATCAAATCACTTTGAGGGGGCGGTAGTCCGCACTTCCTAAAATGAAATTATCGTGTTTACCCACAATGGAAACCATAAAGGTATGCCAAAAAAGAAAAATACAGAAGCTTAAGTAAAACATAAACATATTATATATCATATATAAATATAGTGACATCTTAATGGCCACCTTTTAAGGTGTTATATGAGTGTTGAACAATCATCGTTTCGTGAGGCAGAAATTCGCCATCCACAGAAACAGTATGTTCTTTAACCATTTGATGTAGGTGTCTGTAAGTGTAGCTCGAATGCTTCTTATAACAACATCCTAGTATATTGAATATACTGGAGTTGTTACAAAAGAAATGAATAAAAAGAGTTTAGGTGGTTTTAGAAGCAAAATGAAACAAAATAACACAAGTGAAGACATTACCTTAAAATCGGGTAACTCTTTTTGATTTGAGCTCAAAGGCTTCCTTGGGAAGACTTCTGCCCAAAGTGAGGCTTCTAGGAGTAAGAGATGGATTTGTAGAGGCAAAATGAGCAGGGTTTGGCCGAGCCAAATATAAAGACCCGGACTTATTACATACATAATGTTGAATTTATTCAAGAAAACACTTCCTTTTACATTGAGGATCATTTCAAGTTTAGAGCTTTAGAGAATTAAGACAAAACATTCATAACATTACACATTGTTACATAGTGGATACCATAAAATCAGTTTCCATTTTCCTTAGAATATAAAACATTAAAACATAAAACAAGACTCCTTGGCAATTCTTCAACATTTAACATGTATTCCTTCCTTGTATTACTCATCCATTAACCTATGAAAAATCATTTAAAAACTTGGGATGAGCACAAAAGCTCAATAAGGTATGAAAAAGAAGGAAAAATCACATTAGTCCATGAATACGCATGACATATGAAAACATTTTCAGAGGACATGCTTTCCACCCATAAATACATACTTTGTGTAACATGATATTTACACAAGATTCACACAAACATAAATATAATCATAGAGGCATCATGGGGAATTACTTACATAATCTTTTAACCATCTTGGCTACCTTAAAATTTGTAGCCCTCACGGCTACCTTACTTTGTGTAACCATCACAGTTACACCTGGAGTAACCATACGGCCGACCTCCAACTTACTCATACCCATTGCATTGGATGGAAATATAGGTCCCACCCTTCATCATAAACAATTCCCAATAACCAAAACATAATCATACAACATAAATAATAGCATAAAAACATTGCTTTTGAATATTGTAAAACAGAATTTTAAAAAGGGGATTTTAGAAGAAAAGTCCCTTATAAACATCATATACTTGAAGTGAGACTTAAAAGAGTGGATGGAATATGTATATACTCTGTAAATACACATAATTAAACATAATATAAACAGAACCCATCACACAAACAATTTAAATATCACATAAATAATAAAGTAGAAGGTTAACCCAAAGAATGGAAACCGGGTTAAGAATTCCCTTACCTTGGGCTTGTCTTACTTCAAAATTGTTTAAACCTCCTGTATAATGGTTAAAAGAGTGTTATTAGTATTTTACAGAAACATTTTCATGTTCATAACATCTTATATGGTCATTTCATAACCTCATTTCACCCCTTAATTGTTAGTATTTTGTTCCTTGCATTATTTTGGGTGAGTTCTTTTGTGATTTTCACGATCGGTTCATGATGAATCGTTCTTGTTCATTGGAAGTGAAACTCCAGAATTGGAATGGAGTAGTATTTAAATATTTCCAGTACCATAATGTATACCATTTATCACTTTGGTGCTTTATATGATGATGATTTATAAGTTAAAACATTAATTATGTTCGTTTAGATCATTTAAGTGGTTCTTTGATAATTACAACCTCATTTAGTCTTATAAATTTGAACCATGGGTGAAAAAGAATTACAGAACCATATATGAGTTATAAAACATATATTATAACCTGGTTCAACCATATAAATGGTTTCATGACCAGACTTGAAAGAATTAATGGAAAGTGAAATTACATCGTCCACGATGTCGGTAATTCGACACAAATGGACAATTTTTTTTGATTCTTTAAATAAGTGGAAGAGGAGAAGAATACTGATGAGGAATTTTCCATAATCAAGAGAACATAATGAATATACATTATTCTGGAGATTTCATGCCTCTTGGATAAGAGGGAGTGAGGTAAGAAGAAAAACGAATCATGAAATAAAAGAAAATCATGAGGAATTTCTCATGAAAATTCGGCAGCCTAACGGCGTCTCTTAAAATTTCATAAAAACAAGATTGATGAGAGGAATGGAATATCTCATCATTAATACAAAATATGGACAGTAAGGGGGGATATTTAATGAAATATCCCAACAAAAGACAAAGGGAATGGAAGAGAATAACATAAAATGAAATAAAAGAAAGAAAAAAAAGTGGTTGTTTACCTCTTGATCTCTTCTCCTTGAGATCCTTCTTAAGGGCTTTGATTTTGGTCTTTTGGTGAGACCAGAAGATCTAGGACGTAGGGAAGAAGATTGGGGAGGGAATTTGGAAGAAATTAGACAATTCTAAAGGCTTTAGAGGTGTGGGAGGAAGAGGGGAGTGAGGGTGATATTTATAGTAGAGGAGTGGAGGTATTTTAGATTATTTTAATTATTATTATAATATTTTTATCAAGACTATGAATAATCTCAAATCAAGTGGCCTTAATTAGTGAAAATATCAAGTGAGTTCAAAGCAAGTGGCCTTGCATCACTTATGATGTCATAAATAGTGCATTTTTACTGATAAATTGATTATACGGTATTTTATCGTATTTCATTATTCACCGAAAATTCAAGAGTTTCAGAAAAATACCAAAAATTTACCCCAACCATTTTTTGATGTGTAGAATTCAAAAATGAACTCCATTTTTCAAAAATAATTTTCTAAATATTATTAATTTAATTTTTAAATAAGGTCACAGTTAATTCAAAAAATAACAATATTGAAGTGCAATTAGTTTTATGTGATATTGGAAAATTAATTAAGATCCTGTTATCCTATTTCCATGGGAAAATAAAATAACATTATTATTTACTATTCATGAGGTCACATTACTATTCATATTACTATTCATAAGGGCATGTTACTATTCACCAAAAAAACAAGTTTGTTTCATCAGACTCTGAATAACATACTGAACACAATTGTAGATGACAGTTTCTTGAAATTCAAAACATAGAAGAAATAAAATTATGTTTAAAGGATACCTATAAATATATACCTTAACAAAATTTCAAGCATTTTCAATTTATTTTTAGAAACCCTTGGGATGTTACATTATCCCCACCTTCTTGAAATTGCGTCCTCGCAATTTTTTTTTACTTATTAAACAACTGAGGGTATTTTTCCCTCATAGCATTTTCAGACTCCCATGTTGCTTCTTCAACCATATGGTTTCTCCACAAAACCTTTACTTGGTGGATTACCTTATTCCGCAATACCTGTTCTCTTCGATCAAGAATCTGAACCGGTTTTTCTTCATAAGAAAGGTTCTCTGCCAGCTGAACTGCTTCCGGCCTCAAGACATGTGATGAATCTGGAACATACTTTCTCAACATCGAAACATGAAAAACATTGTGTACCTGAAATAAGCTCGGAGGCAAAGCTACGTGGTATGCAACTGTTCCAACTTTATCCAAGATTTCAAAAGGACCGATGAACCGTGGACTTAGTTTCCCTTTCTTATCAAAAGGCATCACACTTTTCCAAGGAGAGATTTTAAGGAAAACATGGTCACCTACCTCGAAAGAGAAGCCTTTCCTTCTGTTATCTGCATAACTTTTATGCCTGCTCTGAGCTGTCCTCATGTGTTGCTGGATCATCCTCACTTTTTCAGCCACTTCTTCAACTAATTCTGGCCCCATCAACTTTATTTCACTGACTTCATCCCAAAACGCGGTAGTCTGACACCGCTTCCATACAAGGCCTCAAAAGGTGCCATCTGAATACTGGAATGGAAACTGTTATTATAAGAAAACTCAACTAATGAAAGATGTTGATCCCAACTTCCCTGATAGTCCATTGAACAAGCTCGAAGCATATCCTCCAAAGTTTGAATTGTTCGTTCTGACTGCCCATCTGATTGAGGATGAAAATCTGTACTGAAATTCAACTCTGTGCCCAAAGAATTCTGAAGTCCCTTCCAAAATTTAGAAGTGAACCTGAGATCTCGATCAGACACAATGGAAAGAGGAACTCCATGTAACCTGAAAATCTCTTTGAGGTACAATTGAGAAAGCTTTTCTAATGTCATTGTATCTCGAATAGAAAGAAAATGTGCAGACTTTGGTATCCGATCAACAATAACCCAAATCGCATTGTTACCTCGAGAATTATTTGGTAGTCCCACCACAAAATCCATGGATATATTCTCCCATTTCCACTCTGGCACTGGAAAAGGCTGAAGCATCCCCTTCAGTAACTGCCTCTGTGCTTTAACCTGCTGACATGTCAAACATTTCATTGTAAAATCAGCAATATCTCCTTTCATCCCATTCCACCAGTAATACTCTCGAAGGTCTCTGTACATCTTAGTACATCCAGGATGAACAGAAAATGGAGAACTATGATATTCACACAACAATTCTTTCTTCAGCTGGGAATCACAAGGCACAGACAACCTTTTTCCAAACCTTAAAACACAATCTTTATCAAGATTAAATTCTGGAAACTTACCCATTTTAACCAATTCTACTTTTTTCTCTAGCTCACGGTCATCCCTTTGCGCTTTCATAATTCTGTCTGACAACGAAGACTACACTGAAACCTGAAACAAAACAGATATATTCCATGCACCAACAACTTCTAAGCCAAAATTCATCAAATCATTAATCAAGGGATCATGTTCCAAATGTAGCATGGTTAATGATGCATGATTTTTCCGACTTAAGGAATCCGCTACCTTGTTTGATTTTCCAGGATGGTAATTAATCGTGCAGTCATAATCCTTTATCAGTTCTAGCCATCTTCTCTGCCTCATGTTTAATTCCTTCTGAGTGAATATATACTTAAGAATTTTATGGTCAGTATATATTTGGCATTTGGTTCCGTATAAATGATGCCTCTATATTTTCAAAGTAAAAACCACAGCTTCCAATTCCAAATCATGTGTGGGATAATTTATCTCATGAGGTTTAAGTTGTCTCAAAGTATAGGCAATTAGCTGATCATTCTGCATCAAAACACAACCATGTCCCTTCAAAGAAGCATCACTGTAGATGACAAACTCACCATTCCGGGAAGGTGAGGCCAAAACTGGAGCATTCACCAATCTCTTCTTTAGTTCCTGAAAACAAACATCACATTCCTCTGTCCAAACAAATTTAACCCCTTTCCGTGTTAACTTAGTTATTGGGCTAGATAACTGTGCAAAGTTCTTAACAAACCATCGGTAATAACTTGCTAAGACCAGAAAACTACAAATCTCTGTAACATTTTTGGGTCTTGGCCATTCATCAACTACTTTTGTTTTGGCAGGATCAACTATTATTCCATCCTTATTTACAATGTGCCCAAGAAACGAAATCTGTTGCAACCAAAAATCACACTTGCTAAATTTTCCATATAGTTTCTTTTCTTTTAAAGTTTGTAAAACAACCCTTATATGTTTTTCATGCTCCTCTTCAGCATCCCTGTTCCCTCTACGGACAACCATTCTAAACAAACATTTCTTAGATAAAGAAACATGGTAATCTTTAAATGCTATAACAAATTAAACATAGAGTGAAAATCATTTATGGTATTCTATTAGCATCACCCTAACCCCTAAAGTTATCTAAACCATCCTCTGATACCAACTATAAAAACCCGCACTTATTTCATACATAATATTGAATTTATTCAAGAAAACACTTCCTTTTACATTGAAGATCTTTTCACGTTTAGAGCTTTAGATAATTAAGACAAAACATTCATAACATTACACATTGTTACATAGTGGATACCATAAAATCCGTTTCCATTTTCCTCAGAATATAAAACATTAAAACATAAAACAAGACTCCTTGGAAATTCTTCAACATTTAACATGTATTCCTTACTTGTATTACTCATCCATTAACCTATGAAAAAACATTTAAAAACTTGGGATGAGCACAAAAGCTCAGTAAGGTATGAAAAATAAGGAAAAATCACATTAGTCCATGAATACGCATGACGTATGAAAACATTTTCAGAGGACATGCTTTCCACCCATAAATACATACTTTGTGTAACATGATATTTACAAAAGATCCACACAAACATAAATATAATCATAGAGGCATCATGGGGAATTACTTACATAATCTTGTAACCATCTTGGCTACCTTAAAATTTGTAACCCTCACGGCTACCTTACTTTGTGTAACCATCACAGTTACACTTGGAGTAACCATACGGCCGACCTCCAACTTACTCATACCCAATGAATTGGAGGGAAATATAGGTCCCACCCTTCATCATAAACAATTCCCAATAACCAAAACATAATCATACAACATAAATAATATCATAAAAACATTGCTTTTGAATATTGTAAAACAGAATTTTAAAAAGGGGATTTTAGAAGAAAAGTCCCTTATAAACATCATATACTTGAAGTGAGACTTAATAGAGTGGATGGAATATGTATATACTCAGTAAATAAACATAATGAAACATAATATAAACAGAACCCATCACACAAACAATTTAAATATCACATAAATAATAAAGTAGAAGGTTAACCCAAAGAATGGAAATCGGGTTAAGAATTCCCTTACCTTGGGCTTGTCTTACTTCAAAATTGTTTAAACCTCCTGTATAATGGTTAAAATAGTGTTATTAGTTTTTTACAGAAACATTTTCATGTTTATAACATCTTATATGTTCATTTCATAACCTCATTTCACCCCTTAATTGTTAGTATTTTGTTCCTTGCATTATTTTGGGTGAGTTCTTTTGTGATTTTCACGATCGGTTCATGATGAATCGTTCTTGTTGATTGGAAGTAAAACTCCATAATTGGAATGGAGTAGTATTTACATATTTCAAGTACCATAAATTATACCATTTATCACTTTGGTTCTTTATATGATGATGATTTATAAGTTAAAACATTAATTATGTTCGTTTAGATCATTTAAGTGGTTCTTTGATAATTACAACCTCATTTAGTCTTATAAATTTGAACCATGGGTACAAAAGAATTACAAAACCATATATGAGTTATAAAACATATATTATAACCTGGTTCAACCATATAAATGGTTTCATGACCATACTTGAAAGAATTAATGGAAAGTGAAATTACATCGTCCACGATGTCGGTAATTCGACACAAATGGACAATTTTTTTTGATTCTTTAAATAAGTGGAAGAGGAGAAGAATACTGATGAGGAATATTCCATAATAAAGAGAACATAATGAATATACATGATTTCGGAGATTTCATTCCTCTTGGATAAGAGGGAGTGAGGTAAGAAGAAAAACGAATCATGAAATAAAAGAAAATCATGAGAAATTTCTCATGAAAATTCGGCAGCCTAACGGCGTCTCTTAAAATTTCATAAAAACAAGATTGATGAGAGGAATTGAATATCTCATCATTCATAAAAAAATATGGACAGTAAGGGGGAATATTTAATGAAATATCCCAACAAAATACAAAGGGAATGGAAGAGAATAACATAAAATGAAAGAAAAGAAAGAAAAAAAAGTGGTTGTTTACCTCTTGATCTCTTCTCCTTGAGATCCTTCTTAAGGGCTTTGATTTTGGTCTTTTGGTGAGACCAGAAGATCTAGGACGTAGAGAAGAAGATTGGGGAGGGAATTTTGCAGAAATTATACAATGCTCAAGGCTTTAGAGGTGTGGGAGGAAGAGGGGAGTGAGGGTGATATTTATAGTGGAGGAGGGGAGGTATTTTAGATTATTTTAATTATTATTATAATATTTTTATCAAGACTATAAATAATCTCAAATAAAGTGGCCTTAATTAGTGAAAATATCAAGTGAGTTTGAAGCAAGTGTCCTTGCATCACTTATGATTTCATAACTAGTGCATTTTTACTGATAAATTGATTATACGGTATTTTATCGAATTTCACTATTCACCAAAAATTCAAGAGTTTCAGAAAAATACGAAAAATTTACCCCAACCATTTTTCGATGTGTAGAATTCAAAAATGAACTCCATTTTTCAAAAAAAAATTCTAAATATTATTAATTTAATTTTTAAATAAGGTCACAGTTAATTCGAAAAATAACAATATTGAAGTGCAATTAGTTTTATGTGACATTGGAAAATTAATTAAGATCATGTTATCCTATTGCCATGGGAAAATAAAATGATATTATTATTTACTATTCATGAGGTCACATTACTATTCATATTACTATTCATAAGGGCATGTTACTATTCACCAAAAAAATAAGTTTGTTTCATCAGACTCTAAATAACATACTGAACACAATTGTAGATGACAGTTTCTTGAAATTCAAAACATAGATGAAATAAAATTATTTTTAAAGGAAACCTATAAATATATACCTTAACAAAATTTCAAGCATTTTCAATTTATTTTTAGAAAACCTTGGGATGTTACACCAAAGGATTTGGAAGTGTGGGTAAGGAGGTAGAGGTGGGAGCCTTTTATAAGAGGAGAGGAGGGGCACTCTTGGAAAATAAAGAAATGTTACTTTATTTGAAAATGAGTTTCGGATTTAAAAGGTCCCACATTGATATAATTCGAGGATAAGGTGATAAGTGTTCGAAATATACTCATCCAATAGGTTTTTGACAAGTGTAGGTTTTTGTTTTTACATTATCTTTTTATTTTATTAAAATCGTTAAATAATGAGGTAATCGTTGCATCATCATGATGTAATAAATAATTTAATTTATTTAATGTCTAAAAATTTTAAAAAAAATATCAAGATGTAGGAAATATTTTTATCTTTCTAATGAATATTTATAGTCAAAAATATGACTTGTATAACCCAATTTAAAAAAAATTTTAGTGAAACATCTCATGCTTCTGACATTTTTATTTTAACTTTAAATAAAAAGTTATTTATGTCATTTTCCAACCAAAGTGGCTTCATGGGGTCCCCAAGTTGACCCATGGATTTTCTTGGTCGGCCACGACACATCCAATGAGGGTAGGACAGGTGTCTAGGTCATTTCACATTATTAAAACATTATTTTTACCTTAAATTACACTAATTACCTCTAATCGCGATTAAAAACATAAAAGTTACTATTCACCAAAAAATTATTTTAATTCCATTGAACCACATTTTACTTCTTAATGACAACCATGTATGTCGGATTTTTGAAATTTAAAACACAGAGGTGGTAAAAATTCATTTAAACGGAAAAACCAGTTTTTATAAGTACCATTTAGTGGTTTCACTATTCATAAAAAATTGAAGTTTTTCAAAAAAAATACCAAAACTTCACCCTAAGATATATTTGATATTCCTAATTCAAAAATGAAGTCTATCTTAAAAAATTCAAAACATATAAGTTGCAATAATTAATTTAATAATTAATTCCCGCTGTCAGAACAAATAGCGTGTTTTTATGAAACAATAAGTATCAAAAGATTGACACTAGTTTAAGTCCGATTTCAAAGTGAAATTAATTCCAATGACCACAATTGGATTAAATGGTAAAAATATATTCTAATTGAACTTTAAAACCAATTAAAAATTTAATCTAATCATATAAATAAATTATATTAAAAAGTGGTTTTGAATTAAAATACAACATTTTTCACTATTCATTAAAAAATTAACTTTATCGGAAAAATACCAAAAATTTACACAAAGTAAATTTTGATGTCCCGATTCTAAAGAAGAATTTTATTTTGTCAAATATAACACAAAAAATTGTCAAAAGTGGATTTAAAAGAGGTTCGCCATCAAAAGGTGGTTAATCGACCTTTTGATGAATATTAGAATGTTTACGCTTAAAATTGGATTCATTCGCATTTTTAATCCTCTAACATTTATTGTAAAGAGTAAAAATATTTGAAAAACATATATAATCATTTTTTAGTTAGTTCTGTTCATTCTCGCCATTACAACGGCTAGGTGTTAACTAACATTTAAAATAATATTATTTTATTATTAGAGTGCAACGTAAGATTCCCAAGAAACTCATTGTTGCGTATTGGGTACGCCATCGAGCATAGTGTCCCCTTTAAAGTAATATTAATATTTTATTCACAAATATGGATAAATATAAAAATGTCATATTCTTTATTTACCTGGTTGAGGATCTTTTTAGGTTTAGAGTTTTAGAGAATTAGATCATAAAACTTGCATTACATTCCACATTTAAACAAAGTGGTTACATAAAATATAGTATTCATTTTTCCCATCAACGGAAACATATTTGAAATAAAACATGGATTCTTTCTTGACACTTCCTTGACACTTCCTTGACACTATCATCATATCACGTACCCTTCCCTTGACCTATGAAAAACATTTCAAAAACTTGGGATGAGCATAAAAAGCTCAGTAAAGGATATAAAAATATAGAAAGGAAATATGAGTACATGTATACATAAGAATGAAATCATACTTTACCCATAAAACATAAGCACTTTAACATACCTCATAAAATCATGAATAAATCATATAAATACTAAGACATAAAGGTAACTTGAGGCATTCATAACATTCTTACGTAGGGAGTGACCCTCTTGGTTACGTTTGGAATACCCATCACAGTATATTCCCTAAATCTCTTCGGAGAAACCTTAACATTTAACCCCTTCACGTTACCCAATGCATTGAAGAGCTATATCGGGCTCACCCGCCCTTAGTTTATCACAGAACCACCTGTCTTCATAATAATTCCCAATAACCACAACATAATCGTATCGCATAAAACATGCATAAAGGAAACATAACATTTCCACTTTTCAATCACAAGATATCAATACAACACATTGATATAAAAACATTATGAAAACCATTTTCAATAAAAAAATAATATAAAAGTAAAACATGGTATTTATTTTTCTTTTAAAAAAAGGTATGGCTTGTAGAGGAAGCTGAAACTCAAATAATGGTCACGGTGGTGGAGAAGTCGTTGTCACCGCATACGTACGACAAAAACATTCCCTTTTTTCATTTAGTAAAACGCTTTGTATAAAAAACATTTCTTTCAGATAAACGTAAAAGTCAAAGGGTTTTATGCACCGTATAAAAGAAGGTTCTGTATAAAACAAAATATGCCTCAATGAAAGGAGATTGAGACGAAGTCCCATACAAAGATGGTATCCTTGGATTAAGGATAAATCAATTACATAATTATGTGTGACAAACTAATACACCAAATATAAGTGGATATTAAGTGTAAAACAATCAGAGGATATTTACACATATTCATAGAACGACATATTCAAGGAGTACAAGCTTATCCCAAAGAATCAAAATTGGGTTAAGAAGTTCCCTTGCAAAAATTTGACAGCCTAACGGCGTCACTACAAAATTCAGAAAATGAGTTGATGAGAGATAAAAAGGGTATCTCATCACCTGGACATAAAATTTAAATCACTAAGGATATATAATAACATATCCCAACATAATGTTATGTGAATTAAAAGACATAACAAAAGAAGTCTTTTAAAAAGAGGAGGGTGAAAGTTTCCCTTACCGACATGGGTATCTTTCAAAACATACACCCTGTGAAAGAAGGACAATACAACATTGATGTAAATACTCATAAATGAAATTATATTACACAATGAGTAAAATAATGGGCATTAAATACACCACTCAAAGGAAATTGTGGCAAATGTAGCATAAATCTCACGGGAATAAAAGTGAGATGAAAAATCCCTTATGAAAACTCGGCAGCCTAACAGAGCCACTTAAAACTTACAAAAATGGATTGATGAGATCAAATAGGGTCTCTCATCATATTACAATAAAATGTACAGAAAGAGGGATATAAAATAACATCCCCCATCATAACAAAGAGGAGATTAAAATAAGTGACATAAAGGATAGTACTTAAAAAGAAAGAGAGAGGTTAGATCTCTTATGAAAATTCAGCAACCTAATGGCGCCACTCAAAACTTCCAAAATGGATTGATGAGAGAGAATAGGGTCTCTCATCATATGAACATAAAAATTACAGTAAGAGTAATATAAAACAACATCCCAATCAAAAGAAATATGATCTTAAAAGGAATGACATAAAAGAGTGTACTTAAAAAAGAAAGAGGGGAGTAGGATCCCTTACCTCAGGTCCGACTTGACTCGATCGTTCTTTAACGTCCTGAATAATAAACATGAGTTAATTTTTACTTTCTTAAGAACCTTTTTCAAGTTCATTATTCCTTTTATATCACTTATTTCAATGTTGTAAACATTATGTAATCATTTAATTTAATAATGTTTGTTTTTTCGATATTTGGTTCTTAAGTCGAAAGTGGACTTCTTACAATTACATGTTGTTCGTGTGGTCAAAGGTTCATTATATCCAGAATGATATTCATGATTTGGATATCATATATATCATATATATCCAGAATATAAATGTATTTATAATATTACATAATCATTTATAGGTAAGAAATGAAATGCACCGTTCATGAAGACGGTAAGCCGTACGTACGCATGAACGCTACTTTCATTTCCATGTCATATTAATGGAATTAAAACTAAATGAGAGGTATGTATATTTTAATTCCAAAATTATATTCATAAATTATATGTAACATAAATCATATATAATAACTTTAAATACATCCTTTATACATCCCACATATGGCATTAACGAATCAAATCACTTTGAGAGGGCGATAGTCCACACTTCCTAAAATGAAATTATCGTGTTTACCCGCAATGGAAACCATAAAGATATGCCACAAAAGAAAAATACATAAGATTAAGTAAAACATGAACATATTATATATCATATATAAATATAGTGACATCTTAATGACCACCTTTTAAAGTATTATATGAGTGTTGAACAATCATCATTTCGTGAGGCAGAAATTCGCCATCCACAGAAATAGTATGTTCTTTAACCGTTTGATGTTGGTGTGTGTAAGTGTAGCTCGAATTATTCCTATAACAACATCCTAGTATATTGAAGATACTGTAGTTGTTACTAAATAAATGAATAAAAATATTTTATGGGGTTGGAGAAGAAAAATGAAACAAAAGAACACAAGTGAAGACATTACCTTAAAATCGGGTAACTCTTTTTGATTTCAGCTCAAAGGCTTCCTTGGGAAGACTTCTGCCGAAAGTGAGGCTTCTAGGAGTAAGAGAGTGATTTGGAGAGGCAAAATGAGCAGGGGTTGGCCATGACAAAGGCTTTGGAAGTGTGGGTAAGGAGGTAGAGGTGGGGGCCTTTTATAAGAGGAGAGGAGGGGCACTCTTGGAAAGTAAAGAAATGTTACATTATTTGAAAATGAGTTTCGGATTTAAAAGGTCCCACATTGATATATTCTAGGATAAGGTGATAAGGGTTCGAAATATACCCATCCAATAGGTTTTTTACAAGTGTAAGTTTTAGTTTTTAAATTATCTTTTCATTTTATTTAAATCGTTAAATAATGACGTAATCGCTGCATCATCATGATGTCATAAATAATTTAATTTATTTAATGTCTAAAAATTATAAAAAAAATATAATGATGTAGGAAATCTTTTTATCTTTATAATTAATATTTATAGTCAAAAATATGACTTGTATAACCCCATTTAAAAAATTGTTTAAGTGAAACATCTCATGCTTGTGACATTTTTATTTTAACTTTAAATAAAAAGTTATTTATGTCATTTTCCAACCAAAGTGGCTCCATGGGGTCCCCAAGTTGACCCATGGATTGTCTTGGTCGGACATGACACATCCAATGAGGGTAGGACATGTGTCTAGGTCATTTCACATTATTAAAACATTATTTTTACCTTAAATTACACTAATTACCTCTAATCGCGATTAAGAACATAAAAGTTACTATTCACCAAAAAATTTATTTTAATCCCATTGAACCACATTTTACTTCCTAATTACAACCATTTATGTTGGATTTTTTAAATTCAAAACACAGAGGTGGCAAAGTTTCATTTAAACGAAAAATCAGTTTCTTTAACTACCACTTAGTGGCTTCACTATTCATAAAAAATTGAAGTTCTTCAGAAAAATACAAAAACTTCACCCTAAGCTATATTTGATATTCCGAATTCAAAAATAAATTCTATTTTAAAAAATTCAAAACATAAAAGTTGCATTAATTAATTTAATAATTAATTCCCGCTGTCAGAGAAAATAGGATGTTTTTATGAAACAATAAGTATCAAAAGATTGACACTAGTTTAAGTCCGATTTCAAAGTGAAATTAATTCCAATGACCACAATTGGATTAAACGGTAAAAATATATTCTAATTGAACTTTAAAACCAATTAATAATATAATCTAATCATATAAATAAATTAGATTAAAAAGTGGTTTTGAATTAAAATACAACATGTTTCACTATTCATTAAAAAATGAACTTTATCGGAAAAATACCAAAAATTTACACAAAGTAAATTTTGATGTCCCGATTCTAAAGAAGAATTTTATTTTGTCAAATATTACACATAAAATTTTAAAAAAGAGTATTTAAAAGAGGTTCGCTATCAAAAGGCAGTTAATCGACCTTTTAATGAATATTAGAATGTTTACGCTTAAAATTGGATTCATTCGCATTTTTAATCCTCTAACATTTATTGTAAAGAGTAAAAATATTTGAAAAACATATATAATCATTTTTTAGTTAGTTATTTTCATTCCCGCCATTACAACGGCTAGGCGTTAACTACCATTTAAAATCATATTATTTTATTATTAGAGTGCAACGTAAGATTCCCAAGAAACTCGTTGTTGCGTATTGGGTACGCCATCGACCATAGCGTCCCCTTTAAATTAATATTAATATTTTATTCACAAATATGGATAAATATAAAAATTTGATATTCTTTATTTACCTGGGGTGTTACATCCTTCCCCCCTTTTGGGAATTTCGTCCTCCTAATTTTAAAATTGGGCTCGGAAACATCCTTGAAAGTCCCACATCGGAACAAGAGTCGGTAAAACAATCACTTTAAAATAAAGAATGAGAAGTACAGAGGTCACCCGAGTTAACCCATACTAGGATTCCATGTAGGAAAACATGGACATGGAGGAGAAAACATAGGGTCATGTTCTGATGGAGAGTGATAGAAAACATGTTTAGGAGAAAGTTAACCACAAGAAAATCACAAACTAGTGATGGGTTAAACGGTATTCGATTCCCCAGTAGGAAAAGTTAATAGACAACATTTTTGTTTTTTTTATTGAGGAATTTATTCATAAGGAAACAAAATTACTTATCATGTTGACTTTCAACTTTTACTAGATTTCTTACACAAACTCATATTTTCTCCAAAAGATAAGCATTTAAGAAGACTTGTTCACTCTAATCAACTTCTATAGAATCACCTAATCCAAAAAAGAGAACTATATACTTCCCATGTCTTTAGACTTTAACCAAAACCAAAACCAAAATGGTTAGTACAAGATCAGATAATCCAGAAAAGGATAACCCTATATAAAAAGAAAATCTATTCTTAATCTCCAAAAATTTTCCAACAAAACCCAAAGTTCAATGAGGACCATTTGATAAACAATTTGTCCATAAAATTATTCAAAGTAAACCAAACTAAGATTGAAACCCAAATATTTGAAGGATTTAGTCACATAGTCTTCCAAGGTACAAATTAACTTTTGTCTCCAAATAACATCAGTTGCTCTTAAATTCTCATATTGAAAAGTAAATAACCTAATCACATATCCTCGATGATAGGTTAATAATTTCCATAGATCACCCAAAATAAACATACTCTTGATTCCTAAAATCATATAACTAAAAATAATTAGTCAAACTAACCAGCGACTTCACGTAGTCTAGTGGTAGGCGATAAATACCAGTCACACTTTGGTTGTGGGTTCGATTCCCGCAGCTTTGTCCGACGCGACGGCTTGTCACACGATCTGCGTGTTGTCCTTTTTCCAAAACTATATAATTCTTAAATCATTCCCCAAAATGAGATAAAATCTCCAAAAATGATCATAACATATTTAGCCTCAAGTTTATCTCATGCCTTTCATTTTCCATCATAACATATAATAACCCATAATTACCTCAAAAGTAAGGATCATATAAACTCTAATGGTTACCTTTATAATTATTACCTGAACTTCCACATCGATTGGTCATCTCGTACATGATGCATTACAGATCATACCAAGTTTCAAGTGGTTGATCATGACTCCTTGATAGTTGGTTTAGAACAACCATGAGTTTCCTCATTGAATCACACATTTTATCTAGTATCTTAATTAGAGAACCACCACAGTTTCCTTCAAACCTGTTGTCTCTTTGGTGCCTGCTAGATCCATCCATTCACTAAAAATAGAAATGTCAGTGTGAGTATATCAACAAAACCATCATGTACTAATGAGGAAGGTAAACACTAAGATATACTTACTCATTCACTTTATCTAAAACTAGGACTCTTTCTGAAATCCTAACCATTATGGTAATGTCACTTGTGCTTAGAGAATACCCTAACCTCTAATGTTATCTAAACCGACCTTTGATACCAACTATAACGCCCTAGCCTTAAACCTTACTTAATCTTGAGTTATTAAAAGATTACACATTGAGGATCTTTTCAGGTTTAGATTTTTAGAGAATTATATCATAAATCCTGCATTACATTCCACATTTAAACAAATGGTTACATAAAAGATAGTATTCATTTTTCCCATCACCAGAAACATATTTAAAATAAAACATGTATTCTTTCTTGAAACTTACTTGACACTATCATCATATCATGTACCCTTCCCTTGACCTGTGAAAAACATTTCAAAAACTTGGGATGAGCAAAAAAAGATCAGTAAGGGATATAAAAATATGTAAGGGAAACATGAATACATGTATACATAAGAAGGAAATCATACTTTACCCATAAAACATAATAACTTTAACATACCTCATAAAATCATGAATAAATCATAGAAATCATAAGACATAAAGGAAACTTGAGGCATTCATAACATTCTTACGTAGGGATTAACCCTCTTGGTTACGTTTGGAATACCCATCACAGTATATTCCCTAAATCTCTTTGGAGAAACCTTAATGTTTAACCCCTTCGCGTTACCCAATGCATTGGAGAGCTATATCGGGCTCACCTACCCTTAGTTTATCACAGAACCACCCGTCTTCATAATAATTCTCAAGAACAATAACATAATCGTATCACATAAAACATGCATAAAGGAAACATAACATTTCCACTTTTCAATCACAAGATATCAATACAACACATTGATATAAAAACATTATGAAAACCATTTTCAATACCAAAATAAAAGAAAAGTAAAACATGGTATTTATTTTTCTTTAAAAAAAAGGTGTGGCTTTTAGAGGAAGCCGAAACTCAAATAATGGTCACGGCGGCGGAGAAGTCGTTGTCACCGCATACGTACGACAAAAACATTCCCTTTTGTCGTTTAGTAAAATGCTTTATATAAAAAATATTCCTTTCGGATAAACGTAAAAGTAAAAGGGGTTTATACACCTTATAAAAGAAGGTTGTGTATAAAACAAAATATGCCTCAATGAATGGATATTTAGACGAAGTCCCATACAAAGACGGTATCCTTGGTTAAGGATAAATCAATTACATAATTATGTGTGACAAAATAATACACCAAATATTAGTGGATATTAAGTGTAAAACAATCAGAGGTCATTCACACATATTCATAGAACGACATATTCAAGGAGTACAATCTTATCCCAAATAATCAAAATTGGGTTAAGAAGTTCCCTTGCAAAAATTTGACAGCCTAACGGCGTCACTACAAAATTCAGAAAATGAGTTAATGAGAGATAAAAAGGGTATCTCATCACCTGGACATAAAATTTAAATCACTAAGGATATATAAGAACATATCCAAACATAATTTTATGTGAATTAAAAGACATAACAAAAGAAGTCTTTTAAAAACTGGAGGGTGAAAGGTTCCCTTACCGACATGGGTATCTTTCGAAACATACACCCCGTGAAAGAAGGACAATACAACATTGATGTAATTACTCATAAATGAAATTATATTACAAAATGAGTAAAATAATAGGTAGTACATACACTACTCAAAGGAAATTGTGGAAAATTTACCATAAATCTCACAGGAATAAAAGTGAGATGAAAAATCCCTTACGAAAACTCGGCAGCCTAACGGCGCCACTTAAAACTCGCAAAAATGGATTGATGAGATCAAATAGGGTCTCTCATCATATTAAAATAAAATGTACAGAAAGAGTGATATAAAATAACATACCCCATCATAAAAAATGGGATCTTAAAAGAACTGACATAAAGGAGAGTACATAAAAAGAAAGAGAGAGGTTAGATCTCTTACGAAAATTCGGCAGCCTAACGGCGCCACTCAAAACTTCCAAAATGGATTGATGAGAGAGAATAGGGTCTCTCATCATATGAACATAAAAACTAAAGTAAGAGTAATATAAAATAACATCCCAATCACAACAAATATGAGCTTAAAAGGAATGACATAAATGAGTGTACTTAAAAAAGAAAGAGAGGAGTAGGATCCCTTACCTCGGGTCCGACCTGACTCGATCGTTCTTTAACGTCCTGAATAATAAACTAGGGTTAATTTCTACTTTCTTAAGAACATTTTTCAAGTTCATTATTCCTTTTAAATTACTTATTGCCTTGTTATAAACATTATGTAATCATTTAAGTTAATAATGTTTGTTTTGTCGATATTTGGTTCTTAAGTCGAAAGTGGGCTTCTTACAATTACATGTTGTTCGTGTGGTCAAAGGTTCATTATATCCAGAATGATATTCATGATTTGGATATCATATATATCATATATATCCAGAATATACATGTATTTATAATATTACATAGTCATTTAGAGGTAAGAAATGAAATGCATCGTTCATGGAGACGGTAAGTCGTACGTACGCATGAATGCTACTTTAATTTCTATGTCATATTAATGGAATTAAAACTAAATGAGAGGTATGTGTATTTTAATTCCAGAATTATATTCATCATTTATATGTAACATAAATCATATATAATAACTTTAAATACATCCTTTATACATCCCACATATGGCATTAACGAATCAAATCACTTTGAGGGGGCGGTAGTCCGCACTTCCTAAAATGAAATTATCTTGTTTACCCACAGTGGAAACCATAAAGGTATGCCAAAAAAGAAAAATAAATAAGCTTAAGTAAATCATAAACATATTATATATCATATATAAATATAGTGACATCTTAATGGCCACCTTTTAAGGTGTTATATGAGTGTTGAACAATCATCGTTTCTTGAGGCAGAAATTCGCCATCCGCAGAAACAGTATGTTCTTTAACCATTTGATGTAGGTGTGTGTAAGTGTATCTTGAATGCTTCTTATAACAAAATACTAGTATATTGAAGATACTGGATTTTTTACAAAAGAAATGAATAAAAAGAGTTTATGAGGTTGGAGAAGCAAAATGAAACAAAAGAACACAAGTGAAGACATTACCTTAAAATCGGGTAACTCTTTTTGATTTGAGCTCAAAGGATTCCTTGGGAAGTCTTCTGCCCAAATTGAGGCTTCTAGGAGTAAGCGAGGGATGTGGAGAGGAAAAATGAGCTGGGGTTGTCCGAGCCAAAGGCTTTGGAAGTGTGGGTAAGGAGGTAGAGGTGGGGGCCTTTTATAAGAGGAGAGGAGGGGAACTCTTGGAAAGTAAAGAAATGTTACTTTATTTGAAAATGAGTTTCAGATTTAAAAGGTCCTAAATTGATATAATTCTAGGATAAGGTGACAAGGGTTAGAAATATAACCATCCAATAGGTTTTTGACAAGTGTAGGTTTTATTTTTTACATTATCTTTTCATTTTATTTAAATCGTTAAATAGTGAGGTAATCGCTGCATCATCATGATGTCATAAATAATTTATTTTATTTAATGTCTAAAAATTATAAAAAAAATATCATGATGTAGGAAATATTTTTATCTTTATAATTAATATTTATAGTCAAAAATATTACTTGTATAACCCCATTTAAAAATTGTTTTAGTGAAACATCTCATGCTTGTGACATTTTTATTTTAACTTTAAATAAAAAGTTATTTATGTTATTTTCCAACCAAAGTGGCTCCATGGGGTCCCTAAGTTGACCCATGGATTGTATTGGTTGGCCATGACACATCCAATGATATTATGACATGTTTCTAGGTCATTTCTCATTATTAAAACATTATTTCTACCTTAAATTACACTAATTACCTCTAATCACGATTAAAAACATAAAAGTTACTATTCACCAAAAAATTATTTTAATTCCATTGAACCACATTTTAATTCTTAATGAAAACCATGTATGTTGGATTTTTGAAATTCAAAACACAGAGGTGGTAAACTTTCATTTAAACGGAAAAATCAGTTTTTATAAGTACCACTTAGTGGTTTCACTATTCATCAAAAATTGAAGTTTTTCAGAAAAATACCAAAACCTCACCCTAAGCTATATTTGATATTCCAAATTCAAAAAATAAGTCTATTTTACAAAATTCAAAACATATAAGTTGCATTAATTAATTTAATAATTAATTCCCGTTGTCAGAGCAAATAGCGTGTTTTTATGAAACAATAAGTATCAAAAGATTGACACTAGTTTAAGTCCGATTTCAAAGTGAAATTAATTCCAATGACAACAATTGGGTTAAATGGTAAAAATATATTCTAATTGAACTTTAAAACCAATTCAAAATATAATCTAATCATATAAATAAATTAGATTAAAAAGTGGTTTTGAATTAAAATACAACATTTTTCACTATTCATTAAAAAATGAACTTTATCGGAAAAATACCAAAAATTTACACAACGTAAATTTTGATGTCCCGATTCTAAAGAAGAATTTTATTTTGTCTAATATAAAACATAAAATTGTCAAAAAAAAGGATTTAAAAGAGGTTCGCCATCAAAAGGCGGTTAATCGACCTTTTCATGAATATTAGAATGTTTACGCTTAAAATTGGATTCATTCGCATTTTTAATCCTTTAACATTTATTTTAAAGAGTAGAAATATTTGACAAACATATATAATCATTTTGTAGTTAGTTCTATTCATTCCCGCCATTACAACAGCTAGGCGTTAACTACCATTTAAAATAATATTATTTTATTATTAGAGTGCGACGTAAGATTTTCAAGAAAACTCGTTGTTCCGTATTGGGTACGCCATCGAGCATAGCATCCCCTTTAAATTAATATTAATATTTTATTCACAAAAATGGATAAATATAAAAATTTCATATTCTTTATTTACCTGGGGTGTTACATCCTCCCCCCCTTTTCGGAATTGCGTGCTCGTAATTTTAAAATTGGGCTCGGAAACATCCTTGAAAGTCCCACATCGGAACAAGAGTCGGTAAAACAATCACTTTAAAATAAAGAATGAGAAGAACAGAGGTCACCCGAGTTAACCCATACTAGGATTCCATGTAGGAAAACATGGAAATGTAGGAGAAAACATTGGGTCATGTTCTGATGGAGAGTGATAGAAAACCTGTTTAGAAGAAAGTTAACCACAAGAAAATCACAAACTTGTGATGGATTAAAAGGTATTCGATTCCCCAGTAGGAAAAGTTAATAGACAACATTTTTGTTTTTTTTTATTGAGGAATTTATTCATAAGGAAACATAATTACTTATCATGTTGACTTTCAAATTTTATTAGATTTCTTACACAAACTCATATTTTCTCCAAAAGACGAGAATTTAGGAAGACTTGTTCACTATAAACAACTTCTATAGAATCACCTAATCCACAAAATAAAACTATATACTTCCCATGTCTTTAGACTTTAACCAAAACCAAAACCAAAATGGTTAGAATAAGATCAGATAATCCAGAAAAGGATAACCCTTTATAAAAAGAAAATCTATTCTTAATCTCCAAAATTTTTCCAACAAAACCCAAAGTTCAATGAGGACCATTTGATAAACAATTTGTCCATAAAATTCATCAAAGTAAACCAAACTAAGATTGAAACCCAAATATTTGAAGGATTTAGTCACATAGTCTTCTAAGGTACAAATTAACTTTTATCTCCAAATAACATCAGTTGCTCTTAAATTCTCATATTGAAAAGTAAATAACCTAATCACATATCCTCGATGATAGGTTAATCATTTCCAAAGATAACCCAAAATAAACTTACTCTTGATTCATAAAATCATCTAACTAAAAAGAATTAGTCAAACTAACCAGGGACTTCACGTAGTCCAGTGGTAGGCGATAAATACCAGTCGCACTTTGGTTGTGGGTTCGATTCCCGCAGCTTTGTCCGACGCGACGAGTTGTCACACGGTCTGCGTGTTGTCCTTTTTCCAAAACTATATAATTCTTAAAACATTCCCCAAAATGAGATAAAATCTTCAAAAATGATCATAACATATTTTAACCTCAAGTTTATCTCATGCCTTTCATTTTCCATCATAACATATAATAACCCATAATTACCTCAAAAGTAAGGATCATATAAACTCTAATGGTTACCTTTATAATTATTACCTGAACAGCCACATCGATCGGTCATCTAGTACATGATGCATTACAGATCATACCAAGGTTCAAATGGTTGATCATGACTCCTTGATAGTTGGTTTAGAACAACCATGAGTTTCCTCATTGAACCCCCCATTTTATCTAGTATCTTAATCAGAGAACCACCACAGTTTCCTTCAAACATGTTGTCTCTTTGGTGCATGGTAGATCCATCCATTCACTAAAAAAAGAAATTTCAGTGTGAGTATATCAATAAAACCATCATGTACTAATGAGGAAGGTAAACACTAATATATACTTACTCATTCACTTTATCTAAAACTAGGACTCTTTTTGAAATCCTAACCATTATGGTAATGTCACTTGTGCTTAGAGAATACCCTAACCTCTAAAGTTATCTAAACCGACCTTTGATACCAACTATAAGGCCCCGGCCTTAAACATTACTTAATCTTGAGATATTTCAAGAATACACCTTGAGGATCTTTTCAGGTTTAGAGTTTTAGAGAATTAGATCATAAAACATGCATTACATTCCACATTTAAACAAAGTGGTTACTTAAAAGATAGTATTCATTTTTCCCATCAACGGAAACATATTTAAAATAAAACATGTATTCTTTCTTGACACTTCCTTGACACTATCATCATATCATGTACCCTTCCCTTGACCTGTGAAAAACATTTCAAAAACTTGGGATGTGCATAAAAAGCTCAGTAAGGGATATAAAAATATGGAAAGGAAATATGAGTACATGTATACATAAGAATGAAATCATACTTTACCCATAAAACATAATCACTTTAACATACCTCATAAAATCATGAATAAATCATAAAAATCATAATACATAAAGGTAACTTGAGGCATTCATAACATTCTTACGTAGGGAGTAACCCTCTTGGTTACGTTTGGAATACCCATCACAGTATATTCCCTAACTCTCTTCGGAGAAACCTTAACATTTAACCCCTTCGCGTTACCCAATGCATTGGAGAGCTATATTGGGCTCACCCGCCCTTTTTTTGTCACGGAACCACTCGTCTTCATAATAATTCCCACGAACCATAACATAATCGTATCACATAAAACATTCATAAAGGAAACATAACATTTCCACTTTTCAATGACAAGATATCAATACAACACATTGACATAAAAACATTATGAAACCCATTTTCAATACCAAAATAAAAGAAAAGTAAAACATGGTATTTATTTTTGTTTTAAAAAAAAGGTATGGCTTGTAGAGGAAGCTGAAACTCAAATAATGGTCACAGCGGTGGAGAAGTCGTTGTCGCCGCATACGTATGACAAAAACATTCCCTTTTGTCGTTTAGTAAAACGCTTTGTATAAAAAAGATTCCTTTCGGATAAACGTAAAATTAAAATTGGTTTATACACCATATAAAATAAGGTTGTGTATAAAACAAAATATGCCTCAATGAAAGGAGATTGAGACGAAGTCCCATACAAAGATGGTATCCTTGGATTAAGGATAAAGCAATTACATAATTATGTGTGAAAAACTAATACACCAAATATAAGTGGATATTAAGTGTAAAACAATTAGAGGTTATTCCCACATATTCATAGAACTACATATTCAAGGAGTACAAGCTTATCCCAAAGAATCAAAATTGGGTTAAGAAGTTCCCTTGCAAAAATTTGACAGCCTAACGGCGTCACTACAAAATTCAGAAAATGAGTTGATGAGAGATAAAAAGGGTATCTCATCACCTGGACATAAAATTTAAATCACTAAGGATATAAAAGAACATATCCCAACATAATGTTATGTGAATTAAAATACATAACAAAAGAATTCTTTTAAAAAGAGGAGGGTGAAAGGTTCCCTTACCGACATGGGTATCTTTCGAAACATACACCCCGTGAAAGAAGTACAATACAACATTGATGTAAATACTCATAAATGAAAGTATATTACACAATGAGTAAAATAATGGGCAGTACATACACCACTCAAAGGAAATTGTGGAAAATTTAGCATAAATCTCACGAGAATAAAAGTGAGATGAAAAATCCCTTACGAAAACTCGGTAGCCTAACGACGCCACTTAAAACTTAAAAAAATGGATTGATGAGATCAAATATGGTCTCTCATCATATTAAAATAAAATGTAAAGAAAGAGGGATATAAAATAACATCCCCCATCATAACAAAGATGAGCTTAAAAGAAGTGACATAAAGGAGAGTACTTAAAAAGAAAGAGAGAGGTTAGATCTCTTACTAAAATTCGGCAGCCTAACGGTGTCACTCAAAACGTCCAAAATGGATTGATGAGAGAGAATATGGTCTCTCATCATATGAACATAAAAATTACAGTAAGATTAATATAAAATAACATCCCAATCACAAGAAATATGATCTTAAAAGGAATGACATAAAATAGTGTACTTAAAAAAAGAAAGAGAGGAGTAGGATCCCTTACCTCGGGTCCGACTTGACTCGATCGTTCTTTAACTTCCTGAATAATAAACTTGAGTTAATTTCTACTTGCTTAAGAACCTTTTTCAAGTTCATTATTCCTTTTATATCACTTATTTCCATGTTATAAACATTATGTAATCATTTAAGTTAATAATGTTTGTTTTGTCGATATTTGGTTCTTAAGTCGAAAGTGGACTTCTTACAATTACATGTTGTTCGTGTGGTCAAAGGTTCATTATATCCAGAATGATATTCATGATTTGAATATCATATATATCATATATATCCAGAATATACATGTATTTATAATATTACATAATCATTTAGAGGTAAGAAATGAAATTCACCGTTCATGGAGACGGTAAGCCGTACGTACGCATGAACACCACTTTCATTTCTATGTCATATTAATGGAATTAAAACTAAATGAGAGGTATGTATATTTTAATTCCAGAAATATATTCATAATTTATATGTAACATACATCATATATAATAACTTTAAATACATCCTTTATACATTCCACATGTGGAATTAACGAATCAAATCACTTTGAGGGGCGGTAGTCCGCACTTCCTAAAATGAAATTATCGTGTTTACCCACAATGGAAACCATAAAGGTATGCCACAAAAGAAAAATACAAAAGCTTAAGTAAAACATAAACATATTATTTATATATGATATATATTTTTTACTTAAGCTTCTGTATTTTTCTTTTGTGGCATACCTTTATGGTTTCCATTGTGGGTAAACACGATAATTTCATTTTAGGAAGTGCAGACTACCGCCCCCTCAAAGTGATTTGATTCGTTAATTCCATATGTGGGATGTATAAAGGATGTATTTAAAGTTATTATATATGATTTATGTTACATATAAATGATGAATATAATTTTGGAATTAAAATATACATACCTATCATTTAGTTTTAATTCCATTAATATGACATAGAAATGAAAGTAGCGTTCATGCGTATGTATGACTTACCATCTCCATGAACGGTGCATTTCATTTGTTACCTCAAAATGATTATGTAATATTATAAATACATGTATATTCTAGATATATATGATATCCAAATCATGAATATCGTTCTGGATATAATGAACCTTTGACCACATGAACAACATGTAATTGTAAGAAGTCCACTTTCGAATTAAGAACCAAATATCAACAAAACAAACATTATTAACTTATATGATTACATAATGTTTATAAAATGGAAATAAGTGATATAAAACGAATAATGAACTTGAAAAAGGTTCTTAAGCAATTAGAAATTAACTCAAGTTTATTATTCAGGACGTTAAAGAACGATCGAGTCAAGTCAGACCCGAGGTAAGGGATCCTACTCCTCTCTTTCTTATTTTAAGTACACTCTTTAATTTCATTCCTTTTAAGCTCATATTTCTTGTGATTGGGATGTTCTTTTATATTACTCTTACTGTAATTTTTATGTTCATATAATGAGAGACTCTATTCTCTCTCATCAATCCATTTTGGAAGTTTTGAGTGGCGCCGTTAGGCTGCCGAATTTTCGTAAGAGATCTAACCTCTCTCTTTCTTTTTAAGTACTCTTCTTTATGTCCATTCTTTTAAGCTCCTCTTTGTTATGATGGGGGATGTTATTTTATATCCCTCTTGCTTTAAATTTTATTTTAATATGATGAGAGACACTATTTGATCTCATCAATCCATTTTTGTAAGTTTTAAGTGGCGCCGTTAGGCTGCCGAGTTTTCGTAAGGGATTTTTCATCTCACTTTTATTCTCGTGAGATTTATGCTACATTTGCCCCAATTTTCTTTGAGTGGTGTATGTACTACCCATTATTTTACTCATTGTGTAATATAATTTCATTTATGAGTATTTACATCTATTTTTTATTTTCCTTCTTTCACGAGGTGTATGTTTCGAAAGATACCCATGTCGGTAAGGGAACCTTTGACCCTCCTCTTTTTAAAAGACTTCTTTTGTTATGTATTTTAATTCACACAACATTATGTTGGGATATGTTCTTCTATATCCTTAGTGATTTAAATTTTATGTCCAGGTGATGAGAAACCCTTTTTATCTCTCATCAACTCATTTTCTGAATTTTGTAGTGACGCCGTTAGGCTGTCAAATTTTTGCAAGGGATCTTCTTAACCCGATTTTCATTCTTTGGGATAAGATTGTACTCCTTGAATATGTAGTTCTATGAATATGTGTGTATAAACTCTGATTGTTTTACATTTAATATCCACTTATATTTTTTGTATTAGTTTGCCACACATAAATATGTAATTGATTTATCCTTAATCCAAGGATACCGTCTTTGTATGGGACATCGTCTCAATCTCCTTTCATTGAGGCATATTTTGTTTTATACACAACCTTCTTTTATACGGTGTATAAACCCCTTTGACTTTTATTTTTATCTGAAAGGAATATTTTTCATACAAAGAATTTTACTAAACGACAAAAGGGAATGTTTTTGTCGTACGTATGCGGCGAAAATGACTTCTCCGCAGCCGTGACCATTATTTGAGTTTCAGCTTCCTCTACAAGCCATACCTTTTTTTTAAAAGAAAAATAAATACCATGTTTTACTTTTCTTTTATTTTGGTATTGAAAATGGTTTTCATAATGTTCTTATATCAATGTGTTGTATTGATATCTTGTGATTGAAAAGTGGATATGTTATGTTTCCTTTATGCATGTTTTATGTGATACGATTATGTTATGGTTCTTGGGAATTATTAAGAAGACGGGTGGTTCCGTGATAAACTAAGGGCGGGTGAGCCCGATATAGCTCTCCAATGCATTGGGTAACGCGAATGGGTTAAACTTTAAGGTTTTTTCGAAGAGATTTAGGGAATATACTATGATGGGTATTCCAAACATAACCAAGAGTGTTACTCCCTATGTAAGAATGTTATGAATGCCTCAAGTTACCTTTATGTCTTATGATTTCTATGATTTATTCATGATTTTATGAGGTATGTTAAAGTGCTTATGTTTTATGGGTAAAGTATGATTTCATTCTTATGTATACATGTACTCATGTTTACTTTCCATATTTTTATATCCCTTACTGAGCTTTTTATGCTCATCCCAAGTTTTTTAAATGTTTTTCACAGGTCAAGGGAAGGGTACATGATATGATGATAGTCTCAAGGAAGTTTAAAGAAAGAATCCATGTTTTATTTTAAATATGTTTCCTTTGATGGGAAAAATGAATACTATCTTTTATGTAACCACTTTGTTTAAATGTGGAATGTAATGCAAGTTTTATGATCTAATTCTCTAAAACACTAAACCTGAAAAGATCCTCAATTTGTAATCTTGTAATAACTCAAGATTAATTAAGGTTTAAGGCTGGGGACTTATAGTTGGTATCAAAGGTCGGTTTAGATAACTTTAGAGGTTAGGGTATTCTCTAAGCACAAGTGACATTACCATAATGGTTAGGATTTCAGAAAGAGTCCTAGTTTTAGATAAAGTGAATGAGTAAGTATATCTTAGTGTTTACCTTCCTCATTAGTACATGATGGTTTTTTTGATATACTCACGCTGAAATTTCTGTTTTTAGTGAATTGATGGATCTAGAAGGCACCAAAGAGACAACAGGTTTGAAGGAAACTATGGTGGTTCTCTTATTAAGATACTAGATAAAATGGGGGATTCAAGGAGGAAACTCATGGTTGCTCTAAACCAACTATCAAGGAGTCATGATCAACCACTTGAACCTTGGTATGATCTGTAAAGCATCATGTATGAGATGACCAATTGATGTGGAAGTTCATGTAATAATTATAAAGGTAACCATTAGAGTTTATATGATCCTTACTTTTGAGGTAATTATGGGTTATTCTATGTTATGATGGAAAATGAAAGGCATGAGATAAACTTGAGGTTAAAATATGATATGATCATTTTTGAAGATTTTATCTCGTTTTGGGGAATGTTTTAATAATTATATAGTTTTGGAAAAAGGACAACACGTAGACCGTGTGACAACCCGTCGCGTCGGACAAAGCTGCGGGAATCGAACCCACAACCAAAGTGCGACTGGTATTTATCGCCTACCACTAGACTACGTGAAGTCCCTGGTTAGTTTGACTAATTATTTTTAGTTAGATGATTTTAGGAATCAAGATTAATTTTATTTTGGGTTATCTATGGAAATGATTAACCTATCATCGAGGATATGTGATTAGGTTAATTACTTTTCAATATGAGAATTTAAGAGCAACTGATGTTATTTGGAGATAAAAGTTAATTTGTACCTTGGAAGACTATGTGACTAAATCCTTAAAATATTTGGGTTTCAATCTTAGTTTCGTTTAATTTGAATAATTTTATGGACAAATTGTTTATCAAATGGTCCTCGTTGAACTTTGGGTTTTGTTGGACAAATTTTGGAGATTAAGAATAGATTTTATTTTTATAAGGGGTTATCCTTTTCTGGATTATTTGATCTTGTACTATTCATTTTGGTTTTGGTTTTGGTTAAAGTTTAAAGACATGGGAAGTATATAGTTCTCTTTTTTGGATTAGGTGATTCTCTAGAAGTTGATTATAGTGAACAAGTCTTCCTAAATACTGGTCTTTTGGAGAAAATATGAGTTTGTGTAAGAAATCTAATAAAAGTTGAAAGTCAACATGATTAATAATTATGTTTCCTTATGAATAAATTCCTCAATAAAAAAACAAAAATTTTGTCTATTAACTTTTCCTACTGGGGAATCGAATACCGTTTAACCCATCACAAGTTTGTGATTTTCTTGTGGTTAACTTTCTCCTAAAAATGTTTTCTATCACTCTCTATCAGAACATGACCCTATGTTTTCTCCTCCATGTCCATGTTTTCCTACATGGAATCCTAGTATGAGATAACTCGAGTGACCTTTGTACTTATCATTCTTTATTTTAAAGTGATTGTTTTACCGACTCTTGTTCCGATGTGGGACTTTCAAGGATGTTTCTGAGCCCAATTTTAAAATTGCTAGGACGCAATTCCCAAAAGGGGGAAAGGATGTAACACCCCAGGTAAATAAAGAATATGACATTTTTATATTTATCCATATTTGTGAATAAAATATTAATATTACTTTAAAGGGGATGCTGTGCTCGACGGCGTACCCAATACGCAACGAGTTTCTTTGGAATCTTACGTTGCACTCTAATAATAAAATAATATTATTTTAAATGGTAGTTAATGCCTAGCCGTTGTAATGGCGGGAATGAACAGAACTAACAACAAAATGATTATATATGTTTGTCAAATATTTTTCCTTTTTACAATAAATGTTAGAGGATTAAAAATGTGAATGAATTCAATTTTTAAGCGTAAACATTCTAATGTTCTTTAGAAGGTCGATTAACCACCTTTTGATGGTGAACCTCTTTTAAATCCACTTTTTGAAAATTTTATGTTTTATATTTGACAAAATAAAATTCTTTTTTAGAATAGAGACATCAAAATTTACTTTGTCTAAATTTTTGGTATCTTTCCGATAAAGTTCATTTTTTAATGAATAGTGAAAATGTTGTATTTTAATTCAAAACCTCTTTTTAATATTATTTATTTATATGATTAGATTATCTTTTGAATTGTTTTTAAAGTAAAATTATATTATATTTTTACCATTTAATCCAATAGTGGTCATTGTAATTACTTTCACTTTGAAATTGGACTTAAACTAGTGTCAATCTTTTAATAGATATTGTTTCATAAAAACACGCTATTTGTTTTGACAGCGGGAATTAATTATTAAATTAATTAATGCAACTTATATGTTTTTAATTTTGTAAAATAGACATCATTTTTGAGTTCGGAATATCAAATATAGCTTAGGGTGAATTTTTGGTATTTTTCTGAAAAACTTCAATTTTTGATGAATAGTGAAACCACTAAGTGGTAGTTAAAGAAACTGATTTTTCATTTAAATGAAAATTTTCCACCTCTGTGTTTTTAATTTCAAAAATCCGACATACATGGTTGTCATTAAGAAGTAAAATGTGGTTCAATGGAATTAAAATAATTTTTTGGTGAATAGTAACTTTTATGTTTTTAATCGCGATTGGAGGTAATTAGAGTAATTTAAGGTAAAAATAATGTTTTAATAATGTGAAATGACCTAGACACATTTCCCACCCTCATTGGATGTGTCATGTCCGACCAATACAATCCATGGGTCAACTTGGGGACCCCATGGAGCCACTTTGGTTGGAAAATGACATAAATAACTTTTTATTTAAAGTTAAAATAAAAATGTCACAAGCATGAGATGTTTCACTAAAACAATTTTTAAATGGGGTTATACAAGTCATATTGTAAGAACCCGGTTTTTGCTGAGAAAGACTTTGGAATATTCCTGATAATATTCCATAGCAGTGCCTTCAGATGGAGTGCGATTCCGAGCCCCGGAGTGGCCGGAATTAAATTTTCAATGCTTCCACACTAGAAACGCTAAATAAATGGTATAACTCCTAAACGGAGTTCCGGATCAGAGATCCGAGTGTACGGATGGGTCCGGAATGGGGTGTTTACCCTAGGAACGACATAAAACTTGTCAGCGCGGGACGTTTGGACCTCTCGCCCGCTTCAGGAATGTTAAACGGATAAATTAATTAATTAATTAATTCATTTAATGGTGAAACTCAAGTATCTTTTAAATGGTGGCTCGGATTGGAAAACTGAGGGCACCGTTTAGTTCGGAGCGTGCTGTTTACCCTAGGAGGGGTATAAGTTTCGTGGGCGCGGGCCGTGTGTGAAAAATGGCCCCCGGGGCGTTTTCGTAATTTGGCGGCCTCGGGCGCTATGTTTAGTAACTTTTGAACGGGGTATCGAAATAAAATTCAGAGACCGCCGTTGCGCTTAGAGCGTGGTTCTTAGCCTAGGGGAGGCTAAATCCCGACCCCGTCAGGAGTTCGGGTTCGGGGCTGTCGGGTGGGCGTTTAATTGATTTGTACTTAAACACCCCCACCCCTCTTCTTCTTCTTCTTCTTCCTCAAACCCTTCCTACCCTCATTCACCTCCAGCGAGGCAACTCCGGCGAGCCGAGCTCTGGCGAGGCGCGGCCCCCCCGGTGGGTTGACGGTGAAGTGACGGGCATCGCCCAAGAGGTAGGGGTTTATCGTTTCGTTTTTAATTTCCCGCAATCTTTGAGCCCAATTTGTAGTGTCGAACTGTTATCCGATCGTCGATTGATGCCCATGATCGCGTAGTATGTTATCCAATCTTTCCAATGGTCATTTCGGATTCGAAATCCGACCTCTGAAGCCTCTGCAGCGGCTCGGCGGAGATCCGCGGGTTTTTGGGGTTTTCTGGGCGGCACGGTGGTCCGGCGGGTGTCCAGCGGTGGCGGCGCGGTGGTTCGACGATCACCAGGCGGTGGCGGCACGGTGGTCCGGAGGGTCTTCGGGCGGCGGCTTGAGGCGGCTGGGCATACGAGGGGAGCCGGTCAGTGGGGAGGCCGCGGGCGCCGGCGAGAGGGGACGGCCGGGGTCGCGCTGTGCGACCCCGCGACTGGACAGAGACCCGCGCGAAGTGGGTCTCCGCGTGGAAGGCCGACCGGCCGTGTCGGCCGGTCGGTGGAAGAGCCGCCCACGCGGCGCGAGCGGGGTGACTCGTTGGAGGTGGCTGGGCCGCTATCCCAGCGAGCCGGCCGGAGCGGGCCGGCTCGAGCGGGGCGGACCGGCCGGACCGGGCCGGTCCGGCCCAAGGGGGTTCCCCCCCCCCCCCCCTTTGGAATTTCCGACACTCGTAGCTTTCGCTACGGGCATCCGTTTTGCACGCCGTCTACGGAAGCGCGGAGCCCATGTCAAGGCAGACTTTTTGAGATGGTTTCGGGAATTTTTAATTCCCGAAACGAGGGGCCTCGGAGGCGCGACGCGTCTTTAGGCGAACTGGCGTTTATCCGGGAATCTTGTTTTGGACGGCACGGACGTGTCCGACGTCCGATTTAAGCGCCGTCAATAGCATTGGAACCCTGGAGTCGAGGCGGAGGTTTCTAGGGTGGTTCCAGGCGTTGAAGCCGGAGTTGAGTCACGGGCCCCACGGCCCGTCTTTTGAGCTGCCTGCAGCTTTTAGCGACGTTTTCCTCGGACGTCGGTTCGGGGCATGCGAGCAGTCGATGTTGGGTGTTTTTTCGAGGGCATCGTGTTGGCACAGTCTGCCCTCTGTAATTCCGCACGATGTTGCGGGCCCCGCTAGGGCCGTTTCGAGAGTTGACGGTGATTTCCAGCTTTATCACCGGGTGACTTTTTTGGCCGAGTGAGTAGTCCATCTTGTGTACTTTTTCGAGAGGATCACAATGGTGTGATCCGTTCGTTTAGTTTCGGGACCGGGTTGTGGGTCCCACGAAGCACCGCTCATGTGCGGTGCGCTGGAATGCATCTTTTTCTCCGGATATCCGTTGCACTCAAGTGAGTAGTGCTTTTGACGTGTTTTTCTGAGGGGATCGCAATGGTGCGATGCGCCTGACTGTTTTCGGGGTCGGGGCTCGGGATCACGGGACGCCGTTCGGGCATGAGGCGGTGTTGGTGACTTTTCCGTCGGATATAAGTTGGAGGCGTGTAAGTAGTCTAACCCACGTATTTTCCCTCGAGGTTTACAACAGGGTGATCCGTTTGGCTGTACGTAGCCTCCTGCGCGATCTTGTTAAATGTGGAAGCATGGAAGGTGCTCTAGTGGTGGTTCTCCCTACTTTGTTTGTAGCGGACCCTTGGTGTGTGATCGCACACTCTTGGGAGAGTGATATAAATGTTTCACGAGATGTGGTTGGCCGTGCCTGGGCCTTTGAGGTGGAGTTGTTACATCACGCCTTCGTGTTGACGTTGGGTGTCGTGTGCACGATAGCCTTTGGGTTGGGATGAGGTATACTCTGGGAGTATACGAGAGCGCTTGGAGGTACATGTGGTTTGTACCTGAGACGTTCGTGCTCTTGGTTGGGGTTAACGTGGGGCCACACGACGTGTGGGCTCCATGTGCGTGTTGTGTTCTGCTTTGCGTACTTTGACCTCTCGCGACATAGAGGGTCCCTCTGTGTGTTTGTTTGACCAGTAGGGTGGAGTTTTTAACCTGGATTGGTGCTCGTTTGTTGACCAACAGGATTGAGTGGTCTCCCCCTGATTTTGTTCTCGATGGATCGGCCAGTAGCGGTGCTAGTGGCACCCTGTGATGGAACAGGCGTTGAAACTCTTTTGGGAGAGTTGTGCTGGAGTTGGGTGGTTCCGCGATACCCACTCCATGATAAGTTGTCCAGTGTTTTACCCTCCAACGGGGCTGGACAGTGGGTTACTCATCGACTTCTTCGGGTTTACCCACCAGCAGGGCTGGGCAGTGGGTTACTCGCTGACTTTTAGGGTCTACCCTCCAGCAGAGACTGGGCAGTGGGTCACCTGACGCTCTTAGGGTCTACCCTCTAGCAGAGACTGGGCAGTGGGTCACCCGACGCACCTAGGGTCTACCCTCCAGAAGAGACTGGGCAGTGGGTCACCCGAAGACCTCTTAGGGCCTACCCTCCAACAGGGCTGGGCAGTGGGTCGCTCGTCGTCTTGTTCCAGGTCTACCCTCCAGCGGGGCTGGGCAGTGGGTCTCCTGATGATGTATTAAGGTCTACCCTCCAGCAGGGCTGGGCAGTGGTTCGCCTGTTGATGTATTATGGTTTACCCTCCAGCAGGGCTGGGCAGTGGGTCGCCTGATGATGTATTAGGGTTTACCCTCCAGCAAGGCTGGGCAGTGGGTCACCAGATATCTGGTTATGAATTACCCTCCAATAGGGCTGGTAAGTGGGACACCTATTGGCATTCCAGACTCAGTCCTCTCGACTAGGCTAGTCTGTGGCTTTCCTCCATGATTACTAGAGCGGAACCTTTGGTTATACGGGTCAGTGTTGTGACAACTTGAATTTGAGGAGACCTCTCGACTGCAGGGCAGTGACGAGGTGTGGTTTGACTTTCCCTAGAACTCTCAAGTTCGAGGGGAACTTTCCCCACCGAGACGTGTTCTTGTTACGCGATCTAAAACCGTGCGGGCGAGTCAGTGCCGCCCAAAGCGGATAGTGTCGAGGTGTGGTGATTGAGCCCCTTGGCTTGCGGTTCGGGGCAGACGTGTGAGATGCTGGGCATCAATGGTGTTTCTTTTGGGACTGTTGGTGACTCATTTTCTTGGGCTGAGCTACGGGACAGAGATCCCCTTACGAGCTTGTTCGGGCTTCTTGGCATAGCATATATATGTATATAACTTGTTTCCGGTACCCACTTCTTGGGTTTGGTTACTCTCCTTCCAGGAGAGGTGAAGACGTGTGGGGTATGCCACGTGCTTTCCATGTCTATCTTCTCATCGTTGGACGAGTCTACTCTCCTGCTATAGGTTGCGAAGACTCGACGGGAAGTTCGTCTTCTCACCGTTTCCAGCTCCTTGTGTCTGGACGAGTCTACCTTCTTTCCTCCTGTTGGGTTGAGCTGGACTCTTTACTCTACTCTCTGTTGTACTTCTGTTCTACTCCCTGTTCTCTCTACTGCTCACCCTTCAGTACCACCTTTGTTACTCCCTCGAGCCTTCGGGGTATCCTACTGAGTATTTTTGTACTCACCCCTGCTTGGGCTTTGCCCGCACTTGGTGTGCCCTTGAAGACGACGGACAGGTGGAGCGTGGCTTTAGTGGAGCATAGAAGCTTGGGAGCATGGACCGCGTGCAGTGGTCGTGGTCGGGATCCAGGTGGGAGACCCGTCAGCTGTTTCTTTTTGTTTACCTGTTGTTGGGTTGTGGCACCTTTTCTTGTTGGGCGCGTGTTTTGCCCCTTTTCTTTTCAGCTTGTACCCTGTACCGATTAGAGGACGATGCACTCTTGTGGTTTATATATAGCATTTTCCCTTTACTTTTCTTGTCTTTACTTTTACTCTGCACTGTCACATTGAGTGTCCGGCGTGTGTGTGTACAGGTACTTAGGCAAAGGCCTCCCCGAGTTATTGTGCCTTCGACGCTGGTCGCCAGCCCCTGGCCTATGGAGGCGGGCTTGGGGTAGTTGCGGCTCGATTCCGGGTAGGTTCGGGTCGTGACACATATTTTTGACTATAAATATTCATTAGAAAGATAAAAAGATTTCCTACATCATGATATTTTTTTAATAATTTTTAGACATTAAATAAATTAAATTATTTATGACATCATGATGATGCAGCGATTACCTCATTATTTAACGATTTAAATAAAATGAAAAGATAATGTAAAAACTAAAACCTACACTTGTCAAAAACTTATTGGATGGGTATATTTCAAACCCTTATCACCTTATCCTCGAATTATATCAATTTGGGACCTTTTAAATCCGAAACTAATTTTCAAATAAAGTAACATTACTTTACTTTCCAAGAGTGCCCCTCCTCTCCTCTTATAAAAGGCCCCCACCTCTACCTCTTTACACACACTTCCAAAGCCTTTGGCTCAGCCAACCCCTGCTCATTTTGACTCTCCACATCCCTCTATTACTCCTATAAGCCTTACATTGGGCAGAAGTCTTCCCAAGGAAGCCTTTGAGCTCAAATTAAAAAGAGTTACCCGATTTTAAGGTAATGTCTTCACTTGTGTTCTTTTGTTTCATTTTGCCTCTCCAACCCCCTAAACTCTTTTTATTCATTTATTTTGTAACAACTCTAGTATCTTCAATATACTAGGATGTTGTTATAAGAATAATTCGAGCAACACTTACACACACCTACATCAAATGGTTAAAGAACATACTGTTTCTGTGGATGGCGAATTTCTGCCTCACGAAACGATGATTGTTCAACACTCATATAACACCTTAAAAGGTGGCCATTAAGATGTCACTATATTTATATATGATATATAATATGATTATGTTTTACTTAAACTTCTGTATTTTTCTTTTGTGTCATACCTTTATGGTTTCCATTGTGGGTAAACACGATAATTTCATTTTAGGAAGTGCGGACTATCGCCCCCTCAAAGTTATTTGATTCGTTAATGCCATATGTGGGATGTATAAAGGATGTATTTAAAGTTATTATATATGATTTATTTTACATATAAATGATGAATATAATTCTTGAATTAAAATATACATACCTCTCATTTAGTTTTAATTCCATTAATATGACATAGAAATGAAAGTAGCTTTCATGCGTACGTACGACTTACCGTCTCCATGAACGGTGCATTTCATTTCTTAACTCTAAATGATTATGTAATATTATAAATATATGTATATTCTGGATATATATGATATATACGATATCCAAATCATGAACATCATTCTGGATATAATGAACCTTTGACCACACAAACAACATGTAATTGTAAGAAGCCCACTTTCGACTTAAGAACCAAATATCGACAAAACAAACATTATTAACTTAAATGATTAAATAATGTTTATAACATGGCAATAAGTGATATAAAAGGAATAATTAACTTGAAAAAGGTTCTTAAGAAAGTATAAATTAACTCAAGTTTATTATTCAGGATGTTAAAGAATGATCGAGTCAAGTCGGACCCGAGGTAAGGGATCCTACTCCTCTCTTTCTTTTTTAAATACACTCTTTTATGTCAATCCTTTTAATCTCATATATCTTGTGATTGGGATGTTCTTATATATTACTCTTACTATAATTTTTATGTTCATATGATGAGAGACCCTATTCTCTCTCATCAATCCATTTTGGAAGTTTTGAGTGGCGCCGTTAGGCTGCCGAATTTTCGTAAGTGATCTAACCTCTCTCGTTCTTTATAAGTACTCTCCTTTATGTCACTTATTTTAAGATCCTCTTTATTATGATGGGGGACGTTATTTTATATCCCTATTTCTGTACATTTTATTGTAATATGATTAGAGACCATATTTGATCTCATCAATCCATTTTTGTAAGTTTTAAGTGGCGCCGTTAGGCTGCCGAGTTTTCATAAGGGATTTTTAATCTCACTTTTATTCCCATGAGATTTATGCTACATTTGCCACAATTTCCTTTGAGTGGTGTATGTACTGCCCATTATTTTACTCATTGTGTAATATACTTTTATTTATGAGTATTTACATCAATGTTGTATTGTCCTTCTTTCACGGGGTGTATGTTTCGAAAGATACCCATGTTGGTAAAGGAACCTTTCACCCTCCTCTTTTTAAAATACTTCTTTTGTTATGTATTTTAATTCACATAACATTATGTTGGGATATGTTCTTCTATATCCTTAGTGATTTAAATTTTATGTCCAAGTGATAAGATACCCTTTTTATCTCTCATCAACTCATTTTCTGAATTTTTTAGTGGCGCCGTTAGGCTGTCAAATTTTTGCAAGGGAACTTCTTAACCCAATTTTGATTCTTTGGGATAAGCTTCTACTCCTGGAATATGTTTTTCAATGATTATGTGTGAATAACCTCTGATTTTTTTACACTTAATATCCACTTATATATGGTGTATTAGTTTGTCACACATAATTATGTAATTGATTTATCCTTAATCCAAGGATACCGTCTTTGTATGGGACTTCGTCTCAATCTCCTTTCATTGAGGCATATTTTGTTTTATACACAACCTTCTTTTATACGGTGTATAAACCCCTTTGAGTTTTACGTTTATCCGAAAGGAATCTTTTTTATACAAAGTGTTTTACTAAACGACAAAAGGGAATGTTTTTTGTCGTATGTATGCGGCGACAACGACTTCTCCGCTGTCGTGACCATTATTTGAGTTTCGGCTTCCTCTACAAGCCATACCTTTTTTTTAAAGAAAAATAAATACCATGTTTTACTTTTCTTTTATTTTGGTATTGAAAATGGTTTTCATAATGTTTTTATATCAATGTGTTGTATTGATATCTTGTGATTAAAAAGTGGAAATGTTATGTTTCTTTTATGCATGTTTTATGTGATACGATTATGTTATGGTTCTTGGGTATTATTATGAAGACGGGTGGTTCCGTGATAAACTAAGGGCTGGTGAGCCCGATATAGCTCTCTAATGCATTGGGTAACGTGAAGGGGTTAAACGTAAAGGTTTCTCCGAAGAGATTTAGGGAATATACTGTGATGGGTATTCCAAACGTAACCATGAGGGTTACTCCCTACGTAAGAATGTTATGAATGCCTCAAGTTACCTTTATGACTTATGATTTCTATGATTTATTCATGATTTTATGAGGTATGTTAAAGTGCTTAGGTTTTATGGGTAAAGTATGATTTCATTCTTATGTATACATGTACTCATGTTTCCTTTCCATATTTTTATATCCCTTACTGAGCTTTTTATGCTCATCCCAAGTTTTTGAAATGTTTTTCACAGGTCAAGGGAAGGGTACATGATATGATGATAGTGTCAAGGAAGTTTCAAGAAAGAATCAATGTTTTATTTTAAATATGTTTCCGTTGATGGAAAAAATGAATACTATCTTTTATGTAACCACTTTGTTTAAATGTGGAATGTAATGCAAGTTGTATGATCTAATTCTCTAAAACTCTAAACCTGAAAAGATCCTCAAGGTGTATTCTTGAAATATCTCAAGATTAAGTAATGTTTAAGGCTGGGGCCTTATAGTTGGTATCAAAGGTCGGTTTAGATAACTTTAGAGGTTAGGGTATTCTCTAAGCACAAGTGACATTACCATAATGGTTAGGATTTCAGAAAGAGTCCTAGTTTTAGATAAAGTGAATGAGTAAGTATATCTTAGTGTTTACCTTCCTCATTAGTACATGATGGTTTTGTTGATATACTCACACTGACATTTCTATTTTTAGTGAACAGATGGATCTAGCAGGCACCAAAGAGGCAATAGGTTTGAAGGAAACTGTGGTGGTTCTCTGATTAAGATACTAGATAAAATGGGGGATTCAATGAGGAAACTCGTGGTTGTTCTAAACCAACTATCAAGGAGTCATGATCAACCACTTGAACCTTGGTATGATCTGTAATGCATCATGTATGAGATGACCAATCGATGTGGAAGTTCAGGTAATAATTATAAAGGTAACCATTATAGTTTATATGATCCTTACTTTTGAGGTAATTATGGGTTATTATATGTTATGATGGGAAATGAAAGGCATGAGATAAACTTGAGGTTAAAATATGTTATGATCATTTTTGAAGATTTTATCTCGTTTTGGGGAATTTTTTAAGAATTATATAGTTTTGGAAAAAGGACAACACACAGATCGTGTGACAAACAGTCGCATCGGAAAAAGCTACGGGAATCGAACCCACAACCAAAGTGCGACTGGTATTTATTGCCTACCACTGAACTACATGAAGTCCCTGGTTAGTTTGACTAATTATTTTTAGTTAGATGATTTTAGGAATCAAGAGTAAGTTTATTTTGGGCTATCTATGTAAATGATTAGCCTATCATCGAGGATATGTGATTAGGTTATTTACTTTTCAATATGAGAATTTAAGAGCAACTCATGTTATTTGGAGATAAAAGTTAATTTGTACCTTGGAATACTGTGTGACTAAATCCTTCAAATATTTGGGTTTCAATCTTAGTTTTTTTAACTTTGAATAATTTTATGGAGAAATTTTTTATCAAATGGTCCTCGTTGAACTTTGGGTTTTGTTGGAAAAATTTTGGAGATTAAGAATAGATTTTCTTTTTATAAAGGGTTGTCCTTTTCTTGATTATCTGATCTTGTACTACCCATTTTGGTTTTGGTTTTGGTTAAAGTCTAAAGACATGGAAAGTATATAGTTCTCTTTTGTGGATTAGGTGATTCTCTAGAAGTTGATTATAGTGAACAAGTCTTCCTAAATGCTCGTCTTTTGGAGAAAATATGAGTTTGTGTAAGAAATCTAATAAAAGTTGAAAATCAACATGATAAGTAATTATGTTTCCTTATAAATAAATTCCTCAATAAAAAAAACAAAAATGTTTTCTATTAACTTTTCATACTGGGGAATCGAATACCGTTTAACCCATCACAAGTTTGTGATTTTCTTGTGGTTAACTTTCTCCTAAACATGTTTTCTATCACTCTCCATCAGAACATGACACTATGTTTTCTCCTCCATGTCCATGTTTTCCTAAATGGAATCCTAGTATGGGTTAACTCGGGTGACCTCTGTAATTCTCATTCTTTATTTTAAAGTGATTGTTTTACTGACTCTTGTTCCGATGTGGGACTTTCAAGGATGTTTCTGAGCCCAATTTTAAAATTGCGAGGACGCAATTTCCAAAAGGGGGGAAGGATGTAACACCCCAGGTAAATAAAGAATATGAAATTTTTATATTTATCCATATTTTTGAATAAAATATTAATATTAATTTAAAGGGGATGCTATGCTCGATGGCGTACCCAATACGCAACAACGAGTTTCTTGGGAATCTTACGTTGCACTCTAATAATAAAATAATATTATTTTAAATGGTAGTTAACGCCTAGTCGTTGTAATGGCGGGAATGAACAGAACTAACTAAAAAATGATTATATATGTTTTTCAAATATTTTTACTCTTTACAATAAATGTTAGAGGATTAAAAATGCGAATGAATCCAATTTTAAGCGTAAACATTCTAATATTCATTAAAAGGTCGATTAACCGCCTTTTGATGGAGAACCTCTTTTAAATCCACTATTTGACAATTTTATGTGTTATATTTGACAAAATAAAATTCTTCTTTAGAATCAGGACATCAAAATTTACTTTGTGTAAATTTTTGGTATTTTTCCGATAAAGTTCATTTTTTAATGAATAGTGAAAAATGTTGTATTTTAATTCAAAACCACTTTTTAATCTAATTTATTTAGATGATTAGATTATATTTTGAATTGGTTTTAAAGTTCAATTAGAATATATTTTTACCATTTAATCCAATTGTGGTCATTGGAATTAATTTCACTTTGAAATCGGACTTAAAGTAGTGTCAATCTTTTGATACTTATTGTTTCATAAAAACATGCTATTTTCTCTGACAGCGGGAATTAATTATTAAATTAATTAATGCAACTTATATGTTATGAATTTTTTGAAATATACTTCATTTTTGAATTCGGAATATCAAATATAGCTTAGGGTGAAGTTTTGGTATTTTTTTGAAGAACTTCAATTTTTGATGAATAGTGAAACCACTAAGTGGTAGTTAAAGAAACTGATTTTTCATTTAAATGAAACTTTGCCACCTCTGTGTTTTGAATTTCAAAAATCCGACATACATGTTTGTCATTAGGAGGTAAAATGTGGTTCAATTGGATTAAAATATTTTTTTGGTGAATAGTAACTATTATGTTCTTAATCGTGATTAGAGGTAATTAGTGTAATTTAAGGTAAAAATAATGTTTTAATAATGTGAAATGACCTAGACACATGTCCTACCCTCATTGGATATTTCATGGCCGACCAAGAAAATCCATGGGTCAACTTGGGGACCCCATGGAGCCACTTTGGTTGGAAAATGACATAAATAACTTTTAATTTAAAGTTAAAATAAAAATGTCACAAGCATGAGATGTTTCACTAAAACAATTTTTAAATGGGGTTATACAAGTCATATTTTTAACTATAAATATTCATTAGAAATCTAAAACGATTTCCTACATCATTATTTTTTTTTATAATTTTTAGACATTAAATAAATTAAATTATTTATGACATCATGATGATGCAGCGATTAGCTCATTTTTTAACGATTTAAATAAAATGAAAAGATAATGTAAAAACTAAAACCTAAACTTGTCAAAAACCTATTGGATTTTTATATTTCGAACCCTTATCACCTTATCCTCGAATTATATCAATGTGTGACCTTTTAAATCCTAAAATCATTTTCAAATAAAGTAACATTTCTTTACTTTCCAAGAGTGCCCCTCCTCTCCTCTTATAAAAGGCCCTCACCTCTACCTCCTTACCCACACATCCAAAGCCTTTGAATCGGCCAACTCCAGATCATTTTGCCTCTCCACATCCCTCTTTTACTCCTAGAATCCTCACTTTGGGCATAAGTCTTCCCAAAGAATCCTTTGAGCTCAAATCAAAAAGAGTTACCCGATTATAAGGTAATGTCTTCACTTGTGTTCTTTTGTTTCATTTTGCTTATCCAACCCCCTAAACTATTTTTATTAATTTCTTTTGTAATAAATACAGTATATTAAATATACTAGGATGTTGTTATAAGAATAATTTGAGCTTCACTTACACACACCTACATCAAATGGTTAAAGAACATACTGTTTCTGTGGATGGTGAATTTATGACTCACGAAACGATGATTGTTCAACACTCATATAACACCTTAAAAGGTGGACATTAAGATGTCACTATATTTATATATGATATATAATATGTTTATGTTTTACTTAAGCTTCTGTATTTTTCTTTTGTGGCATACCTTTATGGTTTCCATTGGGGGTAAACGCGATAATTTCATTTTAGGAAGTGTGGACTATCGCCCCCTCAAAATGATCTGATTCATTAATGCCATATGTGGCATGTATAAAGGATGTATTTAAAGTTATTATATATGATGTATGTTACATATAAATGATGAATATAATTCTGGAATTAAAATATACATACCTCTCATTTAGTTTTAATTCCATTAATATGACATAGAAATGAAAGTAGCGTTCATGCGTACGTACGGCTTACCGTCTCCATGAACGGTGCATTTCATTTCTTACCTCTAAATGATTATGTAATATTATAAATACATATATATTCTGGATATATATGATATATATGATATCCAAATCATGAATATCATTCTGGATATAATGAACCTTTGACCACACGAACAACATGTAATTGTAAGAAGTCCATTTTCGACTTAAGAACCAAATATCGACAAAACAAACATTATTAACTTAAATGATTACATAATGTTTATAACATGGCAAAAAGTGATATAAAAGGAATAATGAACTTGAAAAAGATTCTTAATCAAGTAGAAATTAACTCAATTTTATTATTCAGGACGTTAAAGAACGATCGAGTCAAGTCGGACCCGAGGTAAGGGATCCTGCTCCTCTCTTTCTTTTTAGGTACACTCTTTTATGTCATTCCTTTTAAGATCATATTTCTTATGATTGGGATGTTCTTTTATATTACTCCTACTGTAATTTTTATGCTCATATGATGAGAGACCCTATTTTCTCTCATCAATCCATTTTGGAAGTTTTGAGTGGCACCGTTAGGCTGCCGAATTTTCGTAAGAGATCTAACCTCTCTATTTCTTTTTAAGTACTCTCCTTTATGTCACTTCTTTTAAGCTCTTCTTTGTTATTATGGGGGATGTTATTTTATATCCCTATTTTTGTACATTTTATTTTAATATGATAAGAGACCCTATTTGATCTCATCAATCCATTTTTGTAAGTTTTAAGTGGCGTCGTTAGGCTGCCGAGTTTTCGTAAGGGATTTTTCATCTCACTTTTATTCCCATGAGATTTATGCTACATTTGCCACAATTTCCTTTGAGTGGTGTATGTACTGCCCATTATTTTACTCATTGTGTAATATACTTTCATTTATGAGTATTTACATCAATGTTGTATTGTCCTTCTTTCACGGGGTGTATGTTTCGAAAGATACCCATGTCGGTAAGGGAACCTTTCACCCTCCTCTTTTTAAAAGACTTCTTTTGTTATGTCTTTTAATTCACATAAAATTATGTTGGGATATGTTCTTATATATACTTAGTGATTTAAATTTTATTTCCAGGTGGTGGGATACCCTTTTTATCTCTCGTCAACTCATTTTTTGAATTTTGTAGTGACGCCGTTAGGCTGTCAAATTCTTTGCAAGGGAACTTCTTAACCCAATTTTGATTCTTTGGGATAAGCTCATACTACTTGAATATGTCGTTCTATGAATATGTGTGAATAACCTCTCATTGTTTTACACTTAATATCCACTTATATTTGGTGTATTATTTTGTCACACATAATTATGTAATTGATTTATCTTTAATCCAAGGATACCGTCTTTGTATGGGACTTCATCTCAATCTCCTTTCATTGAGGCATATTTTGTTTTATACACAACATTCTTTTATACAGTGTATAAACCCCATTGAATTTTTCATTTATCCGAAAGGAATCTTTTTTATACAAAGCGTTTTACTAAACAACAAAAGGGAATGTTTTTGTCGTACGTATGCGGCGACAACAACTTCTCTGCCACCGTGACCATTATTTGAGTTTCGGCTTCCTCTACAAGCCATGCCATTTTTTTAAAAGAAAAATAAATACCATGTTTTACTTTTCTTTTATTTTGGTTTTGAAAATGGTTTTCATAATGTTTTTATATCAATGTGTTGTATTGATATCTTGTGATTGAAAAGTGGAAATGTTATGTTTACTTTATGCATGTTTTATGTGATAGGATTATGTTATGGTTCTTGGGAATTATTATGAAGAAGGGTGGTTCCCTGATAAACTAAGGGCGGGTGAGCCCGATATAGCTCTCCAATGCATTGGGTAACGCGAAGGGGTTAAATGTTAAGGTTTCTCCGAAGAGATTTAGGGAATATACTGTGATGGGTATTCCAAACGTAACCAAGAGGGTTACTCCCTACGTAAGAATGTTATGAATGCCTCAAGTTACCTTTATGTATTATTATTTCTATGATTTATTAATGATTTTATCAGGTATGTTAAAGTGATTATGTTTTATGGGTAAAGTATGATTTCATTCTTATGTATACATGTACTCATGTTTCCTTTCCATATTTTTATATCCCTTACTGAGCTTTTTATGCTCATCCCAAGTTTTTGAAATGTTTTTCTAAGGTCAAGGGAAGGGTATATGATATGATGATAGTGTCAAGGAAGTGTCAAGAAAGAATACATGTTTTATTTTAAATATGTTTCCATTGATGGGAACAGTGAATACTTTCTTTTATGTAACCACTTTGTTTAAATGTGGAATGTAATGCAAGTTTTATGATCTAATTCTCTAAAACTCTAAACCTAAAAAAGTTAATCAATGTGTAATCTTGTAATAACTCAAGATTAAGTAAGGTTTAAGGCTGGGGCCTTATAGTTGGCATCATGATGATGCAGCGATTACCTCATTATTTAACGATTTAAATAAAATGAAAAGATAATGTAAAAACTAAACCTACACTTGTCAAAAACCTATTGGATGGGTATATTTCGAACCCTTATCACCTTATCCTAGAATTATATCAATGTGTGACCTTTTAAATCCGAAACTCATTTTCAAATAAAGTAACATTTCTTTACTTTCCAAGAGTTCCCCTCCTCTCCTCTTATAAAAGGCCCCCACCTCTACCTCCTTACCCACACTTCCAAAGCCTTTGGCTCGGCCAACCCCTGCTCATTTTTCCTCTCCACATCCCTATCTTACTCCTAGAAGCCTCACTTTGGGTAGAAGTCTTCCCAAGGAAGCCTTTGAGCTCAAATCAAAAAGAGTTACCCGATTTTAAGGTAATGTCTTCACTTGTGTTCTTTTGTTTAATTTTGCTTCTCCAACCCCCTAAACTCTTTTTATTAATTTCTTTTGTAACAACTCCAGTATCTTCAATATACTAGGATGTTTTTATAAGAATCATTCGAGCTACACTTACACACACCTATGTCAAATGGTTAAAGAACATACTGTTTCTGTGGATGGCGAATTTCTGCCTCACGAAACGATGATTGTTCAACACTCATATAACACCTTAAAAGGTGGACATTAAGATGTCACTATATTTATATATGATATATAATATGTTTATGTTTTACTTAAGCTTCTGTATTTTTCTTTTGTGGCATACCTTTATCGTTTCCATTGTGGGTAAACACGATAATTTCATTTTAGGAAGTGCGGACTACCACCCCCTCAAAGTGATTTGATTCGTTAATGCCATATGTGGGATGTATAAAGAATGTATTTAAAGTTATTATATATGATGTATGTTACATATAAATGATGAATATAATTCTTGAATTAAAATATACATACCTATCATTTAGCTTTAATTCCATTAATATGACATAGAAATGAAAGTAGCGTTCATGCGTCTGTACGGCTTACCGTCTCCATGAACGGTGCATTTCATTTCTTACCTCTAAATGATTATGTAATATTATAAATACATGTATATTATGGATATATATGATATATATTATATAAAAATCATGAATATCATTCTGGATATAATGAACCTTTGACCACACGAACAACATGTAATTGTAAGAAGCCCACTTTTGACTTAAGAACCAAATATCGATAAAACAAACATTATTAACTTAAATGGTTACATAATGTTTATAACATGGAAATAAGAGATATAAAAGGAATAATGAACTTGAAAAAGGTTCTTAAGCAAGTAGAAATTAAATTAAGTTTATTATTCATTATGTTAAAGAACGATCGAGTCAAGTCGGACTCGAGGTAAGGGATCCTACTCCTCTCTTTCTTTTCTAAGTACACTCCTTTATGTCATTCCCTTTAAGCTCATATTTATTGTGATTGGGATCTTATTTTATATTACACTTACTGTAATTTTTATGTTCATATGATCAGAGACCCTATTCTCTCTCATCAATCCATTTTGGATGTTTTGAGTGGCGCCCTTAGGCTGCCGAATTTTCGTAAGAGATCTAACCTCTCTCTTTCTTTTTAAGTACTCTCCTTTATGTCACTTCTTTTAATCTCCTCTTTTTTATGATGGGGGATGTTCTTTTATATCCCTATTGCTTTAAATTTTATTGTAATATGATGAGAGACCCTATTTGATCTCATAAATCCATTTTTGTAAGTTTTAAGTGGCGTTGTTAGGCTGCCGAGTTTTCATACGGGATTTTTCATCTCACTTTTATTCCCGTGATATTTATGCTACATATGCCACAATTTCCTTTGAGTGGTGTATGTACTACCCATTATTTTACTCATTGTGTAATATACTTTCATTTATGAGTATTTACATCAATGTTTTATTGTCCTTCTTTCACGGGGTGTATGTTTCGAAAGATACCCATGTCGGTAAAGGAACCTTTCACCCTCCTCTTTTTAAAATAATTATTTTGTTATGTCTTTTAATTCACATAAAATTATGTTGGGATATGTTCTTCTATATCCTTAGTGATTTAAATTTTATGTCCAAGTGATGAGATACCCTTTTTATCTCTCATCAACACATTTTCTGAATTTTGTAGTGACGTCGTTAGAATGTCAAATTTTTGCAAGGGAACTTCTTAACCCAATTTTGATTCTTTGGGATAAGCTTGTACTCCTTGAATATGTCGTTCTATGAATATGTTTGAATAACCTCTGATTGTTTTACACTTAATATCCACTTATATTTGGTGTATTAGTTTGTCACACATAATTATGTAATTGATTTATCCTTAATCCAATGATACCGTCTTTGTATGGGACTTCGTCTCAATCTCCTTTCATTGAGGAATATTTTGTTTTATACACAACCTTCTTTTATACAGTGTATAAACCCCTTTCACTTTTATGTTTATCTGAAAGGAATATTTTTTATACAAAGCGTTTTACTAAATGACAAAAGGGAATGTTTTTGTCGTACGTATGCGGCGACAACGACTTCTCTGTCGTCGTGACCATTATTTGAGTTTCGGCTTGCTCTACAAGCCATACCTTTTTTTTAAAATAAATATAAATACCATGTTTTACTTTTCTTTTATTTTGGTATTGAAAATTGTTTTTATAATGTTTTTATATCAATGTGTTGTATTGATATCTTGTGATTGAAAAGTGGAAATGTTATGTTTCCTTTATGCATGTTTTATGTGATATGATTATTTTATGGTTCTTGGGCATTATTATGAAGACGGGTGGTTCCGTGATAAACTAAGGGTGGGTGAGCCTGATATAGCTCTCCAATGCATTGGGTAACGCAAAGGGGTTAAACGTTAAGGTTTCTCCGACTATATGGCCTCAGCCTTAAACCTTACTTAATCTTGAGTTATTACAAGATTACACGTTGAGGATCTTTTCAGGTTTAGAGTTTTAGATAATTAGATCATGAAACTTGCATTACATTCCACATTTAAACAAAGTGGTTACATAAAAGACAGTATTCATTTTTCCCACCAACGGAAACATATTTAAAATAAAACATGGATTCTTTCTTGACACTTCCTTGACACTATCATCACATCATGTACCTTTCCCTTGACCTGTGAAAAACATTTCAAAAACTTGGGATGAGCATAAAAAGCTCAGTAAGGCTTATAAAAAGTATGGAAAGGAAACAAGAGTACATATATACAAAAGAATGAAATCATACTTTACCCATAAAGCATAAGCACTTTAACATACCTCATAAAATCATGAATAAATCATATAAATCATAAGACATAAAGGTAACTTGAGGCATTCATAACATTCTTACGTAGGGAGTAACCCTCTTGGTTACGTTTGGAATACCCATCACAGTATATTCCCTAAATCTCTTCGGAGAAACCTTAATGTTTAACCCCTTCGCGTTACCCAATGCATTGGAGAGCTATATCGGGCTCACCCGCCCTTAGTTTATCACGGATCCACCCGTCTTCATAAACAATGCCCAAGAACCATAAGATAATCATAGAACATGACTTAACCATAAAGGAAAGATAACGTTCCCACATTTCAATAACAATATAACATTTTAATATATTGAATCCATTCTAAAAAAACATTTTCAAAACCATTTGAAACATTTAATAAAGAGATTTTTTAATCAAAGTGTCCCATACCACTTTGAAGCTTTTAACATTTTACACCATTAATATCCACATAAATAAATCCTTAAAACCATTTTGAAAACATGGATATTAATGAGAAATATTTATAAGAATAAATCATTAAGACATTTAAAACGATATTTTAGTTAAAGGGTTTTTATCAAAATGAGAGACACTTGAATACAATAATTGAAGAATAACATTTAATAAAAACTTTATAATATCATGAGAATAAAGGGATTCATGATATAATATTCCAAAGGAAAGTATATACACCATATAAGAGTGAATTGTTGCATAACAACAATGAAGTCTCAATAGAAATGTAAAATGATACAAAATCCCTTATAAAGAAGGTATCCTTAAATTAGGGATGAATCAATCTCATAATTATGTGTGACAAACATAAATACACCCAATATAAGTGGATATTAATTGTAAAACAATCAATGTTCATTCACACATATTCAAAGTATAACATATTCAATAACTACATGTTGAACCCAAGGAAATCTAAATTGGGTTAAGAAGTTCCCTTGGTAAAATTCGACAGCCTAAGGGCGTCACTTTAAAATTCATCAAATTAGTTGATGAGAGAGAAAATGGTATCTCATCACTTGGAAATAAAATTTACATCAATAAGGATATATAAGAACATATCCCAACATAAAAATATGTAAATTAAAAGACATAACAAAATAAGTCTTTTTAAAAGAGGAGTGTGAAAGGTTCCCTTACCGATTTGGGCAACTTTCAAAACGTACACCCCATTAAAGAAGGGTCGTACATGGAAGAAGTAACTACCCCTAAATTATAGTATATTATACTAATATTAAAATAATGGGCATTACATAAACCACACAAAAAGGAAATAGTGACCAATGTAGCATGGATCTCACGGGAACAAAAAGTGAGATGAAAATCCCCTTATGAAAATTCGGCAGCCCAACGGTGCCACGTAAAACTTCCAAAAATGGATTGATGAGATCAAATAGGGTCTCTCATCACATGAAAATAAAAAGTACAGAAAGAGGAATATAAAATAACATCTTCTAACATAATAACATGGAGCATAATATAAATGACATAAAAGAGAGTACTTGGAAAGAAAGAGAGAGGTAGGATTCCCTTACCTCATGTCCGACATGACTCGATCGTTCTTTAATCTCCTGAATAATAAAATTTGGTCAATTTATAATTGATTAAGTACCTCCTTTAAATATTATTATTCAGTTCATATCACATATTATAATGTTATAATAATTGGTTAATAAAGTGAGTTCATATCAGACTTTTTTGTCGATGTTCGGTATATGAGTAAAAATCGAACTTGTTGGAAAATAATTTTCCATGTAGTAATAGGTACATCATATCCAGAATAGTATTTATGTTTTAAATATCATATATATCCGGTATATATTCATTTTATACTATTCCATAGCATTTGGAGATAAAAAATTAAAAGCACAGTTCATGGAGATGGTAGGCCGTACGTACGCATGAACGCTACTTTCATTTTTTTTCATATTAATGGAATTAAAACAAAATGAGATATATATATATTATAATTCCATAATGATATACATAATTTAGATGTAATATATCACATATATATCCATTATATATATGTACTTATAATAGTAAATAACATTTGGAGATAAGAAATGAAATGTACCATTCATGGAGACGGTAAGCCGTACGTACGCATGAACGCTACTTTCATTTCTTTCTTTTTTTTTGTATTCAATGGAATGAATTACTAATTATATAAAGTTATATTATAATTCCAGTAGTATAACATATGTAAAACCATTAATTACATCCTTTATACGTCCCACATATGGCATTAACGAATCAAATCACTTTGAGGGGGCGGTAGTCTGCACTTCCTAAAATGAAGATATCGCATTTACCCATAATGGAAACCATAAAGGTATGCCATAAATGAAAAATACAGAAGGTTAAGGAAAACATAAACATATTATATATCATATATAAATATAGTGACATCTCAATGGCCACCTTTGAAGGTGTTAAAAGAATATTGAACAATCATCGTTTCGTGAGGCAGTAATTCGCCATCTACAGAAACAGTATGTTCTTTAACCATTTGACGAAGGTGTGTGTAAGTGTAGCTCGAATCATTCACATAAAAACATCCTAGTATATTTAATATACTGGTGTTGTTACAAAAGAAAATAATAAAAAGATTTTAGGGGGTTGGAGAAGCAAAATAAAACAAAAGAACACAAGGGAAGACATTACCTTTAAATCGGGTAACTCTCTTTGATTTGAGATCAAAGGCTTACTTGGAAAGGATTCTGCCCAAAGTGATGATTCAATGATGAAGAGAGAGATGTGGAGAGATGAAATGGTCAGGGGTTGGATGATCCAAAGGCTTGAGAGGTGTGTGTACGGTGGTAGAGGTGGGGGCCTTTTATTAGAGGAGAGGAGGGGCACTCTTGTGAAGTTACAAAATGTTACTTTATTTTCAAATGAGTTTCGGATTTTCCAGGTCCCACATTGATGTATTTAGAGGATAAGGTGGTAAGGGTTCGAAATATACTCATCCAATAGGTTTTTTACAAGTGTATGTTATAGTTTTAACATTATCTTTTCATTTTATTTAAATCCTATATTAATGAGGTAATCGCTGCATCATCATGATGTCAAAAATAATTTAATTTATTTAATGTTTAAAAATTATATAAAAAAATATCATGATGTAGGAAATCCTTTTATATTTATAATGAATATTTATAGTCAAAAATATGACTTTTATAACCCCATTTAAAAATTGTTTTAGTGAAACATCTCATGCTTGTGACATTTTTATTTTAACTTTAAATAAAAAGTTATTTATGTCACTTTCCAACGAAAGTGGCTCCATGGGGTCCCCAAGTTGACCCATGGATTTTCTTGGTCGGCCATGACACATCCAATGAGGTTAGGACATGTGTGTAGGTCATTTCACATTATTAATACAATATTTTTACCTTAAATTACACTAATTACCTCTAATCGCGATTAAGAACATAAAAGTTACTATTCACCAAAAAATTATTTTAATCTCATTCAACCACATTTTACTTCCTAATGACAACCATGTATGTCAGATTTTTTAAATTTAAAACACAGAGGTGGCAAAGTTTCATTTAAACAAAAAATCAGTTTCTTTAACTACCACTTAGTGGTTTCACTATTCATCAAAAATTGATGTTTTTCAGAAAAATACCAAAAATTCACCCTAAGCTATATTTGATGTTCCGAACTCAAAAATGATGTCTATTTTAAAAAAAATAAAAACATATAAGTTTCATTAATTAATTTAATAATTAATTCCCGCTATCAAAACAAATAGCGTGTTTTTATGAAACAATATCTATTAAAAGATTGACACTAGTTTAAGTCTAATTTCAAAGTGAAATTAATTCCAATGACCACTATTGGATTAAATGGTAAAAATATATTCTAATTTTACTTTAAAATCAATTAAAAAGATAATATAATCATATAAATAAATTAGATTAAAAGGAGGTTTTGAATTGAAATACAACATTTTTTACTATTCGTTAAAAAAATGTACTTTATCAGAAAAATACCAAAAATTTATACAAAGTAAATTTTGATGTCCAGATTCTAAAGAATAATTTTATTTTGTCAAATAAAACACATAAAATTTTCAAAAAGTGGATTTAAAAGAGGTTCGTCATCAAAAGGCAGTTAATCGACCTTTTAAAGAATATTAGAATGTTTACGCTTAAAATTGGATTCATTTGCATTTTTAATCCCCTAACATTTATTGTAAAGAGTAAAAATATTTGACAAACATATTTAATCATTTTTTAGTTAGTTCTGTTCATTCCCTCCATTAAAACGGCTAGGCGTTAACTACCATTTAAAATAATATTATTTTATTATTAGAGTGCAATGTAAGATTCCCAAGAAACTCGTTGTTGCGTATTGGGTACGCCATCGAGCATAGCGTCCCCTTTAAAATAATATTAATATTTTATTCCTAAATATGGATAAATGTGAAAATTTCATATTCTTTATTTACCTGGGGTGTTACATCCTTCCCCCCTTTTGAGAATTGCGTCCTCGCAATTTTAAAATTGGGCGTGGAAACTTCATTGAAAATCCCACATCGGAACAAGAGTCAGTAAAACTATCACTTTAAAATAAAGAAAGATAAGTACAAAGGTGACCCGAGTTAACTCATACTAGGATTCCATGTTGGAAAATATGGATATGGAGGAGAAAACATAGGGTCATGTTCTGATGGAGAGTGATAGAAAACATGTTTAGGAGAAAGTTAACAACAAGAAAATCACAAACTTGTGATGGGTTAAATGGTATTCAATTCCCCAGTAGGAAAAGTTAATAGATAACATTTTTGTTTTTTTTATTGAGGAATTTATTTATAAGGAAACATAATTACTTATCATATTGACATTCAATTTTTATTATATTTCTTACACAAACTCATATTTTCTCCAAAAGACGAGCATTTAGGAAGACTTATTCACTATAATCAACTTCTAGAGAATCACCTAATACACAAAAGAGAATTATATACTTCCCATGTCTTTAGACTTTAACCAAAACCAAAACCAAAATGGTTAGTACAAGATCAGATAATCCAGAAAAGGATAACCCTTTATAAAAAGAAAATCTATTCTTAATCTCCAAAATTTGTCCAACAAAACCCAAAGTTCAACGAGGACCATTTGATAAACAATTTTTCCATAAAATTCTTCAAAGTAAAACAAACTAAGATTGAAACCCAAATATTTGAAGGATTTAGTCACATAGTTTTCCAAGGTACAAATTAACTTTTATCTCCAAATAACATCAGTTTCTCTTAAATTCTCATATTGAAAAGTAATTAACCAAATCACATATCCTCAATGATAGGTTAATCATTTCCATAGAAAACCCAAAATAAACTTACTCTTGATTCCTAAAATCATCTAACTAAAAATAATTAGTCAAACTAACCAGGTACTTCACGTAGTCCAGTGGTAGGCGATAAATACCAGTCGCACTTTGGTTGTGGGTTCGATTCCCGCAGCTTTGTCCAACGTGACGGGTTGTCACACGGTCTGCGTGTTGTCCTTTTTCCAAAACTATATAATTCTTAAAACATTCCCCAAAATGAGATAAAATCTTCAAAAATATTCATAACATATTTTAACCTCAAGTTTATCTCATGCCTTTCATTTTCCATCATAACATATAATAACCCATAATTACCTCAAAAGTAAGGATCATATAAACTCTAATGGTAACCTTTATAATTATTACCTGAAATTCCACATCAATTGGTCATCTCGTACATGATTCATTACAGATCATACCAAGGTTCAAGTGGTTGATCATGACTCCTTGACAGTTGGTTTTGAACAACCACGAGTTTCCTCATTGAATCCCCCATTTCATCCAGTATCTTAATGAGAGAACCACCACAGTTTCCTTCAAACCTGTTGTCTCTTTAGTGCCTGCTAGATCCATCCATTCACTAAAAACAGAAATTTTAGTGTGAGTATATCAACAAAACCATCATGTACTAATGATGAAGATATACTTACTCATTCACTTGATCTAAAAACTATGACTCTTTCTGAAATCCTAACCATTATGGTAATGTCACTTATGCTTAAAGAATACCCTAACCTCTAAAGTTATCTAAACCGACCTTTGATACCAACTATAAGGCCCCACCCTTAAACCTTACTTAATCTTGAGTTATTACAAGGTTACACATTGAGGATCTTTTTAGGTTTAGAGTTTTAGAGACTTAGATCACAAAACTTGCATTACATTCCACATTTAAACAAAGTGGTTACAAAAAAGACAATATTCATTTTTCCCATCAACGGAAATATATTTAAAATAAAACATGGATTCTTTCTTGACACTTCCTTGACACTATCATCACATCATATACCTTTCCCTTGACCTGTGAAAAACATTTCAAAAACCTGGGATGAGAATAAAAAGCTCAGTAAGGCTTATAAAAAGTATGGAAAGGAAACATGAGTACATATATACATAAGAATGAAATCATACTTTACCCATAAAGCATAAGCACTTTAAAATACCACATAAAATCATGAATAAATCATAGAAATCATAAGACATAAAGGTAACTTGAGGCATTCATAACATTCTTACGTAGGGAGTAACCCTCTTGGTTACGTTTGGAATACCCATCACAGTATATTCCCTAAATCTCTTTGGAGAAACTTTAACGTTTAACCCCTTTGCGTTACCCAATGCATTGGAGAGCTATATCGGGCTCACCCACCCTTAGTTTATCACAGAACCACCCGTCTTCATAATAATGCCCAAGAACCATAACATAATCATATCACATAAAACATGCATAAAGGAAACATAACATTTCCACTTTTCAATCACAAGATATCAATACAACACATTGATATAAAAACATTATGAAAACCATTTTCAATACCAAAATAAAAGAAAAGTAAAACATGGTATTTATTTTTCTTTTAAAAAAGGTATGGCTTGTAGAGGAAGCCGAAACTCAAATAATGGTCATGGCGGTGGAGAAGTCGTTGTCGCCGCATACGTACGACAAAAACATTCCCTTTTGTCGTTTAGTAAAACGCTTTGTATAAAAAAGATTACTTTCGGATAAACGTAAAATTCAAATGGGTTTATACACCGTATAAAATAAGGTTGTGTATAAAACAAAATATGCCTCAATGAAAGGAGATTGAGACGAAGTCCCATACAAAGACGGTATCCTTGGATTAAGGATAAATCAATTACATAATTATGTGTGACAAACTAATAAACCAGATATAAGTGGATATTAAGTGTAAAATAATCATAGGTTATTCACACATATTCATAGAACAACATATTCAAGGAGTACAAGCTTATCCCAAAGAATCAAAATTGGGTTAAGAAGTTCCCTTGCAAAAATTTGACAGCCTAACGGCGTCACTACAAAATTCAGAAAATGAGTTGATGAGAGATAAAAAGGATATCTCATCACTTGGACATAAAATTTAAATCACTAAGGATATAGAAGAACATATCCCAACATAATTTTATGTGAATTAAAAGACATAACAAAACAAGTCTTTTAAAAAGAGGAGGGTAAAAGGTTCCCTTGCCGACATTGATATCTTTCGAAACATACACCCCGTGAAAGAAGGACAATACAACATTGATGTAAATAATCATAAATGAAATTATATTACACAATGAGTAAAATAATGGGCAGTACATACACCACTCAAAGTAAATTGTGGAAAATGTAGCATAAATCTCACGGTAATAAAAGTGAGATGAAAAATCCCTTACAAAAAGTCAGCAGCCTAACGGCGCCACTTAAAACTTACAAAAATGGATTGATGAGATCAAATAGGGTCTCTCATCATATTACAATAAAAATTACAGAAAGAGGGATATAAAAGAACATACCCCATCATAACAAAGAGGATCTTAAAAGAAGTGACATAAAGGATAGTACTTAAAAAAGAAAGAGAGAGGTTAGATCTCTTACGAAAATTCGGTAGCCTAACGGCGCCACTCAAAACTTCCAAAATGGATTGATGAGATAGAATAGGGTCTCTCATCATATGAACATAAAAATTACAGTAAGATTAATATAAAATAACATCCCAATCACAAGAAATATGAGCTTAAAATGAATGACATAAAAGAGTGTACTTAAAAAGAAAGAGAAGAGTAGGATCCCTTACCTCATGTCCGACTTGACTCGATCATTCTTTAACATCCTGAATAATAAACTTGAGTTAATTTCTACTTGATTAAGAACATTTTTCAATTTCATTATTCCTTTTATATCACTTATTTCTATGTTATAAAAATTATGTAATCATTTAAGTTAAAAATGTTTGTTTTGTCAATATTCGGTTCTTAAGTCGAAAGTGGGCTTCTTACAATTACATGTTGTTCGTGTGCTCAAAGGTTCATTATTTCCAGAATGATATTCATGATTAGGATATCATATATATCATATATATCCATAATATACATGTATTTATAATATTACATAATCATTTAGAGGTAAGAAATGAAATGCACCGTTCATGGAGACGGTAAGCCGTACGTACGCATGAACACTACTTTCATTTCTATGTCATATTAATGGAATTAAAACTAAATGAGAGGTATGTATATTTTAATTCCAGAATTATATTCATAATTTATATGTAACATACATCGTATATAATAACTTTAAATACATCCTTTATACATCCCACATATGGCATTAACGAATCAAATCACTTTGAGGGGGCGGTAGTCCGCACTTCCTAAAATGAAATTATCGTGTTTATCCACAATGGAAACCATACAGGTATGCCACAAAAGAAGAATACAAAAGCTTAAGTAAAAAATAAACATATTATATATCATATATAAATATATTGACATCTTAATGGCCACCTTTGAAGGTGTTAAAAGAATATTGAACAATCATCATTTCGTGAGGCAGTAATTCGCCATCCACAGAAACAGTATGTTCTTTAACCATTTGATGAAGGTGTGTGTAAGTTTAGCTCAAATAATTTACATAATAACATCATAGTATATTTAAGATACTTTTTTGTTAGAAAATAAAATAATAAAAAGAGTTTAGGGGGTTGGAGAAGCAAAATAAAACAAAAGAACACAAGGGAAGACATTACCTTTAAATCGGGTAACTCTCTTTGATTTGAGATCAAAGGCTTCCTTGGAAAGGATTCTGCCCAAAGTGAGGATTCAATGATGAATAGAGGGATGTGGAGAGATGAAATGGGAAGGGGTTGGCCGATCCAAAGGCTTGAGAGGTGTGTGGAAGGTGGTAGAGGTGGGGGCCTTTTATAAGAGGAGAGGAGGGGCACTCTTGTAAAGTTACAAAATGTTACTTTATTTTCAAATGAGTTTCGGATTTTAAAGGTCCCACATTGATGTATTTCGAGTATAAGGTGGTAAGGGTTCGAAATAAACTCATCCAATAGGTTTTTGACAAGTTTATGTTATAGTTTTAACATTATCTTTTCATTTTATTTAAATCCTTTATTAATGAGGTAATCGCTACATCATCATGATGTCATAAATAATTTAATTTATTTAATGTCTAAAAATTATATAAAAAATATCATGATGTAGGAAATATTTTTAGCTTTCTAATGAATATTTATAATCAAAAATATGACTTGTATAACCCCAATTAATTTTTTTTAATGAAAACCAACTATAAGGCCCCATCCTTAAACCTTACTTAATCTTGAGTTATTACAAGATTACACATTGAGGATCTTTTCAGGTTTAGAGTTTTAAAGAATTAGATCATAAAACATGCATTATATTCCACATTTAAACAAAGTGGTTACATAAAATATAGTATTCATTTTTCCCATCAACGGAAACATATTTAAAATAAAACATGGATTATTTCTTGGCACTTCCTTGACACTATCATCATATCATGTACCCTTCCCTTGACCTGTGAAAAACTTTTCAAAAACTTGGGATGAGCATAAAAAGCTCAGAAAGGGATATAAAAATATGGAAAAGAAACATGAGTACATGTATACATAAGAATCAATGAAATCATACTTTACTCATAAAACATAAGCACTTTAACATACCTCATCAAATCATGAATAAAACATAGAAATCCTAAGGCATAAAGGTAACTTGAGGCATTCATGACATTATTACGTAGGGAGTAACCCTCTTGGTTACGTTTGGAATACACATCACAGTATATTCCCTAAATCTCTTCGGAGAAACCTTAACGTTTAACCCCTTCACGTTACCTAATGCATTGGAGAGCTATATCGGGCTCACCCGCCCTTAGTTTATCACGGAACCACCCGTTTTCATAACAATGCCCAAGAACCATAACATAAACGTATCACATAAAACATGCATAAAGGAAACATAACATTTCCACATTTCAATCACAATATAACATTTTAGGATATTGAAATAATGAATCCATTCAAAAAGAAACCATTTCCAAAACCATTTAAAACATTTAAAAAAAAAGATTTTTGAATCAAAGTGTCACATACCACCTTGAAGCTTTTAAAATTTTAAACCATTAATATCCATATAAATAAATACCTAAAACCATTTTGAAAACATTGATATTAATAAGAACAAATCATTAAAACATTTAAAGCGATATTTTGGTTAAAGGGTTTTTACCAAAATTAGAGACACTTGAATACAATAATTGAGGAATAACATTTAGTCAAAACTTTATAATATCATGAGAATAAATGGATTCATGATATAATATTCCAAAGTACAGTATATAAACCATATAATAGTGAATTGGTGCATAACAACAATGAAGTCTCAATAGAAATGTAAAATGTGATGAAATCCCTTATAAAGAAGGTATCCTTAAATTAAGGATAAATCAATCTCAAAATTATGTGTGACAAATATAAATACACCCAATATAATTGGATATTAAGTTTAAAACAATAAAAGGCCATTCACACATATTAAAAGGATGACATATTCAATAACTACATGTTGAACCCAAAGAAATTAAAATTGGGTAAAAAAGTTCCCTTGGTAAAATTCGACAGCCTAACGATATCACTTCAAAATTCAGAAAATGAGTTGATGAGAGATAAAAAGGGTATCTCATCACTTGGACATAAAATTTAAATCAATAAGGATATAAAATAACATATCCCAACATAATAGTATGTGAATTAAAAGACATAACAAAAGAAGTATTTTAAAAAGAGGAGGGTGGAAGGTCCCCCTACCGAGTTGGGTAACTTTCGAAACGTACAACCCATGGAAGAAGGGTCATACAATGAAGATGTGAATACCCATAAATGAAATTATAATACAAAAAGTGTATAATAATGGGAATTACATACACCACTCAAAAAAAAATAGTGGCAAACGTAGCATAAATGTTACGAGAATAAAAGTGAGATGAAAAATCCCTTACGAAAACTCGGCAGCCTAACGATGCCACTTAAATCTTCCAAAAATGGATTGATGAGATCAAATAGGGTCTCTCATAATATGAAAAAAAAAATTACAGTATGATTAATATAAAAGAACATCCCAAACATAAGAATGATTAGCTTATAAGAAATGAAATAAAAGAGATTACTTAAAAAGAACGAGAGAGGTTGGATCCCTTACCTCGGGTCCGACATGACTCGATCGTTCTTTAACGTCCTGAATAATAAACTTGAGTTAATTTCCACTTTCTTAAGAACCTTTTTCAAGTTCATTATTCCTTTTATATCACTTATTTCCATGTTATAAACATTATGTAATCATTTAAGTTAATAATGTTTGTTTTGTCGATATTTGGTTCTTAAGTTGAAAGTGGACTTCTTACAATTACATGTTGTTCGTGTGGTCAAAGGTTCATTATATCCAGAATGATATTCATGATTTGGATATCATATATATCATATATATCCATAATATACATGTATTTATAATATTACATAATCATTTATAGGTAATAAATGAAATGCACCGTTCATGGAGACGATAAGTCGTACGTACGCATGAACGATACTTTCATTTCTATGTCATATTAATGGAATTAAAACCAAATGAGAGGTATGTATATTTCAATTACAGAATTATATTCATAATTTATATGTAACATAAATCATATATAATAACTTTAAATCCATCCTTTATACATCCCACATATGGCATTAACGAATCAAATCACTTTGAGGGGGCGGTAGTCCGCACTTCCTAAAATGAAATTATCGTGTTTACCCACAATGGAAACCATAAAGGTATGCCAAAAAAGAAAAATAAATAAGCTTAAGTAAAACATAAACATATTATATATCATATATAAATATAGTGAAATCTTAATGGCCACCTTTGAAGGTGTTATATGAGTGTTGAACAATCATCGTTTTGTGAGGCAGAAATTCGTCATCCACAGAAACAATATGTTCTTTACCCATTAGATGTAGGTGTGTGTATGTGTAGCTAGAATTATTCTTATAAAAACATCCTATTATATTTAAGATACTGGATTTGTTACAAAATAAATGAATAAAAAGAGTTTAGGGGGTTGGAGAAGCAAAATAAAACAAAAGAACACGAGTGAAGACATTACCTTAAAATCGGGTAACTCCCATTGGTTTGAGCTCAAAGGCTTACTTGGGAAGACTTATGCCCAAAGTGAGGCTTCAAGGAGTAATAGAGGGATGTGGAGAGACAAAATTGGCAGGGGTTGGCCGAGCCAAAGGCTTTGGAAGTGTGGGTAAAGAGGTAGAGGTGGGGGCCTTTTATAATAGGAGAGGAGGGGCACTCTTGGAAAGTAAAGAAATGTTACTTTATTTTAAAATGATTTTTGGATTTAAAAGGCCCAACATTGATATAATTCTAGGATAAGGTGATAAGGGTTCTAAATATACCCATCCAATAGGTTTTTGACAAGTGTAGGTCTTATATTTAACATTATCTTTTCATTTTATTTAAATCGTTAAATAATGAGGTAATCGCTGCATCATCATGATGTCATAAATAATTTAATTTATTTATTGTCTAAAAATTATAAAAAACTACTATGATGTAGGAAATCTTTTTAGATTTAAAATGAATATTTATAGTCAAAAATCTGACTTGTATAACCCTTTTTAAAAATTGTTTTAGTAAAACAACTCATGTTCGTGTCATTTTTACTTTTACATTAAATAAATAGATATTAATGTCATTTTCCTTCCAAAGTGGCTCCATGGGGTCCCCAAGTTGACCCATGTATTGTCTTGGTCGTCCATGACACATCCAATAAGGGTAGTACATGTGTCAAGCTCTTCTCATATTATTAAAACATTATTTTTACCTTAAACTACACTAATTACCTCTAATCGCGATTAAAAACTTAAAAGTTACTATTCACCAAAAAATCATTTTAATTCCATTGAACCACATTTTACTTCTTAATGACAACCATGTATGTCGGATTTTTGAAATTCAAAACACAGAGGTGGTAAAATTTCATTTAAACGGAAAATCAGTTTTTATAAGTACCACTTAGTGGTTTCACTATTCATCAAAAATTGAAGTTCTTCAGAAAAATACCAAAACTTCACCCTAAGCTATATTTGATATTCCGAATTCAAAAATGAATTATATTTTACAAAATTCAAAACATATAAGTTTCATTAATTAATTTAATAATTAATTCCCGATGTCAGAGGAAATAGCGTGTTTTTATGAAACAATAAGTATCAAAAGATTGACACTAGTTTAAGTCTGATTTCAAAGTGAAATTAATTCCAATGACCACAATTGTATTAAATGGTAAAAATATATTCCAATTGAACTTTAAAACCAATTCAAAATATAATCTAATCATATAAATAAATTATATTAAAAGGTGGTTTTGAATTAAAATACAACATTTTTCACTATTCAAAAAAAATGATCTTTATTGGAAAAATTCCAAAAATTTACACAAAGTAAATTTTGATATCCCGATTCTAAAAAAGAATTTTATTTTGTCAAATATAACACATAAAATTGTTAAAAAGTGGATTTAAAAGAGGTTCACCATCAAAAGGCTGTTAATCGACCTTTTAAAGAATATTAGAATGTTTATGCTTAAAAATTGGATTCATTCGCATTTTTAATCCTCTAAAATTTATTTTAAAGAGTAAAAATATTTGACAAACATATATAATCATTTTGTAGTTAGTTCTGTTCATTCACTCCATTACAACAGGTCCGACTTGACTCGATCGTTCTTTAACGTCCTGAATAATAAACTTGAGTTAATTTCCACTTGCTTAAGAACCTTTTTCAAGTTCATTATTCCTTTTATATCACTTATTTCCATGTTATAAGCATTATTTAATCATTTAAGTTAATAATGTTTGTTTTGTCAATATTTGGTTCTTAAGTCGAAAGTGGACTTCTTACAATTACATGTTGTTCGTGTGGTCAAAGGTTCATTATATCCAGAATGATATTCATGATTTGGATATCATATATATCATATATATCCAGAATATAAAAGTATTTATAATATTACATAATCATTTAGAGGTAAGAAATGAAATGCACCGTTCATGGAGACGGTAAGCCGTACGTACGCATGAACGCTACTTTCATTTCTATGTCATATTAATGGAATTAAAACCAAATGAGAGGTATGTATATTTTAATTCCAGAATTATATTTATCATTTATATGTAACATACATCATATATAATAACTTTAAATCCATCCTTTATACATCCCACATATGGCATTAACGAATCAAATCACTTTGAGGGGGCGGTAGTCCGCACTTCCTAAAATGAAATTATCGTGTTTACCCACAATGGAAACCATAAAGGTATGCCACAAAAGAAAAATACAGAATCTAAAGTAAAATATAAACATATTATATATCATATATAAATATAGTGACATCTTAATGGCCACCTTTGAAGGTGTTATATTAGTGTTGAACAGTCATCGTTTCGTGAGGCAGAAATTCACCATCCACAGAAACAGTATGTTCTTTAACCATTATATGTAGGTGTGTGTAAGTGTAGCTCGAATTCTTCTTATATCAACATCCTAGTATATTAAAGATACTGTATTTGTTACAAAAGAAAATAATAAAAAGAGTTTAGGGGGTTAGAGAAGCAAAATAAAACAAAAGAACACAAGAGAAGATACTACCTTTAAATCGGGTAACTCTTTTTGATTTGAGCTCAAAGGCTTCCTTGGGAAGACTTCTGCCCAAAGTGAGGCTTCTAAGAGTAATAGAGGGATGTGGAGAGAAAAAATGGGCAGAGCTTGGCCGAACCAAAGGCTTGAGAGGTGTGGGTAAGGTGATAGTGGTGGAAGCCTTTTATAAGAGGAGAGGAGGGGCACTCTTGGAAAGTAAAGAAATGTTACTTTATTTTAAAATGAGTTTCGGATTTAAAAGGTCCCACATTGTTATAATTCTAGGATAAGGTGATAATGGTTTGAAATATACCCATCCAATAGGTTTTTGACAAGTGTAGGTATTAGATTTTACATTATCTTTTCATTTTATTTAAATCGTTAAATAATGAGGTAATCGCTGCATCATCATGATGTCATAAATAATTTAATTTAGTTAATGTCTAAAAATTATAAAAAAAAATACTATGATGTAGGAAATATTTTTATCTTTACAATGAATATTTATAGTCAAAAATATAACTTGTATAAACCCATATAAATTTTTTTTAGTAAAACAACACATGTTTGTGACATTTTAATTTTAACATTAAATAAAAAGGTATTAGTGTCATTTTCCTACCAAAGTGGCTCCATGGGGTCCCCAAGTTGACCCATGGATTGTCTTGGTCAGCCATGACACATCCAATTAGGGTATGACATGTGTCAAGCTCATCTCATATTATTAAAACATCATTTTTACCTTAAACTACCCTAATTACCTCTAATCGCGATTAAAAACATAAAAGTTACTATTCACCAAAAAATTATTTTAATCCCATTGAACCACATTTTACTTTTTAATTGCAACCATGTATGTCGGATTTTTGAAATTCAAAACACAGAGGTGGCAAAGTTTCATTTAAACGAAAAATCAGTTTCTTTAACTACCACTTAGTGGTTTCACTATTCATCAAAAATTGAGGTTTTTCAGAAAAATACCAAAAATTCACCCTAAGCTATATTTGATATTCCGAACTCAAAAATGATGTCTATTTTAAAAAATTCAAAACATATAAGTTGCATTAATTAACTTTCTCCTAGACATGTTTACTATCACTCTTCATCAGAACATAACCCTTTGTTTTTTCCTCCATGTCCATATTTTCATACTTGAAATCCTAGTATGGGTTTACTCGGGTGACCTTTGTACTTATCTTTCTTTATTTTAAAGTTATTGTTTTACCGACTCTTTTTCCGCTGTGGGACTTTCAATGGAGTTTCCAAGCCCAATTTTGAAAATTGCGAGGACGCAATTCCCAAAAGGGGGGAAGGATGTAACACCCCAGGTAAATAAAGAATATGACATTTTTATATTTATCCCTATTTGTGAATAAAATATTAATATTATTTTAAAGGGGATTCTATGCTCGATGGCGTACCCAATACGCAACAACGAGTTTCTTGGGAATCTTACGTTGCACTCTAATAATAAAATAATATTATTTTAAATGGTAGTTAACGCCTAGCCATTGTAATGGCGGGAATGAACAGAACTAACTAAAAAATGATTATATATGTTTGTCAAATATTTTTACTCTTTACAATAAATGTTAGAGGATTAAAAATTCGAATGAATCCAATTTTAAGCGTAAACATTCTAATATTCATTAAAAGGTCGATTAACCACCTTTTGATGGCGAACCTCTTTTAAATCCACTTTTTTAAAATTTTATGTGTTATATTTGACAAAATAAAATTTTTCTTTAGAATCGGGACATCAAAATTTACTTTGTGTAAATTTTTGGTATTTTTCCGATAAAGTTCATTTTTTAATGAATAGTGAAAAATGATGTATTTTAATTCAAAACCACTTTTTAATATAATTTATTTATATGATTAGATTATCTTTTGAATTGGTTTTAAAGTGAAATTAGAATATATTTTTACCATTTAATCCAATATTGGTCGTTGGAATTAATTTCACTTTGAAATTGGACTTAAACTAGTGTCAATCTTTTGATATATATTGTTTCATAAAAACACGCTATTTGTCATGACAACAGGAATTAATTATTAAATTAATTAATGTAACTTATATGATTTGAATTTTTTAAAATAGACACCATTTTTGAATTCGGAATATCAAATATAGCTTAGGGTGAAGTTTTGGTATTTTTCTGAAAAACTTCAATTTTTGATGAATAATGAAACCACTAAGTGGTACTTAAAAAAAACTGATTTTTCGTTTAAATGAAACTTTACTACTTCTGTGTTTTGAATTTCAAAAATCCGACATACATGGTTGTCATTAGAAAGTAAAATGTGGTTCAATGGGATTAAAATAATTTTTTGGTGAATAGTAACTCTTATGTTTTTAATCGCGATTAGAGGTAATTAGTGTAAATTAAGGTAAAAATAATGTTTTAATAATGTGAAATGACCTAGACACATGTCCTACCCTCATTGGATGTGTCATGTCCGACCAAGACAATCCATGGGTCAACTTGGGGACCCCATGGAGCCACTTTGGTTGGAAAATGACATAAATAACTTTTTATTTAAAGTTACAATAAAAATGTCACAAGCATGAGTTGTTTTACTAAAATAATTTTTAAATGGGGTTATACAAGTCAGTTTTTTGACTATAAATAGTCATTGGAAATCTAAAAAGATTTCCTACATCATAGTATATTTTTTTATTTTTATACCTTAAATAAATTAAATTATTTATGACATCATTATGATGCAGCGATGACCTCATTATTTAACGATTTACATAAAATGGGAAGATAATGTAAAATCTAAGACCTACACATGTCCAAAACCTATTGTATGGGTGGATTTAGAACTCTTATCACATTATCCTCGAAACACATCAATGTGGGACCATTAAAATCCAAAACTCATTCTAAAATAAAGTACCATTTCTTTACTTTCCAAGAGTTCCCCTCCTCTCCTCTTATAAAAGGCCCCCACCTCAACCTCCTTACCCACACTTACAAAGCCTTTGGCTTGGACAAACCCTACTCATTTTGTCTCTCCACATACCTCTATTACTCCTAGAAGCCTCACTTTGGGCAGAAGTCTTTCCAAGGAAGCCTTTGAGATCAAATCAAAAAGATTTACCCGATTTTAAGGTAATGTCTTCACTTGTGTTCTTTTGTTTCATTTTGCTTCTCCAACCCCCTAAACTCTTTTTATTCATTTCTTTTGTAACAACTCCAGTATCTTCAATATTCTAGGATGTTGTTATAAGAATCATTCGAGCTACACTTACACACACCTACATCAAATGGTTAAATAACATACTGTTTCTGTGGATGGCGAATTTCTGCCTCACAAAACGATGATTGTTCAACACTCATATAACACCTTAAAAGGTGGACATTAAGATGTAACTATATTTATATATGATATATAATATGTTTATGTTTTAATTAAGCTTCTGTATTTTTCTTTTGTGGCATACCTTTATTGTTTCCATTGTGGGTAAACACGATAATTTCATTTTAGGAAGTGCGGACTACCGCCCCTCAAATTGATTTGATTCGTTAATGACATATGTGGGATGTATAAAGGATGTATTTAAAGTTATTATATATGATTTATGTTACATATAAATTATGAATATAATTCTGGAATTAAAATATACATACCTCTCATTTAGTTTTAATTCCATTAATATGACATAGAAATGAAAGTAGCGTTCATGCGTACGTACGGCTTACCGTCTCCATGAACGGTGCATTTCATTTCTTACCTCTAAATGATTATTTAATATTATAAATACATGTATATTCTGGATATATATGATATATATGATATCCAAATCATGAATATCATTCTGGATATAATGAACCTTTGACCACACGAACAACATGTAATTGTAAGAAGTCCACTTTCGACTTAAGAACCAAATATCGACAAAACAAACATTATTAACTTAAATGATTACATAATGTTTATAACATGAAAATAAGTGATATAAAAGGAATAATGAACCTGAAAAAGGTTCTTAAGCAACTATAAATTAACTCAAGTTTATTATTCATGACGTTAAAGAACGATCGAGTCAAGTCGGACCCGAGGTAAGGGATCCTACTCCTCTCTTTCTTTTTTAAGTACACTCTTTTATGTAATTCCTTTTAAGCTCATATTTCTTGTCATTGGGATGTTATTTTATATTAATATTACTGTAATTTTTATGTTCATATGATTAGGGACCCTATTCTCTCTCATCAATCCATTTTTGAAGTTTTGAGTGGCACCGTTAGGCTGCCGAATTTTCGTAAGAGATCTAACCTCTCTCTTTCTTTTTAAGTACTCTCCTTTATGTCACTTCTTTTAAACTCCTCTCTGTTATGATGGGGGATGTCCTTTTATATCCCTCTTTCTATACATTTTATTGTAATATGATGAGAGACCCTGTTTTATCTCATCAATCCATTTTTGTAAGTTTTAAGTGGCGCCGTTAGGCTGCCGAGTTTTCATAAGGGATTTTTAATCTCACTTTTATTCCCGTGAGATTTATGCTACATTTTCCACAATTTACTTTGAGTGGTGTATGTACTGCCCATTATTTAACTCATTGTGTAATATAATTTCATTTATGAGTATTTACATCAATGTTGTATTGTCCTTCTTTCACGGGGTGTATGTTTCGAAAGATACCCATGTCGGTAAGGGAACCTTTCACCCTCCTCTTTTTAAAAGACTTCTTTTGTTATGTCTTTTAATTCACATAACATTATGTTGGGATATGTTCTTCTATATCCTTAGTGATTTAAATTTTATTTCCAAGTGATGAGATACCCTTTTTATCTCTCATCAACTCATTTTCTGAATTTTGTAGTGACGCCGTTAGGCTGTCAAATTTTTACAAGGGAACTTCTTAACCCAATTTTGATTCTTTGGGATAAGCTTTTACTCCTTGAATATGTCGTTCTATGAATATGTGTTAATAACCTCTGATTTTTTTACACTTAATATCCATTTATATTTGGTGTATTAGTTTGTCACACATAATTATGTAATTGATTTATCCTTAATCCAAGGATACCGTCTTTGTTTGGGACTTCATCTCAATCTCCTTTCATTGAGGCATATTTTGTTTTATACACAACCTTCTTTTATACGGTGTATAAACCCCTTCGACTTTTACGTTTATCCGAAAGGAATCTTTTTTATACGAAGTTTTTTACTAAACGACAAAATAGAAGGTTTTTGTTGGACGTATACGGTCACAACGACTTCTCCGCCGCCGTGACCGTTATTTGAGTTTCAGCTTCCTCTACAAGCCATACTTTTTTTAAAAGAAAAATAAATACCATGTTTTACTTTTCTTTTATTTTGGTATTGAAAATGGTTTTCATAATGTATTTATATCAATGTGTTGTATTGATATCTTGTGATTGAAAAGTGGAAATGTTATGTTTCCATTATGCATGTTTTATGTGATACGATTATGTTATGGTTCTTGGGAATTATTATGAAGACGGGTGGTTCCATGATAAACTAAGGGCGGGTGAGCCCGATGTAGCTCTACAATGCATTGGGTAACGTGAAGGGGTTAAACGTTAATGTTTCTCCGAAGAGATTTAGGGAATATACTGTGATGGGTATTCCAAACGCAACCAAGAGGGGTACTCCCTACGTAAGAATGTTATGAATGGCTCAAGTTAACTTTATGTATTATGATTTATATGATTTATTCATGATTTTATGAGGTATGTTAAAGTGCTTATGCTTTATGGGTAAAGTATGATCTCATTCTTATGTATATATGTACTCATGTTTCCTTTCCATACTTTTTATAACCCTTACTGAGCTTTTTATGCTCATCCCAAGTTTTTGAAATGTTTTTCACAGGTCAAGGGAAAGGTACATGATGTGATGATAGTTTCAAAGAAGTGTCAAGAAAGAATCCATGTTTTATTTTAAATATGTTTCCATTGATGGGGAAAAATGAATAATATCTTTTATATAACCACTTTTTTTAAATGTGGAATGTAATTCATGATTTATGATCTCATTTTCTAAAACTCTAAACCTGAAAAGATCCTCAATGTGTATTATTCATTTAATTCAATATTAAGTAACTTTTAAGGCCGGGGCCTTATATTTAGGGATTTAAATTTTATGTCCAATTGATGAGATACCCTTTTTATCTCTCATCAACTCATTTTCTGAATTTTGTAGTGACGTCATTAGGCTGTCAAATTTTTGCAAGGGAACTTCTTAACCCAATTTTCATTCTTTGGGATAAGCTTGTACTCCTTGAATATGTCGTTCTATGAATATGTGTGAATAACCTCTGATTGTTTTACACTTAATATCCACTTATATTTGGTGTATTAGTTTGTCACACATAATTATGTAATTGATTTATCCTTAATCCAAGGATACCGTCTTTGTATGGGACTTCGTCTCAATCTCCTTTCATTGAGGCATATTTTTTTTTATAAAAAACCTTCTTTTATACGGTGTATAAACCCCTTTGACTTTTAAGTTTCTTAGAAAGGAATCTTTTTTATACAAATTGTTTTAATAAACGACAAAAGGGAATGTTTTTGTCGTACGTATGCGGCGAAAACGACTTCTCCGCCGCCATGACCATTATTTGAGTTTCGGCTTCCTCTACAAGCCATACCTTTTTTTAAAAGAAAAATAAATACCACGTTTTACTTTTCTTTTATTTTGTTATTGAAAATGGTTTTCATAATGTTTTTATGTCAATGTGTTTTATTGATATGTTGTGATTGAAAAGTGGAAATGTTATGTTTCCTTTATGCATGTTTTATGTGATACGATTATGTTATGGTTCTTGGGAATTATTAGTAAGATGGGTGGTTCCGTGATAAACTAAGGGTGGGTGAGCCCAATATAGCTCTCCAATGCATTGGGTAACGTGAAGGGGTTAAACGTTAAGGTTTCTCCGAAGAGATTTATAGAATATACTATGATGGGTATTCTAAACATAACCAAGAGGGTTACTCCCTATGTAAGAATGTTATGAATGCCTCAAGTTACCTTTATGTCTTTTGATTTCTATGATTTATTCATGATTTTATGAGGTATGTTAAAGTGCTTATGTTTTATGGGTAAAGTATGATTTCATTCTTATGTATACATATACTCATGTTTCCTTTCCATATTTTTATATCCCTTACTGAGCTTTTTATGCTCATCCCATGTTTTTGAAATGTTTTTCACAGGTCAAGGGAAGGGTACATGATATGATGATAGTGTCAATGAAGTGTCAAGAAAGAATCAATGTTTTATTTTAAATATGTTTCATTTGATGGGAAAAATGAATACTATCTTTTATGTAACCACTTTTTTTAAATGTGGAATGTAATGCAAGTTTTATGATCTAATTCTCTAAAACTCTAAACCTGAAAAGATCCTCAAGGTGTATTCTTGAAATATCTCAAGATTAATTAATGTTTAAGGTCGGTGCCTTATAGTTGGTATCAAAGGTCGGTTTAGATAACTTTAGAGGTTAGGGTATTCTCTAAGCACAAGTGACATTACCATAATGGTTAGGATTTCCGAAAGAGTCCTAGTTTTAGATAAAGTGAATGAGTAAGTATATCTTAGTGTTTACCTTCCTCATTAGTACATGATGGTTTTTTTGATATACTCACACTGACATTTCTGTTTTTAGTGAATGGATGGATCTAGCAGGCACCAAAGAGACAACAGGTTTGAAGGAAACTGTGGTGGTTCTCTGATTAAGATACTAGATAAAATGGGGGATTCAATGAGGAAACTCATGGTTGTTCTAAACTAACTATCAAGGAGTCATGATCAACCACTTGAACCTTGGTATGATCTGTAATGCATCATGTACGAGATGACCAATCGATGTGGAAGCTCAGGTAATAATTATAAAGGTAACCATTAGAGTTTATATGATCCTTACTTTTGAGGTAATTATGGGTCATTATATGTTATGATGGAAAATGAAAGGCATGAGATAAACTTGAGGTTAAAATATGTTATGATAATTTTTGAATATTTTATCTCATTTTGGGGAATGTTTTAAGAATTATATAGTTTTGGAAAAAGGACAACACGCAGACCGTGTGACAACCCGTCGCGTCGGACAAAGCTGTGGGAATCGAACCCACAACCAAAGTGTGACTGGTATTTATCGCCTACCACTGGACTATGTGAAGTCCCTGATTAGTTTGACTAATTCTTTTTAGTTAGATGATTTTAGGAATCAAGAGTAAGTTTATCTTGGGTTATCTTTGGAAATTATAAACTTATCATCGAGGATATGTGATTAGGTTATTTACTTTTCAATATTAGAATTCAAGAGCAACTGATGTTATTTGGAGATAAAAGTAAATTTGTACCTTGGAAGACTATGTGACTAAATCCTTCAAATATTTGGGTTTCAATCTTATTTTGGTTTACTTTGAAGAATTTTATGGACAAACTGTTTATCAAATGGTCCTCGTTTAACTTTGGGTTTTGTTGGACAAATTTTGGAGATTAAGAATAGATTTTCTGTTTATAAAGGGTTATCCTTTTCTGGATTATCTGATCTTTTACTAACCATTTTGGTTTTGGTTTTGGTTAAAGTCTAAAGACATGGGAATTATATAGTTCTCTTTTGTGGATTAGGTGATTCTCTAGAAGTTGATTATAGTGAACAAGTCTTCCTAAATGCTCGTCTTTTGGAGAAAATATGAGTTTGTGTAAGAAATCTAATAAAAGTTGAAAGTCCACATGATAAGTAATTATGTTTCCTTATGAATAAATTCCTCAATAAAAAAACAAAAATGTTTTCTATTAACTTTTCCTACTGGGGAATCAAATACCGTTTAACCCATCACAAGTTTGTGATTTTCTTGTGGTCAACTTTCTCCTAAACATGTTTTCTATCACTCTCCATCAGAACATGACCCTGTGTTTTCTCCTCCAGGTCCATGTTTTCCTACATTGAATCCTAGTATGGGTTAACTCGGGTGACCTCTGTACTTCTCATTCTTTATTTTAAAGTGATTGTTTTACCGACTCTTGTTCTGATGTGGGACTTTCAAGGATGTTTTCGAGCCCAATTTTAAAATTGCGAGGAAGCAATTCCCAAAAGGGCGGAAGGATGTAACACCCCAGGTAAATAAAGAATATGACATTTTTATATTTATCCATATTTTTGGATAAAATATTAATATTACTTTAAAGGGGACACTATGCTCGATGGCGTACCCAATACGCAATAACGAGTTTCTTGGGAATCTTATGTTGCACTCTAATAATAAAATAATATTATTTTAAATGGTAGTTAACGCCTAGCCGTTGTAATGGCGAAAATGAATAGAACTAACTAAAAAATTATTATAAATGTTTGTCAAATATTTTTACTCTTTACAATAAATGTTAGAGGATTAAAAATGTGAATTAATCCAATTTTAAGCGTAAACATTCTAATATTCATTAAAAGGTCGATTAACTGCCTTTTGATGGCGAACCTCTTTTAAATCCACTTTTTGAAAATTTTATGTGTTATATTTGAAAAAATAAAATTCTTCTTTAGAATTGGGACATCAAAATTTACTTTGTGTAAATTTTTGGTATTTTTCCGATAAAGTTCATTTTATAATGAATAGTGAAAAATGTTGTATTTTAATTCAAAACAACTTTTTAATCTAATTTATTTATATGATTATATTATATTTTGAATTGGTTTTAAAGTTCAATTAGAATTTATTTTTACCATTTAATCCAATTGTGGTCATTGGAATTAATTTCACTTTGAAATCGGACTTAAACTAGTGTCAATCTTTTGATACTTATTGTTTCATAAAAACACGCTATTTGCTCTGACAGTGGGAATTAAATATTAAATTAATTAATGAAACTTATATGTTTTGAATTTTGTAAAATATACTTTATTTTTGAATTCATAATATCAAATATAGCTTAGGGTGAAGTTTTGGTATTTTTCTGAAAAACTTCAATTTTTGATGAATAGTGAAACCACTAAGTGGTACTTATAAAAACTGATTTTTCCGTTTAAATGAAATTTTACCACCTCTGTGTTTTGAATTTCAAAAATCCTAAAAACATGGTGGTCATTAAGAAGTAAAATGTGGTTCAATGTAATTAAAATAATTTTTTGGTGAATAGTAACTTTTATGTTTTTAATCGCGATTAGAGGTAATTAGTGTAATTTAAGGTAAAAATAATGTTTTAATAATGTGAAATGACCTAGACAGATGTCCTACCCTCATTGGATGTGTCATGGCCGACCAAAACAATCCATGGGTCAACTTGGGGACCCCATGGAGCCACTTTGGTTGGAAAATGACATAAATAACTTTTTATTTAAAGTTAAAATAAAAATGTCACAAGCATGAGATGTTTCACTAAAACAATTTTTAAATGGGGTTATACAAGTCATATTTTTTACTATAAATATTCATTAGAAATCTAAAAATATTTCATACATCATGATATTTTTTTTAATTTTTAGACATTAAATAAATTAAATTATTTATGACATCATGATGATGTAGTGATTACCTCATTATTTAACGATTTAAATAAAATGAAAAGATAATTTAAAAACTAAAACCTAAGCTTGTCAAAAACCTATTGTATGGGTATATTTCTAACCCTTATCACCTTATCCTCTAATTATATCAATGTGGGACCTTTTAAATCCGAAACTCATTTTCAAATAAAGTAACATTTCTTTACTTTCCAATAGTGCCCCTCCTCTCCTCTTATAAAAGGCGCCCACCTCTACCTCCTTACCCACACTTCCAATGCCTTTGGCTTGGACAAACCCTACTCATTTTGCCTCTACAAATACCTCTATTACTCCTCTAAGCCTCACTTTGAGCAGAAGTCTTCCCAAGGAAGCCTTTGAGCTCAAATCCAAAAAAGTTACCCGATTTTAAGTTAATGTCTTCACTTGTGTTCTTTTGTTTTATTTTTCTTTTCCAACCCCCTAAACTCTTTTTATTCATTTCTTTTGTAACAACTCCAGTATCTTCAATATAATAGTATGTTGTTATATGAAGCATTCAAGCTACACTTACACACACCAACATCAAATGGTTAAAGAACATACTGTTTCTGTGGATGGCGAATTTCTGCCTCACGAAACGATGATTGTTCAACACTCATATAACACCTTAAAAGGTGGACATTAAGATGTCACTATATTTATATATGATATATAATATTTTTATGTTTTACTTAAGCTTCTTTATTTTTCTTTTGTGTAATACCTTTATGGTTTCCATTGTGGGTAAACACGATAATTTCATTTTAGGAAGTGAGGACTACCGCCCCCTCAAAGTGATTTGATTCATTAATACCATATGTGGGATGTATAAAGGATGTATTTAAAGTTATTATATATGATTTATGTTACATATAAATTATGAATATAATTCTGGAATTAAAATATACATACCTCTCATTTAGTTTGAATTCCATTAATATGACATAGAAATGAAAGTAGCGTTCATGCGTACGCACGGCTTACCGTCTCCCTGAACGGCGCATTTCATTTCTTACCTCTAAATGATTATGTAATATTATAAATACATGTATATTCTAGATATATATGATATATATGATATCCAAATCATTAATATCATTCTAGATATAATGAACCTTTGACCACACGAACAACATGTAATTGTAAGAAATCCACTTTCGACTTAAGAACCAAATATCGACAAAACAAACATTATTAACTTAAATGACTACATAATGTTTATAACATGGAAATAAGTGATATAAAATTAATAATGAACTTTAAAAAGGTTCTTAAGCAAGTAGAAATTAACTCAAGTTTATTATTCAGGATGTTAAAGAACGATCGAGTCAAGTCGGACCCGAGGTAAGGGATCCTACTCCTCTCTTTCTTTTTAAGTACACTCTTTTATGTCATTCCTTTTAAGCTCATCTTTCTTGTTATTGGGATTTTCTTTTATATTACTCTTACTGTAATTTTTATGTTCATATGATGAGAGACCCTATTATCTCTCATCAATCCATTTTGGATGTTTTGAGTGGCGTCGTTAGGCTGCTGAATTTTCGTAAGAGATCTAACCTCTCTTTTTATTTTTAAGTACTCTCCTTTATGTCACTTATTTTAAGCTCCTCTTTGTTATGTTGGGGGATGTTCTTTTATATTACTCTTGCTGTAAACTCTATGTTAATATGATGAGAGACCCTATTTGATCTCATCAATCCATTTTTGTAAGTTTTAAGTGGCGTCGTTAAGCTGCCGAGTTTTCGTAAGGGATTTTTCATCTCACTTTTATTCTCGTGAGATTTATCCTACATTTGCCACAATTTCCTTTGAGTGGTGTACGTACTACACTTTATTTTACTCATTCTGTAATATACTTTCATTTATGAGTATTTACATCAATGTTGTATTGTCCTTCTTTCACGGGGTGTATGTTTCGAAAGATACCCATGTCGGTAAGGAAACCTTTCACCCTCCTATTCTTAAAAGACTTATTTTGTTATTTCTTTTAATTCACATAACATTATGTTGGGATATTTTATTATATATCCTTAGTGATTTAAATTTATGTCCAAGTGATGAGATACCCTTTTTATCTCTCATCAACTCATTTTCTGAATTTTGTAGTGACGCTGTTAGGTTGTCAAATTTTTGCAAGGGAACTTCTTAACCCAATTTTGATTCTTTGGGATAAGATTTTACTCCTTGAATATGTCGTTCTATGAATATGTGTGAATAACCTCTGATTGTTTTACACTTAATATCCACTTATATTTGGTGTATTAGTTTGTCACACATAATTATGTAATTGATTTATCCTTAATCCAAGGATATCGTCTTTGTATGGGACTTCATCTCAATCTCCTTTCATTGAGGTATATTTTGTTTTATACACAACCTTCTTTTATATGGTGTATAAACCCTTTTTACTTTTACGTTTATCCAAAAGGAATCTTTTTTATAAAAAGTGTTTTACTAAACGACAAAAGGGAATGTTTTTGTCGTACGTATGCGGCGACAACGACTTCTCCGCCGCCGTGACTATTATTTGAGTTTCGGCTTCCTCTACAATCCATAACTTTTTTAAAAGAAAAAAATATACCATGTTTTACTTTTCTTTTATTTTGTTATTGAAAATGGTTTTCATAATTGTTTTATATCAATGTGTTGTATTGATATCTTGTGATTGAAAAGTAAAAATGTTATGTTTCCTTTATGCATGTTTTATGTGATATGATTATGTTATGGTTCTTGGGCATTATTATGAAGATGGGTGGTTACCTGATAAACTAAGGGCGGGTGAGCCCGATATAGCTCTCCAATGCATTGGGTAACGCGAAGGGGTTAAACGTTAAGGTTTCTCTGAAGAGATTTATGGAATATACTGTGATGGGTATTCCAAACGTAACCAAGAGGGTTACTCCCTTGGTAAGAATGTTATGAATGCCTCAATTTACCTTTATGTCTTATGTTTTCTATGATTTATTCATGATATTATGAGGTATGTTAAAGTGCTTATGTTTTATGGGTAAATTATGATTTCAATCTTATAAGCGTAAACATTCTAATATTCATCAAAAGGTCGATTAACCGCCTTTTGATGGAGAACCTCTTTTAAATCCACTTTTTGACACTTTTATGTGTTATATTTGACAAAATAAAATTATTCTTTAGAATCGGGACATCAAAATTTACTTTGTGTAAATTTTTGGTATTTTTTCCGATAAAGTTCATTTTTTAATGAATAGTGAAAAATGTTGTATTTTAATTGAAAACCACTTTTTAATCTAATTTATTTATATGATTAGATTATATTTTGAATTGGTTTTAAAGTTAAATTAGAATATATTTTTACCATTTAATCCAATTGTGGACATTGGAATTAATTTCACTTTGAAATCGGACTTAAACTAGTGTCAATCTTTTCATACTTATTGTTTCATAAAAACACGCTATTTGCTCTGACAGCGGGAATTAATTATTAAATTAATTAATGAAACTTATATGTTTTTAATTTTGAAAAATAGACTTCATTTTTGAATTCTGAATATCAAATATAGCTTAGGGTAATGTTTTGGTATTTTTCTTAAGAACTTCGATTTTTGATGAATAGTGAAACCACTAAGTGGTAGTTAAAGAAACTGATTTTTCGTTTAAATGAAACTTTGCCACCTCTTTGTTTTGAATTTCAAAAATCTGACATACATGGTTTTCATTAGGATGTAAAATGTGGTTCAATGGGATTAAAATATTTTTTTTGTGAATAGTAACTTTTATGTTCTTAATCGCGATTAGAGGTAATTAGTGTAATTTAAGATAAAAATAATATTTTAATAATGTGAAATGACCTAGACACATGTCCTACCCTCATTGGATTGTCATGGTTGACCAATAAAATCCATGGGTCAACTTGGGGACCCCATGGACCCACTTTGGTTGGAAAATTACATAAATAACTTTTTATTTAAAGTTAAAATAAAAATGTCACAAGCATGAGATGTTTCACTAAAACAATTTTTAAATGAGGTTATACAAGTCATATTTTTTACTATAAATATTAATTAGAAAGCTAAAAATATTTACTAAATAATGATATTTTTTTATAATTTTTAGACATTAAATAACTTAAATTATTTATGACATCATGATGATGCAGCGATTACCTCATTATTTAACGATTTAAATAAAATGAAAAGATAATGTAAAAAATAAAACCTAAACTTGTTAAAAACCTATTGGATGGGTATATTTCGAACAATTATCACATTATCCAAAAATTATATCAATGTGGGACCTTTTAAATCTGAAACTCATTTTCAAATAAAGTAACATTTCTTTACTTTCCAAGAGTGCCCCTCCTCTCCTCTTATAAAAGGCCCCCACCTCTACCTCCTTACCCACACTTACAAAGCCTTTGGATCGGCCAAACCCTGCTCATTTTGCCTCTCCAAATCCCTCTCTTACTCCTAGAAGCCTCACTTTGGGCAGAAGTCTTCCCAAGAAATCATTTGAGCTCAAATCAAAAAGAGTTACCCGATTTTAAGGTAATGTCTTCACTTGTGTTCTTTTGTTTCATTTTTCTTCTCCAACCCCCTAAAATATTTGTATTAATTTATTTTGTAACAAATCCAGTATCTTCAATATACTAGGATATTATTATAAGAATAATTCGAGCTACACTTACACACACCTACATCAAATGGTTAAAGAACATACTGTTTCTGTGGATGGTGAATTTCTGCCTCACGAAACGATGATTGTTCAACACTCATATAACACCTTAAAAGGTGGCCATTAATATGTCACTATATTTATATATGATATATAATATGTTTATGTTTTACTTAATCTTCTGTATTTTTCTTTTGTGGCATACCTTTATGGTTTCCATTGTGGGTAAACACGATAATTTCATTTTTGGAAGTGTGGACTACCGCCCCCTCAAAGTGATTTGATTCGTTAATGCCATATGTGGAATGTATAAAGGATGTATTTAAAGTTATTATAGATGATGTATGCTAAATATAAATTATGAATATAATTCTGGAATTAAAATATACATACCTCTTATTTAGTTTTAATTCCATTAATATGACATAGAAATGAAAGTAGCGTTCATGCGTACGTACGGCTTACCGTCTCCATGAACGGTGCATTTCATTTCTTACCTCTAAATGATTATGTAATATTATAAATACATGTATATTCTGGATATATATGATATATATGATATTCAAATCATGAATATCATTCTGGATATAATGAACCTTTGACCACATGAACAACATGTAATTGTAAGAAGTTCACTTTCGACTTAAGAACCAAATATCGACAAAACAAACATTATTAACTTAAATGATTACATAATGTTTATAACATGGATATAAGTGATATAAAAGGAATAATGAACTTGAAAAAGTTTCTTAAGCAAGTATAAATTAACTCAAGTTTATTATTCAGGACGTCAAAGAACGATCGAGTCAAGTCCGACCCGAGGTAAGGGAATCCTACCTCTCTCTTTCTTTGCAAGTACTCTCTTTTATGTCATTTCTTTTATGCTCCATGTTATTATGTTAGAGTATGTTATTTTATATTCCTCTTTCTGTACTTTTTATGTTCATGTGATGAGATACCCTATTTGATCTCATCAATCCATTTTTGGAAGTTTTACGTGGCGCCATTAGGCTGCCGAATTTTCATAAGGGGATTTTCATCTCACTTTTTGTTCCCGTGAGATCCATGCTACATTTTCCACTACTTAATTTTTGTGTGGTTTATGTACTGCCCATTATTTTACTATTAGTATAATATACTCTCATTTAGGGGTAGTTAAATCTTCAATTTATGACCCTTCTTTCATGGGGTGTACGTTTTGAAAGTTTCCCAAATCGGTAAGGGAACCTTTCACACTCCTCTTTTAAAAAGACTTATTTTGTTATGTCTTTTAATTTACATATTTTTATGTTTGGATATGTTCTTCTATATACTTATTGATGTAAATTTTATTTCCAATTGATGAGATACCATTTTCTCTCTCATCAACTAATTTTATGAATTTTAAAGTGACGTCGTTAGGCTGTCGAATTTTACTAAAGAAACTTCTTAACCCAATTTCGATTTCCTTGGTTTCAACATGTAGTTATTGAATATCTTATCCTTTGAATATGTGTGAATTACCTTTGATTGTTTTACACTTAATATACACTTATATTGGGTGTATTTATGTTTGTCACACATAATTATGAGATTGATTCATCCTTAATTTAAGGATACCTTCTTTATAAGGGATTTTATCTCATTTTACATTTCTATTGAGACTTCATTGTTGTTATGCACCAATTCACTCTTATATGGTGTATATACTTTCCTTTGGAATATTATATCAGGAATCCCTTTATTCTCATGATATTATAAAATTCTTATTAAATGTTATTCCTCAATTATTGTATTCAAGTATCTCTCATTTTGATAAAAACCCTTTAACTAAAATATCGTTTTAAATGTTTTAATGATTTATTCTTATAAATATTTCTCATTAATATCCATTTTTTCAAAATGGTTTCAAGGATTTATTTATGTGGATATTAATGGTGTAAAATTTTAAAATCTTCAAAGTGGTATGGGACACTTTGATTAAAAAATCTCATTATTAAATGTTTTAAATGGTTTTGAAAATGTTTTTTTAGAATAGATTCAATATCTTAAAATGTTATATTGTTATTAAAATGTGGGAACATTATCTTTCCTTTATTCTTAAGTTATGTGCTATGATTATGTTATGGTTCTTGGGCATTTTTTTGAAGACGGTTGGTTCCGTGATAAACGGTGGGTGAGCCCGATATAGCTCTCCAATGCATTGGGTAACACGAAGGGGTTAAACGTTAAGGTTTCTCCGAAGAGATTTAGGGAATATACTGTGATGGGTATTCCAAACGTAACCAAGAGGGTTACTCCCTATGTAAGAATGTTATGAATGCCTCAAGTTACCTTTATGTCTTATGATTTCTATGATTTATTCATGATTTTATGATTTATGTTAAAGTGCTTATGTTTTATGGATAAAGTATGATTTCATTCTTATGTATACATGTACTCATGTTTCCTTTCCATATTTTTATATCCCTTACTGATCTTTTTATGCTCATCCCAAGTTTTTGAAATGTTTTTCACAGGTCAAGGGAAGGGTACATGATATGATGATAGTGTCAAGGAAGTGTCAAGAAAGAATCCATGTTTTATTTTAAATATGTTTCCATTGATGGGAAAAATGAATACTATCTTTTATGTAACTACTTTGTTTAAATGTGGAATGTAATGAAAGTTTTATGATCTAATTATCTAAAACTCTAAACCTGAAAAGATCCTCAATGTGTAATCTTGTAATAACTCAAGATTAAGTAAGGTTTAAGTCTAGGGCCTTATAGTTGGTATCAAAGGTCGGTTTAGATAACTTTAGAGGTTAGGGTATTCTCTAAGCACAAGTGACATTATCATAATGGTTAGGATTTCAGAAAGAGTCCTAGTTTTAGATAAAGTGAATGAGTAAGTATATCTTAGTGTTTACCTTCCTCATTAGTACATGATGGTTTTGTTGATATACTCACACTGACATTTCTGTTTTTAGTGAATGGATGGATCTAGCAGGCACCAAAAAGACAACAGGTTTGAAGGAAACTGTGGTGGTTCTCTGATTAAGATACTAGATAAAATGGGGGATTCAATGAGGAAACTTGTGGTTGTTCTAAACCAACTATCAAGGAGTTATGATCAACCACTTGAACCTTGGTATGATTTGTAATTCATCATGTAAGAGATGACCAATCGATGTGGAAGTTCAGGTAATAATTATAAAGGTAACCATTAGAGTTTATATGATCCTTACTTTTGAGGTAATTATGGGTTATTATATGTTATGATGGAAAATGAAAGGCATGAGATAAACTTGAGGTTAAAATATGTTATGATCATTTTTGAAGATTTTATCTCGTTTTAGGGAATGTTTTAATAATTATATAGTTTTGGAAAAAGGACAACACGCAGACCGTGTGACAACCCGTCACGTCGAACAAAGCTGCGGGAATCGAACCCACACCCAAAGTGCGACTGGTATTTATCGCCTACCACTGGACTACGTGAAGTCCCTGGTTAGTTTTACTAAATTTTTTTAGTTAGATGATTTTAGGAATCAAGAGTAATTTTATTTTGGGTTATCTATTGAAATGATTAACCTATCATTGAGGGTATGTGATTAGGTTATTTACTTTTCAATATGAGAATTTAATAGCAACTGATGTTTTTTGGAGATAAAAGTTAATTTGTACCTTGGAAGATTATGTGACTAAATCCTTCAAATATTTGGGTTTCAATCTTAGTTTTGTTTACTTTGAAGAATTTTATGGACAAATTGTTTATCAAATGGTACTCGTTGAACTTTGGGTTTTGTTGGACAAATTTTGCAGATTAAGAATATATTTTCTTCTTATAAAGGGTTATCCTTTTCTGGATTATCTGATCTTGTACTAACCATTTTGGTTTTGGTTTGGGTTAAAGTCTAAATACATGGGAAGTATATAGTTCTCTTTTGTGGATTAGGTGATTCTATAGAAGTTGATTATAGTGAACAAGTCTTCATAAACAATGCCCAAGAATCATAACATAATCATAGCACATGACTTAAGAATAAAGGAAAGATAACATTCCCACATTTCAATAACAATATAACATTTTAAGATATTAAATCCATTCTAAAAAAACATTTTCAAAACCATTTAAAACATTTAATAAAGAGATTTTTTAATCAAAGTGTCTCATACCACTTTTATGCTTTTAACATTTTACACCATTAATATCCACATAAATAAATCCTTGAAACCATTTTGAAAACATGGATATTAATGAGAAATATTTATAATAATAAATCATTAAAACATTTAAAACGATATTTTAGTTAAAGGGTTTTTATCAAAATGAGAGACACTTGAATACAATAATTGAGGAATAACATTTAATCATAACTTTATAATATCATGAGAATAAAGGGATTCATGATATAATATTCAAAAGGAAAGTATATACACCATATAAGAGTGAATTAGTGCATAACAACAATGAAGTCTCAATAGAAATGTAAAAAATGAGATAAAATCCCTTATAAAGAAGGTATCCTTAAATTAAGGATGAATCAATCTCATAATTATGTGTGACAAACATAAATACACCCAATATAAGTGGATTTTAAGTGTAAAACAATCAAATTTCATTCACACATATTCAAAGGATAACATATTCAATAACTACATGTTGAACCCAAGGAAATCGAAATTCGGTTAAGAAGTTCCCTTGGTATAATTCGACAGCCTAACAGCGTCACTTTAAAATTCATAAAATTAGTTGATGAGAGAGAAAATGGTATCTCATCACTTGGAAATAAAATTTACATCAATAAGGATATAGGATAACATATCCCAACATAAAAATATGTAAATTAAAAGTCATAACAAAATAAGTCTTTTTAAAAGTGGAGTGTGAATGGTTCCCTTACCGATTTGGGCGACTTTCAAAACGTACACCCCATGAAAGAAGGGTCGTACATTGAAGATGTAACTTGTCACGAACCGGCCCGGGTCGACCCTGAACCGGTCACCCGAGCCGGTCCGCGGCAAGTCCCGAGGGGCGTTCCCGATCCCCCCGGGATGGCAACCAGTGCCGGGCATTAAGACTTGATCGTTGGGAACGATTTCAGCCCAAAACAAAAGTAAATAGAACAGAATAAATAAACACTAACAGCGGAAAAGAAATAAAAGACACACAACCACGTACCTCCATGTGACCTCTCAGGTCACCACCCAACTAGAGAGCAACCTCGCTCCAACACTGAGCGACTCAAAATAGAAGACCTGCGACTGAAATGGTAAAAGGTAGGCATGAGCACAAAAGTACTCAGTAGGTGAGCCCAACAACAAGTCCCAAATCACTGCCAATAAATATAGAATCTACATAATCCAGGTTTGAACTATAATGTATAAAAGTAATTTTTCATAATGTTTTACTTGAAAATCAAACACGAGACATTTCCCTTATTCTTTTTCGAAAATTAGTTCCATTTCATTAGTTTTAAACTCATTCTGAAAAGCAAAGTGTTACATTTTCAAATCTAACCCAAAGAGAATAAAGCATTTTCATTTGAAAACCATTTTTCTCAAAGTCTAACAGTATAGGCTGTGAAATATGACTGAAGGCAAACAAGCAGGGAAAACAAGTGCAAGTAAAGGTAAGCAGGCAAGGAAAACCAAGTGCAAGCAAAAGTAAACCATAAGTTATCAGCAATAACCATGGGTGATCCTGAACATCCCTAGAAAACCCCTGGACGTACTCGGGTTCAGACTACCTGCCGGCATGGTACTCCATAGTCAATAACCAACTGGCCGCCCTAACAGCCAACCAGTGGCACATCCCTCCTGGCCTGTCTGTAACTCCAGGGGGTACTAACCCGTCTAATCAGGGTTAGCAAGCAACCGTCACTCGATAATCTACAAGACGCCCAGGAACCCATAGTAGTTTTTGTAACACTGTGTAAGTGGGAGACCCGCGCACGCGTGACTCATCTCACCGCACTTGCCAACCACTTACACGGACATCGCTACACGACAACCCTCGAAGGGAAGTCCCCCTGTAGAAATGCCCTCACAAGTACGTATATATATATAAATATAAGTATAATCACTTCACATTTATTAAAGTGCCAACCGGGCCGTCATATCATTTACACTTTGAACATCTAACACTAAAACATTTCCAAGGGACATGACATACTCCACACGATTGAAAACCAGAAACGCACTTAGAACATTATTTAAGAAACTCAAATCAGCATCTCAAACCTGAAAGACGTTGGTATCACAAGTAAGAAATTATTTTCCCAGTTCCAAACGCACCCCACTTTTATCAAGAGCCAAACGGGCCTTTAAACACCTTTTGAAAGAATAATATTTCTCAAATGAAATCCAGAATTTTAATCACGCATCAAAGGAAAACATTTTTCTTTTTAACTACCAAGAACCACGTTTAATGTTTCCAAAAATCAAGTTTAATGGTCACACGACACTTCCTCTAATCAAGGTTCAAATAAAAACACCATTTTCCATAACCAATACATCTTCTAATTTACACACACCAAAACATTTCAAAACCCAATTCAACATGTCTTTCATTATTCAAGAAGAACCGTCTAACAACACTACCATGGAAGCACACAATTAAATCCAGAAAACGCTTTTAATGAAACGCTAGAATTAAAACAACTTTTATCATCAGCAGATCACCAAACTATAGATAACTACTTAATAATACTTTTTAAATTTACTGAAACTTAATAAAAAGTCAAGGAATAAATAAATTCTAAATTTAAAGGCGAGTGCAAAGGGAGACCTACCTCAAGATCCAAACGCGACGGTAAAACGACCCTGGAACCAAGGCGCGATGACACGACGTGTGTCCGAAGCCACGTGACAAAGTCCAACACTCTCGAAACTAAGGCGCGGAGACGGCGGAACCTCGGAAACAAGGCGCAGCGATGGCGCTTCCTCGGAAATGCCCTGCGCGGGTCCTAAAACAGTAGACCGTTAAACGGTCTCAACGATATTAATAACAGAATAATATTAATAATAATAACAATAATAAAAATAATAATAATAGAATGATATTAACATCATAATAATATAACAATGATAAAATCACAATAATAATAATATAATGATAATAATAATGATTATTTAGCATAAATATAGTATAATGATATGAAAATGATAGGATAATAGTAATTATAATAATAATAATAATAAAACTTATAATACTAATAATAATAAAATAATAACAAAACTTATAATAAAATTAATGATAATAATATTAATATTAAAACATTATAATAATAACAATAATGAAATTTTATAATGATAACGATAATAATAATGATAGAACTTATAATAATAATAATAAATCTTATAATAATAATAAATAATAAAATAGTTAATTCCAACAATAATTATTTTGATCAAATATTTAAATTAATAAGACAATTCAAAGATAATACATATATACATATATAAGCATATATTATATATATACATTATTATACAAACATATGCAAGAATACAACAATAATGATAATACAAATTAAATGGTAATAATAATAAAAGGTCAATGTAAAAACTTAAATATTTAAAATGCCGGGTGAACACATAGTCACCCGGGCCAAACGCACGATCACCGCCAGCGATGCGATGACCGCGCACCGGCGCGAAACTGCCGACACAACAAAACCTCGAAAAAATTTAAATCAGGACCAAGAAAGGAGAAAAATTTCAGACGTCCGCGGTCGGGGTGTGACAATTCTCCCCACCACAGACACTTTCTGCCCCCAGAAAGTCACCAGGTCACAAGTCATCCAAAAACCAAGTCTATGCCCAAACAGAACTAAAGGAACTGAAGCAAACTGAGGTTCTCGGGGATGACCTTACTCTACACAGGTCACACCCGACCGATTTAAGAGAAAACTGGGGTCCGATATCGAGGGGAGAACACGAAGGGGTTCTCCCCACCACAAGAGCTCAACTCGTGCAGAAAAGTTGACCATCTAAAAGGAAGACCCTAGAAAAGGGGGTCGACGCGGGAACTCCCAACCAATTCAAACCAACTCCTCTAGCACGATTAAAACAACACTTCCGTCAAGACATTAAATCCTCGACCAGAGTCAACAACCTTCAACACCAGGGAAAACCTATAGAAAAACATTTAACCGACATCAAATTAGAGGCATGATCCACCGAAGTCCCCAAAACATAACCACATCGACAACATAACTAAAACGAGGTCAACCCACACGAGAGTCAAACACACTTTTAAGAAGGACACACGATTCGAAATATTACATTCTCACGAAAAGTCCGCTTAGATTTATCATCGAACAAGTCCATTGTCACTTTTTAGAAAAACCACACATTTACATAAACCAGACTACTTGGATTATGATAGAACAAGTCCATGATAACCCCATGATAAAACGATGAACATACAACAACGTCAAAACTTATCAGTAGAAAAACAAGTACTAGAAGATCTTGATTGTTCCACTGCTAACATAGAACACAAAGCCTGGACCAAGGCTTCACACCCCTGGGGACTCCTGACTGTGCGTGAGCTTCACCCCGAGACTTGTGGCTGGGGCTCTGATGGCTGAAGCATCTTCTGCCTCACAGTCAGGTACTGACATTCTCCCATCGCAGCTTCCTCTTCAAGCAACGCTTCTTGCAAAACTTCTCCAGATGACCCAGACAACCACAACGATGACATGTCTTCGGAGGGTTGCGACAAGACGGCTTTAAATGCCCGAAACGACCACACTGAAAGCATACCATCGAACGATCTGATGAACTGGAAGCTGGTACCAAAGGGGATAACTCATTGGGGACAGGTATCTCTCGCGCCTTTTCCTCACCAGAGGGGGAACTCTTACGAACAACAGGGGATGCTGAAGTATTAGCCACCCGCACACCGAAAACCAACTCAGCCAAGAATGCTTCTTCCACCAGCTTCTCGAAACAAAGGTCTTTAGAAGGGAGGACTCGCCCCTTGATCTCTGGACGAAGACCCCCAGTGAAAAGAGAGACCTTCATGAGCTCATGTGACGCTACATCTGGAGAAAAGGAAATCAGTTCCTTGAAATGGTCAACATATGCCTTCACCGTCCGTTGGCCTTGTTGAATATGCACAAGCTCTCCCTTTTTCTCCAGCTTCACTTCCTCAGGTACAAACCATTGGATGAAAACGGTTCTGAAGACATCCCACGTCATTTCACCTTGCGTTGACGGTGGGGTAACCATCTTCCACTGGTCCAGAGCTGGACCCTCAAACAACTCCATAATTGCACGAACCTTAACATTATCGGGAGTTCCCAATATTCTAAAGACACGTTCCACTTCCTCTAGCCATTCCACTGCCTCTAACGGACCCTGATCACCATGGAGAACAGGCAAAGTCTGAGGAGGACTAAAAACTGGGCATGACATATCCGAATCCTTAAAGACCTTTCTGGGCGGCATTTCCTGAGCGACATATAAAACACAAGGCCAAAACCCACATCAAACCAAATCAACATCAAATCGAAGCAACATCAATAAAAGCGCCTTCATCAAAACCAGTCAACACAAGGACCAAACAAATACGAACACAATCCAAAATAAAATCTCCTTTTCAAAATCCCCTTTTTATTTTAGATTTCAAAACCACCCTTTTTCAAGATCACTTTCCAAAAACCGATCCACTTTCAAACCAAAACTTTTCAAAATTGTTTCCCCTTTAAAACCAATTTAGAAAACAAGGTCAAGCCATTTATTTCAAATACACACCCGGGTACTCCCATGACCCGTTGCACATGTCTTTATTCACATTCCATTCATACGTGCATCAACACACACTTTCCATGCATTCTCACACATGTGCAAACGTTCATAAAGAGGAACCGAGGTTTCAACCCAAATCATTCTTATCCAATTCCAAGCAAACAACAGATTTTCAAATCAAGAGATTTCAGTTTCAAAACCCATTTTATACATTTAAAATCCTTTAAAAGAAACCAGTCAAATTTTCAAAAACCCTTTTTCATTTCCAACTACGCACTCACACAGACCAAAACGGAAACAACATCCAAATTTGCATCAATCACTGAAATGAGGGACTAGTAGTCACACTCAACCTGGCGACATGGTAGTGGGCCATGTCTCAAGTCAGCGTCGACCACTAGGAGGAATTCAAACCACGTACTCGGACTCCACATGGGTCACTACTCCATGTGAAATCACGACGTAACGTCGGCTTGCCTCCATGTCATCTCTCAATCCAAGACAAACCAGAAAAGACAAGGACACAATTCCCAAACTACCCCTGGTAACTCGAGGATCAGTGCGAGCAAGAGTTCACGACGCTCTTCCCGTACTTACCCCTCGAGTTCTGACAGTCCTAATCTCCTTCTACCGAACAACCCAAATAATAAGAACCACCTCTGATACCATTTTGTCACGAACCAGCCCGGGTCGACCCAGAACCGGTCACCCGAGCCGGTCCGCGGCAAGTCCCGAGGGGCGTTCCCAATCCCCCCGGGATGGCAACCAGTGTCGGGCATTAAGACTTGATCGTTGGGAACGATTTCAGCCCAAAACAAAAGTAAATAGAACAGAATAAATAAACACTAACAGCGGAAAAGAAATAAAAGCCACACAACCACGTACCTCCATGTGACCTCTCAGGTCACCACCCAACTAGAGAGCAACCTCGCTCCAACACTGAGCGACTCAAAACAGAAGACCTGCGACTGAAATGGTAAAAGGTAGGCGTGAGCACAAAAGTACTCAGTAGGTGAGCCCAACAACAAGTCCCAAAGCACTGCCAATAAATATAGAATCTACATAATCCAGGTTTGAACTATAATGTATAAAAGTAATTTTTCATAATGTTTTACTTGAAAATCAAACACGAGACATTTCCCTTATTCTTTTTCGAAAGTTAGTTCCATTTCATTAGTTTTAAACTCATTCTGAAAAGCAAAGTGTTACATTTTCAAATCTAACCCAAAGCGAATAAAGCATTTTCATTTGAAAACCATTTTTCTCAAAGTCTAACAGTATAGGCTGTGAAATATGACTGAAGGCAAACAAGCAGGGAAAACAAGTGCAAGTAAAGGTAAGCAGGCAAGGAAAACCAAGTGCAAGCAAAAGTAAACCAGAAGTTATCAGCAATAACCATGGGCGATCCTGAACATCCCTAGAAAACCCCTGGACGTACTCGGGTTCAGACTACCTTCCGGCATGGTACTCCATAGTCAATAACCAACTGGCCGCCCTAACATCCAACCAGTGGCACATCCCTCCTGGCCTGTCTGTAACTCCAGGGGGTACTAACCCGTCTAATCAGGGTTAGCAAGCAACCGTCACTCGATAATCTACAAGACGCCCAGGAACCCATAGTAGTTTTTGTAACACTGTGTAAGTGGGAGACCCGCGCACGCGTGACTCATCTCACCGCACTTGCTAACCCCTTACACGGATATCGCTACATGACAACCCTCGAAGGGAAGTCCCCCTGTAGAAATGCCCTCACAAGTACGTATATATATATATAAATATAAGTATAATCACTTCACATTTATTAAAGTGCCAACCGGGCCGTCATATCATTTACACTTTGAACATCTAACACTAAAACATTTCCAAGGGACATGACATACGCCACACGATTGAAAACCAGAAACGCACTTAGAACATTATTTAAGAAACTCAAATCAGCATCTCAAACCTGAAAGACGTTGGTATCACAAGTAAGAAATTATTTTCCCAGTTCCAAACGCACCCCACTTTTATCAAGAGCCAAACGGGCCTTTAAAAACCTTTTGAAAGAATAATATTTCTCAAATGAAATCTAGAATTTTAATCACGCATCAAAGGAAAACATTTTTCTTTTTAACTACCAAGAACCACGCTTAATGTTTCCAAAAATCGAGTTTAAAGGTCACACGGCACTTCCTCTAATCAAGGTTCAAATAAAAACACCATTTTCCATAACCAATACATCTTCTAATTTACACACACCAAAACATTTCAAAACCCAATTCAACATGTCTTTCATTATTCAAGAAGAACCGTCTAACAACACTACCATGGAAGCACACAATTAAATCCAGAAAACGCTTTTAATGAAACGCTAGAATTAAATCAACTTTTATCATCAGCAGATCACCAAACTATAGATAACTACTTAATAATACTTTTTAAATTTACTGAAACTTAATAAAAAGTCAAGGAATAAATAAATTCTAAATTTAAAGGCGAGTGCAAAGGGAGACCTACCTCAAGATCCAAACGCGACGGTAAAACGACCCTGGAACCAAGGCGCGATGACACGACGTGTGTCCGAAGCCACGTGACAAAGTCCAACACTCTCGAAACTGAGGCGCGGAGACGGCGGAACCTCGGAAACAAGGCGCAGCGATGGCGCTTCCTCGGAAACGCCCTGCGCGGGTCCTAAAACAGTAGACCGTTAAACGGTCTCAACGATATTAATAACAGAATAATATTAATAATAATAACAATAATAAAAATAATAATAATAGAATGATATTAACATCATAATAATATAACAATGATAAAATCACAATAATAATAATATAATGATAATAATAATGATTATTTAGCATAAATATAGTATAATGATATGAAAATGATAGGATAATAGTAATTATAATAATAATAATAATAAAACTTATAATACTAATAATAATAAAATAATAACAAAACTTATAATAAAATTAATGATAATAATATTAATATTAAAACATTATAATAATAACAATAATGAAATTTTATAATGATAACGATAATAATAATGATAGAACTTATAATAATAATAATAAATCTTATAATAATAATAAATAATAAAATAGTTAAGTCCAACAATAATTATTTTGATCAGATATTTAAATTAATAAGACAATTCAAAGATAATACATATATACATATATAAGCATATATTATATATATACATTATTATACAAACATATGCAAGAATACAACAATAATGATAATACAAATTAAATGGTAATAATAATAAAAGGTCAATGTAAAAACTTAAATATTTAAAATGCCGGGTGAACACATAGTCACCCGGGCCAAACGCACGATCACCGCCAGCGATGCGATGACCGCGCACCGGCGCGAAACTGCCGACACAACAAAACCTCGAAAAAATTTAAATCAGGACCAAGAAAGGAGAAAAATTTCAGACGTCCGCGGTCGGGGTGTGACATAACTACCCCTAAATGAGAGTATATTATACTAATAGTAAAATAATGGGCAGTACATAAACCACACAAAAAGGAAATAGTGTCCAATGTAGCATGGATCTCACAGGAACAAAAAGTGAGATGAAAATCCCCTTATGAAAATTCGGCAGCCTAACGGCGCCACGTAAAACTTCCAAAAATGGATTGATGAGATCAAATAGGGTCTCTCATCACATGAACATAAAAATTACATAAAGAGGAATATAAAAGAACATCCTCTAACATAATAACATGGAGCATAAAAGAAATGACATAAAAGAGAGTACTTGCAAAGAAAGAGAGAGGTAGGATTCCCTTACCTCGTGTCCGACTTGACTCGATCGTTCTTTAATCTCCTGAATAATAAAATTTGGTCAATTTATAATTTCTTAAGGACCTCCTTTAAATATTATTATTCAGTTCATATCACATATTATAATGTTATAATAATTGGTTAATAAAGTGAGTTCATATCAAACGTTTTTGTCGATGTTCGGTACATGAGTAAAAATTGAACTTGTTGGAAAAGAATTTTCCATGTAGTTATAGGTACATCATATCCAGAATAGTATTTATGTTTTAAATATCATATATATCCAGTATATATTCATTTTATACTATTCCATAGCATTTGGAGATAAAAAATTAAAAGCACCGTTCATGGAGACGGTAGGCCGTATGTACGCATTAACGCTACTTTCATTTTTTTTTCATATTAATGGAATTAAAACAAAATGAGAGATATATATATTATAATTACATAATTATATACATAATTTATATGTAATATATTACATATATATCCATTATATATATGTATTTATAATAGTACATAACATTTGGAGATAAGAAATGAAATGTACCGGTCATGGAGACGGTAAGCCGTACGTACGCATGAACGCTACTTTCATTTCTTTTTTTTTTGTATTCAATGGAATGAAATAATAATGATATAAAGGTATATTATAATTCCATTAGGATAACATATGTAAAACCATTAATTCAATACTTTATACATCCCACATATGGCATTAACGAATCAAATCACTTTGAGGGGGCGGTAGTCCGCACTTCCTAAAATGAAGATATCGCGTTTACCCATAATGGAAACCATAAAGGTATGCCATAAATGAAAAATACAGAAGCTTAAGGAAAACATAAACATATTATATATCATATATAAATATAGTGACATATTAATGTCCACCTTTGAAGGTGTTAAAAGAATATTGAACAATCATCGTTTCGTGAGGCAGTAATTCACCATCCACAGAAACAGTATGTTCTTTAACCATTTGACGAAGGTGTGTGTAAGTGTAGCTCGAATAATTCACATAAAAACATCCAAGTATTTTGAAGATACAGGTGTTGTTACAAAAGAAAATAATAAAAAGAGTGTAGGGGGTTGGAGAAGCAAAATAAAACAAAAGAACACAAGGGAAGACATTACCTTTAAATCGGGTAACTCTCTTTGATTTGAGATCAAAGGCTTCCTTGGAAAGGATTCTGCCCAAAGTGAGGCTTCAATGATGAAGAGAGGGATGCGGAGAGATGAAATGGGCAGGGTTTGGCCGAGCCAAAGGCTTGAGAGGTGTGTGTTAGGTGGTAGAGGTGGGGGCCTTTTATAAGAGGAGAGGAGGGGCACTCTTGGAAAGTTATAAAATATTACTTTATTATAAAATGATTTTCGGATTTAAAAGGTCCCAGAAGGATGTATTTTGAGGATAAGGTGATAAGGTTTCGAAATCCACTCATCCAATAGGTTTGTGACATGTTTAAGTTATAGTTTTAATAATATCTTTTCATTTTATGTAAATCCCTTATTAATGAGGTAATTGCTCCATCATCATGATGTCATAAATAATTTAATTTATTTAATGTCTAAAAATTATAAAAAAATATCATGATGTAATAAATCTTTCTAGATTTCTAATGAATATTTATAGTCAAAAATATGACTTGTATAACGCCATGTAAAAATTGTTTTCGTAAAACAACTCATGTTTGTGACATTTTAATTTTAACTTTAAATAAAAAGGTATTTATGTCATTTTCCAACCAAAGTGTCTCCATGGGGTCCCCAAGTTGACCCATGGATTGTCTTGGTCGGCCATAACACATCCAATGAGGGTAGGACATGTGTCAAGTTCATTTCATATTATTAAAACATTATTTTTACCTTAAATTACACTATTTACCTCTAATCGCGATTAAAAACATAAAAGTTACTATTAAAAAAAAATTATTTTAATCCCATTGAACCACATTTTACTTCCTAATGAAAACCATGAATTTCGGATTTTTGAAATTCAAAACACAGAAGTGGTAAAGTTTCATTTAAACGAAAAAATCAGTTTTTTAAGTACCACTTAGTGTTTGAATTGGTTTTAAAGTTCCATTAGGATATATTTTTACCATTTAATCCAATTGTGGTCATTGGAATTAATTTCACTTTGAAATCGGACTTAAACTAGTGTCAATCTTTTGATACTTATTGTTTCATAAAAACACGCTATTTGCTCTGACAGCGGGAATTAATTATTAAATTAATTAATGCAACTTATATGTTTTGAATTTTGTAAAATAGAATTCATTTTTGTATTCGGAATATCAAATATATCTTAGGGCGAAGTTTTGGTATTTTTCTGAAAAACTTCAATTTTTTATGAATAGTGAAACCACTAAGTGGTAGTTAAAGAAACTGAGTTTTCATTTAAATTAAACTTTGCCACCTCTGTGTATTGAATTTCAAAAATCAGACATACATGGTTTTCATTAGGAAGTAAAATGTGGTTCAATGGGATTAAAATAATTTTTTTGGTGAATAGTAACTTTTATGTTCTTAATCGCGATTAGAGGTAATTAGTGTAATTTAAGGTAAAAATAATATTTTAATAATGTGAAATGACCTAGAAACATGTCATACCCTCATTGGATGTGTCATGTCCGACCAAGAAAATCCATGGGTCAACTTCGGGACCCCATGGAGCCACTTTGGTTGGAAAATGACATAAATAACTTTTTATTTAAAGTTAAAATAAAAATGTCACAAGCATGAGATGTTTCCCTAAAACAATTTTTAAATGGGATTATACAAGTCATATTTTTTACTATAAATATTCATTAGAAATATAAAAAGATTACCTACATAATGATATTTTTTTTATAATTTTTAGACATTAAATAAATTAAATTATTTATGACATCATGATGATGCAGCGGTTACCTCATTATTTAACAATTTAAATAAAATGAAAAGATAATGTAAAAACTAAAACCTACACTTGTCAAAAACCTATTGGATTGGTATATTTCGAACCCTTATCACCTTATCCTTGAATTATATCAATGTGGGACCTTTTAAATCCGAAACTCATTTTCAAATAAAGTAACATTTCTTTACTTTCCAAGAGTGCCCCTCCTCTCCTCTTATAAAAGGCCCCCACCTCTATCTCCTTACCCACACTTAGAAAGCCTTTGGCTCGGCCAAACCCTGCACATTTTGCCTCTACACATCCCTATCTTACTCCTAGAAGCCTCACTTTGGGCATAAGTCTTCCCAAGGAAGCCTTTGAGCTCAAATCAAAAAGAGTTACCCAATTTTAACGTAATGTCTACACTTGTGTTCTTTTGTTTCATTTTGCTTCTCCAACCCCCTAAACTCTTTTTATTCATTTCTTTTGTAACAACTCCAGTATCTTAAATATACTAAGATGTTGTTATAAGAATAATTCAAGCTACACTTACACACACCAACATCAAATGGTTAAAGAACATATTGTTTCTGTGGATGGCGAATTCCTGGCTCACGAAACGATGATTATTCAACACTCATATAACACCTTAAAAGGTGGAAATTAAGATGTCACTATATTTATATATGATATATAATATGTTTATGTTTTACTTAATCTTCTGTATTTTTCTTTTTTGGCATAAATTTATTGTTTCCATTGTGGGTAAAGACGATAATTTCATTTTAGGAAGTGCGGACTACCGCCCCCTCAAAGTGATTTGATTCGTTAATGCCATATGTGGGATGTATAAAGGATGTATTTAAAGTTATTATATATGATTTATGTTACATATAAATTATGAATATAATTCTGGAATTAAAATATACATGCTTCTCATTTAGTTTTAATTCCATTAATATGACATAGAAATGAAAGTAGCGTTCATGCGTACGTACGGCTTACCGTCTCCATGAACGGTGCATTTCATTTATTACCTCTAAATTATTATGTAATATTATAAATACATGTATATTATGGATATATATGATATATATTATATCCAAATCATGAATATCATTCTGGATATAATGAACCTTTGACCACACGAACAACATGTAATTGTAAGAAGTCCACTTTCGACTTAAGAACCAAATATCGACAAAACAAACATTATTAACTTAAATGATTAAATAATGTTTATAACATGGAAATAAGTGATATAAAAGGAATAATGAACTTGAAAAATGTTCTTAATCAAGTATAAATTAACTCAGGTTTATTATCCAGGACGTTAAAGAACGATCGAGTCAAGTCGGACCCGAGGTAAGGGATCCTACTCCTCTCTTGCTTTTTTAAGTACACTCTTTTATGTCATTAATTTTAAGCTCATATTTCTTTTGATTGGGATGTTATTTTAAATTACTCTTACTGTAATTTTTATGTTCATATGATGAGAGATCCTATTCTCTCTCATCAATCCATTTTGGAAGTTTTGAGTGGCGCCGTTAGGCTGCCAAATTTTCGTAAGAGATCTAACCTCTCTTTTTCTTTTTAAGTACTCTCCTTTATGTAACTTATTTTAAGCTCCTCTTTGTTATGATTGGGGATTTTATTTTATATCCCTCTTTCTGTAAATTTTATTGTAATATGATGAGAGACCCTATTTGATCTCATCAATCCATTTTTGTAAGTTTTAAGTGGCGTCGTTAGGCTGCCGAGTTTTCGTAAGGGATTTTTCATCTCACTTTTATTCCTGTGAGATTTATGCTACATTTTCCACAATTTCCTTTGAGTGGTGAATTTACTGCCCATTATTTTACTCATTGTGTAATATACTTTCATTTATGAGTATTTACATCAATTTTGTATTGTCCTTCTTTCACGGGGTGTATGTTTCGAAAGATACCCATGTCGGTAAGGGAACCTTTCACCCTCCTCTTTTTAAAAGACTTCTTTTGTTATGTCTTTTAATTCACATAAAATTATGTTGGGATATGTTCTTCTGTATACTCAGTGATTTAAATTTTATGTCCACGTGATGAGATACCCTTTTTATCTCTCATCAACTCATTTTCTGAATTTTGTAGTGACGCCGTTAGGCTATCAAATTTTTTGCAAGGGAACTTCTTAACCCAATTTTGATTCTTTGGGATAAGCATGTACTCCTTGAATATGTCGTTCTATGAATATGTGTGAATAACCTCTGATTGTCTTACACTTAATATCCACTTATATTTGGTGTATTAGTTTGTCACACATAATTATGTAATTGATTTATCCTTAATCCAAGGATACTGTCTTTGTATGGGACTTCGTCTCAATCTCCTTTCATTGAGGCATATTTTGTTTTATACACAACCTTCTTTTATACGGTGTATAAACCCCTTTGACTTTTACTTTTATCCTAAAGGAATATTTTTTATACAAAGCGTTTTAATAAATGACAAAAGGGAATGTTTTTGTCGTACGTATGCGGCGACAACGACTTCTCCGCCGCCGTGACCATTATTTGAGTTTCGGCTTCCTCTACAAGCCATACCTTTTTTTTAAAGAAAAATAAATACCATGTTTTACTTTTCTTTTATTTCGGTATTGAAAATGGTTTTCATAATGTTTTTATATCAATGTGTTGTATTGATATCTTGTGATTGAAAAGTGGAAATGTTATGTTTCCTTTATGCATGTTTTATGTGATACGGTTATGTTATGGTTTTTGGGAATTATTATTAAGACGGGTGGTTCCATGATAAACTAAGGGTGGGTGAGCCCAATATAGCTCTCCAATGCATTGGGTAACATAAAGGGGTTAAACGTTAAGGTTTCTCCGAAGAGATTTAGGGAATATACTGTGATGGGTATTCCAAACGTAACCAAGAGGGTTACTCCCTACGAAAGAATGTTATGAATGCCTCAAGTTACCTTTATGTCTTATGATTTCTATGATTTATTCATGATTTTATGAGGTATGTTAAAGTGCATATGTTTTATGGGTAAAGTATGATTTCATTCTTATGTATACATGTACTCATGTTTCCTTTCCATATTTTTATATCCCTTATTGAGCTTTTTATGCTCATCCCAAGTTTTTGAAATGTTTTTCACAGGTCAAGGGAAGGGTACATGATATGATGATAGTATCAAGGAAGTGTCAAGAAAGAATCCATGTTTTATTTTAAATATGTTTCCATTGATGGGAAAAATGAATACTATTTTGTATGTAACCACTTTGTTTAAATGTGGAATGTAATGCATGTTTTATGATCTAATTCTCTAAAACTCTAAACCTGAAAAGATCCTCAATGTGTAATCTTGTAATAACTCAAGATTAAGTAAGGTTTAAGGCTGGGGCCTTATAGTTGGTATCAAAGGTCAGTTTAGATAACTTTAAAGGTTAGGGTATTCTCTAAGCATAAGTGACATTACCATAATGGTTAGGATTTCAGAAAGAGTCCTAGTTTTAGATAAAGTGAATGAGTAAGTTTATCTTAGTGTTTACCTTCCTCAATAGTACATGATGGTTTTGTTGATATACTCACACTGACATTTCTGTTTTTAGTGAATGGATGGATCTAGCAGGCACCAAAGAGACAACAGGTTTGAAGGAAACTGTGGTGGTTCTCTGATTAAGATACTAGATAAAATGGGGGATTCAATGAGGAAACTCGTGGTTGTTCTAAACCAACTATCAAGGAGTCATGATCAACCACTTGAACCTTGGTATGATCTGTAATGCATCATGTATGAGATGACCAATCGATGTGGAATTTCAGGTAATAATTATAAAGGTAACCATTAGAGTTTATATGATCCTTAATTTTGATGTAATTATGGGTTATTATATGTTATGATGGAAAATGAAAGGCATGAGTTAAACTTGAGGTTAAAATATGTTATGATCATTTTTGAAGATTTTATCTTGTTTTGGGGAATGTTTTAAGAATTATATAGTTTTGTAAAAAGGACAACATGCAGACCGTGTGACAACCCATTGCGTCGGACAAAGCTGCGGGAATCGAACCCACAACCAAAGTGCGACTGGTATTTATCGCCTACCACTGGACTTCGTGAAGTCCCTGGTTAGTTTGACTAATTCTTTTTAGTTATATGATTTTAGGAATCAAGAGTAAGTTTATTTTGGGTTATCTATGGAAATGATTAACCTATCATCGAGGATATGTGATTAGGTTATTTACTTTTCAATATGAGAATTTAAGAGTAACTAATGTTATTTTGAGATAAAAGTTAATTTGTACCTTGGAAGAATATGTGACTAAATCATTAAAATATTTGGGTTTCAATCTTAGTTTGGTTTACTTTGAAGAATTTTATGGACAAATTGTTTATCAAATGGTCCTTGTTGAACTTTGGGTTTTTTTGGACAAATTTTGGATATTAAGAATAGATTTTCTTTTTATAAAGGGTTATCCTTTTCTGGATTATCTGATCTTGTACTAACCATTTTGGTTTCGGTTTTGGTAAAAGTCTAAAGAAATGGGAAGTATATAGTTCTCTTTTGTGGATTAGGTGATTCTCTAGAAGTTGATTATAGTGAAAAAGTCTTCCTAAATGCTCGTCTTTTAGAGAAAATATTAGTTTGTGTAAGAAATCTAATAAAAGTTGAAAGTCAACATGATTAGTAATTATGTTTCCTTATAAATAAATTACTCAATAAAAAAACAAAAATGTTGTCTATTAACTTTTCCTACTGGGGAATCGAATACCGTTTAACCCATCACAAGTTTGTGATTTTTTCTTGTGGTTAACTTTCTCCTAAACATGTTTTCTATAACCCTCCATCAGAACATGACCCTATGTTTTCTCCTCCATGTCCATGTTTTCCTACATGGAATCCTAGTATGGGTTAACTCGGGTGACCTCTGTACTTCTCATTCTTTATTTTGAAGTTATTGTTTTACCGACTCTTGTTTCGATGTGGGACTTTCAAGGATGTTTCCGAGCCCAATTTTAAAATTGCGAGGACGCAATTCCCAAAAGGGGGGAAGGATGTAACACCCCAGGTAAATAAAGAATATGACATTTTTATATTTAACCATATTTGTGAATAAAATATTAATATTACTTTAAATGGGATGCTATGCTCAATGGTGTACCCAATACGCAACAACGAGTTTCTTGGAAATCTTACGTTGCACTCTAATAATAAAATAATATTATTTTAAATTGTAGTTAACACCTAGCCGTTGTAATGGCGGAAATGAACAGAACTAACTAAAAAATGATTATATATGTTTTTCAAATATTTTTACTCTTTACAATAAATGTTAGAGGATTAAAAATGTGAATGAATTTAATTTTAAGCGTAAACATTCTAATATTCATTAAAAGGTCGATTAACCGCCTTTTGATGGTGAACCTCTTTTAAATCCACTTTTTGACAATTTTATGTGTTATATTTGACAAAATAAAATTCTTCTTTAGAATTGGGACATCAAAATTTACATTGTGTAAATTTTTGGCATTTTTCCGATAAAGTTCATTTTTTAATGAATAGTGAAAAATGTTGTATTTTAATTCAAAACCACTTTTTAATCTAATTTATTTATATGATTAGATTATATTTTGAATTGGTTTTAAAGTTCAATTAGAATATATTTTTACCATTTAATCTAATTGTGTTCATTGGAATTAATTTCACTTTGAAATTGGACTTAAACTAGTGTCAATCTTTTGATACTTATTGTTTCATAAAAACACGCTATTTGCTCTGACAGCGGGAATTAATTATTAAATTAATTAATGCAACTTATATGTTTTGAATTTTGTAAAATAGACTTCATTTTTGAATTCGTAATATCAAATATAGCTTAGGGTGATGTTTTGGTATTTTTCTGAAGAACTTCAATTTTTGTTGAATAGTGAAACCACTAAGTGGTAGTTAAAGAAACTGATTTTTCGTTTAAATGAAACTTTTCCACCTCTGTGTTTTGAATTTCAAAAATCCTACATACATGGTTGTCATTAGGAAGTAAAATGTGGTTCAATGGGATTAAAATAATTTTTTTGGTGAATAGTATCTTTTATGTTCTTAATTGCGATTAGAGGTAATTAGTGTAATTTAAGGTAAAAATAATGTTTTAATAATGTCAAATAACCTAGAAACATGTCCTACCCTCATTGGATGAATCGTGGCCGACCAAAAAAATCTATGGGTAAACTTGGGGACCCCATGAAGCCACTTTGGTTGGAAAATGACATAAATAACTTTTTATTTAATGTTAAAATAAAAATGTCACAAGCATGAGATGTTTCACTAAAACAAATTTTAAATGGGGTTATACAAATCATATTTTTGACTATATATATTCATTAGAAAGATAAAAATATTTTCTACATCATGATTTTTTTTTATAATTTTTAGACATTAAATAAATTAAATTATTTATGACATTATGATGATGGAGCAATTACCTCATTATTTAACGATTTAAATAAAATGAAAAGATAATGAAAAAACTAAAACCTACACTTGTCAAAAACCTATTTTATGGGTATATTTCGAACCCTTATCACCTTATCCTTGAATTATATCAATGTGGGACCTTTTAAATCCGAAAATCATTTTCAAATAAAGTAACATTTCTTTTCTTTCCAAGAGTGCCCCTCCTCTCCTCTTATAAAAGGCCCCCACCTATACCTCCTTACCCACACTTCCAAAGCCTTTGTCTCGGCCAACCCTTGCTCATTTTTCCTCTCCACATCCCTCTATTACTCCTAGAAGCATCACTTTGGGTAGAAGTCTTCCCAAGGAAGCCTTTGAGCTCAAATCAAAAAGAGTTACCTGATTTTAAGGTAATGTCTTCACTTGTGTTTTTTTGTTTCATTTTGCTTCTCCAACCCCCTAAACTCTTTTTATTCATTTCTTTTGTAAAAAATACAGTATATTCAATATACTAGTATGTTTTTATAATAATCATTCGAGCTAAACTTACACACACCTACATCAAATGGTTAAAGAACATACTGTTTCTGTGGATGGTGAATTTCTGCCTCACGAAACGATGATTGGTCAACACTCATATAACACCTTAAAAGGTGGCCATTAAGATGTCAATATATTTATATATGATATATAATATGTTTATGTTTTAATTGAGATTCTGTAATTTTCATTTGTGTCATACCTTTATGGTTTCCATTGTGGGTAAACACGATAATTTCAATTTAGGAAGTGCGGACTACCGCCCCCTCAAAATGATTTGATTCGTTAATGCCATATGTGGGATGTATAATGGATGTATTTAAAGTTATTATATATGATTTATGCTACATATAAATGATGAATATAATTCTGGAATTAAAATATACATACCTCTCATTTAGTTTTAATTCCATTAATATGACATAGAAATGAAAGTAGCGTGAATGCGTACGTACGGCTTACCGTCTCCATGAACGGTACATTTCATTTCTTACCTTTAAATGATTATGTAATATTATAAATACATGTATATTATGGAAATATATGATATATATGATATCCAAATCATGAATATCATTCTGGATATAATGAACCTTTAACCACACGAACAACATGTAATTGTAAGAAGTCCACTTTCAACTTAAGAACTAAATATCAACAAAACAAACATTATTAACTTAAATGATTACATAATGTTTATAACATGGAAATAAGTGATATAAAAGGAATAATGAACTTGAAAAATGTTATTAATAAATTATAAATTAACTCAAGTTTATTATTCAGGACGTTAAAGAGCGATCGAGTCAAGTCGGACCCGAGGTGAGGGATCCTACTCCTCTCTTTCTTTTTTAAGTACACTATTTTATGTCATTCCTTTTAAGCTCATATTTATTGTGATTGGGATATTATTTTATATTACTCTTACTGTAATTTTTATGTTCATATGATGAGAGACCCAATTATCTCTCATCAATCCATTTTGGAAGTTTTGAGTGGTGCCGTTAGGCTGCCGAATTTTCGTAAGAGATCTAACCTCTCTCTTTATTTTTAAGTACTCTCTTTTATGTCACTTCGTTTAAGCTCCTCTTTGTTATGATGGGGGATATTATTTTATATCCCTATTTCTATAAATTTTATTTTAATATGATGAGAGACCCTATTTGATCTCATCAATCCATTTTTGTAAGTTTTAAGTGCCGCCGTTAGGCTGCCGAGTTTTCGTAAGGGATTTTTCATCTCACTTTTATTCCCGTGAGATTTATGCTACATTTTCCACAATTTCCTTTGAGTGGTGTATTTACTTCCCATTATTTTACTCATTGTGCAATATAATTTCATTTATGAGTATTTACATCAATGTTGTATTTTCCTTCTTTCACGGGGTGTATGTTTCGAAAGATACTCATGTCGGTAAGGGAACCTTTCATCCTCCTCTTTTTAAAAGACTTCTTTTGTTATGTCTTTTAATTCACATAACATTATGTTGGGACATGTTATTCTATATCCTTAGTGATTTAAATTTTATGTCCAAGTGATGAGATACCCTTTTTATCTCTCATCAACTCATTTTCTGAATTTTGTAGTGACGCCGTTAGGCTTTCAAATTTTTTACAAGGGAACTTCTTAACCCAATTTTGATTCTTTGGGATAAGCTTGTACTCCTTGAATATGTAGTTCTATGAATATGTGTGAATAACCTCTGATTTTTTTACACTTAATATCCACTTATATTTGGTGTATTAGTTTGTCACACATAATTATGTAATTGATTTATCCTTAATCCAAGGATACTGTCTTTGTATGGGACTTCGTCTAAATCTCCTTTCATTGAGGCATATTTTGTTTTATACACAACCTTATTTTATATGGTGTATAAAGCCCTTTTACTTTTACATTTATCCTAAAGGAATCTTTTTTATACAAATCATTTTACTAAACGACAAAAGGGGATGTTTTTGTCATACGTATGCGGTGAAAACAACTTCTCTGCCGCCGTGACTATTATTTGAGTAAAGGCTTCCTCTATAAGACATACCTTTTTTTAAAAGAAAAATAAATACCATGTTTTAATTTTCTTTTATTTTGGTATTGAAAATGGTTTTCATAATGTTTTTATATCAATGTTTTGTATTGATATCTTGTGATTGAAAAGTGGAAATGTTATGTTTCCTTTGTGCATGTTTTATGTGATACGATTATGTTATGGTTATTGGGAATTATTATGAAGACGGGTGGTTCCGTGATAAACTAAGGGCGGGTGAGCCCGATATAGCTCTCCAATGCATTGGGTAACGCGAAGGGGTTAAACGTTATGGTTTCTCCGAAGAGATTTAGGGAATATACTGTGATGGGTATTCCAAACGTAACCAAGAGGGTTACTCCCTACGTAAGAATGTTATGAATGCCTCAAGTTACATTTATGTCTTATGATTTCTATGATTTATTCATGATTTTATGAGATATGTTAAAGTGCTTATGTTTTAGGGGTAAAGTATGATTTCATTCTTATGTATAAATGTACTCATGTTTCTTTTCCATGATAGGTTAACCATTTCCATAGATAACCCAAAATAAACTTACTATTGATTCCAAAAATCATCTAACTAAAAAGAATTAGTCAAACTAACCAGGGACTTCACGTAGTCCAGTGGTAGGTGATAAATACCAGTCGCACTTTGGTTGTGGGTTCGATTCCCACATCTTGGTCCAACACGACGGGTTGTCACATGGTCTGCATGTTGTCCTTTTTCCAAAACTATATAATTCTTAAAACATTCCCCAAAATAAGGAAAAATCGTCAAAAATAATCATAACATATTTTAACCTCAAGTTTATCTCATGCCTTTAATTTTCCATTAAAACATATAATAACCCATAATTACCTCAAAAGTAAGGATCATATAAACCCTAATGGTAACCTTTATAATTATTACCGGAACTTCCACATCGATTGGTCATCTCGTACATGATGCATTACAGAACATACCAAGGTTCAAGTGGTTGATCATGACTCCTTGATAGTTGGTTTAGAACAACCACGAGTTTTCTCATTGAATCCCCCATTTCATCCAGTCTCTTAATCAGAGAACCACCAGAGTTTCCTTCAAACCTATTGTCACTTTGGTGCCTGCAAGATCCATCCATTCACTATAAACAGAAATTTCAGTGTGAGTTTATCAACAAAACCATCATGTTCTAATGAGGAAGATAAACACTAAGATATACTTACTCATTCACATTATCTAAAACTAGGACTCTTTCTGATATCCTAACCATTATGGTAATGTCACTTATGCTTAGAGAATACCCTAACATCTAAAGTTATCTAAACCGACCTCTGATACAAACTATAAGGCCCCAGCCTTAAACCTTACTTAATATTGAGTTATTACAAGATTACACATTGAGGATCTTTTGAGGTTTAGAGTTTTAGAGAATTAGATCATGAAACTTGCATTACATTCCACATTTAAACAAAGTGATTACATAAAAGATAGTATTCATTTTTCCCATCAACAAAAACATGTTTAAAATAAAACATCGATTCTTTCTTGACACTTCCTTGACACTATCATCACATCATGTACCATTCCCCTGACCTGTGAAAATCATTTCAAAAACCTGGGATGAGCATAAAAAGCTCAGTAATGGTTATAAAAAGTATAGAAAGGAAACATGAGTACATATATACATAAGAATGAAATCATACTTTACCCATAAAGAATAATCACTTTAACATACCTCATAAAATCATGAATAAATCATAGAAATCATAATACATAAAGGTAACTTGAGGCATTCATAACATTATTATGTAGGGAGTAACCCTCTTGGTTACGTTTGGAATACCCTTCATAGTATATTCCCTAAATCTCTTCGGAGAAACCTTAACATTTAACCCCTTCGCATTACCCAATGCATTGGAGAGCTATATCGGGCTCACCCGCCCTTAGTTTATCATGGAACCACCCGTCTTCATAACAATGCCCAAGAACCATAACATAATCATAGCACATAACTTAATCATAAAGTAAATATAACATTCCCACATTGCAATAACGATATAACATTTTAAGATATTAAAATAATGAATCCATTCTAAAAACCATTTTCAAAACCATTTAAAATATTTAATAAAGAGATTTTTGAATCAAAGTGTCCCATACCACTTTAAATCTTTTAACATTTTAAACAATTAATATCCATATAAATAATTCCTTAAAACCATTTTGAAAACATGGATATTAATGAGAAATATTTATAAGATTAAATCATTAAAACATTTAAAATGATATTTTAGTTAAAGGGTTTTTAACAAAATGGGAGACACTTGAATACAATAATTGAGGAATAACATTTAATAAAAACTTTATAATATCATGAGAATAAAGGGATTCATGATATAATATTCTAAATGATAGTATATACACCATATAAGAGTGAATTGGTGTATAACAATAATGAAGTCTCAATGGAAATGTAAATTGAGATGAAATCCATTATAAAGATGGTATCCTTAAATTAAGGATAAATCGATCTCATAATTATGTGCGAAAAATATAAATACACCCAATATAAGTACATATTAAGTGTAAAATAATCAAAGGTCATTCACACATATTCAAAGGATGACATATTCAATAACTACATGTTGAACCCAAAGAAATCGAAATTGGGTTAAGAAGTTCCCTTGACAGCCTAACAACGTCACATCAAAATGAGTTGATGAGAGATAAAAAGGGTATCTCATAACTTGGACATAAAATTTACATCAATAAGGATATAGAATAACATATCCCAACATAACAATATGTAAATTAAAATACCCAACAAAAGAAGTCTTTTAACAAGAGGAGGGTGAAAGGTTCCCTTACCGACTTGGGTATCTTTCAAAACATACACCCCATGAAAGAAGGACAATACATCATTGATGTAAATACTCATAAACGAAATTATATTACACAAAGAGTAGAATAATGGGAATTATATATACCACTCAATAGAAATGGTGGCAAATGTAGCATAAATCTCCCAGGAATAAAAGTGAGATGAAAAATCCCTTACAAAAACTCGGCAGCCTAACGGCGCCACTTAAAACTTCCAAAAATGGATTGATGAGATAAAATAGGTTCTCTCATAATATGAACATAAAACATACAGAATGACGAATATAAAATAACATCCCCAAACATAATAAAGATGAGATTAAAAGAAATGACATAAAAGAGAGTACTTAAAAAGGAAGAGAGAGGAAGGATCCCTTACCTCGGGTCCGACATGACTCGATCGTTCTTTAATCTCCTGAATAATAAAATTTGGTCAATTTATAATTTCTTAAGGAACTCCTTTAAATATTATTATTCAGTTCATATCACATATTATAGTGTTATAATAATTGGTTAATAAAGTGAGTTCATATCAGACGTTTTTGTCGATGTTCAGTACATGAGTAAAAATTGAACTTGTTGGAAAAGAATTTTCCATGTAGTTGTTGGTACATCATCTCCAGACTAGTATTTATGTTTTAAATATCATATATATCCAGTATATATTAATTTATACTATTCCATATCATTTTGAAATAAAAAATTAAAAGCACCGTTCATGGAGATGGTAGGCCGTACGTACGCATGAACGCTACTTTCATTTTTTGTCATATTAATGGAATTAAAACAAAATGAGAGATATATATATATTATAATTCCATAATTATATCCATCATTCAGATTTAATATATTACATATATATCCATTATATAAATGTACTTATAATAGTACATAACATTTGGAGATAAGAAATGAAATGTACCGTTCATGGAGACGGTAAGCCGTACGTACGCATGAACGCTACTTTCATTTCTATGTCATATTAATGGAATTAAAACTAAATGAGTGGTATGTATATTTTAATTAGAGATTTATATTCATCATTTATATGTAACATACATCATGTATAATAACATTAAATTCATCCTTTATATATCCCACATATGGCATTAACGAATCAAATCACTTTGTGGGGGCGGTAGTCCGTACTTCCTAAAATGAAATTATCGTGTTTACCCACAATGGAAACCATAAAGGTATGCCAAAAAATAAAAATAAATAAGCTTAATTAAAACATAAACATATTATATATCATATATAAATATAGTGACATCTTAATGGCCACCTTTGAAGGTGTTATATGAGTGTTGAATAATCATCGTTTCGTGAGGCAGAAATTTGCCTTCCACAAAAACAATATGTTCTTTAACCATTAGATGTAGGTGTGTGTATGTGTAGCTAGAATTATTCTTATAACAACATCCTAGAATATTTAAGATACTGTAGTTGTTACAAAAGAAATGAATAAAAAGAGTTTAGGGGGTTGGAGAAGCAAAATAAAACAAAAGAACACAAGTGAAGACATTACCTTAAAATCGGGTAACTCTCTTTGATTTGAGCTCAAAGGCTTCCTTGGGAAGGATTCTGCCCAAAGTGAGGATTCTAGGAGTAAGAGATGGATGTGGAGAGGCAAAATGAGCAGGGGTTGTCCGAGACAAAGGCTTGAGAGGTGTGGGTAAGGTGGTAGAGGTGGGGGCCTTTTATAAGAGGAGAGGAGGGCACTCTTGGAAAGTTATAAAATGTTACTTTATTTTCAAATGAGTTTCGGATTTTAAAGGTCCCAAATTGATGTATTTAGAGTATAATGTGGTAAGGGTTCGAAATATACTCATCCAATAGGTATTTGACAAGTGTAATTTATATTTTTAACATTATCTTTTTATTTTATTTAAATTTTTTATTAATGAGGTAATCGATGCATCATCATGATTTCATAAATAAGTTAATTTATTTAATTTATAAAAATTATAAAAAAATATCATAATGTAGGAAATATTTTTATATTTCTAATGAATATTTATAGTCAAAAATATGACTTGTATAACCCCATTTAAAAATTGTTTTAGTGAAACATCTCATGCTTGTGACATTTTTATTTTAACTTTAAATAAAAAGTTATTTATGTCATTTTCCAACCAAAGTAGCTCCATGGGGTCCCCAAGTTGACCCATGTATTGTCTTTGTCGACCATGACACATAAAATTAGGGTAGGACATGTTTCTAGGTCATTTCATATTATTAAAACATTATTTTTACCTTAAATTACACAAATTACCTCTAATCGCGATTAAGAACATAAAAGTTACTATTCACCAAAAAAAATTATTTTAATCCTATTGAACCACATTTTACTTCCTAATTACAACCATGTATGTTGGATTTTTGAAATTCAAAACACAGAGGTGGAAAAGTTTCATTTAAACGAAAAATCAGTTTCTTTAACTACCACTTAGTGGTTTCACTATTCATCAAAAATTGAAGTTTTTCAGAAAAATACCAAAAATTTACCCTAAGCTATATTTGATATTCCGAACACAAAAATGATGTCTATTTTACAAAATTCAAAACATATAAGTTGAATTAATTAATTTAATAATTAATTCTCGTTGTCAAAACAAATAGCGTGTTTTTAAGAAACAATATCTATTAAAAGATTGACACTAGTTTAAGTCCAATTTCAAAGTGAAATTAATTCCAATGACCACTATTGGATTAAATGGTAAAAATATATTCTAATTTTACTTTAAAAACAATTCAAAATATAATCCAATCATATAAATAAATTATATTAAAAAGAGGTTTTGAATTAAAATACAACATTTTTCACTATTCATTAAAAAATGAACTTTATCAGAACGATACCAAAAAATTACACAAAGTAAATTTTGATATCTCGATTCAAAAGAAGAATTTTAATTTGTCAAATATAACACATAAAATTGTCAAAAATTTTATTTAAAAGAGGTTCTCCATCAAAAGGCGGTTAATCGACCTTCTAAAGAAGATTAGAATGTTTACGCTTAAAATTGAATTCATTCACATTTTTAATCCTCTAAAATTTATTGTAAAAAGTAAAAAATATTTGACAAACATATATAACCATTTTGTATTTAGTTCTGATCATTCCCTCTATTACAACGGCTAGGCATTAACTACCATTTAAAATAATATTATTTTATTATTATAGTGAAATGTAAGATTTCAAAGGAACTCATTGTTGCGTATTGGGTAAGCCATCAAGCATAGAGTTCCCTCTAAATTAATATTACAATTTTATTCACAAATAAGGATAAATATAAAAATTTCATATTCTTTATTTACCTCGGGTGTTACATCCTTCCCCCCTTTTGGGAATTGTGTCCTCGCAATTTCAAAATTGGGCTCAGAAACATCCTTGAAAGTCCCACATCAGAACAAGAGTCAGTAAAACAATCACTTTAAAATAAAGAAAGAGAAGTACAGAGGTCACCCGAGTTAACCCATACTAGGATTCCATGTAGGAAAACATGGACATGGAGGAGAAAACATAGGGTCATGTTCTGATGGAGAGTGATAGTAAACATGTCTAGGAGAAAGTTAACCACAAGAAAATCACAAACTTGTGATGGGTTAAACGGTATTCGATTCCCCGGTAGGAAAAGATAAAAGACAACATTTTTGTTTTAAGTTACTTTTTGTTGAGGAATTTATTTTTGAGCTTAACTAAATCATAATGAAACAAACTTACTTGTCACGTAGACTTTCAACTTTTACTAGATTCCTTAATCAAACTCATATTTTCTCTAAAAGATGAGTATTTAGGAAGACTTGTTCACATTAAGAGTACTATAATCAACTTCTTGAGAATCACCTAATCCACAAAAGAGAACTATATATTTCCCATGTCTTTAGAAAAAATCCAAAACCAAAAATGTTAGTATGAGGTCAGATAATCCACAAATGTATAATCCTTTATAAAAAGAAAATCTATTCTTAATCTCCAAAATTTGTCCAAAAAAACCCAAAGTTCAACGAAGACCATTCAATAAACAATTGTCCGTCAAATTATTCAAAGTAAACCAAACTAAGATTGAAACCCAAATATTTTAAGGATTTAATCACATAGTCTTCCAAGGTAAAAATTAAATTTTATCTCCAAATAACATCAGTTGCTCTTAAATTCTCATATTGAAAAGTAATTAACCTAATCACATATCCTCCATGATAGGTTAATCATTTCCATAGATAACCCAAAATAAACTTACTCTTGATTACAAAAATCATATAACTAAAAAGAATTAGTCAAACTAACCAGGGAATTCATGTAGTCCAGTGGTAGGCGATAAATACCAGTCGCACTTTGGTTGTGGGTTCGATTACCGCAGCATGGTCCGATGCGACGGGTTTTCACACGGTCTGCGTGTTGTCCTTTTTCCAAAACTATATAATTCTTAAAACATTCCCCAAAACGAGACAAAATAGTCAAAAATAATCATAACATATTTTAACCTCAAGTTTATCTCATGCCTTTCATTTTCCATCATAACATATAATAACCCATAATTACCTCAAAAGTAAGGATCATATAAACCCTAATGGTTACCTTTATAATTATTACCTGAACTTCCACATCGATTGGTCATCTCGTACATGATGCATTACAGAACATACCAAGGTTCAAGTGGTTGATCATGACTCCTTGATAGTTGGTTTAGAACAACCACGAGTTTTCTCATTGAATCCCCCATTTCATCCAGTCTCTTAATCAGAGAACCACCACAGTTTCCTTCAAACCTATTGTCACTTTGGTGCCTTTTAGATCCATCCATTCACTAAAAATAGAAATTTCAGTGTGAGTATATCAACAAATCCATCATGTACTAATGAGGAAGATAAACACTAAGATATACTTACTCATTCACATTATCTAAAACTAGGACTCTTTCTGAAATCCTAAACATTATAGTAATGTCACTTATGCTTAGAGAATACCCTAACCTCTAAGTTATCTAAACTGACCTCTGATACCAACTATAAGGCCCCATCCTTAAACCTTACTTAATCTTTAGTTATTACAAGATTACACATTGAGGATCTTTTTAGATTTAGAGTTTTAGAGAATTAGATCATGAAACTTGCATTACATTCCACATTTAAACAAAGTGGTTACATAAAAGACAGTATTCATTTTTCACATCAACGGAAACATGTTTAAAATAAAACATGGATTCTTTCTTGACACTTCCTTGACACTATCATCACATCATGTACCTTTCCCTTGACCTATGAAAAACATTTGAAAAACTTGGGATGAGCATAAAAAGCTCAGTAAGGGTTATAAAAAGTATGGAAAGGAAACATGAGTACATATATACATAATAATGAAATCATACTTCACCCATAAAGAATAAGAACTTTAACATACCTCATAAAATCATGAATAAATCATAGAAATTATAATACATAAAGGTAACTTGAGCCATTCATAACATTCTTACGTAGGGAGTAACCCTCTTGGTTACGTTTGGAATACCCATCACAGTATATTCCCTAAATCTCTTCAGAGAAACCTTAACATTTAACCCCTTTGCGTTACCCAATGCATTGGAGAGCTATATCGGGCTCACCCGCCCTTAGTTTATCACGGAACCACCCATATTCATAACAATACCCAAGAACCATAACATAATCATAGCACATAACTTAATCATAAATTAAAGATAACATTCCCACATTGCAATAACAATATAACATTTTAAGATATTGAAATAATGAATCCATTCTAAAAACCATTTTCAAAACCATTTAAAACATTTAATAAAGAGATTTTTGAATCAAAGTGTCCCATACCACTTTAAATATTTTAACATTTTAAAAAATTAATATCCATATAAATAATTCCTTAAAAACATTTTGAAAACATGGATATTAATGAGAAATATTTATAAGATTCAATCATTAAAACATTTAAAATGATATTTTAGTTAAAGGATTTTTAACAAAATGGGAGACACTTGAATACAATAATTGAGGAATAACATTTAATAAAAACTTTATAATATCATGAGAATAAAGGGATTCATGATATAATATTCTAAATGATAGTATATACACCATATAAGAGTGAATTGGTGCATAACAATAATGAAGTCTCAATGGAAATGTAAATTGAGATGAAATCCATTATAAAGATGGTATCCTTAAATTAAGGATAAATCGATCTCATAATTATGTGCGAAAAATATAAATACACCCAATATAAGTACATATTAAGTGTAAAATAATCAAAGGTCATTCACACATATTCAAAGGATGACATATTCAATAACTACATGTTGAACCCAAAGAAATCGAAATTGGGTTAAGAAGTTCCCTTGACAGCCTAACAACGTCACATCAAAATGAGTTGATGAGAGATAAAAAGGGTATCTCATAACTTGGACATAAAATTTACATCAATAAGGATATAGAATAACATATCCCAACATAACAATATGTAAATTAAAATACCCAACAAAAGAAGTCTTTTAACAAGAGGAGGGTGAAAGGTTCCCTTACCGACTTGGGTATCTTTCAAAACATACACCCCATGAAAGAAGGACAATACATCATTGATGTAAATACTCATAAACGAAATTATATTACACAAAGAGTAGAATAATGGGAATTATATATACCACTCAATAGAAATGGTGGCAAATGTAGCATAAATCTCCCAGGAATAAAAGTGAGATGAAAAATCCCTTACAAAAACTCGGCAGCCTAACGGCGCCACTTAAAACTTCCAAAAATGGATTGATGAGATAAAATAGGTTCTCTCATAATATGAACATAAAACATACAGAATGACGAATATAAAATAACATCCCCAAACATAATAAAGATGAGATTAAAAGAAATGACATAAAAGAGAGTACTTAAAAAGGAAGAGAGAGGAAGGATCCCTTACCTCGGGTCCGACATGACTCGATCGTTCTTTAATCTCCTGAATAATAAAATTTGGTCAATTTATAATTTCTTAAGGAACTCCTTTAAATATTATTATTCAGTTCATATCACATATTATAGTGTTATAATAATTGGTTAATAAAGTGAGTTCATATCAGACGTTTTTGTCGATGTTCAGTACATGAGTAAAAATTGAACTTGTTGGAAAAGAATTTTCCATGTAGTTGTTGGTACATCATCTCCAGACTAGTATTTATGTTTTAAATATCATATATATCCAGTATATATTAATTTATACTATTCCATATCATTTTGAAATAAAAAATTAAAAGCACCGTTCATGGAGATGGTAGGCCGTACGTACGCATGAACGCTACTTTCATTTTTTGTCATATTAATGGAATTAAAACAAAATGAGAGATATATATATATTATAATTCCATAATTATATCCATCATTCAGATTTAATATATTACATATATATCCATTATATAAATGTACTTATAATAGTACATAACATTTGGAGATAAGAAATGAAATGTACCGTTCATGGAGACGGTAAGCCGTACGTACGCATGAACGCTACTTTCATTTCTATGTCATATTAATGGAATTAAAACTAAATGAGTGGTATGTATATTTTAATTAGAGATTTATATTCATCATTTATATGTAACATACATCATGTATAATAACATTAAATTCATCCTTTATACATCCCACATATGGCATTAACGAATCAAATCACTTTGTGGGGGCGGTAGTCCGTACTTCCTAAAATGAAATTATCGTGTTTACCCACAATGGAAACCATAAAGGTATGCCAAAAAATAAAAATAAATAAGCTTAATTAAAACATAAACATATTATATATCATATATAAATATAGTGACATCTTAATGGCCACCTTTGAAGGTGTTATATGAGTGTTGAATAATCATCGTTTCGTGAGGCAGAAATTTGCCTTCCACAAAAACAATATGTTCTTTAACCATTAGATGTAGGTGTGTGTATGTGTAGCTAGAATTATTCTTATAACAACATCCTAGAATATTTAAGATACTGTAGTTGTTACAAAAGAAATGAATAAAAAGAGTTTAGGGGGTTGGAGAAGCAAAATAAAACAAAAGAACACAAGTGAAGACATTACCTTAAAATCGGGTAACTCTCTTTGATTTGAGCTCAAAGGCTTCCTTGGGAAGGATTCTGCCCAAAGTGAGGATTCTAGGAGTAAGAGATGGATGTGGAGAGGCAAAATGAGCAGGGGTTGTCCGAGACAAAGGCTTGAGAGGTGTGGGTAAGGTGGTAGAGGTGGGGGCCTTTTATAAGAGGAGAGGAGGGCACTCTTGGAAAGTTATAAAATGTTACTTTATTTTCAAATGAGTTTCGGATTTTAAAGGTCCCAAATTGATGTATTTAGAGTATAATGTGGTAAGGGTTCGAAATATACTCATCCAATAGGTCTTTGACAAGTTTAAGTTATAGTTTTAACATTATCTTTTCATTTTATTTAAATCCTTTATTAATAAGGTAATCGCTGTGTCATCATGATGTCATAAATAATTTAATTTATTTAATGTCTAAAAATTATAAAAAAAATATCATGATGTAGGATATATTTTTATCTTTCTAATAAATATTTATATTCAAAAATATGACTTGTATAACCCCCTTTAAAAAAATTTAGTGAAACATCTCATGTTTGGGACATTTTTATTTTAAATTTAAATAAAAAGTTATTTATGTCATTTTCCTACCAAAGTGGCTCCATGGGGTCCCCAAGTTGACCCATGGATTGTCTTGGTCGTCCATGACACATCCAATTATGGTAGGACATGTGTCTAGGTCATTTCATATTATTAAAACATTATTTTTACCTTAAATTACACTAATTACCTCTAATCGTGATTAAGAACATAAAAGTTACTATTCAACAAAAAATTATTTTAATCCTATTTAACCACATTTTACTTCCTAATGACAACCATGTATATTGGATTTTTGAAATTCAAATCACAGTGGTGGAAAAGTTTCATTTAAATGAAAAATCAGTTTCTTTAACTACCACTTAGTGGTTTCACTATTCATCAAAAATTGAAGTTTTTCTATAAGTCCCCAGCCTTAAACCTTACTTAATCTTGAGTTATTACAAGATTAAACATTTAGGATCTTTTAGGGTTTGCAGTTTTAGATAATTAGATCATAAAACTTGTATTACATTCCACATTTAAACAAAGTGGTTACATAAAAGAGAGTATTCCTTTTTCCCATCAACGGAAACATATTTAAAATAAAACATGTATTCTTTCTTGACACTTTCTTGACACTATCATCATATCATGTACCCTTCCCTTGACCTATGAGAAACATTTTAAAAACTTGGGATGAGCATAAAAATTTCAGTAAGGGATATAAAAATATGGAAAGGAAACATGAGTACATGTATACATAAGAATGAAATCCTAATTTACCCATAAAACATAAGCACTTTAACATACCTCATAATAATCATGAATAAATCATATAAATCATAAGACATAAAGGTAACTTGAGGCATTCATAACATTCTTACGTAGGGAGTAACCCTCTTGGTTACGTTTGGAATACCCATCACAGTATATTCCCTAAATCTCTTCAGAGAAACCTTAATGTTTAACCCCTTCACGTTACCCAACACATTGGAGAGCTATATCGGGCTCACCCGCCCTTAGTTTATCACAGAACCACTCGTCTTCATAATAATTCCCAAGAACCATAACATAATCCTATCACATAAAACATGCATAAAGGAAACATAACATTTCCACTTTTCAATCACAAGATATCAATACAACACATTGATATAAAAACATTATGAAAACCATTTTCAATACCAAAATAAAAGAAAAGCAAAACATGGTATTTATTTTTTTTTTTAAAAAAAGTTATAGCTTGAAGAGGAAGCCGAAACTCAAATAATGGTCATGGCGGTGGAGAAGTCGTTGTCGCCGCATACGTACGACAAAAACATTACCTTTTGTCGTTTAGTAAAACGCTTTGTATAAAAAAGATTCCTTTCAGATAAATGTAAAATTCAAAGGGGTTTATACACCGTATAAAAGAAGGTTGTGTATAAAACAAAATATGCCTCAATGAAAGGAGATTGAGACGAAGTCCCATACAAAGACGATATCCTTGGATTAAGGATAAATCAATTACATAATTATGTGTGACAAACTAATACACCAAATATAAGTGGATATTAAGTGGTAAAAAATCATAGGTTATTCACACATATTCATAGAACGACATATTCAAGGAGTACAAGCTTGTCCCAAAGAATCAAAATTGGGTTAAGAAGTTCCCTTGCAAAAATTTGACAGCCAAACGGCGTCACAACAAAATTCAGAAAATGAGTTGATGAGAGATAAAAAGGGTATCTCGTCACCTGGACATAAAATTTAAATCACTAAGGATATAGAAGAACATATCCCAACATAATGTTATGTGAATTAAAAGACATAACAAAAGAAGTCTTTTAAAAAGAGGAGGGTGAAAGGTTCCCTTACCGACATGGGTATCTTTCGAAACATACACCCCGTGAAAGAAGGAAAATAAAAAATTGATGTAAATACTCATAAATGAAAGTATATTACAAAATGAGTAAAATAATGGGCATTACATACACCACTCAAAGGAAATTGTGGCAAATGTAGCATAAATCTCACGGGAATAAAAGTGAGATGAAAAATCCCTTACGAAAACACGGCAGCCTAACGGCGCCACTTAAAACTTACAAAAATGGATTGATGAGATCAAATAGGGTCTCTCATCATATTAAAATAAAATGTACAGCAATAGGGATATAAAATAACATCCCCCATCATAACAAAGAGGAGCTTAAAAGAAGTGACATAAAGGAGAGTACTTAAAAAGAAAGAGAGATGTTAGATCTCTTACGAAAATTCGGCAGCCTAACGGCGCCACGCAAAACTTCCAAAATGGATTGATGATAGAGAATAGGGTCTCTCATCATATGAACATAAAAATTACAGTAAGATTAATATAAAATAACATCCCAATCACAAGAAATATTAGCTTAAAGGGAATGACATAAAAGAGTGTACTTCAAAAAAAGAGGAGTAGGATCTCTTACCTCGGGTCCAACTTCCCTGATAATCCATAGAGAAAGAATGTAGCATATCCTCCAATGTCTGAATTGTTCGTTCTGACTGCCCATCTGATTGAGGATGAAAAGTTGTACTAAAATTTAATTCAGTACCCAACGACTTCTGAAGGTCTTTACAAAAGTTAGAAGTGAACCTGGGATCACGGTCAGATACAATGGAGAGGGGAACTCCATGTAACCTGACTATCTCTTTAAGATACAAATGGGAAAGTTGATCTAGGGAAAAATTATCTCGTATAGCAAGGAAATGAGCAGATTTAGTCAAGCGATCAACAATAACCCAGATTGCATTATTACCTCAAGGGGTCTTCAGCAATCCCACAATGAAGTCCATGGATATATTCTCCCATTTCCACTCTGGCACTGGTAAAGGCTGAAGCATCCCTTTAGGTAACTGCCGCTCTGCTTTAACCTGTTGACATGTCAAACACTTCACAGTAAAATCAGCAATATCTCTTTTCATTCCATCCCACCAGTAATACTCCCGCAGATCTCTGTACATATTAGTACTGCCAGTATGAACTGAAAATGGAGAACTATGAGCTTCACATAACAACTCTCCCTTCCACTGTGAATCACAAGTCACACACAATCTCTTCCCAAATCTCAAAACGCAATCATTATCAATGTTGAATTCAGGCAACTTACCTTTCTGAACCAGCTCTACCTTTTTCTGCAACTCACTATCTTGCTTCTGTGCTTGCTTGATTCTGTCTGATAGAGAATATTTCACTGATACCTGAAACAAAATAGAAGAACGTCCTGAACCAAAAACTTCTATGCCAAATTTTATCAAATCCTTAACCAAAGGATCACGTTCCGAACACAACATTCCTAATGAAGCATTACTTTTTCGACTCAAAGCATCAGCCACTTTATTTTCTTTTCCTGGATGGTAATGAATTGTACAATCATAATCCTTGATTAATTCTAGCCATCTCCTCTATCTCATGTTCAATTAATTCTAAGTGAATATATACTTTAAACTTTTGTGATCGGTATATATTTCACACTTTAATCCATACAAATGATGCCTCCAAATTTTTAAAGCGAAAACAACAGCAGCTAATTCCAAATCATGTGTAGGGTAATTTACCTCATGAGTTTTCAACTGTCGTGAAGTATAATCAATTACCTGATCATTCTTCATTGGGACACAACCAAGTCCTTTCAATGAAGTATCACTGTATATAACAAACTCCCCATTCCTGGAAGGTAGTTCCAAAACTGGAGCATTCACCAATCTTCTTTTCAATTCCTGAAAACAATCATCACATTCTTTTGTCCAGATAAACTTAACACCCTTCTGAGTTAGCTTAGTCATTGGACTAGATAATCGTGAAAAATTTCTAACTAACCTTCGGTAATAGTCTTCCAAACCAAGGAAACTACCAATATCTGTTACATTTGTGGGTCTTGGCCATTCTTCAACAACCTTTGTTTTTGCAGGATCAACGGTTATCCCATATTTAGAAAAAATGTGACCAATGAAAGAAATTTGTTGCAACCAAAACTCACACTTGCTGAATTTACCATACAATTTCTTTTCTTTTAAGGTTTGCAAAATAACCCTTAAATGTATTTCATGCTCATCTTTACTTTTAGAAAACACCAAAATATCATCAATGAAAACCACCACAAACTTATCCAAGAAATCATGGAAAATTCTATTCATTAAGTCCATGAATACAGCAGGTGCATTGGTTAGCCCAAAAGTCATTACTACAAATTCATAATGTCTATATCTTGTACGAAATGCAGTCTTCGGAACATCTTCTTCCTTTACCTTCAGCTGATGGTACCCCGATCTCAGGTCAATATTTGAAAAAAACTGAGCTCCCTGGAGCTGATCAAACAAATCATTGATATGAGGCAAAGGATATTTGTTCTTAACAGTGATGTTATTCAAGGCTCTATAATCAATGCAAAGTCTCGTAGAACCATCTTTCTTTTTAACAAATAAAATAGGAACACCCCATGGTGATGTGCTAGGTCGAATGAAACCTTTCTCTAAAAAATCTTGCAATTGCTCCTTCAACTCTAAAAGTTCAATTTGATCCATTCGATAAGGGGGTTTTGAAATTGGCTTAGCATCAGGAACTAAGTCAATAGTAAATTCAACTTCTCGATCTGGGATTATTCCAGGAAACTCATCAGGAAAAATATCAGGATACTCATTTACCACTGGCAAATCATTAATCTGAACAGTTCCCTTGTTTTCAACAATATGTGCAAGGTAACATTCATTTCCATCTTTTACGTGTTTCTTGGCCTCTTGATAAGTTATCAACAGTAAGGGTTCATTCTTGTACACAAACTGAAAGTCTTTCTGAAAAGAAACTTCTTTAGCTCTACAGTCAATCTTAGCATGGTAAATAGAGAGCCAATCCATACCCAGGATAACATCAAACTCTATTAGAGGTAGAACAATAAGGTTTTCAAGTAGGTTCTTTCCACATATAAGGATAGGAAGATTCTTATAAATTCTTTTTGACTCAACATTTCCCCCAAGTGTTTTTACCACAAGTTCAGGAGTCATTTCTTGAGATGGTATTCCCATTTTACTAGAAAAGGTTTCACAGATGAAAGAATGTGTGGACCCCGAATCAAACAACACACTGGCATAATCTGAAAAAACAAACAAAGTACCTGATACAACTTCATTTGATGGCCCGACATCTGCTGAAGTAGTTGCAAAGGATTTCACCACCCCTTTTTTCTTGTAGTATAACTGCTTCCCATCACTCAAGCTCTTTGTCGGACACTCGTTTGCATAGTGACTCATCTCATTACACTTAAAACATTTCACTAACTATAAATCAAATTTGGACTTACCATCACCTTGATCTTTTTTAGTACAATCATGAGCCTTATGTCCCATTTTACCACATCGGTAGAACTTTCCAGAATTCAGAAGAAATTCCCCAGCATGCCTTTTACCACATTTATCACAAACTGGAAACTTAGTTTTCTTACCATCAGACTTTTTTGAAGAATTCTTCCCTTTCTCCTGCCACCTCGGTCTCTTCTTCTACTGGTTGTTATAGAACACTTGATCATTGGCAAACTCCATTTCCACATTCTCAGTACATCAAACAAGCTTTTCATAACTTTTAAACTCACGAGAAGCTAATGCCCTTCGATATTTTGGCTTTAATCCTGAGTAAAAACGATTGATTTTACTATCATGGTCTTGGATAAAATTTGGAGCATACCTTGCCAATCGAGTGAACCTCTCTTCATAGGCATCCACTGAGTCTTCCTCTTGCCTCGATTCCAAGAATTGTTTTTCCATCCTAAGTCGAACAGCCTTAGGAAAATACTTCTCAAGAAACATACCTTTGAATTCATCCCAGTCAAGAGAATCAATCTCATCAGCGTCCCTGATATTTTTAACCATCAACCACCACTGATCTGCCTCACCCTCCAAATGGTAAATATCAAGACTAACCTTTTGATTGTCTAAACACCCCATGACATCGAAAATCTTCTCCAGTGCTTTAATCCACCCTTCAGCTTGCACAGGGTCAGATGATCCTCTGAATGATGGGGGATGTTGCCTCATGAAATGTTCCACCACTGACATGTTCATCTACGGTTGATCTGGCTGATCTCGTGCATGGATACCACCACCATTTATCGCTTGAGTCAACTACGCCATTACTGCAACAAATTGTTCAGTTCCAATTCCGACCATCTCAGGATGCTGATTCAGAAGGTTATTTCCATTTGTATGCCTTCCTAACACTGCTTCCATGTTTCCTCTGTGGAAAACCATTCTGAACAAACATGTCTTAGATGAAGCAACATGGTAATATTCAAATGCTATATCATTTCAAAAAAAATATTTTTGGACAATCATTTAATAGAATTCTAACTCCTAAAGTTATCTAAACCGACCTTTGATACCAACTATAATGCCCCAGCCTTAAACCTTACTTAATCTTGAGTTATTACAAGATTACACATTGAGGATCTTTTCAGGTTTAGAGTTGTAGAGAATTATATCATAAAACTTTCATTACATTCCACATTTAAACAAAGTGGTTATATAAAAGATAGTATTCATTTTTCCCATCAATGGAAACATATTTAAAATAAAACATGGATTCTTTCTTGACACTTCCTTGACACTATCATCATATCATGTACCCTTCCCTTAACTTGCGAAAAATATTTCAAAAAACTTGGGATGAGCATAAAAAGCTCAGTAACGGATATAAAAATATGGAAAGGAAACATGAGTTCATGTATACATAAGAATGAAATCATACTTTACCCATAAAACATAGGTACTTTAACATACCTCATCAAATCATGAATAAATCATAGAAACCATAAGACATAAAGGTAACTTGAGGCATTCATAACATTCTTACGTAGGGAGTAACCCTCTTGGTTACGTTTGGAATACCCATCACAGTATATTCCCTAAATCTCTTCGGAGAAACCTTAACGTTTAACCCCTTCACGTTACCCAATGCATTGGAGAGCTATATCGGGCTCACCCGCCCTTAGTTTATCACAGAACCACCCGTCTTCATAATAATGCCCAAGAACCATAACATAATCGTATCACATAAAACATGCATAAAGGAAACATAACATTTCCACTTTTCAATCACAAGATATCAATACAACACATTGATATAAAAACATTATGAAAACCATTTTCAATACCAAAATAAAAGAAAAGTAAAACATGGTATTTATTTTTCTTTTAAAAAAAGATATGGCTTGTAGAGGAAGCCGAAACTCAAATAATGGTCACGGCGGCGGAGAAGTCGTTGTCGCCGCATACGTACGACAAAAACATTCCCATTTGTCGTTTAGTAAAACGCTTTTTATAAAAAAGATTCCTTTAGGATAAATGTAAAAGTCAAAGGGGTTTATACACCGTATAAAAGAAGGTTGTGTATAAAACAAAATATGCCTCAATGAAAGGAGATTGAGACGAAGTCCCATACAAAGACGGTATCCTTGGATTAAGGATAAATCAATTACATAATTATGTGTGACAAACTAATACACAAAATATAAGTGGATATTAAGTATAAAATAATCAGAGGTTATTCACACATATTCAAAGAATGACATATTCATGGAGTATAAGCTTATCCCAAAGAATCAAAATTTGGTTAAGAATTTCCCTTGCAAAAATTTGACAGCCTAACAACGTCACTAGAAAATTCAGAAAATGAGTTGATGAGAGATAAAAAGAGTATCTCATCACTTGGACATAAAATTTAAATCACTAAGGATATAGAAGAAAATATCCCAACATAATGTTATGTGAATTAAAAGACATAAAAAAATAAGTCTTTTAAAAAGAGGAGGGTGAAAGGTTCCCTTACCGACATGGGTATCTTTCGAAATATACACCCCGTGAAAGAAGGACAATACAACATTGATGTAAATACTCATAAATGAAAGTATATTACACAATGAGTAAAATAATGGTCAGTACATACACCACTAAAAGGAAATTGTGGAAAATGTAGCATAAATCTCACGGTAATAAAAGTGAGATTAAAAATCCCTTACGAAAACTCGACAACCTAATGGCGCCACTTAAAACTACCAAAAATGGATTGATGAGAACAAATAGGGTCTCTAATCATATTACAATAAAATGTAAAGAAAGAGGAATATAAAATAACATCCCCCATCATAACAAAGAGGATCTTAAAAGAAGTGACATAAAGGAGAGTACTTAAAAATAAAGAGAGAGGTTCGATCTCTTACGAAAATTCGGCAGCCTAACGGCGCCACTCAAAACTTCCAAAATGGATTGATGAGAGAAAATAGGGTCTCTCATCATATGAACATAAAAAGTACAGTAAGGTTAATATAAAATAACATCCCAATCATAAGAAATATGAGCTTAAAAGGACTAACATAAAAGAGTTTACTTTAAAAGAAAGAGAGGGGTCGAATCCCTTACCTCGGGTCCGACTTGACTCGATCGTTCTTTAACGTCCTGAATAATAAACTTGAGTTAATTTCTACTTGATTAAGAACCTTTTTCAAGTTCATTATTCCTTTTATATCACTTATTTTCATGTTATAAACATTATGTAATCATTTAAGTTAATAATGTTTGTTTTGTAGATATTTGGTTCTTAAGTCGAAAGTGGACTTCTTACAATTACATGTTGTTCCTGTGGTCAAAGGTTCATTATATCCAGAATGATATTCATGATTTGGATATCATATATATCATATATATCCATAATATACATGTATTTATAATATTACATAATCATTTAGAGGTAAGAAATGAAATGCACTGTTCATGGAGACGGTAAGTCGTACGTACGCATGAACGCTACTTTCATTTATATGTCATATTAATGGAATTAAAACTAAATGAGAGGTATGTATATTTTAATTCCAGAATTATATTCATAATTTATATGTAACATACATAATATATAATAACTTTAAATACATTTTTTATACATCCCACATATGGCATTAACGAATCAAATCACTTTGAGGGGGCGGTAGTCCGCACTTCCTAAAATGAAATTATCGTGTTTAACCACAATGGAAACCATAAAGTTATGCCACAAAAGAAAAATACATAAGATTAAGTAAAAAAAATAAACATATTATTTATCATATATAAATATAGTTACATCTTAATTTCCACCTTTTAAGGTGTTATATGAGTGTTGAACAATCATCGTTTCGTGAGGCAGAAATTCGCCATCCACAGAAACAGTATGTTCTTTAACCATTTGATGTAGGTGTGTATATGTGTAGCTCGAATGATTCTTCTAACAACATCCTAGTATATTTAAGATACTCTATTTGTTACAAAAGAAATTAATAAAAAGAGTTTAGGGGTTTGGAGAAGCAAAATAAAACAAAATAACACAAGTGAAGAGGTTACCTTAAAATCGGGTAACTCTTTTTGATTTGAGCTCAAAGGCTTCCTTGGGAAGACTTCTTCCCAAAGTGAGGATTCTAGGAGTAAGAGAGGGATTTGTAGAGGAAAAATGAGCAGGGGTTGGCCGAGCCAAAGGCTTGAGATGTGTGGGTAAGGTGGTAGAGGTGGGGGCCTTTAATAAGAGGAGAGGAGGGGCACTCTTGGAAAGTAAAGAAATGTTACTTTATTTTCAAATGAGTTTCGGATTTTAAAGGTCCCACATTGATTTATTTCGAGGATAAGGTGGTAAGGGTTCGAAATATACTCATCCAATAGGTTTTTGACAAGTGTATGTTATAGTTTTAACATTATCTTTTCATTTTATTTAAATCCTTTATTAATGAGGTAATCGCTGCATCATTATGATGTCATAAATAATTTAATTTATTTAATGTCTAAAAATTATAAAAAAACTATCATGATGTAGGAAATCTTTTTAGCTTTATAATTAATATTTATAGTCAAAAATATGACTTGTATAACCCCATTTAAAAATTGTTTTAGTGAAACATCTCATGCTTGTGACATTTTTATTTTAACTTTAAATAAAAAGTTATTTATGTCATTTTCCAACCAAAGTGGCTCCATGGGGTCCCCAAGTTGACCCATGGATTTTCTTGGTCGGCCATGACACATCCAATGAGGGTAGGACATGTGTCTAGGTCATTTCACAATATTAAAACAATATTTTTACCTTAAATTACACTAATTACCTCTAACCGCGATTAAGAACATAAAAGTTACTATTCACCAAAAAATTATTTTAATCCCATTGAACCACATTTTACTTCCTAATGACAAACATGTATGTTGGATTTTTGAAATTCAAAACATAGAGGTGGCAAAGTTTCATTTAAACAAAAAATCGGTTTCTTTAACTACCACTTAGTGGTTTCACTATTCATCAAAAATTGAAGTTTTTCAGAAAAATACCAAAATTTCACCCTAAGCTATATTTGATGTTCCGAAATAGAAAATGATGTCTATTTTAAAAAAATTCAAAACATATAAGTTGCATTAATTAATTTAATAATTAATTCCCGCTGTCAAAACAAAGAGCGTATTTTTATGAAACAATATCTATTAAAAGATTGACACTAGTTTAAGTCCAATTTCAAAGTGAAATTAATTCCAATGACCACTATTGGATTAAATGGTAAAAATATATTCTAATTTGACATTAAAAACAATTCAAAAGATAATCTAATCATATAAATAAATTAGATTAAAAAGAGGTTTTGAATCAAAATACAACATTTTTCACTATTCATTAAAAAATGGACTTTATCGGAAAGATACCAAAAATTTACACAAAGTAAATTTTGATGTCCCTATTCTAAAGAAGAATTTTATTTTGTCAAATATAACACATAAAATTGTCAAAAAGTGGATTTAAAAGAGGTTCGCCATCAAAAGGAGGTTAATCGACCTTCTAAAGAACATTAGAATGTTTACGCTTAAAAATTGAATTCATTCACATTTTTAATCCTCTAACATTTATTGTAAAAAGTAAAAATATTTGACAAACATATATAATCATTTTGTAGTTATTTCTGTTCATTCCCTCCATTACAATAGCTAGGCGTTAACTACCATTTAAAATAATATTATTTTATTATTAGAGTGCAACGTAAGATTCTCAAGAAAATCGTTGTTGCGTATTGGGTACGCCATCGAGCATAGCGTCCCCTTTAAAGTCATATTAATATTTTATTCACAAAAAAGGATAAATATAAAAATGTCATATTCGTTATTTACCTGGGGTGTTACATCCTTCCCCCCTTTTGGGAATTGCGTCCTCGCAATTTTAAAATTGGGCTCGGAAACATCCTTGAAAGTACCACATCGGAACAAGAGTCGGTAAAACAATCACTTTAAAATAAAGAATGAGAAGTACAGAGGTCACCCGAGTTAACCCATACTAGGATTCCATGTAGGAAAACATGGACATGGAGGAGAAAACATAGGGTCATGTTCTGATGGAGAGTGAGATAAAACATGTTTAGGAGAAAATTAACCACAAGAAAATAACAAACTTGTGATGGGTTAAACGGTATTCGATTCCCCAGTAGGAAAAGTTAATAGATAACATTTTTGTTTTTTTTATTGAGTAATTTATTCATAAGGAAACATAATTACTTATCATGTTGACTTTTAACTTTTATTAGATTTCTTACACAAACTCATATTTTCTCCAAAAGACGAGCATTTAGGAAGACTTGTTCACTATAATCAACTTCTAGAGAATCACCTAATCCAAAAAAGAGAACTATATACTTCCCATGTCTTTAGACTTTAACCAAAACCAAAACCAAATTGGTTAGTACAAGATCAGATAATCTAGAAAAGGATAACCCTTTATAAAAAGAAAATCTATTCTTATTCTCCAAAATTTGTCCAACAAAACCCAAAGTTCAACGAGGACCATTTGATAAACAATTTTTCCATAAAATTCTACAATGTAAACCAAACTAAGATTGAAACCCAAATATTTGAAGGATTTAGTCACATAGTCTTCCAAGGTAAAAATTAACTTTTATCTCCAAATAACATCAGTTGCTCTTAAATTTTCATATTGAAAAGTAATTAACCTAATCACATATCCTCGATGATAGGTTAATCATTTCCATAGATAACCCAAAATAAACTTACTCTTGATTCCTAAAATCATCTAACTAAAAAGAATTAGTCAAACTAACCAGGGACTTCACGTAGTCCAGTGGTAGGTGACAAATAACAGTCGCACTTTGTTTGTGGGTTCGATTCCCGCAGCTTTGTCTGACGCGACGGGTTGTCACACGGTCTGCGTGTTGTCCTTTTTCCAAAACTATATAATTATTAAAACATTCCCCAAAACGACATAAAATCTTCAAAAATGATCATAACATATTTTAACCTCATTTTGTCTCATGCCTTTCATTTTCCATCATAACATATAATAACCCATAATTACCTCAAAAGTAAGGATCATATAAACTCTAATGGTTACCTTTATAATTATTACCTGAACTTACACATCGATTGGTCATCTCGTACATGATGCATTACAGATCATACCAAGGTTCAAGTGGTTGATCATGAATCCTTGATAGTTGGTTTAGAACAACCACGAGTTTCCTCATTGAATCCCCCATTTTATCGAGTATCTTAATCAGAGAACCACCACAGTTTCCTTCAAACCTGTTGTCTCTTTGGTTCCTGCTAGATCCATCCATTCACTAAAAACAGAAATGTCAGTGTGAGTATATCAACAAAACCATCATGTACTAATGAGGAAGGTAAACACTAAGATATACTTACTCATTGACTTTATCTAAAACTAGGACTCTTTCTGAAATCCTAACCATTATGGTAATGTCACTTGTGCTTAGAGAATACCCTAACCTCTAAAGTTATCTAAACCGACCTTTGATACCAACTATAAGGCCCCAGCCTTAAACCTTACTTAATCTTGAGTTATTACAAGATTACACATTGAGGATCTTTTCAGGTTTAGAGTTTTAGAGAATTAGATCATAAAACTTACATTACATTCCACATTTAAAAAAAGTGGTTACATAAAAGATATTATTCATTTTTCACATCAATGGAAACATATTTAAAATAAAACATGGATTCTTTCTTGACACTTCCTTGACACTGTCATCATATCATGTACCCTTCCCTTGACCTATGAGAAACATTTCAAAAACGTGGGCTGAGCATAAAAAGATCAGTAAGGGATATAAAAATATGAAAAGGAAACATGAGTACATGTATACATAAGAATGAAATCATACTTTACCCATAAAACATAAGCACTTTAACATACCTCATAAAAATCATGAATAAATCATAGAAATCATAAGACATAAAGGTAACTTGAGGCATTCATAACATTCTTACATAGGGAGTAACCCTCTTGGTTACATTTGGAATACCCATCACAGTATATTCCCTAAATCTCTTCAGAGAAACCTTAAGGTTTAACCCCTTAGCGTTACCCAATGCATTGGAGAGCTATATCGGGCTCACCCACCCTTAGTTTATCACAGAACCACCCGTCTTCATAATAATGCCCAAGAACCATAACATAATCATATCACATAAAACATGCATAAAGGAAACATAACATTTCCACTTTTCAATCACAAGATATCAATACAACACATTGATATAAAAAAATTATGAAAACCATTTTAAATACCAAAATAAAAGAAAAGTAAAACATGGTATTTATTTTTCTTTTAAAAAAAGGTATGGCTTGTAGAGGAAGCCGAAACTCAAATAATGGTCATGGCGGCAGAGAAGTAGTTGTCACCGCATACGTACGACAAAAACATTCCCTTTTGTCGTTTAGTAAAATGCTTTGTATAAATAAGATTCCTTTCGGATAAATGTAAAAGTCAAAGGGGTTTATACACCGTATAAAAGAAGGTTGTGTATAAAACAAAATATGTCTCAATGAAAGTATATTGAGACGAAGTCCCATACAAAGACGATATCCTTGGATTAAGGATAAATCAATTACATAATTATGTGTGACAAACTAATACACAAAATATAAGTGGATATTAAGTGTAAAAAAATCAGAGGTTATTCACACATATTCATAGAACGACATATTCAAGGAGTACAAGCTTATCCCAAAGAATCAAAATTGGGTTAAGAAGTTCCCTTGCAAAAATTTGACAGCCTAACGGCGTCACTACAAAATTCAGAAAATGAGTTGATGAGAGATAAAAAGGGTATCTCATCACTTGGACATAAAATTTAAATCACTAATGATATAGAAGAACATATCCCAACATAATTTTATGTGAATTAAAAGACATAACAAAATAAGTATTTTAAAAATAGGAGGGTGAAAGGTTCCCTTACCGACATGGGTATCTTTCGAAACATACACCCCGTGAAAGAAGGACAATACAACATTGATGTAAATACTCATAAATGAAATTATATTACACAATGAGTAAAATAATGGGTAGTACATACATCACTCAAATGAAATTGTGGAAAATATAGCATAAATCTCAAGGGAATAAATGTGAGATGAAAAATCCCTTACGAAAACTTGGCAGCCTAACGGCGCAACTTAAAACTTCCAAAAATGGATTGATGAGATCAAATAGGGTGTCTCATCATATTACAATAAAATGTACAGCAATAGGAATATAAAATAACATCCCCCATCATAACAAATAGGATCTTAAAAGAAGTGAAATAAAGGAGAGTACTTAAAAAGAAAGAGAGAGGTTATATCTCTTACGAAAATTTGGCAGCCTAACGGCGCCACTCAAAACGTCCAAAATGGATTGATGAGAGAGAATAGGGTCTCTCATCATATGAACATAAAAATTACAGTAAGAGTAATATAAAATAACATCCCAATCACAAGAAAGATGATCTTAAAAGGAATGACATAAAAGAGTGTACTTAAAAAGAAAGAGAGGAGTAGGATCCCTTACCTCGGGTCCGACTTGACTCGATCGTTCTTTAACGTCCTGAATAATAAACTTGAGTTAATTTCTACTTACTTAAGAACCTTTTTCAAGTTCATTATTACTTTTATATCACTTATTTCCATGTTATAAACATTATTTAATCATTTAATTTAATAATGTTTGTTTTTTCGATATTTGGGTTTTAAGTCGAAAGTGGACTTCTTACAATTACATGTTGTTTGTGTGGTCAAAGGTTCATTATATCCAGAATGGTATTAATGATTTGGATATCATATATATCATATATATCCAGAATATACATGTATTTATAATATTACATAATCATTTAGAGGTAAGAAATGAAATGCGCCGTTTATGGAGACGGTAAGCCGTACGTACGCATGAACGCTACTTTCATTTCTATGTCATATTAATGGAATTGAAACTAAATGAGAGGTATGTATATTTTAATTCCAGAATTATATTCATCTTTTTTTTAAAGTGAAATTAGAATATATTTCTACCATTTAATCAAATAGTGGTCATTGGAATTAATTTCACTTTGAAATTGGACTTAAACTAGTGTCAATCTTTTGATATATATTGTTTCATAAAAACACACTATTTGTCATGACAGCGGGAATTAATTATTAAATTAATTAATGTAACTTATATGATTTTAATTTTGTAAAATAGTCGTCATTTTTGAATTCGGAATATCAAATATAGCTTAGGGTGAAGTTTTGGTATTATTTTGAAAAACTTCAATTTTTGATGAATAGTGAAACCACTAAGTGGTACTTAAAAAACTGATTTTTTCATTTAAATGAAACTTTACCACTTCTGTGTTTTGAATTTCAAAAATCCTACATACATGGTTTTCATTAGGAAGTAAAATTTGGTTCGATGGGATTAAAATAATTTTTTGGTGAATAGTAACTTTTATGTTTTTAATCGCGATTGGAGGTAATTAGTGTAATTTAAGGTAAAAATAATTTTTTAATAATATGAAATGAACTTGACACATGTCCTACCCTCATTGTATGTGTTATGGCCAACCAATAAAATCCATGGGACAACTTGGGGACCCCATGGAGCCACTTTGGTTGGAAAATGACATAAATACCTTTTTATTTAAAGTTAAAATTAAAATGTCACAAACATGAGTTGTTTTACTAAAACAATTTTTACATGGGGTTATACAAGTCATATTTTTGACTATAAATATTAATTATAAAGGTAAAAAGATTTCTTACCTCATGATATTTTTTTATAATTTTTAGACATTAAATAAATTAAATTGTTTATGACATCATGATGATGCAGCAATTACCTCATTAATAAGGGATTTACATAAAATGAAAAGATAATGTTAAAAATATAACCTAAACTTGTCACAACCCTATTGGATGGGTGTATTTCGAAACCTTATCACCTTATCCTAGAAATACATTATTTTTGGACCTTTTAAATCCGAAAATCATTTTATAATAAAGTAATATTTTATAACTTTCCAAGAGTGCCCCTCCTCTCCTCTTATAAAAGGCCCCCACCTCTACCACCTTACACACACCTCTCAAGCCTTTGGCTCGGCCAAACCCTGACCATTTCATCTCTCCACATCCCTCTTTTCATCATTAAATACTCACTTTGGGCAGAATACTTTCCAATGAATCCTTTGATCTCAAATCAAAGAGAGTTACCCGATTTAAAGGTAATGTCTTCCCTTGTGTTCTTTTGTTTTATTTTGCTTCTCCAACACCCTAAAATATTTTTATTATTTTCTTTTGTAACAACACCAGTATATTAAATATACTAGGATGTTTTTAGGTGAATTATTCGAGCTAAAATTACACACACCTTCGTCAAATGGTTAAAGAACATACTGTTTCTGTGGATGGCGAATTACTGCCTCACGAAATGATGATTGTTCAATATTATTTTAACACCTTAAAAGGTGGCCATTAAGATGTCACTATATTTATATATGATATATAATATGTTTATGATTTTCTTAAGCTTCTGTATTTTTCATTTATGGCATACCTTTATGGTTTTCATTATGGGTAAACGTGATATCTTCATTTTAGGAAGTGCAGACTACCGCCCCCTCAACGTGATTTGATTCGTTAATGCCATATGTGGGACATATAAAGGATGTAATTAATGTATTTACATATTTTATCCTACTGGAATTATAATATACCTTTATATCATTATTATTTCATTCCATTGAATACAAAAAAAAAAGAAATGAAAGTAGCGTTCATGCGTACGTACAGCTTACCGTCTCCATGAACGGTACATTTCATTTCTTATCTCCAAATGTTATTTACTATTATAAGTAAATATATATAATGGATATATATGTAATATATTACATCTAAATTATGGATATAATTATGGAATTATAATATATATATCTCTCATTTTTTTTAATTCCATTAATATGACAAAAAAATGAAAGTAGTGTTCATGCGTACGTACGGCCTACCATCTCCATGAACGGTGCTTTTAATTTTTTATCTTAAAATGCTATGGAATAGTATAAAATGAATATATAATGGATATATATGAGTGGTGTATGTACTGCCCATTATTTTACTCATTGTGTAATATAATTTAATTTATGAGTATTTACATCAATGTTGTATTGTCCTTCTTTCACGCGGTGTATGTTTCAAAAGATACCCATGTCGGTAAGGGAACCTTTCACCCTCATCTTTTTAAAATAATTCTTTTGTTATGTCTTTTAATTCACATAACATTAAGTTGGGATATGTTCTTATATATCCTTAGTGATTTAGATTTTATGTCCAAGTGATGATATACCCTTTTAACTCTCAACAAGTCATTTTCTGAATTTTGTAGTGACGTCGTTAGGCTGTCAAATTTTTGCAAGGGAACTTCTTAACCCAATTTTGATTCTTTGGGATAAGCTTGTACTCCTTGAATATGTTGTTCTATGAATATGTGTGAATTACCTCTGATTTTTTTACACTTAATATCCACTTATATTTGGTGTATTATTTTGTCACACATAATTATGTAATTGATTTATCCTTAATCCAAGGATACCGTCTTTGTATGGGACTTTGTCTCAATATCCTTTCATTGAGGCATATTTTGTTTTATACACAACCTTTTTTTCTATGGTGTATAAACCCCTTTGACTTTTACGTTTATCCTAAAGGAATATTTTTTATACAAAGCGTTTTACTAGACGACAAAAGGGAATGTTTTTGTCGTACGTATGCGGCGACAACGACTTCTCCGCCGCCGTGACCATTATTTGAGTTTCGGCTTCCTCTACAAGCCATACCTTTTTTTAAAAGAAAAATAAATACCATGTTTTACTTTTCTTTTATTTTGGTATTGAAAATGGTTTTCATAATGTTTTTATATCAATGTGTTGTATTGATATCTTTTGATTGAAAAGTGGAAATGTTATGTTTCCTTTATGCATGTTCTATGTGATACGATTATGTTATGGTTCTTGGGAATTATTATGAAGACGGGTGGTTCCATGATAAACTAAGGGCGGGTGAGCCCGATATAGCTCTCCAATTCATTGGTTAACGCGAAGGGGTTAAACGTTAAGGTTTCTCCGAAGAGATTTAGGGAATATACTGTGATGGGTATTCCAAACATAACCAAGAGGGTTACTCTCTAAGTAAGAATGTTATGAATGCATCAAGTTACCTTTATGTCTTATAATTTCTATGATTTATTCATGATTTTATGAGGTATGTTAAAGTTCTTATGTTTTATGGGTAAAGTATGATTTCATTCTTATGTATACATGTACTCATGTTTCCTTTCCATATTTTTATATCCCTTACTGAGCTTTTTATGCTCATACCATGTTTTTGAAATGTTTTTCACAGGTCAAGGGAAGGGTACATGATATGATGATAGTGTCAAGGAAGTTTCAATAAAGAATCTATGTTTTATTTTAAATATGTTTTCGTTGATGGGAAAAATGAATACTATCTTGTATGTAACCACTTTGTTTAAATGTGGAATGTAATGCAAGTTTTATGATCTAATTCTCTAAAACTCTAAACCTGAAAAGATCCTCAATTTCTAATCTTGTAATAACTCAAGATTAAGTAAGGTTTAAGGTTGGGGCCTTATAGTTGGTATCAGAGGTCGGTTTAGATAACTTTAGAGGTTAGGGTATTCTCTAAGCACAAGTGACATTACCATAATGGTTAGGATTTCAGAAACAGTACTAGTTTTAGATAAAGTGAATGAGTAAGTATATCTTAGTGTTTACCTTCCTCATTAGTACATGATGGTTTTGTTGATATACTCACACTGACATTTCTGTTTTTAGTGAATGGATGGATCTAGCAGGTACCAAAGAGACAACAGGTTTGAAGGAAACTGTGGTGGTTCTCTGATTAAGATACTAGATAAAATGGGGGATTCAATGAGGAAACTCGTGGTTGTTCTAAACCAACTATCAAGGAGTCATGATCAACCACTTGAACATTGGTATGATCTGTATTGCATCATGTATGAGATGACCAATCGATGTGGAAGTTTAGGTAATAATTATAAACGTAACCATTAGAGTTTATTTGATCCTTACTTTTGAGGTAATTATGGGTTATTATATGTTATGATGGAAAATGAAAGGCATGAGATAAACTTGAGGTTAAAATATGTTATGATCATTTCTGAATATTTTACCTCATTTTGGGGAATGTTTTAAGAATTATATAGTTTTGGAAAAAGGACAACACACAGACCACGTGACAACCCGTCGCGTCGGACAAAGCTGTGGGAATTGAACCCACAACCAAAGTGCGACTGGTATTTATCGCCTACCACTGAACTACGTGAAGTCCCTGGTTTGTTTGACTAATTCTTTTTAGTTAGATGATTTTAGGAATCAAGAGTAAGTTTATTTTGGGTTATCTATGGAAATGATTAACCTATCATCGAGGATATGTGATTAGGTTATTTACATTTCAATATGAGAATTTAAGAGCAACTGATCTTATTTGGAGATAAAAGTTAATTTGTACCTTGGAATACTATGTGACTAAATCCTTCAAATATTTGGGTTTCAATCTTAGTTTGGTTTACTTTGAAGAATTTTATGGAAAATTTGTTTATCAAATGGTCCTCGTTTAACTTTGGGTTTTGTTGGACAAATTTTGGAGATTAAGAATAGATTTTCTTTTTATAAAGGGTTATCCTTTTCTGGATTATCTGATCTTGTACTAACCATTTTGGTTTTGGTTTTGGTTAAATTCTAAAGGCATGGGAAGTATATAGTTCTCTTTTGTGGATTGGTTGATTCTCTAGAAGTTGATTATAGTGAACAAGTCTTCCTAAATGCTCGTCTTTTGAAGAAAATATGAGTTTGTGTAAGAAATCTAATAAAAGTTGAAAGTCAACATGATAAGTAATTATGTTTCCTTATGAATAAATTCCTCAATAAAAAAACAAAAATGTTGGCTATTAACTTTTACTACTGGGGAATCGAATACCGTTTAACCCATCACAAGTTTGTGATTTTCTTGTGGTTAACTTTCTCCTAAACATGTTTTCTATCACTCTTCATCAGAACATGACCCTATGTTTTCTCCTCTATGTCCATGTTTTCCTACATGGAATCCTAGTATGGGTTAACTCAGGTGACCTCTGTACTTCTCATTATTTATATTAAACTGATTGTTTTACCGACTCTTGTTCTGATGTGGGACTTTCAATCATGTTTCCGAGCCCAATTTTAAAATTGCGAGGACGCAATTCCCAAAAGGGGGGAATGATGTAACACCCCAGGTAAATAAAGAAAATGAAATTTTTATATTTATCCATATTTGTGAATAAAATATTAATATTACTTTAAAGGGGACGCTATGCTCGATGGCGTACCCAATACGCAACAATGACTTTCTTGGGAATCTTACGTTGCACTCTAATAATAAAATAATATTATTTTAAATGGTAGTTAACACCTAGCCGTTGTAATGGCGGGAATGAACAGAACTAACAACAAAATGATTATATATTTTTGTCAAATATTTTTACTCTTTACAATAAATGTTAGAGGATTAAAAATGCGAATGAATCCAATTTTAAACGTAAACATTCTAATATTCATTAAAAGATCGATTAACCGCCTTTTGATGGCGAACCTCTTTTAAATCCACTTTTTGACAATTTTATGTGTTATATTTGACAAAATAAAATTCTTCTTTAGAATCGGGACATCAAAATTTACCTTGTGTAAATTTTTGGTATTTTTCCGAAAAAGTTCATTTTTTAATGAATAGTGAAAAATGTTGTATTTTAATTCAAAACCACTTTTTAATCTAATTTATTTTTATTATTAGATTATATGAATTTGTTTTAAAGTTCAATTAGAATATATTTTTACCATTTAATCCTATTGTGGTCATTGGAATTAATTTCACTTTGAAATCGGACTTAAACTAGTGTCAATCTTTTGATACTTATTGTTTCATAAAAACAGGCTATTTGCTCTGACAGCGGGAATTAATTATTAAATTAATTAATGAAACTTATATGTTTTTAATTTTGTAAAATAGAATTCATTTTTGAATTTGGAATATCAAATATAGCTTAGGGTGAAGCTTTGGTATTTTTCTGAAGAACTTCAATTTTTGATGAATAGTGAAACCACTAAGTGGTAGTTAAAGAAACTGATTTTTTGTTTAAATGAAACTTTTCCACCTCTGTGTTTGGAATTTCAAAAATCCGACATAAATGGTTGTCATTAGGAAGTAAAATGTGGTTCAATGGGATTAAAATAATTTTTTTGGTGAATAGTAACTTTTATGTTCTTAATCGCGAATAGAGGTAATTAGTGTAATTTAAGGTAAAAATAATGTTTTAATAATGTTAAATGACCTAGACACATGTCCTACCCTCATTGGATGTGTTATGGCCTACCAATAAAATCCATGGGTCAACTTGGGGACCCCATGGAGCCACTTTGGTTGGAAAATGACATAAATAACTTTTTATTTAAAGTTAAAATAAAAATGTCGCAAGCATGAGATGTTTCACTAAAACAATTTTTAAATGGGGTTATACAAGTAATATTTTTTACTATAAATATTCATTAGAAAGATAAAAATATTTCATACATCATGATATTTTTTTTTATAATTTTTAGACATTAAATAAATTAAATTATTTATGACATCATGATGATGTAGCGATTACCTCATTATTTAACGATTTAAATAAAATGAAAAGATAATGTAAACACTAAAACCTAAACTTGTCAAAAACCTATTTTATGGGTATATTTCGAACCCTTATCACCTTATCCTCTAATTATATCAATGTGTGACCTTTTAAATCCGAAACTCATTTTCAAATAAAGTAACATTTCTTTACTTTCCAAGAGTGCCCCTCCTCTCCTCGTATAAAAAGCCCCCACCTCTACCTCCTTACCCACACTTCCAAAGCCTTTGTCTCGGCCAAACCCCACTCATTTTGCCTCTCCACTTCCCTCTACTACTCCTAGAAGCCTCACTTTGGGAAGAATTCTTCCCAAGGAAGCCTTTGAGCTCCAATTAAAAAGAGTTACCCGATTTTAAGGTAATGTCTTCACTTGTGTTCTTTTGTTTCATTTTGCTTCTCCAACCCCCTAAACTATTTTTATTAATTTCTTTTGTAACAAATCCAGTATCTTCAATATACTAGGATGTTTTTATAAGAATATTTAGAGATAAACTTACACAAACCTACATCAAATGGTTAAAGAACATACTGTTTCTATGGATGGCGAATTTCTGCCTCACGAAACGATGATTGTTCAACAGTCATATAACAACGTAAAGATGGCCATTAAGATTTTACTATATTTATATATGATATATAATATGTTTATGTTTTACTTAAGCTTCTGTATTTTTCTTTTGTGGCATACCTTTATGGTTTCCATTGTGGGTAACATGATAATTTCATTTTAGGAAGTGCGGACTACCACCCCCTCAAAGTGATTTGATTCGTTAATGCCATATGTGGGATGAATAAAGTATGTATTTAAAGTTATTATAAATGATGTATGTTACATATAAATGATGAATATAATTCTGGAATTAAAATATATATACCTCTCATTTAGTTTTAATTCCATTAATATGACATAGAAATGAAAGTAGCGTTCATGCGTACGTACGGCTTACCGTCTCCATGAACGGTGCATTTCATTTCTTACCTCTAAATGATTATGTAATATTATAAATACATGTATATTCTGGATATATATGATATATATGATATCCAAATCATGAATATCATTCTGGATATAATGAACCTTTGACCACAAAAACAACATGTAATTGTAACAAGTCCACTTTCGACTTAAGAACCAAATATCGACAAAACAAACATTATTAACTTAAATGATTACATAATGTTTATAAAAATGCAATAAGTGATATAAAAGGAATAATGAACTTGAAAAAGGTTCTTAAGAAAGTATAAATTAACTCAAGTTTATTTTTCAGGACGTTAAAGAACGATCGAGTCAAGTCGGACCCGAGGTAAGGGATCCTACTGCTCTCTTTCTTTTTTAAGTACACTCTTTTATGTCATTCCTTTTAAGCTCATATTTCTTGTGATTGGGATGTTCTTTTATATTAATCTTACTGTAATTTTTATGTTCATATTATTAGAGACCCTATTCTCTCTCATCAATCCATTTTGGAAGTTTTGAGTGGCACCGTTAGGCTGCCGAATTTTCGTAAGAGATCTAACCTCTCTCTTTCTTTTTAAGTACTCTCCTTTATGTCACTTATTTTAAGCTCCTCTTTGTTATGATGGGGGGTGTTATTTTATATCCCTCTTGTTGTACATTTTATTGTAATATGATGAGAGACCCTATTTGATCTCATCAATCCATTTTTGTATGTTTTAAGTGGCGCCGTTAGGCTGCCGAGTTTTCGTAAGGGATTTTTCATCTCACTTTTATTCCCGTGAGATTTATGCTAAATTTGCCAAAATTTCCTTTGATTGGTGTATGTACTGCCCATTATTTTACTCATTCTGTAATATACTTTTATTTATTATTATTTACATCAATGTTGTATTGTCCTTCTTTCACGGGGTGTATGTTTCGAAAGATACCCATGTCGGTAAGGGAACCTTTCACCCTCCTCTTTTTAAAAGACTTATTTTGTTATGTATTTTAATTCACATAACATTATGTTGGGATATGTTCTTCTATATACTTAGTGATTTAAATTTTATGTCCAAGTGATGAGATACCCTTTCTATCTCTCATCAACTCATTTTCTGAATTTTGTAGTGACGCCGTTAGACTGTCAAATTTTTGCAAGGGAACTTCTTAACCCAATTTTGATTCTTTGGGATAAGCTTGTACTCCTTGAATATGTCGTTCTATGAATATGTGTGAATAAAATCTGATTGTTTTACACTTGATATCCACTTATATTTGGTGTACTAGTTTGTCACACATAATTATGTAATTGATTTATCCTTAATCCAAGGATACCGTCTTTGTATGGGACTTCATCTCAATCTCCTTTCATTGAGGCGTATTTTGTTTTATACACAACCTTCTTTTATACGGTGTATAAACCCCTTTGACTTTTATGTTTATCCGAAAGGAATATTTTTATACAAAGTGTTTTACTAAATGACAAAAGGGAATGTTTTTGTCGTTCGTATGCGGTGACAACAACTTCTCCGTCGCTGTGACCATTATTTGAGTTTCGGCTTCCTCTACAATCCATACCTTTTTTTGAAAAGAAAAATAAATACCATGTTTTACTTTTCTTTTATTTTGGTATTGAAAATGGTTTTCATAATTTTTTTATATCAATGTGTTGTATTGATATCTTGTGATTGAAAAGTGGAAATGTTATGTTTCCTTTATGCATGTTTTATGTGATACAATTATGTTATGGTTCTTGGGCATTATTATGAAGACGAGTGGTTCCGTGATAAACTAAGGGTGGGTGAGCCCGATATAGCTCTCCAATGCATTGGGTAACACGAAGGGGTTAAACGTTAATGTTTCTCTGAAGAGATTTAGGGAATATATTGTGATGGGTATTCCAAACGTAACCAAGAGGGTTACTCCCTACGTAAGAATGTTATGAATGCCTCAAGTTACCTTTATGTTTTATGATTTCTATGATTTATTCATGATTTTATGAGGTATGTTAAAGTGCTTATGTTTTATGGGTAAAGAATGATTTCATTCTTATGTATACGTGTACTAATGTTTCCTTTCCATATTTTTATATCCCTTACTGTGCTTTTTATGCTCATCCCAAGTTTTTGAAATGTTTTTCACAAGTCAATGGAAGGGTACATGATATGATGATAGTGTCAAGGAATTGCCAAGAAACAATCCATGTTTTATTTTAAATATGTTTCCGTTGATGGGAAAAATGAATACTATCTTTTATGTAACCACTTTGTTTAAATGTGGAATGTAATGCAAGTTTTATGATCTAATTCTCTAAAACTCTAAACCTGAAAAGATCCTCAATGTGTAATCTTGTAATAACTCAAGATTAAGTAAGGTTTAAGGCTGGGGCCTTATAGTAAAATGTTATCTTTCCTTTATGCTTAATTCATGTGCTATGATTATGTTATGGTTCTTGGGAATTGTTTATGAAGACGGGTGGTTCTATGATAAACTAAGGGCGGGTGAGCCCGATATAGCTCTCCAATGCATTGGGTAACGCGAAGGGGTTAAACGTTGAGGTTTCTCTGAAGAGATTTAGGGAATATACTGTGATGGGTATTCCAAACGTAACCAAGAGGGTTACTCCCTACGTAAGAATGTTATGAATGCCTAAAGTTACCTTTATGTCTTATGATTTCTATGATTTATTCATGATTTGATGAGGTATGTTAAAGTGCTTATGCTTTATGGGTAAAGTATGATTTCATTCTTATGTATATATGTACTCATGTTTCCTTTCCATACTTTTTATAAGCCTTTCTAAGCTTTTTATGCTCATCCCATGTTTTTGAAATGTTTTTCACAGGTCAAGGGAAAGGTACATGATGTGATGATAGTGTCAAGGAAGTGTCAAGAAAGAATCCATGTTTTATTTTAAATATGTTTCCGTTGATGGAAAAAATGAATACTGTATTTTATGTAACCACTTTGTTTAAATGTGGAATGTAATGAAAGTTTCATGATCTAATTCTCTAAAAATCTAAACCTGAAAAGATCCTCAATGTGTAATCTTGTAATAACTCAAGATTAAGTAAGGTTTAAGGATGGGGCATTATAGTTGGTATCAGAGGTCGGTTTAGATAACTTTAGAGTTTAGGGTATTCTTTAATCATAAGTGACATTACCATAATGGTTAGGATTTCAGAAAGAGTCATAGTTTTTAGATAAAGTGAATGAGTAAGTATATCTTCCTCATTAGTACATGATGGTTTTGTTGATATACTCACACTGAAATTTATTTTTTTAGTGAATGGATGGATCTAGCAGCCACCAAATAGACAACAGGTTTGAAGGAAACTGTGGTGGTTCTCCGATTAAGATACTGGATGAAATGGGTAATTCAATGAGGAAACTCGTGGTTGTTATAAACCAACTATCAAGGAGTCATGATCAACCACTTGAACCTTGGTATGTTCTGTAATGCATCATGTGAGAGATGATCAATCAATGTGGAAGTTTAGGTAATAATTATAAAGGTAACCATTAAGGTTTATATGATCCTTACTTTTTAGGAAATTATGGGTTACTCTTTGATATGATGGAAAATGAAAGGCATGAGATAAACTTGAGGTTAAAATATGTTATGATTATTTTTGAAAATTTTATCTTCTTTTGGGGAATGTTTTAAGAATTATATAGTTTTAGAAAAAGGACAACACGCAGACCATGTGACAACCCGTCGCGTCGGACAAAGTTGCGGGAATCGAACCCACAACCAATGTGTGATTGGTATTTATCGCCTACCACTGGACTATGTGAAGTCCGTGGTTAGTTTGACTAATTCTTTTTAGTTAGATGCTTTTAGGAATCAAGAGTAAGTTAATTTTGGGTTATCTATATAAATGATTAACCTATCATGGAGGATATGTGATTAGGTTAATTACTTTTCAATATGAGAATTTAAGAGCAAATGATGTTATTTGGAGATAAGAGTTAATTTGTACCTTGGAAGACTATGTGCTTAAATCCTTCAAATATTTGGGGTTCAATCTTAGTTTGGTTTAAATTGAATAATTTTATGGACAATTGTTTATCGAATGGTCTTTATTGAACTTTGGGTTTTTTTTGGGACAAATTTTGGAGATTAAGAATAGATTTTCTTTTTATAAAGGATTATACTTTTGTGGATTATCTGATCTCATACTAACAATTTTGGTTTTGGTTTTTGTCTAAAGACATGGGAAATATATAGTTCTCTTTTTTGGATTAGGTTATTCTCAAGGAGTTTCTTATAGTACTCTTAATGTGAACAAGTCTTCCTAAAAACTTGTCTTTTGGAGAAAATATGAGTTTGATTAAGGAATATAGTAAAATTTGAAAGTCTACGTGACAAGTAAGTATGTTTCATTATGATTTAGTTAAGCTCAAAAATAAATTCCTCAATAAAGAGTAACTTAAAACAAAAATGTTGTTTGTTAACTTTTCCTACTGGGGAATCGAATACCGTTTAACCCACCACAAGTTTGTGATTTTCTTATGGTTAACTTTCTCCTAGACATGTTTACTATCACTCTCCATCAGAACATGACCATTTGTTTTCTCCTCCATATCCATATTTTCCAACATGGAATCCTAGTATGGGTTAACTCGGGTGACCTTTGTACTTATCTTTCTTTATTTTAAAGTGATGTTTTACTGACTCTTGTTCCGATTTGGGATTTTCAATGAAGTTTCCACGCCCAATTTTAAAATTGCAAGGACGCAATTCCCAAAAGGGGGGAAGGATGTAACACCCCAGGTAAATAAAGAATATGAAATTTTCACATTTATCCATATTTGTGAGTAAAATATTAATATTATTTTAAACCGGACGCTATGCTCGATGGCGTACCCAATACGCAACAACAAGTTTCTGGGGAATCTCACGTTGCACTCTAATAATAAAATAATATTATTTTAAATGGTAGTTAACGCCTAGCCGTTGTAATGGCAGGAATGAACAGAACTAACTACAAAATGATTATATATGTTTGTCAAATATTTTTACTCTTTATAATAAATGTTAGAGGATTAAAAATGCGAATGAATCCAATTTTAAGCGTAAACATTATAATATTCTTTAAAAGGTCGATTAACCGCCTTTTGATGGCGAATCTCTTTTAAATCCACTTTTTGACAATTTTATGTGTTTTATTTGACAAAATAAAATTCTTCTTTAGAATCTGGACATCAAAATTTACTTTGTGTAAATTTTTGGTATATTTCTGATAAAATTCATTTTTTTAATGAATAGTGTAAAATGTTGTATTTTAATTCAAAACCTCTTTTTAATATAATTTATTTATATGATTAGATTATATTTTGAATTGGTTTTAAAGTGAAATTAGAATATATTTTTACCATTAAATCCAATAGTGGTCGTTGGAATTAATTTCACTTTGAAATCGGATTTGAACTAGTGTCAATCTTTTGATAATTATTGTTTCATAAAAACACGCTATTTGCTATGACATCGGGAATTAATTATTAAATTAATTAATGTAACTTATATGTTTTGAATTTTGTAAAATAGACATCATTTTTGAATTCGGAATATCAAATATAGCTTAGGGTGAATTTTTGGTATTTTTCTGAAAAACTTCAATTTTTGATGAATAGTGAAACCACTAAGTGGTACTTAAAAAACTGATTTTTCGTTTAAATGAAATTTTACCACCTTTTTGTTTTGAATTTAAAAAATCTGACATACATGGTTTTCATTAGGAAGAAAAATGTGGTTCAATGGGATTACAATAATTTTTTGGTGAATAGTAACTTTTATGTTTATTAATCGCGATTAGAGGTAATTGGTGTAGTTTAAGGTAAAAATAATGTTTTAATAATATGAAATGACCTAGACACATGTCCTACCCTTATTGGATGTGTCATTTCCGACCAAGAAAACCCATGGGTCGATTTTGGGGACCCCATGGAGCCACTTGGGTTAGATAATGACATTAATGACTTTTATTTAAAGTTAAAATTAAAATGTCACAAACATGAGTTGTTTTACTAAAACAATTTTTAAATGGGGTTATACAAGTCAGATTTTTGACTATAAATATTAATTATAAATCTAAAAATATTTCCTACATCATGATATTTTTTTGTAAATTTTATAAATTAAATAAATTAAATTATTTATGGCACCATGATGATGCAGCGATTACCTCATTATTTAACAATTTAAATAAAATGAAAAGATAATGTAAAATATAAGGCCTAAACTTGTCAAAAACATATTGTATGGGTTGATTTCAAACCCTTATCACCTTATCCTTGAATTATATCAATGTGGGACCTCTTAAATCCGAAACTCATTTTAAAATAAAGTAACATTTCTTTACTTTCCAAGAGTTCCCCTCCTCTCCTCTTATAAAAGGCCCCCACCTCTACCACCTTACCCACACCTCTCAAGCCTTTGGTTCGTCCAATATCTAATATTTTTGTCTCTACACATCCCTCTATTACTCTTAGAAGCCTCAAATTGGGCATAAGTCTTCCCAAGGAAGCCTTTGAGCTCAAATCAAAAAGAGTTACCCGATTTAAAGGTAGTGTTTTCTCTTGTGTTCTTTTGTTTTATTTTTCTTCTCCAACCCCCTAAACTCTTTTTATTAATTTATTTTGTAACAACTCCAGTATCTTAAATATACTAGGATGTTTTTATAAGAATAATTAGAGCTACACTTACACTCACCTACATCTAATGGTTAAAGAACATACTGTTTCTGTGGATGGCGAATTTCTGCCTCACGAAACGATGATTGTTCAATATTCTTCCAACACATTCAAAGGTGGCCATTAAGATGTCACTATATTTATATATGATATATAATATGTCTATTTATTCCTTAATATTATGTATTTTTCATTTATGTCACACCTTTATGGCTTCCATTATGGGTATACGTGATATCTTCATTTTAGGAAGTGTGGACTACCGCCCCCTCAAAGTGATTTGATTCATTAATGCCATATGTAGGATGTATAAAGGATTGATTTAAAGTTATTATATATGATTTATGTTACATATAAATGATGAATATAATTCTGGAATTAAAATATACATACCTCTCATTTAGTTTTAATTCCATTAATATGACATAGAAATGAAAGTAGCGTTCATGCGTACGTACGGCTTACCGTCTCTATGTTATTATGTTAGAGGATGTTCTTTTATATTCCTCTTTCTGTAATTTTTATGTTCATGTGATGAGAGACCCTATTTGATCTCATCAATCCATTTTTGGAAGTTTTACGTGGCACCGTTAGGCTGCCGAATTTTCATAAGGGGATTTTCATCTCACTTTTTGTTCCTGTGAGATCCATGCTACATTGGCCACTATTTCCTTTTTGTGTGGTTTATGTACTACCCATTATTTTACTATTAGTATAATATACTCTCATTTAGGGGTAGTTACATCTTCAATGTACGACCCTTCTTTCATGGGGTGTATGTTTTGAAAGTTTCCCAAATCGGTAAGGGAACCTTTCACACTCCTCTTTTAGAAAGACTTATTTTATTATGTCTTTTAATTTACATCTTTTTATGTTGGGATATGTTCTTATATATCCTTATTGATGTAAATTTTATTTCCAAGTGATGAGATACCATTTTCTCTATCATCAACTAATTTTATGAATTTTAAAGTGATGACGTTAGGCTGTCAAATTTTACCAAGAGAACTTCTTAACCCAATTTCGATTTCCTTGGGTTCAACATGTAGTTATTGAATATGTTATACTTTGAATATGTGTGAATGACCTTTGATTTTTTTAAACTTAATATCTACTTATATTGGGTGTATTTATGTTTGTCACACATAATTATGAGATTGATTCATCCTTAATTTAAGGATACCTTCTTTATAAGGGATTTTATCTCATTTTACATTTCTATTGAGACTTCATTGTTGTTATGCACCAATTCACTCTTATATGGTGTATATACTTTCCTTTGGAATATTATATCATGAATCCATTTATTCTCATGATATTATAAAGTTCTGATTAAATGTTATTCCTCAATTATTGTATTCAAGTGTCTACCATTTTGATTAAAACCCTTTAACTAAAATATCGTTTTAAATGTTTTAATGATTTATTCTTATAAATATTTCTCATTAATATCCATGTTTTGAAAATGGTTTCAAGGATTTATTTATGTGGATATTAATGGTGTAAAATTTTAAAAGATTCAAAGTGGTATGGGACACTTTGATTAAAAAATATCTTTATTAAATGTTTTAAATGGTTTTGAAAATGTTTTTTTAGAATGGATTCAATATCTTAAAATGTCATATTGTTATTGAAATGTGGGAACGTTATCTTTACTTTATGCTTAAGTTATGTGCTATGATTATGTTATGGTTCTTGGGCATTGTTTATGAAGACGGGTGGTTCCGTGATAAACTAAGGGCAGGTGAGCCCGATATAGCTCTCCAATGCATTGGGTAACGTGAAGGGGTTAAACGTTAAGGTTTCTCCGAAGAGATTTAGGGAATATACTGTGATGGGTATTCCAAACGTAACCAAGAGGGTTACTCCCTACGTAAGAATGTTATTAATGCCTCAAGTTACCTTTATGTCTTATGATTTCTATGATTTATTCATGATTTTATGAGGTATGTTAAAGTGCTTATGTTTTATGGGTAAAGTATGATTTCATTCTTATGTATACATGTACTCATGTTTCCTTTCTATATTTTTATATCCCTTACTGAACTTTTTATGCTCATCCCAAGTTTTTGAAATGTTTTTCAAAGGTCAAGGGAAGGGTACATGATGTGATGATAGTGTCAAGGAAGTGTCAAAAAAAGAATCCATGTTTTATTTTAAATATGTTTCTGTTGATGGGAAAAATGAATAGTATATTTTATGTAACCACTTTGTTTAAATGTGGAATGTAATGCAAGTTTTATGATCTAATTCTCTAAAAATCTAAACTTGAAAAGATCCTCAATGTGTAATCTTGTAATAACTCAAGATTAAGTATGGTTTAAGGTTGAGGCCTTATAGTTGAGGCCCCAGCCTTAAACCTTACTTAATATTGAATTAAATGAATAATTCACATTGAGGATCTTTTCAGGTTTAGAGTTTTAGAGAATTAGATCATAAATCATGAATTACATTCCATATTTAAACAAAGTGGTTACATAATAGATAGTATTAATTTTTCTCCATCAATGGAAACATATTTAAAATAAAACATGGATTATTTCTTGACACTTCCTTGACACTATCATCACATCATGTACCATTCCCTTGACCTGTAAAAAACATTTCAAAAACTTGGGATGAGCATAAAAAGCTCAGTAAGGTTTATAAAAAGTATGGAAAGGAAACATGAGTACATATATACATAAGAATGAGATCATACTTTACCCATAAAGCATAATCACTTTAACATACCTCATAAAATCATGAATAAATCATAGAAATAAAAAAGACATAAAGGTAACTTGAGGTATTCATAACATTCTTATGTAGGGAGTAACCCTCTTGGTTATGTTTGGAATACCCATCACAGTATATTCCGTAAACCTCTTCGGAGAAACCTCAACGTTTAACCCCTTCACGTTACCCAATGCATTGGAGAGATATATCGGGTTCACCCGCCCTTAGTTTATGACGGAACCACCCATCTTCATAATAATGCCCAAGAACCACAACATAATCATATCACATAAAAATGCATAAAGGAAACATAACATTTCCACCATTCAATCACAAGATATCAATACAACACATTGATATAAAAAAATTATGAAAACCATTTTCAATACCAATATAAAAGAAAATTAAAACATGGTATTTATTTTTCTTTTAAAAATAGGTATGGCTTGTAGAGGAAGCCGAAACTCAAATAATGGTCACGGCGGCGGAGAAGTCGTTGTCGTCGTATACGTACGACAAAAACATTCTCTTTTGTCATTTAGTAAAATGATTCATATATAAAATACTCATTTTGGATAAACGTAAAAGTCAAAGGGGTTTATACATCATATAAAAGAAGGTTGTGTATAAAACAAAATATGCCTCAATGAAAGGAGACTGAGACAAAGTCCCATACAAAGACGGTATCCTCGTGTTAAGGATAAATCAATTAAGTAATTATGTGTGACAAACGAATACACCAAATATAAGTGGATATTAAGTGTAAAACAATCAGAGGTTATTCACACATATTCATAGAACAACATATTTAAGGAGTACAAGTTTATCCCAAAGAATCAAAATTGGGTTAAGAAGTTCCCTTGAAAAAATTCGACAGCCTAACGGCGTCACTTCAAAATTCATAAAACCAGTTGATGAGAGATAAAAAGGGTATCTCACCACTTGGACATAAAATTTACATCAATAATGATATAGAAGATCATATCCCAACATAATAGTATGTGAATTAAAAGACATAACAAAATAAGTCTTTTAAAAAGAGGAGGGTGAAAGGTTCCCTTACCGACTTGGGTAACTCTCAAAACGTACACCCCATTGAAGAAGGGTCATACAATGAATATGTAAATACCCATAAATGAAATTATATTACACAAGGAGTAAAATAATGGGCAGTACATACACCACTCAAAGGAAATGGTGGCAAATTTAGCATAAATCTCATGGGAATAAAAGTGAGATGAAAAATCCCTTACGAAAACTCGGCAGCCTAACGACGCCACTTAAAACTTCCAAAAATGGATTGATGAGAGAAAATAGGGTCTATCATCATATGAACATAAAAAGAACATTAGTAGTAATATAAAATAACATCCCAATCATAAGAAATATGAGCTTAAAAGGAATGACATAAAAGAGTGTACTTAAAAAAGAAATAGAGGAGTACGATCCCTTACCTCGGGTCAGACTTGACTCGATCGTTCTTTAACGTCCTGAATAATAAACTTGAGTTAATTTAAAATTTCTTAAGAAACTTTTTCAAGTTAATTATTCCTTTTATATCACTTATTTCCATGTTATAAACATTATGTAATCATTTAAGTTAATAATGTTTGTTTTATCGTTATTTGGTTCTTAAGTCGAAAGTGGACTTCTTACAATTACATGTTGTTCGTGTGGTCAAAGGTTCATTATATCTAGAATGATATTCATGATTTGGATATCATATATATCATATATATCCAGAATATAAATGTATTTATAAAATTACATAATCATTTATAGGTAAGAAATGAAATGCACCGTTCATGGAGACGGTAAGCCGTACGTACACATGAACGCTACTTTCATTTCTATTTCGTATTTTATGATATGAAATCATAATGATATAATGGTATATTATAATTCCAGTATAATATCATATATAAAATCATTAATTACATCCTTTATACATCCCACATATGGCATTAACGAATCAAATCACTTTGAGGGGGCGGTAGTCCACACTTCCTAAAAGAAAGATATCGCGTTTGCCCATAAAGGAAACCATAAAGGTATGTCATAAATGAAAAATACAGAAGATTAAGTAAAACATAAACATATTATATATCATATATAAATATAGTGACATCTTAATGGCCACATTTAAAGGTGTTATATGAGTGTTGAACATTCATCGTTTCGTGAGTCAGAAATTCACCATCCACGGAAACAGTATGTTCTTTATCCATTAGATGTAGGTGTGTGTAAGTGTAGCTCGAATATTTCTTATAACAACATCCTAGTATATTGAATATACTGGAGTTGTTACAAAATAAATTAATAAAAAGATTTTAGGGGGTTGGAGAAGCAAAATAAAACAAAAGGACTCAAGTGAAGACATTACCTTAAAATCGGGTAACTCCCTTTGGTTTGAGCTCAAAGGCTTCCTTGGTAAGACTTCTGCCCAAAGTGAGGCTTCTAAGAGTTAGAGAGGGATGTGGAGAGACAAAATGGGCAGGGGTTGGCCGAGCCAAAGGCTTTGGAAGTGTGGGTAAGGAGGTAGAGGTGGGGGCCTTTTATAAGAGGAGAGGAGGGGCACTCTTGGAAAGTAATGAAATGTTACTTTATTTTAAAGTGGGTTTCGGATTTAAAAGGTGCCACATTGATATAATTTGATAATAAGGTGATAAGAGTTCAAAATATACCCAATAAATAGGTTTTTGACAAGTGTAGGTCTTTGAGTTTACATTATCTTTTCATATTATTTAAATCGTTAAATAATGAGGTAATCGATGCATCATCATGATGTCATAAATAATTTAATTTATTTAATGTCTCAAAAGGTTCCCTTACCGACATGGGTATCTTTCGAAACATACACCCCATGAAAGAAGGACAATACAACATTGATGTAAATACTCATAAATGAAAGTATATTACACAATGAGTAAAATAATTGGAAGTACATACACCACTCAAAGGAAATTGTGGCAAATGTAGCATAAATCTCACGGGAATAAAAGTGAGATGAAAAATCCCTTACAAAAACTTGGCAGCCTAACGGCGCCACTTAAAACTTACAAAAATTGATTGATGAGATCAAATAGGGTCTCTCATAATATTAACATAAAGTTTACAGCAAGAGTAATATAAAAGAACGTCCCCCAACATAACAAATATGAGCTTAAAAGAAGTGACATAAAGGAGAGTACTTAAAAAGAAAGAGAGAGGTTAGATCTCTTACGAAAATTCGGCAACCTAACGACGTCACTCAAAACTTCAAAAATGGATTGATGAGAGAGAATAGGGTCTCTCATCATATGAACATAAAAATTACAGTAAGATTAATATAAAATAACATCCCAATCACAAGAAATATGAGCTTAAAAGGAATGACATAAAAGAGTGTACTTAAAAAAAGAAAGAGAGGAGTAAGATCCCTTACCTCGGGTCTGACTTGACTCGATCGTTCTTTAACGTCCTGAATAATAAACTTTAGTTAATTTCTACTTTCTTAAGAACCTTTTTCAAGTTCATTATTACTTTTATATCACTTATTTCCATGTTATAAACATTATGTAATCATTTAAGTTAATAATGTTTGTTTTGTCGATATTTGGTTCTTAAGTCGAAAGTGGACTTCTTACAATTACATGTTGTTCCTGTGGTCAAAGGTTCATTATATCCAGAAGGATATTAATTATTTGGATATCATATATATCATATATATCCAGAATATACATGTATTTATAATATTACATAATCATTTAGAGGTAAGAAATGAAATGCACCGTTCATGGAGACGGTAAGCCGTACGTACGCATGAACGCTACTTTCATTTCTATGCCATATTAATGGAATTAAAACTAAATGAGAGGTATGTATATTTTAATTTCAGAATTATATTCATCATTTATATGTAACATACATCATATATAATAACTTTAAATTCATCCTTTATACATCCCACATATGGCATTAACGAATCAAATCACTTTGAGGGGGCGGTAGTCCGCACTTCCTAAAATGAAATTATCGTGTTTACCCACAATGGAAACCATAAAGGTATGCCAAAAAAGAAAAATAAAGAAGCTTAAGTAAAACATAAACATATTATATATCATATATAAATATAGTGACATCTTAATGGCCACCTTTGAAGGTGTTATATGAGTGTTGAACAATCATCGTTTCGTGAGGCAGAAATTCGCCATCCACAGAAACAGTATGTTCCTTAACCATTAGATGTATGTGTGTGTAAGTGTAGCTCAAATTCTTCTTATAACAACATCCTAGTATATTGAATATACTGTAGTTGTTACAAAAGAAATTAATAAAAAGAGTTTTGGGGGTTGGAGAAGCAAAATAAAACAAAAGAACACAAGTGACGACATTACCTTAAAATAGGGTAACTCTCTTTGATTTGAGCTCAAAGGCTTACTTGGGAAGACTTCTGCCCAAAGTTAGGCTTCTAGGAGTAAGAGAGGGATGTGGAGAGGCAAAATTAGCAGAGATTGCCCAAACCAAAGGCTTGAGAGGTGTGGGTAAGGTGATAGTGGTGGGGGCCTTTTATAAGAGGAGAGGAGGGGAACTCTTGGAAAGTTATAAATGTTTACTTTATTATAAAATTATTTTCGGATTTTAAAGGTCCCACATTGATATAATTCGAGGATAAGGTGATAAGGGTTCGAAATATACTCATCCAATAGGTCTTTTACAAGTTTAAGTCTTAGATTTTACATTATCTTTTCACTTTATTCAAATCGTTCATTAATGAGGTAATCGCTGCATCATCATGATGTCATAAATAATTTAATTTATTTAATGTCTAAAAATTATAAAAAAAATACTATGATGTAGGAAATATTTTTAGCTTTCCAATGACTATTTATAGTCAAAAATATGACTTTTATACCCCCATTTAAAAAATTGTTTTAGTAAAACAACTCATGTTTGTGACATTTTTATTTTAAATTTAAATATAATGTTATTTATGTCATTTTCCTACCAAAGTGGCTCCATGGGGTCCCCAAGTTGACACATGGATTTTATTGGTCGGCCATGACACATCCAACAAGGTTAGGACATTTTTCTAGGTCATTTCATATTATTAAAACATTATTTTTACCTTAAACTACATCATTCCTTTTAGGCTCATCTTTCTTGTGATTGGGATGTTCTTTTATATTAATCTTACTTTAATTTTTATGTTAATATGATTAGAGACTCTATTCTGTCTCATCAATCCATTTTGGAAGTTTTGAGTGGCGCCGTTAGGCTGCCGAATTTTCGTAAGAGATCTAACCTCTCTCTTTCTTTTTAAGTACTCTCCTTTATGTCACTTCTTTTAAGCTCCTCTTTGTTATGTTGGGGGATGTTCTTTTATATTCATCTTTCTTTAAAATTTATGTTAATATGATGAGAGACCCTATTTGATCTCATCAATCCATTTTTGTAAGTTTTAAGTGGCGTCGTTAGGCTGCCGAGTTTTCGTAAGGGATTTTTCATCTCACTTTTATTCCCGTGAGATTTATGCTACATTTGCCACAATTTCCTTTGATTGGTGTATGTACTACCCAATATTTTACCCATTGTGTAATATACTTTCATTTATGAGTATTTACATCAATGTTGTATTGTCTTTCTTTCACGGTGTGTATGTTTCTAAAGATACCCAAGTCGGTAAGGGAACCTTTCACCCTCCTCTTTTTAAAAGACTTATTTTGTTATGTCTTTTAATTCACATAACATTATGTTGGGATATGTTCTTCTATATCCTTAGTGATTTAAATTTTATTTTTAAGTGATGATATACCCTTTTTATCTCTCATCAACTCTTTTTCTGAATTTTTAAGTGACGTCGTTAGACTGTCGTATTTTTGCAAGGGAACTTCTTAACCCAATTTTTATTCTTTGGGATAAACTTGTACTCCTTGAATATATCGTTCTATGAATATGTGTGAATATCCTCTGATTTTTTTCACTTAATATCCACTTATATTTGGTGTATTTGTTTGTCACACATAATTATGTAATTGATTTATCCTTAATCCAAGGATACCGTCTTTGTATGGGACTTCGTCTCAGTCTCCTTTAATTGAGGCATATTTTGTTTTATACACAACCTTATTTTATACGGTGTATAAAACCCTTTGAATTTTACATTTATCGAAAAGGAATCTTTTTATACGAAGAGTTTTAATAAACAACAAAAGGGAATGTTTTTGTCGTACGTATGCGGCGACAACGACTTCTCCACCGCCATGACCATTATTTGAGTTTCGGCTTCCTCTACAAGCCATACCTTTTTTTTATGAAAAATAAATACCATGTTTTACTTTTATTTTATTTTGGTATTGAAAATGGTTTTCATAATTTTTTTATATCAATGTGTTGTATTGATATCTTGTGATTGGAAAGTGGAAATGTTATGTTTCCTTTATGCATGTTTTATGTGATACGATTATGTTATGGTTCTTGGGCATTATTATGAAGACAGGTGGTTCCATGATAAACTAAGGGCGGGTGAGCCCGATATAGCTCTCCAATGCATTGGGTAACACGAAGGAGTGAAATGTTAAGGTTTCTTTGAAGAGATTTAGGGGATATACTGTGATGGGTATTCCAAACGTAACCAAGAGGGTTACTCCCTACGTAAGAATGTTATGAATGCCTCAAGTTACCATTATGTCTTATGATTTCTATGTTTTATTCATGATTTTATGAGGTATGTTAAAGTGCTTTTGTTTTATGAGTAAAGTATGATTTCACTGATTCTTATGTATACATGTACTCATGTTTCCTTTCCATATTTTTATATCCCTTACTGAGCTTTTTATGCTCATCCCAAGTTTTTGAAATGTTTTTCACAGGTCAAAGGAAGGGTACATGATATGATGATAGTGTCAAGGAAGTGTCAAGAAAGAATCCATGTTTTATTTTAAATATGTTTCTGTTGATGGGAAAAATGAATACTATCTTTTATGTAACCACTTTGTTTAAATGTGGAATGTAATGCAAGTTTTATGATATAATTCTCTAAAACTCTAAACCTGAAAAGATCCTCAATGTGTAATCTTGTAATAACTCAAGATTAAGTAAGGTTTAAGGCTGGGGCCTTATATTTGGTATCAAAGGTCGGTTTAGATAACTTTAGAGGTTAGGGCATTCTTTAAGCATAAGTGACATTACCATAATGGATAGGATTTCAGAAAGAGTCATAGTTTTTAGATAAAGTGAATGAGTAAGTATATCTTAGTGTTTATCTTCCTCATTAGTACTTAATGATTTTGTTGATATATACACACTGACATTTCTGTTTTTAGTAAATGGATGGATCAAGCAGGCACCAAAGTGACAATGGGTTTGATGGAAACTGTGGTGGTTCTCTGATTAAGAGACTGGAGGAAATGGGAGATTCAGTGAGGAATCTCGTGGTTGTGCTAAACCAACTATCAAGGATTCATGATCAACCACTTGAACCTTGGTGAGTTCTCTAATGCATCATGTACGAGATGACCAACTCGATGTGGAAGTTCAGGTAATAATTATAAAGGTAACCATTAGGGTTTATATGATCCTTACTTTTCAGGTAATTATGGGTTACTCTATGATATGTTGGAAAATGAAAGGCATGAGATAAACTTGAGGTTAAAATATGTTATGATCTTTTTTAAGATTTTATCTCGTTTTTTGGAATGTTTTAAGAATTATGTAGTTTTGGAAAAAGGGACAACACATAGGTCGTGTGACAACCCGTCGCGTTAGACAAAGCTGTGGGAATCGAACCTACAACCAAAGTGCAACTGGTATTTATCGCCTACCACTGGACTACGTGAAGTCCCTGGTTAGTTTGACTAATTATTTTTAGTTAGATGATTTTAGGAATCAAGAGTAAGTTTATTTTGGTTTATCTATGGAAATGATTAACCTATCATGGAGGATATGTGATTAGGTTAATTACTTTTCAATGTGAGAATTTAAGAGCATCTGATGTTATTTCGAGACAAAATTTAATTTGTACCTTGGAAGACTATGTGATTAAATCCTTCAAATATTTGGGTTTCAATCTTAGTTTGGTTTACTTCGAAGAATTTTATGGACAATTTTTTATTGAATGGTCTTCGTTGAACATTAGGTTTTGTTGGAAAATTTTTGGAGACTAAGGATAGATTTTCCTTTTTATAAAGGATTATCCATTTGTGGATTATCTGATCTTGTACTAACCTTTTTGGTTTTGGTTTTGGTTAAAGTCCAAAGACATGGGAAATATATAGTTCTATTTTGTGGATTAGGTGATTCTATAGAAGTTGATTATAGCTCTCTTAATATTAGCAAGTCATCCTAAATACTTGACTTTTGGAGAAAATGTGAGTTTGTGTAAGAAATCTAGTATGAGACGAGAGTCTACACGACAAGTAAGTATGTTTCCTTAAGATCAAAAATAAATTCCTCAATTAAAAGTGACTTAAAACAAAAATGTTGCCTATTAACTTTTCCTACTGGGGAATCGAATACTGTTTAACCCACCACAAGTTTGTGATTTTCTTATGGTTAACTTTCTCCTAGACATGTTTACTATCACTCTCCCTCAGAACATGACCCTTTGTTTTTTCTTCCATGTCCATGATTTCCTACATGGAATCCTAGTATGGGTTAACTCGGGTGACCTTTGTACTTCTCTTTCTTTATTTTAAAGTGTTTGTTTTACCAACTCTTTTTCCGATTTGGGACTTTCAATGGAGTTTCCAAGCCCAATTTTGAAATTGCGAGGACGCAATTCCCAAAAGGGGGAAGGATGTAACACCCCAGGTAAATAAAGAATATGACATTTTTATATTTATCCCTATTTGTGAATAAAATATTAATATTACTTTAAATGGGATGCTATGCTCGATGGCCTACCCAATACACAACAACGAGTTTCTTGGGAATCTTACGTTGCACTCTAATAATAAAATAATATTATTTTAAATGGTAGTTAACGCCTAGACGTTGTAATGGCGGGAATGAACGGACTAACTAAAAAATTATTATATATGTTTGTCAAATATTTTTACTCTTTACAATAAATGTTAGAGGATTAAAAATGCGAATGAATCCAATTTTTAAGCATAAACATTCTAATATTCTTTAAAAGGTTGATTAACCGCCTTTCTATGGCGAACCTCTTTTAAATCCACTTTTTAACAATTTAATGTGTTATATTTGACAAAATAAAATTCTTATTTAGAATCGGGACATCAAAATTTACTTTGTGTAATTTTTTGGTATTTTTCCAATAAAGTTCATTTTTTTAATAGTGAAAAATGTTGTATTTTAATTCAAAACCACCTTTAAATATAATTTATTTATATGATTAGATTATATTTTGAATTGGTTTTAAAGTTCAGTTAGAATATATTTTTACCATTTAATCCAATTGTGGTCATTGGAATTAATTTCACTTTGAAATCAGACTTAAACTAGTGTCAATCTTTTGATACTTATTGTTTCATAAAAACACGCTATTTGCTCTGACAGTGGGAATTAATTATTAAATTAATTAATGAAACTTATATGTTTTGAATTTTTTAAAATAGGCTTCATTTTTGAATTTGGAATATCAAATATATATTAGGGTGATGTTTTGGTATTTTTCTGAAGAAATTCAATTTTTGATGAATAGTGAAACCACTAAGTGGTACTTATAAAAACTGATTTTCCGTTTAAATGAAATTTTACCACCTCTGTGTTTTGAATTTCAAAAATCCGACATACATGGTTTTCATTAAGAAGTAAAATTTTGTTCAATAGAATTAAAATGATTTTTTGGTGAATAGTAACTTTTAAGTTTTTAATCGCGATTAGAGGTAATTAGTGTAGTTTAAGGTAAAAATAATGTTTTAATAATATGAGATGAGCTTGAAACATGTCCTACCCTTATTGGATGTTTCATGGACTACTAATACAATCCATGGGTCAACTTGGGGACCCCATGGAGCCCCTTTGGAAGGAAAATGACATTATTATCTTTTTATTTAATGAAAAAGTAAAAATGACACAAACATGAGTTGTTTTACTAAAACAATTTTTAAATGGAGTTATACAAGTCATATTTTTTACTAAAAATATTAATTGGAAATATAAAAAGATTTACTACATCATAGTATTTTTTTTATAATTTTTATACATTAAATAAATTAAATTATTTATGACATCATGATGATGCAGTGATTACCTCATTATTTAACAATTTAAATAAAATAAAAGGATAATGTAAAATATAAGACCAAAACTTGTCAAAAACCTATTGGTTGGGTATATTTCGAAACCTTGTCACCTTATCCTCTAATTATATCAATGTGGGACCTTTTAAATCCGAAACTCATTTTCAAATAAAGTAACATTTCTTTACTTTCCAAGAGTGCCCCTCCTCTCCTCTTATAAAAGGCCCCCACCTCTACCTCTTTACCCACACTTCCAAAGACATTGGCTCGGCCAACCCCTGACCATTTTGTCTCTCCACATCCCTATATTACTCCTTGAAGCCTCACTTTGGGCAGAAGTCTTCCCAAGGAAGCCTTTGAGCTCAAACCAAAGGGAGTTACCCGATTTTAAGGTAATGTCTTCACTTGTGTTCTTTTGTTTTATTTTGCTTCTCCAACCCCCTAAACTCTTTTTATTAATTTCTTTTGTAACAACTCCAGTATCTTCAACATACTAGGATGTTTTTATAATAAGCATTCGAGATACACCTACACACACCTATATCTAATGGTTAAAGAACCTACTGTTTCTTTGGATGGCGAATTTCTGCCTCACGAAACGATGATTGTTCAACACTCATATAACACCTTCAAAGGTGGCCATTAATATGTCACTATATTTATATATGATATATTATATTTTTTTGTTATACTTAAGCTTCTGTATTTTTCTTTTGTGGAAAACCTTTATGGTTTACATTGTGGGTAAACACGATAATTTCATTTTAGGAAGTGCGGACTACCGCCCCCTCAAAGTGATTTGATTCGTTAATGCCATATGTGGGATGTATAAAGGATGGATTTAAAGTTATTATATATGATGTATTTTACATATAAATGATGAATATAATTCTGGAATTAAAATATACATACCTCTCATTTGGTTTTAATTCAATTAATATGACATAGAAATGAAAGTAGCGTTCATGCGTACGTACGGCTTACCGTCTCCATGAACGGTGCATTTCATTTCTTACCTCTAAATGATTATGTAATATTATAAATACATGTATATTCTGGATATATATGATATATATGATATCCAAATCATGAATATCATTCTGGATATAATGAACCTTTGACCACATGAACAATATGTATTTGTAAGAAGTCCACTTTCGACTTAAGAACCAAATATCGACAAAACAAACATTATTAACTTAAATGATTACATAATGTTTATAACATGGAAATAAGTGATGTAAAAGGAATAATTAACTTAAAAAAGGTTCTTAATAAAGTGTAAATTAACTCAAGTTTATTATTCAGGACGTTAAAGAATGATCGAGTCAATTCGGACCCGAGGTAAGGGATCCTACTCCTCTCTTTCGTTTTAAGTACACTCTTTTACGTCATTCCTTTTAAGCTCATCTTTCTTGTGATTGGGATGTTATTTTATATTACTCTTACTGTAATTTTTATGTTCATATGATGAGAGACCCTATTCTCTCTCATCAATCCATTTTGGATGTTTTGAGTGGCGCCGTTAGGCTGCCGAATTTTTGTAAGAGATCTAACCTCTCTCTTTCTTTTTAAGTACTCTCCTTTATGTCACTTCTTTTAAGCTCCTCTTTGTTATGTTGGGGGATGTTATTTTATATTACTCTTGCTGTAAACTTTATGTTAATATTATGAGAGACCCTATTTGATCTCATCAATCCATTTTTGTAAGTTTTAAGTGGCACCGTTAGGCTGCTGAGTTTTCGTAGGGGATTTTTCATCTCACTTTTATTCTCGTGAGATTTATGCTACATTTGCCACAATTTCCTTTGAGTGGTGTATGTACTACCCAATATTTTACTCATTGTGTAATATAATTTCATTTATGATTATTTACATCAATGTTGTATTGTCCTTATTTCACGGGGTGTATGTTTCGAAAGATACCCAAGTCGGTATGGGAACCTTTCAATCCAATTTTAAGCGTAAACATTCTAATGTTCTTTAGAAGGTCGATTAACCGCCTTTTGATGGCGAACCTCTTTTAAATCCACTTTTTGAAAATTTTATGTGTTATATTTGACAAAATAAAATTCTTCTTTAGAATAGAGATATCAAAATTTACTTTCTGTAAATTTTTGGTATCTTTCCGATAAAGTTCATTTTTTAATGAATAGTGAAAAATAATATATTTTAATTCAAACCCTCTTTTTAATCTAATTTATTTATATGATTAGATTATCTTTTGAATTTTTTTAAAGTAAAATTAGAATATATTTTTACCATTTAATCCAATAGTGGTCATTGGAATTAATTTCACTTTGAAATTGGACTTAAACTATTGTCAGTCTTTTAATAGATATTGTTTCATAAAAACACGCTATTTGTTTTGACAGTGGGAATTATTTATTAAATTAATTAATGAAACTTACATGTTTTGAATTTTTTAAAATAGACATCATTTTTGAGTTCGGAATATCAAATATAGCTTAGGGTGATTTTTTGGTATTTTTCTGAAAAACTTCAATTTTTGATGAATAGTGAAACCACTAAGTGGTAGTTAAAGAAACTGATTTTTTGTTTAAATGAAACTTTTCCACCTCTGTGTTTTGAATTTAAAAAATCAAACATACATGGTTGTCATTAGGAATTAAAATGTGGTTCAATGGGATTAAAATAATTTTTTGGTGAATAGTAACTTTTGTGTTCTTAATCGCGATTAGAGGTAATTAGTGTAATTTAAATTAAAAATAATGTTTTAATAATGTGAAATGACCTAGAAACATGTCCTAACCTCATTGGATGTGTCATGGCCGACCAAGAAAATCCATGGGTAAACTTGGGGACCCCATGGAGCCACTTTGGTTGGAAAATGACATAAATAACTTTTTAATTAAAGTTAAAATAAAAATGTCACAAGCATGAGTGTTTCACTAAAACAATTTTTAAATGAGATTATACAAGTCTTATTTTTGACTATAAATATTCATTAGAAAGATAAAAAGATTTCCTACATCATGATTTTTTTTTTATAATTTTTAGACATTAAATAAATTAAATTATTTATAACATCATGATGATGCAGCGATTACCTCATTATTTAACGATTTAAATAAAATGAAAAGATAATGTAAAAACTAAAACCAACACTTGTAAAAAACCTATTTTATGGGTATACTTATAACCCTTATCACCTTATACACTAATTATATCAATTTTTTACCTTTTAAATCCGAAAATCATTTTCAAATAAAGTAACATTTATTTACTTTCCAAGAGTGCCCCTCCTCTCCTCTTATAAAAGCCCCCCACCTCTACCTCCTTACCCACACTTACAAAGCCTTTGTATCGGCCAAACCCTTCTCATTTTGCCTCTAAACATCCCTCTCTTACTCCTAGAATCCTCACTTTGGGCATAAGTCTTCCCAAGGAAGCCTTTGAGCTCAAATCAAAAAGAGTTACCCGATTTTAGGGTAATGTCTTCACTTGTGTTCTTTTGTTTCATTTTGCTTCTCCAACCCCCTAAAGTCTTTTTATTAATTTCTTTTGTAACAACTCAAGTATCTTAAATATACTAGTATGTTTTTATAAGAATAATTTGAGCTACACTTACACACACCTACATCAAATGGTTAAAGAACATACTGTTTCTGTGGATGGCGAATTTCTGCCTCACGAAACGATGATTGTTCGACACTCATATAACACCTTAAAAGGTGGCCATTAAGATGTCACTATATTTATATATGATATATAATATGTTTATGTTTTACTTAATCTTATGTATTTTTCTTTTGTGTCATACCTTTATGGTTTCCATTGTGGGGAAACACGATAATTTCATTTTAGGAAGTGCGGACTACCGCCCCCTCAAAGTGATTTGATTCGTTAATGCCATATGTGGGATGTATAAAAGATGTATTTAAAGTTATTATATATTATTTATGTTACATATAAATGATGAATATAATTCTGGAATTAAAATATACATACCTCTCATTTAGTTTTAATTCCATTAATATGACATAGAAATGAAAGTAGCGTTCATGCGTACGTACGGCTTACCGTCTCCATGATCGGTGCATTTCATTTCTTACCTCTAAATGATTATGTAATATTATAAATAAATGTATATTATGGATATATATGATATATATGATATCCAAATCATGAATATCATTCTGGATATAATGAACCTTTTACCACACGAACAACATGTAATTGTAAGAAGCCAACTTTCGACTTAAGAACCAAATATCGACAAAACAAACATTATTAACTTAAATGATTACATAATGTTTATAAAATTGAAATAAGTGATATAAAAGGAATAATGAACTTGAAAAACGTTATTAATCAAGTAGAAATTAACTCAAGTTTATTATTCAGGACGTTTAAGAACGATCGAGTCAAGTCGGACCCGAGATAAGGGATCCTACTCCTCTTTCTTTTTTAAGTACACTCTTTTATGTCATTCCTTTTAAGCTCATATTTCTTGTGATTGGGATGTTATTTTATATTACTCTTACTGTAATTTTTATTTTCATATGATGAGAGACCCAATTCTCTCTCATCAGTCCATTTTGGAAGTTTTGAGTGGCGCCGTTAGGCTGCCAAATTTTCGTAAGAGATCTAACCTCTCTCTTTCTTTTTAAGTACTCTCATTTATGTCACTTCTTTTAAGCTCCTATTTGTTATGATGGGGGTGTTCTTTTATATCCCTATTGCTTTAAATTTTATTTTAATATGATGAGAGACCCTATTTGATCTCATCAATCCATTTTTGTAAGTTTTAAGTGGCGTCGTTAGGCTACCGAGTTTTCGTAAGGGATTTTTCATCTCACTTTTATTCTCGTGAGATTTATGCTACATTTTCCACAATTTCCTTTGAGTGGTGTATGTACTGCCCATTATTTTACTCATTGTGTTATCTACTTTCATTTATGAGTATTTACATCAATGTTGTATTGTCCTTCTTTCACGGGGTGTATGTTTCGAAAGATACCCATGTCGGTAAGGGGACCTTTCACCCTCCTCTTTTTAAAAGACTTCTTTTGTTATGTCTTTTAATTCACATAACATTATATTGGGATATGTTCTTATATATCATTAGTGATTTAAATTTTATGTCCACGTGATGAGATACCTTTTTTATCTATCATCAACTCATTTTCTGAATTTTGTAGTGACGCCGTTAGGTTGTCAAATTTTTGCAAGGGAACTTCTTAACCCAATTTTGATTCTTTGGGATAAGCTTGTACTCCTTGAATATGTCATTCTATGAATATGTGTGAATAACCTCTAATTGTTTTACACTTAATATCCACTTATGTTTGGTGTATTATTTTGTCACACATAATTATGTAATTGATTTATCCTTAATCCAATGATACCATCTTTGTATGGGACTTCGTCTCAATCTCCTTTCATTGAGGCATATTTTGTTTTATACACAACCTTTTTTTATACGGTGTATAAAACCCTTTGACTTTTACGTTTATCTGAAAGGAATATTTTTTATACCACGCATTTCACTGAATGACAAAAGGGAATGTTTTTGTCGTACGTATGCGGCGACAACGACTTCTCCCCCGCCGTGACCATTATTTGAGTTTTTTCTTCCTCTACAAGCCATACCTTTTTTAAAATAAAAATAAATACCATGTTTTACTTTTCTTTTATTTTTGTATTGAAAATGGTTTTCATAATATTTTTATATCAATGTGTTGTATTGATATCTTGTGATTGAAAAGTGGAAATGTTATGTTTCCTTTATGCATGTTTTATGTGATACGATTATGTTATGGTTCTTGGGTATTATTATGAAGACGGGTGGTTCTGTGATAAACTAAGGGCGGGTGAGCCCGATATAGCTCTCCAATGCATTGGGTAACGCGAAGGGGTTAAACGTTAAGGTTTCTCTGAAGAGATTTATGGAATATACTGTGATGGGTATTCCAAACGTAACCAAGAGGGTTACTCCCTACGTAATAATGTTATGAATGCCTCAAGTTACCTTTATGTCTTATGATTTCTATGATTTATTCATGATTTTATGAGGTTTGTTAAAGTGCTTATGTTTTATGGGTAAAGTATGATTTCAAATGAGTTTCAGATTTTAAAGGTTCCACATTGATGTATTTCGAGGATAAGGTGGTAAGGGTTCAAAATATACTCATCCAATATGTTTTTGACAAGTGTAAGTTATAGTTTTAACATTATCTTTTCATTTTATTTAAATCCTTTATTAATGAGGTAATCGCTGCATCATCATGATGTCATAAATAATTTAATTTATTTAATGTCTAAAAATTATAAAAAAAATATCATGATGTAGGAAATCTTTTTATCTTTCTAATGAATATTTATAGTCAAAAATATGACTTGTATAACCCCATTTAAAAATTGTTTTAGTGAAACACCTCATGCTTGTGACATTTTTATTTTAACTTTAAATAAAAAGTTATTTATGTCATTTTCCAACAAACGTGGCTCCATTGGGTCCCCAAGTTGACCCATGGATTGTCTTGGTCGGCCATGACACATCCAATGAGGGTAGGACATGTGTCTAGGTCATTTCATATTATTAAAACATTATTTTTACCTTAAATTACACTAATTACCTCTAATCGCGATTAAGAACATAGAAGTTACTATTCACCAAAAAATTATTTTAATCCCATTGAACCACATTTTACTTCCTAATGACAACCATGTATGTCGGATTTTTGAAATTCAAAACACAGAGGTGGCAAAGTTTCATTTAAACGAAAAAGCAGTTTCTTTAACTACCACTTAGTGGATTCACTATTCATCAAAAATTGAAGTTTTTCAGAAAAATACCAAAAATTCACCCTAAGATATATTTGAATTCAAAATATCAAATATAGATTAGGGTGATTTTTTGGTATTTTTCTAAAAAACTTCAATTTTTGATGAATAGGGAAACCACTAAGTGGTAGTTAAAGAAACTGATTTTTCGTTTAAATGAAACTTTGCCACTTCTGTGATTTGATTTTCAAAAATCCGACATACATGGTTGTCATTAGGAAGTAAAATGTGGTTCAATTAGATTAAAATAATTTTTTGGTGAATAGTAACTTTTATGGTTTTAATCGTGATTAGGGGTAATTAGAGTAATTTAAGGTAAAAATAATGTTATAATAAAATGAAAATACCTAGGCACATGTCCTACCCTTATTGGATGTGTCATGACCGACCAAGACAAGCCATGGGTCAACTTGAGGACCCCATGGGGCCACTTTGGTAGGAAAATGACATTAATATCTTTTTATTTAATGTTAAAATTAAAATGACACAAACATGAGTTGTTTTACTAAAACAAATTTTAAATGGAGTTATACAAGTTAGATTTTTGACTATAAATATTCATTAGAAAGCTAAAAATATTTCCTAAATAATGATATTTTTTTTATAATTTTTAGACATTAAACACATTTAATTATTTATGACATCATGATGATGCAGCGATTACCTCATTAATAAAGGATTTAAATAAAATTAAAAGATAATGTAAAATCTATGACCTACACATGTCCAAAACCTATTGGATGAGTGGATTTCGAACCCTTATCACCTTATACTCGAATTATTTCAATGTGGGACCTTTTAAATCCGAAACTCATTTTAAAATAAAGTAACATTTCTTTACTTTCCAAGAGTGCCCCTCCTCTCCTCTTATAAAAGGCCCCCACCTCTACCTCCTTACCCACACTTCCAAAGCCTTTGTCTCAGCCAACACCTGCCCATTTTGTCTCTCCACTTCCCTCTCTTACTCCTTGAAGCCTCACTTTGGGCAGAAGTCTTCCCAAGGAAGCCTTCGAGCTCAAACCAAAGGGAGTTACCCGATTTTAAGGTAATGTCTTCACTTGTGTTCTTTTGTTTTATTTTTCTTCTCCAACCCCCTAAACTCTTTTTATTAATTTCTTTTGTAACAATACCAGTATATTCCATATACTAGGATGTTGTTATAAGAAGGATTCGAGCTACACTTACACACACCTACATCTAATGGTTAAAGAACATATTGTTTCTGTGGATGGTGAATTTCTGCCTCCCAAAACGATGATTGTTCAACATTATTTTAACACCTTCAAAGGTGGACATTAAGCCTTACTTAATCTTGAGTTATTACAAGATTACACCTTGAGGATCTTTTCAGGTTTTTATTTTTAGAGAATTATATCATAAAACATTCATTACATTCCACATTTAAACAAAGTGGTTACATAAAAGATAGTATTCATTTTATCCCATCAATGGAAACATATTTAAAATAAAACATGGATTCTTTCTTGACACTTCCTTGACACTATCATCATATCATGTACCTTTCCCTTGACCTATGAAAAACATTTCAAAAACTTGGGATGAGCATAAAACGCTCAGTAAGGGATATAAAAATATGGAAAGGAAACATGAGTACATATACACATAATAATGAAATCATACTTTACCCATAAAACATAAGCACTTTAACATACCTCATCAAATCATGAATAAATCATAGAAATCATAAGACATAAAGGTAACTTGAGGCATTCATAACATTCTTACGTAGGGAGTAACCCTCTTGGTTACGTTTGGAATACCCATCACAGAATATTCCCTAAGTCTCTTCGGAGAAACCTTAACGTTTCACTCCTTCGCGTTACCCAATGCATTGGAGAGCTATATCGGGCTCACCCGCCCTTAGTTTATCATGGAACCACCCATCTTCATAATAATTCCCAAGAACCTCAACATAATCGTATCACATAAAACATGCATAAAGGAAACATAACATTACCACCTTTCAATCACAAGATATCAATACAACACATTGATATAAAAACATTATGAAAACCATTTTCAATACCAAAATAAAAGAAAAGTAAAACATGGTATTTATTTTTCTTTTAAAAAGGTATGTCTTGTAGAGGAAGCCGAAACTCAAATAATGGTCACAGTGGTGGAGAAGTCGTTGTTGCCACATACGTATGAAAAAAACGTTCCCTTTATTCAATTAGTAAATGCTTCGTATAAAAAATATTCCTTTTGAATAAACGTAAAAGTCAAAGGGGTTTATACACCGTATAAAATAAGGTTGTGTATAAAACAAAATATGCCTCAATGAAAGGAGATTGAGACGAAGTCCCATACCTCGGGTCCGACTTGACTCAGTCGTTCTTTAATCTCCTGAATAATAAACTTGATTTAACTTATACTTGTTTAAGAACCTTTTTCAAGTTCATTATTCCTTTTATATCACTTATTTCCATGTCATGAACACTATGTAATTATTTAAGTTAATAACGGTCGTTTTAACGATCATTGGTACTTGAGTCAAAAATAAACCCTTTATAATTACAAGTTGTTCATGTATCCATTATATCCAGAATGGTATTCATGATGTAGATATCATATATATCATATATATCCAGTACATGCATGCATTTATAATATTATATAACATTTAGAGGTAATAAATGAAATGCATCGTTCATAGAGACGGTAAGTCGTACGTATGCATGAATGCTTCTTCCATTTCAATTTCGTATTTTATGAAATGGAATAATAATGATATAAAGGTATATTATAATTCTAGTGTAATATCATATATAATATCATAACTCCATCCTTTATACGTCTCACATATGGTATTAACGAATCAAATCACTTTGAGGGGGCGGTAGTCCGTACTTCCTTAAATGAAGATATCACGTTTACCCATAATGGAAACCATAAAGGTATGCCCAAAATGAAAAATACATAAGCTTAAGGAAAACATAAACATATTATATATCATATATAAATACAGTTTCATCTTAATGGCCACCTTTGAAGGTGTTAAAACAATGTTGAACAATCATCGTTTCGGGAGGCAGAAATTCGCCATCCACGGAAACAGTATGTTCTTTAACCATTAGATGTAGGTGTGTGTAAGTGTAGCTCGAATCCTTATTATAAAAACATCCTAGTATATGGAAGATACTGGTGTTGTTAAAAAAGAAATGAATAAAAAGAGTTTAGAGGTTTGGAGAAGCAAAATAAAACAAAAGGACTCAAGTGAAGACATTACCTTAAAATCGGGTAACTCCCTTTGGTTTGAGCTCAAAGTCTTCCTTGGGATGACTTCTGACCAAATTGAGGAATCTAAGAGTTACAGAGAGATGTGTAGAGACAAAATGGGTAGGTTTTGGCCGATCCAAAGGCTTTGGAAGTGTGGGTAAGGAGGTAGAGGTTGGGGCCTTTTATAAGAGGAGAGGAGGGGCACTCTTGGAAAGTAAAGAAATGTTACTTTATTTTAGAATGAGTTTCGGATTTTAATGGTCCCACATTGATGTGTTTCGAGGATAAGGTGATAAGGGTTCGAAATCCATCCATACAATAGGTTTTGGACATGTCTAGGTCTTAGATTTTACATTATCTTCCCATTTTATTTAAATCGTTAAATAATGAGGTCATCACTACATCATCATGATGTCATTAATAATTTAATTTATTTAATGTATAAAAATTAAAAAAAAAATACTATGATGTAGGAAATATTTTTAGCTTTCCAATGACTATTTATAGTCAAAAATATGACTTGCATAACCCCATTTAAAATTTTTTTAGTAAAACAACTCATATTTGTGTCATTTTAATTTTAACATTAAATAAAAAGGTATTTATGTTATTTTCCAACCAAAGTGGCTCCATGGGGTCCCCAAGTTGACCCATGGATTGTCTTGGTCGGCCATGACTCATCCAATGAGGGTAGGACATGTGTCTAGGTCATTTCATATTATTAAAACATTATTTTTACCTTAAACTACACTAATTACCTCTAATTGCGATTAAAACTTAATAAGTTACTATTCACCAAAAAATATTTTAATCCCATTGAACCACATTTTACTTCTTAATGACAACCATTTATTTCGGATTTTTGAAATTCAAAACACAAAGGTGGAAAATTTTCATTTAAACGGAAAATCAGTTTTTATAAGTACCACTTAGTGGTTTCACTATTCATCAAAAATTAAAGTTTTTCAGAAAATTACCAAAAATTCACCCTAATCTATATTTGATATTCCGAATTCAAAAATGATGTCTATTTTAAAAAATTCATAACATATAAGTTTCATTAATTAATTTAATAATTAATTCCCGCTGTCAGAACAAATAGCGTGTTTTTATGAAACAATATATATCAAAATATTGTCACTAGTTTAAGTCAAATTTCAAAGTGAAATTAATTCCAATGAAAACCATTGGATTAAATGGTAAAAATATATTCTAATTTCACTTGAAAACCAATTCAAAATATAATCTAATCATATAAATAATTTAGATTAAAAAGAGGTTTTGAATTAAAATACAACATTTTTCACTATTCATTAAAGAATGAACTTTATCAGAAAAATACCAAAAATTCACACAAAGTAAATTTTGATGTCCCAATCATAAAGAATAAGTTTATTTTGACAAACATAGCTTATAAAATTTTCAAAATATAGATTTAAAAAAAATTTGCCATCAAAAGGCAGTAAAATAATCTTTTAAAAATATTAGTGTATTCCATGCTTAAGATTGGATTTATTCTCATTTTAAGCCTCTAAAACACTATCTAATTCACTAATAGACATAGATAAAAATATCTATTATTCATTACTTACTTGGGATGTTACATCCTTCCACCCTTTAGAAAATTGCGTCCCCGCAATTTATTTACTTATCGAATAAATGGGGGTACTTATCGCTCATTACATTTTCAGATTCCCATGTTTCCTCTTCCATCATGTGGTTTTTTCACAAAACCTTTACCTGATTAATCACCTTATTCCGTAACACTTGCTCCCTCTGGTCAAGAATCTGGACCGGTTGTTCCTCATAAGATAGGTTCTCTTCCAGCTGAACTACCTCTGGACTCAAAACATGAGATGGATCTAGCATGTACTTTCTTAGCATCGAAACATGAAAAACATTGTGTACCTGAGATAAACTCGGAGGTAAAGCCACCCAGTATGTAAGGGATCCAACCTCTCTCTTTCTTTTTAAGTACACTCTTGCATGTCATTACTTTTAAGCTCATATTTCTTATGATTGGGATGTTATTTTATATTACTCCTACTGTACTTTTTATGTTCATATTATGAGAGACCCTATTTTCTCTCACTAATCCATTTTGGAAGTTTTGAGTGGCGTCGTTAGGCTGTCGAATTTTCGTAAGAGATCTAACCTCTCTCTTGATTTTTAAGTAATCTCCTTTATGTCACTTATTTTAAGATCCTCTTTGTTATGATGGGGATGTTATTTTATATTCCTCTTGTTGTACATTTTATTGTAATATTATTAGAGACCCTATTTGATCTCATCAATCCGTTTTTGGAAGTTTTAAGTGGCGTCGTTAGGCTGTCGAGTCTTCGTAAGGGATTTTTCATCTCACTTTTAGTCCCGTGAGATTTATGCTAAATTTTCCACCATTTCCTTTGAGTGGTGTATGTACTTCCCATTATTATACTATTTGTGTAATATAATTTCATTTATGGGTATTTACATATTCATTGTATGCCCCTTCTTCAATGGGGTGTATGTTTCGAAAGTTACCCAAGTCGGTAAGGGAACCTTTCACCCTCCTCTTTTAAAAGATTTCCTCTGTTATGTCTTTTAATTCACATACTATTATGTTGGGATATGTTCTTCCATATCCTTATTGATGTAAATTTTATGTCCAAGTGATGAGGTACCCTTTTTATCTCTCATCAACTCTTTTTCTGAATTTTTAAGTGACGCCATTAGGCTGTCGAATTTTTGCAAGGGAAATTCTTAACCCAATTTTGATTCTTTTCGATAAACTTAAACCTTACTTAATCTTGAGTTATTACAAGATTACACATTGAGGATCTTTTCAGGTTTAGAGTTTTATAGAATTAGATCATAAAACTTGCATTACATTCCACATTTAAACAAAGTGGTTACATAAAAGATAGTATTCATTAATCCCATCAACGGAAACATATTTAAAATAAAACATGGATTCTTTCTTGACACTTCCTTGACATTATCATCATATCATGTACCCTTCCCTCGACCTGTGAAAAACATTTCAAAAAACTTGGGATGAGCATAAAAAGCTCAGTAAGGGATATAAAAATATGGAAAGGAAACATGAGTACATGTATACATAATAATGAAATCATACTTTACCCATAAAACATAACCACTTTAACATACCTCATAAAATCATAAATAAATCATAGAAATCATAAGACATAAAGGTAACTTGAGGCATTCATAACATTATTACGTAGGGAGTAACCCTCTTGGTTATGTTTGGAATACCCATCACAGTATATTCCCTAAATCTCTTCGGAGAAACCTTAACGTTTAACCCCTTCGCGTTACCCAATGCATTGGAGAGCTATATCGGGCCCACCCGCCCTTAGTTTATCACGGAACCACCCATCTTCATAATAATGCCCAAGAACCATAACATAATCGTATCACATAAAACATGCATAAAGGAAACATAACATTTCCACTTTTCAATCACAAGATATCAATACAACACATTGATATAAAAACATTATGAAAACCATTTCCAATACCAAAATAAAATAAAAGTAAAACATGTTATTTATTTTTCTTTTAAAAAAGTTATGGCTTGTAGAGGAAGCCTAAACTCAAATAATGGTCACGGCAGCAGAGAAGTCGTTGTCGCCGCATATGTATGACAAAAACATTCCCTTTTGTCGTTTAGTAAAATGATTTGTATAAAAAAGATTCCTTTTGGATAAACGTAAAAGTCAAAGGGGTTTATACACCGTATAAATAAAGGTTGTGTATAAAACAAAATATGCCTCAATGAAAGGAGATTGAGATGAAGTCCCATACAAAGACGGTATCCTTGGATTAAGGAAAAATCAATTACATAATTATGTGTGACAAACTAATACAAAAAATATAAGTGGATATTAAGTGTAAAACAATCAGAGGTTATTCACACATATTCATAGAACAACATATTCAAGGAGTAAAATCTTATCCCAAAGAATCAAAATTGGGTTAAGACGTTCCCTTGCAAAAATTTGACAGCCTAACGGCGTCACTACAAAATTCAAAAAATGAGTTGATGAGAGATAAAAAGGGTATCTCATCACTTGGAAATAAAATTTAAATCACTAAGCATATAGAAGAACATATCCCAACATAATTTTATGTGAATTAAAAGACATAACAAAATAAGTCTTTTAAAAAGAGGAGGGTGAAAGGTTCCCTTACCGACATGGGTATCTTTCGAAACATACACCCCGTGAAAGAAGGACAATACAACATTGATGTAAATACTCATAAATGAAAGTATATTACACAATGAGTAAAATAATGGGAAGTAAATACACCACTCAAAGGAAATTGTGGCAAATGTAGCATAAATCTCATGGGAATAAAAGTGAGATGAAAAATCCCTTACGAAAACTCGGCAGCCTAACAGCGCCACTTAAAACTTCCAAAAATGGATTGATGAGATCAAATAGGGTATCTCATCATATTACAACAAAATTTACAGCAAGAGGAATATAAAATAACATCCCCCATAATAACAAATAGGAGCTTAAAATAAGTGACATAAAGGAGAGTACTTAAAAATAAAGAGAGAGGTTAGATCTCTTACGAAAATTCGGCAGCCTAACGGCGCCACTCAAAACTTCCAAAATGGATTGATGAGAGAGAATAGGGTCTCTCATCATATGAACATAAAAATTAAAGTAAGAGTAATATAAAATAACATCCCAATCACAAGAAATATGAGCTTAAAAGGAATGACATAAAAGAGTGTATTTAAAAAGAAAGAGAGGAGTAGGATCCCTTACCTCGGGTCCGACTTGACTCGATCGTTCTTTAACGTCCTGAATAATAAACTTGAGTTAATTTCAACTTGCTTAAGAACCTTTTTCAAGTTCATTATTCCTTTTATATCACTTATTTCCATGTTATAAACATTATGTAATCATTTAAGTTAATAATGTTTGTTTTGTCGATATTTGGTTCTTAAGTCGAAAGTGGACTTCTTACAATTACATGTTGTTCGTGTGGTCAAAGGTTCATTATATCCAGAATTATATTCATGATTTGGATATCATATATATCATATATATCTATAATATACATGTATTTATAATATTATATAATCATTTAGAGGTAATAAATGAAATGCACCGTTCATGGAGATGGTAAGCCGTACGTACGCATGAACGCTACTTTCATTTCTATGTCATATTAATGGAATTAAAACTAAATGAGAGGTATGTATATTTTAATTCAAGAATTATATTCATCATTTATATGTAACATAAATCATATATAATAACTTTAAATACATCCTTTATACATCCCACATATGGAATTAACGAATCAAATCACTTTGAGGGGTCGGTAGTCCGCACTTCCTAAAATGAAATTATCGTGTTTACCCACAATGGAAACCATAAAGGTATGCCACAAAAGAAAAATACAGCAGAATAAGTAAAACATAAACATATTATATATCATATATAAATATAGTGACATCTTAATGTCCACCTTTTAAGGTGTTATATGAGTGTTGAACAATCATCGTTTCGTGAGGCAGAAATTCTCCATCCACAGAAACAGTATGTTCTTTAACCATTTGATGTATGTGTGTGTAAGTGTAGCTCTAATTCTTCTTATAAAAATATCCTAGTATATTGAATATACTAGATTTGTTACAAAAGAAATGAATAAAAAGAGTTTAGGGGGTTGGAGAAGCAAAATAAAATATAAGAACACAAGTGAAGACATTACCTTAAAATCGGGTAACTCTTTTTTATTTGAGCTCAAAGGCTTCCTTGGGAAGACTTCTGCCCAAAGTTAGGCTTCTAGGAGTAAGAGAGGGATTTAGAGAGGCAAAATGAGCAGGGTTTGGACGATCCAAAGGATTTAGAGGTGTGGGTAATGTGGTAGAGGTGGGGGCCTTTTATAAGAGGGGAGGAGGGGCACTCTTGTAAAGTTACAAAATGTTACTTTATTTTCAAATGAGTTTCAGATTTTAAAGGTCCCACATTAATGTATTTAGAGGATAAGGTGGTAAGGGTTCTAAATATACTCATCAAATAGGTTTTTGACAAGTTTAAGTTATAGTTTTAACATTATCTTTTCATTTTATTTAAATCTTTTATTAATTAGGCAATCGTTGCATCATCATGATGTCATAAATAATTTAATTTATTTAATGTCTAAAAATTATAAAAAAACTATCATGATGTAGGAAATATTATTATATTTCTAATGAATATTTATAGTAAAAAATATGACTTCTATAACCCCATTTAAAAATTGTTTTAGTGAAATATCTCATGCTTGTGACATTTTTATTTTAACTTTAAATAAAAAGTTATTTATGTCATTTTCCAACCAAAGTGGCTCCATGGGGTCCCCAAGTTGACCCATGGATTGTTTTGGTCTGCCATGACACATCCAATGAGGGTAGGACATGATTCTAGGTCATTTCACATTATTAAAACATTATTTTTACCTTAAATTACACTAATTACCTCTAATCACGATTAAGAACATAAAAGTTACTATTCACCAAAAAATTATTTTAATCCCATTGAACCACATTTTACTTCCTAATGACAACCATGTATGTCAGATTTTTGAAATTAAAAACACAGAGGTGGCAAAGTTTCATTTAAACGAAAAATCAGTTTCTTTAACTACCACTTAGTGGTTTCACTATTCATCAAAAATTGATGTTTTTCAGAAAAATACCAAAAATTCACCCTAAGCTATATTTGATATTCCGAACTCAAAAATGATTTCTATTTTACAAAATTCAAAACATATAAGTTTCATTAATTAATTTAATAATTAATTCCCGCTGTCAAAAAAATAGCGTGTTTTTATGAAACAATATCTATTAAAAGATTGACACTAGTTTAAATCCAATTTCAAAGTGAAATTAATTCAAATGACCACTATTGGATTAAATGGTAAAAATATATTCTAATTTTACTTTAAAAACAATTCAAAATATAATCTAATCATATAAATAAATTAGATTAATAAGAGGTTTTGAATTAAAATACAACATTTTTCACTATACATTAAAAAATGAACTTTATCGGAAAGATACAAAAAATTTACACAAAGTAAATTTTGATGTCTCTATTCTAAATAAGAATTTTATTTTGTCAAATATAACACATAAAATTGTCAAAAAGTGGATTTAAAAGAGGTTCGCCATCAAAAGGCGGTTAATCGACCTTCAAAAGAACATTAGACTGTTTACGCTTAAAAATTGAATTCATTCACATTTTTAATCCTCTAAAATTTATTGTAAAAAGTAAAAATATTTGACAAACATATATTATCATTTTGTAGTTAGTTTTGTTCATTTCCGCCATTAAAATGGCTAGGCATTAACTACCATTTAAAATAATATTATTTTATTATTAGAGTGTAACGTAAGATTCCCAAGAAACTCGTTGTTGTGTATTGGGTACGCTATCGAGCATAGCGTCCCCTTTAAAGTAATATTAATATTTTATTCACAAATATGGATAAATATAAAAATGTCATATTCTTTATTTACCTGGGGTGTTACATCCTTCCCCCCTTTTGGGAATTGCGTCCTCGCAATTTTAAAATTGGGCTCAGAAACATCCTTGAAAGTCCCACATCGGAACAAGAGTCGGCAAAACAATCACTTTAAAATAAAGAATGAGAAGTACAGAGGTCACCCGAGTTAACCAATACTAGGATTCCATGTAGGAAAACATGGACATGGAGGAGAAAACATAGGGTCATGTTCTGATGGAGAGTTCTAGAAAACATGTTTAGGATAAAGTTAACCACAAGAAAATCACAAACTTGTGATGGGTTAAATGGTATTCGATTCCCCAGTAGGAAAAGTTAATAGACAGCATTTTTGTTTTTTTTTATTGAGGAATTTATTCATAAGGAAACATAATTACTTATCATGTTGACTTTAAACTTTTATTTGACCACACGAACCCTTATCACCTTATCCTCGAATTATATCAATGTGGGACCTTTTAAATCCGAAACTCATTTTCAAATAAAGTAACATTTCTTTACTTTCCAAGAGTTCCCCTCCTCTCCTCTTATAAAAGGCCCCCACCTCTACCACCTTACCCACACCTCTAAAGCCTTTGGATCGGCGAACCCCTGCTCATTTTGAATCTCCACATCCCTCTCTTACTCCTAGAAGCCTCACTTTGGGCATAAGTCTTCCCAAGGAAGCCTTTGAGCTCAAATCAAAAAGAGTTACCCGATTTTAAGGTAATGTCTTCACTTGTGTTATTTTGTTTCATTTTGCTTCTCCGACCCCCTAAACTCTTTTTATTCATTTCTTTTGTAACAACTCCAGTATCTTCAATATACTAGGATGTTGTTATAAGAAGCATTCGAGCTACACATACACACACCTATATCAAATGGTTAAAGAACATACTTTTTCTGTGGATGGCGAATTTCTGCCTCACGAAACGATGATTGTTCAACACTCATATAACACCTTAAAAGGTGTCCATTAAGATGTAACTATATTTATATATGATATATAATATGTTTATGTTTTACTTAAGCTTTTGTATTTTTCTTTTTTGACATACCTTTATGGTTTCCATTGTGGGTAAACACGATAATTTCATTTTAGGAAGTGCGGACTACCGCCCCCTCAAAGTGATTTGATTGGTTAATGCCATATGTGGGATGTATAAAGGATGTATTTAAAGTTATTATATATGATTTATGTTACATATAAATGATTAATATAATTATGGAATTAAAATATATATACCTCTCATTTAGTTTTAATTCCATTAATATGACATAGAAATGAAAGTAGCGTTCATGCGTACATACGGCTTACCGTCTCCATGAACGGTGCATTTCATTTCTTACCTCTAAATGATTATGTAATATTATAAATACATGTATATTCTGGATATATATGATATATATAATATCCAAATCATGAATATCATTTTGGATATAATTAACCTTTGACCACATGAACAACATGTAATTGTAAGAAGCCCACTTTCGACTAAAGAACCAAATATCGACAAAACAAACATTATTAACTTAAATGATTACATAATGTTTATAACATGGAAATAAGTGATATAAAAGGAATAATGAACTTTAAAAAGGTTCTTAAGAAAGTATAAATTAACTCAAGTTTATTATTCAGGACATTAAAGAACGATAGAGTCAAGTCGGACCCGAGGTAAGGGATCCTACTCCTCTCTTTCTTTTTTAAGTACACTCTTTTATCTCATTCCTTTTAAGCTCATATTTCTTGTGATTGGGATGTTATTTTATATTAATCTTACTGTAATTTTTATGTTCATATGATTAGAGACCCTATTCCCACTCATCAAACCATTTTGGAAGTTTTGAGTGGCGCCGTTAGGCTGCCAAATTTTCGTAAGAGATCTAACCTCTCTCTTTCTTTTTAAGTACTCTCCTTTATGTCAATTATTTTAAGCTCTTATTTGTTATGATGGGGGATGTTATTTTATATCCCTCTTGCTGTACATTTTATTTTAATATGATGAGAGACCTTATTTGATCTCATCAATCCATTTTTGTAAGTTTTAAGTGGCGCCGTTAGGCTGCCGAGTTTTCGTAAGGGATATTTCATCTCACTTTTATTCCCGTGAGATTTATTCTACATTTGCCACAATTTCCTTTGAGTGGTGTATGTACTGCCCATTGTTTTAATCATTGTGAAATATACTTTTATTTATGAGTATTTACATCAATGTTGTATTGTTCTTCTTTCACGGGGTGTATGTTTCGAAAGATACCCATGTCGGTAAGGGAACCTTTCACCCTCCTCTTTTTAAAAGAATTATTTTGTTATGTCTTTTAATTCACATAACATTATGTTAGGATATGTTCTTCTATATTATTAGTGATTTAAATTTTATGTCCAAGTGATGAGATACCCTTTTTATCTCTCATCAACTCATTTTCTGAATTTTGTAGTGACGCCGTTAAGCTGTCAAATTTTTGCAAGGGAACTTCTTAACCCAATTTTGATTCTTTGGGATAAGCTTGTTCTCCTTGAATATGTCTTTATATGAATATGTTTGAATAACCTCTCATTATTTTACACTTAATATCCACTTGTATTTGGTGTATTATTTTATCACATATAATTATGTAATTGATTTATCCTTAATCCAGGGATACCGTCTTTGTATGGGACTTCGTCTCAATCTCCTTTCATTAATTCATATTTTGTTTTATACACAACCTTATTTTATACGGTGTATAAACCCCTTTGACTTTTACGTTTATTCAAAAGGAATCATTTTTATACGAAGCGTTTACTAAACGACAAAAGGGAATGTTTTTGTCGTACGTATGCGGTGACGATGACTTCTCCGCTGCCGTGACCATTATTTGAGTTTTGGCTTCCTCTACAAGCCATACCTTTTTTTTAAAGAAAAATAAATAACATGTTTTAATTTTCTTTTATTTTGGTATTGAAAATGGTTTTCATAATGTTTTTATATCAATGTGTTGTATTGATATCTTGTTATTGAAAGGAGGAAATGTTATGTTTCCTTTATGCATGTTTTATGTGATACGATTATGTTGAGGTTCTTTGGCATTATTATGAAGACGGGTGGTTCCGTGATAAAATAAGGGTGGGTGAGCCCGATATAGCTCTCCAATGCATTGGGTAACGTGAAGGGGTTAAACATTAAGGTTTCTCCGAAGAGATATAGGGAATATACTGTGATGGGTATTCCAAACGTAACCAAGAGGGTTACTCCCTATGTAAGAATGTTATGAATGCCTCAAGTTACCTTTATGTCTTATGATTTCTATGATTTATTCATGATTTTATGAGGTATGTTAAAGTTCTTATGTTTTATGGGTAAAGTATTATTTCATTCTTCTGTATACATGTACTCATGTTTGCTTTCCATATTTTTATATCCCCTACTGAGTTGTTTATGCTCATCCCAAGTTTTTGAAATTTTTTTCACAGGTCAAGGGAAGGGTACATAATATGATGATAGTGTCAAGGAAGTGTCAAGAAAGAATCCATGTTTTATTTTAAATATCTTTCCGTTGATGGAAAAAATGAATACTATCTTTTATGTAACCACTTTGTTTAAATGTGGAATGTAATGAAAGTTTTATGATCTAATTCTCTAAAACTATAAACCTGAAAAGATCCTCAAGGTGTATTCTTGAAATATCTCAAGATTAAGTAATGTTTAAGGCCGGGGCCTTATATTTGGTTTCACTTTGAAATTGGACTTAAACTAGTGTCAATATTTTAATAGATATTGTTTCATAAAAACAAGCTATTTGTTTTGACAGCGGGAATTAATTATTAAATTAATTAATTCAACTTATATGTTTTGAATTTTTTTGAAATAGACATCATTTTCGAGTTCGGAACATCAAATATAGCTTAGGGTGAGTTTTTGGTATTTTTCTGAAAAACTTCAATTTTTGATGAATAGTGAAACCACTAAGTGGTAGTTAAAGAAACTGATTTTTTGTTTAAATGAAACTTTTCCACCTCTGTGTTTTGAATTTCAAAAATCCTACATACATGGTTGTCATTAGGAAGTAAAATGTGGTTCAATGGGATTAAAATAATTTTTTGGTGAATAGTAACTTTTATGTTCTTAATCGCGATTAGAGGTAATTAGTGTAATTTAATGTAAAAATATTGTTTTAATAATGTGAAATGACCTAGACACATGTCCTAACCTCATTAGATGTGTCATGGCCGACCAAGACAATCCATGGGTCAACTTGGGGACCCCATGGAGCCACTTTGGTTGGAAAATGACATAAATAACTTTTTATTTAAAGTTAAAATAAAAATGTCACAAGCATGATATGTTTCACTAAAACAATTTTTAAATGGGGTTATATAAGTCATATGTTTGACTATAAATATTAATTAGAAAGATAAAAAGATTTCCTACATCATGATATTTTTTTTATAATTTTTATACATTAAATAAATTAAATTATTTGTGACATCATTATGATGCAGTGATTACCTCATTAATAATGGATTTAAATAAAATGAAAAGATAATGTTAAAACTATAACATACACTTGTCAAAAACCTATTGTATGAGAATATTTCGAACCCTTACCACCTTATCCTCGAAATACATCAATTTGGGACCTTTAAAATCCGAAACTCATTTGAAAATAAAGTAACATTTTGTAACTTTACAAGAGGGCACCTCCTATCCTCTTATAAAAGGCCCCCACCTCTACCACCTTACCCACACCTCTCAAGCCTTTGGCTCGGCCAAAACCTACTCCTTTTGCCTCTACACATCCCTATATTACTCCTAGAAGCCTCACTTTGGGCAGAATTCTTCCCAAGGAAGCCTTTGATCTCAAATGAAAAAGAGTTACCCGATTTTAAGGTAATGTCTTCACTTGTGTTCTTTTGTTTCATTTTGCTTCTCCAACCCCCTAAACTCTTTTTATTCATTTCTTTTGTAACAACTCCAGTATCTTCAATATACTAGGATGTTTTTATAAGAAGAATTCGAGCTACACTTACACAGACCTACATCAAATGTTTAAAGAACATACTGTTTCTGTGGATGGCGAATTTCTGCCTCACGAAACGATGATTGTTCAACACTCATATAACCACCTTAAAAGGTGTCCATTAAGATGTCACTATATTTATATATGATATATAATATGTTTATGTTTTACTTAATCTTCTGTATTTTTCTTTTGTGGCATACATTTATGGTTTCCATTGTGGGTAAACACGATAATTTCATTTTAGGAAGTGCGGACTACCGCCCCCTCAAAGTGATTTGATTCGTTAATGCCATATGTGGGATGTATAAAGGATGTATTTAAAGTTATTATATATGATTTATGTTAAATATAAATGATGAATATAATTCTGGAATTAAAATATACATACCTCTCATTTAGTTTTAATTCCATTAATATGACATAGAAACGAAAGTAGCGTTCATGCGTACGTACGGCTTACCGTCTCCATGAACGGTGCATTTCATTTCTTACCTCTAAATGATTATGTAATATTATAAATACATGTATATTCTGGATATATATGATATATATGATATCCAAATCATGAATATCATTCTGGATATAATGAAACTTTGACCACACGAACAACATGTAATTGTAAGAAGTCCACTTTCGACTTAAGAACCAAATATCGAAAAAACAAACATTATTAACTTAAATGATTACATAATGTTTATAACATGGAAATAAGTGATATAAAAGTAATAATGAACTCTAAAAAGGTTCTTAAGAAAGTATAAATTAACTCAAGTTTATTATTCAGGATGTTAAAGAACGATCGAGTCAAGTCGGACCCGAGGTAAGGGATCCGACCCATCTCTTTCTTTTAAAGTACACTCTTTTATGTCAATCCTTTTAAGCTCATATTTATTATGATTGGGATGTTATTTTATATTAATCTTAAATACTTTTTATGTTCATATTATTAGAGACCCTATTTTCTCTCATCAATCCATTTTGGAAGTTTTGAGTGGCGTCGTTTGGGTGCCGAATTTTCGTAGGAGATCTAACCTCTCTCTTTCTTTTTAAGTACTCTCCTTTATGTCACCTCTTTTAAGCTCCTATTTGTTATGATGGGGGGTTTTATTTTATATTAATCTTTCTGTAAATTTTATTATAATATGATGAGAGACCCTATTTGTTCTCATCAATCCATTTTTGGAAGTTTTAAGTGGCGCCGTTAGGCTGCCGAGTTTTTGTAAGGGATTTTTCATCTCACTTTTATTCCTGTGAGATTTATGCTACATTTGCCACAATTTCCTTTGAGTGGTGTATGTACTACCCATTATTTTACTCATTGTGTAATATACTTTCATTTATGAGTATTTACATCAATGTTGTATTGTCCTTCTTTCACGGGGTGTATTTTTCGAAAGATACCCATGTCGGTAAGGGAACCTTTCACCCTCCTCTTTTTAAAAGACTTATTTTGTTATGTATTTTAATTCACATAAAATTATGTTGGGATATGTTCTTCTATATCCTTAGTGATTTAAATTTTATGTCCAAGTGATGAGATACCCTTTTTATCTCTCATCAACTCATTTTCTAAATTTTGTAGTGACGTTGTTAGGCAGTCAAAGTTTTGCAAGGGAACGTCTTAATCCAATTTTGATTCTTTGGGATAAGCTTGTACTTCTTGAATATGTTGTTCTATGAATATGTGTGAATAACATCTGATTGTTTTACACTTAATATCCACTTATATTTGGTGTATTAGTTTGTCACACATAAATATGTAATTGATTTATCCTTAATCCAAGGATACCGTCTTTGTATGGGACTTCGTCTCAATCTCTTTTCATTGAGGAATATTTTGTTTTATACACAACCTTATTTTATACGGTGTATAAACCCCTTTGACTTTCACATTTATCTGAAAGGAATCTTTTTTATACAAATCGTTTTACTAAATGACAAAAGGGAATGTTTTTGTGAGTATATCAACAAAACCATCATGTACTAATGAGGAAGATATAATTACTCATTCACTTTATCTAAAAACTATGACTCTTTCTGAAATCCTAACCATTATGTTAATGTCACTTATGCTTAAAGAATACCCTAACCTCTAAAGTTATCTAAACCAACCTTTGATACCAACTATAAAGGAGTCATGATCAACCACTTGAACCTTGGTATGTTCTATAATGCATCATGTACGAGATGATCAATCGATGTGGAAGTTCAGCTAATAATTATAAAGGTAACCATTAGGGTTTATATGATCCTTACTTTTTAGGAAATTATGGGTTACTCTTTGATATGATGAAAAATGAAAGGCATGAGATAAACTTGAGGTTAAAATATGTTATGATTATTTTTCAAGATTTTATCTCGTTTTGGGGAATGTTTTAAGAATTATATAGTTTTGGAAAAAGGACAACACGCAGACCGTGTGACAACCCGTCGCGTCGGAAAAAGTTGCGGGAATTGAACCCACAACCAAAGTGTGATTGGTATTTATCGCCTACCACTGGACTACGTGAAGTCCCTAGTTAGTTTGACTAATTCTTTTTAGTTAGATGCTTTTAGGAATCAAGAGTAAGTTTATTTTGGGTTATCTATGGAAATGATTAAACTATCATGGAGGATATGTGATTAGGTTAATTACTTTTCAATATGAGAATTTAAGAGCAAATGATGTTATTTGGAGATAAAAGTTAATTTGTACCTTGGAAGACTATGTGATTAAATCCTTTAAATATTTGGGGTTCAATATTAGTTTGGTTTACTTTGAAGAATTTTATGGACAATTGTTTATCGAATGGTCTTCGTTGAACTTTGGGTTTTTTTTTGGGACAAATTTTGGAGATTAAGAATAGATTTTCTTTTTATAAAGGATTATACTTTTGTGGATTATCTGATCTCATAGTAAAAATTTTGGTTTTGGTTTTTGTCTAAAGACATAGGAAATATATAGTTCTCTTTTTTGGATTAGGTGATTCTCAAGGATTTGCTTATAGTACTCTATATGCGAACAAGTCTTCCTAAAAACTCGTCTTTTGGAGAAAATATGAGTTTGATTAAGGAATCTAGTAAAAGTTGAAAGTCTACGTGACAAGTAAGTATGTTTCATTATGATTTAGTTAAACTCAAAAATAAATTCCTCAATAAAGAGTAACTTAAAACAAAAATGTTGTCTGTTAACTTTTCCTACTGGGGAATCGAATACCGTTTAACCCATCACAAGTTTGTGATTTTCTTATGGTTAACTTTCTCCTAGACATGTTTACTATCACTCTCCATCAGAACATGACCCTTTGTTTTCTCCTCCATATCCATATTTTCCAACATGGAATCCTAGTATGGGTTAACTCGGGTGACCTTTGTACTTATCTTTCTTTATTTTAAAGTGATTTTTTACTGACTCTTGTTCTGATGTGGGATTTTCAAGGAAGTTTCCATGCCCAATTTTAAAATTGCGAGGATGCAATTCCCAAAAGGGGGGAAGGATGTAACACCCCAGGTAAATAAAGAATATGACATTTTCACATTTATCCATATTTGTGAATAAAATATTAATATTATTTTAAAGGGGACTCTATGCTCGGTGGCGTACCCAATACGCAACAACGAGTTTCTTGGGAATCTTACGTTGCACTCTAATAATGAAATAATATTATTTTAAATGGTAGTTAACGCCTAGCCGTTGTAATGGAGGGAATGAACAGAACTAACTACAAAATGATTATATATGTTTGTCAAATATTTTTACTCTTTACAATAAATGTTAGAGGATTAAAAATGCAAATGAATCCAATTTTAAGCGTAAACATTCTAATATTCTTTAAAAGGTCGATTAATCGCCTTTTGATGGAGAACCTCTTTTAAATCCACTTTTTGACAATTTTATGTGTTTTATTTGAAAAAATAAAATTCTTCTTTAGAATCTGGACATCAAAATTTACTTCGTGTAAATTTTTGGTATTTTTCTGATAAAGTTCATTTTTTAATGAATAGTGAAAAATGCTGTATTTTAATTCAAAACCACTTTTTAATCTAATTTATTTATATGATTATATTATCTTTTGAATTGGTTTTAAAGTGAAATTAGAATATATTTTTACCATTTAATCCAATAGTGGTCATTGGAATTAATTTCAATTTGATATTGGACTTAAACTAGTGTCAATCTTTTGATATATATTGTTTCATAAAAACATGTTATTTGTCATGACAGCGGGAATTAATTATTAAATTAACTAATGTAACATATATGATTTGAATTTTGTAAAATAGACATAATTTTTGAATTTGGAATATCAAATATAGCTTAGGGTGAAGTTTTGGTATTATTCTGAAAAACTTCAATTTTTGATGAATAGTGAAACCATTAAGTGGTACTTAAAAAACTGATTTTTTCGTTTAAATGAAACTTTACCACTTCTGTGTTTTGAATTTTAAAAATCTTACATACATGGTTTTTATTAGGAAGTAAAATTTGGTTCAATGGGATTAAAATAATTTTTTGGTGAATAGTAACTTTTATGTTTTTAATCGCGATTAGAGGTAATTAGTGTAATTTAAGGTAAACATAATGTTTTAATAATATGAAATGAACATGACACATGTCCTACCCTAATTGGATGTGTTATGGTAGACCAAGACAATCCATGGGTCAACTTGGGGACCCCATGGATCCACTTTGGTTGGAAAATGACATAAATACCTTTTTATTTAAAGTTAAAATTAAAATGTCACAAACATGAGTTGTTTTACTAAAACAATTTTTACATGGGGTTATAAAAGTCATATTTTTTACTATAAATATTCATTAGAAATCTAAAAAGATTTCCTACATCATGATATTTTTTTTATAATTTTTATACATTAAATAAATTAAATTATTTATGACATCATGATGATGCAGCAATTACTTCATTAATAAGGGATTTACATAAAATGAAAATATAATGTTAAAAATATAACTTACACTTGTCACAAACCTATTTTATGGGTGGATTTCGAAACATTATCACCTTATCCTCGAAAGAAATCCTTTTGGGACCTTTTAAATCTGAAAATCATTTTATAATAAAGTAATATTTTATAACTTTCCAAGAGTGCCCTCCTCTCCTCTTATAAAAGGCCCCCACCTCTACCACCTTAAACACACATCTCAAGCCTTTGGATCGGACAAACCCTGCCCATTTCATCTCTCCACATCTCTCTATTCATCATTGAAGCCTCACTTTGGGCAGAATCCTTTCCAAGGAAGCCTTTGATCTCAAATCAAAGAGATTTTCCCGATTTAAAGGTAATGTCTTCCCTTGTGTTCTTTTGTTTTATTTTGCTTCTCCAACCCCCTAAACTCTTTTTATTATTTTATTTTGTAACAAAACCAGTATATTCAATATACTAGGATGTTTTTATGTGAATTATTCTAGCTACACTTACACACACCTTCGTCAAATGGTTAAAGAACATACTGTTTCTGTGGATGGCGAATTACTGCCTCACGAAACGATGCTTGTTCAATATTCTTTTAACACCTTCAAAGGTGGCCATTAAGATGTCACTCTATTTATATATGATATATAATATTTTTATGTTTTCCTTAAGCTTCTGTGTTTTTCATTTATGTCATACCTTTATGGTTTCCATTTTGGGTAAACGCGATATCTTCATTTTAGGAAGTGCGGACTACCACCCCCTCAAAGTGATTTGATTTGTTAATGCCATATGTGGGACGTATAAAGGATGGCATTAATGGTTTTACATATTTTATCCTACTAGAATTATAATATACCTTTATATAATTATTATTTAATTCCATTGAATACAAAAAAAAAGAAATGAAAGTAGCGTTCATGCGTACGTACGGCTTACCGTCTCCATGAACGGTACATTTCATTTCTTATCTCCAAATGTTATGTACTATTATAAATACATATATATAATGGATATATATGTAATATATTACATCTAAATTATGGATATCATTATGTAATTATAATATATATATCTCTCATTTTGTTTTAATTCCATTAATATGACAAAAAAATGAAAGTAGCGTTCATGCGTACTTACGGCCTACCGTCTCCATGAACGGTGCTTTTAATTTTTTATCTCCAAATGCTATGGAATAGTATAAAATGAATATATACTGGATATATATGATATTTAAAACATAAATACTATTCTGGATATGATGTACCTATAACTACATGGAAATTGTTTTTCGAACAAGTTCGATTTTTACTCATGTACCGAACATCGACAAAAACGTCTGATATGAACTCACTTTATTAACCAATTATTATAACATTATAATATGTGATATGAACTGCATAATAATATTTAAAGGAGGTCCTCAATCAATTATAAATTGACCAAATTTTATTATTCAGGAGATTAAATAACGATCGAGTCATGTCAGACACGAGGTAAGGGAATCATACATCTCTCTTTCTTTGCAAGTACTCTCTTTTATGTCATTTCTTTTATGTTCCATGTTATTATGTTAGAGGATGTTATTTTATATTCCACTTTCTGTAATTTTTATGTTCATTTTATGAGAGACCCTATTTGATCTCATCAATCCATTTTTGGAAGTTTTACGTGGCGTCGTTAGGCTGCCGAATTTTCATAAGGGGATTTTCATCTCACTTTTTGTTCCCGTGAGATCCATGCTACATTGGCCACTATTTCCTTTTTGTGTTGTTTATGTAATGACCATTATTTTACTATTAGTATAATATACTCTCATTTACGGGTAGTTACATCTTCAATGTACGACCCTTATTTAATGGGGTGTACGTTTTGAAAGTTGCCCAAATCGGTAAGGGAACCTTTCACACTCCTCTTTTAAAAAGACTTATTTTGTTATGTCTTTTAATTTACATATTTTTATGTTGGGATATGTTCTTATATATAATTATTGATGTAAATTTTATTTCCAAGTGATGAGATACCATTTTCTCTCTCATCAACTAATTTTATGAATTTTAAAGTGACGCCGTTAGGCTGCCGAATTTTACCAAGGGAACTTCTTAACCCAATTTCGATTTCCTTGGGTTCAACATGTAGTTATTGAATATGTTATCATTTGAATATGTGTTAATGACCTTTGATTGTTTTACACTTAATATACACTTATATTGTGTTTATTTATGTTTGTCACACATAATTATGAGATTGATTCATCCTTAATTTAAGGATACCTTCTTTATAAGGGATTTTATCTCATTTTACATTTCTATTGAGACTTCATTGTTGTTATTCACCAATTCACTCTTATATGGTGTATATACTTTCCTTTGTAATATTATATCCTGAATCCCTTTATTCTCATGATATTATAAAGTTCTGATTAAATGTTATTCCTCAATTATTGTATTCAAGTGTCTCTTATTTTAATAAAAACCCTTTAACTAAAATATCGTTTTAAATGATTTATTCTTATAAATATTTCTCATTAATATCCATGTTTTCAAAATGGTTTCACGGATTTATTTACGTGGATATTAATGGTGTAAAATGTTCAAAGCTTCAAAGTGGTATGGGACACTTTGATTAAAAAAATCTATTTATTAAATGTTTTAAATATCATATATATCCAGTATATATTCATTTTATACTATTCCATAGCATTTGGAGATAAAAAATTAAAAGCACCGTTCATGGAGATGGTAGGTCGTACGTACGCATGAACGCTACTTTCATTTTTTTGTCATATTAATGGAATTAAAACAAAATGAGAGATATATATATTATAATTCCATAATGATATCCATAATTTAGATGTAATATATTACATATATATCCATTATATATATGTACTTATAATAGTACATAACATTTGGAGATAAGAAATGAAATGTACCATTCATGGAGATGGTAAGTCGTACGTATCAAATATAGCTTAGGGTGAATTTTTGGTATTTTTCTGAAAAACTTCAATTTTTGATGAATATTTGAAACCACTAAGTGGTAGTTAAAGAAACTGATTTTTCATTTAAATGAAACTTTGTCACCTCTGTGTTTGGAATTTCAAAAATCCGACATACATGGTTTTCATTAGGAAGTAAAATGTGGTTCAATGGGATTAAAATAATTTTTTGTTGAATAGTAACTTTTATGTTCTTAATCACGATTAGAGGTAATTAGTGTAATTTAAGGTAAAAATAATGTTTTAATAATGTTAAATGACCTAGAAACATGTTCTACCCTCATCGGATGTGTCATGGCCGACCAAGAAAATCCATGGGTCAATTTGAGGACCCCATGGAGCCACTTTGGTTGGAAAATGACATAAATAACTTTTTATTTAAAGTTAAAATAAAAATGTCACAAGCATGAGATGTTTCACTAAAACAATTTCTAAATGGGGTTATACAAGTCATATTTTTTACTATAAATATTCATTAGAAAGATAAAAAGATTTCCTACATCATGATATTTTTTTATAATTTTTATACATTAAATAAATTAAATTATTTATGACATCATGATGATGCAGTGATTACCGATTTAATAAAGGATTTAAATAAAATGAAAAGATAATGTTAAAACTATAACTTAAACTTGTCAAAAACCTATTGTATGAGTATATTTCGAACCCTTACCACCTTATCCTTGAAATACATTAATTTGGGACCTTTAAAATCTGAAACTCATTTGAAAATAAAGTAACATTTTGTAACTTTACAAGAGTGCCCCGCCTCTCCTCTTATAAAAGGCCCCCACCTCTACCACCTTACCCACACCTCTCAAGCCTTTGGATCGGCCAAACCCTGTTCATTTTTCCTCTCCACATCCCTCTATTACTCCTATAAGCCTCACTTTGGGCATAAGTCTTCCCAAGGAAGCCTTTGAGATCAAATCAAAAAGAGTTATCCGATTTTAAGGTAATGTCTTCACTTGTGTTCTTTTGTTTAATTTTGCTTCTCCAACCCCCTAAACTCTTTTTATTCATTTCTTTTGTAACAACTCCAGTATATTCAATATACTAGGATGTTGTTATAAGAAGAATTCGAGCTACACTTACACAAACCTGCATCAAATGGTTAAAGAACATATTGTTTCTATGGATGGAGAATTTCTGCCTCACGAAACGATGATTGTTCAACACTCATATAACACCTTAAAAGGTGGCCATTAAGATGTCACTATATTTATATATGATATATAATATGTTTATGTTTTACTTAAGCTGCTGTATTTTTTTTTATGGCATACCTTTAGGGTTTCCATTGTGGGTAAACACGATAATTTTACTTTAGGAAGTGTGGACTACCGCCCCCTCAAAGTGATTTGATTCGTTAATGCCATATGTGGGATGTATAAAGGATGTATTTAAAGTTATTATATATGATGTATGTTACATATAAATGATGAATATAATTCTGGAATTAAAATATACATACCTCTCATTTATTTTTAATTCCATTAATATGACATAGAAATGAAAGTAGCGTTCATGCGTACGTACGGCTTACCGTCTCCATGAACGGTGAATTTCATTTCTTACCTCTAAATGATTATGTAATATTATAAATACATGTATATTCTGGATATATATGATATATATGATATCCAAATCATGAATATCATTCTGTATATAATGAACCTTTGACCACACGAACAACATGTAATTGTAAGAAGTCTACTTTCGACTTAAGAACCAAATATCGACAAAACAAACATTATTAACATAAATGATTACATAATGTTTATAACATGGAAATAAGTGGTATAAAAGGAATAATGAACTTGAAAAAGGTTCTTAAGCAAGTAGAAATTAACTCAAGTTTATTATTCAGGACGTTAAAGAACGATCGAGTCAAGTCGGACCCGAGGTAAGGGATCCTACCCCTCTCTTTCTTTTTAAGTACACTCTTTTATGTCATTCCTTTTAAGCTCATCTTTCTTATGATTGGGATGTTCTTTTATATTACTCATACTTTACTTTTTATGTTAATATGATGAGAGACCCTATTTTCTCTCATCAATCCATTTTGGAAGTTTTGAGTGGCACCGTTAGGCTGCTGAATTTTCGTAAGAGATCTAACCTCTCTCTTTCTTTTTAAGTACTCTCCTTTATGTCACTTCTTTTAAGCTCCACTTTGTTATGATGGGGGATGTTCTTTTATATTCCTATTTCTGTACATTTTATTTTAGTATGATGAGAGACCCTATTTGATCTCATCAATCCATTTTTGGAAGTTTTAAGTGGCGTCGTTAGGCTACCGAGTTTTCGTAAGGGATTTTTCATCTCACTTTTAGTCCCGTGAGATTTATGCCACATTTTCCACCATTTCCTTTGAGTGTTGTATGTACTTCCCATTATTATACTCTTTGTGTAATATAATTTCATTTATGGGTATTTACATATTCATTGTATGCCCTTCTTCAATGGGGTGTATGTTTCGAAAGTTACCCAAGTCGGTAAGAGAACCTTTCACCCTCTTCTTTTAAAAGACTTCTTTTGTTATGTATTTTAATTCACATAATATTATGTTTGGATATGTTCTTCTATATCCTTATTGATGTAAATTTTATGTCTAAGTGATGAGATACCCTTTTTATCTCTCATCAACTTTTTTTTTCTGGATTTTTAAGTGACGTCGTTAGGCTGTCGAATTTTTGTAAGGGAACTTCTTAACCCAATTTATATTTCTTTGGGTTCAACATGTAGTTATTGAATATTTCATCCTTTGAATATGTGTGAATTACCTTTTATTGTTTTACACTTAATATCCACTTATATTGGGTGTATTTATATTTTTCAAACATAATTATGAGATTGATTTATCCTTAATTTAAGGATACCTTCTTTATAAGGGATTTCATCTCATTTTAAATTTCTATTGAGACTTCATTGTTGTTATGCAAAAATTCACTCTTATATAGTCTATATACTGTCCTTTGGAATATTATATCATGAATCCATTTATTCGCATGATATTATAAAGTTCTGATTAAATGTTATTCCTCAATTATTGTATTCAAGTGTCTCTCTTTTTGTTAAAAACCCTTTACCTAAAATATCATATTAAATGTTTTAATGATTTATTATTATAAATATTTGTCATTAATATACTTGTTTTCAAAATGGTTTTAAGGATTTATTTATATGGATATTAATGGTTTAAAAATTTTAAAAGCTTCAAAGTGGTATGGGACACTTTGATTCAAAAATCTCTTTATTAAATGTTTTAAATGGTTTTTAGAATGGATTCATTATTTCAATATCTTAAAATGTTACATTGTTATTGAAATGTGGTAATTTTATATTTTCTTTATGTTTAAGTTATGTTCTATGATTATGTTGTGGTTCTTGGGCATTATTATGAAGACGGGTGGTTCCGTGATAAACTAAGGGCGGGTGATCCCGATATAGCTCTCCAATGCATTGGGTAACGCGAAGGAGTTAAACGTTGAGGTTTCTCCGAAGAGATTTAGGGAATATACTGTGATGGGTATTCCGAACGTAACCAAGAGGGTTACTCCCTACGTAAGAATGTTATGAATGCCTCAAGTTACCTTTATGTCTTATGATTTCTATGATTTATTCATAATTTGGATGAGGTATGTTAAAGTGGTTATGTTTTATGGGTAAAGTATGATTTCATTCTTATGTATATATGTACTCATGTTTCCTTTCCATATTTTTATATCCCTTACTGAGCTTTTTATGCTCATCCCAAGTTTTTTTGAAATTTTTTTCATAGGTCAAGGGAAAGGTACATGATATGATAGTGTTAAGGAAGTGTCAAGAAAGAATCCATGTCTTATTTTAAATATGTTTCCGTTGATGGGAAAAATGAATACTATCTTTATGTAACCACTTTGTTTAAATGTGGAATGTAATGAAAGTTTTATGATCTAATTCTCTAAAACTCTAAACCTGAAAAGATCCTCAATGTGTAATCTTGTAATAACTCAAGATTAAGTAAGGTTTAAGTTCGGGGCCTTATAGTTGGTATCACAGTATATTCCCTAAATCTCTTTGGAGAAACCTTAACGTTTAACCCCTTCACGTTACCCAATGCATTGGAGAGCTATATCGGGCTCACCCGCCCTTAGTTTATCACGGAACCACCCGTCTTCATAATAATTCCCAAGAACCATAACATAATCGTATCACATAAAACATGCATAAAGGAAACATAACATTTCCACTTTTCAATCACTAGATATCAATACAACACATTGATATAAAAATATTATGAAAACCATTTTCAATACCAAAATAAATTAAAAGTAAAACATGGTATTTATTTTTATTTTAAAAAAGGTATGGCTTGTAGAGGAAGCCGAAACTCAAATAATGGTCACAGCGGCGGAGAAGTCGTTGTCGCCGCATACGTACGACAAAAACATTCCCTTTTGTCGTTTAGTAAAACGCTTTGTATAAAAAAGATTCATTTCAAATAAATGTAAAAGTAAAAGGGTTTTATACACCGTATAAAACAAGGTTGTGTATAAAACAAAATATGCCTCAATGAAAGGAGATTGAGATGAAGTCCCATACAAAGACGGTATCATTGGATTAAGGATAAATCAATTACATAATTATGTGTGAAAAACTAATACACAAAATATAAGTGGATATTAAGTTTAAAACAATAAAAGGTTATTCACACATATTCATAGAACGACATATTCAAGGAGTACAAGCTTATCCAAAAAAATCAAAATTGGGTTAAGAAGTTCCCTTGCAAAAATTTGACAGCCTAACGGCGTCACTACAAAATTCAAAAAATGAGTTGATGAGAGATAAAAAGGGTATCTCATCACTTGGACATAAAATTTAAATCACTAAGGATATAGAATAACATATCCCAACATAATGTTATGTGAATTAAAAGACATAACAAAAGAAGTCTTTTAAAAAGAGGAGGGTGAAAGGTTCCCTTACCGACATGGGTATCTTTCCAAACATACACCCCGTGAAAGAAGGACAAAAAAACATTGATGTAAATACTCATAAATGAAAGTATATTACACAATGAGTAAAATAATGGGCAGTACATACACCACTAAAAGGAAATTGTGGCAAATGTAGCATAAATCTCATGGGAATAAAAGTGAGATGAAAAATCCATTACGAAATCTCAGCAGCCTAATGGCGCCACTTAAAACTTACAAAAATGGATTGATGAGATCAAATAGGGTCTCTCATCATATTAAAAAAAAATTTACATCAATAGGGATATAAAAGAACACCCCCCATCATAACAAAGAGAAGCTTAAAAGAAGTGACATAAAGTAGAGTACTTAAAAAGAAAGATAGAGGTTATATCTCTTACGAAATTTCGGCAGCCTAACGGCGCCACTCAAAAATTACAAAATGGATTGATGAGAGAGAATAGGGTCTCTCATCATATGAACTTAAAAATTACCTTAAGATTAATATAAAATAACATCCCAATCACAAGAAATATGAGCTTAAAAGGAATGACATAAAAGAGTGTACTTAAAAAAGAAAGAGAGGAGTAGGATCCCTTACCTCGGGTCCGACTTGACTCGATCGTTCTTTAACGTACTGAATAATAAACTTGAGTTAATTTCTACTTGCTTAAGAACCTTTTTCAAGTTAATTATTACTTTTATATCACTTATTTCCATGTTATAAACATTATTTAATCATTTAAGTTAATAATGTTTGTTTTTTCGATATTTGGTTCTTCAGTCGAAAGTGGGCTTCTTACAATTACATGTTGTTCGTGTGGTCAAAGGTTCATTATATCCAGAATGATATTCATGATTTGGATATCATATATATCATATATATACATAATATACATGTATTTATAATATTACATAATAATTTAGAGGTAAGAAATGAAATGCACCGTTCATGGAGACGGTAAGTCGTACGTACGCATGAACGCTACTTTCATTTCTATGTCATATTAATGGAATTAAAAATAAATGATAGTTTTGTATATTTTAATTCCAGAATTATATTCATCATTTATATGTAACATAAATCATATATAATAACTTTAAATACATCCTTTTTTCATCCCACATATGTCATTAACGAATCAAATCACTTTGAGGGGGCGGTAGTCCGCACTTCCTAAAATGAAATTATCTTGTTTACCCACAATGGAAATCATAAAGGTATGCCACAAAAGAAAAATACAGTAGCTTAAGTAAAACATAAACATATTATATATCATATATAAATATAGTGACATCTTAATGGCAACCTTTTAAGGTGTTATATGAGTGTTGAACAATCATCGTTTCGTGAGGCAGAAATTCGCCATCCATAGAAACAGTATGTTCTTTAACCATTTGATGTAGGTGTGTGTAAGTGTAGCTCGAATGCTTCTTATAACAACATCCTAGTATATTTAAGATACTGTATTTGTTACAAAAAAAATAAATAAAAATATTTTAGGGGGTTGGAGAAGAAAAATGAAACAAAAGAACACAAGTGAAGACATTACCTTAAAATCGGGTAACTCTTTTTGATTTGAGCTCAAAGGCTTCCTTGGGAAGCCTTATGCCCAAAGTGAGGATTCTAGGAGTAAGAGAGGGATGTGGAGAGGAAAATTTGCAGGGGTTGGACGAGCCAAAGGATTTGGAAGTGTGGTTAAGGAGGTAGAGGTGGGGGCCTTTTATAAGAGGAGAGGAGGGGCACTCTTGGAAAGTAAAGAAATGTTACTTTATTTGAAAATGAGTTTCGGATTTAAAAGGTCCCACATTTATATAATTATAGGATAAGGTTATAAGGTTTCTAAATATACCCATCCAATAGGTTTTTGACAAGTGTAGGTTTTAGTTTTTACATTATCTTTTCATTTTATTTAAATCGTTAAATAATGAGGTAATCGCTGCATCATCATGATGTCATAAATAATTTAATTTATTTAATGTCTAAAAATTATAAAACAAATATCATGATGTAAGAAATATTTTTATATTTATAATGAATGTTTATAGTCAAAAATATGACTTGTATAGCCCCATTTAAAAATTGTTTTAGCGAAACATCTCAGGCTTTTGACATTTTTATTTTAACTTTAAATAAAAAGTTATTTATGTCATTTTCCAACCAAAGTGGCTCCATGGGGTCCCCAAGTTGACCCATGGATTGTCTCGGTCGTCCATGACACATCCAATGAGGTTAGGACATGTGTCTAGGTCATTTCACATTATTAAAACATTATTTTTACCTTAAATTACACTAATTACCTCTAATCGCGATTAAAAACATAAAAGTTACTATTCACCAAAAAATTATTTTAATTCCATTGAACCAAATTTTACTTCTTAATGAAAACCATGTATGTAGGATTTTTGAAATTCAAAACACAGAGGTGGTAAAATTTCATTTAAACGGAAAAATCAGTTTTTATAAGTACCACTTAGTGGTTTCACTATTCATAAAAAATTGAAGTTTTTCAGAAAAATACCAAAACTTCACCCTAAGCTATATTTGATATTCCGAATCCAAAAATGAAGTCTATTTTTCAAAATTCAAAACATATAAGTTTCATTAATTAATTTAATAATTTATTCCCGCTGTCAGAGCAAATAGCGTGTTTTTATGAAACAATAAGTGTCAAAAGATTGACACTAGTTTAAGTCCGATTTCAAAGTGAAATTAATTCCAATGACCACAATTGGATTAAATGGTAAAAATATATTCTAATTGAACTTTAAAAACAATTCAAAATATAATCTAATAATATAAATAAATTAGATTAAAAAGTGGTTTTGAATTAAAATACAACATTTTTCACTATTCATTAAAAAATGAATTTTATCAGAAAAATACCAAAAATTTACACAAAGTAAATTTTGATGTCTGGATTCTAAATAAGAATTTTATTTTGTCAAATATAACACATAAAATTGTCAAAAAGTGGATTTAAAAGAGGTTCACCATCAAAAGGCGGTTAATCGACCTTTTAATGAATATTAGAATGTTTACGCTTAAAATTGGATTCATTCGCATTTTTAATCCTCTAACATTTATTGTAAAGAGTAAAAATATTTGACAAACATATATAATCAATTTGTAGTTAGTTCTGTTCATTCCCTCCATTACAACGGCTAGGCGTTTACTACCATTTAAAATAATATTATTTTATTATTAGAGTGCAACGTCAGATTCCCAAGAAACTCGTTGTTGCGTATTGGGTATGCCATCGAGCATAGCGTCCCCTTTAAAGTAATATTAATATTTTATTCACAAATATGGATAAATATAAAAATGTCATATTCTTTATTTACCTGGGGTGTTACAGTTGGAGGACCCTTTCTCTGACATAGAAGGAGGGTATCGATCTGTAGTTAGAGGACCCATTCCCCGATACAATAGGAGGGTTCCACTTAGTAGGTAGAGGACCCATTCCCTAAAATTGTTGGAGGGTTCCACTCTATAGGTAGACGACCCATACCCTAACATGGTAAGATATTTCCACTATGTTGGTGGATAGAGTACCCATGCACTAGTCTGTTAGGGGGTACCACTCTTTGATGTTCATGTATGATCACCTCCATCATCGAGAACTACCTAAATAAATTTCATTCTCATTACATCCTGCATCGTATCTCAAAAGCCACTATGAAGGTAACCATTGTGTTCTACTTGGGAAATCACTCTGTATTTGTTACTCCATGTCCAAAATATGAGTCAAAATGAAGGAGATATGAGAGTTAGAAGATTAAAAAAGAGTAAAAAATATGTAAGGGACCCAAATGGCATGTAGTCCCGCTCTTATACTTGTTTGTTTCCTTTCCAACACATGGATTTTTGGATATGTAGTATTCCATGTCATGTAAGGGTACTGCACATCATGTCTCAACCACCTGATGTTGAGTCGTGTTTTCTTGGTCATGATCGTGTCCTTAAATCCATGTCTATGTACATTTTCCATGTGTTAATACATGATATGCCCCTCATAACACATGATGTTTTAGGGTCAGGATGAAACTCAACATGTGTCACCTTCCTAAGCCTGTTTACTCTCAAAAGTACATGGCATGTCTCCCGTGATACACAACATGTGAGGTAGTATGGTCTCCTGGTCGTGTACCCTCTATACACACCGATCTAGATAGCTAGGGGTTATAGGACATGTGATACCTCCACGTATAATTTCATATTTAAGTATAACATGAAATTGTATCCACCGTAGAAACCAAACTATGTGGTGTGTGTTCATCCCTATACACTCCGTGTAGTCAGGATTTTCACTGAATGTAAAATCAGGAATGCAGATCCTAGATCTACACCTACAGCCACAATTTCTAGTCAATAACCAATTGAAATATGTATAGAATAAGGATAAAATCTATATATAATAAGTTTTATCCCTCTGGTGGTAGGAAATCAGATCTTGAACCACTTCTCTAAGTCATCGTCACCTCGTACACTTCTTGTTGTCACTGCCACTTAGTCCTGGATCCCATATTCAAGGGAATAATCAATTTTATCCTTTAAATAATCCCATTACATCCTCAAAATTCCATCCCATTATTTGTACATGAATCTTATTTTGAATCCAAGGGTTCGACCGTGCTCTAATATGCCTGAAAAAGTCAAACTGTGACCCCATAGGCCAACGGTGAAGAACACAAAAAGGGGGAAAAGAACCAATAAAGAAGGAGAATCAGTCCTTGGTAAACTTTTCGTATCCAATGAACATAAATCAAGGATATTTAGGGTGAGAAACATGTAATAATCAAGAAAAAATTTAATAAAAAATTATTTTGATTCCAATAGGATCATGTGAAGGTTTAGTTAAATACATATCAAAGAAAAAAGATTTAATCATGATCAATATTTTAATCATTAGTGCATAAACCACAAATAATGATTCCAACATTGATTAATATTGATCTTTGATGAATAAAATAGTCACCAATGATGTAGAATACCTATTTCATTTGCTGCATCTCAATTCACCTTGATATGGTCATCAGTCATCATCTAATCTTGAATTGCCAATGAAGAATGGTGGATTCCTCTCAAAATCATCCTAGGGTTACGTGACTAACCCTGGATAAATTTCATAAATACATATTTATAGAGTTTTAAGTTTATATAATTTAAATTAAACTAAATAAATTAATCATTTATTTTAATTTAAATGCTCTCGCCTATGGCTGCCTCTATCAGACATCCAACGTCGACCAACATTAAGTCATTCCTAGGGTAAATCCCATTCTCCAAACTCAATCATGGTCTCAAATTTATGTTTTGAATTTTTTTCAGGTGATATCACTTTAATTCAGAAAAAACTATGTGTTCATGATATAAAATTTATTTAATATTTTTATAAATCTAATTTTGGGCTCACATGGACTTAGAATTACGTGTCGTATCAGATCCTGGCTACAAAAATATTCCTTGATACATTTAAAAGTCTTATAAGGAAAAAATAGGGTATCCAAATTATTCCATCCTTTAATATTTTCATCCTAAAAATGTAAAACTAAGTAAATAGGTGGGGATATTGAGCCCTCATCTAACTCTCCCACTCCCAAGATCTCTCTTTCATGCTCCCAGGCTTCCACAACATACGAACCAAAGGAATGGTACATCCATGTAGGATCCTCTCCTGCTGGTCCTTAATAACTATTGGGTGCTCTATGAAGGTGACTTTTTCCTTGATTTCTAGTTCACCCCAGTTAATAACATGCATGGGATCATGCATGTATCTCCTCATCTATGACACATGGGAGACGTCATGCACTCACGCCAACTTTGGGGGTAAGGTGAGGTAGTAGTCAACCTTTACAACCCTCTATAAGATCTCAGATGGATCGATGAATCTGTAATGCCCCAACCCCAGAAGCCCATAGTCATTGCATTATTACATATCATTGGCATGATCACAAAAGATCAAGTCTCGAAAGACCGATTAGTTTAGTATCCTTGGAAGTACTAGATACATTCATAAGGTTTACATTACATCATAAAATGGAAAAGTACAACAACATTGTTTCCATGGACAACACTGAGATACCATAGAATATCCCTACAGTTCAGTCATAATATACTTCTTTGCATCCTGGGAAAAATAAAACATTTAAAGGGGTGAGCTCAAATGCTCCGTAAGGATAACAATATAGTGGAAACTTTCATAAATAAGCCTAAATATTTAAGGAAATGTATAAAACTAAAACAAAATCCTTTTCAACATAAACTTCATCATAATATGGAAAATATAAATCAAAATAATTCCATTTACTTACTCACATGGATATTTTACTAGTTGAATAATCACATGCAATATCAATATCCACTTTCATAATGATGGAATGCATAATGCCAGACTTTCATAACCACATAGTCAAGGCCTTGTGCCAAGACTACAAATAAGATTTTGTCAAGGCCTTATGCCAAGACACTAGTTTTTCTCATGATACCTACCGATGTATCGAGGAGCTATAGTGAGCTCCACCCGTCACTTACTAAGTCCAATGAATTCCTCATATGAAAAGGTTTAAACAAAACATAAATATTCTTATTAAAACTATCATACGAAATGTCAATACTTTATCCATAAACCATGAATGGTATGAAATAACATATCCACAATCAAACATATCACAAAACCATCAATACAATATGGAAGTTTTGTATCATAATAAATCAACTTCAAACAAACATAAAATCTATCAATGGATGTTGACATAGATGAAATCAAAACCTTTTTAGAGAAGTATCTATTTTTATTTTGAAATAATTTAAAAGTTATGTAATTATAAAATAAAACATTTATATTTGAAAATATTCTTATAATCTTGTAAGGGAAGCTTCGACGTTGTTATAACGGCGTAATATAGCTGCACCCTCCGTATAAGTTAAAAAAACATTCTTACCTTAATTTTGTCGAAAAGGTCATAAGGTAACTTGTTTGGAAAAAGATGGAAATATTCCCTTCAAATTTTTTTATAAAAAGTCAAAAAAGGGTATAAATGAATTTAACCCATAGTCTAGTAAATAGTAAAAATGTTTTGGAATAAATTTTTAAGAAACATGGATGTGGATGATAAAGAGGTCCCAGTAGATACTTATGTAAAAACAACCTCGGATAATAAAGAGATTGTGAAATTAACCCTTACTTTATACTTTTCCTTGGTCGAGGGTAGGTTAACCTCCTTTATAATGGTGAAATAATTGTTATTAAATTATAAAAGAATCATATACATTAATATGATATCATATATGATTATTTAATATTTCTTTGTTAATAAAATTTTAGTATTATCGTCGTTTCGAGTGTTAACTGATTCATTTTCCTTTATATTCTTTGTTATGTAAGTAATGTTTGTTATAGATAGGATGTATCTTATTCATATTAATAATGATATTAAGTCTTTAAACATTATTTTTAATCATCTAATTAAAATTAGTCTTGAATGGATACGATGGGGAATGAATCTCATCGCATTCGTGGAGACGGTAATCCGTACGTACGCACGAGCGACAATATTATTATTTTAATATTAAAATAATATATAATTGGATGGTATATCATATATACAGAATAATTATCATGTTATATTTATTATTTACATCAATTTTAAATAATTATTATACCCATCCAAATAATTATGTATTGAATAACAACTACACCACGACGTGGAGACGGTAAGCCGTACGTATGCACGTATGGTGACATGTCATTAAAAGGATGAATAAATAATGAATATGGTTGTACCATATTTATAATAACATCATAGTATATAGAATATACTAGAGTTGTTATTTTATAATGGAAACAACAAAGAAAGAGGAAGTGGAATAAGAAAGGAACTTGAAAGAGGTGATGAAATATTTACCTCTTCTTTAGGTTCTTCCTTTTGATTTGATCAAAAGGGGTCCTTAGGTTGGCTTTATGATTAAATTAAGCACTTTATAATGAAGTTAGGACAGTTTATAGGGTATTTGGGTAGGTTTTTCCCGATCCAAAAGGCATTGAATATGTGAATTTGATGGAAGGGGGAGTGCCCTTTTATAAGACGGGTGAGGGGCACCTTAGGAAAAGCTAGAAATATTATTTTATAATAAACTCATTTTCGGTTTCTAATGGCTCTAAAATGAATTATTTAAAATCTAAGGTGGGGATGGGTCGAGAACAACTCAACCAATAGGTTTTAGATAGGTTTTGGTCACTATATTAACTTTATATTTTAGATTTAACTCTTAGTTAAATAGTTTGACATTTACCATGTCTCTTTGTATTTTTATATTATATGGTTAATAAACTTATTATATACTTACAAAAAAACCACAAGTGGTTCATTAATAATACAACTATAATTATATAAGTCTTTCGGATGAACATTAAATTTTTAGGAATATAATATCAATTAATAATATAATATTTGTTTTAAAAACTCTTTTATGTCAATTTTGACACTATTTGGTATTTTATTTTTTCTAAATTCATAACGACATTATTACTTCGAAAAAAATTCATCTAACCATCCCTAAAAAGTTATATTAACCTATAAAATTAGTTTAATTCATAAAAAGTCTCAAATTACATTTATTTGGATATTTATAATATCAATAATTTTAATATTTCATTAATTAGGTAATTACTACATCATCATTATGTCATAAATAAATTAAATTATTTAATGTATAAAAAATATAAATAAAATACTATTATGTATAAAATCTTCATAGATTTCTAATGAATATTTATAGTTGAATTTATATTATGTTTAACCCTATATTAAAAATGGTTTATTTATTAAACTTTGAATTTAACACTTTTAACTCTTCTTTGAATTAAATAATAACAAGTGTCCTAATCTAATCCAAGTGGACCTAAAGGATCATATTTTATTCCTAAGGTTGTTTTTGGTCGAATTAAACTTATCCAATAGAATTAGGACATTTTTTAGGTAATAATAATATCATTTTTACCCTTAATTACCCAATTTACTTTTAACCGTGGTAAATAAAAATAAAAAGGTACTATTCACCAAAAATTATTTTCATCTTATTGAACCACATTTTACTTACTTATATCAATCGTGTCTCTCAGATTTCTGAAATTCAACTCACAGATGTGGTAAAATTAAGTTTTATATAAATTTGCAAATGCTCCTAGGAGGTGGGTAAAATACGGTAAAAAGTTCAATAAAATTTTTATATATATAAAATTATTATAAACTGAATCCAATGAATTACATTAAACTTATATAGGTATTATGTATCTATTTTGACCTAAAATAAATTTAAATAAAATAAATAATTATTTAAATAAAAATTCGGTTTTAAACTATAACTCGGTGTTTTTCACTATTCCTCAAAAATTGTAAGTTTTCAGAAAAAAACAAAAAATTCACCCTAAGCTAATTTTGATATTCTGAATCCAAAAATGAATTCCATTTTGAAAGATAAAATTTATAAAATTTCAAAAAGTGGGCATTACTATTCATAACGGCTAGTTTGATTGGTTGTGGTGTGTTAGAACTCGAAGTTGCGTACAACACACGCTATTGTATTATTCAAAGAGAAGCATACCATGGAAGATTGGGGTGTTACATTCTCCCCTCCTTCAAATAATTTCATCCTCAAAATTTCTAGAATATTACTGCATAAAAAGACTCAAATGGTTCTTTATCATAAGTTCCTTGGGTTCCCACGTTGCCTCTTCCATCTTATGGTTTCTCCATAGAACTTTTACCAGATGAGTCGTCCGGTTTATCAGCACTTGTTCTCTTGAATCAAGAATCTTGACAGGATCTTCGCAATAACATAGATCGGGTTCGAGTTCTAATTCCTCATAAGTGAGTACATGCGTTGGTTCAAGCATGTATTTTCTCAACAGTGATACGTGGAACACATCATGAGCTTTGGAAAGACTTGGTGTCATTTCCAAACGGTAAGCTACAGCCCCAATTCGTTCTAGAATTTCGAAAGGTTCGATGTACCTGGGACTCAATTTACCCTTCTTACTAAAACGTATAACACCCTTCCATAGAGATACCTTTAAGAAAACATGATCTCCTACCTGAAATTCCAAATCCTTCCTTCAGTTATCGGCATAGCTCTTCTGCCTACTTTGAGATGCTTTGATGTGGTTTTGGATTACCTTCACCTTTTCCATCGTTTCCTTAATAAGTTCTGGGCCTACGAGTTTTCTTCCACCAACATCATCCCAACAGGTTGGTGTGAGACATCTCTTTCCATATAACACTTTATATAGTGCCATATGAATACTTTAATGGATGATATTGTTATAGTAAAATTATACCAGAGGTAAATATTGATCCCACATACCTTTAAAGTCAAGTGATCATGATCTCAACATGTCTTCTAAGGTTTAAATAGTCCAATCTGATTGTCCATCAGTTTGGGGGTGGTAGGCAGTGCTCAAACGAAGTTCAGTATCCACGGATTTTTGAAGACTTTTCCAGAATCTTGATGTAAAATGGGGATCACAATCAGAAAAAATCGATAGTGGTACTTCATGAAGTCTTACAACTTTATTAATATATAGTCTTGCTAAACGTTCAAGTGGTAAATCTTCTCTTATAGCAAGAAAATGTGCTGACTTGGTAAGACGATCAACAATGACCCATATTGCATCATTCCTTCTAAGAGTCTTTGGGAGTCTCATGACAAAGTTCATCATAATATTATCCCATTTACACTCAAGTATGGGAAGAGGTTGCATGACTCCTCCAGGTTGTTGTCTTCCAGCTTTCACTTGTCGACAAACCATACATCTTGACACAAAATCAGCAATCTCCCTCTTCATGTTGTCCCACCAAAAATGTTCCCTCAAATCTCTATGCATCTTAGTGCTACCAGGGTGTATAGAGAAATTGGAACTATGGGCATCATCCAAAAATTCTTTTTTTAGATCAGGTATATCGAGAACACAAAGTTTATTCCCAAATTTTAAAATTTCATCTTCATACACCAAGTCACTCAACCTCCCATAATTCATAGCTTTAATCTTATTTTGAAACTCTTCATCATTGTTCTGAGAACTCTTTATCATTTCTAGTAAATATGGTTTGGTAACCATTTGAAAAAGTATTGATGTTTCACCTTCCATGGTTATTCCCATATCCATCTTTACTAGATTCATGAAAATAATATCCCTTTAAACTCTCATCTTTTTCAAAACTCCATGATATTTTCTGCTCAAATCATTTTCCACCTTATTTACCTTCCCTAGGTGGTAGTTTATCTTGAAATCATAATCCTTGAGTAGTTCAAACCATCTCCTTTGCCTCATTTTGAGTTCTTTCTGTGAGAAAATATACTTCAAACTCTTGTGATCGGTATATATCTCACATTTTTTACCATAGAGATAATTTCTCCATATCTTCAAAGCAAATATTGCAACTTCTAACTCAATATCATGAGTAGGATAGTTTTGAACATGATTTTTTAACTATCGTGATGCATAGGAAATAACCATATCATTCTGCATAAGGACACAACCAAGTTCTTTCTTTGATTCATCACTATAAATAACAAACCCATCATTCCATGTTGGTAGAGTCAATATAGGATAATTGAATAATCTTCTCTTCAATTCTTCAAAACATTCTTCACATTATTTTTTCCAAAAAAATTTCACCCTTTTATGTGTGAGCTTGGTTAATGGGTTAGCCAATCGAGAAAATTTCTGGATGAAACCCCAATGATAAGTTTCTAAACCAATAAAACTATGTACCTCAGTTATACTCATCGGGGCTAGCCATTCTTGGATTTCTCTTGTATTATAAGGATCAATGGAGATTCCATCCTTCGAGATGATATTTCCAAGAAAAGAAATCTCCTGAATCCATAATTCACACTTGATAAACTTCCCATATAATTCATGTCTTATACGAGTCTTTAGGATAATGCGCAAGTGATTTTCATGATCTTCGTATATTTTGGAGTATACCAAGATATCATTAATAAATACCACTACAAATTCATCAAGATATTCCTTGAAAACTCCAGTCATTAGATCCATGAAGACATAGGGTGAATTAGTCAATCCAAAAGGAATTACTGTAAACTCGTAATGCCCATACCTGGTTCAAAATGTTGTTTTCGGAATGTCTTCCTTCTTCACACACAACTGATGATATCCAGATCAAAGGTCAATCTTTGAAAATTTTTGAGCTCCATGAAGTTGGTCAAATAAATCATTAATTCTAGGTAGGGGATACTTGTTCTTTATTGTTATAGAATTGATCTCCCTTTAGTCAATGCAAAACCTCATAGATCCATCTTTCTTCTTAACAAAAAAGACAGGGGATCCCCATGGAGAAACACTAGGGAGAATAAATCCCTTATTACTAAATTCCTCTAATTGTTTCTTTAGTTCCACTAATTCCACGGTGGCCATTCTATAAGGTGTCTTTAATATGGGCCTTGAACGAGGAATTAAATCAATGGAAAACTCAATTTCTACTTCTGTAGGATGTCTAGGTAAATCCTCTAGAAAGACATTAATATATTCTTCCACAATATGTACATCCTCTATTTGAACATTCCTTTTCGCACCCACAGTTATTTCATTCTCTTCCTCCCCAATAATTGAATTTAGTTGAGCTACTAGGGGTGTATCTAGATAAGAATTAGGTGGTGATGTTTCTTCTCTAAACATAAGGTACTCCTTATCTTCATCAAAAATTGCAACCTCCTTCTTATTACAATAAATTTTCACATCATGGTCTGAAATCCAATCTATACCGAGGATTATATCAAATTCAATCATGGGTATGACGATGAGATTAGTAGATAAATAACGTTTATATGCCTTAATGGGAACTGATTCCCAAAACTTTGTTGCAATGATACTTCCCTTAGGATTTTTGACTGAAAACTCCCTAGTTAAATCAAATTGGAAATATCTAATTTTCTTAGAAAACTGGGAAGATATGAAACAATGCAATGATCCAAAATCAAATAAAGAATTTTCTAAACCTGAGGAAACCATTAAATTACCTGCCACCATGTCTTTCGAAGCTTCAACCTCAGCAGTAGTGATATCATAATCTTGGCCTTTATCCCTTGTCCTTTTCTGAGGTAAGTTCCCTTGACGCTTAGGACATTCATTCACATAATGACCCCTTTCTCTACAATTGTAGCATTCAACAGCAACAACCTATTTCTTCCCCTTGCAATCACAAGCTTGGTGGCTTTTTTCACTACACTTGTAACAGACTCCCATTCCCTTCAGGAAAGTATCAGGGTGTTTCTTCCCACATTTACTGTAGTATGGATATTAAAAATTTCCCTTCTTCCCCTTATTTCCATTTCTAGAGTGTTCAGAAGATCTCCTCTTCTCTTGCTTTAGTTTAAAGTCGTAAGACATAGAGAATTATTTTTCTGTCTTGATAGAACATGAGACAATATCTTTGTATGATGAGAAGGATTGTGAGACTAATTCTCAATAGAGAAATTGTTTTAACCTATCAAAGAAATGATCAATCTTACTTATTGGGTTACGTATATAATTTGCAGCATGCCTCGCTAACCTTGTAAAGTTAGCTTCACACTTTGCAACATTCTTATCCTTTTTTTCCTCAGACTCAGAAATTGTCCTTCTATATCCGCTCGATGTTCATAAGGAAAGTATTTTTCTAAGAAAATTTCTTTAAACTTCCTCCATTCCATATTTTATACTTCATCATCTTCCTTTGTGTTTTGAATCAATGACCACCATTGATCAGCATCTCCAGTGAGGCGGTAAACTGTCATGATAACTTTTTTCCTTTCGCTACTCCCCAAGGTGTGGAATATTTTCTCTAAGTAATTTATCCATTGGTCAGATACTAGTGGATTTGTACCCCCATTGAATGTTGGTGGTTGTTACCTCATGAATCGATCTAACATTGATCCTCCACACTACGGATCAGGGTGCTCCATATGGGTAAGGTTATTATTCATAACCTGAGTGAGTTGTCCCAGTATGGTGATAAGATGATCAGCACCAATTGCTTTACCAGCTCCACTATAATTATCTTGAGTAGGAGGTAAATACCTACATGGATTACATGCATTGATACGATTTCCATTCCTTCCACTAGGCATCATTTCTAAACAATGGAATAAACTAGATTAGTTTATGATTTGAAATACATAATTCCAAACTTGTAAAACACTTAACATAAACTGAACAATTTATGGATATAACTCATAATCATAAAAAAAATTTCTTTGAGGAAGTATATACTCATAAACCGTTTATAATTGTTTGTAAAGAAAATGATAATTATCCTAATCATATCCCCCAGGAGTGTCGTAACCAAGAGTGCAGAAAGGCCCATTGTCGTGCACCAGTTCCAGTTCGAGTCTAGCTCAAAGCGGTGTTTTCGGGTTTTACCCCTAGGTACATCTGTGCAAGAGACACCTCTACCTGATCGTATCCAGACAGGGATGTATTGCTTGAAAAACTAAAAAAATCTCTACAATACCAAAATTCTAGGAAGTTCTTCTATATTAATCCTCAAAATCTATCTTAGGGCTATGTGATCTAATCAGAGTTTATCTAAATCTAGTTTCCAAGGTTTGTACTAAACTTCCTCTGATACCAACAGTAATTCCCCGACCCCAGAAGCCTAAAGTCAGTGCATTATTATGTATCATTGGCATGATCAAAAAAGATCAATCCTCTAAAGACCGATTAGTTTAATAGCCTTGGAAGTACTTGATACATTCATAAGGTTTACATTACATCATAAAATAGAAAAGTACAACAACATTGTTTCCATGGGAAACACTGAGATCCCATAGACTATCCCTGAAAGTCAATCATAATATACTTCTTCGCATCCCAGGAAAAATAAAACATAGAAAGGGGTGAGCTCAAATGCTCAGTATGGATAACAATATATAGGAAACTTTTATAAATAAGCATAAACATTTAAGGCAATGTATAAAACTAAAACAAAATCCTTTTCAACATAAACTTCATCATAATATGGAAAATATAAATCAAAATAATGTCATTTACTTACTAACATGGATATTCTACTAGTTTAATAATCACATGAAATACCAATACCCACTTTCATAATGATGGAATGCATAATGTCAGACTTTCATAACCACATATTCAAGGCCTTGTGACAAGAAAACAAATAAGATTTTATCAAGGGCTTGTACCAAGACACTAGTTTGTCTCATGAGAACTACCAATGCATCGAGGAGCTATAGCGGGCTCCACCAGTCACTTACTAACTCTAATGCATTCCTCACATGAAAAGGTTTAAATATAGCATAAACATTCGTATTAAAACTAGCATACTAAATGTTAATGCTTTATCCATAAACCATGAATGGTATGAAATAACACATCCATAGTCAAACATATCACAAAACCTTCAATACAATATAGAAGTTTTGTATCATAATAAAACAACTTCAAACAAACTTAAAGTCCATCAAAGGATGTTGATATAGATGAAATCAAAACCTTTTTAGAGAAATATCTCTTTTTATTTTGAATTCATTTAAAAGTCACGTAATTATAAAATAAAACATTTATATTTGAAAATATTATTATAATATTGTAAGGTAAGATTCGACGTTATTATAATGGTGTAATATAGTCACACCCACCGTATAAGTTAAAAAAACATTCTTACCTTAATTTTGTCGAAAAGGTCATAAGGTACCTTGTTTGGAAAATGACGGAAAGATTCCCTTCAAACCATTTTATAAAAAGTAAAAAAAGGGTATAAATGAATTTAAACCATAGTATAGTAAATAGTAAAAAAAAATTGAATACATTTTTAAGAAACAAGGACGTGGATGATAAATAGGTCCCGGTAGATACTTAAGTAAAAACAACCTCGGATAATAAAGAGATTGTGAAATTAACCCTTACCTTGTACTTTTCCTTGGTCGAGGGTAGGTTAACCTACTATATAATGGTGAAATAATTTTTATTAAATTATACAAGAATCATATACATTAATATGATATCATATATGATCTTTTAATATTTCTTTGTTAATAATATTTTAGTATTATCGTCGTTTCGGGTGTTAACTGATTCGTTTTCCTTTATATGCTTTTTTATGTAAGTAATGTTTGTTATAGATAGGATGTATCCTATTCATATTCATCATTATATTAAGTCTTTAAACATTATTTTTAATCATCTAATGAAAATTAGTCTTGAATGGATACGATGGGGAATGAATTTCATCGCGTTCGTGGACACAGTATTCCGTACGTACGCACGAGTGACAATATCATTATTTTGATATTAAAATAATATATAATTGGATGGTATATCATATATAAAGAATAATTATCATGTTTTATTTATTATTTACATCATTATTATACCCATCCAAATAATAATTTATTCAATAACAACTACACCACGACGTGGAGACGGTAAGCCGTACGTACGCACCTATGGTGACATGTCATTCGAAGGATGGATAGAATAATGAATATGGTTGTACCATATTTATAATAAAATCACAGTTTATATAAGATACTAGAGTTATTATTTTTTAATGGAAACAACAAAGAAAGAGGAAGTGGAAGAAGAAAGGAACTTGAAAGAGGTGATGAAGTATTTACCTCTTCTCTAGGTTCTTCCTTTTGATTTGATCAAAATGGATCCTTAGGTTGGCTTTATGAATAAATAAAGGATTCTAGGATTAAGGTAGGATGGTTTAGAGGGTATTTGGGCAAGGTTTGACCGAGCCAAAAAGCTTTGAAGAAGTGAATTTCAGGGAAGGGGGAGTTGCCTTTTATAATAGGGGTGAGGGGCACCTTAGGAATAGCTAGAAATATTATTTTATAATAAAATTATTTTCGGTTTCTAATGTCTCTAAAATGAATTATTTAAAATATAAGGTGGGGATGGGTCTAAAACCACTTAACCAATAGGTTTTAGATAGCTTTGGGTCACTATATTAACTTTATCTTTTAGATTTAACTCTTATTTAAATAGTTTGACATTTACCATGTTTCTTTGTATTCTTATATTATATGGTTAATAAACTTACTATATACTTCCAAGAGAACCCCAATTGGTTCATTAATGATACACCTATCATTATATAAGTATTTTGGCTGAACCTTATATTTTTAGGAATAGAATATCAATTAATAATATAATATTTGTTTTAAAAACTCTATTATGTCAATTTTGACACTATTTGGTGTTTTGTTTTTTCTAAATTCATAACAACATTATTAATTAAAAAACAATTAATCTAACCAACCCTAACCTGTCATATTAACCTAGAAAATTAGTGGAATTTATAAAAGGTCTCAAATTACATTTATTTGGATATTTATAATATCAATTATTTTAATATTTCATTAATTAGGTAATTACTACATCATCATTGTGTCAAAAATAAATTAAAGTATTTAATATCTAAAAAATATAAATAAAATACCATTATGTAGGAAATATTTTTATATTTATAATTAATATTTATAGTCGAATTTATCTTATGTGTAACCCTATATTAAAAATGGTTTAGTTATTAAACTTTTAATTTAACACTTTTTACTCTTCTTTGAATTAAATAACAATAAATGTCCTAATCTAATCCAAGTGGACCTAAAGGATCATATTTTATTCCTAAGGTTTTTTTGGTCGAATTACACTTATCCAATAGAATTAGGACATTTTTTTCGGTAATAATAATATCATTGTTACCCTTAATTACTCTATTTACTTTTAACCGTGGTAAATAAAAGTAAAAAGTTATTATTCACCAAAAATTATTTTCATCTTATTGAACCACATTTTACTTACTGATATCTACCGTGTCTCTCGGATTTTTGAAATTCAACTCACAGAAGCGGTAAAATTAAGTTTTATGTAAATTTTCAAATTAATTATATTGAACATATATATGCATTATGTATCTATTTTGACCTAAAATAAATTTAAATAAAATAAATAATTATTTAAATAAAAAATCGGTTTTCAACTATAACTCAGTGTTTTTCACTATTCATCAAAAATTGAAAGTTTTTAGAAAAAATACCAAAAATTTACCCTAAGATAATTTTGATATTATGAATCCAAAAATGAAGTCCATTTTGAAATATAAAATTTATAAAATTTCAATAAGTGGGTATTACTATTCATAACGGCTAGTTTGATTGGTTGTGGTGTGTTAGAACTTGAAGTTGCGTACAACACACGCTATTGTATTATTCAAAGAGAAGTGTATTGTGGAAGCTTGGGGTGTTACAGAATCTCAAGGATAGCTTTCCTCCCCAACCAAAAATTTTCAATCCACGTCATTGGGAGACTCTCAAAAAAAACATGGCCTCCCTGATCAAACTCCAAGGTCCTATGACATCAATTTTTATAAGATTTATACCTGCTATGAGTTGTCCTCATCCACTCATGGATCACCTAGACCTTATATATCATCACTTGTACCATATCTATCCCAACAAGAGATTCCTCACTAATCTCATTCCAATATAAGGGTGACCTATAAGGTCTCCCATATAGGGCCTAGAAAGACTTCATGCCAATAGTAGAGTGATAGATATTATTATAATCAAACTCCACCATGGGTAAGAGATCCTCCCAGCTTCAAATGAAGTCTAACACACAATCCCTATGTATATACTCCAACACAAGGATAGTGTGATTGTTCTTCCCATCCGTCTAGGGGTGAAAGTATGTATTAATCCTCATTTGGGTCCCAAATTCCTCCTGCAGGCCTCTTCACAATTATGATGTAAACCATGCATCATCATTGGAGACAATCACCGAGGGAACCCCATAAAGGAATAAAACATCACACAATTACTCACTACCCCAAACTCTCCACTGACCTTTGTTCTTTGATATAAATGAAGTTCAATGACTTCATAATTTTTTCAACTATCACCCGGATGGAATCATGGATTCTCACTCCCTATGGAATCTCTATAAAAATACTCCATGGATATTTCATCCCATTTACACTCTAGGATCTCAAGAGACTACAAAAAACCTTTCAAACCCCGATGCTTATCCTTCACCTACTGAAATGTGAGGCACTAAGATATGAACTCGTCCATGCTCTACCTCATTCCAAACAAACAAAACTTTCATTGAAGGTCTTGGTATATCTTCCCTATATTGGGATGTTAATCTAAAAAAGAAGTGTGAGACTCCCTCATCAGCTTCTCTCACATCATGACTAGACACAAATAAAAAATGCATTATTTGTGATGGGTTCCCATCTAAAATGACTCATTGATGTAAACAACATCACAACTAAGGATGATGTGATCCCATCTTTCAGAAAATCCATCTAGGGGATCTTATGAGGATATATGGACATGTAGAACCTTATATTTGATGTCTCTTAACCGAGCCTCCCTCACATGATGAATAAGAGGAGGATTCAACACCATCAATTGAAGAATATTTACACCCTCCTCCTCAACCAAGATCACTGCAAAGAAGCCAACTGCTCAAATTCATACTCAACTAAGAAAGAATGTGACTTCTCATTAAGGGCATCCACCACCAAATTTACCTTCCCTTAAGTATATAATATCTCAAATTCATAGTCTTTTATTAAATCCAACCAGAACCTCTATCTCAGTTTCAGGTATCTATGTGCTAATACATACCTGAGACTCTGATGGTTTGTGTAAACAACAAATCTCTCTCTCAGATGATAGTTCCTACACATCCTCAAAGAGAAGACCACCACTTCCAACTCTAGGATGTGAGTCACATAGTTCCGATCTTGGGGTCTTAACTTCCTTAAGTGATAACTTCATACCTCTTCATCAACACATAGTATATCCCATCTCCAAAGGCATCATAATACAATATGTACTTCACTCCCTCCTCCAGTAGCATAAAAATATAAGCACTCGTCATACCTAGACTCAAATCCCTAAAGTATCTCTATAAATACTTGTTCTAGGTAAACATATTCCCTTTAAATGTCAAGGCGATCAAAGGGGCTTCAATCCTAGAGAAGTGCACGAAAAACCTCCTGTGGTACCCTACCAAGCCAAGAAAATTCTACACTCTAACACACTCTTGGGTGGATCCCAAGAAAGCACTACATTAATCTTCACTGGTTCTACAGTTAATACATGCTCAAAAATGACATTCCCTAGAAAGTGAACCTCATGGATCCATAATTGACGCTTCAAGATATTACCATAAAGATGGTGCTACCAAAGTAAGTCTAGGGACATCCTCAAGTGATATGTGTGATCCTCATCTGATGTTGAATAGATGAGTATGTCATTAATTAAGGAAACTAAAAATTGGTCCAAGTATGGATGGAATATCTAGTTCATAAAACCCATAAGCACAGTGGGATAATTAGTCACACTAAAAGGAAAAAACAGAAACTCATAGTGTTTGTAGCGTTATTGGAATTTCATATTCAGAATATCAACCTCATGAACTCTCAACTAGTCGTATCCAAACTTGAGGTCGATCTTTGAGAACCATATTGTGCCTCACAACAGACCAAAGAGGTCATCAATCCTTGAAAAGGGGTAATTTTTCTTTGTCGTGGCATGGTTTAGGCAATGATAACCAACAAAAATCCACAAGATCCCATCTTCATTTTTCACAAAAAACATTGGAGCTACCCAAGGGGACACACTAGGTTTGATAAAACCCTTCTTTCGAAGGTCCTCCAACTACACTCTCAGCCCCCAAAGCTCGATACGAGCCGTCTGATATGTCATAGAAGATATAAGAGTGGTCATGGGGTAAAATTTGATACAAAACTCCATCGCCCGCCTTAGTGGTAGTCCAAAAACATCCTCAAGAAAGGTATATATATAATCCTCCATGATTGAAGGAATCTAGATGCCTGAAGGGCCCACTACACCAAGGGATAATCTCGATAGCTGATGGGTGATAGGTTAAAACTTCCGACTTTCAAAATCCACTAACTCTTCCATGAGATATATCTCACCATAAAGAAGATTCTCATCCCATATGTGTGAAGGAATCAGACTCATCTATAGTTATAATCAATCTGGGATCCAACCGTGAAACAATAATCTATGCTTGAGATGATTTCATAAGGTCTCTTCATGATTACTAAGAGTTACCATGAGAAACACTCTCCACCAAGAAATAGCTTGTACTACTAGAGGATAAAATATATTGAATAAGTGTTCCCTGTAGGAACCTTAAGCCAATGTGTTTGGGATAACGTCTTAAATGGGAGCTCTAGTTCTCATAACAGGAGTAAAGAGATGAAGGAATGAATCAAAACAATATCTACTAGTACTAAATAAATATTATAATAAATATATATCATACCTCTAATTATCTCATCAGATGACGGGTTATATGCCTCTATATATTGAAATTATCCACAGTCTTGATCACCATATCCCCGAGCCTAACATAGTCCACCTAGTGGTGGTGGTAGATGGAGCTCATAACATCATCCACCACCACTAGCTCCTCCTCCCAGAGCCCCACCTAATCCTCTACCTGCTCCACCTCCCTAGAGGCCACCCTAACCATACTGGAGAGAACCATGATCATGACGATGCCTTTACCATGGTACTTTATCTGCTATCTTCCCTCCCTCTTTGGCATATTAGGTCAGGAAATCACATGCCATGTGACCTCGCCCATAACATGAATATCTCACGCACAGCTGAAGCTCGTGGGTAGATGTGCCCACTTGGATTTTTTTCATTTTCAATGATCAATCCGGGATCAATACGACGATAAATTCCAGTCTCCACGGATCGAATCACAAAAATATACAAAGAAGAAGAAAAGTATTGGAACCATAACAGAAGGATAATTATAGGTTGATTATAATTAATTTAATTAATTGACAATAAGTACCTTTTATGGCGTTCTTTCTTCATTGATATTTCTGATCACGTTCTAATGTGATTCGTCATTGTGTCGCATAAGCCAAGTGTATACTTCCTCCAGCGGTGATCCACACATGCACCACGTATCTCTGGATGTCGCCAAATGAATCTCTAGGTGCTAGCATGGAGAAACCTTTGCTTGTGTTGTCCGCCTTAGATCGCCTTGATCTGATGGAGGTGGATCTCTCTCAGTCTTGAGAGCGTTCTAGGAGGAAGGAGTTCTTTCGATCTTGAGAGAATTCTCCAGAATTGTTGTGCACAACGATTATTAGGAAAAGATTTGCGGTTGTGAGGATATTTATAATCGAGTTTGAGGTTGTAGAGTTATGACAATAAATAAACTTGTTACACATTTTATTTATTTAATTAACTCTTTTGAAAACCCCATGTCGAATCATTAATTCCTTGACATGTGCCCATGCTGATTATAATAAATATCATTTCATAAAATGATATTTCCTCAAAATCCCAACTGGAAAAACTACACAGCGTGTAATCATAAATACACAGTGTGTACTTGTTTTTCATTAAAAACTACACAGTGTGTAATCATTAATACACGGTGTGTACTGGTTTTAGAAATAAAAACTACACGGTGTGTAATCATTAATACACGGCGTGTACTTGTTTTCATTTTATTCTTCCTCCAACATTAAAATGATTTAGGATTCTTTGAAAAATTATTAAACCATGTATGGGAATAATCTTTATTCTACTTGAGATGCTTGGATACACTTAGTGTGTGGCCCTCTAGTCCTCTTTCTCATTGGCATTAGGAGGGCTTGCCTAAAGTCCAAGATTACTGTCTAGCAACGGGTCAAGGAACCCAAGAGAAAGAAGTTGATGTCGCATTGATGTGTCACCTCATACGAATGCTTACTGTGTAATTTAGTCTCTCTGTCTCAATATCTCATCAAGCAGGTTTCATGGAAGTTTCATAAACCTATATGCTTGATCTTTCATTCTTTGACTTCTAGAAATAAACTCTTCGTGACACCATGGCCATGGAATTTATGCGACAGTTCTATTTCAATCAAAGGTCCTGAGATATATACTTCTATAAATATGGAAGGGACAAATCCTTCCTTGACTTATCCATTAACAACATGTCATTCGTGATGCACCCAATGTACCATACTTCCCACCAACTCTCTTCGTGATGGTTTTCGTCAGTAAATATAAGTGCGCGAGTCATGACATGAGTTAATGATAATATTCCAGTTTAAGGACCATTACACATGCTCATAGATAGTAATGTCTGATGACACCAAGACATGCAGAATTGCTACCGGTGGGTCTGTTCTCATAATCTCCCATCTTAGAGATTACCAAGTGCGAACTTCATGAGAGCGAGTCTCGTCTTCTTACGAGTACTCACACATGAAGATCTGTATACTATGTGTCTTATCATAGTATTTCATCCAACTGTATAACTTTATTTAAGAATATTGTTATAGAATTTCAAGGTTCTCATCATAGCGGGGATCTACCATAACCTTATTAATGAAACAAATATTCCAGGACCTTATTATATTACAGTCATGCAGAACAATGAACAATATATAATAAGTGAACATTCATGTAATCAAAGTACAAAACAATTGGTTCTCAGGACACCAACCCTAACAAAATCCCACTTAGACTAGAGCCAACTGCCTACGACTTTTAGTCTGCGATACCTCACATGATGACCATGTTTCTGCTGAGTCAAGGATTTAGTCAAGGGGTCCGCCACATTGTCTTCTGTGGAAATACTTCCCACTGCAACTTCACCTCTCTAAGAAAAATATCTCAAGAGATGATACTTCCTAAGTATGTTCTTTGTCCACTGATGTGACCTTGGCTCTTTTGCAAGTGCCACCACTGCAGTATTATCACAATAGAGTGTGATAGGATCTTTACTGCAAGGTACTACATCTATCTCTTGAATGAAGCTTCGCATCCATTATGCTTCTTTATCTGCCTCAAAAACTGTGATATACTCGGACTCTACTGTAGAATCTGCAACCACACCTTACTTTGAGCTCTTCTAGCTCACTACACCTCTATTAAAGCTGAAGATGTATCCAGTCTGCGAATTCATGTCATCTTGATCAGTTTGGAAACTAGCATCTACATGTCCTATGATGACTAGTTCTTCATCTCCTGCATAAACCAAGAACATATCCTTAGTACACCTCAGATACTTAAGGATAGTCTTGATTTCCATCCAATGGCAGTCTCCCGGATTATCTTGATATCTTCCTACCGCACTTAATGCATAATTAACATCTAGCCTTGTACATAGCATAACATACATGACTGGCCCAATCGCAGATGCATAAGGGATCCTTGCCATTTTCTCTCTTTCCTCATGTGACTGATGACACATTTTCTTGGAAAGATGAATGCCATGTGACATTAGAAACAATCCCCTTTTGGACTGTTCCATACTGAATCTCTTCAGTATCTTGTCAATTTATGTACTTTGAATCAGTCCCAGCATTCTCTTAGATCTATCATGATGGATCTTGATCCCAAGAATATATACTGCCTCTCCCAAGTCTTTCATAGAGAATCATTTATCCAACCATGCCTTAACTGACTGTAAGACAGGTACTTCATTTCCAATTAGTAATATGTCATCAATATATACTATTAGGAAACAACTGCACTTCCACTCAACCTTCTATAGACACAAGTCTCACATTCATTCTTAACAAAGCCAAATTCTATTACAGCTTCATCAAAATGAATGTTTCATGACCTTGATGATTTCTTTAATCCATAAATGGATTTCTGCAACTTGTATACCTTGTTGGCATCCTTTGGAGTCACAAACCCTTCAGGTTGTGTCATGTAGACATCTTCCTAGAGGTTCCCGTTAAGGAATTCTATTTTGAAATCCATTTTCCAAATTTTGTAGTCATGGTAAGCGGCAATGGCCAACAGGATTCTGATGGATTTCGGCATCACAACTGGTGAAAAGGTTTCATCATAGTCAATTCCTTTATGATGTCTAAAACCTTTTGCAACCAGTCATGCCTTACAGGTGCTGACTTGCCCCTCTATTTCCAATTTATTCTTGAATACCCATTTATTACCAATAGGCTTTACATCAACTGGAGGATCTGCCAAAATCCAGACTTGGTTTTGGTACATGGAATCCATTTCAGAATTCATGGATTCTTGCCACTTGGCAATGTTTGTGCCTTCAACTGCTTCCTTTTAGGTAAGAGGATCATAATTTTCAACCAATAATGATTCACCATCCTCGGTGACAATAAAACCATATCGTTCTAGTTCTCTCACCTCTCTCGTGCTCCTACACAGTTCTTGTGTCTCTAGAACAGATTTTTCTTCCACAGGGCTTTGTGGAATCTGTTCTTGTACCAACTCTTGTATATCTTGAGTCTTGACTTCATTGAAGTCTATCTCTCTCCCACTATCTCTTTTGGAGATGTTCTCCCTCTCAATTAATATGGAATGTCTTGACACTGTAACCTTTTTTTATGAGGGTTTTTATAGGTAATATCCCCTTGTTTCCTTAGGATATCCTATAAAGATACACTTTGTGCCTCAGGGTGAAAGTTTGTTACCTGAATAGGCTTTAACAAATGCTTCACTACCCCCACACATGTAAATTCGATAACATGGCTTTGTGTCCACTCCATAACTCTTATGGAATACCATTTATCGATTTAGTTGGTACTTGGTTTAGTATTTGTGCTGATTTTTATAATGAATATCCCCAAAAGGATAATGGAAGATTCGCATGACTCGTCATTGATCTCACCATTTCCAAAAGGGTGTGGTTCCTCCTTTCACTTATACCATTCCACTAAGGTGTGTAAGGAGGAATGAGTTGAGATAGAATCCCAAACTTCTGTAAGAAATCAATGAAGTCCTGATTAAGATATTCTCCTCCTCTGTCTGAGCATAGTTTCTTAATCTTCTTACCAAGCTGGTTCTCAACTTCATTCTTGTATTCATTGAACCGATCAAAAGAATCTGACTTATACCTCATTAAGTAAATATATCTATATCTACTAAAATCATTAGTAAAAGTTATGAAGTATGAGAACCCAGCCCTTTCTTCAACTAGAAATGGTCCAAACACATCTGTGTGAACTAATTATAGAATCACTTTAGCCCTTTCACCTTTCCCACTAAATGGGGCTTTGGTCATTTTGCCTTGTAGACACGCATGACATGCACCAAGTGGTTTTAGTTCAAAAGAATCTAAATACCCATCTTGATGTAATTTTTGTCAAACATTTCTCATTGACATGACCTAGCCGATGATTCCAAAGTTGGGTGTGGTATGAGTCATGTGAATTAACTTTTTCATCGATTGCCATTACTTGGTTTGTGTAGTCTAACATATAAAGGCCATTATATAAATGCGCCCTACCAAAACAAATGCTATCTTTATAAAATTAGAAACATCCACTTCCAAACTTGAAGATGAATCCATCAGTATCTAATATGGATACTGAAATAATGTTTTTGGTTACAGAGGGTACATAATAACATCATTTCAAAACCAAGACCATCCCAGTAGGAAATGTGAGGTGGTAGTCTCTGACAGCTACAACAGCGAGTCTAGATCCGTTGGCTTCTCGTAGATCCACCTCACCTCGGTCAATCTTTCTAAATCTACTTGGTTCCTATATTTGGATACAGATGTGAGCACCAAAAGTAGTATATAATACCCAATTGGTAGAAACAAATATATTTCATTCAATAACAAACGCACCTGAGGCTTCCCCTTGCTTCCTTGGCAGGGTGCAGTTTTTCTTCCAGTGGCCCTTCTTACCACATGCGAAACAAACAGCCTCTTGTTCTCTTTTCTCCCCTTTGATCTTCCTTTTCAAGGAAGGACTTGAAGAAGCTTTGGGCTTAAAGCTCTTCGCCTTCCCTTTCCTTTTATTCACCATGAGGACAGAAGGATTTTCACACTTCATGTCATTGTCCACTTGGAGAATGAGGATAAGAAGATCAGACAGAGACTTCTCAATGTTTTTCATGTTAAAGTTCACAAAAATTTTGAGAATCTCTGGGGGAGTGATGCAAGAATGAGATCGGTACCCAGTTCTTCGGGGAGTTTAAACCCTAGAATCTCCAAGCGCTCAATGTAGCAAATGAGCTTGACTACATGAGGCCCGGCTGGGGCACCCTCTCCAAGCTTACTCTGAAATAGATCATTGGAGATCTCAAACCTTTCCTTTCTTGATCTCTCCTAGTATAGACAACGGAGGTGCTCGAGCATGATATAGGCATCCATGTCTTCATGAGACATCATGAGCTCACTAGACATTGATGATAGCATCAAACATTGAACTTCGAGTGTGTCGTTCAAATGTTGATCATAGACCAGGAAATCTTCATTACTCGCCCCTTGGGCAGTTGAATTAGGAAGTAAGGACTCTAGCACGTAAAACTTTCATTCATGGTGTAGGATAACCCGAAGGCACCTAAACCATTCCTGAATGTTACTGCCGCTGAGGATATTGTCTTTGCCCAGAATTGATCACAGAGAGAATTTGGTTGAACAGTTTGTCATATTGATTCTACAAATTAAAAGAGAAGATTTATCAGTACCTTTTATTTGCATTTTATGAAAAATAATAAATTAATTTATTAATTCTCCCACTATTTTATCAAGTCCCAATGGACCTCACCATTGAACTCAGAATGTCCAGTTGCTTTGACATTCTAGTGGCAAGGATCCATATTCCCCTTAGCATAACCCCAACAAGGGTTGGTCAAGCTATTTGAAGGTATTTAGGTAGGAAGGTCTTTTCCATCTGTGAGCTTATAGTTACTTGATCTGTTGAGTAGACTCCCCAATCCTGAAATCCTAAATTTGATTTCCTCAACACTTACCTCCATTTTACAAAAAGTCTAGCAAGGGCTACTCCTCTTGATGTAAAATTCTTAAGTATACCTGAAACTTTCATAAGAGCATCCTTTATAAAATTAAGTGTCCCAACAAGGGTTGGTCAAACACATAGTTTTATTAATTATTTCCCTTAATCAAGTAATGGAAGGCTTGGTTTGACTTAATATGGTATTTGAGGGATTTTATTCTTTATGCATATTGTTTCATTATCACATGCTTGTTAATATTAAGTGATGCTTGCTTAAGTGATTAACCATGTTCTGGTAATGTTTACGCATAGTCTGGTTTTTATTTTATTCCATATTTTTATGCTTGTTTATTTCATTAATTATGTGATCATGACAACACATACATAATAAATAAACCATGAAATCATAAAAAATAAAATAATATGGTATGATCATGAGCTTCTATTGGTAAGATTATCTATCGGTTTGATAAGATAACCCTGACCTAGGGAAAAACACCTTGAACCGATGGTTCGTGTTTTGCATCTCCCACCTATCCACCTTTGTATATTATTGGGTTGGTTTCACCTCAACTTCAGGTTTTGAACTATCTCCTCTGGCTTGGGAGATCCTCCATTACATGGGGTTTACATTAAAGAAACCATGGGCACGCAGGCCCTACATTTTATTGGAAGAAGGCTCGTAGGAAAACAAATTTAAATGAAACCATACACACATAGAAAGGGTCTTTGGTATAGCTCATGATCATCCATAGCATGAAATGACATTTATGCATATTTAAAATTCAAATTCTTTTAATCGTTCTGTTATTTAAGATAAGTCACGCTTGAAATTAATTAATTATGATCTTATAATTAATCAATTATTTATCTTAAATTCCTTTATGAATTTCCTTGAGATTCTTCTCATCTATATACCTTGTATAGGTCTTTGTATTTTTTAGAGTAAACCTGGTGAAATTCCATTTTTGGAAAGTACACGGTGTGTAGGAAATATTACACGGTGTGTATTTTTCACCCTTTATCCAAAGTTCATGCTAGGGGATTTGGAGTGATTTATGTACATTGGAAATTTTGGAGTACACAGTGTATAGATTAATCTAACATGGAATTTACTTCATTTTTACATGGTTTCCAGCCTGGTAATCCCGTGTACGCGGAACACAACTTCTCCATGTACACAGTTTCACTTGGGCCAGATCGGACTACACGGCGTGTTGATTCAACATACACACCATGTATTCCGGTTCCATGTGCCGTTCATTTCTGGTCAACACGGTGTAATAAAACTCAGGTATACTCAATTCACACGACGTGGTTTGGCGGACCGTTACTGGTTCATTGAACCTAACTACATGGCATGTAGTTTTCACTACACGCTGTGTATTCTTGTGTTGTACAGACAGAAAGATTGGATCCTCCGGATGAGTTCCTCATTTTTAATTTAATAAAAATTAAAATTAAAAGGTCTTTTCTGTGATGTGAATCAAGAAAAGAAGGAGGAAGAACAGATCTCGTTCATTCAGTTCAATAGAATAATTTATCACGAATTGAATCAAATATAAATGCGTAAATTATCAATGGAAATTAAATAACTATAATCAACATTGTAACCTCACTCTGATAACAATTGAAGGTCCCAGGCACAGCGGAACCTCATGGTTGGATGTGCCCACTTGGATTTTTTTCATTTGCAATGATCAATCCGGGATCAATACGATGATAAATTTCAGTCTCCACGGATCTAATAACAAAAATAGACAAATAAGAAGAAAAGTATTAGAACCATAACGGAAGGATCATCACAGGTTGATTATAATTAATTTAATTAATTGACAAGAAGTACCTTTTATGGCATTCTTTCTTCATTGATATTTATGATCACATTCTGATGTGATTCGTCGTTGCGTCACATAAGCCAGGTGTAGACTTCCTCTAGTGGTGATCCACATGTGCACCACGTATCTCCATACATCGCCAAAGGAATCTACGGGTGCTAGCGTGGAGAATCCTTTGCTTGAGTTGTCCACCTTAGATCACCTTGATCCAATGGAGGTGGATCTCTCTCAGTTTTGAGAGCGTTCTTGGATGAAGGAGTTCTTTCGGTCTTGAGAGGATTCTCCAGAATTGTTGTGCACAACGATTCTTAGGAAAACAGTTGGGGTTGCGATGATATTTATAATCGGGTTTGAGTTTGTAGAGTTATGACAATAAATAAACACGTTACTCATTTTATTTATTTCATTAACTCTTTTGAAAACCTCATATCGAATCATTAATTTTTTGACATTCACCCACACTGATTATAATAAATATCATTTAATACAATGAAATTTACTCAAAATCCTGAATGAAAAAACTACACTGAGTGTAATCATAAATACACAACGTGTACTTGTTTTTCATTAAAAACTACATGGCGTGTAATCATTAATACACGGCGTGTACTGGTTTTTAAAATAAAAACTACACGGTGTGTAATCATTAATACACGGCGTGTACTTTTTTTCATTTTATTCTTCCTATAACATTAAAATGATTTTGGATTCCTTGAATAATTATTAAACAACATATGGTAATAATCTTTATTCTACTTGAGATACTTGGATACACTTAGTGTGTGACCCTCTAGGCCTCTTTCTTGTTGGCATTAGGAGGGATTGCCTAAAGTCCAAGATTACTGTCTAGCAACGGGTCAAGGAACCCAAGAGAAAGAAGTTGATACCACATTGGCGTGTCACCTCATATGAACACTTATTGTGTAATTTAATCCCTTTGTCTCAATATCTCATCAAAAAGGTTTCATGGAAGTTTCATAAAACTATATGCTTGATCTGTCATTCTTTGACTTCTAGAAATAAACTCGTCGTGACACCATGGCCATGGAATTTGTGTGACATTTTTATTTCAATCAAAGGGCCTGAGATATCTACTTCCATAAATATGGAAGGGAAAAATCCTTCCTAGACTTATCCATTAACAACATGTCATTCGTGACGCACCCAACATACCCTACGTCCCACCAACTCTCTTCGTGACGATTTTTGTCAGCAAATATAAGTTCACGAGTCATGACATGAGTTAGTGATAATCTTCCAGTCTAAGGACTATTACACATGCTCATAGATAGTAATGTATGATGACACCAAGACATGTGGAATTGCTACTGGTGGGTCTGTTCTCATAATCTCCCATCTTGGTGATTACCAAGTGCGAACTCCATGAGAGAGAGTCTCGTCTTCTTATGAGTACTCACACATGATAGTTTGTATAATATGTGTCCTATCATAGTATGTCATCCAACAGTATAACTTTATTTAAGAATATTTTTATAGAATTTAAAGGTTCTCATCATAGCGGGAATTTTCCATGACCTTATTAATGCAACAAATATTCCAGGACATTATTATATTATAGTCATTCAGAACAATGAACAATATATAATAAGTGAACATTCATGTAATCAAAGTACAAAATAGTTGGTTCTCAGGACACCAACCCTAAAATAACATGCATAACATAACCCCTCTCTAGGCTTTTCTATTTCTCTATATGGTACCCATGACACATGAACACATACCTGAGTCTGGTCATGATAAGATCTCCTAAACCAGAATTCTACTGACTAGTGCTTGCTAGATGATGTAGAAGACCTAGAACTATGACTCCCACTATCATATCTAGTTGCATACCATCCATTAGATAGAAATATATTCATCACGAGTGCCCACTATAACACTCTAGTATATGTGGGAATTCACAGGGGTACCAAACTGGAATGGATTTCTATGTGGATACACATCTCGTACTTCCATTCTTGAAAATAACCATCCCAAATAATGTCAAGGGAGTATCATTTAAGGTCAGTGAACCTCATAGCATACTAAAAAAATTTCATTTATCCCTGTATTATCTCTAGAAGATCCTGAATCTGAATGAAGCATAAGCACAAGGGGTAGTATCTCCTTGCGAAATAGATTATGGAAGTCAGAACATGAGAGTGTCGACTCATCATGAGTCTTCATAACTAAACTCCACTAGGACCCAACTACTATGTGGAAAAGGATGGATTCCATCACAAACATCTGATCATCCAGGGTCCACACAAATCTGAAAACTTAGACCACTAACTCAATATAATCCTCTACTACCTAGGGATCTATCTCACTATAGAACCTCTGCGGCCTTTGGTGTTGGAAATCACAAAGTGTGCTAAGTATTCACGTATCCCCAGCCTTCTCTGCTAGTATAATATGCTATGTGGAAGGTAGGGGTGCTCCTACCTACCTTCTTAGAGTTAAGATCTCATATGATGGACCAGAAATGAGACCTCATCACTTATAGGATCATATTCATGATCTTGAATCAGTAACCTAGTTGGATCAATTCATGGAGGCATCCTAGAAACTTAATCAAGATCTATCAGGTTTAGATGAGCATATATATGTAGGGAGATAACTCAAAAAAGGAAAATCAAAAGACTCGATATTATATTATGTATGTACCAAAGTTTCCTACAACAAATGTCTCGGTATGTTGAGTAACAAGAAGGTAGTAATAGTATTTTTGAATGGATAAATCAACTGTTGCATCAACACTGGGTTCCCTGGCATGAATTCCGCACTTGAGACACTTTGACACCATTGCTCGATGTTTCCAACCAAACCCCACAAGGGGACATAACTCCAAATATTTTCTTGAGGTTGAACCACCTCCAATACCAATCTGTCATGACCTAACCCACCAAGGCCCGCCTAGCCAATGTAAGGCTAATACACAACTACCCTAATCCATCCTCTATATCCAAGGGATAGTAACATGCATTGATAGGAATAACTAGTTTGTGAGCCATTTTCCTATTGTATCGGATGCATGCACCCAACCATCTACATGAAGAATTGAAAAGGGAATAATTATAAAAATAGTGTAACATATTGAGTAAAAATCATGCATGTGAAAATATCTAGGGAATGTAAAAGAGTACAACTGAGTAAACCGAAATAAAAGGGGGAAAATATATGACCAACCAGAAGATATGTCCCAACCTAACAATAACTTGAGAAATAAACACTAAGAGAGACCAGCTCCAGATCTCAAAGCATCGACCACTTTAGGTGGTCAAATTCACCTAGTTATCCCATATACTCCTCAATAATCACTTCTGACCTATTCATCATCTACATAAGACATGACATGTGTGAGAAAATCCAATGATAGGGTGAGTATATACATACCCAGTAGGAAACCCCAAAAGTAGAAGGGGTAGAAATAGGATACATGATGGGAGTAGACAACTCAACCAATAGTAATAGATAAATGGAAATCAATAAAAAAGATATATATTCTCATAAAAGAAACTCAGGAAAGAGAGAAAGGGGATCTCAATCTCACAACCCATCCTAGGAAAAGAGACTTCCAATATTTTCAAGAGTCTATCAATGATGTCTAACATATCATGTGTCTGTTTAAAGAGTAACCATGTGAAGCCACACCTTGCCACTATGCCACATAGTCGAGGTGGCATAATCTCTAGATATAGGAACCATGCCCTGTTACAATAGGAGGGTTCCACTTAGTAGATGGAGGACTTGTGCCTCGATACAACAGGAGGATTACACTTAATAGATAGATAGAGGACTCATTCCATAGTACATAAAGGGGGTACCCCTCAGTAGATAGAGGAACGATTCCCTAATACAATTGGAGGGATCCACTTAGTAGATGGATAGAGGACCCACAACCTAGTCTGTTAGGGGGTACCACTCAATAGATAGAGGATACAATCCCTGATACAATAGGAGGGTTCCACTCTATGGGTATAGGAACCATATCCTTATACAACAGAAGGGTTCCACTCAGTGGGTAGAGGACTCATTCCTTGACAAAACAGGAGGGTACCAAATTGTAGGTAGAGGACCCATGCCCTAACAAAGAAGGATGGTTCCAATCAATAGGTGGATGGAGGACTAAATCCCTAGTTATTTAGGGGAAACCAATCTCTAATGATCTAGATCAATCACTCTCATCATCAAGAAATTCCTAAAGAAGATTCATGCTCGTAAAATATCTCATCATATCACAAAATCCAATATAAATTCCACCATCACCTTATACATGAAAAAACACTCTAGATAGGCTACTCGTGGACCAAAATTTGAGTCAAAATGAATGATATATAAGAAGTAGAAGATTCATAAATGAGTACATGGTGTGTAAGGGACCCACACGACATGTTATCTCACTCTAATGCCTAGTCGTGTCCTCTCCATCACACAGCTCACTATCTATGTAGTATTATATAGTGTGTAAGGGTACTACACAATGCATCTTGTCCATGAGGGTTGAGTCATTTTCTACTCATCATGCTCATGTAATTCGGGTTGTGTCCATGTACACAAGCCATCTGTCAGTACATGACATTCCCCTTATAACACACAACATGTTAGGTTTAGGATGACACTTAGCAAGTGCCTCCTACTGAAGCCCATGTACTCTTCGAAGTACATGTCATGTCTCCCGACATACATGGTGTGTGGGGCCACATGGGATCTAAGGTGTGTAACCTCTTTACATGTTGATTTAGAAAACTAGGGGTTACACGGTGTGTGGTCCCTCCCTGTTTTGTGTCATATTTAACTCCAACATGAAACATTATCCACTTTATAAATTGGAATACATGGAATGTGTTCATATCCATACACACTGTGTAGTCAGGATTTTCACAAAATGTCAAATCTATCACATGGATCCTAGATCCACGCTTCCTTCCATGATTTATGCCCATTTATCACTATAAATCCACCAAAATGAGGGTAACATCATCAATCATCAATTTATAGTCCTCTAATGGCCTGAAATCAAATCCTGAACAACTACTCTAAGTCTTTATTTCCTTATATGCTTCCTATTGTCACTTACACTCAGTACCAGATCCCAAATCCCTAAGAATAATCACACATATCCCACAAATCATCTCAATATATCATCAAAACATCATCCCATTTGTCACGTGCAGATCTTCCATGAATCTGGGGGTTCAATCATGCTCGAATATACTCAAAAAAGTTAAATTGTGATTCCATAGTCCAACGATGAAGAACGAAAAGAAAAATAGAGAAAACACAAATAAAAAAGGTGAATCAATCATTATGAAATCATTATTAGACAATGAACATAAATTGGGGATATTCAGGGTGAGAAACATGTCATAATCAAAAAAAATTGAATAAACAATTTAATTCAATTTCAATGGGCTCATGCAAAGGTTCAATTAAATGAAGATCAAATAAAATAGATTTCGTTATGCTAAATATTATAATAATAAGGGATGAAACCATAAATGATGAGTCATGCCTTGATTTAGATTGATTTTTGTTGAAGAATGTAGTCACTAATGATGGAGAAGATTTATTGTGTTCACTACATCAAGATTCTCCTAGATTCGGTCATCGGTCATCATCCAATATTGACTCACTAACAAAGAATGGTGGATTCCTCTAAAAATACTCTCATAGTTATGCAACTAACCTTGGAAAAAATTTATAACGATGTGTTTATAGAGTTTTAATTTTAGGTAATTTAAATTGAAATAAATAAGTTAATCATTTATTTTAATTTAAACGCACCCACCAATGACTGCCTCTACCAGATTCCTGGTGTTGACCAACTTTAGGTCGTGCATAGGGTAAATATCATGCTCTGAACTTAATCGTGGTCTCAGATTTCTATTTCGAGACTTTTTTCAGGATATATCTCATTTTTTATGAAAAAAAATGTGAACATGATATAAAATATATTTAATATTTTTATAAAACTAATTATGGGATAACCAGAACTCAGAATCACACACCGTATCAACAGCTGGATCCAAAAATATTTCTTGATATATTTCAAAGTCTTGCAAAGAAAAAATAGGTTCTTTACATTCATGATCAAGAATCTTAGGCTCTTGAAATACATCCATGTTGGCACCTTTCTTGATTCTTTTAAATTTATTAGTATCTTGATAGTTGAATATTAAAGTCATATAAATTTCATAAGTAGTTTTACAAGAATAAATATGACTATCAACACTTCTACATAGAGAAAAATAAAGAAAATTTATAACTTTAAATTTTAAAAAAAAAATTAGCAATATCATTACTGAACAAAAGATCAAGTTAAACTTCAAGTAATTTGTAGGGTCTATCCATGATGATCTAATATTCAATACCTGCATTTTTTAAAAATATCTAAATTATTTCCTTCCAATAGCTACATACCTACCATTGAAATGAGGTGGTTAGAGGGGATTCAAAAACATATTTTCTTGACTTTCTATAACTAAAAAAATACATATTTACCTAGATTTTTAAGTCTAAGATACGGATCAGTAAAAAAATATGTGATAATCTCAAAAAAAATATAAAAAGACAAAAATTATCCTTTTAAGGTCAATATCTAATACCAAATGTTAGGTCCCACAATGAGTATGGAAATAGACAAGAGGGGGTGAATTGAATTTCCTTAAAAAATGTAGAGTATATCATTAAAAATATTTAGGTTTTTTATGATGGGTTATTTGTGACTAAATTCTATCATAAAAAGTTATTTATGATAGAAATAAATCACAAATAGTTCACTATGGAAAACTATGTCATAAATAGTAATATTCATGATGGAACCATCGTAAATAGTCTGAAACCAAATTATTTATGACATATTACATGTTCCATAAAAAAAATACTTCACTATAAAGTTTTTTGAGAAGGATTTTTTATTATATCAAAAATAATTATTTGTGATGGATTTTCTCATCCATCCCATATAACTCAAAATTTATTTAAAAAATAATATATATTGAAAATTTTAAAATAAAATTATGCATACATTATAAACATAAACAAATAAATTACAAAAAAAGTATATAAAAACAAATACATTTATAATGTCATTAAGGAGGTGGGGGATTAGCTCCATTTGGAGGAGGAAACCTCATACCTAAACCATGTGTAAGATGACACATATACTCTATCATTTCTTCATGCCAACAGTCCTACTATCATCACTACAATTCCTTCTATTGTAGATGTCCTTCCTACTCTTAATTCAATCAATATATAATCTCATCCATATACAATTTTTTTTATCAATTTATACTAATTTATAATAATTTATAACAATTTATAATAATTTATACTAATTTATACTAATTTATATCAATTTATTGTAAATTATAGAAATTTATTATAATTTATACTAAACTATATCAATTTATTTTAAATAATATCAATTTATAAAAAATATTAATTTATACTAATTTGGGGAAAATTTATAATAATTTAATTTAATTTATACTAATGTATAATATTTTTTTAATTTATACAATTTTATACTATTTTTATCAATATAAAATTATATTTATTAATTTTCACTATTTATTTCTGAATTTATAATTATTTATAATTATTTTTATTAACATATAATAATTTATATTATTTTTTACTAATTTTTGTAATTTTTTTAATTTATAATAATATTTAATATCTTATACTAATTTATAATAATTTATGTTAATTTTTACTAATTTTCAATAACTTATACTAATTTATATTAAGTTATACTAATTTATATTAATTAATTTTAAATTATATCAAATTATTATAAATTATATCAATTTATAATAATTTATACTAATTGGAGATTCTTTTAGAATAATTTATATTAATTTATAAAAATTTATAATAATTTTTTAATTTATACTAATTTATGAGAATTTTTATTAATTTATAACAATTTTTATAAATTTACACAATATACTAGTAAATTTATATTAATTTTTAATAATTTTTATTAACTTATAATGATTTATTGTAATTTTTATTAATTTTTTGTAATTTATACTAATTTATATTAACTTATAAAGTTTTTATTAACTTATAATAATTTATAATAATTAATAATAATTTATACTAATTTATATCAATTTATTGTAAATTATTACAATTTATAGTAATTTATACTAATATATATCAATTTATTATAAATTATATCAATTTATTATCTGTTATATTAATTTATAAATTTTTTTATTAATTTATAATAATTTATACTAATTGGAGATGTATTTATAATAATTTATATTAATTTATACCAATGTTTAATATTTTTTTAATTTATAATATTTTTTATTAATTTATAATCATTTTTATTAATTTATACTAATTGCTAACGAATTTATAATAATTTATAATATTTTTTATTAACTTATAATGATTTATATTATTTTTTACTGATTTTTAGTAATTTATACTTATTTTTATTAATTTGTAAAAAATATATTAACTTATACTAATTTATTTTAATTTTTATTAGTTTTTAGTAATTTATACTAATTGAAACTAATCTATAGTAAGTTACACTAATTTATATCAATTTATTGTAAATTATATTAATTCATTATAAACTATATCAATTTATTATAAATTATATCACTTTATAAATTTTTTTATTAATTTATAAGAATTTACACTAATTAGTGACGAATTTATAAAAAATTATATTAATTTAAACTATTGTATATTTTTTTTATTAATTTATAATAATTTATACTAGTTTTTATTAATTTATAATATTAATTTATTATTTTTTACTAATTTATACAAATATTTTATAATTTGTGATAAATTTTATTAATTTTTAACTATTTATAAAAAAATTATTGTTTAGTAATAATTTATATTAATTTTCACTACTATGCAGGCGGTGACGTAGATGATGATGCAAGCAAGTAGTGACGCAGGCATGATGCAGGTTTGGTAACGCAGGCAGGATGATACAGACATGATACTGCATTGGGCTTTTGGGTCATGCAATGGGCTTCAAGCCCACTAAGCCTATGGGTCATGTACTAAATAAATAAGGCTTGATGGGTGACATATCCCCTTTGGGGGGGAGGTTGTGACCTTCCTCTCTGGATTGTGTGTGTGGTGTGTGTCTGTTTGAATGTAATTTTACCCCCAAACACTTAATATATATATAGACACACACACTAATTTATACTATTTTTTATTAACTTAACATAATTTTTATTAATTTATATTAACTTATAAGTTTTTTTGTTAATATATAATAATTTATATTAACTTAGAATAACTTCTGAAAAAATTATACTAATTTATAATAATATACTATATATATTGAACTTAGGTACTCTAGATGCCACGTATCATCTCCACATCTCCCTTTTTCCCACTCATTTTTTTACACGCTCTTCATTATCACCCTTCCCTAGTCTACTCTACCTTCATCCCTGATTCCCCTCTCCACCTATCCCTTGCTCCCTGAATCCCCTCTCCATCTTCTGACCTCCCCCCCCCCCCCCCCGACACATCCTCACCTCCCTGTGTATATCATAGCATCCTCTTCAATGAAGGGTTTCCTTCACACTCCTATGTTTCTTGGTAACTAATTTCCATTTGATCTTTTCGGTTCTTCCCCATCTCAATTTTCGAATAAGATGATATTCAGTGTTTTGAGCCCTAATTTTAAGTCGTAGCTTCCGCTTGGTGAATTCTGATATATCATTTTTTTCATCCCCTCCCTCAATTTTCAGTATTCAGAGCCTTATTTTCAAGTCATAGCTTTCACCATGTGAATGAAAAAGTATCACTTTTCTCAGTCTCCCTCCGATTTAAATCATCTGAAATGCTTTCTTGAGTATATTTCCTTAAACTCCACCTCTAATTTCCATCATCTAGGGTTTTTTGTCTCGATCCCTTATCTCATTTCTTCCCTAATTTTCCTTTATTTGGATTTTGTTAATTTTAATTTTTATTTGGATAGGATTTATTTGATTTTTCATTTATTTTTCAACCAATTTCACTATCTAATTCATCTGAATTTTTATTAACCCCTTGCACCAGTCCCCTTATATTCTAGGTAAATCAATTACATATGTACTTGTGTTCATCTTCTCTTCTTCTATTTCATTCAAAGGTTCTTGTTCTTCTTAATTTTTTAAGAATGTTTGTTTTAGTTTTTTGTATTTGATTCTATTATTTACTTTTTTCTTACTATAACATTTCTATTATAATCAGTCAACTATCATGTTAATTTTTTTGTTCGTTATATTACCTAATCCGTGTATAATTTATTTCAATTTCTATATCCACATTTTTGATATCCCACATGCAATGCCACTTCCTAAATCCATACCATTTACATGGTATAATCATTTTATATAATGAGTAAAATTCAATCTATAAACAACAATAATGATCAGTTAATCTTTACATGACTTCATCAAAATAATTTTATGCTAATATCGCTACCTAATATAATTAATTAATAAACATAATTGATTAATCATTAGTCTTTTAGTTTTCCTCTTTTTAGATTCTTTTTCACACTTTCAATCTGCCTACTTATAACTATGGAATTTCACTAATTAACATGTACTAGAATTTTGATTCCATTACAGTTTCAAAAAAGATTTCATACCACACAACACATTTATGATGTGATGGAGGTTAATAAATTAAAGAACCCACATTTTGAGTGGAAATTTAACCTTTAAAACAATACCCTTTTATGATGCATTTTTATTTCAATATTGGATCAAGATTTGTTTAGAATTAGCTACTCATTCCCCTTTCTCACATTTATAGAATATAATCTAGTTTTAGGTTTAGTTGTTTAATATTTTCCTTGTAGGTAAGGAATATAAAGTTTAGTTTATGTTTCTTCATCGTCCTACATCATTGGAATTTCAAAGACTGAACTTGTGTTATATAGATATTTAGTTGCATGTATGTTTGCATTTTTTTTGAATAACCTAACAATATCAAGTCTTGACTATGAAAAAAATCATATAATAAAATATGGCACGTACCTATCTCAAAATTTATTCAAACATCTCCCATAAATATCAGTATCATTTGAAACTTGTGCGAATCACATCGACTTTCTAAATATATTTCTTTTTCCATCATTTACATAAATTAATTTAGGATTATCAAAGAGATTGAAATTTTTTGCTACTGCTGTTTATGTGAGGTATTGTCATGAACCAAATTGGGTACCCTAGTAACCCGATAACCGAGCTGGCCCTGACATAGCCTGAAGGGCGTTCCCAGTCACCATGGGTTGGTGACTAGCACCTAACATCATACAAACTAAAAGTGGGAACGATTTTTCTACTAACAATATGGAAGTAAAAGAAACAAGGTAGCATGCATAACAAAAGAAACTCCACTGGGAGTAATGTACCAAAATTCAACAAGGTTTCAACAATCCCAAAGTAATACAAACCAAGTGCCAAAACATTGGAAGAAAATATCCCAAGTCCCTAAGGACACAACTCACTGAATCAAAGGTTCAACAGCTAGATCCACCTCCAAGATATTCTTTCCCCCTGCTTGAACCTGGAAGGATATAATCTAAAAACATTCTAAGTCACAAGTAGGGTGTGAGCTAAAAAACCCAATAGGTTATCACCAAGGATTCCATAATTGGTGCCAATAATATATTAACCCAAGCAATGCTTTCAAAAAAAATTAAAAATAAACTAGTTTGTAATTTTAAAGAATATTTAAACAAATCATGTTATGCAGTTAAAATAATGGAAATTACTTTAATAATAGGCTTTACAAATGATGTAATAATTCTAAAACAATGGATTAAATAATTTTTTTATATAAAATAGTTTATATAAATTTGAAAGGCATGTAAAGCAGTTCAAACAACATTGGAATATATTTATATATCAGATATAAAATAAGATAGAAACATGGTCATATTCTAAATAGGTATAAAAGTTCCAGGCTATTGGACTCTGCACTCTCTAAGTGATAATGAAAATATAAGTATACACACATCCCTTTGAAACTAGAAAAAGCCAACTCTTCACCATCCCATCAAGGATGTTACCTGCTACATTTATGTTTTAGAATGTTGTATAAGTGTAGAGTGTGTCCAAATAACTCACAAACTATCTAAGGCTTGCATGCGCTATTACACAATCAATGATAGGAAATTTATTTTAAGACTTATTATTATACAATTAAATCTTATTCCCCCATTTCAAATTCCAATTTTCCATTTAAAATAGAAACAATTTTTAATAAAAACATTCCTTTTTAAATAAGATAAAACCATTTGTTTTCTATCAAAACTTTTAAAGAAATTTCCAAAAGTTTGAAATCAATTAAAAAACAATTCCATCAATTTCAAAATTCATTTACACAATTAAATTCAAAAATTTAATTGAAATCATTTCCATCAAATATACAATTTAAATTAAAAAAATTAAATCAACTAATTTCCACAATCAAACCCCAATTCAATGGAATTGGGGGTTTACCCAATTTTCATGCCACAACCATTTAAAATAACCCAATTCACTATAATTGGGTTTTAATAAATCAATTGAAATAAAGTTTGAACAATTTAATTTAAATGAACAATTAAAATAAATCAAGAAATTCAAATTTAATCAATTTGGCCAAATGGGACAGAATCACCTACCTTTTTTCAAAAATCAACACTCTCAACATAACCCATCAATAAGAAAAATGGTGTAGAAGACCTTGAAACTAAAAATAGAAATGAGATCTGACATTATGGATCATAGATACATCAATTTCAAGATGATCTATTGAGCCCAAAGGAGGAGAAAGAGAGAAAGGGACAAATAACTGGGAAGAATGCTTACTCAGGTATTCACTCTATAAGTAAAACAATGATTGAACATCGAACGAATGGATACAGATGTGTTTGGGAGCTACAAGATCGCCTGTGGAAGTATTTGGGTTAAGGAAGATGAATTTGGAGAGGATCTAAAAGAGATAGATCAGTTGTGATGCCTGTTTAAAAACCGTAGTCATGGTATTACATGACGTGTAATCCCATTACATGTCGTGAGATAGTTAAGTTTCTTAACTGATAAAAACACGTTGCTTTGAATGAAAAAAAAGTTCATTAAATGACTAGTAACATGTAAAGGATCATCACGTTGTGTAACCTTTTATGGTGTGAATATTCTCATGACATGAGCCTTCTCACGGTATTCACCTGGCGACCATTATACAGTGTGCATCCTAGTTGCGCGGTGTGTAACTCTACACCAGCCTATAGAAATGGTCAGTTAAAGCTAATAGTTCAAAAAATCTATAAGTTCACCATTATAGGTATCCTCGCAAATCATTCTCAACCCTACCCATTCAATGAAAAGGAAAAACCATGACAAGGTTAATGATGTACCAGTTAGATCGGTAACGGGATGTTACAACCTCCCCACCATAAAAAATTTATGTCCCCAGAAAGCCTATGAAGAATCTTCCCTGCCAAAAAGATGAGTCCACTGCTCTCTAATCATTGCCTTTCATTAACACATCTCATGACTATCAGAACCATGATTCCATATCACATAAACCAAAGGTATCGTCCTCCCACAAAGCACCTTGGTTTTAGAATCAACTATCCCGACTCATTGCTCAATCAAAGATAAATGAGGTTCAATATCAAGATCGCTCTAGCTCAAAATGTGAGAAGGATCATATAGATACTTTCTTAGTTGTGATACATGGATCATGTTATGTATCAATGTTAGTCATGTTGGAAGTGCTAAATGGTATGAAACTTTTCCCACCTACTCAAAAACATCGAAAAGTCCAACAAAATGAGGATCAAACTTTCCTTACTTCCCAAATCATCGATGACCCAACCAGGGTGAAATTTTCAAGAACACCTAGTCACTAACTGATAAATACAAAGGTCTACAATGATGATCATCATAGGACTTATATCGGATGTGTGATTTCAACATTCTCTTATGAATCAACTGAATCATTGACGCCGTATCTTGCACCAAACTTGGTCCAACCAAGGAACTTTCACCAATCTTCAAACAACACAATAGAGATTTATAAGACCTCAAAAGAATCTATTATAATTTATGAATGGTAAATATTATCATAAGAAAACTAAAACATCCCCAAGTGATCATCGCAAGCCCCACCAAAGTGTAGAACACAAGCGGGAAGCATATACCCAAGAATCTATATAGCTCTCTCTGTCTGGATATCCGACTACAGATAGAAGGTTGTGCTCAAAGGGACTTGATATACTAGTTCATCTTAAAGTTACCTCCAAAAGTGATAAGTGAACTTAGGATCCCTATCAAAGACTATATCAGATGGATCTCTGTGAAAAAAAAAATCTCTTTCACATAGATATTTCCCAACTCCTCAAATTTGGTCATATCACAAATGGGTATGAAGTGAGATGACTTAGTCAGCCTATCGATCACAACCCATATTTCATTATTCTTTATCTGGGTATGTGGAAACCCAACCAGAAAGTCCATAGAGATTTCATCCCACTTCCAAGTAGGGATTGGAATTGGCTGAAGCAAACCTGAATGTTTTTGGTGATCGGGTTTAACCTTCTGGAATGTATAGAAATGATAGAAAAAGTAAACAATTCCCAATATCATACCTAGCCACCAGAACTGTCACCACATGTTATGGAACATCTTTTTGGTTCATAGTTGTATAGCCCACTAGGAATTATGAAAATCCCCCACCACATCCTTACTTGTTGAAAAATATGCAACAAAGTGATTCCAATAACATAGAACACCCTATTTGGAGAACAACCATTGGGAAACTGTATCCCCACCATAAAGAGATCCTCTAATACTATGAAATTCTTCATCAAGTATTTTATCCTAAAGAATCATCTTGAGAAGTGCATATGATAACTAAATGTTGGATAAATAAACCTCATACCTTGATTCCTAGACTCCAATATAAAACTGAGAAAAGAGAGCCATAAAATTATACTCTTTCAAAGATTCCTTCACTGCCTAGGTTGGAATTTTCCTACTCAATGAATTAGCAACGACATTCCATTTCCCTAGGGTATAGGCGATGTTGAAATCAAAATACTATAGGTATTCCACCCAATGCCTCTGGTGGGGATTTAAATATTTTTGAGAGAAGATATAACTCAAGATCTGATGGTATGAAAACATGGTAAACCCTTCACTATAAAGGTAATTCCACTAAATCTTAAGTGTGTGCATCACAGATGAAAGTTCAAGGTCATAGGTAGGATAATTCTTCTCGTTTGGCCTAATATAATGAGATTCATAAGAAACTATATGATTGCCCTGTATAATAATGCATCCCAAGCATAAACCTGATGCATCAAAAAAGACGACATAGCCCTGCCCGACCGCTGAAAGATTCAAAACTGACATAGTAGTCAAAAAATATTATATATCAATCAAAGAATTCTTACATCTATCATCCCAAGAAAACTTCACCCCATTCTGAGTAAGAGCAGTCATCAGATAATCCAACTTCGAGAAGTCCTTCATGAACTAACGATAATATTCAGCTAAGCCCAAGAATCTTTGAATATCGAAGACATTTCATAGTTTCTCCCAAGTCATAATAGCCTTTACCTTTTTAAGATCAACTGAGATTCATTTTTTCGGCACCACATGTCCCAATAATTTTACTTCCCAAATCTAGAAATGACACTTAGAAAGCTTAGAATAAAGTCAGTGATTTCTTAGCAAACTCAGAACTGTTCTCATATGATGTGCATGATCCTTCTCAGATTTAGAGTAAACTAAGATGTCATCCACAAAGACTACTATATAGGTATCTAGATACTCATGGAAAATCCAGTTAATCAAAGCCATGAAAACTGTAGGAGAATTTTTTAAACCAAAGGGCATAACAAGGTTATCCTAATGGTTGTACCTACTACAAAAGGCGGTTTTATGAATGTCAAATTATTTTATCCTTAACAGATGGTAACCAGAACAAAGGTCAATATTTTAAAACCACTTCACCCATTTCAACTAATTAAACAGATCATCAATCCATGGAAACAAATACTTGTTCTTCACCATAACTTGATTGAGATTTTGGAAATCAACACATAATCAAAGATAACCCTCAAATTTCTTGTTGAAGAGAAGCAGTGTCACCCAAGGTGACACACTCGAGTATATAAATCATTTCTCAAGAAGATCTTCCAATTGGGACTTTATCTATTTCAGTTCATCTGGATCCATGTAGTAAGAGGGAATTGAAACTGGTTGAGTACCAAGTATTAAGTAAAAAGAAAACTCAACCTCCATTACCGATGGAAAACTAGAGATGTTAGAAGGAAACATGTTAGGAAACTAAATAACATCTCGATGTAGATTACTGCTCAAATATTCTCACTATGGATCAAAAGAAAACACTGATATTACTTTCCCTAAATCTATATAAGAAGGTGAGACTCTGCTCAACCTTGGGTTCTAATCTTATTGAAAGATAAGAGACATATTGCTAGGTGTAGTAAGGTAGACCCACTGAAGATAACAATCAATCTAGGCTTTATTGGAAATTAGCCAATCCATTCTGAAAATGATGTCTAGAAGTTTCATGTTGAGAACTAGAAAACTATGAGCCGGCTTGACATCTGATAGATAGAAGACACAAGCATGACTATAGAGACCATGTTCACTCTTTGTACCAAGGGTTGTAGTAATATATATTGCACAAGATAAAAACTCCATATGAAGATTAAGAATATTAATAATATGGGTTTAAAGAAACAAATGAGATGCACCAGTATCAAATGAAAAAGAAATAGTAATGGTACCTCTCACAGTTACTAGACCCATATACGCTTCCTCTAGAGACTCTTCTAATACATTAAGTAACTTCATTCTAGATACCTATGGATAGAACACTTTTATCCTTAATGTATATGATTGCCCCACTATTTTAGGAGGATCTGATGATCATGTTCTACTATGCGAAGTAGAAAATTTATGGAAAAATCCTTGTAACTTCCTTGAAAATTCATAAGATCCATAGTTCTTGGGTTCTTCATTGAAAACTCTCTTATAATGTCATGTATTTGCACACTAATTTCGAATCAAAGGACTTCCTTCTAGCACTATAGGAGGTATAGAATGAATGTTCCATCAATAAATACCACCAGAATCATCACGCTTCCCTTTTCCCTTGAAGAAACTCATGAAACCACTGGGAGAGATAGAAACTCTCGATAACCCTAACTTTCCAACCAGGTCCATCTCGTCCATCAGCAATCTATCCAGTATATCAACATAAGTGGGCAATTTTAGCAAGAAAAAATGAGAACATATATCTGATCAAAGTAAAAACTAGAATCATTGAGCCTTTATCCTCTCATTAGATACAATCTCTTGCACAAACTATATGAGTTCAACAAAGAAATTTGAATACTAAATCATGGTGATGTTGTCCTACTCAATCTTGAAAAACTCTCAAGCCTTGGCCAACACCATTAACTCTGAATAGAACTAGTCGATGAAAATAACCTTAAATTCATTAAACTCTAATCCCTCATGTTTATTTATTGTCACCTTTATGTCCCACCATATCCTTCTTGGTCTTTCTAACAAGAAGGTGGAACAATTCACCTTGATCGTGTACAGTTTCTCCAATAACTCAAATAGATGTTCTATCATGCCCAACCATTCCTCATCATGTTGAGGATCATAGGATCCTTTGAAAACTAGTGGCTTATAGTGAAGGAACTCTTGATAACTAACTTTGATAGAATCCCTTTAAGCTTTCATATCTAGATCCTAAATGAAAACTGGAGGTGGTGCATGTCCCAAATATTGGACAATGTGCATAATCACCTCAACTAGATTTGGTTCAACTAGAAGATTCACTTGCTACAGTTCAACAATAGTTGAAGTTTCCCAGTTAGGATCCAAGCATCACTGAGAGGGAGAGGTGGTGAATCAGTGATATATTTTTCTTTCACGATTCCTTATTTTTTAAAAAACCTTTTCCTAATGTTAAAGAGTTATTTCCTTGCTGAACACAATCAAAAAAACACATCCACAAGAACACAAGATTAATAAGGTTCACTACTCAACAAGAGTAGCTACATCCTTGGTATGGTACAGAAACAATCCAGTACCACACAATCCACTATAAAATAATCCTTTTAAGTGGAATAAAATGAGTAGGATATACCATTACACTCCTATATCACTTGGAAAACAATCCACAAGAACATTTTCACCCTCTTAGCACAAATAGGGCAAAACAAAGTTTCAGTGCTTCTTCATCAGCTTTCACAGTTTTATCTTTCAAACCATTTCTTTTCTTTCCTACCCAGAAGATAGTAAGAAATACCTTTCACACAACTTACTTCTTATTCTGAACTCAAATATTTCATGTTTCTTTTTAGGTGTCTTGTGTGCAACTTGCATACCATGCGTGCAAGATTTGACTTTTTTTGTGAAACACCTCTTGCGCACAAATTCCATCTTGCACGCAAATCTCTTCTTGCGCGGAACTTCTCCTTATTATGTGCAACTCTATTTCTTTCACACAACTACCTTTAATTAAAATTATTTTTCACTTTATATCTCAGTATTTCTCTAAGTGTTATGATTTTCAAATGAGATGGGGTCACCTCTTATTTATAGGCATCACTGACCCCTAAGCACAAAAACCCTAATGTGTCGTGCAAGATCTTGATGCATCGCGCAAAACCCCATTTGGCATCTCATTGGGCACGTAAGTCTCTTTCGCACCAACCTTATCTTTAATTCACTTCTTGAATATTTTACACACTTCATTACTTTTCCATTTTTCAATGTCCTGACCTTGAATCATGCATTGTGCGCAACATTCCAAACTCCCTTCAATCTTGTGCACAAAAACCAATCTTTCACGTTAGTCTTTATTTTGCTAGATTTTGATGTTAGGATATTAGAACTCTAATTGTGCTCAACATACCAAGACATATTCAAACTTGAATGCAACATTCTTTTCTAAAAGCACATTTCTCCATCTTTTGATTTTCAGCCCCAAAAATTTGGCAAACATTGGAATACAGTACCACCTTAAAATCTGCTTCAGCAAGAACACAGATGATGATTCATTGTCATCTAGATTAATAAAAAAATAACATCATGAACCATATATTCCATGATATATTTTATTTAATCGAACACCTTTAACATCATCATATTTTAAATGGAAAGTACTGAAACATCCATGTCATCCACTAGCATCTTTCCTTCTAATCAAAACTGAATATGACTGGAAGCAAATTTAATCTCCCTTTACTTTATAAGGCTTTCATCACAAGTTCTAATAACTTATGATATTTTTGAAATAAAAATCATCAAATCATAGTTTTATTTTATAATCCTTTTACAAGGTGAGTTGATTTATCCTCTTTTATAACAAAAGACAACACTCTATAAAAGAAAAACTCTTCTTACTTCCTTCTCCATCCAACTTGGTCCCAAAAACAACTTCCTCTTGGATCCTATTCACACATCATTTTAGATTAATGATGCTATAAAACATTATAAAAAAATAAGGAAGACGTTATATTAACACTCAAACTGAGCAATGGGGAAAATTATTCCCAACATACAGAACAAACAAGATTTTGATTTCACTCTATCCAAATAAAAATTGGGAAAATACTAGCACTAATCCATAAGTCGTCTTTCCTTAACCACCCTTAATGAATTAAGGTTAATTTTGGTGGGATATTTATAGACACTCAATCTTAACTACCTCTTAAGTATTGAAAATATTTCACAAATGCAAACTGACTTCAAGACAAAATCTATACCTGGAGCTCTGATACCAATTTTCATGAACCAACCCAGGTAACTTAGTAAATTGATAACCGATCCGACCCTAACATATCCTAAAGGGTGTTCCCAATCCCTACAGTTTGGAGACTAGCACCTAGAATCATACAAATTTAATGTGGGAAAAAACATCCACTAACAATGCGGAAGTAAAAGAAACAAGAAATTATGCATAAAAAAAGAAACTCCACTGTGAGTAAGGTATTAGAACTCAACAAGGAATCAACAAGCCCAAAGTACTAAAACCTAAGTTCAAAAACATAGAAATATAATAGACCAATTCCCTAAGGAAACGACTCATCAAATCCAAGGTTCAATAGCTATATCCACCTCTAAGTGATCCTTTCCCCTTGCTTGAACCTAGAAGAAGATAATCTATAAAAACCCAAAGGTACAAGTAGGGTGTGATCTAAAAATACCAGAAGAGCCACACAAAGTATTACATAATAGGTTCCAATAATATATTAACCAATGAAATATTTTCAATTTTTTTTAAAAATAAACAGGTTTGTAATTTTAAATCATATTTAAACAAATCATGCTATGCAGTTCAAATGATAGAAATTACTTTAAGAAAAGGATTTAAAAATGATGTAATAATTCTAAAACAATGTATTAAATAAAAAAAAAATTATATAAAATAGTTTATATAAATTTAGAAGTCATGTAAATCAGTTCAAACAACATTGAAATATCTTTATATCTCATATATAAAACAAGTGATCAACATGGTCATATGCAAAATAGGTATAAAATTTATAGGCTATAGGACTCTACACTCTCTTAGTGATCATGAAAATATGTGTATATACATGTCCCTCTAAAACTGGTTAAATGAAACTCGTCACCATCCCATCAGATATGTGACCTATTGTATTTATGTTTTAGAATGTTGTATAAGCATAGAGTGTGTCCAAATAACTCACAAACTACCTAAGGCTTGTATGTGTTCTTACACAATCAATGATGGGAAATTTATTTTAAGACTTTTTAAAATACAATTAAATCCCACTCCTCTATTTCAAATTACAATTTTCCATTTAAAACCAAAATAGGTTTTAATAAAAAAACATTCATTTTTAAATAAGATAAAACCACTGGGTTTCTATCAAAAAAAAATTAATCCATTTTCAGAATTTTGAAATCAATTAAAAGCTAATTCCATCAATTTCACAATTCATTTCCACAATTAAATTCAAAATTTTAATTGAAATTGTTTCCGTCAAATCTATAATTTAAATTAAACAATTGAAATCAACCAATTTCCATAAACAAACACAGATTCAATGGAATTGGGGGTTTTCCCAATTTTCATTCCAAAACTATTTCAAATCTCCCAATTCACTGGAATTTGGTTTTAATACATCAATTGAAATAAATTTTGAGAAATTCAATTTAAATCAATAATTGAAATAAATAAAGCAATTCAAGGTTAATCAATTTATCCAAATGGGACGGAATCACCTACCTTTTTCTGAAAATCTACACTTGAAATGAAACCCATCAATGAGAATGAAGGTGTATAAGACCTCGAAACTCAAACTATAAATGAGATACAATATCATAGAGAATAGATCCATCAATTTTAGGATGATCTATTGATTTTAAAGGAGGATAAAGAGATACAGGGATGAAGAATGGGGAAGAATGCTTACTCGTGTATTCACTCTGCAAGCGCAATGATGATCGAATGATGAAGGAATTGATATGGAAGGGTTGGAGAGCTCAAATATCTCATGGGGAAGGATTTTATTCAAGGGAGATGAATTTAGAGATGAGGAAAGAGAGATAGATCAGATGTTATGCCTCTTTAATGACTGCAGTCAGGTTATTATAAGACATGTAATCCCATTAGACATCGTGAGATTGTTAAATTTCATAAACATCTTAAAACACAATGCTTTAAATGAAAAACCATTCATTAAATGACTCATGATGTGTAAAGTATTTTCACGTCATGTAACCTTTCACGGTATGAATCTTCTCATGACATGAGCCTTCTCATGACGTGCACCTAGAGACCATTACACATCATGTAACCTAGTTACACAACGTGTAACTCTACAGTAGCCTATAGAAATGATCGGTTAAATCTAAGAGTTAAAAAAATCTATGGATTCACTATTTTAGTTATCATCCCAAATCATTCTCAACCCTACCCAATCAACAAAAAGAAAAAACCACGACAAGGTTAAAGATGTACCTATCAAATCATTAACAAGATTTTATAGGTATTATGAAATTTTTTGAATATATAGTCCTCTATATGTGATCTTAAAATATAATTTTATTTTATTTATGGATGTATGAATCTTTCACACTCTTTTTCTGAAGATGTGATTTCAAAAATGATATTTTTATTGAAGCTCTTAGTTTTCTATACATGTTTATGGTTATAAACAAGAAATTTCTCTTAGTTTTAGGTGGTCACCTCCTGTACATGCCTTCTTGTCCAAGAAGTTTCCCATCATCACCATTGGTGTTTGGGTGTTGACCTTATGTACATCACCTCTTGGTTATCGAGCTAATATTCACCAATATTGACCATTTTTCA